>CM040431.1:118850308-120205894 GCA_022702705.1 Papilionanthe hookeriana x Papilionanthe teres
GGTGGTGGCTCTCAGTTTTGACCCATTCCGTCGGCTAGGCCGGCCTGCAAGGACAAGGGAGCTGGGCATGGGTTAGGTCAACCAAGGAGTAGGGTTTAATGGTGATAAACCAGACAAGGGGGGATTTGGGATGAGGAAAAAGGTGGATTTGTCCATTTAAGGGAAGAGATCCCTCAAAATGTGGAACCCTTGGTCCATGTCTCACTTAGCTTGGGCTCGGTGGATCAAGGGTAGTTCCTAGAGTTCACTTAGTTGCCGTGGATAGGTTGGTTTAGCCACATTTGGTTCAATTTAGTTTGGTTTGTTCATGGGTTCAAATTCACTCATTTTGGTTTGTGTTGGGCTAACATGAGTTAGGTCCTGATTTGGGTCCAAATGTCTTGAGCAATTTTGAAGAGGTGATTGCCATGAATATGTTTCATGAAGACATGGGGAGGTTTTGAGTTCAATTGGAAGGTCAATTTAGTGGATTTTGGGATTTTGGGCAATTTAGGCAAGTTTGAGTCAACTTGCGTCCAAGTTAGGTTAAGGTGGGTTTATACCCAATTGAAAGTTTCAAATGGTTTATGGGAATGTATTGAAGAGTTCCCAACATCAATTGGGAAGAAATTTTAGGGTTTGGCTAATAAATTTGATAGGTTTAGGGCATGGATTCACTTTAGGCTAAAATGGGGGTAGTTTTGGTTTTCAAATAGACTTAGGTTAAGCTTAGGATTAAACTAGGGCAATTGAAAGTTGCATAGGTTTCATGGGAATGTTATGGAAAGTTTAGGATTGAAATTTGGAGAAAAAAAAGTTGGTATTACGTTAATTGGGGGTTTTGGATTAATTAGGCAAAATTGGGGATCTTGGATTTCAAATGGAATTGAACTCAAATATGAATCAAATTGGGCTTGTATTTGGTTTAGAGTGATAGTAATGATGTTTAGTTAAAGATTAGAATTGAAATTGGGCAAAATTGAGGTCAAATGGGTTGGTTTATTGTGACATTGGGTCAATTTAGGTTAAAAATGGGTCAATTTGGGGATTTTGATAAAAGTTGGTTATTTTGGAAACATTGGGCTATGTTGTAGTTGAACAAAATGAAATTGGGAATTTTTTGGATATTCTGGAATTTTCTGGGAATTTTTGATATTTTGTGCCAAAAGGGTATTTTAGGGTATCAAGAGGTTATTTAGAGGGTATTGGGGTATTTTGGTGAATTTAAATGGTGGGAGTTGTTTCAAAAATGATTTTTAGTATTTTTGGGAATTTTGGGTAATTTTTTGGGAATTTTGGAAAGTTTGGGGCAATTAGGTAATTTTGGGTAGGCTTGAAGGACCCAATGTCACAACCAAGCATTTAGCAAAAGTTGAATTTTGATCATGATGAAGCTTAAAGTGAGCCATGGACCAAGAAATGTCCAGTCTGAACATCTCATGGGTTGTATCCAACCCTCTTAGCCAAAGAGCTAGGGGTCTGGACTTAGCCACATGAGTGCTCAAATGAACCAGGGGGAAGAATGGGAAAGGATGGTGTGTGTGAGAGTGCAGTGTATGTAAGCCAGACCTCACCAGGATCAGACCACCCAGGGTAGTCCTAAGGCTTGAACAACCTTATAGGAGCTCACTATTGGTTCCCCATATGGTGGTCTTAACCTTCTAAGGTGATTTAGAGGTTTGTAATCATCCAAGTGGGGTCCCAAGAGGAGTCAAGAAGTAGCTGAATTGCTAATGGGTGGGTCCCAATTCTAGTCCTCTAGGATAATCAAAGAAAAACCTTATGGCTAGATCCTAAGAACTAAGGAGTGAAGAAAAGACCTCACCAAAAATGAGGTCAACAAGTGGACCCTTAATAGGTGTGGTGTGCTGACGGAGCACACCGCGCATATTGGCGTTGACTGAAGAGATCAACAAAACTAACACAGACGACTAAGTGACACACTTAGAACAAAGCACAACACAATTCCGCTGGGGAGTGTTGGGTAAACAAGACTGAAGATTCTTGAACTCTCACTGGGGAAAAGGAGGTGAATTCCAAATCACAAGACTTGGATATATTAGATTTTAGATTCGTTTAATTTTTATTTCAAATTTTAAGTTTGAGTTTGAGTTCCAAATTGATTTGAGTTTCAATTTTAGTTAAAGTTCGATTTACGATTGACTTTAAGGTGGATTTCGTTAAGATTCAAAATTTGGAATGAGAAACGGAACCTAGGTTCTAACCTCGAAATTTGAAAGAGAACTAGAATTTAGGCTCTAGTCTCGACGAAGATAGTTGGAGTTTAGACTCCAATCTCGGAAAGAAGATCAGAATTTAGGTACTGATCCAAAGGAATGAGGACTGGAATTTAAGTACCAGCCTCGGAGAGAGCATCAGAATTTAGGTGCCGACCTCACAAAGGATGAGAATCAGAATTTAGGTACCAATCTCGAAGGGGATGAGATTTAAAATTTAAGTATCAATCTCAAAAAGAGAGTCATAATTTGGGTACCGACCTCAAAAGGAGAGAACTGGAATTTAGGTACCAGTCTCAAAAGAGAATCGAAATTTTGGTATCGATCTCGGAAAGAGAGTCGGAATTTAGGTACTGACCTCGCAAAGGATGAGAATTGAAATTTAAGTATCAATCTCGAAAAGAGAGTCGGAATATGGGTAATGACCTCAAAAGGAGAGAACTGGAATTTTGGTACCAGTCTCGAAAGAGAATCAAAATTTAGGTATCGATCTCGAAAAGAGAGTCAGAATTTAGGTACCGACCTCAAAAGGAGAGAACTGGAATTTGGGTACCAGCTTCAAAAGAGAATCGAAATTTAAGTATCGATCCTGGAAAGAGAGTCTGAATTTAAGTACCAACCTCGCAAAGGATGAGAATTGAAATTGAAGTATCAATCTCAAAAAGAGAGTCAGAATTTGGGTACCGACCTCAATAGGAGAGAACTGGAATTTAGGTACCAGTCTCGAAAGAGAATCAAAATTTAGGTATCGATCTCGGAAAGGGAGTCAGAATTTAGGTACCGACCTCAAAAGGAGAGAACTGGAATTTAGGTATCAGCCTCAAAAGAGAATCAAAATTTAGGTATCGATCTCGGAAAGAGAGTCGGAATTTAGGTACCGACCTCAAAATTTCAGGAGTGCGAAAAAGTTTCTCGGATAGGATGCTAGATTGGCGGAAATTCAGAAGAGAGAATCGAAATTTAAGTATCGCTCTCGAAAAGGAGAACTGGAAGTTAAGTACCAGTCTCATATGGATGGGAACTGGAATTTAGGTACCAATTCCAAAAGTTGGTATTTAGTTGGCTTCGAAGATTTTGTGGAAATTTTAGTTTAGTGGAAGATTAGAATGAGACATGAAAGTGTTTCACATCCAAACAGGGTTGAGTGAAGATTGATTGTTTGGCGAAGGATGTGACTCCATGCCATCAGAACCAAATTGAAAATTTTGTGGTTCTGTGTCTCGACCTTCTCAAAAAGGGGAAAAAACGCAGAGAGTCGAAAAGGTTTCGAGAACAGCCGGAAGCTGGGGATATCGGATTCAGGAATTTCGTTTTCATTATTCATTGCTTTTACTGATTTGATTTTGTTTTAGTTTCGTTTTCGATTGAAATTTCACTTTGATTCAGATTTTAATTGATTTACTTGGTTCACATCCTGAAGTTTTAAGTTGATCTATTTTAAGTTTGGTTTGTGTTTTATTCAGACTTTGAATTCAAATTTTATTTTGTTGTTATTATTTCATTCAAATCGTTCTTCGTCCAACTTTCTTTTTCAGACCGAATTAAACTCAGATCTGGTGGCGTTTGCAGTGAATTACTCAAAACTAAAGGCAAAACACAAAGTTTGTTTCCATTAAAATGTCGAAGATACATCAGGTGATTCCATCAAAACATTTTTGATGACATCTTCCTGAAAACAAACTTTGACAAAAGTTCATATATAAATCCGAACACAGACTGCATTGATATCTCCATGTACTCTGACAAAATTGTCTGCTTGATTTATCCATGTCTGAAAAGTAAACTACATAGGTAATAACATCACCTTCCAAGCCACTTTCCGGAGGAGAATCCCACGTAAGTGTATTTTAGAGGTGTGCTACTACAATGTAGTTTACAACTCGTAAGGCTGCAAATTCTCTAGTTCTGGATCTGGCTAGAAGTAGACTGGAATTTTACTCTCGTCCATCCTTTTGAAAGTGATGGAGATTAATTTGAATGGAACTCCTGATATGCAGTGTTTCACTACATCTGCACCATTTCCTTGTAGTATGAGAACAGAGCCTACCGGTAGAGGTATCTCCACCGGCCCTCGGAATTTTCCTGAGCCAATTATCCGGAGTTCTATCCCGAACATAATGTTGCATTAGTTGATGAAGGAAACGGTACAAAAGGGCCTTACAAAAAGTCTCCTTCTGCATAGATGTTGATAATACAACTGTTCGGTATGCAATCAGCGGGTAGGACTCGCCAAGCCACCATCCTTTTTATCATTTTCTTAATTAAAACTAGCATTGGATCCACTTCATCGTAGCAGACCATCCATAGAGGATTCCCTTTCCTGTCATCAGCGAAGTTGTAACAACATCCAAATTTGATTGTAATCATCCCTTTGCCTCGTTTCCATTTTTGTGGCTCGGAGTAGGTCCTGCTACGTAATCGTCCTGCACGACCTTGCTTCTTCAGCTCATTGACGTAGTCTACAATTTCACTCTGCTCATAGTGAGAGAAAACATCCGTATGTAGCTCCAGTCCTTCCAGGATGTTGACATATCTGCCTCTGATTCTCTGAAAGTATTCAAAATTCTGCTTCCGCACCCTCTTGATCATCTCCAATTTGTGCTCTGAAATTATCTGTAGTTGTCATGGTCTAGTGACGTACGGTGGGATATATGGCTCCACACAGTCACGCTCTCCTGGGATCGTCACTATCTCAGGTGTAGGCTCTGTAGTAACCTCCTCTGGAACAACCTCTGTTATGGTGCTCCTGAGGACTAGCCTCCTTGGGGTAACTGCTACGGTCGTCGGGGTTTCTTCATTGTTCTGCTCTTCTGTTAATTTCTTCAGCATCTTGGCGATACGATGATTCTTGTTTCTTCTCTGAGTTGGGGTCAGGGTGGCTTTCTTCTCTCCCTGAATCTCGGTGGGAGCAGCACTGAAAAGCTTTCCTCCTGTGGACGTTATCACTGATTTCATCTTGTTTTCCTCAATCTTATTGATATTCCTCTTCTTGTTTGCATCTTGGGGAGCCTTCTTGTTGAGCCTCATCACTTTCTTTCCACGGGACTGCTCAGGATCCACAGCAGTCCAAGCAGTTTCCTCATATTCCAACTCCAGCTCTGAAAGGTCCAAGCCAACCTCTATCACAGCGTCAGCTTTCAGCTCTTCTTTGTTAAGTGCAAGACTTATGCCATCCTTAAAGTTTAAGAATTGTCGCCCGTTCGACATTTCCCTAAAAAGAAAATAAGGAAAGGATCAGGGACTGTACTCAGGACGAGAACAATAAGAAAACTTACTTATTAATGAAAAATTCTTTTTTAATTATTTCAAATTTTATAAGATTAAGAGAAGATGAGAAAAGATCAGGAGTGAGCTCATCTCGAAAGGAAGAGTCAAAATTTTATTATTATTTCAATTGCATATGTTTTCCTTCAATACATTCTTTTTCTCTTATGATTTTTTTTATCATTCATTTTCTTTTTCATTTTATTTCATTTCGTGTTTGGACCTAGTTATAAGTGATTACTCTACCCGTGCTTCTAGTAATGAAATTTCATTCTTCGAAACATTAGGTTAATTAATACTTCTTTAAATATCGTCCATTGATTGGAAGCATAAATAGTTCTCCACAGCAATTCACAAGCTGGTAAGAACCTCCTGAGTAGACTGTCTCAACCACGAACGACCCCTCCCAAGTTGGTTCAAATTTACCTCCTATCTTGCGGTGTGCAAGAATAGGCCTCTTGAGAACTAGGACCAAGTCACCGACTTTGAACATCCTTGGGCAGAACAGTTTGTCGTGGGCCTGGATCATCTTAGCTTGATAAAGTTCCAGATTCTGTTGCGCAACAAGTTATTTTCCTTCCAAGTTTTCCAATTCTTCCAGCAGTAATTTGGCATTTTCTTCTGTAGTGATCATGTTTGCAACTGTAATTCTGAGTGATGGGAGCTGAACTTCCAAGGGTAGAACTGCCTCGGACCCGTACACTAGAGCGTAGGGCTTTGACTGAGTAGGAGTCCTGAAGGTCGTTCTGTAGGCCCATAAGGCATCTAACAACTTCTCATGTCAATTCCTTTTGTTGTCGTCCAAAGTTTTCTTTAAGATTTGGACGAGAGTTTTATTAAAAGCCTCATCCAAGCCGTTTGCTCTTAGGTAGTAGATCGTTGAATAGCGCCAATCGATCTTGTGTCTGTACGACAAATATTATTGATCTTCGTGCTTCTGAATGCGGACCCATTATCTGAGATAATTCTGCGTGGTACCTCGAAGCGGTAGACGACCTGATTCTTAAAGAACTGTAGCACGTGAAGTGCCTTCACTTCCTTGAGCGGTACTGCTTCTGCCCACTGGGAAAAGTAGTCTGTAGTGCGCAAGAATGAAGCGGTGTCCTCTTAAAAAGGCGGTCTATCGGACCCACAATATACGTGCCTCCAACATTCAAATGGCCATGACGCGATTGTCGGATGTAGCACATTTGGAGGTTGATGTAGAACCACTCCATGCACTTGGCACTGGTGACAACTTTTGGCAATCTTCATGCAATCGGTCATCATCAAGCGCCAGTAGTACCCTAATCTCTTAATCTTCATTTTCATCTTCGGACCTGACTGATGAGCGCCACAAAGTCCTGAGTGCACTTCTTTAACAATTTCACGACCCTCAGACCCGCTCAGGCACCTTAGCTACATCTGGTCAAAAGACCTTCTGTATAGCGTATTGTTTATTAATGCGTAAGACAGAGTTCTTTTCTTGATTTGATGGGCTAATGACTTATCGTCCGGTAGATCTCCTGTTTGCAGATAATCTATTAATGGCTGATGCCAGTCTTCTACATTTTCTGTTGCTGTTGCAACTGTTTCTTCTTCTGATCTGTGTATTGTGTCCATGTCAAACTGTGAAAGAACCTGTCGTCCCTGAACTGACAATTCAACTGATTCATCTTGTAAGCAGGAAAACTCTTTTGTGAGGCAGGCTAACGCATCTGCAAGGGCATTTTATTTTCTGGGAATCTTGTGGATTGTTACATTCGGAATTTGCTCCAATAGTTTTATGGCATACTGAAAGTACTGCTCAAGCCTCAGTTTCAGAATTTTGTACTGTCTGGCAATCTGCTGAATGATCAACTGCGAATCTCCGTAGATGTTGATATCTGTTATACCCATCTGAATTGTTAATTCCAGTCCTGTTACGAGGGCTTCTTATTCTGCTTCATTGTTCGTACAAGGTTCTGTTAGATGGTAGGAGTATCTTAACATCCCCCGCTCCGGTGTTATAAAGATTAGCCTGATTCCTGCCTTACCGGGCATTATCATTTTCGATTCTTTGTCTTTCTGTGCTGAAGATGCTCCATCAAAGTACAATTCCTAACGCTGATCATCGTGGTCTTCTAAGCTCATTATTTGCTCGTCTGACAAATAATCATTGAGAGGCGATTCTGCCGGCAAAAGGATGTGCGGCGAGGAAGTCTGCTAGGACTTGCCTTTTTACGACACGAAGAGGAACGAAAGTTATATCAAATTGTAATAGTATCATCGACCACCTGGCAAGTCTGCCAGAAAGTGTCAGGCGGGTCATCAAATATTGCAATGGATTGATCTTCGAAATAAGGTTGACCTTATGAGAAAGCATGTAGTGCCTGAGCTTCTGAGCGGCAAAGATCAGGGCTAAACAGTGCTTCTCAATCAAATGATACTTTACTTCTGTCTGAATCAGACGACGACATAAGCAGTAGAGAGTATTTTCTTTACCCTCGTCATAGACCTGAGCTAGCAGGTCTCGGTATAAAGTATCAACGATCTACCCGAGACTGGGGCTGCTAAGACAGGAGGTGTCATTAGATATTGCTTAATGTCCTCGAAGGCCCGCTTACATTTCTCTTCCCAAATAAATTTGTCGTCCTTTTTAACCAATGCCGAGAAGGTCTGACACCTACCTGACAAGTTTGCAATAAAGCGTCGAAGATATGCCAATTTTCCTTGAAAGGATCGTAGTTGTTTCAAGGTTTTGGGAGGTGGCATTTCTAAGATAGCTTTAATCTTTTTTGGATCGACTTCAATTCCGCGATGTCGAACAACGAATCCTAAGAATTTCCTAGAGGCGATGCCGAAGGCACATTTTAAGGGATTCATCTTAAGATTAAATTGTCTTAATCGCTCGAAAACAATTCTCAAATCATACAAATGGTCTTCCTTCAGTTTGTTTTTTATGACCACATCATCCACATAATTCTCGACTTGGTTGTGAATGAGATCATCAAAAATCCTAATCATTGCTCTATGGTAGGTTGCTCCTGCATTCTTCAATCTGAAAGGCATCACTGTGTAGCAGTATATTCCGATTGGTGTTCTGAAGGATGTGAGCTTTTCATCTTCTAGTGCCATCTTTATCTGATTGTATCCTGATGATCCATCCATGAAAGAGAAGACTTCATGTGTTGACGCGATGTCGATCATCAATTCTGGAATTGGTAGTGGGAATTCGTCTTTTGGGCATGCCTTATTTAAATCTATGAAATCCACGCAGATTCTGATCCGTCCATTCTTCTTTCTGACTAGTACCACATTGGCTAACCAAGTTGGGTATTGTTCTTCAAGGACAAATTTAGTGTCTATTAGCTTCTTAACTTCAGCTATAACTTGTTGTTCAATCTCTAGACGCATTCTTATGGGAGCTTGTCTAACTGGAAAGACAGCGGGATCCACTCCTAGTCTATGAACTGCAACCTCTGGAGCTAATCCTGGCATTTCGTCATAATTTCAAGGAAAACAGTCCTTGAATTCCATTAATAGCTTTTTCATTTCTTCGGAGTCTTCTCTATTGAGTAAGGAGCTAACAAAGGTCGGCCTAGGTTCTTCACTAGTACCAAAGTTAACTTCCATTAACTCGTCTATTGTAGATTTAATCTCTTCCTCAAATTCTGGCGGAGCATCTCCGATTGGCAAATCTTCGAGATCATCTGAGGTTTCTAAGCAGTCTTTTTTAGACTCGCAAGTGACAACCAAGAAAATCATGTATCATCAACTGATCCTGTTGTGCCGAATCCAAGGCCATGTTTTAAATTGGGAGGCCGACTGGCATTGTTCCATAACTTTTCAATGCATTGTGATTGATCTTTTGACCATTGCTTAGGCAAAATACCGCATTGAATTAAATTTTAAACACAAGGAGAATACCACTCAAAAGGCAATTCCATTAATTCAGAAGAAGTAACATCTTCAAATTGTACATCTTTTTCAGTTTTGGAAGAAGAAGCGCCACGATAGAACTTAATTGGTTTAGTACCACCACTATGTACTTCCTTGACCACCATACCCTCTATCTTACTAGAATAGATAGGGGTCAGGGTGATAGTATGTACATAATGGCTTATCTTCTCGTACTTTGCTTTGTATTCTTCATTCTTTTCATCTTCGAGAGAGATCTTGAACTGGGGTTTCCTTTGGTTTACTGTTGCTGCTTCTTTCTTGATTTCTTTTTCTTCTTCAGAGCTATTCTCCTAATCAACCTTGATGACCAGTTTCTTCTGTTCAACTCTTCCACCGTTTCTTCCTCGACCTCGTCCCCGGCCGTGACCTCGGGTGCGAGTTCTAGAGAAACCTTCACCATCTCGCC
Source organism: Papilionanthe hookeriana x Papilionanthe teres (assembly GCA_022702705.1). Lineage (NCBI taxonomy): Eukaryota > Viridiplantae > Streptophyta > Magnoliopsida > Asparagales > Orchidaceae > Papilionanthe > Papilionanthe hookeriana x Papilionanthe teres. The sequence goes on from CM040431.1 coordinate 118,860,116, forward strand.
GCAGGGGAGTGGTGAGTAACAGTTGAACAAGAATTTGAGGTTCTTTGTCATCTCGTGCATCTTTTTCTTGATTTGGTATGGCATTTCTGGAGAAGACAGTTTTCATTGGAGGTGCGTAGTAAGCTGCATCTTCGTGGATTCTGATTTCATGCATGGGGAATGGTTGTAAATCACCTTTGATACAGTGTTCTTATCCTCCTTCATAGTACTTTATACACTGGTGTAGAGATGACGGTACCATCCGGTTCTCATGGTCCATGGCCGGCCCAGTAGAGTGTTGAATGATGTCTCAGAATCAATTATGTGGAACTTTGCGGTTGTCTTGGCTAATTCACCGATCTTCATTAACAGTGTTATCGATCCAAGAGCTCTTTCTGCTTTTTGGTTGAAGCCTCTTAGCATCATCTTGTCCGCCTCGAGATCATGGGCATCAATCTCTAAATAGGCTAGCATTCGAAGGTTCATTATATTAATTGATGCTCCCGGATCGACTAGCACCCTAGAGAGTGTGAACTTTCCAATACTGACTGAAATGTACAACAGTCGGAGGTGATCTGTTGTTCCAAGTAGTAAATCATCGTCCGTGAAGGTAACATCGCGTTGTCCTTTCAATGAGCAAACCTCGTCGAAGGAATTACCAGCCATTTGAGCTAAGCAAATTTCTGGATCAAGCAAGGTTTTGACCAGAGATTCTCTCATCTCCAGGATCAGAGCATTGTAGATGCTCAGTTTGGCCGATAGCTTCCTAAGATGGGCTAGCACATTATAGTCTACTTTGTTACCAGACTGTTCAATTTCTTCTCGAACGGGCAATTTTTCTGCTGGGGTTGGCTCTTCCTGAGCAACCACCGCTTTCCTTTGTCCTTTGGACCCAATCTTGGAGGTAGGACTTTTCCGCTTCTTAGATTGACTTCAGTAATTTCCTCTGAATCTACCAGTGTCTCCTCTTGAATCAGAATGACTGGCTCTTCTGAAGTTGCTTCGGCGTCTGACAATTCTAACTCTATCGTGATCGGAGCTCCTCCAAATTCGCAAATAGACTCGTCACTTACTGAACTTTTGTAGCCATCCTTGTGAACGTCCTCCTCTTCATCGTGGTTATCTTGGTTTTGTATGATTTGAGAATCGTTATTCGTATCAAAATCGAGATCCGGATTAGGTTGGTTGTCGTTAGTTATGTAATCGTTAGAAACAGTCAAAACGTAGCCAACACCAAAACTCTTATCATTATAAGATCCCGCCGGAGTGAGCAAATAATCATATAGAGTCAGAGGTTCGAGGGATTTCTCCCCCAAATCAGAAACAACCATCCTAGGATAAGCAGCCCCTAGTCTAGCCTTTGGAGCGTTGGTCTTCTTTTCTTCTACGATCTTTTCCTCATCCTGGGGCGGTTCTTCAATCTCTAGCGATAGTGCCGGCTTGGCAGGTTTCAAACTTTGAGTTGAAGCATGCACCGAAGCAGTTTGGTTGTGATCCAAAATTCTCTTTGATGACTTCGTCCAGACAGTACTTCAACCATCGTTGATTGTGTATGGGTCGATCGGAACAATAGGCTTTGCCGAGATAACATTGACAGAACCTCCTTTTTGGGGTTCCTTTATGTATTCCTTCATAATCGTTATGTTCCCTTGTCGAAGGTTGTTCTCGAGCCATGTCTTGAAAGTGAATCAGTCTTTAATTTTATGTCCGATCATTCGATGGTAGGGACAGTAGTTCGGATGATCCTTCTTGTCGACTTCTTCAGGCTTCCTGGGCTCTGGCAGCTGAAAGTCGGGTGTCTTCACCAAACTGTGAAACATCTTAGCCACTGCCCTTGTCTTGAAGGGGTACTCTTTTCTCAAAATTTCCTTCAGGGGACAGAGCGGACGAGACGACTGTTGAGCGTACCGCAACGACTGATAACTCGGTCGAGGCTAAAAACTCTGCTGAGGCTAATAATTCTGCTGAGGGTGTTGATAAACCTGTTGTGGTGGTTGATAACTTGGCTACGGTCTCTTTGGCTGCTTGCCTTTATCCACTGCTATGACGGTCCCAGATTTCTTCTCGAATGCTTTTGCAGGCTTCTGCTTATCGGTCTTATCGGTGAAACTTAGCTATTTTGCTTCCTCTTGCAAGCTCCCGGCCTTGCTAAGCAACTTTTCGAAAGTCTTAATGGTGAATCCCTTAAGGAGAAGTGCTATTAGGCCATGGATACTCTTAAGCAAGATATCGACCGCATGCTATTCCTGAAGCTGTGGTTCACAATTCATGCTCAGGTTCCTCCATCGAAGTATGTAATCCACCAAGGTTTTATTCAGTTTCTGTCGCTCCACCACTAGATCACCGATGGTGATGGGTGCTGAGTTCTAGCAAACCGCTTAACGAAGAGATTTTCCAATTCTGCAAAATTCTTGACTGATCCATTCGGCAATTCCGCATACCAGTAGAAGGTGATCCCTAACAAACTGCTGAAGAACTGTCAGAAAAGTAAGGCGTTGCTCTCGCCGGCATTGCAGCAATTGGCACGAAAATGTGCAACATGTTGCCGGGGGTTTCCAGTTCCATCGAAAGTCTTAAACAGAGGTGGTACAAAGCCCTTCGAGTATGGGACTGCATCAAATTCTTTAGGGTAAGGTCTACCTGTCTGAATAGATGTTCCATTCTTTGACTGAGCTAAGGCTTCTCGTACCTGCTGTTCTACCATGCTCTTAATATCCTTTTCGGGAATCATGTTCTGTGCAGAATCTTTCTGATCATCTCCGTTAACAGATGTAATCTCTTTTCCTCCATCTGTAATATGGATGACCTCCGGGGGTATTTCTTTCTGAGGCTGGGCCTGACTCTGAAGAGTGACTAAGGCGACAGCCATCTCTTCCATCCTTTTTGCCATCAGGGAAATCGTATCATCTTTTTCTCGAAGCTATGCTCTCATTAATTCTGGTTCTACTCTTTCTAAAGCTGGCTGAACTCCCTGCGAAGCTGACGATGCTCGTGTTTCAACCATGTTAATCTCAACATACTCTTCATCCATAAATTCTGACGAGTCCACTTTGTCCCTTAATTCTTCTCGTCTTTCTCTTGCTAGCCATCGGATGTCCATTCTTAGTTGCCCTATGGCATCTTCAAGTGGCCTTTTCTGAACAATCTCATGGTTGTCAGGATACAACTGTTGAAACTCTCTTTCAAGAGTTTCCTTTACTGCGGCACTTTCTTCAAATTTGGGATCATCAATGAGACTTCTCTTTCGAGAACATTGTGATTGTATTGGTTCAACAATAATAGGTCACCACACCATCCTTATTGTAGCAGAAGGCCTAGGACCGGTGGTCTGTCGGCGGTGCTTAAGTAGGTGGTATCCTCCCTAATATAGAGACCCGATACAACAACAGGTGAGCCTTCCTCGCTAGCTCGCACCTTTTTCTTTGGCCTTTCAGGAACAATAGCAGGCGCGGATCGAGGCGAGACTTAACTGGCACTCATCCCATTCTTCTCAGAATCTCCGATACTGGACATCCTTCTTTTCTGGGTAATTTCTGGACTACCGCACACAATCGGGTGAGCGGTGTAGCCCTGCTCATCTTCATCTTACTATCACTGTAATATGCAGGCCGGGGTAACGCATCGACGATATTTCTGGCATCTACTTCATTAGATGCAGCAGAGAGAGGGTGGAATCTATTCCCTTCCAACAGAGGTGACTATTCTAGCAGTTCTTCCTCTTTCTCTTCGGGGATTTCTTCAAGACAGGCGGGTTCAGCTTCACTGACCTTCTTGATCTGAGCAAACTTCCTATTTTTATTTCTCCTCTGTGTCCAGGTTAAGGGCCTATACTTCGAACCGGACCCGATCTCAAAAACAGACGGTATCGCAGCGAAATCTGAACCCTCCACGGTGACAGGCTCATAACTGACTTGTACCTCCTTTCCTTTCAGTTTGGCAGGGACCGGGGTAGGTGCATCAATGACCAAACCGGTGGGGGTGGAGACGACAGTTATGGGGGTAGCAGTCAACTTCCTGAGAACAGCAGTGTTCCTCTCAACTGGTGCCCTCTGCAGGGGAGGGAATTCTTGAGTTGACTTCAGGTTAAACTCAATCATAGGTTCTTCAGTCTCAGGCACTTTGTTCATCAGTGCGAAAAGAGTAAGATCGGCAAAATTAACGTCCGTATTGAAACCTTTGTCCAAAACGAATGATTGCATCGCTAAGCAGCTCGTCCTGGTAGACAACTAAGTCAATTCCGTTGGTGAAAGAGAAGATCAGCTTTGGGGAAGGCATCTTCTGCAAGGCAGGTTCCGACTATCAGTCCTGAATTATGCTTCCTTCGTCAGGACGAAAAAGAATGAAATCGAAAAGAGTCCAAACACAACTTATTTAAGTTTTATTTATTTATGATTAAAAAGAGATTTTTTTGTTAGGCGGTTAGTTTATTCGTTAAAAATGAGAGGAGATTAGAGAGGATAAAGGACCCAATCCAGAGCTTAGAAAGGAAGGCAAAATCTCGTAGGATTTCCCAACTCGAAGGACCGCTCATAAACTAACACCTTTTAGGGGTCTACCTCGCCTCTTCGGAGAGGTATCAAAAGGAGGATTTCGAAACCTCTTTGTTTAGGAATGTCTAAACAGTGGCTCCAAAATCCGAGAAGAGATGATCATACTTGTTCAAGACAGATATGAACACGATATGTCAAAGAAAGAATGGTAGTCTGATCCACTAGGGGCATGGACTTACTATCGATTTTATGAAAGCAAAACCATCTGATCAAAATGGAGAGAGGAACTAGCCCCCAGCGGAGTCGCCAGAAATATGTCGGCATATTTTTAGGTTGAGTGTTGTATTTTAAAAAGGGGTTGCCTACGGAAATTGTCGTCGAATTTTAGATTTTAAATTTAATTTAAATATATATATATAATTTCGAAAGTAGCATTTTATTTTGAAAATAATTTTAAGTTAGAAAATTTTAAGATATGAAATCAAACCTTTCTCACATCCCAAATAGTTTATATAAATGAGCACCACACCACAAACTATGTATCTATCTTGAAGGACAAACACACTACTTGACGATGGGGCTCGATTAAATAAACTAGAAGATTTGTGACATCTGTTTGGTCTGCGAACCAATTTTATAAGCCGACAAGTTCCCCTGCTTAATATAAAAGGAATCAAACAGGGTTTATATTACCTGGGTTCTTAAAGTTCCCTATAAGGGCAAGCCCATATAGTTAATTACATCACAAATGACGAGAATCATTTAAGAAAACTGTCGATAATGATCAGTGGTTTTGCTCTCAAGGATTTCAAATTATAAGGTTTTAAACAAATTGGATTTTAAAAATTTCAATAGGGAATAGCTCAAATTTGGAACAGTTTATTTCAGGAGTCCAAAGGAAGAGAAGTAGGAGAAGCTGACGATCCAAGAAGAATCTTGGCAACTTCCCAAACTATCCTATTGTTTGGCTTCAATTTAGGAATTTTATTTAATGTTTCAATCTTGCCAATTTTAGTTAATTAGGACTTATATCCATATGATATGATCATACAAATAGCCTTGAAGATGTGAGGGTTTATGTCGTACCGAACGACTACCTCGAAGTCCTAAGACCGGTTAGGGCTTAATTTGCATAAAATGGTTATACCAATGCCTAACGAAGAGCTGTGGATTTATGTTGCACTAGGAAAACTACCAAGAAATCCTATGGCTTTGTTATTTAGTTTTATGAAATCTTTTGCTGAAGTAGACACAAGTTTTGCTGACGAAGATGGCCATGCTGCCCACTATGCTACAAGCTCCTTGTTGTTGCAGAGGTTTAGTTTTAGAAGATGAAAATTAGGAGATGAGAGAAGTGTTCTGGTTTAGAAATCTTAAATGTCAAATGTATTTTAGTGTTTTAATTAAAACAAATCTTAAAGTTGTTTAAACAGAACCGATTAAGATCCCACGGTTCTGTCATCCCGACACCGTTACTTTCATTGAATTCACTTAGTCCAGATGAATTTGCTAAACTCAACTGAATGAGTTACGCACTTTCATTTAGACTGTGGGAAATCCCATTAGCAACACGTGGGTTGCATCATCTGAGGTATTTCCAATCATTCAATAAGACGTTTTAATTTAGTTAAAGTTGTGGTTTTGTTGTTCTGTTTGTGATTAAATTTTAAGTTGTTTTATATTTTGAAATGTTGTGGCGATGGATTTTATCTTGTAGTGACTTTTAATTTAGTTCTGATTTCAATTTAAGGACTATCCTAAAGGTTTTGGTTTTCATGCAACAGTCTTATTTAACATGCAATAAAAGTAAAGTGCAGTGCAATAAAGTAAATTGCAATAATATAAAAGCGTGCCTGGAGAGACTTCCCGTCATTCCAAGCTACACTTTAAAACACATGTTAAGGCATTTAAATATTTCAACAAGTACCTGAGTAAAGACTAAAGGAAGGGTTTTGGTTATCTACCAGAATCCTAATCTTATAGATAGTCATTTCCTATGACGTCTAGGTTCTTGATTTTTAGTTAAGGATGATTTTTTTCATCAAAGAACAATTAAGTTCAATTGTTCTTTAAAACATCTCACCGTATTGAGGAAGTGCTTAGAACGAATTCTAAATATCTTTTCAATACTTCTGAGATTATTTTGAGTCCAAATGAATTTCATTGTACTGGTGAATTGATCATCCAAGGGTTTAGTTAAGTTTTATTCCTTTGCTCAGTGAACTAGGATGTTTTATTGTCCTTGTGAGTAAGGTGACATTTCACTTAACGCTTTATTTACTAGTTATAATAATTTAAAGCTTTCAGTGGCAATTAATTTGTTAAAGATTTTTAATAATTTGAAGTCAAAGTTGATGATTTATTTTATTGTGATTTAATTATGAAATTTTAATTAATGATTTTAGAATGGTGTTTGATTCATTTAAGTTAAACCTTTTATAAATGATATCAAAATCTTATGTTAATTTTTTTTTTAACTTAGGTCAAAAGAAGTGTTCAAATTATTTATTAATTTTTGCTGATTTAATTTGGATTAATTATATTAATTAGTTTATTTTTTTACATTATGTTTAAAGGTAAGTTGTCTTTAAATTATTTAAAATTTGCAAATTTGATTTAAGTTTGTTTTGAAATGATTTTAGATTAGTTTCAAATATTTTAATTTACTTTTTAATTTTTTAAAATTTTTAGGTTTTAATCAATTGTTAAATTATTTAATGATGTAGGTTTTAATCAAATTAAGAATTATTTACTTTTAATCATTTAATTATTAATTCCACTTATCCTCTTAAATTTTACCCCCATTTTAATAATCCAATTTTAATTAATCTTCCAAAATTTGAATTATTTAATTAAGTAAGGTTTAATTTTTCTTTTATTAAAGTGATTAATGGGTTCCTATGCTTCAATTTCCCAAAGTTTCAATCATCTAGGAGAAGATTAAAATCAGATATTTCACCCCCATGTTGATTAAACCTAAAGTTTTAATTAGGGGGTTAAAATCTTTTATTACCTTTATGCCCCTTTAAGCTTATTTATTTTATAACTCATTAAATTAAGCTTAAATGAACTTAAAATTTTTATGCCACTTCACTCACATGTCAATTAAGACGTTAGAGGAGAAAATATGATTTTTTTGAATTTAATTTTTTTATATAATTATTTTTAATGGAAAATAGGGATTTTCAAAGAAAATTCATCAACATAACTAAGGTAAAGTTTTTGTCCTTAAGAAAATTATGGGACATTCCTAATGATAAGAGGACCACTTAAACCGATTTTGCTAATTTTTTGAATTATATTTTATTTATTATAATTATTTTAAATTTTGGAGTGTTAATTAATTATAAAATAAAATAAAAGTTGAAAAATGGATTTTATATTTTTCAAAAATCCCTCTGACCTCAAGAAAGTCAAAGAAATAAATTTAATATTTTTATGATTTTTCTTTGATTTATTAGAATTAATTTAGTGGGGAAGGCTAGAAAATACATTTTTTAATTTAAATATGGTTTTAAGGCTTTGAAATTAAATATCTTAATCTAGAAACTTAGGAAAAATATTTGATTGGTTCCTAAGTGATTAGGGGACCAAATATAATATTTTTATGATTTTTATTATTTTTATGATTTTTATTATTTTTTAATGATTAAAAATATTAAAATATGCCTAAAAATGAAAATGTTTTTAAAATTCTAATTTTATTTTTCTTAGACTTCTCTGATATCAGAGAAGACCCAAAATCAATTTGGTGAATTTTTGAAATGTATTTTTTGAGTTATGAATTTTTAAAGTTTAATTTTGATTATGTGGCTTAATTAATCCATTTAATAGGGTTAAACATTTCTAATTGACTTCAAATTTTTATGTGAGGTTCCCCTAATCCTAAAGATCAGTGGTGAATTGATTTCAAGTAATTTTAATGTGTGATTAATTCTAGTTAATTAAAGTTCAATTTTAAGTGATTAGGCCAATTAGGATTATTTTTAATGAATTGACTCAAACCATAATTATCCTAGGGTTCTCTTGTCCTAAGAGACTTCACCAAATTTTTCTGGAATTTTCTGAGCAACATACTAATTTTTGGAATTAAAATGTCAAAAATTAGTGACATAAACTTGAAAAATACATAACTTACCATAGGGATGACCTCTAACCTTGAAAAAATCAGGGAATGTTCCCAAAATCAATGGCTACAAAAGCCCTATAGTCTCATGCCATGGTGAAATGTATACATGCATGGAGAATTAAAATGCTCAAAACAGTATTAAATTAATTCAAAATAAAATACTCAACAAAATAGATCAATTCCTTCTCCACATTATTATCCTCTGTTCACTGAGCAAGAGGATATTTTTTTTTATTTTTATAATTTTTCTATGAAAGATATAAATTTTTGAAGTTTTAGGTATTTAAATAAATAAGAAAAATGTGATTTTCCAACTTAAACCAGTCAGCGCCGCGTCAACCTCGGTGGCTCCGAAGCTCTATGTGTCGCGCTCCCATTCGACGCCGCCACCTGAGTCAGCTACCACACAGCCCGCGGTTCACGCTCTATCTCCTCTTCCGACGCCATCTGAGTCATTCGTTCGATACACGCGCAATCCGACGGTGGTCGATCATTATCTCCGACAGGTGTGCACCCATGACCGTAGACCTTCTAACCCTAATATCTCCCTCAATTCTCAATGGATTTTTGAGTTCTTATGCTCTATGGATTCATCTTGATAAGACGAACACATCCATACGGTAAACCTGCATTGAAATTCAGTTGAATAAAATGAAGAATCACTGGAAGCTCGGGAGGAAGAGGAGGGCAATACCTTGGCTATAAGAAAAGAAGCTTCTATCAGAGAGGCTCGGCATGTTTGTTGGAGTCCAAGGAGGCTAGGGATGAAGCCTGGAGCTATGGTGAAATGTCTAGGCTTGACTTCCACTAGGCCTGATCACAAAGCTTGGAGGCTGGAAAAACTGGGTGGTCTGGAGAGGGGGCTTTCACCAAGGAACTCCTTCTCTACCTCTAGTGAAGGTGTGGTAAGAGTTAATTTGGATTTGGTGAAGTTTCAGAGAGTGTCCTATTTCTGGCCTGATTTTCAGCTGAGAAATTAGGCTCGGCTGAGGGGATTCAGGGCAGGAGAACAGTGGGGTTCTTCTTCTCTAGGCTAGGAGAAGCTCTGGGAGTGATTTGGTGAGGTTTTATTGAGAAAAAATTCAACACCTTTCAGCACCTTTCTCATGGCTGAGAAGAGGTGTTTAATCGGCCATGGCCATTGGGCTGAGCTAGGGCTCAATTGGTGGGTGAATTCCACTGCTCAGGTGGAGGGCAGAGGAGCTCCAAAGTTTAATTTGGCTGAGGTGGCCAATTGGGTGAGTTTGGGTTTGTTTCACTTGGTGGTGGCTCTCGATTTTGACCCCTTCCGGCGACTAGGTCGGCCGGCAAGGACAAGGGAGCTGGCCATGGGTCAGGTCAACCAAGGAATAGGGTTTAATGGTGATAAACTAAGCAAGGGGGGATTTGGGGTGAGACAAAAGGTGGATTTGTCCGTTTAAGGGAAGAGATCCCTTAAAATGGGGAACCGTTGGTCCATGGCTCACTTAGCTTAGGCTAGGTGGATCTAGGGTGGTTCCTAGGGTTCACTTAGTGGCTGTGGATAGGTTGGTTTAGCCACATTTGGTTCAATTTGGTTTGGTTTGGTCATGGGTTCAAATTAGCTCATTTGGGTTTGGATTGGGCTTACTTGAGTTAGGTCCTGATTTTGGTCCAAATTTCTTGAGCAATTTTGAAAAGGTGATTGCCATAAAGAAGTTTCATGAAGACACGGGGAGGTTTTGAGTTTAATTGGAAGGTCAATTTAGTGGATTTTTTGATTTTGGTCAATTTAGGCAAGGTTGAATCAACTTGGGTCCAAGTTAGGTTAAGGTGGGGTTTAGACCCAATTGAAAGTTTCAAATGGTGTAGGGAAATGTATTAAAGAGTTCCCAACATCAATTGGGAAGAAATTTTAGGTTTTGGCTAATCAATTTGATAGGTTTAGGGCATGGATTCAATTTAGGCTAAAATGGTCGTATTTTTTGTTTTCAAATATACTTAGGTTAAGATTAGGCTTAAATTGGGGCAATTGAAAGTTGCATAGGTTTCATGAGAATTTTATGGAATGTTTAGGATTGAAATTTGGAGAAAAAAAGTTGGTATTAGGTTAATTGGGGGTTTTGGATTAATTAGGCAAAATTGGGGATCTTGGATTTCAAATGGAATTGAACTCAAATGTGAATCGAATTGGGCTTGGATTTGGTTTAGAGTGATAGTAATGATGTTGAATTAAAGTTTAGAATTGAAATTGGGCAAAAATTGAGCTCAAATGGGTTGGTTTAGTGTGACATTGGGTCCATTTAGGTTAAAAATTGGTCAATTTGGGGAGTTTGATAAAAGTGGGTTATTTTGGCAAAATTGGGCTATGGTGTAGTTAAACAAAATGAAATTGGGAATATTTGGGATTTTTTGGAATTTTCTGGGAGTTTTTGGAATTTTTGGAATTTTGTGCCAAAAGGGTATTTTAGGGTATCAAGAGGTTATTTGGAGGGTATTGGGGTATTTTGGTGAATTTAAATGGTGGGAGTTGTTTCAAAAATGATTTTTAGTATTTTTGGGAATTTTGGGTAATTTTTTGGGAATTTTGGAAAGTTTGGGGCAATTAGGTAATTTTGGGTAGGCTTGAAGGACCCAATGTCACAACCAAGCATTTAGCAAAAGTTGAATTTTGATCATGATGAAGCTTAAAGTGAGCCATGGACCAAGAAAAGTCCAGCCTGAACATCTCATGGGTTGTATCCAACCCTCTTAGCCAAAGAGCTAGGGGTCTGGACTTAGCCACTTGAGTGCTCAAATGAACCAGGGGGAAGAATGGGTAAGCATGGTGTGTGTGAGAGTGCAGTGTGTGTAAGCCAGACCTCACCAGGATCAGACCACCCAGGGTAGTCCTAAGGCTTGAACAACCTTATAAAAACTCACTATTGGTTCCCCATATTGTGGTCTTAACCTTCTAAGGTGATTTAGAGGTTTGCAACCATCCAAGTGGGGTCCCAAGAGAAGTCAAGAAGTAGCTGAATTGCTAAAGGGTGGGTCCCAATTCTAGTCCTCTAAGATAGTCAAGGAGAAACCTTATGGCTAGATCCTAAGAACTAAGGAGAGAAGAAAATACCTCACCAAAAATGAGGTCATCACATGTCAATGGTTTACACAGGGGGACAGAAATTCTAAGTATTACCATGCTATTATCAACTACAAGAGAAAGTTAAATGTTGTGACTAGAATTAAAGGGGAAGGGGGAGACTGGGTGACTGATAATCAGGCCATTGCTAATTCTGCTGTTCAACCATGGTCCTCCAATCTATCAACTGAATCAAACTGCGATACTACCCAATTTGTATACAAACTTTGACAGCTCTAGTCTATCAGCCCCTCCAGAGGAAGACGAAATCACAAAGGCTTTTTTTCATTGGATCCAAAAAAATGGTTGCCCATATGGTTACACTGTTGGATTTCATCAGATCTCTTGGGAGTTTATCAAGCAGAACCTCTCATTGGCTATTCAAAGCTTCTTCCTTGGCATTGATTTACCAAAATACTTCAAAGCAACTACAATAATTCTCATTCCTAAAGAGAATACCAAATCCACATGGAAGGACTTCAGACCAATTAGCCTAACAACTGTTTTTGCTAAAATCATTAGCATAACTATTGTCTCCAGATTGCAGCCATTACTGGATGCATTAATTTTAATCAACCAGTCTGCATTTGTGCAAGGGAGAGGTATTACAGATAATGTTCAATTGGCACAGGAATTACTGTTGGAGATTGACAGATCTTGTAGAGAGACCAATCTCATCATTAAACTGGATATTGCTAAAGCCTATGATGCCATCAATTGGGATTTCATACTTCATAACCTGAAAGCCAGGAACTTCCCTGATGAGTTCTGCTCTTTAATTAAGAGGAGTCTCTACAGTTCTCATTACAGTATTCTTGTCAATGGGGAATGTCAGGGTTTTTTTACTGCCTCCAGAGGAATAAAGCAAGGTGATCCCCTTTCCCCTTATATTTTCATCCTAGATTTTGATTATTTGTCAAGGCTGATTAACCATGCCCAGCAGCAATTACCATATTTGAGATTCTTGCACAGATCCAATTGCATTGTTTCTCACCTTGCATATGCAGATGATGTTATATTGTTTACTAATGGGAGCAAAGCAGCAGTAAGGAAGATCATGGCTATTCTGGATTACTTCCAACATTCTTCAGGTCTCTCCTTCAACAGATCAAAAAGTCACTTCCTTCCTAGCAACAAACTACCCCCAGCTAATTGGATCAAAGATCTCACTGATTTTTCTACTTCAACCTATCCTCTCAAATATTTAGGTTTCCCGTTGATCAAAGGTAGGAGGAAACAATCCCACTATGATTAGGTGGTGAAGAAAGTGACTGTCAAGATCCAATGCTGGACCACTTCCTTTTTGTCTAATGGGGGTAGGTTGACCCTCTTTAAATTTGTACTCTCTACTTACCCCCTGTATGTCCTACAATTGATTAAATTAAAGAAGAGTACTCAAAGAATGTTGGAAGTCTCAATCAGCAAGTTTTTAAGGGCTGGTCAACATAAACAACATCACTGGACTTCTTGGAATAAGATCTACATCCCTCCTATTAGTGGTGGTCTGGGTTTCAAAAATTTAACACACATGAGCCATATCTTTTACTGTAAACAATGGGTGAGATTCAGACAACAAAGTTCCTTATGGCCATGGTTTATCAAAGGTAAATATTGTCCCCAATCTCATCCTTCTCTAGTAACATCAAAATTGGGGGATTCCAGAAATTGGGAGGCCCTTCTTCAAGTTAAAGATGCTGTTGAAAATTTATTCATTTGGAATGTTGGTGAAGGCCAAATTAACTTCTGGGTTGATGATTGGTTGGGGAATCATTCCTTGAAAGATTACCAGCTCATCAATTCTAATATTAAAACTGTTTCTGACTGCTGATAGATGGTATGTGGGATCCTTCCAAGCTGAGTGAAGTTAATTCTCCCAAAACTATCAAAAGTATTATGGATCTCCCCATTAATCCTTCAATTCCTAATACCCTTATTACCAAAAATGGCTCCCAACAAAGTCTGTCCAAATTTATTTATCAATCTCATTACCATTGGCAATCTACTAATTGGGGTTATAGCCTTTGGCATGCTAATATTTCTCCTTCTATAGCCTTCTTCTGCTAGAGATTATTCAGAAGTTTTATTCCTACTGATGATATTCTAAAACTTAAAGAAATTAGAGGACCATCCAGATGCCATCTCTGCCATTCAGCTGAGGAAAGCATAAACCATCTGTTTCTGCATTGTGAGACATCCAGATGTGTATGGGCTGCTGTGTTAGCAGGAGAGTATTTGTATGATCTTCTATCTAGCATCAACTCCTGTTGGGATACTTGGCAACACCTAACAAAAGAGTATATTCCTCTCATTATCTTCTGGTTCATCTGGGTAGCCAAAAATGCTGCCAGATACCAAAACTTGCCAGCCAGTCATCATAAGATATTAATCCATTGTCAGTCCTTTATTAAAAAGTTGAATGAATCTTCTGCTAACTCTTCTAAGAGAGAGGCTACACCTATTGTCCAGCTAGTTCTTTGGAGGGCCCCTTCTTAGCCTTAGCTAAAATTAAACACTGATGAGAGTTACTCAATTGGGAGGGCAGGTATTGGGGGAATTTGTAGAAACTCCAAAGGGCACTGTTTATGGTATTTTGCTGCTCCAATTGATCCTCTAAATGCACTGGAAGCTGAAACTGTTGCTATTTTTTGGGGGCTGAAACTGGCCTTTGCACAGAACCTGAACAACCTACATGTGGAAGTGGACTGTTTACAATTACTTTAGATAGTTCTCCTTCATACGCCCCCACCATGGTACCTCACCCTCTGGCGGAAGAAAATTCGTAATCTTGCTTCTTCAATTCATGTCATATGGTCTCATATCCCTAGAGAAGGTAACAAACTAGCACACCACCTTGCCTATGAGGCCTCTTCATCACAACTAATTACTTGTCATACAATTCTTTCTTCCTTTTTGTCTTTTTTGCTAAATGGGGATTGTTTGGACATACCCCATCTCAGATGTAATATTTCCTTAGTTTAATGCATCAACCTTTTTGTTATATATATATATATATATATATATATATATATATATATATATATATATATATTTGAGTTCATAAATTTTGGCAAATTAAAAAAGTCGCACCATGCACCTCAAAGGTTATGTTTGTACCTTATTTTTTATATAGACTCCTCTTAAACTCTATCAAATACAAGATATAATAAATGTATCAAGTGGTATAAAAGTGTTAGAATGGGTTAAGATGAAATGCGTATGAGCGCATATGAGCCATGCTTGGTGGTAGGAGTTAAGCAGTGCCTAGAGAAATGAGTTAGTTTAAATCATTAAAGTGCTCCTCCTTAATACACATGAGAGAGTGTGCTTTTTTAGGCATGACTCTGTGAAAGAAGAACTAAATTGATATTGTGAATAAACCAACATGGTAAACATGCAAGCAGATGAAAAAAGCACAAGTAGAAAGGAACCTGATTAGGAATACCAAGCCAACAGAAAACATTAGTCAGGTTTGGAAAGTAATACCTAGCAACCTAGCTATAGCCTATTGCATAACCCAAAGAAAATTGTCCTAACCAGCAGCTAAGTGCAAAAGGGTATTCTCCTGGTATGTATGGCTTTGATGGGTTCACCTCATTGATCCCATCCTTGAAAACCAAGCGATCTAAAGGGAAAGATGGATTTTTAAAATACTTGGCCTTACATATGGAGTAGCTTGTTATTTGCATAATTTTTAAATTATGGTAGATAAAATAAATAAAAAATACTTATATATAATTTTAGTTCAAAATAGTGCCATTAAGTACAGAACCGTAACATGCAACATAACCTGAGTTAGATCCCATAAATTCTTAGCTCAAACATATTGGTGTTGATTCCAATGCAATATCTGATTTTTTTCATCAAGATCTACCTATCGAGCAATACTCCTAAGCATCGTGGCCAACACCGGTTCACTCGCCTTTCGAGCTTAGTTTGCTGTCTAGAACATATGAATATTCAAATGCAAGCAAAAGTATATTAATGTGGTGTGGAGTATAATGTAAAGGCGTTAACTCAAAAATGTGAGTATATCAGGGAGGCATTGGCTCAAGGGATGAGTATACCAAAGAGGAAATAAATTAAATGATGTGTATGTTGAGGACTTAGTAATCTGAAGGGTTATGTGTACAGAGACAAGAGTGGTCTGAAGGTGTTGGGTGGGCCGATGCCGTAGAGACCCAAATGTATTGGGTGTGGAGAGTTTGTATTGACCCAAAGTGGTTGTGTTTCCTGAAGAGAAAATGAACAGAAAGGTTGGGAATGACATGGTGGCAGTGACTCTAAGGGCTGGTTATGCTGAGGAGGTAGTGACCCTGAATGGTTGGGTATACCGAGGAGGTAGTAGCATGAAGGTTTTGGTATGTTGAGGTGGTAATGACTTGAAGGGTCGTGTAAGCTAGGAAATTAGTGAGTTGAAGGGCTGGGTTTGGCAAAGAGGCAGTGTCCTGAAGAGCTGGGTATGCTGGGGAGGAAGTGACTTGTAGGGCTTGGCATGTCAGGTAGGCAGTGACTCAAAGGGTTAGGTATTTTAAGGAGGCAGTGACCCCAAGGGCTGGGCATATCGAGGAGCCAATGACCTAAAAGGCTGGGTATACTGAAGAGGCAGTGATCTGAAATGCTTTCTCAATTCCTATTCAAGGAAATCAGACATAAGGAATGTAAGTGTATAAATGAACACTCAAATGCAACTCAAGAATGCAATTAATGTTCTTGCAGAAATACCATGCATGTATAGGTACGTACATAGAAGAAATAAAATGCACTTGACACAATAATTTCATTGGTGGAGCGGTATGGCTCATGCTCAAGTCAAGCATTACTACTAGCAATAAACATGTAGGGACGCATGTTCATGAGGTGCACCACGTGTCCCATATGTGGATTTGTTGTTCAAATCAAGACAATGCGCACCATACATAATAACTGATTAATATGGACAATGCTCATGCACATATAAAACAAGCAATATGTAGAATGTGGGGCTAACCAGGCCGAGGTGGTTCGTGGAAACAAATTTCAAGGTTGGCCATGCAATGACAGCAGGTCGAACTAAAGTGCAAGTTTTACTGCGACGAGGTGGCTGACTGAACCAAAATGCATGTTTGATCATGCTAGGGTGGTCGATCAAACCAAATGCATTGACAGTGTTGGGGCGGCCGATCGAGCCAAAGTGCTAGGTTAACCATGCTGAGGAGGCCGGTGTAACCAAAATGCAAGGGTTAATATTGCTAGGGTGCCTAATTGAACAAGGTTAACCATTACAGAGCAGTTGGTCGAACCCAAATGCAACACACAAAGCACGCATCATAGCAATACATACAATGCAATTATCATCCATAATAACAAACCTTACTCACTCTAACGTGCTCACATGGGAACGATAAAATGGCATGATGAAATCGTAGCTACCAATCTGTTGCTCAGCAATAGAGGGCACACTTCCAACAAATTGACAAATTGTGAATGAATATTCCATGACGTCACATTTTAACCAACGAAAGCTTCTCTTATATAAATAGTTTTCATAATTTTTCTGCAACCCATTAAGGTCATTAAATAGTCTTTGGATCATTTGTATCTTAGACAATAGGTTTTTGGTGCAAAGAGTTTGCAAGGAAACACTCAGGATTTGCTTGGGATTTGTTTATGAAAGCTTCCTAACTAGAAGGCCCCCCTCTTGCACATAATCTCTAATCTTTAAATCTCTAATATCCAACCTAGGGGTTCTAAGATGACATGTTCCTTCTCATAGGATGAAGCTCTCCTCACTGTAAGAGAGATGAATAAACCTCCTTCTTTTCCAAGGAAAGAGTGAAGCACTACTTATGAATGGAGGTGGTGGATTTCCTTCTTCCTTCTCCAAAAATTGTTTGAAGCTTTCCTTATGAATGGAGATGCTCTTTTCTTCCTTCTATATCAAATGAATGAGGCTGTCTTTATGAAAGGAGATGGCTTTTCTTGTTCCTTCCCCAATGAATGGATAAAACTCCCCTTATTAAGGGAGATAAATATTTCTCATTTTACAACGAATGGATGAAGCCTTTTAGATTTGGTGGAGAGAATGGAAGGTATGATGGAGGAAATCAAGTAGAAGAATAGGAAAAGGAAGAAGAAAAATATAAGTTTCTCCATTACTCTCCATTCAGAACTAGCAAGAAAAATCATTACCAAAATGAGTTTTTCCTCAGTCGATGTTTGGATTGCTCTATTAGCACACCAAGACACCAATGAAAGTGGAGGAAATTTTCCCTCCAAAGCATAAAAGTAACCTCCCTTTTCCACATGGCATTTATCCCTTGGCTTGTTGCGAGGAGGATGCCACATGTAACACTCCTACTTGACCTCTAAAAGTCATCATGGCCAATATAGAAGCTGCCCAGAAAGAGGCAAGAAATGATCAAAGATTTCAGCTAGATAAGCTATTATTGTCTTGGTGTGACTATGCCCAAAATTTGCTTGGTCACGCCAGGCCAAAGAGACTAAACCCTTGTTTTTACTTTCTGAAGGCCGATGTAAGCATACCTAAAACTAGCACAGTTACACTAATAAAACATGGTTGAACCACATTAGAAACATAATTAAACCATAATCTTTATCAAATGCACGATTTAAAGTCATTGTGATGACTGCGCCAGAACTAGGTGTGGTCAAGCCAAGTAAATAATTAGGCTTAGGTATTCAGCGTGTGGTGGAGGTTCCAATGGAGTTTCATTGACTTTGGAAAGTCCTAAACATATGTGAAATGATCTATAGCCATCAAAGAAGGCCCACTGATGTACTGTAACACTAGAATAACCACTCAAGATAGGTGTCATCCCCGGACAACGCAAAGTGGTCTGAAATTCTAATTCTCACGTGGTAGTGCCTGTGTATGAGTTTCATGTTTCTAGATGGTCATAAACAAATCCTGATTGATAGATTAAGCTCTATAATCCTTAATATAGGGGCTAAACATGTATTATGCAAGAGCCAACCTCATCCCACAGTTAGTTCATTTGAGTAGAGCAAAATCTGTACCGATCTTGATTTTGTGCTCATGTTTTATACTTGGAGGATAAAATGGGTATCTTGAACTTTTAGATGATATTATAGGACACCAGCTCATCTTAATCACTTAATTGGACACCTTAAACTTGTGACATCAAAATTTATGCCAAGAGTGACCCGATAGTGGGCAGGGTTAGTTGGTGGTGGCTGGCCAGAGTGGGACTGAAGCGACCAGATAGGGTAAGAGTTGGTCAAAGGTGGCATAATTAGTAGAGTCGACAATGGTCAAATTTTACTAGAGTTAGCTAGAGGAAGTGGCTAGATTTAGCTTGTGTTGATAGTGGTTGTACTTGGATAGTAGGAACAGTGGTAGTGGTCGGAGACAATGACAATTGGAGTAGTTGCAGAGAAGTAGCTGATGGAAGTGGTTTTTAGAGCTGACCGGGAGTGATAGTGGCTGCAATTTCTTAGAGGCTAGAACAATCTACTAGATGGTGGAGGGCTAAATCAATGATTTGCAGGCATGGATAATGAGCTGCAATGTCAACGATTCGTGAGCAATGATTGCATGCTCCCATGCTAGCAATATTTTGGTCATATTATAGAATTTAGTAGATGTCAAACAGCAACGTCAGTGATGAGTGAGCTAAATTAATATTTGATATGATTTAGTTTCATCTTTTATTATTAGGCTATTTGGAGCCTTAAATATGCTAAGAAGAGAAGAAAGGAAGAGAAGTCCTCGACCTTGCCTAGTAGGTGATCAGGGATTTCCCAGCGGAAGAATTTTGTCCTTGACCTAGCCTAGCAGGATATCTAAGATCTTCTATTTGCTACAGTAAAGAAGAAATTTGTCCTTAAATCAGCCTAATAGGATATCGTGATATTCTTTCATGATTTTCTTTTGTTCTGCTATGAAGATGAAATTTCTCCTTCACCATACCAAGCAGGACATCTCGGATTTTCTTTAACACTCCTGTGAGGAATAAATTTATCCTAGAACTTAACCTACAAAACACCTGGGATCTTCTTTCAAGTTTTTTTCTTACATTGCAATGAAGAATAAATCTGTCACTGACCCTGCTAAAAGGTCATCCAAGATATTCATTTGTCATCTTCTTTTACGCTGCTGTGAAGAAGAAATTTAACCTCTACCTTCCCTCATAAGAAATCAAAATCTTCTTTCAAGATCTTCTTTAAAAATTTTGTAAAGAAGAAATATGTCCTCAAACCTACTAGGAGTTTCAGGATCTTCTTTTGTATTATTGAGAAAGTTATCCCTGACCCTACCTAACAGTGTCTTTGGTATCTTTATTCACAATCTTCTTTCATCTGGTTGTGAAGACAATAGTTATCCCTGATCCTATCCAAAAAGACAGCTAGGATCTTCTTTTGTGTTGTGGTTTTGATTTTTAGAGGATCCTATCCTTTTGAAAATTAGTGGAGTTACCAAAACATTGAGAAGCCAATGAAGGCACCATTTTAAGATTAGATGACTTGTTATACCCTTTGTAACTGTCTGGGTTAGTCTGTATAGCTTTCTAATAGCTTTATGTGACATCTGTACATGCCAATAGTGCTTTTGTTTACTGGTTGATGTTGTGGAATTGCATTTTTCCATACATGACTAAGCCTATTTGTTGTAGCTACCATTTTCTTGATGTATAAAAAATAATTTTGTTGTACATGGCCACTCAGAGGAGAGAAAAATATCAAAAATCTTGAATCGAACATAGTCAAATTTGAGTGTTCCCGCCAGAGGAAGCTTTGTAACATCATACTCTTCCAAGTCTTACAAATCGTGAATAATTTATTTCTTCTCAAGCATGTAGAAGCTTGCAATCACAGTTAGCACATGTACTTTACAAAAAATAATCATGTATCTTTTGAGGCTGGTGCCTTATAAGTTTGTGTCCTCTATATCTTCTGAATCTTTTGCTTTCTTAGGCTTACAGGTTCCATGTTCTTTGATTAACATGTGCTCTCTAAGAATAGTTGCTAACTGAGATCCTTTATGTCCTTACATATTTTAAGCCTTGTAGCTATCTGAGGTAGTTGATGTACCCGTGCCTTCTGAGGCTTATAGCTCATTTAAGATTTGTAGTCTTCTAAGGTCTTTAATCAGTCTTCGCTTTCTGAAGCTTGCTTCTTTCTGAGGCTTTTAAGTGAATACCATGTAATCCACTTGTTCACATAAAGTATTTTAATGAGGACTTTGTCCACTACTAGCTTCTCATCGAGGCTTATCTCTTCGGCTCGGGTTCCAAGAGAATGAAAGTTTCTCATCAAGACTTTCCTTATTGTATTGACTTCTTGGGGTGGTGTGGCTTCTCATTAAGACTTTCCTGATGGAATTGACTTCTTAGTGGTTGATATCTTCCCATTAAGTCTAGTGTCTTATGCTTGATATCTAAGGTTAATATTCTCCTCATTTGAGCTCGTCTTCTAGGCACATAGTATATTCATATTGAGACTTAATTCTTAGACTCAACTTTCAGGGGGTATGGTATCTTGTCAACATTTTTGCATCATGGGCTCCACATCCATGGTTATGATGTCTTTCCATCGAGTCCAGCCTCTTGGGCTTAAATTCAAGGGATAAGGTTATAGATCTTGCTGCCACTATAAGTTTTAAATTTTTTCTAAACTATTAGTTGAAGTGTGTTAGCCTGGACATTGTAGCATGTAGTGGAATAAGTTAATTGTAATCCATGCTGAATGTAGGACCTAGCCTAGCTTGTATTTCTAGATGTGCTCAATGGCATTAACATTTGTTGGAACATAGTTGAAAGGAGAATATATTACAGATATAAGACCTAACCTAGGTTGTACATTTGAAGCATCCTCTAAACGATGATAACTTGTGATGGGTCACTTCATATGAAATTCATCGAGGATGGTTCAATTATCATATGTTATTGGTTAAAGCTTCTGCTTGACGAATGTAACTTTTTTTGGGATAGGCCAAATGTAATCCACCAATGAATTTTTTTACCTATCTAAGACTTTTAGTTAGAGCGTATGCTTAACGACCATAGTCTGTGATGAAAGAGTTCAAATTGAGTCCCCTTAGGATTGATTAAGCCCATAATGAGGTGTTATAAATGCTTTATGTTTCTCAAGACTCGAAAATAGGTCATAATAGATGGTACGTTTTCTTAGAAATATGATTACAACCATACTCAAAAATGATGTTTGACAGTTTTCTAGTCATTTTTTTTGACTTGTTGTCCACTGATGAGAGTTTGTTCCACACGAGCTTGTAAAGCAATCCACATATTAAACCATAAAGAGATTAGCTTTGTGATAATGTTGAGGAAGACATTTGCTATGATGAGGGTACTAAGAAAGAGTTATTTTTTAAGTTGCCCCCCCCCCCGCAACAATTTGGAAGCAGTTCTTGAAGTCTTGATGTTTTAATGAAAGATGTGATGCCTACGACTCTATAATCATGCCTGGAATGTTAACGTGAATGACTTTCCTAAATCATATTGAAGGTTGATCCCCACCTTGAAAAAATTTCTCATAGAATTTGTGTCTGAATAGTTTGTGAGAAGACTACCCAACTATAATCTTACACATGATATTGACATGAGAAATAATTTGACTGAAGTGAAGGTCGACCCCCCCAAAATCAAAGATCTCTTTAAAAATAATCTTAAAGAGGTGCAAAGAATTTTCCTTCATCTATTGGATGATGTAGATCATTGGGATGTTAAGTAGAGGCTCACCATCTCAAACATGAAGATAATGTTGAACTAGACTTAGTTTCCCACAGATGGCACCAACATCATGTTTGTTAAGAATTTTATTGAGGTACACTGCTAAATTATTGTCACAGTTTTGTACAAGAATCTATTATACATTCAAATGAAAGAAGATAATCAATAGGGACACCAGGAGTTTTATATGGAAAACTTGAGAAGAATGAACTTGATGGGGCCTTTTCTATTTGAAATATTCCATTGAGTTTGTGATTATCGGTATAGCCCCTTGTTACATGGGCAGAAAATGGTTACACAGTTTCTTGGATTACAATGTTGGAGGGGATTATTTTTATCACGTAGTCACCAAAGATCTTGAAGGATTTCTATCTAAATGATTAGATATGACATCTAAAGAAAAATATACTATTTGAAAGGAAAAAATATTATCATAAAATGAATATAATCCTTAAGATGCTAAAAATGTTCGTGATTTATGTATCTACAAACTAAGTTTTCCTTTTAACTTATGGGTGTAAGAAAAATTTTATTTTATTCTGGCATCTGGTATTCCTATTTGATGGTTCCCTAATAATTAGTTAAATTTTGAGAGTTGTGTCTCTCAAAAGTGCTATATATTAAATTTGTGGCTAATATCATTCCCAATCTCGTTAAGTTTCTATGAGATTATAGAAGTTGAAGACATAAAAGGACATATAATAATGCTTTGATTATAATTCGGTGATTAAATGAGCTTTGATAGAGATCTATTTCACTTGACCTGGAAAACTTCAATGGGTTAAATTAATAGTATTTTAAGAGTTTATTTTGAGTATATTATAAGTTTCCATATAGTTCAAGCTTGTTGTTAAAGTATGAAAATGGTGTTTTAGGTTTTTAAAATTAATTTGTTGAAAAATTTTAAGTCATTGAGATTAATTTGGTTTAATTTCAACTTAAATAATGAATGATTACTAAGGTTCATTTTTGAGTTATTATATTTTGGTTTACTTAGAGCTTTTAAGTTTGGTTGTTACTTGTTCAAGTTGACAATATTTGTTGAATTTACTTTTAATCTTTATTTAAATTTTTAAACTTTTGTAAGGTTTGTTAAATTTTATTGAAGTTTAAGTTTATTATGTTTTTTTTATTCTTTAAGTTTGTTAAAATGTACCAGAATTCATTTAGTTTGTTAAAAATCATTAAATTTTGTTAAAGTTAATTATGATTTTCATTAAATTATAATTAAGTATATTTTATTTTATTAAGCCTTGTTAAAAGACATTTAAATTTATTAAAAAAAATTTTATTTTTAAAAGTGTGTTGAGGTTTGCTATTATGATTTTTATGTGAATTTAAATTTGGTTAAAATGTATTAAATTTATTAAATTTGGGTTGAATTCTTAAAATTTCATTATTCAAAAGGTTTGGGCCCAACAATTAAAAATCAGAATTATGGTAATGCGCTTGAATTTGAAATTAAGTTTTAGGTGTGGACTCAGAGCTGGTTCAAATTTTAGTTGAACTAGATAGAAATTGGTTTTATTTTAAATGAATTGATATTCAATTAGGAATTGAGTTTGAAATTGGAATTAAAATTGACTTGAGATTCATTTGGATTGGAACTGAAATTGACTTGAGATTGAGCTGAGTTGCATTGGTAATAATTAAGTTGAATTTGACTTGATTTAAATAAGGAATTGAGTTTCACTTAGATTAATTTAGATTAGAATTGAGATTGAATCTAATTTAGATTGGGATTGATAATTAATTTATTTAAAATTGAGTTTTGTATTGAATCAAATTTTAAACTAAGGCATATGAAAATATAAGGGATTTATAGATGGAGGTGAAGTCCGAACCTAAAATGAATATGACTTAAAAATATGAGACCTTAAGTGGACCATCATAATTTTTTGTAATAATGCTCTTGATTAAGCTGCCCATAAATTTCCATCATCCTGGGTGCATTATTCTCAAACTATTAACAGGAAAAATAACAAGTGGATTCTCATGTCATCGTATCAATGATTTAAGTTAAGCAACCCTTTTACTTAATGGTTAGGGATATCTTTTTTATTAATCACGACTTACTTCCTTTCAGGACACCTCTATAGTTCAAGGAGTAGACAATTTTTTTAGAGGTTCTAACCCTTTATTATATCTATTTGGTACCTAGTAATATAACCTACGCTTCTAACCTGGACTACTCTATGATGATTAAAACCACGTTTTCATCTACGTTAGCTAAACTTTGGTTGACGATTTACAACTATCCTAGACTATGGATTTCAAAATTTTGAGTTTAACAATTTTAGTAATTTTTAGAGGTTTGATATTTAACTAGTGATTTGTTTAATTTTTAATCTTTTTAGTTCTAATGTCAAAACAAGGTTCTTCTAAACTTATTAAATTTTAATTTTCCTTAGTTATGAGTCACTATCAGAAATCTGAGTTCTTCAAATGGTTTGAATTTCAGTTGTATCCTAAGAATTCTTGTTCCACATTATATGTGTGGTTCAGACTTATAATCAGAACAATACAACTTAAACCTTCCAAGTCCACACCCTTCATATTTAAGAATCATTTGTATTCTCACCAGGAGTATTTTATTTTCATACATAAATGATTTTTAAAAATTGATTTTTTTCATTCAAAAAGTGTGAGTGATACAAATTCACTCAAAGTCCAATGCTGTGACAAAATCATATGCTTTTAAGGAGAAACGTTTTCATTCTAAAGACAATAATGCTAGTGGATATTTATGCCTTGCCTAAGATAAGAAATTGAGAAAGACCCATAAAAATTATAAATTATTTTCTTTTCTTTACCTAAGGTTAAGAGAAGTTTAAGAATGTTTTTAAAAAGGCTTATTTAGGTGAGTTTTAGCTTAAAAATGATTTTTATTCAGTTAATTTTTAAAGTCTTTAAAATTTTTTAAAAGTTCTAAGTTAGAATATCTTTAGATTTTAAAAAAGTTTTTAATTTTGAAATTTGAAAAGGGTCCTTTAATTTTGAATTTTTAAAAGATCTTAATTTGTAAAAGAAGGTTTAAAATTTTGTTTTAAGAAGATTTTAAATTGAAAGAAATTGATTTTGAAAAGATTTTGAATTTGATTTTTTTAAAAGATTTGAATTTGAAAATAAATTTCAAAAAAGCTTCTTTAGAGAAAAATGTTTTAAGCTTGTGTTTTCCAAAATTTTAAGAGTTAAGAACTTTTGACCAACTTTAATGAAGATCACAATGCTCTCTTTTCTACTTAGACTAAGAAGCTCAATTCTTCCTCCTATAAATTCATAGTCCATAGACATTGGAGTTAACTTAAAGTCACTTCTAATGGAACATTCTCACCATAAATCCTACCTTTTAGAAAAGTAAATTCATCGAACTTGCAAGAAAATAAGAGCACCAGCAAATCATGCATACAAAGTCTCATACATTCACATATTTTCACAGCATGCAAGACATACCGTCATGCAATTACATACATCACATTCTCACAATTTTTTTCTTTTTTTTGTACATCTACACATACATCACTTTGCATTATATGAATTTATAAAAAAAAACATGAACTAAGCTACATTAAAGATGAACATATCACACATATTCCATTTTGCATGAGATCAATACATAAAACTATTGTATCTATTATTATTTTCTTATTGTTTATAAGAAGACTTATTCATACACACATCCAGACATATCCATGCATATATCACTTATATTCATATATCCATACATGCATAAACATAAAAATACTTATGATTATATATATTCTAACAACAGACCATTAATATTATACATCTTTCTTATTGAGCATTCTGCTGTGCATAATTCCATATATCTGAATACCTAGTCTAACTATTCTAAGTTTCTAGATATGGTTAAGAATAACTGGAGGACTTCTTGTAGTAGGGATGATTGGTTTATACTATCAAAACTTTAGAAAAAGGTGGTCATTACTCTTATGAGCTGGAATTGGAATACATTTGGTAATGTGCACAGTTGGGATACTGAGGCAGAAGCTGAGTTTCGTAAGTTGGAGATGATACATGGGCTCAGTGATCAAGATTATGAAGTCTTAATGGGGACTATAAGAATTTGATGGAAGCTAATGAATATGAATAAGATTAGTTAAAGCAAAAGCTGGTGAGGTGATGTTCAAAGAGGAGGATAGGAACACGAAGTTTTTCATGTTTGCACTAAAAACAAACGTAATGTTAATACCATTATGAAAATTAAGGATGCTAATGCAAATTGGTTATATAATCCATCAGAGATAGGTAATAATGCATATTAGTATTTTGAAAGACTATTTTCTAATACAAGAAAATAATATCTCTATCAAGAATACTTTGATTAATGAACATACAGATGAAGTTGGTAAACTTGATTTTTTTTAAAAAAAACCTTCAAAGGAGGAAATCTGGGCGGTGCTTTACACTGCTGATGATATTAAAGCTGCCATAATAGATGGTTTCGATGTTGGAGCATTTTTAAGAAGGAGGTTATAGCTGTGATTCAATGTTTCATTAATGGGATAAATCCAGGTAAATACTTCTCTACATCCACCATTGTACTTGTTTTAAAAGACAATTTCATGGATACGTGGGATCACTCTCTCCCCATATGCCATTCCATGGCTATATCTAGAATTATCAAAAAAAATTTGGTTGCACGATTACAACCTCATTTACCCATTATTATTATGATGAATCAATCAGCCTTCACAAAAGAATGGGATATCAATGATAACATACTATTGGATTAGGAATTGATTCATGAATTAGATAAAAAGGGTAGAAGTGGCAATTCAGTTATAAAATTAGATGTAAAAAAGGTTTATGATACTATTACTTGGGACTTCATACGACAACTACTACAGGGGTGGGGTTTTAATCTAGAATTCTGTAATCTTATTTTACATTGGGGGTGGCACTAGGGGGTGTTGAGGGGAGAATAACTATATGGTTCTATTGAATGATAACTCATATGGTTTCTTCAAATATAGTTGTTGGATTAAACATGACAATCCTCTCTCACCTAATAGTTTTATCCTCACCTTTGATTATTTTTCTTGTTTGATTAATGAGTTGCAACTTGTACATCCTTTGACCCAATTCCACCACAAAGCAAAAATGGTTATTATTCATCTAGACTATGATGATGCTATTAAATTTACTAATGCGAGTAAAAACTCGGTGTGCATAATAGCCAACTTACTTTATTAATTCTAAATGATCTCAGGTATGAAATTTAATAGTGCAAAATGTCAAAATTTTTATGAGTGAGAAGGTGAGGAGATCACTTAGAAATTGGATTAGAGAGTTCATTGGTTTCAATATCTTTAACCTTCCACTAAAATATCTTGGTGTCAACCTATTGAAAGGTAGGTTTAAGCAATCATAGTTATATGGGGTTGTTGAGAGTATTATAAAACATTTTAAAAATTGGAAAAAAATCATTTTTGTCCTACGGGGGTAGGCTCATTCTTTTCAAAATCTTTCTAAACACCACCCCCTTTATACATTACATATTTTTGAAATGGAAGCTAGCACAAAACACTCATTGGAATTATGTTTTAACAAATTTCTCTGGTCAGGGGGGAACTAAGAAGAGACATTATGTGAGTTGGAAAAAATTATGTAAACCTATAATGGCTCTGGGGCTTGTCAGCAAAGAACTTAATCATATTTTGGAGATTAGTGTTGTTAAACTATGGTTCAAATTTAGGGCCAATATCTCACTATGGGCCACTTTTATGCACTCAAAGTATTTTAGAGACATGCACCCTTCCCAAACAAATATCAAAACTTAAGATTCCAAAATTATTCTGAAAACTAGCGAATGGGCAGAGATCTACACCTTCTAGAATATTGGGAATGTTGGTGTGTCATTTTAGAAAGATAACTAGTGCATGGAGGATTGTTTCAGGGGGAATAAAGAGTAATGTAAGGACTTTACAATGGTTAAGCAATAATGGTTGGAACAATAATCTCCTTAGGAATAAGGTTGGGGTAGGTTTTGCTAATTCCATATCTATAATCCCAATAGATATAAAAAAGAAAAGATAGAATGGTTACTAAATTACCCGCTACATTTTCAAGAGATTTTTGAAGCTACACTCGCAGAATCCTAAGAACTGGGGTAGACACTTTTGGAATTAAAATATATCACCTTTGATATTCTTGTTTCTCTGTAGTTTTCACTGTAATCTTTTACTGTTTGATGATATCCTTAGATAGAAAGGTTTAATAATACCATCACTGTGTACTATGTAAAAATGAGGAGGAGTTGAGGAATCACTTATTATTTAATTGCCTCTTTTCTTTAGGAGTACGATTTAGAGATCGTGCTCTCTTAGTTATCATTACACCGGCAAGGGGGTGGCAAAAATTAGGAGATTGTCTTTAGGCTTGGAAAACACATTCTTTTCACTTAATACCTTCTATTGTTATTTGGTTTATTTGGATGAAGCATAACAATGTGAAATATGATGTGGAGGTGGCACATGAGCATAATGTTGCGGCTAATATTTATTCCTATATATGCAAAAATAATCGTTATGGTGGCTTTTACTTTTACTGTCTTGATACTAATGATGCTCCAACTTAGTCTTTAAGAGAACAGGTTCTTCATCCGGTGGCATATCAAATTAAGTGGAGGGTGGCTAATGCATGAATTAAGGCTAGTATTGATGGTAGTTTGAGCACTAATTCAGTGGAGAAGGGTGATTTATTCCGACAAAATTTTGGTAACTGTATGTTCTTTCTTTCTTCTCTTATTGATGCTAACTCTCTTTTTGAAGCTAGGTTGCTTGCAGCTTTGTTAACCTTAAAAGCCGCAGTTGTTTTCAGTTGGTGGTACATTCATATCGAAACAATCTCATTGATTATGTTAAGCTAGATAAACTTCCGCCTTGGAATCGTATAATTCTCGTGAGGCAAATTTTGCTTCTTACTAAGGAATTGCATCTTTTATGAAGTTGTATACCTAGAGAGGATTCATCTACCTTTATACTCTGAAAAGCTTGATAGTGAAAATTTTAATACTCCTTATATCCGGGCATAATAGTTTTATTGTGATTAATTATGAACATATCAGACACTTCGGCAGGAGTCATATATATATATATATATTTATATTTCCTTACAATATATTATTAATATATATCTGTACATCTCTTTATAGATAAACAGATTCATATATTTTGAGTTGATGCTAGTGGTTTTTATTGCTTAATGGCAGAAGGTGGTTTGTTGGTTGTACTACCAAATACGAGACAGTCACAGTGCTATTATATATTTTTTTCAGGTATTTTTTTGGACTGCAGGCTCATAATTTTTGCCGTCATGATGGTTGTTGGATTTTGATGGCTCGAGGATGGTTTCTTATTCTTTTACCTAGTTTTAATGCTGGGGATGTTGGGAACCTGCTGGTTGGATGTTTTTTGAACACTGCGAGTGATTTTCTATACTTATTTTAGCTATTGTTTTCTAGTGGGTTGGCTTCAGATGATATTTACGAATGCCTCCAAAATTTTTATTGCCTTTGCAACCTAAAAGCCAATGCAGGATCTTCATACTAGCTTTGAAACCTTCAATTATATTTTGTTTTACTAGACCTATCACCCACTGCTACTTCTAAAACTTCCACGACGTCCACATATGTTATGTCGTTTCTTCTATTACTGTCGCGTACACTTCTACTTGTTTTCCCTTCATTTATTTTTGGCTTTTAAGCCGCAGTTGGAAACATCTTTTATGGTATTTGTCTCAAAGGTTGTTGTTTATATCTAAAAAACGTTGGGGTATCTAGTGCTATTGCTAGGCTGTTTTACCCTTCCATTGGCACATGCTGCGTTTGTGAATGATTAATGGATGCAGACATTTTTTTGGAAACTGATACCTCCAACTTGATTTTTCCATAACATTTACATGCTGAGTATTAAGGTTTCGCTGAGACTAATGGACCTTATTTATAATCGTTAGAATATGGGGATGTAAATAAATCGTTAGAATATGGGGATGTGCTGCTATTTTATAGACGGCTTGGCTCTTATATATTGAGACATTTTTTTTTTCTGTCCTTCGGTCGGAGAGGAATAATAGACGAGATGGCTGGTGGGTTATTATGCCTCAGTTCTATAATTCATCTCTATGATAGTTGGATATATTTGGAGATGGAATATTAGGTTTGCTCTGGGGTCTTGGTGTTAAACTTTAATTTGGGTTTCTCTGAATTAAGGATAATTAGTGATTGGCGCTTCTCAATTCCTTTTATAAGTTTTGTATGTCGTTACAAGATTAAATACGATGGCTGTAGTTTGATAATTTTTCTTTGATGGATACTGGAGAAATACCTCGCAGAAAAGAAGATTACTTTCGAAGCATCCCGTTTTGGTAAAGGAAGCTACATTTGTGTATGATACCTACTTTTATTGCTGGGTATTGTTAAGTGTTTTTGGAATCTTTCTTAACGGGGTTACTTATTATTTTTGGTGCTCTTTTTCATGGGTTGTAAGCAAGGTGACGGAACCTTATGAGTGAGTATTAATGTACTTATTTTGTTCTTTGGGAGAGGTATCTGCTCACCAACAAAACTTGTAATCTACTTTTTGTGAGAAATAAAATTACCCGTGGGTTTCATTAATATATATATATATATATATATATATATATATATATATATATATATATATATATATATATATAAAAGAAATCATTATTTTGAGGTGTTGTCTCCCAAATACCGTTTTCCCAAAGGTATATACGTTGACTTTACTTTTGTTGAGGGCTAGTCTTCTTCGCTTATGAACCTAGGATCTAGCCATAGGACTTTCTTGTTGACTCCCTTACAGGACTAGTGATAAAACCTAGAAATTCTAACCACTTCTTTACTCTTCTTGAAGTTTCACATGCATGTTTTTGGTCTCTAGAACTTAGTTGGATGAAGCCATCACGAGGGAGCTCAAGGGGAGTCCCCATAGGACTGTCAAGTCATAGGGCAGCCTTGGGTGGTCTGGTCTTGGTCTCACTCACGCACATACCTTAACCCATCACTAACAGACGTTCCCAAAACACTAAAACTGATTTTGCTTAGCCTAGTTCCCCATTCTTTTAGGAACTCATGTGGGTGGTCCCTAAACCCCTAGCCCTTGGCTAGGGAGGTTTAGACCAACGTGTGTAGAATCAAAAATGATTTCCCATTCATCTCATGGTATCACAAATAGTAACATTATGATTAGCATCATGAATGAATTCCAATTCTACATAAAAATTTCCAAATTTTCCAAAATACCCCTGAAACCCTATTTTTTTCAAAATTACTCAAATTGTTAACCCTTACTCAAAAATCATATTGAAAGACTTCAAATCATTCGAACTCCCAAAAGTTCCCCCGTTTTCCTCAAATTCTCAAATACCCCTAAATGCCCCAAAATTAGCAAAATGCCTTTCATGCCCCAAAAATTTTTAAAATCTCCAAATTCACTCCAAACCTCACCTAAATCAATCATAATCACCCAATAACTCTAATTACACTCAAATTCACCAGTATTCTCAAATTTCCCCAAAATGCCCAATGTCCCCAAATCACCCCCAATTTCCACCAAATTGATTTCAAATTCCCTCAATTTCGAATCTAAATAAAATTTCATCATGTCTAATCCAAATTGAAACCAAATTCTAGCCCAATTGAACCTCATTTCAAGCCTAATTTATATGCTAATCTAAGCCAAAATTCTATTAAATTGAGCCTTGCAATCAATCCAATTCCACGAAATTTGTTTCCTAAATCCTTCATGATATTAGCTTAGACCAAATTGAGCCTTCAATTGGTTTGGATACAAGCCCAAGTCAAGCCCAAATTCAACTTTGTAGACCAAACCCTAATTTTGTGCCCAAAAACTAAATTAATCTCAGCCATTGGAATTAACACAAGCTTAACAACTTTTGCCTTTCCAAAGACTACTTAAGATGCTAATTACCTCACTTAAGACCTTAACTTGGTGCCATGGACCAAGTGTCCCCCAAATTAGGGATCATCTTCCTAAAATTTGCTAAATGACCCAAGCTTTGCATCACATGACTATACCTCCATCCTAATGGCACATAAACCTCCCTCTGACTTTTTGAGCAAGCAAGCACCTCTCCTGGCCTAGCCAGCCAATCTAGTCACTGAAAAACCTAAACCCAAGGGGTGGCCACATTGTTTTAGACCCCAAATGTGAGTCATTCTATGTAGCTAGCCTTCATTGATCAATGATGCCACTTAGCACTCCACCTCAACTTTCTGGCACCAGCCAATAAAAGCATAAGGCCTCGCCATTGGCCTCAGCTATAAAATCCCCCCCCCCTAACGACCAAGCATGGAGAACATCCAAGTCCATGGGGAAAATTTAAAAAATTCTCTCCAGAGCTTCTCTCAACCACCCTGAGTTTAACTACACTATCCTCAGCATCCATTCCCACTATCTAAGCCCAATTTCATCTTTAAAATCTAGAACATTTTCATGTTACTCCACCAGACTTCATCAAACCCAATATTGATTCACTCTTGAACTTTACTAGAGCAAGAGAGGGAGCTCTCCTTTGAAAGCCCCATTCCTATAACCCTCTGCACGAAACTTCAACTAAGGCTGCACCACCCTCTGATCGAATTCAAACTTTGAACTCGTCTTAGAGGAAGGTGAGGCTTCGAGGAATTTCGTGTGATTCCATAGAAGCTTTTTTAACCATCAACTTGAGGCTCCTCTTGGATGAAGGTATGGATCAAAATCCCAAAATTTTCTCTTGATTTTAGCCTTTGTGCAATGAACATGTATTTCATGCTCATTTAACCGTATAGATAGGATTATCGCACTTAGTTCAAGGTTTAGGAACAATGCACATGCATTTTGGTTGAGAATCGTCAGAATCTAGGTTTAGAAAATAGATGATCCTTGGGTTAAATCTATCTGAGATGATGAGCTGATGCCTTCCTTTTCCATGTATATTAAATGAATGACTCAGATGCAGCTGGATAAGGAGATAGTGCATGAACTGTTGTACGCATGGCAACTGACCTGGATGACGACATCAAATCAGAGCGCACTGCATTGGATATTTGCAGCTGCCGAGGATTACGTGGCACCGTTTGGATAAGTAGGAAATTAAAGGTTATTTTGATTTAATAAGTACAAAAAATTTAAAAATACATAACTTGGTGTAGAAAAATCCTATAAATAAAAAAGTTTCCACACTAAGTGAACAAAGAAGAATAATGTGAACTAAAAATTAAAATTATTTTCTTTATCTTTATTTTAAATTTAATTATGT
This sequence comes from Papilionanthe hookeriana x Papilionanthe teres, assembly GCA_022702705.1. Classification (NCBI taxonomy): domain Eukaryota; kingdom Viridiplantae; phylum Streptophyta; class Magnoliopsida; order Asparagales; family Orchidaceae; genus Papilionanthe; species Papilionanthe hookeriana x Papilionanthe teres. The sequence goes on from CM040431.1 coordinate 118,893,806, forward strand.
ACTCTAAAAATTTTTTAAATTATAATTAATTAAATATTAATCATAAAAATGTGAATTTTAAAGGTCTTATTCTTACAAACATAGTGAGGTTCTCTGATTGTTTAAGGTAAAAGAGCATCTCTAACATTAGAAACCCTAATTTCAAAGGTAAATCGCTCTTATTTTCTTTGAATAATCATAATAAATAAAATATGAAGCAGAAAATTATAAAAAAGGGTTTGGTATATTCAATGTGGTCAGAGAAACATATGAGAAATAGAAAAACTCAACTTTAGATTTGGAACCTATTTTTCAATTTAAAATTGAGAAAAATACCAAAATTAAGAAAAACACAAAATAATTCAAATAATCACCAAATTGGGTCAAACTGATGCTTAACACCTTAGAAGGCTCCTGTAAAAAATTAAGGCTTTTAAAATATTTTTTAGTGTAAAAAAAAATCTAGTTAAATATGAATTGTTGCTTTAAATAATTACATAAATTAAAAGAAAATTAAAAAATATATAAAAAGTTGTTTGGCATGTTAATATAACAAGAAGCACCTAAGAAAAATAAAATTGAGGTTAAAATAAATACTTTATTTTTGAGCTATTTCTCACATTAAAAATTTTAAAAAATAAATTAAATATGAGAAAAATGTAAAATAACATTATTTGAGTTCCTTGAGGGCAGAGAGACTTATGAAAAATATAAAAATGAATTTTTGAAATAAAAATGTATTTTCTATTAATTAGTTCATTAACATCTTTTTAAAATTATAAAAATTAAATATAACTAAAAAATCATAAAATTTGTTCCTAGAGGTCCTCTTACCCAGATGAACCTCCAACAATTTCCTTGGAGATTGAATGTTATTTTTCGTTGGTTATTTTAATTATCCTTGTCATTTTTGAAATAAAATAATTATAGAAATTAAAGTTAAATTAGAAAAAAACCACAATTTCTTCTCCAACGTTGTGATTGACCCCTGAGCATCGTGACTACAAAACTCTAAAGTAACTTAAATTGAACTTAAGAGATTATCGGATATGAACCCTAAAGGACAAAACTGTAACTATGGGACTTCCCTACCCTAATCAAATTATAGGCTTAACCATAACGAAAATGGGTATAACTTTCTTGAATGATTGAAACATGTGGATTAAGTGGTAGAAATTAAATCATCAATTTTTTATAATAGGGGCAAAATTATAATTTCCCAAATTATTGAGATTTGGAGGTGAATCCTGTTGGATGATTCAAATGTAATGGGCTTAATTTAGGAAGACAATAACTCATTAATTTGAAGCTCTAATCAGTGATTACATGATTAGTATGATCTATTAATTAGATCCATTTTATTCAATACCTTCAAAAAAATTATGAATTTATCCATGAGAACTTAAGGGCATATTAGTGAACTAAGCTTAAACAAATGTTGCTTAATGAGTTTTAGAAAAAAGAAAGATAACTGATTGTGAATTTCCTTAAAGTACTACAAGCCCAACCTATATTGAAAGCGTAAATTTTCTTAATAATTCAAATTATCCTTAAGGGTGTCCACCCACATAAATCAAAAATGGAACATCAAGTGAATGCTTAGTTACCTTGCTTATGAGATAAATAAAACATCAAGGTTTATTGAGCACAGGTTAAAGTATCACAAAAAATCCTAATTAACTTACGGATGAATGATTTTGAAATAAAATAAGTTCAAAAGAACTCAAATAATTTTGAAGGTTTTAAGAGTTGTTTAGGGTTATGACCCCGACACTCTTACAATCATTTGGATAATTTGACAAAAAATTGAACATATTATATATTGCTCAAGATTTTCATCCTTAAAACCTTTGAGGACCCACCAAATTATGCTCTGGGACACGTCAATTCACCAAATAAATAAAAATACCCTAAACTACTTATCCTATATTTGTGAACCAATGCTCAAAGATTTAAGTCTTCTCTAAGGTATTTAATCTGTATGGACAAATCAAAAAATTTGTTTGAGCCCCGTATGGATCATTAGACTAGTGTAAGTCGGAGGTCTAAGTGGCTATGGTGATGAAGATAATCCTTATGCATGTTAAATGTGGGAATTATAATGTTATTTCTTATATCGAGGACCTTCAATGAGGGGAGAGGATTGGATCTATGACACTATTCACTGACTATTAGTGAGATTTTTAACCTAGATACTGTTAATTTTTCAGTAGTCCTATCTCAATTAGAGTAATTAACATATGGATTGTACTATTTCATAAAAAAATATTTTAAACAACTGTCCTTTTTGTAACACAACTACTTTTGCTTGCTGAAATAAATTCTACATATATGAAAAGTCAAATGAAACTTATAATGGTCGACGGTTAATCACTTGGATCGAGGTTAGGAGTGCCCTCCTTAGATTATTGGGTTCGTAGCTCTTACCCAAGATTGGGAAGCAGACAATCCAACTCTAAGCCCTCACCTTCACCAAATTCATACACTTAGTCCTGGTCTTCCATATGTAACTTCAGGTTTTTCTTTAACTTGCTCATATTTTCATACAATTTGCTTCTGATCTTCATCATGCTGGATTTTCTTGCTTTATTTTCATGTAACTTAAATATTCTGCAAATTATATTATGCTTTATGAAACAAATCATGCAATGGTAGAAGAAGCCCAGGTACTCATTTTATTTAATGTACTGTAGTACTTTTATTTACTTTATCGCATTTCTCATCTGCATTTACTTACTCTATATGTAAAACTAAAACTAAAACCAAAACAACATGAGACACTTTCAAAATATAGATACACTTTAAATTTAGTGAACACCCTTAAATCACTCCTTTTGGGTTTACGAGGATTTCTCGGATGAGGTAAGTCACGGTTGTTAACGAGAATTCTCCAGTCTAAGTGAGCCTAACAACTCTTTTAAACTAAGTAAATCCAAAAAAAATTACTGTTGTTGGAATCAGGGAACCGTAGAATTCTAACTAATTTCTTTATACTTAAATTAAAATTCTCTAAATGGGACACTTAAACAAGAACAACAACAACAAACCTGACAAAAAAAATTACAAAAACATAAAACCTCAAACCAAAACCTTAAACTTGGAGTCGTCGCAATAAGGAGCTTGGAGCTAACACTGTGGGCAACACGATGAGGGCATATAGAAAAGCAAAATATTTTCATTTTTTAGAAAACATAAGCCATAAGACTTTGAGGTGGTCTGCCTAGTTCGACATAAATCCTTCTCATAACTTTTAAGCTTTTACACATCATGCAATATATGCCCTAACTTGCCTTAATATTACAAGCTCATTGTCTGATACGACGTAAATCCTTCTATCTTTGTAGGCTTTTTGCAAGATCAATACCATGCAAATGTAAGCGCTACATAATTAAATTTGTAAGAGAGAACATCTAATAAGATATCATCAAAATTGAAGTCAAACCTTAGGATAGTTTGGGAGGTCACCGAGGCTCACCTTAAGATCAATGACGTCCCTTAGTTTTTACCCCTTTGATTCTGAAAATAATTATTCTTAATCGATGTTTCCCATTTGAAATTTCCAAAGTATGACCTTGTCGCCCTTTGAAATTCATGAAGATAAATAACTGATCTAAATCAAGATTTTTCGTAGGTGACTTCGGTCATTTATGATGTAATTAACCATAGGAACTTGCACTTATAGGAAATTTTAGAACCAGACTTAATTTAAACCCTATCTAATCTTTCATATTAGACAGGGGAACTTATCGGTCAATATAAAAGGTTTGGCAGACCAATACGAATGCCATAAATTTATTAGATTACTTAATCAAGCCTTGTTGTCAAGTAACGTATCTATTCTTTGGGATTGGTGCATGGCTTGTTGTGTGGTGCTCAATTTTTTAAAATATTAAATATATGATATTAACTCAGTCTCGTAATTTCAGAATTAAAATACTACTTTTAATATATATATATATATATATATATATATATATATATATATATTAGCTTATCGCTTGTTGCCTACTGGTCATGCTCCTCCCAAACGAGCTATCTCCTTGTTGTTGTGGGTTTGGTTCTAGTATTTTTCTGCATGTTTTAAAGCTACCTATCGATGTTTGACACATATTATTGAGTTTGTTTAGAGCAAGTTCAAGCTACATTAGCTTTAATTTCTCGCTTTTTGGTGTTCGAGGTTTACTAATTTTTGGTTAAAGCATATGTCGGCATATTTTTAGGTTGACTGTTATATTTTTGAAAAGAGGCTGCCTACAGAAATTATCGGCAAATTTTTAATTTAATTTAAATAAATAATTTGAAAAGTAGTATTTGATTTTGAAAATAATTTTAAATTTGAAAATTTTAAGATATGAAATCAAACCGATCTCACGTCCCGAATAGTTTATATAAACGAGCACCGCACCACAAACCGTATATCTATTCCGGAGAGTAGACACACTCGCTCGATGATGGGGCTCGGTTAAATAAACTAGAAGATTTGTGACATCCGTCCGGTCTACGAACCAATTTTATAAGCCGACAAGTTCCCTACTTAATATAAAGGAATTAAGCGAGGTTTATATTACTCGGGTTCTTAAAGTTCCCTATAAGGGCAAGCCCCTATAGTTAATTACATCTTAAATGAAATGAATCATTTAAAAAAACTCTCGATAATGATCAGTGGTTTTGCTCTCAAGAATTTCAAAGTTTAAGATTTTCAAACGATTGGATTTTGGTAATTTCAATTGGGAATGAACCAAATTTGGAACAATTTATTTTCAGGAGTCCAAAGGAAGAGAAGTAGGAGAAGTTGAGGATCCAAGAACAATCTTGGCAACCTCCCAAACTATCATATTGTTTGGCTTCAATTTGAGAATTTATTTAATATTGTAATCCTGCTAATTTTAATTAATTAGGACTTATGTTTGTATGACATGATCATACAAACAGCCTCGAAGATGTGAGGGTTTGTGTCGTACCAAACGATTACCTCGGAGTCCTAAGACCGGTTAGGGCTTAATTTACATAACATGATTATGCAAATGCTTAACAAAAGGGTTGAGGATTTATGTTGCACTAGACAAACAACCTCGAAATCCTACGGTTTTGTTGTTTAATTCTAGGAATGTTTAGCTGATGTAGAGTTGTTTTGCTGACGAAGATGGCCATGCTGCCCACAGTGCTCCAAGCTCCTTATTGTTGCAGAGGTTTGGTCTTAGAAGTCATAAGTCAGGAGATGAGAGAAGTGTTTTGGTTTAGAGAAAACCTTAAAATCCAAGTCTTTTTAATATTTTAATTAAAACAAATCTTAAAGTTGTTTAAACAGAACCGATTAAGATCCCACAGTTCCGTCATCCGGCACCGTTATTTTCATTGAATTCACTTAGTCCAGATGAAGTTGCTAAACTCAACTGCATGAGTTCCACACTTTCATTTAGACCGTGGGAAATCCCGTTAGCAACACGTGGGTTACATCATCCGAGATATTCCCGATCATTCAACGAGATGTTTTTAATTTAGTTAAAGTTGTAGTTTTGTTGTTCTGATTGTGATTAAATTTTGAGTTGTTTTATATTTTGAAATGTTGTGGCGGTGATTTTTATCTTGTAATAACTTTTAATTTAGTTTTGGTTTCAGTTCAGGGATTATCCTAAAGGTTTTGGTTTTCATGCAACAGTTGTTTATCATGCAAGAAAAGTAAAGTACAGTGCATGTAAGTAAATCACAATAAAGTAAATTGCAATAAAATAAAAGCGTACCTAGAGGGTCTTCCCGTCATCCCAAGCTGCACTTAAAACACATGTTAAGACATTTAAATGTTCCAACAAGTACCTAGGTAAAGCTAAGGGAAAGGTTTTGGTTGTCTACCAAAGTCCTAATCATATAGCTAGTCATCTCCTATGACGTCTAGGTTCTTGTGTTTTGGTTTAAGGATGATTTTCTTCACCAAAGAACAATTAAGTTCAATTGTTCTTATAAACATCCCATCATATTGAGGAAGTGCTTAAGACGAGTCTTAAACATCTTTTCAATACTTCTAAGATTGTTTTAAGTCCAAGAGAATTTAAATTATACAAGTAAATTAATCATCAAGGGGTTTAAGTTTTGTTCTCTTGCACAGTGAACTAAGACATTTGAATATCCTATAAGTGAAGTAACACTTCACTTGATACCTCATTTAAGAGTTATAATAACAAGAGCTTTAAAAGGGCAAATCAACTTATTAAATATTTTAATGTTTTAAACTTAATGATTTAATTTTAATTTTGACTTAATTATAAAAAATTAGTTTAAGTTTGGAACAGTGTTCGAATTATTCTAGATTTAATTCTTAATGATTTAATTTAGGTTTATTGTTAAATGATTTTGATTTAAAATAATTTAATTTAATTTAATTTAATTTAATTTAATTTAATTTAATTTTAATTTAATTTAGTTTTAATTTAATTTAATTTTTTTTAATTTAGTTTAATTTAATTTAATTTAATTTAATTTAATTTTAATTTTAATTTAATTTAATTTAATTTTATTTTAATTTTAATTTAATTTTAATTTAATTTAATTTAAATTTAAATTTAATTTAATTTAATTTTAGTTTAATTTTAATTTGGATTATTATTTTAATTAATTTTTTTAAGTAAGAATTAAGTATTATTGAAGTGATTTATTTAGGGATTTTTAAATTAAAGAATAAATATCCTCTTAATAATATCCCTACTTTAATAATTCAAATTTATATTATTCTTCCAAAATTTCAATTAATTAATTAATTAAAGTTTTATTTTAATTATATTTGAAATGGTTAGTAGGTTTCTACCCTCAATCATTTAAGTTTCAATCATCCAAAATCAGCTTTAAAATCAAATATTTTACCCTCCCCTTTTTGATTAATCCTACAATTTTAATTAAGGGTTGAAATTTTTAATTACCCTTTTGCCCTTCAAGCTTAATAATTCTATAACTCACTAAATTAAGATCAAATGAACTTAAAATTTTTATGTAACCTCACTCACATGTCAATTAAGATAATAGAGGAGAAAATGTGATTTTTCTGTATTTAATTTATTTATGTAATTATTTTTAATGGAAAATAGGGGTTTTCAAAGAAAATTCAATAACATGACCAAGGAAATGATTCTATCCTTTAGAAAATTATGGTATGTTCCTAATGAATAGAGGACCATTTGGCCAATTTTGGTGATTTTTGAATTATATTTTATTTATTATAATTATTTTGAGTTTTGGAGTATTAATTAATGTTAAAATAAAATTAAAGTTGAAAAATGGATTTTATATTTTTCTTAAATCTCTCTAACCTCAAAGAGTCCAGAGAAACAAATTTTATATTTTTCAGATTTTTCTTTGATTTATTAGAATTATTTTAATGAAAAGGTTGGAAAATACATTTTTTAATATTAAAAATTACATCAAGCCTTTAAAATTCAATATCTTATCCTAGGGACTTAAGAAAAATATTTGGTTTGTTCCTAAGTAATTAGAATTCAAAATGAGACATTTTGGTGATTTTTAATATTTTTATGATCTTTATTATTTTTTAATTATTAAAAATATCAAAATAATGATAAAAATCAACTTTTTTAGAAAATTACAATTTTAATTTTCCTAAATTCCTCTGATATTAGAGAAGCTCCAAAACCATTTTTGTGTATTTTTGAAAAGTATTTTGTGAGTTATGAATTTTTAAAGTTTAATTCATTTTGCTTAAGAGGCTTAATCAACCCATTTGCTGGGGTTAATCAAGTCCAATTGACTTCAAATTTTTATGTGATGTTCCTCTGATCCTAAAGATCAGTGGAGAATTATTTTCAAGTTAATTTGATGTGTAGTTAACCCTAATTAATTAAAGTTCAATTTTGGATGTTTAGGCCAATTAGGGTTATTCCAAGTGAATTAACTAAAAACTTATTTTTCCTAGGTTCCTCTGGTCATAAGAAACATCACCAAATTTTCCTAGAATTTATTTCTCAACATGCTAATTATTGGAATTAAAATACTCAAAATAGTAACATGAACTTGGAAAATCAATAACTTCTCATAGGGATGGCCTCTGACCTTGGAAAATTCAGGGAATGTTCCCAAGTTCAGAGTCTTTAAAAGCCCTATGGTCTCATGCCATGGTGAATTGTCTATGTGCATGGAGAATTGAAATAGTGTAGAGAGTAATTAAATCATTAAAAATAAAATAATAAATGAAATTAATTAATTTCTTTTCCACATTATTCTCCTCTGTTCACTGAGCAAGAGGGTATTTTTATAGTATTTTTAGGATTTTTCTACACAAAGTTATGAATTTTTGAAGTTCTGGATATTTAATAAATAAGAAAATACCCTAATTTCCTACTTAACCACGCGGCGCCGCGTCAACCTTAGCAGATCTGAAAGGCCACGCGGCGTCTCTTGGTTCGGCACCGCCATCTAAGTCAGCTGCCACGGGAGCCGTGGTTCACGTACCGTCTCCTGGTTCGACACCATCTGAGCCGTCCGCTCGATACACGCGCGATCCAATGGCTCCCAGTCATCGTCTACGACTGGTGTGAACCCATGACCGTCCACACTAAAACCCTAAGATCTCACTCAATTCTCAATGGATTTTCATGTTCTTATGCTCTATGGATTCGTCTTGAACAGACAAACACATCCATAAAGTAAACATGCATTAAAATCGATTCATATCAAATGGAGAATCTCTAGGAGCTCGGGAGGAAGAGAGAGTTCATACCTTTGCTCAGAGAAGTGTAGCTTCGATCTGAGAGTTGTGTCACGTTCGATGGGGTCCAAGCAAGCTCCGGATGAAGTCCCTCGGCCCAGTGAATCGCCTAGGTACAAAAGTGACCACAGTCAATCACAAAGCTTGGAGGCTGGAGCAACTGGGTGGCCTGGAGAGGGGGCTTTCACTGGGGAACTTCTCCTCTTAATCTGGTGAAGGTGTAGGACCAATCAATTTGGAGATTGGCTCACTGTAGTGAAGTGTCCTCGTTTTTGGGTGGAATTTGGACTCTGAAATTGAGCTCTATTAATGGGGATTAGGGCAAATGGACACTGGAGATCAATTGCTCTAAGTGTGGAGAGTGATCTGGGACAATTTTGGTAGAGTTTCAGTAAGTTTGTTTCTGCACCTCTCTCATGGCCGAGAGAGGTGGTGTTTAAATAGGCATGGCTGGAGGCTCTCCTGTGGGGAGTTAGGGTTGGAATCGACTCGCTCCGTGAGGAGAAGAACAGCCATGGTGGCCATTGGGCATGGGGCAACTCAGCAGGTGAGAATTCCAAGCTTGGGCTCACATGATGCTCTCGGGTGTGGTGTTTTCCGGCGATCCAGGCGGCTGGCCGGTAGGCATGGGTCACTGTTGTCATCAGGAGGTTCAGAGCTTGATGTTTGTGAGTCTAATTGAGCTTTGCCATGTGTAAAATACTTGAATTAAAATGGCATGGGTAAAGGCTATTTTGGCTTGGTTTGGGTCAACCCAACACTTTGGGCTTGGTTCACCTTCCAAGGTAGCTTTGGGTGCTGTGGGGAGTCAAAGGAATCAGCTAGTTTGGAAAGGAGAAGTCCCTATCCAAATATATTTGGATTAAATTTGGGTTAAGGGGAAACATGCTTAGGTTTAATGACTTTTAGGAGGTACTTAAAGGACCTCCTCCTTTTGCCATTTAAGGAGAGTTGACAAATTATAGATTCGCATGGCTTGCCAATGGCTTACATGTGGCTTCATGGCTCCATATGGCTTGGGGAAAAGATGGTTCACTTGCATGAGAAAGGGTGTTGGAATTTTTTATGAATGTATGAGGAGTTAGCATGAAGCTTGATTTAGAATAATTTGATATTTGATTGGAACTTTAGGGATGGTTTTAATTGGAATGGATGATGAAGTGTAGTGTCATGTGGGCATTAGAGTCAAATTTAGGCCTTTGAAATTATTTTAGGGGTGGGCTTTTTTAGGAAGGCTTAAGGAAGTGGGCCTTAGGTTTTAAAATAAATTTATGGATGGGAATTTTGTAAAAGGGTTGGGCCAAATAATTATTGGGTTTGGTTTAGGGATGTGTCATGAGTGATTTGAAATAAACTTGAGGTGATTTGGAATTGGATTGGGTCTAATTTGGGTCTCTTTGGTAATAGAGTCCAAATGGGTCAAAATGAGCTATCTTGGGCTAAAGTTGGGCTAATGTTGAAATTTATGTAAAATTAATGTTGGGAAATGTTTATGGGGGTGTTACAAATAGGTTTCAACTTTGGTAGGGTTTTGATTTTGGGATTTGGGCCTATTTAGGTTAGGTTTGGGTGTAGGCCCATTTAAGGAATTTTGGGTTTGGGTTGAAATTGAGTAAGGTTTGGGTGTAAATTTTGGGCAAATCATGTTAGTGTTTTGTTTGTGGGGATGCTAGGAATGTTTTAGAAAAGGTTTGGGGTTAATTGGAGTTGAGTTGGGTTAGGTTTGGGCTAAGTTTAGCTCATGGGTCAAAATTGGGCCTTAAGCTTTTAAAATGAAATTGGATTCAAATGCCAATCAAATTGGGCTTGAATTTGGTCTAGATTGATATAGGGGATATTGAATTGAAGTTTAAAATTGAATTGGACAAAAATTGAGACCAATTGGGGTGATTTGGTTTCACATTGGGTTCATTTGGGTTTAAAATGGGCTAGATTGGGGGTTTTTGTAAAAGTGGGGTAAATTGACAAAATTGACCCATTGTGTAGTTGGACAAAATAAAATTAGGAATATTTGGGATTTTTTGGAATTTTCTGGGAATTTTCTGAATTTTTGGATTTTTGGGTCAAGAGGGGCATTTTGGTAATTTGGAGGGTATTGGGGGTATTTTTTGAAATTTTGGTATTTTTGGCTGGAGATGGTCAATTTGAGTGGGTGGAAAATGTTTAGGATTGATTCTGAGGACTCTTGGGCAATTTAGGCGATTTTGCAAATTTTGGGTACTTCTAAGGGCATTTGGTAGGTTTGATGGGTGTAGGGGTCTCGGGGTCAAAAATTGAAATTTTGGAGGAATGAAGATTGATCAAATGTGAGTGAAATGGAATCACTTTGGTTGAGCCATGAAGCCATATTAAGCCCATATGAGCCATGAGAGGACTCATTGGAGGCATTCACTATGTTGTTCCTAACCCTCTTAGCCTGGGGCTTAGGGGTTAAGGTCCATCCATATGAATTACCTACATGAGTCAGGGAGTCAAGTTGGGCATAGGTGTGGTTTTAGGATTTGGATTGTGTGTGTGAGAGTGTAGTGTATGAGTGTAATGAGTGTGTAAGTCAACCCTCACTGCACTGTGCCACTCGTGAGTAGTCCTAAGGCCAAAGAGTCCTATAGGGAACTCATCCTTTAAACCTTCACGTTTGATTTCAACCCTCTAGGTGATTAGGGGTCTACAATCAAGCTTGTGGGGTTTGCAAGGAGTCAATAGGTGTTTGAGCTTCTAAAGGGTAGGTTCCACTTCTAATACTCTAAGATAGTCAAAGGAAAAGCCTAAGGCTAGATCCTAATTACTAAAGAGAGAAGAGAAGACCTCATCAAAAATGAGGTCAACAACATGCTGGTAACACTTTGGATTATTGATTGCTAGAAAGGCTATGAGAGGCTCAAACGCTGTTTGTAAGATTGCTCGACTTGGTTTGAGGTTCACTACTTGCAAATTATCTCCTTTTTTTGCTTCGACTATATCAGTTTTAGCTTTTTTAAAATTTACTTGGTCGCATCAAGTTGTACTGTGGGAGGTGGAAGCTCTACGAGTGAATTTAATTATATTTTTTGGTTTCTTTTGATTTGTGGATCCACCTCCCTCCCTCTTTTGTACTAATATTTTCAATATTAACATGTGGGGAGCCACAAATCGCTCTTTTCTCATATATATATATTTTGCCAAAATATATATATATATATATATATATATATATATATATATAATATAAACCTTCCTTCCATTTCAAGACTGACAACTTTTCATTCGGCGATTGACAATGTGCTAATTTGGCCCAGTTGGGACTCGAACACGGGGCCGAGCGGATTTATGCCAAAGCTACCGTCCAATAGCCACGACTTCTCTCACACACGATATATATATATATATATATATATATATATATATATATATATATATATATTACCAAGCAAGGATCGGATTTTATTGCTTCTTGGTAGGTCTATTACATCTTATATTAGGAATAGAAAGTAAATCCCCATGTAAAATAACATTAAAAGCAGTAAAATAAGAGGAAGAAGCATTAAATCTAGCATAAGAATTGCAATTGATTTCCATGGAAGAAGTAACCCTCCTAGCAAGCCAATTTGTAGGTTGATTCCCTTCTCTATATATGTGACTCCAAAAAACAGCATGAGAAGAAGCTAAAATACTGATCTTATTAATCCAATCTATAGGAACCAGGGAACCTTAGCTTTATGAAGCATACCTTGCACTAAAAGCAGTGAGTCCATTTCCATATGTATAAAATTTTGGTTATTCATAATGACAGCTTTTAGCCCCCAATAGACTACTATTATTTCCACCTTAATAGAATTCACAGCTAATACAGGAGCAGAAATATACCATAAACATTTGCCAATGTGATTTCTACAAAGCACACCAATTCTAGCAACAGAAGAAGTAAAACTACCATCAGAGTTTATTTTAATCCATGGAATTTTAGAAGCTCTCCAAATAACAAGTTGGATTCTATGAGCAATAGATGAATTTTAAGGTTGATAAAACTTCCTGATCTTAAGAAGATGAGATATACCATTCCTGCTAACCATTTGGGACGATCAGATTTTGCTTTTTTAAAACAACATCATTTCTATACATCCACACATACCAGACGATAACCAGTGGAATAAAAAACTCTTTTGAGAGCTTCCAATCCTACCAGCAGGATTCAAGATCAGTCCATAGTTGAAATTTAGGTAGAGACCTATTGAATTCCAAAACCTTCTTCCAGATTCCCTGAATAGCTTCACAATTCAGAAATAGATGAGAAATGGTTTCATCACTTGAATGACAAAAATGACACATAGAAGGACCACAAATTCCTTTTAATTTTAAAATACTGTTAATTGGCGACAGCTTCCTGAATAATCTCTAGTAAAAAAGCCATTGAGGGTGTGATAAATTTGTTCCATAAGAGCACTCCCCAATCATTGACAGGCCAATTACCATTTGAAAGAAATATAAATTTGGACAGACTTTGATTATGAGAGTTCTTAGTAATCAATCTATCCTGCTTGGATGGTTGAATTTATATGGATAAGAACTTCCTTTGAGACTCTATACTGATGCAGTTTTGAAGTTTGGAGACATCTCAACTAAATTGATTCTAACAATCAACCACTTTGTGAATAGAAGTAGAATTGTCATATTATTCTTTTAAGGAATCTTGATATACCCAATTATCAAACCAAAAATCAATTTGACCATTCCCAAGTTCCCAAACAAAGAGATTTTCAGCATAATCTCTCACTTTTAACAAATCCTTCCAGTTTTTTGAATCTGCATTCTTCATTCGAACTTGAGAAGGATGGATGTTGTAACAATATTTCCCATGCATAAACTTAGACCAAATTGAGTTTTTCTCTCTGAATTTAATCCATTGCTTAAAATAAAATAGAAAACTTAAATGCTGAAAGCTTTGAAACCCCAAGCCACCACTAGCAATTGGTTTACAAAGTTTGTCCTAATTGGTCCAATGCATTTGTTTTTGTTGCCCTTCCCAAAGAAACTTGTTAAAAGTAACAGATAACAATTTTTGGGTACTTTTCTTCATTTTAATCATTTGAAGAATGTAAAGAGGAAAGGTGGTAAAACACTCTTTAGAAGTGTCACTCTCACTCCATTAGGAAAAAAAAAAGTTTGTCCAACATTGTATTTAAGAAGAAATTTTATCTACCACTGCATCATAATGAGAGAGTTTGACTCTTCCTTTAACTAAAGGAAAATCCAGATAGAGAAGAGGAAATCTTGCTTCCTTAAATCCAATAAAATCAGAAACCCATTTCCTAGCCTTAACAGTAGCAATGGAACTAGCTAGGAACTGACATTTGTCTTTGTTAAAGGACATGTTGACCTCATTTTTGATGAGGTCTTCTCTTCTTCTTTTTACTACTTAGGATCTAGCCTTAGGCTTTTCCTTTGACTATCTTAGAGGACTAGAATTGGGACCCACCTTTTAGAAATTCAAACCACTTCTTAACTCCCTGCAAACTCCACAAACTTGACCGTAGACCCCTAATCACCTAGAGGGTTGAAATCAAATATGGAAGTTTAAAGGATGAGTTCCTATAGGACTCTTCGGCCTTAGGACCGCCTCGGTGGCCCGGTCCGGTGAAGGGCCGACTTACACACACACTACACTTATACACTACACTTTCACACACCTCCTAAAACCACACCCATACCTAACTTGATCTCCCGACTCATGTAGGTGATTCACATCGATGGTCCTTAACCCCTAAGCCCTCGGCAAGAGGGTTAGGAACAACATAGTGAATGCCTCAAATGAGTCCCTTCATGGCTCATGTGGGCTTGATGTGGCTTCATGGCTCAACCAAAATGATTTTACTCCACTTAAATTCACCTAACCTTCAATTTTCCAAATTTTCAATTTTTGACCCCCCGGGACCCTACACCCGCCTAACTTACCCAAAGCCTTTGAAAATACCCAAATTTTTCAAAATCACCTAAATTACCCAAAATTCCCCAAAATCAATCCCAAACATTTCCACCTCACTCAAATTGATCATCCATACCCAAAAACACCAAAAATTCCAAAAATACCTCCCAATACCCTCCAAATACCCAAAATGCCCTTCTTGACCCAAAAATCCAAAAATTCAGAAAATTCCCAGAAAATTCCAAAAAATCCCAAATATTCCCAATTTCATTTTATTCAACTACACCATGGGCCAATTTTGTCAATTTACCCTACTTTTGTCAAAACCCCCAATTTGACCCATTTTAACCCAAAGTGAACCCAATGTCAAACCAAACCTATCCAATTGACATAAATTCTGGTCCAATTCAATTCTAAACTTCAATTCAACATTCTCAACACCAATTTAGACCAAATCAAAGTCCAATTTGATTGAAATTTGGATCCAATTTAACTTTTGGCCTTAAAGCCTAATTTGGACCCATAACCCAAACCTAACCCAAACTCACTCAATTCAACTCCAATTAACCCCAAATCTTTTCTAAATCTTCCTTAGCATCCCCACAAGCAAAACACTAACATGATTTGCCCAAAATTTAGACCCAAACCCCACTCAAATTCAACCCAAAGCTAAAAGGCCCAATTTTGACCTAAACTCAAACCTAACCCAAATGAGCCCAAACCCCAAAATCAAAGCCCAACCAAAGCCAAAAACTCTTTCAAACACTCCCATAAACATTTCTCAACATTAATTTTACATCAATTTCAACCCTAGCCCAACATTGGCCCAACTTGGCCCACTTGGACCTATATTGGCCCATTCACCAAAAGAACCTAAATTCAACCCAATTCAAACCCAAATCACCCCCAATTTGCTTCAAGTCACTCATGACACATCCATGAGCTAAACCAAACAATTATTTGGCCCAATCCTTTACCAAAATTTCATCCCAAAATTCATTTTTTTAAATTCAAAAGCCCACTTTCCTAAACCATCTTAAAAAACCCATCTAAAACCATTTCAAAAAGCCCAAAATCTACCCTAAAGCCCACATGACATCTCCACTTGCCATCCACATAATAAAAGCCATTCCCTAAGTCCTAAATTCATCATCAAATCATTCCAAATCAAGTTTCATACAAATTTCCATCAAATTACCAAAAAATTCCTAAAATCTATTTTCATGAAATTGACTCCACTTTTCCAAGCCAAAGGTGAGCCATGCAAGCCATGGACAAGCCATATGAAGCCATGGAAGGCTTGACATGTGATCAAGCCATTAATAGAAAAAGGAGGGCCCCCTTTCCTAATCCTCCATTAAGCCTTTTTAACCATAAGCATGTCACACACTAAACCATGCTTAGCCACCACACCATGGATGGAGACTTCACCACTCCATGGCAGCTGACCTAAGTGACTCTTTTCAGCCCAAAACCAGGCTTTGGGTGGTGCACCTAGCCCAAAAGGATGGGTTGACCCAAATCAAGCCAAAATGGTCTTCCCCCCATTCCATTTCAATCCAAGCTCTTTACACACGGCAACTGCCAATCGCTTGCACCAAGTCCCAGCCCCGACCCACTCGACCTCGAGGGTGACCCATGCCCGGCCGGCCACCACCACAGCCGCCGGAAACCACCAGTGCCGAGAGCTCACATGTGAGCCAACTTTGGAATTCTCCTCGCCGAGCCGCTCCATCCCCAGCGGCCATCAGTAATGTTCTTCTCTTGCCAAGAGCAGCTCGATCCCAAGCCCTAACTCTCCCCGGAGGCCCTCCACCCTCTCCTATTTAAACACCACCCCTCTCGGCCATGAGAGGTGCCGAAAACAAACCTTAAGGAAACTCGCCAAAATTGTTCCGTACTCCTCCCTATACACGAGCACTTGATCCCCACCGAGATCCCCCTGCCATTTCTTCTCCGCGAGCTCAATTTCGTAGTCGAAATCCAAGCCCAAAACCAGGACACTTCTCCATAGTGAGCCAATCCCCAAATCGATTGGTTCTACACCTTCACCGTACCAAGGGAAGGTGTCCACTAGCAAAAGCCCCATCTCCAGAGCCACCCAATTGCTCCAGCCCTCCAAGCTTTGTGATCGACCGTGGTCGAAATCCTACCTAGAAATTCACTGCGACCGGAGACTTCATTTGGAGCTTGCGGGATCCAATCGAAGGTGCAACAACCCTCGCATCGAAGCCACACTTCTCCGAGCAAAGGTATGGCCTCACTCTTCTTCCCGAGCTTCGAACATTCTCCATTTTTATTACGTAAATTTCATCCCACATAAACCATATGGATGTGTTCGTCTTCTCAAGACGAATCCATGAGAGCATAAGAACGTGAAAATCCATCGAGTATCGAGTGAGATCTTAGTGGATTTAGTTTGGACGGCTCTCGGGTGAGGACGCTCGGGGACGATGAACGGATGTCGTCCATTCAATACACGCGCGGACGGATGGCTCGGATGGCGTCGGACCGGAGAGACGGTACGAGAACCGCGGGCCCGGCCGCCGACTCAGATGTTGGCGTCGAATGGGAGCGCGACGCGTGTGCGTTCGGAGATGCCGAGGATGACGGGGCGCCGCGTGGATAAATAGAAAATTAGGGGTATTTTCTATTTATTTAATTCCCTAAACTTCAAAAATTCATAACTTTGTGTAGGAAAGTCATAAAAATAAAATAAAAATACCCACTTGCTCAGTGAACAGAGGGGAATAATGTGGAAAAGAAATTATTTAATTTCATCAAATATTTTATTTTTAATAATTTATTTACTCTCTGCATATTTTTAATTCTCCATGCATGTATACAATTCACCATGGCATGAGACCATGTGGCTTTGAAGCCTCCGAATTTGGGGACATTCCCTGAATTTTCCAAAGTCGAGGCCATCCCTATGAAAAGTTATTGATTTTTCAAATTCATGTTACTGTTTTGAGTATTTTAATTCCAATAAATAGCATGTTATGAAATAAATTCTAGGAAAATTTGGTGACGTTCCTTATGACCAGAGGACCCTAGGAAAAATAGGTTTTGAGTTAGTTCATTTAAAATAACCCTAATTGGGTTAGCCACCCAAAATGGATCTCTAATTAATTAGAGCTAACCATACATCAAATTGACTTGAAATCAATTCTCCACTGACCTTTAGGATCAGAGGAACCCACCATAAAAATTTGAGGTCAATTGGACTTGGTTAGCCCTAATAAATGGGTTGGTTAAGTCATTTAGCTATTTTGAACTTTAAAAATTCATAACTTTCAAAATATCTTTAAAAAATTCACCAAATTGGTTTTGGAGCCTCTCTGATATTAGGGGAATTTAAGAAAATTAAAATTTTAATTTTTTAAAAAGGTTGATTTTTAATATTATTTTAATATTTTTAATAATTAAAAAATAATAAAAATCACAAAAATAATAAAATTCACCAAAATGCCACATTTTGAATTTTAATCACTTAGGAACAAACCCCATATTTTTCTTAGGTCTATTTAGTGAGATATTAAATTTTAAAGCTCTAGGGTAATTTTAAAATTAAAAAAATGTATTTTTTAGCATTTCCACTAAAATAATTCTAATAAATCAAAGAAAAATCAGAAAATTGTAAAAATTGGTTCTCTGATTTCCTTGATATCAGAGAGATTTTTGAAAAATATAAAATCTATTTTTCAACATTTATTTTATTTTTAAATTAATTAATACTCCAAAACTTAAAATAATTATAATAAAAATAATATAATTCAAAAAATCACCAAAATTGGTCCAAGTGGTCCTCTGGTCATTAGAAATGTCCCTTATTTTTCTTACGGACAGAAACTTTCCCTTGGTCATGTTATTAAATTTTCCTTGGAGATCTCTATTTTCTACCAAAAATAATTATATAAATAAATTAAATACAGAAAAATCACATTTTCTCCTCTCATGTCTTTATTGACATATGAGTGAAGTCACATAAAAATTTCAAGTTCATTTGAGTTCAATTTAGTGAGTTATGAAATTATTAAGCTTAAAAGGGTAAAGTGGTAATTAAAATTTTAACCCTTAATTAAAACTTTAGGTTTAATAAAATTAACAAGTAAAATATTTGATCCTAATCTGATTTGGATGATTGAAATTTAAATAATCAAAGGGTAGAAACCCATTAGGCAATTCAAAATAATTAAACCTTAATTAAATAATTGATTAAATTTGGAAGAATAATAAAATTGGAATTGTTAAAATAAGAATATTATTAGGAAGAGATTTATTCTTTAATTTAAAAATCCCTAAAAGACTTAATCATTAAACTAAAATTAAATTATTAAACTCTTTTAAAAATTTCAATTAAAATTAAAAATAAAATTAAATTAAATTAAGTAAATTAAATTGGATTAAATTAAATTAAAATTAAAAGTCGAATTAAATTAAAGATTAAATTAAATTAAATTAAATAAACAAATTAAATTAAATTAAATGAATTAAATTAAATTAAATTAAATTAAATAAATAAAATCAAATTAAATTAAGTTAAATCAAATTAAAGATTAAATTAAATTAAATTAAATTAAATTAAATTAAATTAAATTAAATTAAATTAAATCAAATTAAATTAAAATTAAATCAAATCAAATTAATTTAATGTGACATCAAATCAAACTAAAACTAAATTAAATTAAATTAAATTAAATTAAAACTCAATTAAATTAAATTAAATTAAATTAAGATGAATTAAATATAACATCACCAAAGACATAAAGAATTCAAAATAAATCTAAAATAACTCGAACACTATTCCAAATTTAAACCCATTAATTGAAATTAAACTAAATCACAAACCATTTGAACACCAATTTACCCTCGAAAGCTTTAGTTATCATAACTCCTAAACGTAATATTAAATGAAATGTTACTTCACATATAGGACATTCAAATATCCTAGTTCATCGAGCAAGATAACAAAACTTCGAGATTCTTAGACGATTAATTCATTTGTATAATTAAATTCATTTGGACTTAAAACAATTCTAAGCAATATTGAAAAGATGTTTAAGATTCTTCTTAAACACTTTTTCAATATGATAGGATGTTTATAAGAACAATCGAATTTAATTGTTCTTCGATGAAGAAAATCGTCTTCAAACAAAAACACAAGGAACCTAGACGTCATAGAAATGACTAGCTATAGGATTAGGAACTTGGTAGAAGACCATAACCCTTCCCTTAGCTTTGCCTAGGAACTTGCTTAAATATTCTAATTGTGTTTTAAGTGCAGCTTGGGATGACGGGAAGACCCTCCAGGTATGCTTTTATTTTATTGCAATTTACTTTCTGCAATTTACATTATTGCAATTTATTTAATCGCATCGCACTTACTTTTTCTTGCATGATAAACAACCGTTGCATGAAAACCCACACCTTTAGGATAGTCCCTAGAACTCGAAACCAAAATTAAACTAAAAGTCATTGCAAGATAAAATTCACCGCCACAACATTTCAAAATATAAAACAACTCAAAATTTAATCACAAACAGAACACAAAACTACAATTACAATTAAATTAAAACGTCATGTTGGATGATCGGGAATACCTCATATGATGTAACCTACGTGTTGCTAACGGGATTTCCCACGGTCTAAATGAAAGTGTGGAACTCATTCAGTTGAGTTTAGCAAATTCATCTGGACTAAGTGAATCGGATAAAAATAATGATGCCGGAAGGATGGAACCGTGGGATCTTAACCGGTGTCGTTATAATCAACTTTAAGATTTGTTTAAAACGTAAAAAACACTTGGAAATTAAGGTTTTCTCTAAACCAAAACACTTTTCTCATCCCCTGATTTATGACTTCTAAAACTAAAACTCGCAACAACAAGGAGCTCGGAGCATGGTGGGCAAGCACGGCCATCGTCATCGGCAAAACCCGAGTCTACTTCAGCAAAACTTTCCGAGAATTAAATAACAAAGCCATAGGACTTCGAGGTAGTTTGCCTAGTGCAACATAAATCCTCAACTCTTCGTTAGGCGTTTGCATAGCAAATTAAGCCCTAACCGGTCTTAGGATTCCGAGGAAGTCGTCCGATACGACATAAACCCTCACATCTTCGAGGTCAGTTTGTATGATTCTATCATATAAATATAAGCCCTAGTTAATTAAAATTGACAAAATCAAAACATTAAATAGACATTAGGACTTTCTTAAATTCAAGCCAAACAATAGGATAGACGGGAAATTACCGAAGTTCGCTTCGAATCCGTAATTTCTCCTACCTTTCTTCCTTTGAATTCTCGAAACAAAATGTTCCAAACTCGATCCATTCCCTATTGAAATTCCAAAATTCAATCCTTTGAAAACTTAAACTTCGAAATTCTTGAGAGCGTAATTATCGATTATTATCGAGAGTTTTCTTAGGTGATTCCCATCACTTAAGATGTAATTAACTATAGGGGCTTGCCCTTATAGGGAATTTTAAAGAACCCAGGTAATATAAACCCTTTTTAATACTTTCATATTAAGCAAGGGAATTTGTCGGCTTATAAAATTGGTTCGCAGACCAAACGGATGTCACAAATCTTCTAGTTTATTTAATCGAGCCCCACCATCAAGCAGTGTGTCTATCCTTAGGGATAGATACACGGTTTATGGTGCGGTGCTCGTTTATATAAACTATTCGGGATGTGAGATCAGTTTGATTTCATATCTTAAAATTTTCAAATTTAAAAATTATTTTCAAAAAATCAAATACTACTTTTCAAATTATTTATTTAAATTAAATTAAAAAATTCGCCGACAACTTCTGTTAGGTGACCCCTTTTCAAAATATCACACAACCTAAAAATATACCGACAATTTCTGGCGACTCCGCTGGGGACAATTCCTCTCTCCATTATAATCAGATAATTCTGCTTTCAAAAATCGGTAGTGTATCCATGTCCTTAATGGGTCAAACTACCCTTCTTTCCGTTGGAATACTATGTTGATTTCTACCTTGGACAAGTATAGCCAACATTCTCTGGAATTTAGGAGCCACTGTTTAGACACCCCTAAACAGAGAGGTTCCGAGATCCTTTTACCTCATTTCTGAGGTGGGGTGGACCCACAATAGGTGTTAGTTTAGGAGTGATCCTTCGAGTCGAGAGGTCTTGCATAAGACCTTCTTTTTCTTTCTAACTCCGAATCGGATTCCTTACCTTCTCTACACCTTTGAACATTCCATTCTAAATAAACAAATCCTTTAATAAATGATTCTTTTAACAAATGATTCCTTCTTATGAATACATGAACAAGAATGAGTTCGGACTCTTTTCAATTCCTTTCTTTTCGTCCTAAAGAAAAGAAGCATAACTTGGGACTGACAACCAGAATCTACCCTGCGAAATGGAAGCCCCAAAGCCGTTTTTCTCCTTCACCAATGGATCGGACTTCGCCGTCTATAAGGATGAGCTGCCCGACAATGGGATCATCCGATTTGGACAAGGATTTGAAAACACGAATATCAAGATCACCGACGTTTCCCTTTTCGCACTGACGAACAAGGTATCTGAAGCTAAGAAGTCGCTGATTGAGTTCAACCTTAGGTCGATCCAAAAGTTTCCTCCCCTGCAAAGGATCCCGACTGAGAGGAGTACTGCTGTCCGCAGGAGGACTGTTCTTACTACCCCCACTGGTCTAGTTGTTTCTGCACCTACCCCGACTTCTGCCAAATTAAAGGGGAAAGAAATTCGAATTATGGTGAACCCGTTACCGTGGAGGGTACGGATCTTCTCGTAAGACCTTCGTTTTCGAAATCGGGTCCAGCTCAAGAATTCCATCACCGACAAGGACCCAAAGAAGAAACGAAGTAGAAGGATCGCTAGAGAAGCCGTAGCCGCCGAAATTGCTTTCCGGAGGAAATCCCGTAACCGTCGAATATACACCGCTGCCGGAATATACACCGCTGCCTGATATACATACCACTTTTAGGAGGAAGCAGGTTCCATCCCCTCTCCGCTGCAGAGGATGAAGAAAATGTTCGCAAGATTGCTACCGCATTACCTCAGCCTGCATATTACAACGATAGCCGCAAGAAAAGGACTAGAACTACGTCGTTTGCTCGACTGCAAACTTTGGTAGAGAAGTTAGCAAAGAAGTAAAAGTGCCCCGTATCGGAGATTCTACGAAGGATAGGGCGGGTGCCAGTCAAATCGCATCTTGGGCCCCGAGTAGAACCCGCCATCATGACAGAAAAGCCAAGTAAAAGAATGAAGGCTAGTCCGCCTGTCGTCGTCTCCGGACTACGGATTAGGGAGGATACCACCTTCCAAGCATTTGGGCCGACAGACCATCTGGTCCTAGACCTTCTGCTGCTAGAAGGATGGTATGGCGTCCCACTACTGGGTAGTTGAGATTGAAACAACAGCCCGAGAAAGAAAATCTCGCCAGGAGACTTGAATCTGAAGAAAGTGCTACTGCGATAAAGGGGACTCGTGAAAAGGGGACCCGACAGCTATCGCACGACAACCGCGAGGAAGCACAGAAAAGCCCGTTAGAAGATGCCATGGAAAAGTTGAGAACTGATATCCGACGATTAGCAAAAGAAAGAGAAGAGAAATTCGGAGACGAGATTGATTCATCGGAGTTCATGGACGACGAATATGCAGAAATCAACATGGTCGAAACACGAGCTTCATCAGCTTCACAAGGTGCTCCTGCAGCCGCAGAAAGAGAGGAGCCAGAACTGATGAGAAGGTAGCTTCAGGAGAAAGACGACACGATAGCCCAAATGGCGAAAAGGATGGAAGAGATGGCTGTAGCTCTAGCCACTCTCCGCAGTCAAGTGCAACCACAAAGAGAGACACCCCCGGAGGTCATTCACATCGTAGACGGAGGAAAGGAGATTACATCCGTCAATGGAGATGATCGACCGAAAAAGGATACAACACAAAGTATGATCCCCGAAAAGGATAACAAGAGCTTGGTGGAACAACGAGAGTGCGAGAAGCCTTAGCACAATCAAAGAGCGGGACATCCATTCGGACGGGTAGACCTTACCCGGAAGAATTCGACGCTGTCCAATACCCAAAAGGCTTTGTACCACCTCTGTTCAAGACCTTCAATGGAACCGGGAACCCCCGACAGCATGTTGCACACTTTCGTGCCAGTTGTTGCAATGCCGGCGGGAGCGATGCACTACTCTTCCGACAGTTCGTCAGCAGCCTGTCAGGAATCGCCTTCGACTGGTATGCAGAATTACCAAATGGTTCGGTGAAGACGTTCTCGGAACTAGAGAACCTCTTCATCAAGCGATTCGCCGGAGCTCAGCACTACATCACTATAGGTGATTTAGTGGTAGAGAAACAAAGGCCGAACGAAACTTTGGTGGATTACATACTTCGATGGAGGAACTTAAGCATGAAGTGTGAACCACAACTGCAAGAACAACATGCAGTCGACATTTTACTTAAAAGCAATCATGGCCCGATAGCACTTCTCCTCAAAGGATTCACTATTAAGACTTTTGAGAAGTTGTTAAGTAAGGCCGGAAGCTTGCAAGAAGAGGCGAAACAATTAAGTTTCGCCGACAAGACGGACAAGCAAAAGCCTGTGAAGACTTTTGAAAAGAAATCCGGGATCGTTGCAGCAGTTGACAAAGGCAAGCAACCGATGCAAATACCACCAGAACGGCCACAGCAACCCCAATAGAATTACCAGCAACCCCGACCCAGCTATCAGTCATCTCCACAGTATGAACAACCGCCT
Organism: Papilionanthe hookeriana x Papilionanthe teres; assembly: GCA_022702705.1. NCBI lineage: Eukaryota > Viridiplantae > Streptophyta > Magnoliopsida > Asparagales > Orchidaceae > Papilionanthe > Papilionanthe hookeriana x Papilionanthe teres. Next base: position 118,918,147 of record CM040431.1, read on the forward strand.
CATCCGCAACGTACATTAAGGGAGCTTCTGAGCAGAGAATATCCGTTCAAGAATGAAGCAGTGCTGAAAATGTTTCGTAGTCTGATGAAGACTCCAGATTTCCAGCTGTCGAGCCTAAAAGACCAGAGGAAGTCAACAAGAAAGGTGATCCAAACTTTTGCCCCTACCACCGGATGCTTAGGCACAAGATAGAAGATTGCATTACCTTCAAAAGTTGGCTCAATGACAACCTTCGGAAAGGGAATATAACGATCCCAAAGGAGTACATGAAGGAACCCCAGAAAGGAGGTTCCGTCAATGTTTTCTCAACTGATCCCATCATTCCGATAGATCCCTATACGACTGACGATGGATGGACTACCGCTTGGACAAGGTCTTCGAAAAAGATTTTAGACAGCATCCAAACCGCTTCGGTACGAGCTTCAATTCAGAGTACGAAACCTGTCAAGTCGGCACTATCACTTGCGATAGAAGAACCACCTCAACAGGAGACGATTGAAGAGAAGAAGAAAATCGACGAAGAAGAGAGGACCGAGGCTCCTAAGGCTAGACTAGGGGCCGCTTATCCTAGGATAGTTGTTTCGATTCGGGGAGAAATCCCTCGAACCTCCGACTCGTATGATTATCCGCTCACTTCGGTAGGATCTTATAATGATAAGGGTGATGGCGTTGGCTACGTTTTGACTGTTTCTAACGATTACGTAACTAGCGAAAATCCGGACATCGATTTCGATACCAACGACAATTCTCAAATCATACACAATCTCAACGATCACAATGACAAAGAAGATATCCATCAAGGAGGCTACGAGAGTTCAATGAGCAACGAATCTATCTGCGAGTTTCGAGGAGCTCCAGTCACAATAGAGTTAGAGCCTTCAGACTCCGAGGCTAATCCAGAAGAACCTGTCATTCCAATTCAAGAGGAGACACTAGCAAGCTCAACACTAGATTCAGAGGAAATTACAGAAGTTAACTTAAGAAGTGGAAGAGTTCTACCTCCGAGAATGGGTCCAAAGGACAAAGGAAAGCAGGTGGTTGTTCAAGAAGAACCAACCCCAGCAGAAGAAATACCCATTCGAGAAGAAGCCGAGACACATGGAAATAAAGTGGACTACAACGTGCTAGCCCATCTTAGGAAACTACCGGCCAAACTGAGCATTTACGATGCTCTCATCTTATCAAAGGAGATGAGAGAAACTCTGATCAAGGCCTTACTTGATCTGGAAATTTGCTTAGCTCAAATGGCCGGAGATTCCTTAGATGAGGTTTGCTCGTTAAAGGAACAACGAGGCGTTACCTTCACTGGACAATGACCTACTACTTGGGACAGCGGATCACGACCGACCGTTGTACATTTCGAGTTACAATCGGGAAGTTTACACTCTCTGCAGTATTGGTGGATCCGAGAGCTTCGATCAATATAATGAGTCTTCGAACGCTAGCATACTTGGAAATCGATGCTCGCGAACTCGAAGCCGACAAAATGTTATTAAGAGGATTCAACCGTAAAGGAGAAAGAGCCCTCGGGTCGATAACGCTACTAATGAAGACCGGTGACTTAGCAAAGACAACCGCAAAATTTCACATAATTGATTCGAAACGTCGTTCAACGCTCTACTTGGGCCGACCATGGATACATGAAAACGAGGATGGTACCATCATCTCTACATCGGTGCATCAAATACTACGATGGAGGGGAACGAGTGCATCAAAGGTGACTTACAACCATTCTCCGTACATGAGATTGGAATCCATGAAGATGCGACTTATTATGCACCACCGAAGAAAACAATCTTCTCCAGAGATACCGTAACAAATGAAGCAAAGAAAGTTCGGGACAACGAAGAACCTGAAGTTCTAGTCCAACAGTCACTCACCACTCCCTTCCGGCTAGATGGTGAAGGTTTCTCCACAACTCGCATCCGAGGTCGAGGCCGGGGACGAGGTCGTGGTAGAGACGTTAGGACGGTTGGACGGAGGAAACCAGACCATCAATGTTGACTGGGAAGACAGTTCTGAAGAAGAAAAAGAAATCAAACAAGAAGCAACGGCAATAAGTCGGAAGAAGCCGCAATTCAAGATCTCCCTCGAAGATGAAAAGAATGAAGAATACAAATCAATGTACGAGAAGATTAACCACTACGTACATACTATGACCCTAACCCCGATCCATTCTAACAAGATCGAGGGTATGGTGGTCAAAGAGGTACGTAGCGACGGTGCAAAGCCAATTAAATTCTACCGTGGTGCTTCTTCCTCCAAAACTGAGAATAATGTACAATTTGAAGATGTCACTTCATCAGAATTAATGGAATTACCTTTTGAGTGGTACTCTCCCTGTGTTCAAAATTTAATTCAACGTGGCTTCTTACCTCGACAATGGACAAAAGGCCAATCACAACATTTTGAAAAATTATGGAATAACTCCGGTCGTCCACCCAATTCGAAGCATGGTCTCGGATTCGGCACAGTAGGATCAGTTGACGATACTTAATTTTGCTTGGTTGTCACTTGCGAGCCTAATGAAAACTGCATGGAAACTACAGAAGAATTTGAAGATTTACAAATTGGAGACGCTCCACCAGAATTCGAAGAAGAGATTAAATCTACAATAGATGAGTTAACGGAAGTTAACTTAGGTACTAGCGAAGAGCCTAGACCTACCTTTGTTAGCTCCTTACTCAATAAAGAAGACTCCGAAGAAATGATCAAGTTATTAATGGAATTTAAAGACTGTTTTGCTTGGAGCTACGATGAGATGCCGTGTTTAGCTCCGGAGGTCGCGATCCATAAGCTAGGAGTGGATTCTACTTCGTTCCAGTCAGACAAGGTCCCAGAAGAATGCGTCTAGAAATTGAACAACAAGTCATAGCTGAAGTTAAAAAGCTAATAGACGCTAAATTTGTCCGTGAAGAACAATACCCAACTTGGTTAGCCAATGTGGTGCCATCGTAAAGAAGAATGGTCAGATCAGAATTTGTGTGGACTTCAGAGATTTAAACAAGGCATGTCCAAAAGACGAATTCCCCTTACCGATCCCAGAACTAATGATCGACATTGCTTCGACACATGAAATATTCTCATTCATGGATGGATCTTCAGGATACAACCAGATAAAAATGGCTCCGGAAGATGAAAAGCTTACAAGCATTCGAACGCCGATCGGAGTATTTTGCTACACAGTGATGCCATTTGGACTGAAGAACGCAGGAGCAACATACCAGAGAGCGATGTCAAGAATTTTTGATGACCTCATCCACAACCAAGTCGAATGCTATGTGGACGATGTGGTCATCAAAAGCAAAGTAAAGGACAACCACCTGTATGATTTGAGAATTGTTTTCGAACGATTAAGACAATTTAACCTTAAGATGAATCCTTAAAATGCGCCTTCGGCGTCACCTCCGGAAATTCTTAGGATTCGTTGTCCGACATCGTGGAATTGAAATCAACCCGGAAAAGATTAAAGCTATCTTAGAAATGCCGCCTCCCAAAACCTTAAAACAACTACGATCTTTTCAAGGGAAGCTGGCATATCTTCGACGCTTTATCTCAAACTTATCAGGTAGGTGTCAGCCTTTCTCGGCACTAGTTAAAAAGGACGCCAAATTTATTTGGGAAGAGAAATGCCAGAAGGCCTTCGAGGACATTAAACAATATTTAATGACACCTCCTGTCTTAGCAGCCCCAAGCCTCGGGTAGCCGCCGATACTTTACACCGCGGCTTTAGACGACTCTCTCGGAGCCCTGTTAGCCTGTGTCAATGATGAGGGTAAAGAAAATGCTCTTTACTACTTAAGCCGTCGTTTACTTCCGACGGAAATAAGGTATCCCGCAATTGAAAAGCATTGTTTGGCCTCGATCTTCGCCGCTCAAAAGCTCGGGCACTACATGCTTTCTCATAAGGTCAACTCGATCTCGAAATTTAATCCATTGCAATACTTGATGACTCGTCCGACACTTTCCTAGCAGACTTGCCGGATGGTCAATGATATTATTGCAATTCGATATAACTTTCGTGCCTCTTCGTGCCGTAAAGGGACAAGTCTTAGCGGACTTCCTCGCAAGCACACCCTTTGCCAGCAGAATCTCCTCTCAATGACGATTTGCCAGATGAACAAAATAATGAGCCTAGAAGACCCTGATGATCGACGTTGGGAATTGTATTTCGACGGAGCATCTTCAGCACACAAAGACGAAGAATCGCAAGTGATAGTTCCCGGTAAGGCGAGAATCGGGCTAATCTTTATAACACCGGAGCGGGGAATGTTAAGATACTCCTACCACTTGACGAACCGTGTACAAACAACGAAGCGGAATACGAAGCCCTCATAACGGACCGGAATTAACTATTCAAATGGGGATAACAGACATCAACATCTACGGGGATTCGCAGTTAATCATTCAATAGATCGCCGGATAGTACAAAATTTTAAAACCAAGACTCGAGCAATACTTCCAGTATGCCATACAGCTGTTGGAACAGATTCCAAATGTGATAATCTACAAAATTACCAGAAAAGAAAATGCTTTAGCAGATGTGTTAGCTCGCCTCGCAAAAGAATTTGCCTGTTTGCAAGATGAGTCGATGGAAGTGTCGGTTCACGGACGTCGAGTCCTATCACGACTCGACATAGACACAATACACTAATCGAAAAAGAAAAAGGATCGATTGAAGAGAGTGACGTAAAACACGGAAGATTGGCGACGACCATCGATGAACTATCTGCAAACAGGAAAACTACCAGACGATAGGTCGCTAGCCCATCAGATCAAGAAAAGAACTCTGTCTTACGCATTAATAAACAACACATTGTACAGAAGGTCTTTTGATCAAATGTGGCTAAGATGCCTAAGCGGGTCCGAGGCCCGTGAAATCGTTAAAGAGGTGCATTCAGGACTCGTGGCGCTCACCGGTCGGGTCCGAAGATGAAAATGAAAATTAAAAGACTAGGGTACTACTCGGCCCTCAATGATGACCGACCGCATGAAAATCGCCAAGAGCCGTCACTAATGCCAAGTGCACGGAGTGGTTTTACACCAACCTCCAAATGTGCCGCACCCGACAATTGCGTCGTGGCCATTCGAATGTCGGGGCACGGATATAGTGGGTCCGATAGAACCACCATCTTCAAAAGGACATCGCTTCATTCTTGCGGCTACGGATTACTTTTCCAAGTGGGCGAGGCGAGCTCCACTTAGAGAAGTGAAAGCACACCACGTGCTACGCGTTTTCAAGAACCAAGTTGTCTACCGTTTCGGAGTGCCGCGCGAGATCATCTCAAATAATGGGTCGGCATTCGAAGCACGCAAATTAACAATTTTGTCGTGAGACACGGAATCGACTGGCGATACTCAACAATTTACTACCCAAGAGCAAACGGCCTCGCTGAGGCTTTTAATAAAACCCTCGTTCAAATTTTAAAGAAAACTTTGGACGATAATAAGAGAAATTGGCACGAGAAGTTGTTAGAAGCCTTATGGGCCTACCGGACAACCTTCGTAACTCCTACTCAAGCTACACCTTACGCTCCGGTATATGGGTCCGAGGCAGTGTTACCTTTAGAGGTTCAGCTTCCTTCACTCAGAATTGCAGTTGCAAACAAGATCACAATGGAAGAGAACGCCAAATTACGACTAGAAGAATTAGAAAGCCTGAAAGGGAAAAGACTTGCAGCGCAACAAAATTTAGAACTATACCAAGCTAAGATGGTTCAAGCCCATGACAAGCCGGGTCCGCCCAAGAACCTTCAAAGTTGGTGACTTAGTTCTCGTTCTCAAGAGACCTATTCTTGCACATCGCTAGATAGGAGGAAAATTTGAACCCACTGGGAAGGACCGTTTGTGGTTGAAGCAAGTATACTCGGGAGGTTCCTACCGGCTAGTGAATTGCCGTGGAGAACGACATATGCTTCCGATCAACTGGACGATACTTGAAAAAGTATTACGCTACCTGATGTTTCGAAGGAATGAATTCTTCATCCCTAAGAAACACGGGCGAAGTAATTACTTATGATTGGGTCCGAACCCAAAAAATAATAAAATGTTTTAAAATAAATAAAGTCATGATAATTAAGTTTTCCTTGTTTTCTTTTCCAAATCAAAATCTCTTCCCTGATCTTATCCTACTTCATTCCTGTTAAATTTAAAAATACAAGAAGTAATAAAAAAAATGTCTTTAATAAACGTTTTCTTAATGTTCTTGTTCCTAGTACAACCCCTAATCCTTTTCCTTATCTTTTCGCAGGGAAATGTCGAACGGGCGGTTGGTCCTGTACTTTAAGAATGGCGTAAGCCTTGCACTCGATGAAAAGAGGGTGAAAGATGGAGCGATAATCGAGATTGACTCGGATTTCGCACCGACAGGCCTACGAGTACGAGGAAAGTGAATGGGTCCCGACTGACCGAGAAGAACCGCCCGGGCGGACACGGTGATGAAAGTGGGTGGCCCAAGCCACCAATCCAAGCAGACAAGAAAAGAAAGGCAAACACCGAAGAAGATAAGAAAATGAAGTCCGTAGTCGCTACGACGGAGGGCGAGCTTGTCGGCGCCGCGTCCACGGAGATTCAAGAAGTTCGAAGAGCTACTCTCGCAGACAACGCAACGAAGAAATAAGAATCGCCGTATCCGTAAGATGTTAACAAAACTAGCCGCGGACCAGCGCGACGAGACGATGCTAATGCCGGCACATACACTTCAAGGACACCGGTTCACCGGAACCCGAAGAAAGGAGGCCGGCTCCTAGGATAACGGAAAGGACCGTGGAAATCTCACAAAGACCGAAGAAAGAAGGCTACCACGCCACCGGATAGAACCACCAGTAATGCATGACCTTGTTGCAGAAGCAACCCCGGGGGATGTCCCGACTGGCATCATCCCTGAGGAGCCGAGGTATGCAGGAGAACATGAAGGGATTGAACCGTATATCCCACAATATGTCACCAGGCCTCGCCATCTGCAGATCATTCCGGAATACGAGCTGGAGAGAATGCAGAATGTTGAAAAGAAAACCTTTGAATACTTCGAGAGAATTAGAGGCAGAAGAATCAATATACTAGAGGGCCTCGAGCTACATACGTACGTATTCTCGCAGTATGAACAACGAAGAAATCGTGGATTGTATCCGGATTTGAAAAGAATGGGCCGAGCAGGCCGCCTAAGGGAAAACACATACTCGAACCCCGGAGATGGATGCCGTGGAAGGGAAGAATCACAATACAATGTGGATGCTGGTACAACTTTGCGGAGGACAGGAAGGGAAACCCACCGGGAATACTCCGTCATGGGCAAGTGGATCCGATGTCATTAGTCATCAAGATAATGGTAAAGAGATTGATAACATGGAGGGTAGTGCCAGCAGATTGCATACCCAATAGCTGCACTATTAACATCTACAAACAGGGTGACTGCATACCCCCACACATAGATCACCACGACTTTATCAGACCTTTACGCACGTCTCTTTCCCGAACGAGTGTAACATCATGTTCGGATCCGACCTCCGGATAGCAGGCCCGGAGTGAGTTCCGAGGGCCAGTGAAGATACCTTTACCGGTATTTTCCGTCATGATACTGAAGGGCAACGGAGCAGATATCGCTAAGAATTGCATACCAGGAGTACCAATGAAGCGGATCTCAGTTACTTTCAGGAGGATGAACGACAGGAAGACACCGTACCATTTCCAGCCAGACCCGGAGCTAGAGAGCCTCCGGCCTTACGAGATGTAAGTTACATGGGAGATATCACACCACCAACGTACATCCAGCCGATATCCTTGCCAAGGATGGCTTGGAAGGTGATGTTATTAACCATGTACCCCACTATTCAGACATGGATTTTTGACAGATACTTCTTTTGATGGATCGACGAAGATCATACATAGTCCGTTTTGAGTATACATGGATTGTATGGGATGTATTCTAGATCGAGTTGTATGATGTATCTTCGACATGATTGGAATGAAAGTGACCATGTCACATTTTTGGCCTTCACCTCTTTTGTGCAAATTGACTGGGAAACGCCATTAAAGTTAAATGAGCTTTGAACAAAGAACAGAAAAGAAACAAAAAGGATAAAAGAAAACTTCCCTTAAAAAAATCTAAAAAAGATGAACACCAAATTCACATGAACATTAAATAAACGATAAAATAAAATATGAATCATTAAAAGACAAACAAAATGAACATAAATTTTAAATCAAATCTTAAATCAAATTTCAATCGAGTTCAAACTCATCCTTCCAAATTTCAAATTCAATCAACTCAAATCTCAAATCAAATTCTCAATCAAATTTCAAATCCAATCTCGATCAAATTTCAAATTTGATCTTCCAAATTTCAAATCAAATCTAAATCAAATTTCGAATTCAAGCTTTCCAAATTTCAAATCAAATTTCAAATCAAATTTCAATCGATTTTAAATTCAATCTTCCAAATCTGAAATCCAATCCGTTCTACTCTGCCCCCTTTGTCTGGGATGGGAGCGGTTGATTCCATTGACACGGATCGAATCTGATGGCGAGGAATTATATCCAATCCAAACCAGCAACTTCCGATCAACTCTTTTGAACGGGGTATGTAACATCTACATATTCCCTCCTATTCTATTTCTTTCCATGAAAGTCTTTTACAACTTTTATGAAATTCTCGAAACACCAAAATTCCACACTTTTCAAATCAACACTACGGATCTTTACAAGATCAAATACATCAAATTCAAACTTTTTGGAGTTGAGGATTTTTCATCCGAGACTGCATTGCTTTAGGATTCTTGCCCTATCACAATGAAATAGATCAAATTCAAACTTTTTGGAGTTGAGTATTTTACATCCGAGACTGCATTGCTTTAGGATTCTTTGCCTATCGCAATGAAATACATCAAATTCAAACTTTTTGGAGTTGAGGATTTTACATCCGAGACTGCATTGCTTTAGGATTCTTGCCCTATCGCAATGAAATACATCAAATTCAAACTTTTGGAGTTGAGGATTTTACATCCGAGACTGCATTGCTTTAGGTTCTTTCCCTATCGCAATGAAATACATTAAAATCAAACTTTTGGGGTTGAGGATTTTACATCCGAGACTGCATTGCTTTAGGTTCTTTCCCTATCACAATGAAATACATCAAAATCAAACTCTTGGGGTCGAGGATTTTACATCCGAGACTGCATTGCTTTAGGTTCTTTCCCTATCGCAATGAAATACATCAAAATCAAACTCTTGGGGTCGAGGATTTTACATCTGAGGCTGCATTGCTATAGATTATTTCCCTATCGCAATGAAATACATCAAAATCAAATTCTTGGGGTTGAGGATTTTACATCCGAGGCTGCATTGCTTTAGGATTATTTCCCTATCGCAATGAAATACATCAAAATCAAATTCTTGGGGTCAAGGATTTTACATCCGAGACTGCATTGCTTTAGGATTCTTTCCCTATTGCAATGAAATACACCAAAATCAAACTCTTGAGGTTAAGGATTTTACATCCAATACCGCATTACTCTGAGATCTCTCCTCATTGTAAAGATTCAATCCAATCGATTCAATTTTCTTTTGAGGTTGAAGATGTCACATCTAAAACCACAAAATTCCAATTTTCATTTCAAGTTCAAATCCCTTTAAATTAATCCTAACAAAACTTCAATCTAAATCGAAACTCCAAATTGAAATCTAGAATTACACATCCGAACTTAAATTAAAACAAACTGAAATCTAAATTGAAATTTCTCCCAGATCAAGTGATCTAGGATTCACCTTCTTTTCCTTTCCCCAGCGAGAGTTCAGGAATCTCCAGTTTCAGAGATATACTTGACACTCCCCAACGGAAACTCTTCTACTTCGTCCTAAGTTTGTCACTTGGACATCTGTGTTGGTTTTGCTGATCGCTTCGGTCAACACCAATACGCGCGGTGTGCTCCGTCAACTCACCACACCTATTGGGGGTCCATTTGTTGACCTCATTTTTGATGAGGTCTTCTCTTCTTCTTTTTAGTACTTCAGGATCTAGCCTTAGGCTTTTCCTTTGACTATCTTAGAGGACTAGAATCGGGACCCACCTTTTAGAAATTCAAACCACTTCTTAACTCCCCGCAAACTCCACAAACTTGACCGTAGACCCCTAATCACCTAGAGGGTTGAAATCAAATGTGGAAGTTTAAAGGATGAGTTCCTATAGGACTCTTTGGCCTTAGGACTGCCCTGGGTGGCCTGGTCTGGTGAAGGGCTGACTTACACACACACTACACTTATACACTACACTTTCACACACCTCCTAAAACCACACCCATACCTAACTCGACCTCCCGACTCATGTAGGTGATTCACATGGATGGTCCTTAACCCCTAAGCCCTTGGCTAAGAGGGTTAGGAACAACATAGTGAATGCCTCAAATGAGTCCCTTCATGGCTCATGTGGGCTTGATGTGGCTTCATGGCTCAACCAAAATGATTTTATTCCACTTACATTCACCTAACCTTCAATTTTCCAAATTTTCAATTTTTGACCCCCCGGGACCCTACACCCGCCTAACTTACCCAAAGCCCTTGAAAATACCCAAATTTTTCAAAATCACCTAAATTACCCAAAATTCCCCAAAATCAATCCCAAACATTTCCACATCACTCAAATTTCTCATCCATACCCAAAAACACCAAAAATTCCAAAAATACCTCCCAATACCCTCCAAATACCCAAAATACCCTTCTTGACCCAAAAATCCAAAAATTCAGAAAATTCCCAGAAAATTCCAGAAAATCTCAAATATTCCCAATTTCATTGTGTTCAACTACACCATTGGCCAATTTTGTCAATTTACCCTACTTTTGTAAAAACCCCCAATTTGACCCATTTTAACCCAAAGTGAACCCAATGTCAAACCAAACCTATCCAATTGACCCAAATTCTGGTCCAATTCAATTCTAAACTTCAATTCAACATTATCAACACCAATTTAGACCAAATCCAAGTCCAATTTGATTGACATTTGGATCCAATTTCACTTTTGGCCTTAAAAGCCTAATTTGGACCCATAACCCAAACCTAACCCAAACTCACTCAATTCAACTCCAATTAACCCCAAATCTTTTCTAAATCTTCCTTAGCATCCCCACAAGCAAAACACTAACATGATTTGCCCAAAATTTAACCCAAACCCCACTCAAATTCAACCCAAAGCTAAAAGGCCCAATTTTGACCTAAACCCAAACCTAACCCAAATGAGCCCAAACCCCAAAATCAAAGCCCAACCAAAGCCAAAACCTCTTTGAAACACTCCCATAAACATTTTTCAACATTAATTTTACATTAATTTCAACCCTAGCCCAACATTGGCCCAACTTGGCCCACTTGGACCTATATTGGCCCATTCACCAAAAGAACCCAAATTCAAGCCAATTCAAACCCAAATCACCCCCAATTTGCTTCAAGTCACTCCTGACACATCCATGAGCTAAACCAAACAATTATTTGGCCCAAGCCTTTACCAAAATTTCATCCCAAAATTTATTTTTTTTAAATTCAAAAGCCCACTTTCCTAAACCATCTTAAAAAACCCATCTAAAACCATTTCAAAAAGCCCAAAATCTACCCTAAAGCCCACATGACATCTCCACTTGCCATCCACTTAATAAAAGCCATTCCCTAAGTCCTAAATTCATCATCAAATCATTCCAAATCAAGTTTCATACAAATTTCCATCAAATTATCAAAAAATTCCTAAAATCTATTTTCATGAAATTGACTCCACTTTTCCCAAGCCAAAGGTTAGCCATTCAAGCCATGGACAAGCCACATGAAGCCATGGAAGGCTTGACATGTGATCAAGCCATTAATGGCAAAAGGAGGGCCCCCTTTCCTAATCCTCCATTAAGCCTTTTTAACCATAAGCATGTCACACACTAAACCATGCTTAGCCACCTCACCATGGATGGAGACTTCACCCTCCACCCTCTCCTATTTAAACACCACCCCTCTCGGCCATAGGAGGTGCTGAAAACAAACCTTAAGGAAACTCTGCCAAAATTGTTCCAGACTCCTCCCTATACACAGAGCACTTGATCCCCACTGAGATCCCCCTGCCATTTCTTCTCTGTGAGCTCAATTTCAGAGTTGAAATCCAAGCCCAAAACCAGGACACTTCTCCACAGTGAGCCAATCCCCAAATTGATTGGTTCTACACCTTCACCGGACCAAGGGAAGGTGTCCACTAGCAAAAGCCCCATCTCCGAGCCACCCAGATCGCTCCAGACCTCCAAGCTTTGTGATCGGCTGTGGTCGAAATCCTACCTAGGCAATTCACTGCACCGGGAGACTTCATCCGGAGCTTCCCGGGATCCAATCGAAGGTGCAACAACCCTCGGATCGAAGCCACACTTCTCTGAGCAAAGGTATGGCCTCACTCTTCTTCCCGAGCTTCTGAACATTCTCCATTTTTATTACGTAAATTTCATCCCACATAAATTGTATGGATGTGTTCGTCTTCTCAAGACGAATCCATAGAGCATAAGAACGTGAAAATCCATTGAGTATCGAGTGAGATCTTAGGGATTTAGTGTGGATGGCTCTCGGGTGAGGACGCTCGGGGACGATAAACGGATGCCGTCCATTCAATACACGCGCGGACGGACGGCTCAGATGGCGTCGGACCAGGAGACGGTACGAGAACCGCGGGGCCTGGGCTGCTGACTCAGATGGCGGCGTCGAATGGGAGCACGACGCGTGTGCGTTCGGAGATGCCGAGGATGACGCGGCGCCGCGTGGATAAATAGAAAATTAGGGGTATTTTCTATTTATTTAATTCCCTAAACTTCAAAAATTCATAACTTTGTGTAGGAAAGTCATAAAAATAAAATAAAAATACCCTCTTGCTCGGTGAACGGAGGAGAATAATGTGGAAAAGAAATTATTTAATTTCATCAAGTATTTTATTTTTAATAATTTATATACTCTCTGCATATTTTTAATTCTCCATGCATGTATACAATTCACCATGGCATGAGACCATAGGGCTTTTGAAGCCTCGAATTTGGGGACATTCCCTGAATTTTCCAAAGTCGAGGCCATCCCTATGAGAAGTTATTGATTTTTCAAATTCATGTTACTGTTTTGAGTATTTTAATTCCAATAAAATAGCATGTTGTGAAATAAATTCTAGGAAAATTTGGTGATGTTCCTTATGACCGGAGGACCCTAGGAAAAATAGGTTTTGAGTTAGTTCATTTAAAACAACCCTAATTGGCTTAGCCACCCAAAATGGATCTCTAATTAATTAGAGCTAACCATATATCAAATTGACTTGAAATCAATTCTCCACTGACCTTTAGGATCAGAGGAACCCACCATAAAAATTTGAGGTCAATTGGACTTGGTTAGTCCTACTAAATGGGTTGGTTAAGTCATTTAGCTATTTTGAACTTTAAAAATTCATAACTTTCAAAATATCTTTCAAAAATTCACCAAATTGGTTTTGGAGCCTCTCTGATGTTAGGGGAATTTAAGAAAATTAAAATTTTAATTTTCTAAAAAGGTTGATTTTTAATATTATTTTAATATTTTTAATAATTAAAAAATAATAAAAATCACAAAAATAATAAAATTCACCAAAATGTCACATTTTGACTTTTAATCACTTAGGAACAAACCCCATATTTTTCTTAGGTCTATTTAGTGAGATATTAAATTTTAAAGCTCTAGGGTAATTTTAAAATTAAAAAAAATGTATTTTTTAGCATTTCCACTAAAATAATTCTAATAAATCAAAGAAAAATCAGAAAATTATAAAAATTGGTTCTCTGATTTCCTTGATATCAGAGAGATTTTTGAAAAATATAAAATCTATTTTTCAACATTTATTTTATTTTTAAATTAATTAATATTCCAAAACTTAAAATAATTATAATAAAAATAATATAATTCAAAAAATCACCAAAATTGGTCCAAGTGGTCCTCTAGTCATTAGGAATGTCCCTTATTTTTCTTAAGGATAGAAACTTTCCCTTGGTTATGTTATAAAATTTTCCTTGGAGATCTCTATTTTCTACCAAAAATAATTATATAAATAAATTAAATACAAAAAAATCACATTTTCTCCTCTCATGTCTTTATTGACATATGAGTGAAGTCACATAAAAATTTCAAGTTCATTTGAGTTCAATTTAGTGAGTTATGAAATTATTAAGCTTAAAAGGGTAAAGTGGTAATTAAAATTTTAACCCTTAATTAAAACTTTAGGTTTAATAAAATTAACAAGTAAAATATTTGATCCTAATCTGATTTGGATGATTGAAATTTAAATAATCAAAGGGTAGAAACCCATTAGGCAATTCAAAATAATTAAACCTTAATAAAATAATTGATTAAATTTGGAAGAATAATAAAATTGGAATTATTAAAATAAGAATATTATTAGGAAGAGATTTATTCTTTAATTTAAAAATCCCTAAAAGACTTAATCATTAAACTAAAATTAAATTATTAAACTCTTTTAAAAATTTCAATTAAAATTAAAAATAAAATTAAATTAAAAATTAAATTAAAGTAAGTAAATTAAATTGGATTAAATTAAATTAAAATTAAAAGTTGAATTAAATTAAAGATTAAATTAAATTAAATTAAATAAACCAATTAAATTAAATTAAATGACTTAAATTAAATTAAATTAAATTAAATAAATAAAATCAAATTAAATTAAGTTAAATCAAATTAAAGATTAAATTAAATTAAATTAAATTAAATTAAATTAAATTAAATTAAATTAAATTAAATCAAATTTAATTAAAATTAAATCAAATCAAATTAATTTAATGTAACATCAAATCAAACTAAAACCAAATTAAATTAAATTAAATTAAATTAAAACTCAATTAAATTAAATTAAATTAAATTAAGATGAATTAAATATAACATCACCAAAGACATAAAGAATTCAAAATAAATCTAAAATAACTTGAACACTATTCCAAATTTAAACCCATTAATTGAAATTAAACTAAATCACAAACCATTCAACACCAATTTACCCTCAAAAGCTTTAGTTATCATAACTCCTAAAAAGAATATTAAATGAAATGTTACTTCACATATAGGACATTCAAATATCCTAGTTCACTGAGCAAGATAACAAAACTTGTGATTCTTAGACGATTAATTCATTTGTATAATTAAATTCATTTGGACTTAAAACAATTCTAGCAATATTGAAAAGAAGTTTAAGATTCTTCTTAAACACTTTCTCAATATGATAGGATGTTTATAAGAACAATTGAATTTAATTATTCTTTGATGAAGAAAATCGTCTTCAAACAAAAACACAAGGAACCTAGACGTCATAGGAAATGACTAGCTATAGGATTAGGAACTTGGTAGAAGACCATAACCCTTCCCTTAGCTTTGCCTAGGAACTTGCTTAAATATTCTAATTGTGTTTTAAGTGCAGCTTGGGATGACGGGAAGACCCTCCAGGTACGCTTTTATTTTATTGCAATTTACTTTCTTGCAATTTACATTATTGCAATTTATTTAATCGCATTGCACTTACTTTTTCTTGCATGATAAACAACTGTTGCATGAAAACCCACACCTTTAGGATAGTCCCTAGAACTGAAACCAAAATTAAACTAAAAGTCATTGCAAGATAAAATTCACCGCCACAACATTTCAAAATATAAAACAACTCAAAATTTAATCACAAACGTAACACAAAAATACAATTACAATTAAATTAAAACGTCCCGTTGGATGATCCGGAATACCTCGGATGATGTAACCTACGTGTTGCTAACGGGATTTCCCACGGTCTAAATGAAAGTGTGGAACTCATTCAATTGAGTTTAGCAAATTCATCCGGATCTAAGTGAATCCGATAAAAATAATGATGCCGGAAGGATGGAACCGTGGGATCTTAACCGGTGTCGTTATAATCAACTTTAAGATTTGTTTAAAACGTAAAAAACACTTTGAAATTAAGGTTTTCTCTAAACCAAACACTTTTCTCATCCCCTGATTTATGACTTCTAAAACTAAAACTCTGCAACAACAAGGAGCTCGGAGCATGGTGGGCAAGCACGGCCATCGTCATCGGCAAAACCCGAGTCTACTTCAAAGAAACTTTCCTAGAATTAAATAACAAAGCCATAGGACTTCGAGGTAGTTTGCCTAGTGCAACATAAATCCTCAACTCTTCGTTAGGCATTTGCATAGCAAATTAAGCCCTAACCGGTCTTAGGATTCCGAGGTAGTCGTCTGATACGACAAAAACCCTCACATCTTCGAGGTCCGTTTGTATGATTCTATCATATAAATATAAGCCCTAGTTAATTAAAATTGACAAAATCAAAACATTAAATAGACATTAGGACTTTCCTAAATTCAAGCCAAACAATAGGATAGACGGGAAGTTACCGAAGTTCGCTTCGAATCCGTAATTTCTCCTACCTTTCTTCCTTTGAATTCTCGAAACAAAATGTTCCAAACTCGATCCATTCCCTATTGAAATTCCAAAATTCAATCCTTTGAAAACTTAAACTTTGAAATTCTCGAGAGCGAAATTATCGATTATTATCGAGAGTTTTCTTAGGTGATTCTCATCACTTAAGATGTAATTAACTATAGGGACTTGCCCTTATAGGGAATTTTAAAGAACCCGGGTAATATAAACCCCGTTTAATACTTTCATATTAAGCGGGGAATTTGTCGGCTTATAAAATTGGTTCGCGAGACCAAACGGATGTCAAAAATCTTCTAGTTTATTTAATCGAGCCCCACCATCAAGCGGTGTGTCTATCCTTAGGGATAGATACACGGCTTGTGGTGCGGTGCTCGTTTATATAAACTATTCGGGATGTGAGATCAGTTTGATTTCATATCTTAAAATTTTCAAATTTAAAAATTATTTTCAAAAAATCAAATACTACTTTTCAAATTATTTATTTAAATTAAATTAAAAAAATTCGCCGACAACTTCTGTTAGGCGACCCCTTTTTAAAATATCACACAACCTAAAAATATGCCGACAGGACATACCTGAGACTTCCACAAAATTTTGCAAGACCTTCATCATACATTTAATGGAGTTCTTACCGCCATTACGTAAAAATGATTACATCTTCTGCTTATGCCAAATGACTAACCAACTGGTTAGATCTATGCTGAAACCGAGTGTAGGGACAATTCTACTAAGCTTGATTAATAAGTTTGGAGAGTTAATCAAATGCCAAAATAAAATTATAAGGAGACAATGGATCTCCTTGTTTAATACCTCTACCAGCTCTAAAGAACCCCATGACAACCACCATTAGTCATCACACTATAATAGTTGTTATGTAACCATCTGGAAATTAAGTTACAGAAATTCATGTTGAAACCTCTAGTAGAAAGAACCGTTAAGATAAATGACCAACTGATGGCGTCAAATGCCTTGGAAAGATCTATTTTGAAAATAATATTTGTGCCCCTTAGAGGCTTATCAAGATCAGTAAGTAATTCTTGAGCGAATAATACATTCTTACAAATATTTCTACCTTTAATAAATGCTGATTGATTCTCACAAATCAAACCATTCATAAGGGGTTTGATTCTATCTACAATGATTTTGCTAGTAAATTTTGGAGAAGGTAGAGGTAATACTAATTGGCCTAAAATCCTGCCAACTTATCTTACTCCTATCATTAGGAATGAGAAAAATTGATGAATAAGCAAAGTACTTAGGAAGATCCATGCCATGGAAGAAACTCTGGAAAGCATCAATCACATCTATTTTGACAATGTGCTAAAATTTTTTATAAAACACTGAAGTGTAACCATCAGGACCAGCTGTTTTATTCCCATCCAAAGAAGTACCTGCGGTAAGGATTTCCTTCTCATCAGGTAATATAGTCAGCTGATGGACATAAGCCAGATGTAAATCATTATGCATAAGATTATCAAAAAAAGCAAAGCATTAGTTGGCTAAAAAGAAAATAACTTTTGAAAATAACCCACAACATCATCAGCAATCTTTTGAGAGTTTTGTAACCAATTATTATTAGCAGATTTAACTTTCAAGATAGTATTCAATGCCCTTCCATAGTTAATCACAACATGGAAAAACTTTAAATTCTTGTCACCATACAGAAAATGATTAGCATAAGCTTTTTGCTGTAGAAACATCTCCTCTTGCAATATAGCAGCATTCAACTTCTCATTGGCTTCCACTAGATTCTGTTCAGAAGCTTTCCCCTCTTCCACTTCCCTTTCTATAACATCAACCTCATTTTCAGCATTCAGAATATTGGTTTTCAAGTTCCCAAATACAGTCCAATTCTAGTGATTTAAGGCTTTAGATAATCTTTTTTTCATTTGCCATATTTTCAACATAGGGTTCCCGAAAGATTGATTAGGATTAATATTCCAATTATTTTCTACCACCTAAGTACAAAGGGGATGAGAAGCCCATACATTCAAATATCTAAAACTGCTTTGACTTACAGCAGAATTCTGAGAGAACTTAACAAGAAGTGGAGTATGATCAGAACCCAATCTGGCTAAATGATGAACATTAGAAAGGTTGAACTTATCAAGCCAAATTTGATTGGTGAAGATTCTATCCAACCTTTAATATAAAGAACCTCTTTTCCATGTAAAGGGGGAACCCTCAATGCCAAGATCAAAAAGTTTGGCAGTCTTAATGTGATTAGAAAAAGTCAGCATTTCTTGTAGATTACGATTCCTTCCTCCTTTCTTTTCACTAGGATGGTTAATGCAATTGAAATCCCCCCCTCACAATCCAACCTTCAATCATAGTTTGACTGAAACTTATTAGATTGGACCAAAGTTCATTTCTACTTGCTGTAGAAGAAGAAGCATAGAAAAAATGTAGCAAAGCCTTTAAAATGCTCTAACTCAAAAATGGAAATGTAAGAACAGAGAATGATCCTGAGTTATGTTAATTTTTAATTCTTTCGTACAAAACAACCAAATTTTATTTGAAGAGTTACAACAAAATTAAACCCAGGGAACTTCTTGAAGAATCTGTCAAAATCTTTCCTCACTAAAGGTTCAAGAAGAACAATTACCCATAACTTATGAACCCTGTTAAGACTTAACACTCTATTAAGGGAGCCAGGGTTGGCCAGTCCCCTAATATTCCAACATAAAAATTCAATCATGCCCATAGACTCTTCCACCTCTAGTAAGCCTAGAGAAGGAAAATATAGAATAACTGGAAGGAATTATGTTGGCTTCAGACAAATTTTTTAATTCCAAGGATTTCTTCTTTTTGGATTTCTGCACCAACCAGTCCTCATTTAATTCTTTATTAAGAACATCCAAATTTTCTGATTTGTTGTCCAACCTCACTTGTGGATTAATCTGAAAAATTAAATAATTTGTAACAGGAGGAAATACCTCTCTTGATTGATATAGAGTTGTGTTCAAATCATTCATAATTCTATCAATAGGGATAACAATGTCTGCAGCAGTTTGAACTCCACCTCTATGAATTACAGACTTGGAATTATCAAAGTTTTTAGTAACTTCATGATTAATCTCATCTGTACTAACAAGCTTTTTAAAATTGATCTCCTCCTCCATGATAACAGGAACTTCAGTATTTTGAATCTCAGGAGTAGAATGCAACTTTTGCATTTCAGCAGTAACCAACTCTACAGGATTCACCTCAGGTTCTATAGGATTTTAATCTGAAGTAGTCTTTGAAATAAATTGTGGAATAATTAGATCAGTATATAAAGTACTTCCCTTTTGAGTACCCAGAGAAGATTTCCCATGATCAACTGCTCTTAAAAAGTTATCAATAGCAGGTTTGAGATTTGGATGACTCTATAACTGCCTTCCATAGTATGACCAAACATTTTGCAATGATTACAGTAAAATGGCCTTTGTTCCATCACAATGGGCTGCAAATAACCATTATGTGGAGGTCCAAGCCAGATTTCGTCAACATCAGGGAGAGTAATGTCTCTTTCAATCAGAGTTCTAGCCAAGGATGGCCTAGACAGATTAAAAGTGGATAGATCTAACTTTAGAGATCTGCCAAGTGCAGTCCCTATAACATATATGACCTGATGATTAAAAAATTGTAACATTATATTAGGTAACTTAAACCAGACAGGAATAATAGGTGCTTCTTGCTTATAATAAAAAACTGAGGACCACTTCAAAATCTTCATATATCTCCCACTCATCAACAAAAACTTCTTAGAAATTAAGTTAGCATAATCCTCCTCTGTAAAAAGCTTTATCATTATGTGTCTTCCATCAAAGAGTCCTACCTTTCATGAGCCAACCAACTTGAGGTCTTCAAAGCATTTCCTAATAATTTCCCTTTTGGGAAGCCCAAATTGGAATTTTCCCACAAGAGTGAATTTGTGTACCTCAGCCAGTGAAGATAATATAGAATCTAAGAAAATCAAGGCAGGTTTACCTCCCTTCTTCATCACAGGCTTAATAAAGGGACAATTATGTTTACCAACTGCTGAATCATGATAAATTTAAGGAAAATGAGTTTATCAGAATTGTCATTTAAATAATTCCCCACCACATCAGCAAAGGATGTTTTACCATAATTGGTAGAATAAGGTAACTCAGCCATAGAAGAGTAAAGAAAAAATCCCAAGAAATC
This sequence comes from Papilionanthe hookeriana x Papilionanthe teres, assembly GCA_022702705.1. NCBI lineage: Eukaryota > Viridiplantae > Streptophyta > Magnoliopsida > Asparagales > Orchidaceae > Papilionanthe > Papilionanthe hookeriana x Papilionanthe teres. Next base: position 118,938,768 of record CM040431.1, read on the forward strand.
GGCAACTCAGAAATAAAACAAGAACAATCCTTCATGACATAGAACAGTCAGGAAGAAAATTCAAACCAGATTTGAATTAAAGAAGCAACAATTCAAACCAAATTTGAATTAAAGAAGCTCGGGAAGATAAAAAATCAAGAACAATTCAAACTAAATTTGAATTAAAGAAACCCGAAAGATCAATTAACAAGGAGACGATCAATAACAATCAAGAAACAAACCATCAGAAGAGATCAGAAGAAGATGAAGGAAAAAAGATCAAAATCACCTCAAGAAATCTCCACAAAACTCGCAACCATCTTCTATATATATATATATATATATATATATATATATATATATATATATATATATATATATATATATATATATATATATATATATATATATCAATCAGCGAAGGAGCATCTCGTGGCTCCCTACGTGTTAATATAAATAGAAATACAAAGAATGGGAGGGAGAGGGGATCCCCATCTAAACCCAAAATAAAATACAAGATAGCTCCTAGGGGTTGCTTCTCCACATTACAAATCCACACAAAAAAGTAAAGAAAAGCACAAGAACAAATAATGCAAAACCCAACCTTACATGTTTTCCAATATATGCATATATATATATATATATATATATATATATATATATATATATATATATATATATATCCACAAAAATTCAGCACTCGCAAAAAAAGAAAAGTAAAAACCTATCTAGTCTCCACTCCGAGATGTGGGACATCAAGGAGGTCCCCACAATGGAGGAGGTGTAGAGGGGGAGAGGGCGCCGGGGGGGGGTAGATGAGGTGACCACTGTTAATGTCTGTTGTCCAGGTCTTGCTAGCCAATTTGCAGGTTTGTTACCCTCTCTGTAAATGAATGTGAAACTGACAATGATTTGTGATTTGAGTGAAATGATTTTCTGAACCCACTGAGAGTGATTCCAAGAGGATGATTTTTCAAAATTCAACAGTTGAGTCAATATCGGGGAGTCTCCTTCCACAAGTATAGATTGTCACTGATTCAAGATGACCAATTTTATAACCAAATAAACAGCTATCAGTTCAGCTTCCAATGCAGCTGAGGCAAAGGTAGGAGCATGGAAATATGATAGACAGTTACCAGGTGATTTCTGAAAGTACCCCCTATACAACACCCCACTCAGTAAAGCTACCATCAGTATTCACCTTAATAGAGTGTGGGTTAGGAGGTTTCCAATTCACCGTAATAATTCTTGCAAGATTCAACCATGTATTTAACGGGAGAGAATAGATATGGGGGAATCTTTTGTATTTGATTAGCTTATCTAGCTAAGTAAGACAGTTTTTGACTACCTAGTCCACAATAGGTGGTTTAATTTCAAATATGGCATGGTTCCTTGACATCGAAAGAAACCATGAAATAAGGAGAGAGATGGCACCAGCTCTAATTTTATTCTAGTCTGCCCAGCAAGTGATGATATGGTCCCATTGAAGTTGTTGGGAATTCAGTAGTAGGTATTTTATGAGTGAGTTCCAGACTTTTTGAGAGAAGTTAAAAGCAAAGAAGAGATGGTTAATAGTCTCTTCATCTTTCAGACACAGCTTGCAGCAAGAAGGTCCCCTTAATTCCTTAAGCTAAAGGATGTCATCAGTGGGGAGAAGTTTATTAAAAACTCTCCAGCAGAAGAAATTCATAAAAGGGCCTAAGTAGCAGTTTCAAATGGTCTCCCCTCAAGGAACTTTCTCCCAGGTAAACAACTTGAAGTAGATGCTCGGACAGGCTTTGGCTTTGGTGAGCTTACTAGACAATTCTATCAGTTTTACTCCTATCAAACTGCACTTAAGTGATTAGATTGGGAGAGGTTCCTGTTGGATAGACTTAAGAGTTGGTAAGGACCATATATCCCAAACCTAGCAATCAACCACCTGTAGATTTCTATTCTACTTGGTAGTATAAGGAGTCATCCATTCAGTGAGACACCAATGGTCTAACCAAAAGTTAGGATCCCCCTCACCAAGGTTCCAAAGAAACATGTTTTCTGCCAAGTGTCTAATTTTGAGCATGGCCACCCATAATTTAGGTCTCCCAATTTTCTAAGGACCTGAGATGGGTGCGTTGCTTTATGATATTTCTCTGTCATAAATTTGGCCCAAAGGGAATCCTGGAATCTAAACTTGATCCAAAGTTTGTAGAAATTTACTTGAATGATCTGGTGAAGCCCTTTGAAGCCCAGACTTCCTGCCCAAGTGGCTGGGGTGGCTGGCAAGGATGGTCAGGTGGCTGAGCAGGCTAAGGAGGAGTGGAGGAGGAGTTTAGCTTGATTAATTTGGCAGAGATGGTTGCTTAAAGGGAGATTAATGATGGGACATGGCCTTAGCCATGTGGCTTAGCCCATTAGTCCAAAGTAGTGTACCATTGGTCCATGGCTCGTGGGGCATGGGTTAGGTCAGGTCAAACCCACCCTAGGAGGTCTAGGGGTGGCAGCCAAGGGGTTGGTTTGATTAATTTTGGTTTTGTTTGGTTCAATTTGGTTTATGTGTACACATGGGTTCACATGGGTTCACATGGGTTCACATGGGTTTAAGTTAGGTCAACTTGAGTATGGGCTTGAATTGGATCAAATTGATTGGTCAATCATTATGAATGTATTAGGAAGAATTTGGAATTGAAATTGGGGAAAATTGAGTTGAATTGGGTTGGATTTGGACATGTTTGGGTTCGTAGGTAATTTAGGGCAAAAATTGGGGTTTTGGATTTAAGTTGAAATTGGATTCAAATGTGAGTCAAATTGGGCTTAGTTTTATTTTAAATTGGTATTGGAAATGTTGAATTGAAGTTTAGAATTGAGTTCAAGTAAAATTGGGCTCAATTGAGTTGACTTGGTTTGACATTGGGTCCACATGGGTTAAAGATGGGTCAAATTGGGGATTTTGTTAAAAGTGGGTTAAATTGGCAAAATTATGCTATGGTGTAGTTGAATAAAATGAAATTGAGAATATTTGGGATTTTATGGAATTTTTTAGTAATTTGTTTGAATTTTTGGAATTTTGGGCCAAAAGGGGTATTTAGGGTATTTGGAGGTTATTTGGAGGGTATTGGGGTATTTTGGTGGATTTTAAAGGTAGAGATGTTTTGAAATGATTCTTAGAATTTCTTAGGAATTTTAAGGAATTATTTGGATTTTTGGATAATTTTGGTGGTTGTGGGGGTCATTTGGGTAGTTTTGGGTAAGCTTAGGAGACCCAATGTCAAAACCAGAAATTTTGGTAATTTAATGGGGTTTCAAATAAGGAATAATGAGACCATTTTAGTGGATTCAATATTGAGTAAAAATTGATTTGGATTGGAATTTGGGTTTGGAAGCATGTGCCATGGACATAGCTAAGTCCAACCACTTTGGGACCAAATCCAGCCAAATGGTAACCACTTTATGATCCTTCACATATTGAACTTAGCCAACTTAATCAAAGATTAGTGGCTTGGGTTCAACCATGTGAGTTTCATAAGGGTAGAAAGGCAAGGGTTCAAGGTTTAGGTTAAGTGGCTTAGAGCTGTGTGTGTCTGTGCAAGAGAAGCTCAAATCACCCAAGGTCACCCAGGGAAATCCTAAGGCTTGGACATCCTATAGGAATTCACTTTTGGTTGCCCTTATGGTAGTTTCAACCTTCCAAGGTGATATAGTTGTTTACAACCATCCAAGTTGGGTCCCAAGAGGAGTCAAGAAGTGGCTGAATTGCTAAAGGGTGGGTCCCAATTCTAGTCCTCTAGGATAGTCAGGGAGAAGTCCTATGGCTAGATCCTAAGCATTAAGAGGAAAGAGAAGAACTCACCAAAAATGAGGTCAACAAATGGACCCCCAATAGGTGTGGTGTGCTAATCAAGCACACCACACGTATTTGCGTTGACCGAAGAGATCAAAAAAACTAACACTGAAGTCCAAGGGACACACTGAGAACGAAGCGTCGAAAATTTCCACTGGGAGTATCAGGTAAATCTCCAGGACTTTAGATTCCAGAACTCTCGCTAGGGAAAAAGAGGTGGATTCCAAATCACAAGATCTGGAGGGATTCAATTTCAAATTCATTTCAAGTTTTAAGTTTGAGTTTTGAATTGCTTTGAGTTTCAATTTTGTTTAAAAGTTGACTTAAGATTGATTTCAAGGGTTCAAGATGATAGTTGGAACCTAGGTTCCAACCTCAGGAGAGGGTCGGAAGTTAGGTATCGTCCTCGAAAGAGAGGGAACGGGAAGTTAGATACCAGCCCCGGAAAGGGTGAAAACTGGAAGTTAGGTACCGGTCTCGAAAGAGAGTCGGAAGTTAGGTACCGACCTCGAAAGAGAGGGAATTGGAAGTTAGGTTCCAGCCCCGAAAATGTGAGAACTGGAAGTTAGGTAACAGTCTCGAAAGAGAGTCGGAAGTTAGGTACCGACCTCGAAAGGGAGGGAACTGAAAGTTAGGTACCAGTACCAAAAGGGTGAGAACTGAATGTTAGGTACCAGTCTCGAAAGAGAGTCGGAAGTTATGTACCGACCTCGAAAGGGAGGGAACTGGAAGTTAGGTACCAGCCCCAAAAGGTTGAGAACTTGAAGTTAGGTACCAGTCTCGAAAGAGAGTCGGAAGTTAGGTACCGACCTCAAAAGAGAGGGAACTGGAAGTTAGGTACTAGCCCTAAAAGGGTTATAACTGGAAGTTAGGTACCAGTCTCGAAAGAGAGTTGAAAGTTAGGTACCGACCTCGAACGGAAGGGAATTGGAAGTTAGGTACTAGCACCGAAAGGGTGAGAACTGGAATTTATGTACCAGTCTCGAAAGAGAGTCGGAAGTTAGGTACCGACCTTGAAAGGCGGAGAACTGGAAGTTAGGTACCAGACCCGAAAGGGTGAGAACTGGAAGTTATGTACCAGTCTCGAAAGAGAGTCAGAAGTTAGGTACCAACCTCGAAAGGGAGGGAACTGGAAGTTAGGTACCAGACCCAAAAGGGTGAGAACTGGAAGTTAGGTACAAGTCTCGGAAGAGAGTCGAAAGTTAGGTACCGAACTCGAAAGGGAGGGAACTAGAAGTTAGGTACCAGCCCCAAATGGGTGAGAACTTGAAGTTAGGTACCAGTCTCGAAAGAGAGTCGAAAGTTAGGTACCAACCTCGAAAGGAAGGGAACTGGAAGTTAGGTACTAGCCCCAAAAGGGTGAGAACTGGAATTTAGGCACCAGTTTCGAAAGAGAGTCGGAAGTTAGGTACCGACCTCGAAAGGGAGGGAACTGGAAGTTAGGTACCAGCCTCAAAAGGTTGAGAACTAGAAGTTTGGAACCGGTCTCAAAAGAGAGTCAGAAGTTAGGTACCGACCTCGAAAGGGAGGGAACTGGAAGTTAGGTACCAGCCCCAAAAGGGTGAGAACTGGAAGTTATGTACCTGTTTTGAAAGAGAGTCGAAAGTTAGGTACCAACCTCGAAAGGGAGGGAACTGGAAGTTAGGTACCAGCCCCAAAAAGGTGAGAACTGGAAGTTTAGTTCGAGTCTCGAAAGATAGTCAGAAGTTAGGTACCAGCCCCAAAAGGGTAAGAACTGAAAGTTAGGTACCAGTCTCGAAAGAGAGTCGTAAGTTAGGTACCGACCTCGAAAGGGAGGGAACTGGAAGTTAGGTACCAGCCCCAAAAGGGTGAGAACTGGAAGTTAGGTACCAGTCTCGGAAGGTTAACGATTGATTCACTAAGATTTCAATGATTAGAAACACAGTAGAAGATTGAAATGGGATATGAAAGTGTTTCACATCCTGAAAGATTTCATAAAAGGTTAAAGGTTTGGCGAAGGAAGTGAATCCACGCCATCAGAACCAAATTGAGAGATTCGTGGTTCTGTGTCAGTAGACTCAGCGACCTTCTAAAAAAAAGGGGAGAAATCGCAGAGAGTCAAAAATATTTCGAGAACAGCCGGAGGCTGGGGATATCAGATTCGGAGTTTCGCTTTTATTGTTTCTTTGCTTTTAGTGATTTCATTTTGGTTTTGATGTTATTATTTTTTTAATAATCTTTCTTCTTTTTTATTTATTTATTATTCGAATCGTTCTTCGTTCAATTTAACTTAGATTTGGTGGCGTTTGCAGTTAATTGCATGAAACGGAAGGCAAAACATGACATAGTTGTTTCCATTAAAAGAAGTTGAAAGTACATCAGGTGATTCCATCAAAACATATCTGAAAATATCTTTCCGAAAATAGACTTTTACAAAATCCATATATATCTGAACACAGACTGTATTGATATCTTCATGTATTCTGACAAAACTGTCTGTTCGATTCATCCATGTCTGAAAAGTAAGCTGCATAGGTAATGGCATCACCTTCTAAGCCACTTTTCGGAGGAGAATCCCACGTAAGTGTGTTTTAGAGCTGTGCTACCACTATGTAGCTTACAGCTTGTAGGGTTACAAGTTTTCTAATTCTAGATTTGGTTGGAAATAGACTAGAGTTTTACACTTGTCCATCCTCCTGAAAGTGATGGAGATCCGTTCGTATGGAACTCCTGGTATGCAGTGCTTCGCCACATCTGCACCATTTCCCTATAGTACGAGGATAGAGCCTACCAGTAGAGGTATCTCTATTGGCCCTCGGAATTCTCCGGGGCCGACAATCCAGAGTTCTGTCCCGAACATGATGTTGCATTGGTTGATGAAGGAAACAATGCAAAAGGGCCTCACAAAATCATGATGATCTATGTGAGGTGGAATGCAGTCTCATTCAACATAGATGTTGATTATACAGCTGTTTGGTATGCAGTCAGCGGGTAAAACTCACCAAGCCACCATCCTCTTTATCATTTTCTTAATCAGAACTGGGATTGGATCCACTTCATCGTAACGGAGTATCCCTGGCAGATTTCCTTTCTTGTCATCAGCGAAGTTGTAACAACATCTAAATTGGATAGTAATCCTCCCTTAGCCTCGTTTCCATTTCTTGGGCTCGGAGTAAGTCCTGCTGCGTAGTTGTCATGCACGACCCTGCTTCCTCAGCTTGGAGACGTAGTCCACAATCTCACTCTACTCGTAGTGAGAGAAGACATATGTATGCAACTCTAATCCTTCCAGGATATTGACATATCTGCCTCGGATCCTCTGAAAGTATTCAAAATTATGCTTTCACACCCTCTGGATCATCTCCAACGCGTGCCAAAATTATCTGCAACTGTCGGGTTCTAGTGACATTCTGTGGGATGTACGGTTCCACATCGTCACGCTCTCCAGGAATCATCACAGTCTCAGGTGCAGGTTGTATATTAACCTCCTCTGGAATAACCTCTGGTATGGTGCTCCTAAGGACTGGACTCTTTGGGACAACTTCTGTGATCGCTGGAATTTCCTCTTTATTATGTTCTTCTGTCAATTTCATCAGCATCTTGACGATACGGCGATTCTTGTTTCTTCTTTGAGTCGGGGTCAAAGCGACTCTCCTCTCCCCCTCGGGCGGCCGTTATCACTGATTTCATCTTATTTTCTTTAATCGCGCTGATCTTCCTTTTCTTGTTCGTAGTATAGGAAACTCTCTCATTGAGCCTCATCACTGTCTTTCCATGGGACCGCTCGTGGTCCACGAGTAGCTCTGCCAGCTTTCTTCATATTCTAGCTCCAGCTGTGTAACGTCTGAGCCAATCTCGATCACAGCACCAGCTTTCAGCTCTTCTTTATTAAGTGCAAGACTTACGCCATCCTTAAAGTTCAAAAACAACCGCCCGTTCGACATTTCCCTGAAAAGAAAACAAGGAAAGGATCAGGAGCTGTACTCAGAACGAGAACAATAAGAAAATTTATTTATTAACGAAAATTCTTATTCATTCATTTTTTCAAAATTTAAGGGAAAGGGAAAGATAAGAAAAGATCAGGAATGAGATCAAAAGGAAGGATCAAAATTTATTATTATAATGATTTCACATGTTCTCTCTTAATGCGTTTTTTAGTGATTTTTATCGTTCATTTTTATGTCTTGGGTTCGGACCTAGTTTTAAGCGATTATTTCACCCGTGCTTCTGGGAATGAGATTTCATTCTCCGAAACATTAGGTTGCGTAATAATTCTTCAAATACCATCCATTAATTGGAAGCATAGCTCGTTCTCCTTGGCAATTCACAAGCTGGTATAATCCTCCTGAGTAGACTGTCTCGACCACGAATGGCCCCTCCCAAGTCAGCTCAAATTTACCTCATATCTTGCGGTGTGCAAGAATTGGCCTTCTGAGAACTAGGACCAAGTCACCGACTTTGAATGTCCTTGGGAGGACCAGTTTGTCGTGCGCCTGGATCATCTTGGCTTGATACAGTTCCAAATTTTGCTACGCTGAAAGACGTTTCCCTTCTAAGCTTTCCAATTCTTCTAGTCGTAGTTTGACATTCTCTTCTGTAGTAATTTTCTCTGCAACTGCAATTCTGAGTACATTAGAGCGTAAGGCGTAGACTGAGTAGGAGTTCTGAAAGTCGTCCTGTAGGCCCATAAGGCTTCTAACAACTTCTCATGCCAATTTCTTTTGTTATCGTCCAAAGATTTTTTTAGAATTTGAATGAGAGTTTTATTAAAAGCCTCGGCCAAGCCGTTTGCTCTGAGGTAGTAAATCGTCGATTAGCGCCAGTCGATCCCGTGCCTTTTGACAAAATATTTGATCTTTGTACTTCTGAATGCTGACCCGTTATCTGAAAAAATTCTGCGCGGCACCCCAAAATGGTAAACGACTTGATTCTTGAAAAACTGTAACACGTGATGTGCCTTCACTTCTCCGAGCGCGATCGTTTCCGCCCACTTGGAAAAGTAATCTGTTGCTGCAAGAATGAAGCGATGTCCTCTTGAAGAAGGCGGTTCTATCGGACCCACAATGTCTGTGCCCCAACACTCAAATGGCCACGACGCGATTGTTGGATGTAGCACATTTAGAGGTTGATGTAGTACCACTTCATGCATTTGGCAATGGTGACAACTCTTGGCGATCTTCACGCAATCGGTCATCATTGAGGGCCAGTAGTACCCTATTCTTTTAATCTTCATTTTCATTTTCGGACCCGACTGATGAGCGCCACAAAGTCCTGAGTGTACTTCTTTGACAATTTCACGAGCTTCAGACCCGCTCAGGCACCTTAGCCATATCTAGTCGAAAGACCTTCTGTATAATGCATTATTTATCAATGCGTAAGACAGAGTTCTTTTCTTGATCTTATGTGCTAATGACTTATTGTCTGGTAGATTTCCTGTTTGTATGTAATCTTTTAGGGCTGCCGCCAATCTTCTGCATTTTTTGTTATTGCTACAACTGATTCTTCTGCTTTTTCTGATTTGTGTGTTGCATCCATGTCGAGCTGTGATAGGACATATCGTCCCTGAACTGACATTTCAACTGGCTCATCCTGTAAGCAGGCAAATTTTTTTGCAAGGCGGGCTAGCGTGTCTGCAAGAGCGTTTTCTCTTATGGGAATCTTGTAGATCATTACATTCGGAATTTGCTTTAATAGTTTCACTGCATACTGAAAGTACTGCTCGAGTCTCGGTTTCAGAATCTTATACTGTCCTGTGACCTGTTAAATGATCAACTATGAATCTCTATAAATATTGATATCTGTTATACTCATCTGAATAGTCAATTCCAGTCCGACTATGATAGCTTCATATTCTTCTTCGTTGTTCGTACACGGCTCTGTTAAATGGTAGGAGTACCTTAACATATCCCGCTCCGGTGTTATAAAGATTAGTCTGATTCCTGCCTTATCAAGCACTATCGTTTGCGATTCTTTTTCTTTCTGTGCTGAAGATGCTCCGTCGAAGTATAGTTCTCAACACTGATCATCGGGATCTTCTAGGCTAATTATCTTCTCGTCTGGCAAGTCATTGTTGAGAGGCGATTCTGTTGGCAAAGGGTGTGCTGCGAAGAAGTCTACTAGGACTTGTCCTTTTATGGCACGAAGAGGAACAAAAGTTATATTGAATTACAATAGTATCATAGACCACCTGGCAAGTCTGCCAGAAAGCGTCTGACGGGTCATCAAATATTGCAACGGATTAAACTTCGAGAGAAGGTCGACCTTATGAGAGAGCATGTAATGCCTGAGCTTTTGAGTGGCAAAGATCAGGGCAAAACAGTGCTTCTCAATGGTAGGATACTTTACATCCGTCGGAATTAAACGACGACTTAAGTAGTAAAGAGCATTTTCTTTCCCCCCGTCATTGACTTGGGTTAGCAGGGCTCCAAGGGAGTCATCTAAAGCTGTGGTATAAAGTATCAACGGTCTACCCGAGACTGGGGCTTCTAAAATAGGAGGTGTCATTAAATATTTTTTAATGTCCTCAAAGGCCCGCTGGCACTTCTCTTCCCAAATGAATTTGACATCCTTTTTAATTAATGCCGAGAAGGGCTGACACCTACCTGACAAATTCGAGATAAAGCACCGAAGATACACCAACTTCCCTTGAAAGGGTCGTAGTTGTTTCAAGGTTTTGGGAGGTGGCATTTCTAAGATATCTTTAATCTTTTCCGGATCGATTTCAATTCCACGATGTTGGACAACAAATCCTAAGAATTTCCCAGAGGTGACGCTGAAGGCGCATTTCAGGGGATTCATCTTAAGGTTAAATTATCTTAATCGCTGGAAAATAATTCTCAAATCATACAAATGATCTTTCTTCAGTTTGCTTTTGATGACAACATCATCCACATAACACTCGACTTGGTTGTGAATGAGATCATCAAAAACCGTCGTCATTGCTCATTGGTAGGTTGTTCCTGCGTTCTTCAATCCAAACGAAATTACTATGTAGCAGTACACTCCAATTGGTGTTCTGAACGCTGTGCGCTTTTCATCTTCCAGTGTCATCTTTATCTGATTGTATCCTGATGATCCATCCACGAAAGAGAAGATTTTGTGCGTCAAAGCAATGTCAATCATTAGTTCTGGAATTGGTAGCGGAAACTCATCTTTTGGGCATGCCTTGTTCAAGTCTCTGAAATCTACGCAGATTCTGATCTGACCATTCTTCTTTATGACCGGCACCACATTGGATAACCAAGTCGAATATTGTTCTTCACGGACAAATTTAGCGTCTATTAGCTTCTTAACTTCAGCTATAACTTGTTGTTCAATCTCTAGACGCATTCTTCTGGGAGCTTTCCTGATTGGAACGACAGTGTGATCCACTCCTAGCTTGTGAACTGTAACCTCTAGAGCTAATCCTGGCATTTCCTCATAACTCCAAGCAAAACAGTCTTGGAACTCCATTAATAGCTTAATTATTTTTTCGGAGTCTTCTTTATTGAGTAAGGAGCTAGCAATGGTGGGCCTAGGCTCTTCACTAGTACCTAAGTTAACTTCCATTAACTCGTCTATTGTAGATTTAATTTCTTCTTCAAATTCTGGTGGAGCATCTCCGACTGGCAGATCTTCGAGACCATCTGAAGCTTCCAAGCAATCTTCATTAGGCTCACAGGTGACAACCAAGCAAAATCTTGTATCATCAACTGATCCTACGGTGCCGAATCCAAGGCCATGCTTTGAATTGGGAGGCCGACTAACATTATTCCATAAATTTTCAAAGCGTTGTAATTGTCCTTTTGACCACTGCTTAGGAAAAATACCACGCTGAATTAAATTTTTAACACAGGGAGAATACCACTCAAAAGGCAGATCTTCAATTTTTGAAGAAGAAGCACCATGATAGAACTTGATCGGCTTAGCACCGCCACCATGCACTTCTTTGACCACCAAACCCTCGACCTTATTAGGGTGGATCAGGGTCAGGGTCATAGTATGTACACAGCGGTTTATCTTTTTGTACATTGTTTTGTATTCTTCATTCTTTTCATCTTCGAGAGAGATCTTGAACTGAGGTTTCTTCTGGTTTACTGTTGCTGCTTCTCTCTTAATTTCTTCTTCTTCTTCTGAGCTGTTCTCCCAATAAACATTTATGACTGACTTCTTCTGTTCAACTGTTCCACCACTTCTTCCACGATCTCGTCCCCGACCTCGACCTCGGGTGTGAGTTCTAGGGAAACATTCACCATCTCGTCGTAAGGGAGTGGTGAGTAACTGTTAAGCAAGATTTTCAGGTTCTTTATCATCTTGTATTTCTTTTTCTTGATTTGGTATGGTGTTTCTGGAGAATATTATTTTCTTTGGAGGCACGTAATAGGCTGCATCTTCATGGATTCTAATTTCGTGCACGGAGAATGGTTGCAAATCACCTTTGATACACTGCTCTTGTCCTCCTTCATAAAATTTTCTACCCTGGTGCAGAGACGACGGTACCATCCAGTTTTCATGGATCCACGACCGACCCAGTAGAGCGTTGAATGATGTCTCAGAATCAATTATGTGGAATTTCGAGGTTGTCTTTGCTAACTAACCGATCTTCTTTAACAGTTTTATTGATCTGAGTGCCCTTTATCCTTTCTGGTTGAAGCCTCTTAACATCATCTTATCTGCTTCGAGATTACGGGCAGCAATCTCTAAGTATGCTAACATCTGAAGATTCATTATATTAATTGATGCCCCCGGATCAACTAACACCCTGAAGAGCGTGAATTTTCCAATATTGACTGAAATGTAAAACGGTCGATTGTGATCTGCTGTTCCAAGTAGTAGATCATTGTCCGTGAAGGTAACACCACGCTGTTCTCTTAACGAGCAAACCTCGTCGAAGGAATTATCGGCCATTTGAGCTAAGCAAATTTCTGGATCAAGTAAAGCCTTGATCAAAGTTTCCCTCATCTCCTTTGACAGGATCAGAGCGTCGTAGATGCTCAGTTTAGCTGGTAGCTTCCTAAAATGGGCTAGCACGTTATATTCCACTTTATTACCATGCTCTTTAGTCTCTTCCCAAATGGGCAATTCTTCTACTGGGGTTGGCTCTTCCTGAGCAACCACCTGCTTTCCTTTATCCTTCAGACCATTCTCGGGGGTAGAAGTTTTTCGCTCCTTAGATTGACCTTTGTTATCTCTTCTACATCTGGTGTTGAATCTGCCGGTGTCTCCTTTTGAATCTGAACGACTAGATCTTCTGAAGTTTCTTCGGTATCTGATAATTCCAATTCTATCGTGATTGTAGCTCCTCAGAATTCACAAACACACTCGTCACTTGCTGAACTTTCGTAGTCACTCTTGCGAATGTCCTCTCCTTCGTCAGGGTCATCGAGTTTTTGTATGATTTGAGAATCGTTATTCGTATTGAAATCGAGATCCGGATTAGGTTGGTTGTCATTAGTTACGTTATTGTTAGAAACAGTCAAAACGTAGCCAACACCAAAACTCTTATCATTATAAGATCCCACCGGGGATACAGAGTCAGAGGTTTGAGGGATTTCTTCTCTGAATCAAAAACAACCATCCTAGGAAAAGTAGCCGCTAGTCTACCCCTCGGAGCCTCGGTCTTCTTTTCTTCCAAGATCTTCTCCTACGTCTAGGGTGGTTCTTCGATCGCAAGTGATAGTATCGACTTGGTAGGTTTCAAACTCTGAGTTGAAGCGCGCACCGAAGCGGTTTGAATGTGATCCAAAATTTTTTTCGTAGACTTCGTCCAAATAGTACTCCATCCATCGTCAGTCGCGTAAGGGTTGATTGGAACAAAAAGATTCATCGAGATAACATTGACGGAACCTCCTTTTTGGGGCTCCTTCACATATTCCTTTGGAATCGTTATTTTCCCTCTTCGAAGATTGTCCTCGAGCTAATTCTTGAAGGTGAAGTAGTCTTCTATCTTATGTCCAAGAATCCTGTGGTAAGGGCAGTAGTTCGGATGATCCTTCTTATCAACTTCCCTCAGCCTTCTGGGTTCTAGCAACTGAAAATTGGGTGTCTTCATCAAACTATGAAACATCTTAGCCACTGCTTTGGTTTTGAAAGAATATTCTTTATTCAAAAGCTCCTTCAAGGCACGTGGTGGGCGAGGCGGTGGCTGATCATGCCGATAACTCTTTCGAGGCTGCTGATAGCTCTGCTGAGGTTGCTGATAAGTCCGTTGTAGTGGTTGGTAACTTGGCTGTGGCCTCTCTGGCTGTATCTACACTGGCTGCTTGCCTTTATCCATTGTTGTGAAAATTCTTGATTTCTTCTTGAAAGCTTTTACGGGCTTCTACTTATTAGTCTTGTCGATGAAGCTTAGCTGCTTCACTTCTTCCTGCAAGCTCCCGACCTTGCTAAACAACTTCTCGAAAGTCTTGATTGTAAATCCTTTAAGGAGAAGTGCTATCGGACCATGGATGCTCTTAAGCAGAATACTGACTGTATGTTGTTCCTGTAGCTGAGGCTCACACTTCATGGTTAAATTCCTCCATCGAAGTATGTAGTCCACTAAAGTTTCGTTCAGTTTCTATAGCTCCACCACTAGATCGCCGATAGTGATGTAGTGCCGAGCCCCGGAAAATCGCTTAACGAAAAGGTTCTCCAATTCTGCAAAAGTCTTGACTGAGCCATTTGACAGTTCTGCATACCAATCAAAGGTTTTCCCTGACAAACTGCTGACGAACTGTCAGAAGAGTAAAGCATCGCTCCGACCGGCGTTGAGCAACTAGCTCGAAAATGTGCGACATACTGCTGGAGATTCCTCGTATCGTTGAAAGTCTTAAACAGAGGTGGTACGAAGCCTTTTGGGTATTGGACTGCATCAAACTCTTTGGGGTAAGGTATACCAGTCTGAATAGATGTTCCGTTCTTAGACTGTGCTAAGGCTTCTCCCACCTGCTGTTCTATCATGATCTTAATGTCCTTTTCGGGGATCACATTCAGTGCTGAGTCTTTCTTTGGCTGTTCATCCCCATTGACGGTTGTGATCTCCTTCCCTCCGTCAGCAATATGGATAATCTATGGAGGTGTTTATTTCTGAGGTTGTACTTGACTCTGGAGAGTGGCTAAAGCAGCAGCCATCTCTTCCATACTCTTTGCCATCTCGGAAATTGTGTCATACTTTTCCTAAAGTTGTGCTCTCATTGCTTCCGGTTCATCTCTTTCTGCAGCTGCTGGAGCACCTTGCAAAGCTGATGATGTTCGGGTATCGACCATATTGATCTTGGCATACTCGTCATCCATAAATTTCGATGAGTCCACATCATCGCCCAACTTTTCTCCTCTTTCTCTGGCCAACCATCGGATGTCCGTCCTTAGCCTCCCTATGGTATCCTCAAGTGGTATCTTTCGAACGGTCTCATGGTTATCTGGCGACGACCGTCGAACCTTCTTTTCAGGCGTTTCCCTTGGAGTTGCAGTACTTTCCTCAGAACTGGGCTCTCTAATGAGATTTCTTTTCTTAGAACATTGTGTATGTATCGGCTCAGCAATAATAGGTTGCTACACCATCCTTTTTGCAGTAGAAGGCCTAGGATCAGATGATCCATCGGTTGTACGTAGGTAGGTGGTGTCTTTCCTAATATGAGGACCCGATAAAATAGCAGACGGACTAGCTTGTATATTCTTTCTCAGATTTTCCATGGCAGTGGCGAGATCTACTTGTGGTCCGAGACGGGATCAAACTGGCACTCGACCCATCCTTCTCAGAATTTCTTCAAATGAGGCATCCTTCTTTCTTGGCCAACTTCCCTATTACTACTCGTAATCGGGTAAGTGGCGTACTCTTGCTCTTCTTCTTCTTGCAGTTACTGTAGTATGTAGGTAAAGGTGACACAGCGGCGATCCTACGGGCATCTTCCTCATCAGTTGCAATAGAGAGAGGGTAAAACCTACTCCCTTCCAACAGTGGTGAGTACTCGGGTAGTTCTTTACTTTCCTCATAAATCTCTTCAAGAAAGGCAGCTTCGGCGACCCTGGCCTTCCTGGTCTTAGCAATCTGTCTGTTCTTATTTCTCCTTTGTGAATGGGTTTGGGGTCTAAACTTTGAACTCGACCCTATCTCGGAAACAAACGGCACATCCGCAAAGTCTGAACCCTCCATGGTGACAGGCTTATCACAGACTTGGGCTTCCTTCCCCTTCAGTTTGACGGGAGCCAGGGTAGGTGCAGTGATGACTAGACTGGTGGGGGTAGAGACGACAGTTTTGGGGGTAGCAGCTAACCACCTGTGAACAGCAGTGTTCCTTTCAGCTGAGATCCTTTGCAGAGGAGGGAACGCTTGAGTCAATTTCAGGTTAAATTCAATCACGTGCTCCTCAATTTCTGATTCTTTGTCCATTAGCGTGAAGAGAGTGACGTCAGCGAACTTGATATTTGTATTGTCGAATCCTTGTCCAAAATGGATGATTCCATTGTCGGGCAGTTCATCCTTATAGACGACAAAGTCCATTCTGTTAGTGAAGGAGAAAATCAACTTCGGTGCTGACATCTTCTGTAGGGTAAATTTCGAACGTCAGTCCCGGGTTATGCTCCCTTCCGTCAAGACTAAAAAGAAAGGAATTTAAAAAGTCTGAACACATTTCCATTTATCTTTTCATTTTATTCGTGCATTTGCAATTTTAAAAGAGTTTGTTTATTGAAAGGTTGTTGATCAGAAGGTTTATTCATTAACAACGAAATAATTAAAGAAGGAAGATTAGAATTAGAAAGAGTAAGGAATCCAATCCAGAATTGGAAAGGGGGATAAAGTCTTCACAAGACTCCTCAACTCGAAGAACCGCTCCTAAGCTAACACCGATTGGGGTCCACCCCTCTTTGGAGAGGTGACAAAAGAAGGATTTCAGAACCTCTCTGTTAGGAGTGTCTAAACAGTGGCTCCAAAATCCAAAGGGGAGTTGGCTATACCCGTTCAAGATAGAAATGAACGTAGTATGTCAACAGAAAAAAATGGTAGTTTGATCCACTAGAGGTATGGACTCACTACCAATTTATGAAAGCAACACCATCTGATCAAAATGGAGAGAGGAACTAGTCCCCAGCGGAGTGGCCAAAAATTTATCGGCATATTTTTTTAGGTTTTAATTTAAATATATATAATTTAGAAAGTAACATTTGATTTTGAAAATAATTTTAAATTTGAAAAATTATAAGATGTGAAATTAAACCGATCTCACATCCCAAATAGTTTATATAAACGAGCACCGCACCACAAACCGTGTATTTATTCCGAAGAATAGACACACTGCTTGATGATGGGGCTCGATTAAATAAACTAGAAGATTTGTGACATCCGCTTGGCCTGCGAACCAATTTTATAAGTCGACAATTTCCCCTGTTTAATATAAAGAAATTAAACAGGGTTTATATTACCTGAGTTCTTAATGTTCCCTATAAAGGTAAGCCCCTATAGTTAATTACATCTTAAATGTCCGAAGACACTTAAGAAAACTCTCGATAATGATCAGTGGTTTTGCTCTCAAGAATTTCAAAGTTTAAGGTTTTCAAAGAATTGAAGTTTTGGAAATTTCAATAGGGAATGGATCAAATTTGGAACAGTATATATTAGGAATCCAAAGGAAGAGAAGTAGGAGAAGCTGAGGATCCAAGAAGAATCTTGGCAACTTCCCAAACTATCCTATTGTTTGGCTTCAACTTAATAGTATATTTAATGTTTCAATCCTGCCAATTTTGATTAATTAGGACTCATACTTGTATGACATAATCAAACAAATAGCCTTGAAGATTTGAGGGTTTATGTCGTACCAAACGACTACCTCGGAGTCCTAAGACCGGTTAGGGCTTAATTTGCCTAATATGATTATGCAAATGCCTAACGAAAAGTTGAGGATTTATGTTGCACTAAGCAAACTACCTCGGAATCCTATGGCTTGTTTATTTAAAACTAAGAAAGGTTTAGCTGATGTAGATTCAAGTTTTGCTGATGACGATGGCCGTGCTGCCCACTATGCTCCGAGCTCCTTTTTGTTGCAGAGGTTTGGTTTTAGAAAGTAAAAATTAGGAGATGAGAGAAGTGTTTTGGTTTAGAAAAGTTTTGAAGTCCAAATGTCTTTAGTGTTTTATTAGGGGAATCTTAAAGTTGATTATTATAACACCGGTTAAGATCCCACTGTTCCAATTATTCCAAGCACCGTTATTTTTATCGGATTCACTTAGTCCAGATGAATTTGCTAAACTCAACTAAATGAGTTCCACACTTTCATTTAGACTGTGGGAAATCCCGTTAGCAACACGTAGGTTACATCATCCGAGGTATTCCATATCATCCAACAAGACATTTTAATTTAATTGCAATTGTAGTTGTGTTGTTCTGTTTGTGATTAAATTTTGAGTTATTTTATATTTTGAGATGTTGTTTCGGTGAATTTTATCTTTCATTGATTTTAATTTAGTTTTGGTTTCAGTTTTATGGCTACCCTAAAGTTTCAGTTTTCCTGCAGGGTGACAATCTTGTTTAACATGCATGAAAAGTAAAGCGCGGTACATGTAAATAAATTGCAATAAAGTAAATTGCAATAAAATAAAAACATACCCGAAGGGTCTTCTCATCATTCCAAGTTGCACTTTAAAACGCGTGTTAAGGCATTTAAATATCTGCAACACGTACCTAGGTAAAGCTAATGGAAAGTTTTAGTTGTCTACCAAAATCCTAGTCCTAAAGCTAGCCGATTCCTATGACGTCTAGGTTCTTATGTTTTGTGGATGATTTTCTTCACCAAAGAATAATTAAGTTCAATTATTCTTTTAAGACACCCCATCATATTGAGAAAGTGCTTAAGATGAGTCTTAAACATCTTTTCAATGCTTCTGAGATTGTTTTGGGTCTAAATGAATTTCATTGCACAGGTGAATTAATCGTCCAAGGGTTTAGTTAAGTTTTGTCTCTTGCTCAGTAAACTAGGACGTTTGATTATCCTATGAGTAAAGCGACATTTCACTTAATGCTCCATTTAAGAATTATGATAATGAAAGCCTTTAAGGGCAAATTAATTTATTAAAGATTTTAATGACTTAAAATTGGCATTGATGATTTAAAGTGGTTTAATTTAGTTATGAAATTTTAATAATTTTAAGTTTGGAATAGTGTTCAAGTTGTTTTAATTTAATTAAATCGTTACATTCTAAATAATCTCAATGTATTAGATTAATTTGGGTTGAAAGAGGTGTTTAGACTATTCAATTTAGATTTTAATGATTTTTAATTGAAATATTTTAAGTTAATTTTTAAATGGTTTGAATTTTTTAATTCATTATGAATTATTATTTTTTAAGGTTGATTTTGATGTTTCAAGTTTGTTTTAGATTTGTTTTTTAAGTAATTTCAAATTAATTTTAATGTTTAAAATTTATTTCAATTTGATTGTTAAATTACTTAATGTTTTAAGCTTTTAATTTAATTAAGGTTTATTTTCCTTTTACTTGTTAATCATTAATTTCAATTATCATTTTGAGTTTTTTTAAGAGATAAATATTATTAAAGTGATTTATTTAGGGATTTAAATTAAAGAATTGATATCTTCTTAAATCAAATCCCTAATCTTAATAATCCCAATTTTAACTTATTCTTCCAAAATTCAAATCTTTTAATTAATTAAAATTTACTTTAAATATTTTTCAAGATAATTAATGGGTTTCTACCCCTTAATTCCATAGATTTCAATCATCTAATGAAAATTCTAAAATTAGATATTTTACCCTCCCCTTGATTAAACCTAAATATTAATCGGGTTTAAAATTATTTATTACCATCATGCCCTCTTAAGCCTAGTTATTTCATAACTCATCAAATTGAGCTCAAATGAGCTTAATATTTTTATGTCACTTCACTCAAATGTCCATTAAGACATTAGAGGAGAAAATGTGATTTTTTTGAATTTAATTTAATTTATATAATTATCTTAATGAAAAATAGGGGTTTTCAATGGAAATTCAACAAAATGACCAAGGCAAGGTTTCTGTCCTTAAGAAGATTATGGGATGTTCCTACTAACCAGAGGACCATTTGGACCACTTTTGGTAATTTTTTGAATTATATTTTATTTATTATAATCATTTTGAGTTTTGGAGTGTTAATTAATTATAAAATAAAATTAAAGTTGAAAAATTGATTTTATATTTTTCATAAATCTCTCTGACCTCAAGGAGTTCAAAGAAATAAATTTTATAATTTTCTAATTTTTTTTTATTTGTTAGAATTAATTTAGTGAGAAAGGTTAAAAAAATCATCTTTTTTGTTTTTAATATTAGAAATTACATTAAGCCTTTAAAATTTAATATTTTAACCTAGAGACTTGGGAAAAAATATTTGGTTGGTTCCTAAATGATTAGGGAGTAAAATATGACATTTTGATGATTTTTAATAATTTTATGATTTTTAATATATTTTAATTATTAAAATATTTAAAAATAGGCTAAAAATACAAATTTTTAGAAATTTCTAATTTTATTTTTCCTAGACTCCTCTAATATCAGAGAGATCCCAAAATCAATTTGGTGAATTTTTGAAAAGTATTTTGGGTTTTATGAATTTTTAAAGTTTGATGGGTTAATTAATCCATTTAATGGGTTAAACCATTTCCAATTTATTCCAAATTTTTATGCAGGACTCCTCTGACCCTAAAGGCTAGCGGAGAATTGTTTTCAAGTGGTTTTGATGTGTGGTTAATCCTAATTAATTAGAGTTCAATTTTCAGGTTTTGGCCAAATTAAGGTTCATTTGAATGATTTAAGCCAAACCATAATTATCCTAGGGTTCTCTGGTCATAAGGTACTTTCCCTAATTTTTCTAGATTTTATTGATCAACATGCTGATTATTGGAATTAAAATGTAAGAATAGGAACATAAACTTGAAAAATAAATGACTTGATACAGGGACAACTTCTGGCCTTGAAAAATTCAGAGAATGTTCCCAAGATCAGAGGCTACAAAAGCCCTATGGTCTCATGCCATGGTGAAGTGTATACCTGCATGGAAAATTAAAATACTCAAAACAGTATTAAATTACTTAAAAATAAAATATCAACAAAATAGATTAATTCCTTTTCCACATTATTCTCCTCTATTCACTGACCAATAAGGTATTTTTCTTTTATTTTTATAATTTTTTTATGCAAAGATATCAATTTTTGAAGTTTTGGGTATTTAAATAAATAAGAAAAATCGAATTTTCCTACTTATCCACGTCGGCGCCAACTCAACCTACGGCGGGTCGAACTCCACGCGTCACTCCCTGATTCAGTGTCGCCATCTGACTCGACAGCCACGCGGCCCGCGGTTCATGTCTCGTTGCTCTGTACGACGCGATCCTAGCTGTCAATCCAATACACGTGTGATCTGACGGCTGCTGGTCATCGTCCCGACTGGTGTGAGCCGAGAACCGTCCATCTTCTAACCCTAATATCTCACTCGATACTTAACCAAATTAAACGTTCTTATGCTCTATGAACCCGTCTTGAAGAGACGAACACATCCATATGGCTAATATGCATTGAATCTGACTTGAATGAAATGAATAATCACTGGAAGCTCGGGAGGAAGAAGAGGGCAAAACCTTGGCTCTGAGAAGTAAAGCTTCTATCAGAGAGGCTTGGCACGTTCATTGGAGTCCAAGGAAACTATGGATGAAGCTTGGAGCTGTGGTGAATTGACTGGGTATGACTTCGACCAGGGCCAATTTCAGACTTTGATGGCTGGAGAGATTGGGTGGCTTGGAGAGGGGTGGGTGAGTTTAATTTGGTTCTAGTGGAGATTTAGGGAATGTCCTATTTTTGGCCGGAGATTGAGCTCAAAAATTGAACTCAACCAGTGGAGGAGGAAGCAGGAAAGCAGTGGGGTTCTTTTTTTCTAGGCTGGGGAAGCTCTGGGAGCAATTTAGGGAAGTTTGGTGGAAGAAATTCCAGCACCTTTGGCGAGGCTGAAAGGTGGGGATTTTATAGCCATGGTGGGAGAGGGGAGCTTAAGGCCAGGCAATGAGTGGTTTAGGCCGCTTAGGGTGAGGGCAGTGCAGGCAGGGTGGCTGGAGAAAGGATTGGCCACTGCCCAGGTTCGATTTTTAATTTTCAAGGACAAAGGGGTGCTCGGGCGTGACTGTTCCGGCAGCTGGGGTGGCTGGCAAGGATGGTTAGGCTGCTGAGTAGGCTAAGGAGGAGTGGAGGAGGAGTTTAGCTCAATTAATTTGGTAGAGATGGTTGCTTAAAGGGAGATTAAGGATGGGACATGGCCTTAGCCATGCGGCTTAGCCCATTGGTCCAAAGTGGTGGACCATTGGTCCATGGCTCGTGGGACATGGGTCAGGTTAGGTCAAACCCACCCTAGGAGGTCTAGGGGTGGCAGCCATGGGGTTGGTTTGATCAATTTTGGTTTGGTTTTGGCTCAATTTGGTTCTTGTGTACACATGGGTTTAAATGGGTTCACATGGGTTTAAGTTGGGTCAACTTGAGTTTGTGTTTGAATTGTATCAAATTTATTGGTCAATCATTATGTAGATGATTGTAATGAAGATTTTTTCATGAAGACATGAAGTTGATTTGAGTTCACTTGGGGCTTCAATTTGGAGGATTTTGGGGTCTTGGTCAATTTTGGTCACCATGGGTTAGGTTGGGTTTAGATTTGGCTAGATCTTGGTTCAAGCCTAATTTATGGTTCAAAGTTTTTCTAATTATTGTTAGGAAAGGTTTAGGATAAAATTTGGGTGGAAATCTTGGGCTTAGGGGATTCAATTTGGGGATTTAGGGGTAGGTGACAACTTTAGGGCAAATTTAGGGGTTTTAATTTCAAATGGATTTTGAGTTGGGTTAGGGTTTAAATTGAGAGCCAATTAATGTTTTGTTTGGTGTATGGATGTATTAGGAAGAATTTGGAGTTGAAATTAGGGAAAATTGAGTTGAATTGGGTTGGATTTGGACATGTTTGGGTTCATAGGTAATTTTAGGCAAAAATTAGGGTTTTGGGTTTAAGTTGAAATTGGATTCAAATGTGAGTCAAATTGGGCTTGGTTTTGGTGTAAATTGGTATTGGAAATGTTTAATTGAAGTTTACAATTGAGTTTAAGTAAAATTGCGGTCAATTGAGTTGACTTGGTTTGGCATTGGGTCCACATGGTTTAAAGATGGGTCAAATTGGGGATTTAGATAAAAGTGGGTTAAATTAGCAAAACTAGGCTATGGTGTAGTTGAATAAAATGAAATTAGGAATATTTGAGATTTTCTGGAATTTTTTTGTAATTTTTTTGATTTTTTGGAATTTTGGGCCAAAAGGGGTATTTAGGGTATTTGGAGGTTATTTGGAGGGTATTGGGGTATTTTGGTGGATTTAAAAGGTAGGGGTGTTTTGAAATGATTCTTAGAATTTCTTAGGAATTTTAGGTAATTTTTGGGAATTTTTGGATAATTTTGGTGGTTGTGGGGGCTATTTAGGTAGTTTTGTGTAAGCTTAGGGGAACCAATGTCAAAACCAGAAATTTTGTCAGTTGAATGGGGTTTCAAATAAGGAAGAATGAGACCATTTTAGTGGAGTCAATATTGAGTAAAATTTGATTTGGAATGGAATTAGTGTTTGGAAGCATGTGTCAAGGACTTAGCTAAGTCCAACCACTTTGGAACCAAATCTAGCCAAATGGTAACCACTTTATGATCCTTCACACATTGACCTTAGCCAACTTAATCAAAGATTAGTGGCTTGGGTTCAACCATGTGAGTTTCATAATGGTAGAAAGGCAAGGGTTCAAGGTTTAGGTTAAGTGGCTTAGAGGTGTGTGTGTGTGCAAGCGAAGCTCAAGTCACCCAAGGTCACCCAGGGTAGTCCTAAGGCTTGGACATCCTATAGGAATTCACTTTTTGTTGCCCATATGGTGGTTTCAACCTTCCAAGGTGTTTTAGAGGTTTACAACCATCCAAGTGGGGTCCCAAGAGGAGTCAAGTGGCTGAATTGCTTAATGGTGGGTCCCAATTCTAGTCCTCTAGGATAGTCAAAGAGAAGTCCTATGGCTAGATCCTAAGCACTAAGACGAAAGAGAAGACCTCACTAAAAATGAGGTCAACAAACCAATTTCTGATTTTTGTTCATTTTATTTTTAATTTTTATAATTATTATTAGAAATAATTATAAAATCTAGCAAAATTAGAAATTCTTGTTTTAGAGAGTTCCCTTAGCCTAGGAAAAATCACAAAATGTCCTTAAAGACCTAAGGATTGTTCCCTGAAAATTTCATAATTTTCGGACTTGTGAATAATTTTTAATAATTAAAATACTCCAGAGAGTATTTAATTAATTAAAAATTACATATTGAGAATAAAATTATGATTTTGGTCTCATAACTTTCATCTCTTCAAGAGCTTTCTAGAGGTATTTTTATTTTATTTTGTGACCTCTTGATTAAAAGATATTAGTTTTTTGAAGTTTTTAAGGTTTTCTCGGATTTATCTAGCCCAGAAAATCGAGGCTTCGACGCGTGTCCTCTTACGTGTCGAAGGGAGGGAAGATCCCGTGCGTGGATCCGAACAGTGGACACGGCGGGCACAGATCAGCGCAGTCCGTTCCAAAACACGGGAACGGACGACGGAAATAAATCACCCATTAATTCAAAAATTTCTGAACTATTAAACTTCAAAGATTAATATCTCACTCATTTCTCAACGAAATTGAGTGATTTTTTAACTTATGGAATCATCTGGACGTATAGATTATATCTATACGGTGATGATACATTTCTAGGCTAATAAAACCTATGATATTTCAAAAACATGAAATATTTTAGGGAAAATAATTCCATACGTTGGCTACAAGTGTATCAAGCTTGATTAGACCTTATAACTGGCTTTTAGGACTCCCAAGGAAGATCTTTGGTGCTCCAATTTCGTTTTATAGCTAGCCTTGGAGGAGAATTTTGAGAAAGTGGCTAATTTGGGCTAGTTTTGGATTTTGATCAAATTGGCTTGATTGGGCTAACCCCGTGGCTTGGGTTTGGTTGGAATAGATTGCTAAGATTCCTAGGAAGAATTTTTGTGTTGGGGACCAAGTGGTTTAAGCAACTTATGGGTCTACCAATTTTTTCTTCTTGTCCTATGGTTTCGGGTATGGGGGCTTTAATAGGCATGGAAATGGCTATGGTTGAGTTTGGGCTGATGAGGATCATTTGGGGAAGTTGTTATCTGCCTCATTAATGTCTTGGGGGAAGATTTAGGCTATGGCAATGATGAATTGCCAATCTCCAAGCCTAGGCATCATAGGCTTAACCATGGTGAAGGCTTTGAGTATGGATCATGTCTTGCCCTCATTGGACCCCTTGTGAGGTGGCTTGGGCTTGATGACTCTTGCTGAATTCACCTCCCCTAGGTGATTTCTAAATTTATTTGTTTGATTTAGGGGGATGGTGACACATTAGCTACTTAGTCATCCCATGCATGACTTAGCCATAATAGCTTTTAACCATGGTGTGGCATGAGTTAGATTCTTGTTTCTCCTCTATTGGGTAGTCTAGGAGGTGAAGGATGAGTCATGAGAGTGAGCCCTCCCCTTCCAACATGTCATTTAAGGTTTAGATGAGTGGGTGAAACATATTTTTATCATGCAAAATTCTTAAAATTTTGTTATAACCATGGTTAAGTATGTTACTCATGTGGGTTTAATTGTTGTTTAATTTTTATTGGTGAGTTCATGAGGATGAGCCACCTCAAATTTTAATTTCATTAGAGGATGACACCTCATTTCCTCTCATGATTACCTTCTTTAACCATGGTTAAAATGATAGGTTATAAGTTATTTTAATGTGTTAACCTACACCTAATAAGTCCCGTGAGTCATGAATAACCCATGGATGAGGTCATTTATGATGTAATAAAGAGATTTGAAATTTTGAAAATCATGGTTTCATTCCATTTTATGCCCTTTTCATTTTTAATTTCCATATTTAGTTAATTATGTCATTATTTAAATATTGGAAATTATTTTATTAATCAATAATTAATTGGAAATAATTCCAAATTAATTATTTAAATAATATCCATGTCATTAAAATTGATTTTTGTCGCTTTTCATGACTTTTCAATTTAATTTTCACTTTAATTAATTAAGTCATTAATTAAAACATGAAAATTAAATTATTGGTCAATTAATTAATTAAAAATAATTTTGGGATTAATTGTTTGATTAATTCCATTATTTTTAATCAATTTGTAGATTTTGAGATTTTATGGCTTTTAATTTTTCATTTTAATTAATTATGTTATTAATTAAAATTTGAAAATTAATTCATTAATCAAAATAATTTTGAGATCAATTATTTATTTAATTTTGTCATTTTTTTACTTTTAATTTAATCTTCAATTTAATTAATCATATCATTTGATTAATTAAAATATTAAAAATTAAATTATTAGTCAATTTAATTAATCAAAATAATTTTTGAAATTAATTTGATTAATTTTTGATCGGTTATTTGACCAAAAATTGATTATTTTAACCAAAATTGACTTTTTAGGTCATGTGTTAACCCATTGGGTTAATAAGGTTGGTGATTGGATTTGGAATGGTTATTTTGATCAAAATTGTCATTTTAAGTCGAAAGATTGACCTATGGGGTCAACAGGATTGGTCATAGGATATGGATTGATCATTTTAACCAAAATTATCATATTAGGTCAAAAGGTTGACATATTAGGTCAACAGGATTGGTCATTGGGTCTAGATTGACCATTTTGAGTAAGGTTGGCTTTCTAAGTCAAAAGGTTGGCCTATTGGGTCAACAGGGTTGGTCATTGGGTCTAGATTGATCATTTTGACCTAAGTTGACTTTTTGCGTCATAAGGTTGAGCTAGGGGGTCAACAGGATTGGTCATTGGGTCTCGATTGACCATTTTAACCAAAGTTGACTTTTTAGGTCAAAAGGTTGGCCTATTGGGTCAACAGGGTTGGTCATTTGGTCTGGATTGACCATTTTGACCAAAGTTGATTTTTTAGGTCAAAAGGTTGGCCTATTGGGTCTAGATTGACCATTTTGACCAAAGTTGACTTTTAGGTCAAAAGGTTGCCCTATTGGGTCAACGGGATTGGTCATTGGGTCTAGATTGACCATTTTGACCAAAGTTGACTCTTTAGGTCAAAAGGTTGGCCTATTGGGTCAACACGGTTGGTCATTGGGTCTGGATTGACCATTTTGACCAAAGTTGACCATTTAGGTCAAAAGGTTAGATTGACCATTTTGACCAAAGTTGACTTTTTAGGTCAAAAGATTGGCCTAAGGGGTCAACAGGGTTGGTCATTGGGTCTGGATTAACCATTTTGACCAAAGTTGACATTTTAGGTCAAAAGGTTGACCTAGGGGGTCAACATGGTTGGTCATTGGGTCTGGATTGACCATTTTGACCAAAATTGACTTTTTAGGTCAAAAGGTTAGCCTATTGGGTCAACAGGGTTGGTCATTGGGTCCGGATCGATAATTTTGACCAAAGTTGACTTTTTAGGTCAAAAGGTTGACCTATTGGGTCAAAAGGATTGGTCATTGGGTCTAAATTGGTCATTGTGACCAAACTTGACTTTTTAGGTCAAAAGGTTGACCTAGGGGGTCAACAGGGTTGGTCATTGGGTCTGAATTGACCATTTTGACTAAAGTTGACTTTTTAGATCAAAAGGTTGACCTATTGGGTCAACATGATTGGTCATTAGGTCTAGATTGACCATTTTGATGAAAGTTGACTTTTTAAGTCAAAAGGTTGGCCCAATTAGGTCAACAGGGTTGGTCATAGGGTCTGGATTGATCATTTTGACCAAAGTTGACATTTTAGGTCAAAAGGTTGACCTAGGGTGTCAACAGGGTTGGTCATTGGGTCTGGATTGACCATTTTGACCAATTTTGACTTTTTAGGTTAAAAGGTTGACTTAGGGGGTCAACAAGGTTGGTCATTGGGTATGGATTGACCATTTTAACCAAAGTTGACTTTTTAGGTCAAAAGATTGGCCTATTGGGTCAATAGGGTTGATCACTGGGTCTGGATTGACCATTTTGACCAAAGCTGACTTTTTAGGTCAAAAGGTTGGCCTATTGGGTGAACATGATAGGTCATTGGGTCTAGATTAACCATTTTGACCAAAGTTGACTTTTTTGGTCAAAAGGTTGGCTTATTAGGTCAACAGGGTTGGTCATTGGGTCTGGATTGACCATTTTGACAAAAGTTGACTTTTTAGGTCAAAAGGTTGGTCTATTAGGTCAACAGGGTTGGTCATTGGGTCTAGATTGACCATTTTGACCAAAGTTGACTTTTTAGGTCAAAAGGTATTGACTCATTGTAAAAATGAGGTCAACAGACCCATCCACCTGGACTTAAGCTTTCCAGAAAATATTCTCAATCTAGCATTATATAGTAAAACTTGTTGTCCTGATACAAGATTTTTGGTAAGAATCTTCCGATCATGCCATAATTTGATCTTTTCCTTATAAATCTTAGCATTTTCATAAGATTCATTTCTTATTTCTTCAAGCTCATTCAATTGCAATAATCTTTTTTCGACAAGCATCTTTCAAATTATAATTGAACTCTTTAATAGCCCAATATGCTTTATGCTCAAGTTCAAAAGGTAAATGATAAGCTTTTCCAAAAATCAGCCTATATGGAGACATTCCTATAGATGTTCTGTAAGCAGTCATATAGGCCCATAAAGCATAATCCAATATGATTGAACAATCCTTTCTATTTGGATTAATAGTTTTTTCCAATATTCTTTTAATTTCACAATTGGATAATTCAACCAAATCACTTGTCTGCGGATGATAAGCAGTAACAATGCGATGATTAATATGATATTTCTTTGCTAACTTCTCAATAATCGCATTTTTAAAATGACTTCCCCCATCAGTTATGATTACTCTTGGTATTCCAAATCTACAAAATATATTCTTTTCTAAAAACTTTGCAATACTTTGAACATCACATCGAGGTAAAGCAATAGCTTCAATCCATTTGGAAACATAGTCTACTACTATCAAAATATAAACATTTCTGAAAGATGGTGTAAATGGTCCCATAAAATCTAGTCTGCAAACATCAAATATTTCAACTTCCAACATATAATTGAGGGGCATCTCATTTCTTCTCGAAATATTGCCTACACGCTGACATCTATCAAAATTTTTAATATAAACATTCACATCCTTAAAAATTGTAGGCCAATAAAATCCTAATTGTAATGTTTTATATGCATTTTTATCACTTCCAAAATGTCCCTCATAATCAGAATCATGACATTTTTGAATAATTTCATAAGTCTCTTCCAAAGGTACACATCTTCAAATTAAAAGATCCTTTCCTTATTTATATAAAAATGGGTTATCCTAAAAATATGTCTTAGCATCAGACATAAATTTCTTCTTTTCATGATATGTCAAACAATAGGGTATAATATTTACTAACAATAAAGTTTACTATGTCTGCACACCACGGAACACATAATTCTTTAAAAGTGAACAGTTTTTCATGAGGAAATTGTTCATTAATTTCTTCAATATCACAGAGAGATTTTTCAATTTCAAGCCTGAACAAATGATCAACAATTTGATTATCAGAACACTTCCTATCTACTATCTCAAAATCAAAATCTTACAAAAGAAGAATCCATCTTATCAGTCTTGGTTTTGCATCATTTTTCTTCATTAATTATTTAATAGCAGAATGATCAGTATGCACCACACATTTAGTTCAAATTAAATATGACCAAAATTTATCAAAGGTAAATACTATAGCTAATAACTCTTTCTCAGTAGTGGTATAATTAATTTGAGCTTCATTAAGAGTTTTACTAGCATAATAAATTACTTTGAAAATTTTATCATATTTCTGTCCTAAAACAGCACCAATAACATAATCACTACCATCACACATTAATTCAAAAGGTTTTTCCCAATTTGGTGAAATTATTACAGTTGCAGCGATTAATTTTTGTTTTAATGTTTCAAAGGCTTTGAGATAATCATCATCAAAATTAAAAATTGCATCTTTTTCCAGTAAATGGCATAAAGGTTTTGTAATCTTTGAAAAGTCTTCGATGTAACGCCTGTAGAATCCAGCATGTCCTAAAAAACTTCTAATTTCCCTTACATTAGTTGGGCAAGGTAAATTATATATAGCTTGAATTTTTGCAGGATCTACCTCCAAACCTTTTTCTGAAATCCGATGTCCTGCTACCATAAATTGACATTTTTCCCAATTAAGGACCAAATTAGTTTCTTCACAGCGTTTTAGATCATTAGATAGATGTTCTAAAAAGGATTCAAACAAAATTCCAAACACTGAAAAGTCATCCATAAAAACTTCAATCCCTTTTTCAATCAAATTACAAAAAATAGCCATCATACATCTCTGAAATGTAGCAGGGGCATTACGTAAACCAAATGGCATTCTTATAAAAGCAAACGTACCATAAGGACTGGTAAACATAGTTTTCTCTTGATCCTCAGGAGCAATTTGAATTTAGTGGTAACTAGTATATCCATCCAGAAAACAAAAGTATTTATGCTCAGCTAGTCTATCCAATATTTGATCTAGAAAAGGGAGTGGAAAATGATCTTTTCTTATGACAAGGTTTAATTTTCTATAATCAATGCATATTCGCCACCCTGTAACTTGTCTTATTGGTATCATTTTAATTTTCTCATTAACAGTCATAGTGACTCCTCCTTTCTTAGGAACACAGTGAATAGGACTAACCCATGCACTATCTGAAATAGTGTAGATAATTTCAACATCCAACCATTTTAAAATTTTTTTCTTAACAAAGTCTTTCATGATAGGATTTAATCTCCTTTGGGGATCAGCCCACGATTTACAATTATCTTCCATAAGAATTTTGTGCATACAAATTGAAGGATTGATTCCTTTAATATCAGCAATTGTCCATCCAAAGGCTTTCTTGTGCTTCTTCAAAATTTTAAGTAAACTCTCTTCTTCTTTTTCAGTTAATTGGGAGGAAATTATAACAGGCAAGGTTGAGGATTCACCTAGAAAAACATTCTTCAAATGACCAGGAAGCATTTTTAACTCAAGTTCAAGACATTTTTCAATTGATGGACCATAAGATTCATCATTTTCAGTCATATCCAACAATTCAAAACATTCACGAACAAACTTTAAATCTTCCTCTTGAAAATCTTTAGAATCAAGTAACTCCTCTTCTTGCTTATATTCCAATTCTTCTCTTTCAGCTTTCTCTTCATAAGTTGATTTGAAATGACATTTACTTAAATATTCAATAACATCCATCCTATAACACTCATCTTCTTCACCTCTAGCAGGATATTTCATCGATTTTGAAATATTAAATGTAACAGTCTGATCATTAATGCTCATCGTTAATTCCCCTTTTTGCACATTTATCATGGCTCTGCCTGTAGCTAGAAAAGGTCTCCCCAAAATTATGGGTATCTCTTTATCGTCCTCCATATCTAACACAATGAAATCCTCAGGAAAAATAAATTGATCCACTTTTACCAAAACATCTTCTATAAATCCTTTAGGATATGTGATCGAATGATCTGCTAATTGCAGAGTTACAGTAGTTGGGGTTATTTCTCCTAGTCCCAATCTTTTGAATATTGATAGAGGCATAAGGTTAATGCTTGCACCCAAATCACATAAAGCTTTTCCACATAATCTTTCTCCGATTGCACATGGAATTGTGAAACTACCAGGATCTTTATGTTTTTCAGTAAGGCTTTTCAGAATTATCGCACTGCACTCCTCACTAAGTGCAACAGTTTCATTTTCTTTAAACTTCCTCTTTTTATTAAGAATATCCTTCATAAATTTTGCATAGCTTGACATTTGTTCTAGGGCTTCAGCAAATGGTATATTAATGGTAAGCTTCTTCAATATCTCAAAGAATTTTGAAAATTGCTTATCCAACTTTTGTTGATGAAGTCTTTGAGGAAATGGAGGTGGTAGTTTTTCTAAATCAACCTTAGAGGGAGAAATTGGTCTTTCCAAACTTTTTTGAGCGTCCTCTTTAGTTCTTTCAATCTCTTCTTTCTCTACTTCGGTTTCTTTTTAAACTCTACCTTCTAATTCTTTTCCACTTCTCAGTTGAACTACTTTTACTTGTTCTTTATTCTTTTCTCCTGGATTCACTTAAGTATTACTTGGAAGCATTCCTTGGGATCTATTACTTAAGGAATTTGCAATTTGACCCAACTGATTTTCATTTTTTCTGATGGTTGCTCCTTGAATTTGTAATTGATTTCCCATATGTGATACTACTTCTTCCATAGACAACTTCTTCTCCTAATTTTTGTAAAGCATTATTATAACCTGAAGGATAAGTTAATCTATTATTATTATTACCTTGGTTATTCAAATTCCCCAATGGGTTTACTTAATGGTTCCCCCATTATTGATTAACACCACCCTGATTATTGTTATTCCAGTTAAAATTTGGATGATTCTTCCAACTTGGGTTATAATAATTGGAATATGGGTTGTTAGGTTTGATTATAACATTCATAGTTTCTGGTGAAGAATAAGAATCAACCATTTGGCCTAATTAATTTTCTTCAATCATGAGATTTGGCTGAGAAAAATTAATTCCAAATTGGTCTATCTTCCTTGATACAACAACAACTTGATTGCTAACATTGTAAAAGCATCATTCTCATAAACACTGGCTACCTTTTTAGGATTTAACCTTTCAGAAGGCCATTGAAAATTATTAGAAGCCATTTCATCAATTAAAGCATAAGCATCAGAAAATGGTTTAGTCATTAATGATCCACCGGCAGCAGCATCGATGATTGATCTAAGAGATCTAACTAATCCATTATAAAAAGTTTGAATTATTAACGAATCTGGTATCGCATGATGTGGACATTTCCTAAGGAGATCTTTAAATCTTTCCCATGCTTCATATATTGATTTCCCTTCAAACTGACAAAAAGATGTTATATCATTTCTCAACTTAGCAGTCTTAGGTGCTGGAAAATATTTAGCAAGGAACTTTTGTGACAGTTCACCCCAAGTTCTAATTGTTCCAGGTTGTAATGAGTGTAACCATATTTTAGCTTTAACCCTTAGTAAGAAAGGAAAAAGTCTAAGTCTAATAGCATCATCGGAAACACCATCATATTTAAAAGTAGCACACAACTCCAGAAAATTAGCAAGATGCAAATTAGGATCTTCAGTTGTTGCTCCCCCAAACTGATTATTAGACACCATTTGGATAATTGCAGGTTTAAGCTCAAAATAATTAGCAGCAACAGCAGGGTTTTGAATACTACCATGAAATTCATCTACTTTAGGGTTAACATAATCTCTTAAAGGTCTTAATTCTTGATGGATGCCTATATTTTGATCTTGATGATTTGCTATTTCTTGAATATTTTTATATTTTTCTGTATTTTAAATTTTTTTGATTTTTCTGATAGTTCTTTATAATTCATAATTGTAAGGCACAAGTCCTTCAGAACTTGAACTACGCATACAACAATAAAACAAAACAAAACACAACACACTAAAAAAAAGAAAGATAAGTAAAAATTTAAAATTTCTTTAAAATGCAATTTAATTTTTTTCCTCGGCAACGGCGCCAAAAAATTTGTACCGTCCGGTAAATGCAAAGGCACCAAAAACTTGACTCCGCTGGATAAATGCGCTGATGATTTAGATATGGAACTTATGATTTTATAATATGGGATACTACGCAAGTGTACGTATCGTTTATCAAGTAATACAGAACTTTCTGATTAAGTCCCGAGATATCGAACCCACAGGGAAAATGTAAAATCTTTAAAGAAATTAGAAAAATTATCTTTTTTACTTCTTGTTATGGCTTTTGAAAGTATGTGATTTTGAAAGGTTTTGAAAGTTGATTTGTCTTTTGAAATTTCCTTAATAAAATGTTAAGCAAGAAATTAAAATTATAATAACTAAAAAAAATACTTTATGTAAAATACTATTAACTAGAATATCTTTTTCATTTCTTTTATTAAGTAGTAATAATTCTTAAAGTATTGTTGTGGAAGTATTTAAATTTGTTGTGACAGATAGAAGCAAATGTATTCTTTACCCTTACTTGGTTCTATAAAGAACATAGGTTAATTTGAAATTTGTATTATTTTGAACATAGTTTGACAGGGAAGATACTAGTCTCTCACTCTAGAGTTCCCTCGATTCCCACCACCCGGGGGCTAACTTCTCATAAATAAACTCAAAACTTCAAATTAAATTAGGCGGTTTTAGCCTGTCACTCTAAAATCCCCTAATTTTTCTCCCATCCATAAAAATACTTTCTAATATTACATTCAATTATATGGACTACAATTCTCACCCATATAATTGCATGTGATTCTTACTAACTTTTATGAGTCTATACCGCATTGGATCTTACATAATCTCAAGAAATTTTACAACTTAAAAGGCTAAATTAAGAAGTAAACAAAGTTTTTAGAATCAATCTTCACAACTTCTTCCAACTTTTAAAAACTTATACTTTCCGCAACAATTCTTTATAAATTAATTACTTCTCCATTTAAGAAAGAAAAAGATAAAGTAAACTGCTCAGAATGCATTGAGAAAATACAAAAAAAACATTGATTTGAAATGAAAAACAATTAGAAAAATAACAAACGAAAGAAAGTATTAATTAAAAGATTAAAAGTAAAACCTATCTAAAAATCCTCTCCACAAGACTAAGAAAGTTCCTCTGAAAC
Organism: Papilionanthe hookeriana x Papilionanthe teres; assembly: GCA_022702705.1. Classification (NCBI taxonomy): domain Eukaryota; kingdom Viridiplantae; phylum Streptophyta; class Magnoliopsida; order Asparagales; family Orchidaceae; genus Papilionanthe; species Papilionanthe hookeriana x Papilionanthe teres. Next base: position 118,973,238 of record CM040431.1, read on the forward strand.
TTTGACTCTTCGCTAAACTACTCCTCAAAGTAAGTCTCCCAACTCCGATGACTCAGAATACAGACTTCAGACCTCAATAAAAACTAAACTAAAAGAAAGAAAAGAAGTAGGAAGAAGAAGACTTCACTCTGACCCTTTTCTCCTTTCTACTCTATACTCCTATTCTTAATAAAAACTCTCACAAAATAAAAGTAAAATACTATAAAAACTTTCTTCAAAATGCAAGTGGAAGAGCCTCTTTCTACTCTCTACTCCTACTGCTAATGAAGGCTCTCTTTAAAATGCAAGTGGAAGAGCAGTGGAAGAACAGTAAAAAGACCCTTCAAAATGCAGTGGAAGAGCACTTAGTCATTCCTAAGACTCCCTTTAAATAGTAAACCAAAAGGTGTCTTGGTGTCTCTTCAAAATGTGTCCAGATTCGATGTATCTACCAAGGAACACACCCTTTCATTCAAACTTGCTACCCAAAGAAAGTTATGCTAGTTACCACCAAGAGTTGCATCCCATCCCCTTTGAAATTGGTGCCAAATACATGAAGATTTTGATTTTTAACTGTGGCGGCTAAGCGCAAGCCCAGCGGCACTTAGCCGCCTGTGCCAAAATTTTGATTTTTCATTATTTTTTGCTCCAAATTTGATCCAATTTTGCTCCTTTCATCATGACCATCCATTTTTATCATACCTACAAGAAAAACACAAAATACCTTCCCTTAAAGTGCAATATCATTAAAAATTGGTATAAAAATGTGCATAAAAATACTATATATTTTAGGTGTATCAATGGGGTTGCGTGTCCTCGGATCACTCGAAACGCGACCGATCCGCTGCTGGAATCCAAACAGTGGAAATTACCATATTTAATCTTAACCGTCCATTTCCAAAACACAGGAACAGACAGCTGAAGTTCATCTTCTTCAACTGTTCTGATCCGGCAGACGTCCACTGTCTAGAAGCAAGTTCTTCCTCTATTCTTGATGAAATCTAGCGAAATTTGTTTATGTAGGATTTGTGTGAGATGACGAGCTGATCCATACGGTGATGTATGGGTTTTGAAATGGTTTTCTTTATAATCTATCGAACCCGACGCCATTAGAATGAAAAATCCATACCTTGGCCTCATTTTATGCAAGCTCAAATTGTATGGTCCTGAAGCTTCATCTCGACCTCAAATAGGTTTCCCCTAACTTAATTTGGAGTTAAATCAAGTATAGGAATGAGATCCTCCTTAAGGTGGCTCGGCTTAAGAGAAGAAAGTCAATAGCTAAATTAGAGCCTAGGGGATGGCCAATTTCGATTAGGCTCATCATTGTATGTCTTTGTGATGGTGTACGAGCAATCCATTTGAATTTTGGAAGAGTTTCCTTTCACGATTTGAATATTTCCTGGTTTTGGGCTCACTCGGGTTAGCCAAATTACAGGGAATCAGTGGGGTTCATGAGCTGATTTCAGGTGGGACCAATTGTCTAGATCCAACATTTTTTGTGCTGAGGGTCTGAGGATTTGAGCAGTGGTTTGCTACTTCCTATCTTTGTCTCCTTCTTGGGTGTCCTCGGGTTTGGGCTTATTAATAGGCATGGAAGAGCTTGGTTTGGCTAGGGTTGACTTTGGGGAGTTGTTAACTTCCTCATGATAGTTTTAAGATAGAATTTTAGCTGTGGAAATGATGAATTTCGATTTTCTAAGCTTAGCCATCAATGGAATTAACCATGGTGAGGATTTGATTCCAATCTTGTCTTGCTCCTATTGGATTATTTGGGAGGTTTTTATATTGATTAGAATGCCTTAAACTAGCCTTCCCCACATATTTTCACTATCCAATTTGATGGGTTTAAGGTTGGCATGACACATAAGCTCATTACTAACCTTATGCATGGATGGGTCATCATTGCATTTTACCATGGTAAGGGATTGATCCAAGCTTTGTTTCTTCTCCTTTGGGTGGCCTAGGAGGTATGTGATAAGCCATTAGGATTGCCGGCCACCTCTCCTTAAGGAGGAGGGTGAGTCATGCTTTAAAATGGGGGGGGGAGAATGCCACTTCATTTTTCTCACCTTGATGAGGTTTAACCATGGTTAATACGATGTGCCATGGGTTGAATTTATTTGTAATGGGTTATATGGGTTGTGTCTAACCCATATTAGGTCACTCATGATGTAATAAAGGAGTTTGAAATTTTAAAAACCATTTATTGTGTCATGAGTACAAATTTTATTTTATGGCTTTTTAATTATAATTTCATTTTTAATTAATTATGTAATTAATCAAAATTATTGGAAATTATATTATTATTCAATAAATTAATCAAAATAATTTTGGGATTAGTTATTTGATTAATTTTATTATTTTTGGTCCAAAATTAGGTATTTTAACCAAATTTGATACATGTTGACTAGGGTTGACCAATATTGACCCAAGTTGACCTAGGTTTATCAATGTTGGTCCAAGGGTGACCTATTTTGACTTTCTAACCTTTTTATGGTTTGATTAGTCATAAAGTCCCAGGGTTTTATCAATAAGAGCTTGATTTGGTCAAGTTGACCAATTTTAGGGTTTAAGTCAATCCAAAGGTCAATGTGGTGACTTTTGGATTAAATTTTAGTCACTTTGATTAATGTCAAGTTAATCATGTCAATGTCCATCTTTGAAGTTAATTTTGTGGTCAAAGGGGCATGAATTATCCATTTAGACCAATTTTACCCTTTGAGGTCAAGATTTAACCAATGGGGCTAGGGTGGTTGTGTTTGTGTTATTTATTGATTGTTTTGATCAAATTTTAATTTTCTATATCAAAGAATGACCAATAAGTTCAATGTAATAGTCTTTGGGTCATGGTTTGATCATTTTGACCAAACTTAACTCTTTGGTCAAAGGTGACCAATGAGGTGAATATGGTGGTTTTTAGGTATTAGGTTGATGATTTTGGTCAATTTTGACTTTTTTGGTCAAAAGTTGACTATTTGGGTTAATGGAGTGGTCATTGGGTCAAGGATTGATCATTTGACCAAAGTTAACTTTTTGGTCAAAAGTTAACCTACTGGGTCAATGGGATGGTCATTGGGTCAGAAATTGACCATTTTGACCAAAGTTGACTTTTTGGTCAAAAGTTGACCTATTGGGTCAATGGGGTAGTCATTGGGTCAGAAATTGACCATTTTAACCAAAGTTGACTTTTTGGTTAAAAGTTTACCTATTAGGTCAATGGGGTGGTCATTGGGTCAGAAATTGTTCATTTTGACCAAAGTTGACTTTTTGGTCCAAAGTTGACCTATTGGGTTAATGGGGTAGTCATTGGGTCATAAATTGACCATTTTAACCAAAGTTGACTTTTTGGTCAAAAGTTTGCCTATTAGGTCAATGGGGTGGTCATTGGGTCAGAAATTGACCATTTTGACCAAAGTGACTTCTTGGTCAAAAGTTGACCTATTGGGTCGATAATTGATTAAATCAGGGTTTGTCATTTCTGATTTAATCATTTTGGGTTAAAGAAGGATTTATAGAGTTTTAGTCTAGTCATTTGGGTATAGTGACTATCAGTGAGATTTAGGAAGTTAATACTAGTATGATTCCTACCTCAAATTGACTTTGAAATGATCCTCACAAAAGTGAGGTCAACAAATGGGCCCCCAATATGTGTGGAATAGTTTATAATTATGTCACACATATTGGCTTTGATCGAAATGGTCTGGATGCCATAATATCCATTGTCGGTTTCTAAGTCTTTTTAATGTCAAAGAAATTTTATTTTGAAAAGAAGGTGGATGTCATATTCCATTGAAAAAGGTCTTATACCGTTTCTCAAAGATATCAAATGTTGATGTGTTGGTTTTGAGAAGGAATGTTATGCGACTTATATCTTTCTCAAAGAAAAAATAAGGAATGTCGTGTTTCCGTGTCAGGAAGGGTCCAATATCCAATAACTAGAAAAAGAGAAGATGCCATATCATCTCTTAGAAATGTCAAATGTTGATATGTTAATTTTGAGAAGGAAAACTATGCGACTTATATCCTTTTCTAAGGAAAAGTTAAATGCATGCCATGTTTCCGTGTCAGGAAGGATCTTATATCCAATAACTAGAGAGAGAGAAGATGCCTTATATTTATGTCCTTTCTCAACAAAAAGTTAAAGGAATGTCATGTTTCCATGTAAGGAAGGGTCTTATATCCAATAAGTAAAGAGAGAGAAGATACCATATCATCTCTCAGAAATGTCAAAAGTCGATATGTCGATTTTGAGAAGGAAAGCTATGCAACTTATATTCTTTCTTAAGGAAAAGTTAAAGGAATTCCATGATTCCGTATCAAAAAGGGTTTTATATCCAATAACTAGAGGTTATGTGTGATAAACACATAAAGAAAAGCATATCCGCTGAGGAGTTGACCTTGATGAGTCGAAAGATAAATCTCATGTCAATTATCACAAGTTGTTTATCATGTCATTCTTATTTTCTTTAAAAAATTCATTTTGGCATTTCAGGACATGCTAATGCATTGCAAAGAACAGAGGGTGCCTTTCAACATTTATTTCATTTCCAAAAGTAACGTACATTGCAATCCAAAGTCAACAGTACATATATGTACATATATTAGATAGTACTCATGCTACAAATCATCGATATTTATCGCATGTTAGAAGTTTCTATGTCATTCTTTAGTTGTCAACATAACCTTAGATACTATCAGACGAACCACAAACATCTAACTCTCCAAGACATTCTTTGTCAACTATGTCTTAGGTGTTTGGAATATTATGGGGTCATGGTAGTTCCAATGGTTTCAGTCCTTCAAGTTCTAGAAGTACCTGATATATGACGGGTCATTTGTCTGGATGCATTCGTTGTAAAGTGATCGAGATGCGATGTCTACTGACACTTGGTATACAATATTTTGCCACATCAGCACCGTTCCCTTGCAATAAAAGGACTGATCCTCGAGTCAAAGGGATATGGTATATCCCATGAAATTCTCTCGGTCCAAGAATTTGTATCTCTCTCCCAAAGAGAATAGAACACCTATTCATTAAGAATAATGTGCAAAATGGTCTTTCGAAATCGTGACTGTCAATGTGAGGAGGGATACAGTCTCCCTCATCATAAAGATTGATAATACAACTGTTCGGGATGCAGTTTGCTGGCATTATCCCTCAGGTGACAAGTCTTCTAATGATCTAGATGATCACAGTGGGCAATAGATCCACTTGCTTGTGTTGTAGAATCCCTGAACGGTTTCCTTTTTTGTCCTTTGCATTGTTATAGCAACACCCATACTGGATTGTCAACCGCCGTTTGCCACGTATCCATTTACTTAGCACAGAATAGTTTCTTTTCTCAAGGCAGACAACTCGGCCCAAATCTCGAGCTTCCATCTCATGCACAATAATAGCGGCATGTTCATCTTCATCGAATACTTTAGTGAACAATTTAATCCCCTCAAGAATGTTGATAGTATGTCCATTGATATGCTTAAATTGCTCAAAAGAGTGTTGTATGATGTTTTGAATTCACTATAATTCTTCTTCAGAAATATCTCTTTTATCAGTCTATCTTTCCAACACTGTCATGCCCAGACTCAGTATGTTTGGAGTCGGGATAAAAGTAGTTCTATCAATTGGATCTTCTTCTTTGGGTTCCAAACTTTGTACTCCTAAAACAAGATAAGTTTCATTGGGTAGGCATTTGGGGATGGAAAATTTGAATTGGTCCATATCATCTTCCATTTGTCTTTTTCTCTATAATTTCCTTCTTGTCATTTTAATCGCTTGTTGCGATTTCTCCTCTGAGAGCGAGTATGTCCTGACATCAGTTTGTTGATACCAGCAATAGATGCTTTGGCGATTCTTTGGATTGTAGCCATTACTACTGATTTCAGTTTTCCACTACTGAATTTCTATTTATGAATGGCTGGAATTTGTTCGTCTATGATGTCATATTGTTCTCGAGCTTTGAACTCTATTAGATGCGTCTTGTATTCAACTTCATCCTGATTAATAAGATATAATAGTGATCCTCGATATATCATTTCAAGTTGCAACAGATCAAGGTCGAAATGAATTCTTACTCCCTGGTCAATGTGTCGGCGGTCTAATGCCAAAGTTACATTATTTTGAAATGTAAAAATAAGTCTATTGTCAGATATTTTCCTGTAAGTGACAGGGTAATATAGCATGTAAGACTAAATTTCATTTTGAAAAATGGTTTTCTCGATAAATAATAAATTTTATTTTGAAGGATTATGCTTATAGGTATCTACTTAGTATGCATGGAAGAGATTTCAAGAGAGAAAATAAAATTTTCTTAAACAAGGAAAACTATATTTTTTTTATTAATTTCTCAGTTCATAAACAAGTTGTGGTTCATAATGTTCATGTCGCATAATTTTTTTTCAAGAAACGCCTGTTGACTGGGGGTAAGATTCTTTCTCCTTAACAATCTACCAATTGGTAAGATCCTCTGAAATATATCTTTTCAATTACATACGGGCTCTCTCATATTGGTTCAAACTCTCCACCTATTTTTTTTTAAGCGAGTATACGTCTTCGAAGAACTAAAACTAGTTCACCGATTTGAAAGTTCTAGGATGAACCAATTTTTTGTGGGCTCGTATGATTTTTGCTTGGTAGTGTTCCAGATATTGTTGAGCTTTGAGACGTTTGCCTTATAAACTTTCAAGTTCTTCTAGTCGTAGTTTGGCATTTTCTTCCTCAGTTATTTTATTTGCAACAACAACTTTGAGAGAAGGAATTTGCACTTCAAGTGGTAAAATAGCCTCATAATCATATACCAGAGCAAACGGTGTTGACTGTGTTGGTGTTTGGTAAGTAGTCCTATAAGCCCATAAAGCTTCTATTAATCATTCATGCCACTGTCTTGGACTATTGATTAATGTCTTTTTCAAAATTTGTACTAATTTTTTGTTGAAAGCTTTAGCTAGACAATTGGCTTTAGAATAATAAATTGTGGAATACCTCCAATCCCATGTCTTTGAATAAAATTATTCATTTTTTTTATTTTTAAAAGCTAATCCATTGTGTGATATGACTTCTCAAGGTATTCCAAATCTATAGACAATATGAGTCTTGAACAAATGGATAACTTACTCTGCTTTAACTTCTCTAAGTGGTATTGCTTCCACCCATTTGGAGAAGTAATCACTGGCTGCCAGAATAAATCGATGGACTTTAGACGATGGAGGGTCTATAGAGCCCACTATGTTGGTGTCCCAACACTCAAATGGCCAAGATGCAATAGTTGGATGTTGTACATTTAGTGGTTGATGTAAGACCACTCCATGTATTTGACATCGATGACACCTTTTTGCGACTTCAAGATAATCAGTCATCTATGTTAGCCAATGATATCCCGTTATATTTATTTTCATTTTTATTATAGGCCCAGATTGGTGGGCACCACATAGGCCAGAATGAACTTCTTTAACAATCTTTTGAGCTTCAGTTTGGTTGAAGCATCTTAACCACATTTGGTCAAAAGATCATTTGTGAAGGATATTGTTCACTAGAGTATAGGAAAATGCTATTTGTTTAATTTGAGTTGCAATAGAGTTTTTTTTGGGTAACCTTCTGGATTGTAGATATTAAATAATTGGTTGTCTCCAATCATCCTTTTCTTCATCAATTATTTTCATTGTCATGCTTTCGGTGATTTTGTGTAAATTATCCATGTCAGTTTAAGAATGAATTTGTCATCCTTTTATAGAAATCAGTATATCATCTTTTTTTGGAAAAGCAAATTCTTTTGCCAGTATTGCGAAAGCCTCTGCTAAAGAATTGTCTCTTCTCGAGATTAAGAAAAACATCACATCAGCAATTTAATGAAACAGTTTCGGAGTGTAACAGGAATATTGTTCAAGTCGGGGTTTCAATGTCTTGTATTTTCCTGCAATTTGATTAATGATTAATTAGGAATCTCTATTGATGTCAATATTCTTGATTTCCTTTCACATTTTTAATTCAAGATTTGTTATGAGCGCTTCATATTCAGCTTCATTATTCGTACATGGCTTAGTTAAATTGTATGAAAATGGCATCATCAATTTGTTCGAAGTAATGAAAATTAATCCTACTCCAGCTTTGCCTGGTATAATTGTCTGTCTGTCTTTGTCTTTCCGAGCAAATGATGCTCCATCAAAATATAATTCCCATCGTTGCATGCTTGAGCTTTTCATTTTGAATATTTTTTCATCAGGTATATCATCATTGAGAGGTGATCTAGTTGGAATTGGGTGTACTGCTAAGAAATCTGCCAGGATTTGTCCTTTGACAACACATAATGGGACAAATGTTAAGTCAAACTGAAGTAGTATCATTGTCCATCTTGGTAATCTTCCAGAAAGTGTTAGTTGTGTCATCAAATATTGTAATGTGCTAACTCTTGAAATAAGACTTACTTTATGAGAAAGCATATAATGCCTTAGTTTTTGAACTGCAAAAAACAAGGCTAAATTATGTTTTCCAATAATTGGGTACTTTATTTATGTTGGAACCAGACAGTGGCTTAAATAATATAATGCATTTTCCTTTCCCTCCTCATGTTCTTATGCTAGTAATGCTCCAAGGAAATTATCTAATGCCGCGGTGTAAAGGATTAGAGGTCTTCCTAATACAAGGGCTGCTAAAACAAGAGGTGTTGTCAAGTATTGTTTTATATTTTTAAAAGCGTGTTGACATTTTTCATCCTACAAAAATTTGGTATCTTTTCTAGTTAGGACAGTAAGAGGCTGACACCTAACTGACATACTGGAAATAAAACATCATATATATGCTATATTTCCTTGAAATGATCTCAATTAGGTTAGATTTTTAGGAGGAGGCATGTTTAGGATAACATCAATTTTGAGTGAATCAATTTCAATTCCAAGATGTCTAACAAAAAATCCTAAAAATTTCCCTAAAGTAACACCAAAAGCGCATTTTAAGGGATTCATTTTAAGATTATAATGTCGTAATCGTTCGAAAATAATTCTCAAATCGTACACATGTTCATCTTTCTGTTTATTATTGACAACTAAATCGTCCACATAACATTCAACTTGATTGTGTATTAGTTCATCAAAAATCTGTGTCATGGCTCTTTGATAGGTTGCACCAGCATTTTTCAATCCAAATGGCATAACTTTGTAGCAATATATCCCTATGGGTGTCTTAAAGGTTATGTTTGCTTCATCTTCTGAAAATATTTTTATTTTATTATATCCTGATGATCCATCCAGAAAGGAAAATATTCCGTGTTTTGGATGCTATATCAACCATTAGGTCTGGTATTGGTATAGTGAATTCATATTTCGAACATTCTTTGTTCAAGTCCCTGAAGTCTATACAGACCCTTATTTGACAATTTTTCTTTCTAACTTGTACCACAGCTGTGTCGGGTAATTTTCTTCTCGTATGAAGCTAGCCTCAATTAATTTCTTAACTTCGACAATGACTTGTTGTTCTATTTTGACACGCATCCTTCTTGGAGCTTGCTTAACAGGGATTGCGATTTGATTTATCCCAAGTTTGTGGACTGCAACTTCTGGAGCTAACCCAGGCATTTCGTCATAAGTCCAAGCAAAACAGTCCTTATTATGTCAATAGCTTGTGCTTCTATGTCGTTAAGAAATGAACTAATGAAAGTCGGTTTCAGTTTTTCATCAGTTCCTAAATTTATTTCTTTTAATTCATCATATGTTGATTTACTTTCTTCTTCTAATTTTGCAGGAGCATCTTCAACTTGTTGATCAGATGTCTGTTTAGAATTAAACTCTTTGGTGATTACTAGGCAAAATTTCGTATCATCTAGGGATTCTAAAGTACCGAATTCAATACCTTCTTTAGAGTTAGGGTCTCATTTATTGTTATCCCACATTTTTTCAATGAAAAGTGGTTTCCTTAAAGACCATTGTTTGAAAATTAAACTATTTTGAATAAATTTTTGTGCCCAAGGAGAATACAACTCAAAAGGTATTTTCATTGATTTTGGAAGATTTTGATCTTCTAACTTTACATTAGTTTCAATACTAGAAGAAGTAGAGCCAAGTCTAAACTTAATTTTCTTTCTTTCATCACTATATACTTCTTTGACTACTAAATTCTCAACTTTAGTAGTAGAGAGTGGAGTTAGAGTCATAGAGTGTATATAATAATTAATTTTGTCGTACATAGACTCAAATTGTTTTTCTTTGTCTTCTTCTTCAAAAGGTATTTTGATTTGAGGCTCTTTTAGATCCACTGATGTTGTTTCTTCTTTTGCATCTTCTTTAAATTCCAGGTGAATTTTGAACTTCAAAGGCTTCTTCATTGTGACAGTTGGATTTTCTTTCCCTCATCCTCGTTCTCGGCCTTAGCCTCGGGTATGATTTTGATGAGAATCGCCACCCTTCGCCTTTGTTGAAGAATAACCTTTTTCATTTATTTTTTTTCTTTGTCTTTTTCTTTTATATTCATCGTTGTCTCTCTGGAGAATATTGTTTTCTTTATAGGAGCATAATATGATGCGTCTTCATGTATACCAATTTCATGGACTGAAAATGGTTGCAGATCTCTTATAATACAACATTCTTGTCCTTTTTATAAATATTTTATGCATTGATGCAATGATGAAGGAACCATTTTATGCTCATGAAACCATGACCTTCCAAGTAAGGCATTAAAAGATGTGTCTCAGTGGATGATATGAAATTTTGCCATGGTCACCAAGTCATCTATCTTTAGGAGCAACGTTATTGATCCTAGAGCTCGTTCTCCTTGCTGATTAAACCCTTGTAACATCATTGTATCTCTTGATTGTTGGGATGCATCAATGTCCAAATATGCAAGAGTTCTCAAATTCATTATATTAATTGAGGCATCTGGGTCAATAAGCAACCTTGAAAGTGTCATGTCATTTATGTTCACTGTGATGTATAGTGGACAATTATTCTCAGTCGTTCCAAGTAACAAGTCGTTGTTAGAGAAGGAATTCTTTGTAGATTCTTCTAATTGACAAGCTTCACTTTGAGCGATACTAGCAAGTCGAGCTAAGCAAATGTCTAGATCTAAAAGAGCTTTTATCAATGACTCTCTCATTTCATTGGAGAGAATAAGAACATCATAAATACTCAATTTTGCTAGTAGTTTTCTCAAGTGAGCTAATACATTATAGTCAACCTTGTTCTGTGGATTCTTCTCATTTCTTTCAGGGAGTTGTGAATGTATTGGAGGAACGATCTTTTTCAGTGTAACTATTCATTTTCCTTTCTCTTAGGAAGTCATTCTAGAGGTTAGAACCTTTCCACCTCAAAAATTAATTTCAACTACTTCTTCAAGTTTATTGTTTGACTCTTTAATCTCTGAGTATGAAGATTCAACTTCTATGGAAATTGGGGTTCCTTGTAGTTAGAGTGTGACAATATGACTTTCGCCTTTATCATTGTCAGAATTATCATTAATGTTATTATCATTTGGATTGTCATTAGATTCATCAAGATCATGTACGATTTGAGTATTGTCTTCTGAAATTGAATGATCATTTTCAGAGATATCACCCAAAATAGACAAAATTTAAGCAAAGCTGAAAGTGTTTTTTTTCACAGTAGTGGTAAACATAAAGTCATACAAGGTCAACAGCCTGAGGGATTTTCTCTCTTCATCCGAGACAACTACCCTAGTAGCAGATGGAGAAACATAAGAACTAGGAGATACAAAAGGAACTGTAGTCTCTATATCTAGAAGACCTCTAATTCTTTTTGGTTCCTTATTCTTCTTTTTCTTTTCTTTCATGGAAGATTTTGTCACTTCAATGTCCGTACGAATTTCCTCAGAAGATTTACCTCAAACAACATTATTTTTGTTCTTATTGTCTTCATTAACCTCATCAGCCGAGATCATATTGATCGAACCTTTTTCATGTTCTTTCAAATATTCCTTCGGGATTACTATATTTCCTTATTTAAAATGAAGCTCTAACCATTCTTAGTAATCCTCGACAAAATATTTGACAGCACTAGTAATCCTCGACAAAATATTTCCTTGTTTACCCTTCTCTACAGTATTTCCCGGCTTCTTTTCAAATTTTTTGTCTATTTTGTCTTTTCCGTTACACTCATCTGTTTAGCTTCTTCTTGAAGATTGACAGCTCTACTGAGTAATTTTTCAAATTTTTTTATTGTGAGTCACTTGAGCATAAATGCTGTTGGAACATGGATATTTTTAAGTAAGATTTCAATGACATGTTTTTTCTTGGAGTTACGGTTCACATTTCATGCTGAGATTTCTCCAGTGCAAAATGTAATCCACTAAACTTTCTCTTGGCTTTTGCTTTTCTGTTACCAAATCACTAATTATCTTATGGTGTTGTGCTCCAGCGAACCATTGAATGAAAAGACTTTCAAGTTCTGCATAAGTCTTAAAAGATTCATTAGGAAGTTCTGCATACCAATCAAAGGCAAGTCCTGTGAGACTATTCACAAATTATTAAAATAGAAGAGCATCACTTCCTCCAGCATTACAGCAACTTGCTCTGAAGTGTGCAAGATGTTGTCGAGGATTACTAGTGCTGTCAAATATTTTGAAGACAGAAGAAAAAACCTTTGGGGTATTGAACAAAATCAAATTTCTCTAGATAGGGTCTAGCCTTTGGAACTAATGATCCAGCTTGTACCTGAGCTATTGTTTTTTTATCTTTTGTTCTACCAAGTATGTAATTTCTTTTTCTTGAACTCCACTTTGGGAAGATTCCCATTTCTTTTGATTGCTTTCTTCAATTTCTATTGGCTCTCTTTTGTCCTCCAAAATGTGTATTGCCTCTGGTCTAATGATTTCAATAGCAGAGAAGGAATTTGTTGGTGGGTTTTGTATTGTTGTCCTTAATTCTTCTATTTTTGGTTCAAGACGATGAATTTGTTCATGCCTTTGTTAGATAACTGCTCGTAATTCTTTTGTCATGTCTTCTTCACTTAATTCTCGTGCTAAGGAGGTAGATCGTATTTCTACCATATTTATCTCGGTGACTTCCTCATTTGAACTATTCGAAGAATTATCCCTTCTTGGTATTAAGAATTGTTTGATGTCATTTTTCAATTCATCAATATTTCTTCGAATGATTTCATAGGATGCTTTTCACAACTTTTTCCCGAGAACTGTCTATAGGGGTACTCATGATATCCGAGATTCCTTTTGATGATTCTCATCTCCATACATTATTTCTAAGTATAGGGCAAGATATCATAGGAAGTGTATTGTCCTTTTGTGAATAAGAAGGGTCTCCTCATTGTAGCATTTGAACCAAATAAGTCATTTTAGCAGATGTGTCTTCAGCTTCTGATATCAAATTATTATGCTTCTTTCTATCTCTTATGGTGACCACATCTTCTATCTTTGGGCCCAGACAAAATTTCACTGCTGCCCGATTATAATGACTATCCAATGGAGTTGTTGATCCCCTTTTAAGTAAGTAGGATCTACAATTGAAAGAATCTTTCTTTTCACTGTAGTGGAGACCGCACATCCCATTTTGTCTAACAACCAGGAAATTGAACACCTGTCTTTTCATGGTAGTCTTTTAAAAACAAAGTATACAACATGAATTGAAGGAGAATTTCTTAGTTGAAAATTATTTTCCTCATACTCAACAAGTATTGGAATACATCGGTTTTCTTTTGAAAAAGAAGGATTCCCAAAAACACTTCATTCGAATTTAGATGTTTCAAAATTATCATTTTCATTCCACCTTTTCTTTCTTTTGAGAGAACAAGTTTTATTCCTTCGTTCAGTTTTCGAACAAGATCTAACTTCATATATGGATGGAAGGGATGTTGTTTTCTTGTACAACATAAATTTTCTTTCCTTTTTTGTTGACTTGTCTTTCCATTTCTTCAAAAGTATATTTTTCTTCAATCATGTATTGAGGTAAGTGTTCTGTAAAGTTAAGAAAATCTTCATAAGGTTCCAGATTAAATTCCTTATACATTTGTATATCTGTTTGATATGAATTTTCTAATGAAAATTCAGATTCAACAAATGATCCAAAATCATTCTAATAAAGGCAAATGTCTTCCTCAATTGGTGTATTGAAACCTTGATAGTAGGAAAAGACTGAATTCAGAAATTCCATTGCAAATTTTCTTAAAATTTAAAGAGAATAAAATTTTATGAACTTATTTACAAATTGGGAATTTATCTTTTTGTTTTATTTTATTGTAAAATGTCAAAGATAACTCTTCAACGAGTTGGATGTGGCCCTAAAGGTCAAAATAACAAGCAAATTTAACAAGAGATTGGAAGAAAGATACTTCCATGCAAAGTCGCCAAATAAAATCTCTTATTGGCATTCAGGGCCGTGTTGGAGATTTTCTCAGTCTAGATGTCGTTTTTGAGTTGCCAATCTGTTTATCTATAATATTGCCCTAATTTTCAATAATTATTATTTCTTTGAATGCTGTAAATGGATCCTTAGATAATAAGAAATTTGAAGAAAATAAGGGCTAATAAGATAAAAAATAGTAGAAAAGGGGATTTCGATGATAATCCTTATAGGAAAAGATTCTAGAATACCTTATCCTAGAAGTTCTTTTTAAGGATGAGATTTTGGTAACCAAAGATTAGATAGAATATCTATTCTTGGTCCTTTAAATCTCCTATAGTAGCAAGCTTCTATAGTTAATTACTTCTTAGAAAATTATGATTGTCTAAGAAAACTTTTGATTAATGTTAATTGCTTGTTTCCTAAAAAGTTTTAAGGAAAGAAATATCAATTTTCAATCCTAAGGGTAATGTGTCATACTACCCTAAAAGTTTGATTTGGTCAATCTTTTTTGTTTTTGTTTTGTTGTTTTTCTTTTTTAATTTTTTTATCAATGCCTTTTTTGTTTCATTTTTTATCTTTGTCATTTTATTGTCATTTTTTTCATTTGTTTGATGGCTATCTAAAAGTTTAAGGTTTTGTAATTATCCTAAAAGTCTTAGTTTTGTTTTGCCTTGGTTTTGTCATTTTTATATTGTTTATTTTTGTTTTGTTTTATCTATAACATTTGTCCAGTTTTTAGAATGATGTCCAGCAAAACAAAGTTAACACACCCTATAACATGCAAAGGAAATTTAAAATGAAATCAATGTTGTCGTTACATTTTATTCTTACTGCAAAACAGAGTTAGCACACCCTATAATATGCAAAAGAAATATAAAACAATATCAATATCGTAGTATTGTTTTAATTTTCCTGCAAAATAGAGTTAGTACACCTTATAAATGCAAATAAAATCTAAAATGAAACTTAATTTTCATCCTGCATAAGAAAATAATGTCATAAAATGTCAATTTTATTTCTTAAATTTTTTCTATGTTGTTCGGTTACATTTTTGGATAACCCGATTAAGATGTAACTGGCTCCATTATCCCAGGGTCATCAGGGGTCTTAATCTACTTAGTTCGAAAGGTGTTTAAACTAGTACCGAAAGATTTTTGTCAGCAACCAAGATTGCATTGTCCGAGAAATCTTTGTAGACTAAGAATAGTGGGGTGTAAGTTGCATTCGATGATGTTTGTTCATTAGGGTTTCATTTAATTTTTAATGTCTTTTTCCATTTTTAGGTGGGGAAATTTTAGGTTGTATACGATTTTTTAAAGATTTTAATGTCATTTAATGCAAAATCATAGATTTGATGTCTTTTGAAACTAAAGATTCAAGTTTTGAAAATTTAGATTCGATGTAATTTGATTTTTTAAAAGAATTTAGATTCATTGTCGATTGAATCTAAAAATCATGTTTAAGATCTGATTCGATCTAGAAATTTAGATTCAATTTTATTTGAATTTAAAGATTAGATCTAATGATGTTTGGAAACTAGATTCAATGTCATTTGAATCTAGTAATTTTGATTAAGTCTAAACTAGACTTAGATAGAATCTAACATAAGTTAGAGTCTAGAATCATAGATTCTATGTCTTTTGAATTTAATGTTAAATCTTATTATGTTAGACTCAGATAAAATATAACATAAGTTAGATTTTAGAATTCTAGATTCAATGTCATTTGAATCTAATAATTTTTATTAAGTCCAAATTAGACTTAGATAGTATCTAACATAAGTTTGACTTTAGAATCTTAGATTCGATGTCTTTTGAATCTAATGTTAAGTCTAATTATGTTAGACTCGGATAAAATCTAACATAACTAAGATTTTAGAATTCTAGATTCAATGTCATTTTAATATAGAAGAAGTGTTAAGTCTAATATGGATTAGACTTAGATAAAATCTTTTGATAATTAGATTCAATGTCAATTGAATCTAATATATTTGATTTGATCTTTAAAGTAGTTTGAACTTTAATTGATTTTGGGTCAAAAATTTGATCTCAGTTCAATTTGGGTTGAATTTATTGTTTAATTTAACCTGGGTCGAAGAAATGTTGAGTTATATTCAATGTAGATTGAATCTAAAGTTGAGTTAACTTGATTTCATGTCTGTTTGAACTTAAGTTAGAAGTGTTGAGTTAGATTCAATTTAGATTGAATCTAAAGTTGAGTTAACTTGAGTTCATGTCTGTTTGGACTTAAGTTAGAAGTGTTGAGTTAGATTCAATGTAGATTGAACCAAAAGTTGAGTTAACTTTAGTCCATTTTAGGTTGAACCTAAGTAAGATATATTAAGTTAGGTTCAATTTGGGTTGAACTCGAGGTCTAAGTTAACTTGGTTTAGTTTAGGTTGAACCTAAGTTAGATATGTTGGGTTAGGTTCAATGTGGGTTGAACGTAAGATCTAAGTTAACTTAAGTTCAATTTAGGTTGAACCTAAGTTAGATATGTTGAATTAGATTCAATGTGGGTTGAACCTAAGGTTTAAGTTAACTTGGGTTCAGTTTAGATTGAACCTAAGTTAGATTTATTTAGGTTCAATGTGGGTTGAACCTATGGTTTAAGATAAGTCTAGTTAAAATAAACTTAATTAAGGTTTAAGTTTATTTAAGTAATACTCAAAGGTTAATTAAGTCTAATTAGATTAAACTTAATCAAAATTAAAGACAGTTCAAGTCTTATTTAAGTAAAGCTTAATATTTAACCAGGTCTAGTTAAAGTTAGGCTTAACGGAATTGGAAGTTATTTAAGCCTAATTTAAGTAAGGCTTAAATGTTAATTAAGTCTAATAAGTTAGACATAATTAGAGTGTAAGTGACTAAACTTTTGTTAGTTAAGGTTTAATAATTGGATTAGGTCTAATGGGTTAGACCTAATTGAAGTTTAAGTTTGATTAAAACTTAGTTAGTTAATGTTTAAAAATTTAATTAAGTATAATCTGTTAGACTTAATTAAGGGTTAGGATTTTTTAAATCCTATTTGGTTAAGGTTTAATAACTTAATTAAGTCTAATGTGATAAACTTAACTATGGTTTAGAATTGATTAAACCTTTGTTGGTTAAGGTTTAATAGTTTAATAAAATCTGATGTGATAGACTTAATTATAGTTTAGGATTAATTAAACCTTAGTTAGTTAAGATTTAATATATTAATTAAGTTTACAATGATAGACTTAATTATTTTTTAGGATAGATTAAACCTTAGTTGGTTAAAGATTATTAGTTTAATTAAGTCTTATGTGATAGACTTAATAATGGTTTAGGATTGATTAAATCTTAGTTGGTTAAGGTTTAATACTTCAATTAAGTCTAATGTGATAGACTTAATTATAGCTTAGGATTGCTTAAACCTTAGTTAGTTAAGGTTTAATAGATTAATTAAGTCTACTGTGACAGACTTAATTATGGTTTAGGCTTGATTAAACTTTAGTTAGTTAAGTTTTAATAGTTTAATTAAGTCTAATGTGATAGACTTAATGATGGTTTAGGGTTAATTAATCCTTAGTTGGTTAAGATTTAATAATTTAATTAATTCTAATGTGATAGACTTAATTATAGTTTACGATTGATTAAACCTTAGTTGGTTAAGGTTTAATAGATTAATTAAGTCTAATGTGATAGACTTAATTATGGTTTAGGCTTGATTAAACCTTTGTTGGTTAAGGTTTAATTATTTAATTAATTCTAATGTGATAGACTTAAAAATGGTTTAGAATTGATTAAATCTTAGTTGGTTAACGTCTAAAAATTTATTTAAGTCGAATGTGATAGACTTAATTATGGTTTAGGATTAATTAAACCCTTGTTAGTTAAGGTAATATAGTTTAATGAAGTCTTATGTGATACACTTAATTATGGTTTAATTTAATAGGTTTAAAGTTAGTTAAATCTAATTTAGGTAAGGTTTCATTGATTAATTAGACTTAATTAGGGTCAAGTCTAATTGGTTTAAAGTTTAATTAAACCAAATTTGGTTAAGGTTTAATTGATTAATTAGACTTAATCAGGTTTATGTCTAATTAGTCTAATGGTTAATTAAACCTAATTTGGGTAAGGTTTAATTGATTAATTAGACTAAATTAGGGTTAATTCTAATTGGTTTAAAGGTTAATTAAACCAAATTTGGGTAAGATTTAATTGATTAATTCGACTTAATTTGGGTTAAGTCTAAATAGTTTGAAGGTTGATTAAGTTTAATTTAGTTATGACTTAAAATTTTAATAGCTCTAATGGATTAGACCTAATTAGGGTTTGATTTTGTATTAAATTTGATTTAATTAAGGTTTAAGAGGTTTAATTGAGCTTAGTTATATCTTAAGCTTAATTAGAGTTTGATTTGTATTAGACCTAATTTAGTTAAGGTTTAAAAGGTTTAATTAAGTCTAATGATTTCTTAAGCTTAATTAAAGTTTGATTTTGTATTAAACCTCATTTAGTTAAGGTTTATTGGGTTTATTTAAGCATAGTGATGTCTTAAGCTTAATAAAAGTTTGATTTTGTATTAAACCTAATTTAATTAGCGTTCAATAGGTTTAATTAAGCCTAGTGATGTTTTCAGCCTAATTAAAGTTTGATTTTGTATTAAACCTAATTTAATTAAGGTTTAATGGATTTAATTAAGCCTAGTGATATCTTAAGCCTAATTAAAGTTTGATTATATCTTAAGCCTAATGTAAAGAAAGCTAAAGGAGAATTAACTAGGTTTAATGTATGGTTAACCTTATTTGATTTTATTTTTATCTTGAATCCTAATTTAATTAAGGATTAATTAAGTTAATTAGAGTTAATGTTGGATTAATCTTAATTAAGTTTTAATTTGAGTCCATTGAGTGTTTGAACTCATTCTTAACTCATGGTGGCATGAGTTAGATGAAGGGTAAAAAGTATCTTAGATATTTAAATTTTTTTAAAATTTTAACCCTAACAAGAAAATGTCATTTTAAATTTTTCAAAAGGTTAGAATCTATCATTTTAGGGTTTAGATTTGTCCTCCAAAATTTCTAACCAATTTCCAATATAAGTTTCCTATTTTCTGATTTTTAGAATTATTTTTAAAAATAATTGTCCAATCTCATGAAATTAGGAAAAGCTGTCCTAGAGAATTTTCTTAGCCTTAGAAAAATCAAATATTGTTCTTAAGGATCTAAAGATTAATCCCTCAAAGTTTCATATTTTTCTGATTTATAATTAATTGTTAATAATTAAAATACCTCCGAGAGTAATTAATTAATTATAAATCAAATATAAGTCAAAAATTCAAAATTTCAATTTCACAATGTTCTCCTCACTGTCTTGAGTTCAGAGGTATTTTTGTTATATTGTTGTGATTTTTGTGTGCAAAGATATGTATTTTTTTATTGGATTAAGTTGAATTTATTTTAAATAAAACTTTATCCAATCAGAAAAATCTTGGGGGCGTCGTGTGTTCTCGAATCAGTCGAAACATGTCTTATCCACTGTGGGAATCCGAATAGCAGAGATAGCATGATTTAATGTTAACCACCCATTTCCAAATCACAGGAATAGACGGCTAATGTTCTTCGTTATCATGTGTTCTGATTCGGTAGACCGTCCATGGTCTAGAAGCAAGTTCTCCCTCGATTCTCAATGAAATGGAGCGAAATTTCTTTCTATAGGATCTGTGTGAGATAACGAAGCCATCCATATGGTCATGTATGGGATTTGAAATGGTTTCCTTCATAATATATCGAACCCGAACACCTTAAGGAGGAGGGTGAGTCATGCTTTAAAATTGGGGGAGAATGCCACTTCATTTTTCTCACCATGTTGAGGTTTAACCATGGTTAATATGATGTGGCATTCGTTGAATTTTGTTGTAATAGGTCATATGGGTTGTGTCTAACCCATATTAGGTCACTCATGATGTCATAAAGGGGTTTCGAATTTTAAAAACCATTTATTGTGTCATGTGTGATGTCATGTGTCCAAATTTTATTTTATGGCTTTTTAATTATTTCTGTAATTAATTTAAAATGTTGGAAATTATATTGTTAGTTAATAAATTAATCAAAATAAATTTAAGATTATTTGATTAATTTTATCATTTTTGGTCCAAAATTGGGTATTCTGACCAAATTTGATACATGTTGGCTAGGGTTGGCCAATATTGACCAAAGTTGACCTAAGTTGATCAATTTTGGTACAAGGGTGACCTATTTTGAATTTTCTAACTTTTTTATGGTTTGATTAGTCATAAATTCCAAGGGTTTTATCATTAAGAGCTTAGTTTAGTCATGTTGACCAATTTTAGGGTTTAAGTCAAACTAAAGGTCAATGTGGTGACTTTTGGATTAAATTTTTGTCACTTTGATCAATGTTAAGTTGAGCATGTCAATGTCTATCTTTTAAGTTAATTTTGTGGTCAAAGGGGCATGGATTAGCCATTTTAACCAATTTTTACCCTTTTAGGTCAAGAGTTGACCAATGGGGCTAGGGTGGTTGTCTTTGTGTCATGTATGGATTGTTTTGATCAAATTTTAATTATTTATGTCAAAGAATGACCAATAAGGTCAATGCAATAGTCTTTGGGTCATGGTTTAATCATTTTGACTAAAATTAACTTTTTGGTCAAAGGTGACCAATGATGTGAATATGGCGGTTTTTAGGTATTGGGTTGATGATTTTGGTTAATATTGACTTTCGGGTTAAAAGTTGACTATTTGGGTCAATGGAGTGGTCATTGGGTCAAGGATTGACCATTTTGACCAAAGTTGACTTTTTGGTCAAAAGTTGACCTATTGGGTCAATGGGTTGGTCAATGGGTCAGAAATTGACCATTTTGACCAAAGTTGACTTTTTGGTCAAAAGTTAACCAATTGGGTCAATGGAGTGGTCATTGGGCTAGAAATTGACCAAAAGTTGACCTATTGGGTTAATGGGATGGTCATTATGTTAAAAATTAACCATTTTGACCAAATTTGACTTTCTGGTCAAAAGTTGACTTATTGGGTCAATAATTGATTAATTCACAGTTTGTCATTACTGATTTAATCATTTTGGGTTAAAGAAGGACTTATAGGGTTTTACCCTAGTCATTAGGGTTTAGTGATTATTAGTGAGATTTAGGAAGTCTATATTGGTATAATTCCTATCTCAAACTGACTTTTAAATGATCCTCACAAAAGTGAGGTCAATATTCTCTAAATATAGATATATTTGTAAATTGAGTAGAACATTTTAACGACCAACATAATTTTGGAGACTCCACTGGAGACTAGTGTCTCTCTCCATTATGATCAGAAAGTTTGTCTTCATACATTGGTAATTTGTCGATGTCCCTTATGGTTCAGATTACCATTCTTCCATTGGCATGCTTTTCTCACTTCTTTCTTGGGTAAGCACCGTTAACTTTCCTCGATTCCAGGGTCGTCTGTTTGATTACCCTTAAAAAGATGGTTCAGAAGTCTTTAGGATTTTCTTCCTTTTGTGTGGGGTCAGACACCCAATAAGTGTGTTGGTGAACAAGTTTTTTCAAAGCAATGTGTGTTGTGAAGGGGGATTATAGACATGGTCCCGCACTTCACTTTCCTTCAATTTTTGCTATTGGCAAGTTGAGCCAACTCTTCTCAAATCTCAAACTCTTTTTAATTCTTGAAAATAAAATCTAAGCTCTTTAAATTGGTAATTAAATGATAAAATTGAAAATGTGTTAAAATCTTGAAAATGAAACGAAATGATATGAAATGAAAGTGTACCCAGTCCACAGAACAACCTCTATTAATTCATAGTTTTTGCACTATGATTACAAGGTTTAAGCCTTCACTAACTTTTAGAACCATTTTGAATTGAAGGTTATGATGTACACCCTGACGCTCACTTTCTCCTTAAACATGCCCACTGATCACAGAAAAATTCATTAAGAAATTCATATCTATTTTTGATGAAATTGTACTTTAAAGAAAGGTATTTTCTTTATTTTACTGTAGAAATGAAGATTTATAAGTGATGGAAGCAAAAAACATGAAATGGAGCTAATTTGAATCAAAAAGGAGGAAATTCATGCAAATTGAACTAAGTCTCCGACGGTGAGATCGAGGCCGCCGACGGCGAGATTTCTAAGGAGAAATTCTGAAGGATTTATAACTACTTAGCCGACAGCGAGCCCGAGCCCACCGACAGCGAGATCGCGCAGTTTGAAGACCTTCTAGAAGCCCCGCCGACGGTGAGATCGTTTCCTGTCGACGGCGAGATAGTTTAAAATGCAAATACTTTGAACCTGTACACTTTTTGAAGAGGTGTTTAAGCACCCCTTGGACCTTTGCTTACCTCTATAAATAGAGGCCGAATTCTACTGTCTTGGTGTGTCTCTTGAGTCTTCTGTGTGATTATTTTAGTGAGTCTGAGTGAGTTTGTTTATCATTAGTGAGTTTATTAGTTTAATTGAGTGCTATTTAGTTTGTTGTACTAGAAGGAAAAGTCAAAGGAACTTCAAGGAGTCTGCTTGGGGAGGAAATTAAGATAAGTATATTTGTTTATTGTTGTTGTTAACTTTAAACGAAATCCATGCTTTATGTTATTCCCATGCATTCTGAGTAGTTTTCTTAGTCTTTCTCATTGTTTATGAAAATTATGCGAATTGATGAAATTAAATAGTACCTAATATATTAAAATAAATTGTGATAATTCTTACTTAAAACTTAATTTACTTTCAATCTGGCCAATTGAGTTGTTAAAATATGTTGAATTATGAACTATAGTAAAAATTACATCTAATATTCAAGGAAGTCAAAAACCTTGGAAGGAGGGTGCAAATAAATAGGGAAATATTAATTATTGGACATAGAATCGGACATTTTAGTGTGACAGACTAAAATATTTAATTTGGTTCTATTGTTTGAGAGCTGAAGTGTAGATGTTAGCCCTCAGGTGAGGGGAACGTGGGAGCTCTGAAGTGGCAGCCAGTATCATCCCAGCCTAGCCGCAAATTCAGTAATCAAACATAGGATTAGTCGATGTTCTTTGCACCTAGATCAAAGGATAAAGAATAGGAATGCTCCTATTCGTCACAATACAATTTAAGAATTCTATTTAAAATCATCATTCACTTAATTTTCTAAAAAACAAGGAGAAGGATGCTTTTTTACGAATTATTTAAGTTAACTTTATTTCAAGCATTAGTTTACTTTAGTTTACTTTAGCTACTTTAAATTTTCGTCTACTATATTAGTAAGTAATTCCTTTAAATTTAGCTGATAACAATTCTGTTAAAAACTTCTCTGTGGGATCGATAACCAGGACTCCACTAGAGCCCTGTATTACTTGATACGATACGTCTATTTGCATAGAATCCACATTAAACATTCCATCATTATATATATATATATATATATATATATAGATATATATATATATATATATTAATTAAAGCGGAATCAAGTTTTTGGTGCCGTTGCTATAACATAAATTACAAACATATTAAAAAGTGGGTCAAGTTTTTGGCGCCGTTGCCGGGGAAGTAAAGAAATTATTTACTAGAGTAACGGACTATTTTAAATTTATTTTATAAAACTGTATGCAAAAATTTGGAAACGAAAATTTAATACCTTACGATTCAGAATTAGAGCGTACAATTAAAAGAATTAGAAAACAAAAAAGAGAAATTATAAATTTAACACAAATGGCAAATATTCCTGAAAATGAAAATATCAATCAACCAAGACCATTACGAGATTATGTGAATCCTACATTATATGAATTTTATTTAATTATTCAAAACCCTGATGTAGCTGCTAATTCATTTGAACTTAAACCTGCAATTATCCAAATGGTACAAAACAATCAATTTAGTGGTTCACCTACTGAAGATCCTAAAATACATCTTACTAGTTTTTTAGAACTATGTGCTACTTTCAAATATGAAGGAGTATCTAACAATGCTATTAGACTTAGACTTTTCATTTTTCTTTAAGGGATAAGGCTAAAATGTGGTTAAATTCGTTAGCACCTGGATCTATTAAAACTTGGGGAGAATTATCACAAAAATTTCTATCCAAATATTTTCCACCATCTAAAACTCCTAAGCTTAGAAATGATATAACTTCTTTTAGTCAGTTTGATGGAGAGTCCATATATGAAGCTTGGGAGAGATTTAAAGAACTTCTTAGGAAATGCCCACATCATGTGTTACCAGATTGGTTAATTATCCAAACTTTCTATAATGGATTAGTAGGATCTTTAAGATCAATCATCGATGTTGCTGCTGGAGGATCATTAATGTCAAAACCATTTGATGACGCCTATGCACTAATCAAAGAAATGGCAACCAATAAATTTCAATGGCCTGCTGATAGAATGAATCCGAAAAAGATAGCTAGTATTCATGAAAATGATGCAATATCTAAGTTAGCTTTGCAAATAGCTGTTGTATCTAAAAAATTAGATCATTTTGGAATGAATTACTCTACAAATATATCAGAAGAAAATTCATCCGGACAACTTATAGAATCTCAATCTCAATATGAAACTATTAATGCAATTAACAACAGACCCAATAATCCTTATGCAAATTATTATAATCCTGGATGGAAAAATCATCCTAACTTTAATTGGAATAATAATATAATTAATCAACCATGGATGAATAATATGGCACAACTATTAGGAAATCCATCTAATCAAGCAAAATCTTAATTATAAACCTAATTATCCACCTGGATTTAATAATAATAACCCACAATTTAAAGACAAGAAATTATCAATAGAAGAATTAATATTAAATATGGGTCAACATTTACAAAATCAAGGAAATCAATTACAAATACAAGGAAACCAATTACAAAATCAAGAAACAGCTATCAAAAATATTGAAACTCAATATGGACATATCGCTACTGCACTTAATAATAGAATACCTGGAACATTTCCTAGTTATGTGGAAATAAATCCCAAAGATAAGGGAAATGAACAAATTAAAGCTATACAATTACGAAGTGGAAAAGAGGAAGTGGAAATTGAAAAGGAAAAGAATCAACAAGATCCGAACTTAGAAAATCCTTTAATACCTATGAAAATTTCTGTTGAAAAACCTCCACCACCATTTCCTCAACGACTAATTCAACATAAAAAAGATAAATAATTTGCTAAATTCCTTGAAATTTAAAAAAAATTAATGATAAATATTCCTTTCGTAGAAGCTTTAGAACAGATGCCAAACTATGTAAAATTCATGAAAGATATTCTAAATAAAAAAAGAAAATTTACCAATAATGAAATGGTCGCACTTAGTGAAGAGTGTAGTGCTATTATTCAGAAAAAACTTCCTAAAAAGTTAAAAGATCCTGTTAGTTTCACTATACCCTGCGCTATTGGAGAAAAATTTTATGGAAAAGCTTAGTGTGACTTAGGAGCAAGCATCAATCTAATGCCTCTATCAATTTTTAAAAGATTACGATTGGGAGAAATTTCACCTACTTCAGTAACTCTTCAGTTAGCTGATCGTTCTGTTACTTATCCTAAGGGAGTTATTGAAGATGTATTAGTAAAAGTGGACAAATTTAACTTCCCTGTAGATTTTATTGTCTTTGATATGGAAGAAGATAAAGAAATTCCTATTATTTTAGGAAGACCATTTTTAGCCACTGGAAAAGCTATGATAGATGTTCAGAAAGGAGAATTAACTATGAGAGTAAATGGCCAAAAAGTTACTTTTAATATTTCTAAATCAATGAAATATCCGGCACTAGAAAAAGATGATGAGTGTTTTCGAATGGAAGTACTCGATCATTTACAAAAAGAACATTTTAAGGAATATTATGAAGAAAAATTAGAAAAAGAAAATATTGAATTAATTGAAAAATCTGAGATAAATGAAGAACTAGATTATATTCAAGAGAAATTTGAATTTTTGGATAATACTGAAAACACTGAAAAAAATATAGTTTCATCGATTATTAAACCTCCTGAACTTGAGTTAAAAATGTTTCCTAATCATTTAAAAAATGCTTACTTAGGTAATTCTTCAACTCTACCAGTTATTATTTCATCTGAATTAAATGAATCTCAAGAACAAAAACTTTTAGATACACTAAGAAAATATAAGAAAATTTTTTGTTGGACTTTAGCAGATATTAAAGGAATTAGTCCTTCAATTTGTATGCACAGAATTATTTTAGATAATGAACATAAACCTAAAGAAGATCCACAAAGGAGATTAAATCCAATAATGAAAGAAGTAGTTAAAAAGGAAATTTTAAAATGGTTAGATAATGGTATTATATATCCTATTTCTGACAGTGCTTGGGTAAGCCCAATCCACTGTGTACCTAAGAAAGGAGGAGTGACTGTCAAAGCTAATGAAAATAATGATCTTATCCCTATAAGACAAGTTACTGGATGGCGAATATGCATTGATTATAGAAAATTAAACACAGCCACCAGGAAAGATCACTTCCCTTTACCATTTCTAGACCAGATATTAGATAGATTAGTCGGACATAAATATTTTTGTTTATTAGATGGATATACCGGTTATCATCAAATACAAATTGCTCCCGAGGATCAAGATAAAACTACATTTACTAGTCCTTATGGAACTTTCTCTTTTCGAAGAATGCCTTTTGGATTTTGTAATGCACCTACAACATTCCAAAGATGTATGATGTCTATATTTAGTGAATTAATTGATATTGGAATAGAAGTATTTATGGATGATTTCTCTGTATTTGGAACAACATTCGACACATGCTTAAATCATCTTGAAAAAGTATTTGAAGTATGTGAGAAAACTAATTTAGTTTTTAATTGGGAGAAATGTCGATTTATGGTTACGAAGCGGCGTTGTATTAGGGCATAAAATTTCGGAAAAAGGCATGGAAGTAGACCTCGCAAAAATTCAAGTTATAGCTAAATTACCACCTCCAACTACGATGAAAGGGGTAAGAAGTTTTCTTGGACATGCTTGGATTCTACAGACGTTATATTAAAGATTTTTCAAAAATTACAAACCTCTATGCCAACTTCTTGAAAAGGACAAGAAATTTGAATTTATAACTGAATGCCTGAATGCTTTTGAATTATTAAAAGATAAATTAATTACAACATCTATAATTGTTTCACCTAATTAATACATTTGAGCTTATGTGTCATGCTAGTGATTATGTTATAGGAGCAGTTCTTGGGCAAAGATATAATAAGATTTTCAAAGTTATATTCTACGCTAGTAAAACTCTAAGTGATGTTGAAATAAATTATACAGTTACTAAAGAGAATTATTAACAATTGTATATGCTTTTAATAAATTTCGGCATTATCTAATAGGAACTAAATGTATTGTACATATTGATCATTCTTCTATAAAATATTTAATGCAAAAGAAATATTCTAAACCAAGATTAATCATATGGATATTATTAATGCAAGAATTTGATTTTGAAATCATTAACAAAAAGGGAACTGATAATCAAATTGCAGATCATTTATCAAGATTAAAAAATCATGAATTATCTGAAACTGATAATGAAATTTTAAACAGTTTTCCTGATGAACAACTTTATAATATTAATGAGTTGAAAATACCTTGGTATACTGATATAGTAAATTATATTGTAAGTGACATTTTACCACCTATGTTAACTTTGCAACAACAGAAAAAATTCATTCACTATACTAAAACATATTTTTGGGATGAACCATACTTATATAAGCAATGTAAGGATCTAATCATTAGAAGATGCGTACCTTATGAAGAAACTGAACCAATCATTCAAAAATGTCATGATTCTAATTTTGTAGGACATTTTGGGACAGATAAAACTGCATATAAAATTCTACAATTTAGATTCTACTGGCCTACTCTATTTAGAGATGTATATAGATATATAAAAACCTGCGATAAATGCCAAAGAGTAGGAAACATATCGAGAAAAAATGAAATGCCTCTGAATTTTATTTTAGAAGTTGAAATTTTTGATGTTTGGGGATTAGATTTCATGGGACCTTTTATTCCTTCATTTGGAAACTCATATATATTAGTAGATGTTGATTATGTTTCCAAATGGATTGAAGCACAAGCTTTACCTAGGTGTGATGCTAAAAGTGTTTCAAAATTTTTAATGAAAAAAATTTTTACTAGATTTAGAATGCCTAGAGTGATTATCACTAACGGATGAACTCATTTTAGAAATAAATATATTCACAAACTAGTAGAAAAATATAATATTATGCATAAGATATCAATCGCTTATCATCCACAAACTAGTGGATTAAGTTGAAGTTTCTAATCGAGAGATTAAGCGTATATTAGAAAAATCCGTAAACCCTAATAGATTAGGCTGGTCTATAAGACTAGACATCGCATTATGGGCATACATAACTGCTTATAAAACTCCGATTGGAATGACTCCTTACAAGCTTATATATGGAAAAACTTGTCACTTACCAGTTGAATTAGAATATAAAGCATATTGGGCGATTAAAGAATTTAATTATAATTTGAAAAAAAGCTCGTGAGAAGAGAATGTTGCAATTAAATGAATTGGAAAAATTAAGAAACGAATCATATGATAATGATAGGACTTATAAAGAAAGAATGAAATTATGGCATGATCGGAAGATTAATCAGAGAAATTTTGAACCAGGACAAGAAGTTTTGCTTTATAATACTAGATTGAAATTATTTCCTGGGAAATTGAAATCTCGATAGTTAGGACCTTTCACCATAACTCAAATATTTTCATATGGAACTATAGAAATTGAAGATCCAAAAACAGGACATAGATTTAAGGTAAACGGACATAGATTAAAACCATATTTCAAAGGTAGAAGACAAAATTTTAAAGAGGTTTTAATGCTTAGTCAACCTGATTACTAATTGAATTAGGTCGGGCTGACGACGTTAAACCAAGCACTTTATGGGAGGCAACCCATAGTAATATTTTATTTTAATTATCTGCAAATTAGTGAGTCTATATTATTAAAACAAATCTTACTACTCAAATTTTTTATAAGAATCATCACAAAGTTGAACATATATGATAAGATCAGAAAATATTCGTACCAGAGCGAGATTGGACAATTTTATGAAATCTCACCGACGGCGAGGTCGATTCTCACCGACAGCGAGATCTCGTGTAAAATTTAAGTCAGTTCTATAACTAGCTCGCCGACGGCGAGAAACTTCTCGCTGACGGCGAGGTTGAAAATTTGGTTTCTTAAAGATTTTTTGTGCGGTTTTGGACGGATCTAAGTCATTTCTTCGTAGGAAACTATCCCAAATCCAAATTTTCACTGTTTTCTTCCTTAGAAACGACTAGAGACCAATCCTTTCCGAAATAGCCACAAAACTCTTAGAAACCATAAAAACTGAAGATTTCAACCGAAGAAAATTCGTCAGTTCGGAGGCACAGCGTATCTTCAATAAAGGCTTGATGAAGAAAAGACTTTTTAAAGAAAGAGGATTTGTCAACAGAGGAGTAGAGAATTCCACCACAAAAATCGAAGAAATGATGGCACAACGGCATTGGAAGGTATTTTGTTATACAACATCCGTTGTAGTTATTCCAGTAGTTAAAGAGTTTTTCTCTAATTTACATGCGATCAACAATGGAAATGTCTACATCATAGGAAGATGGGTAACATTTACTCCTTCAAGGGTAAATGAATTACTTTCTATAGAAAATGCCTCTGTTTTTCATTATTCCAACTTTGTGCCTTCAAGATACAATATGAACGAGATCTATAGATATCTGACCGACAAACCGATGATTGGGAATTACGCGAAGAAGGGTATGTCAGTTTTTCTGCATCACTTCTTAACCCTGTCTCGAAGCATTGGCATTTCTTTATATCATCAAAATTATTACCTACTATGAGGGTAAATAAAGTTTCAAAGGAATGCGTTATTTTAAACTACTGTATTCAAATTGGATTACCTATCGATGTTGGATCAATAATAGTAAAGTCTGCATTGGGATTGATTGTGCATGGGTCAGTGCATGGACTTGGACACCCATCAACTATATTTGCTTTATGCAGTCAGTACCAAGTTTGTTATGAGGCTTAGGAAAAAGTACTTTTACCATGAAAACCACTGGATCCTACTGATATGTTTCCAACTTTGGATAATAATAATGAGATTACCATTATTTCTAACAGAGCATCACAGAACAATTCTTTAGCAAGGCCCATTACTGATAAAATTAACTTCATTCTGAAGAAGATTAAAGGATTGGAGAAAGAATTACAAAATGTGATGAATTCCATAGACAATATCTCTGATATGTTTGATCACATTGACTGGAGAATGAAGGAGCACTTTGATCACACTGGACATCAGGAGGCCAGTTTTATTCATCTACTAAGACAGAATGGATGGATTAATGAAGAATCTACTGCAGAATTCCCTTTCAGGCCTTTCTACAATTTATTTGTGCACCTGCGTCGCATCAGAAATATCAGAGAAGATGTTAGTTCAGACACTGAAGAGTAGGAAAGATTTCTATGTTTATGTCATATATTTGTGTATATATGTGTTAATTTAGATTTAGGTTTTATTATGAGTCGAACTTTGATTTGATCATCTCAGATTTGATGAGATTTTATGTAATTTTTATGTCTCTGCATTTAGAGTGTTATGGTGTGGATTGCGATGCTGAGTATTATGGATTTGAATATTTAAGTTAAGTATGTGTTAAGTTGTTAGTGTGAAGTTTGTAAGTATCATGGATTTCATATATCAAGTTATATTGTTTGTGTTGTGTGAACTTTTTGTGAGTTTTAGTATCTAATCTTCATACTATTATTACATTAAGTGATCGGAAGATTGATTAAAGGTAAATCGAGGTTAAAAATGATTGACAAATTTCAAAAATTTAAAAAATTTTGGGATCTAGCCGACGGCGAGAATTATCTTACCGACAGCGAGAAAACCCGCTGACAGCGAGACCGATCTCGCCAACGGTGGATTTTTCCCGAAACTTTTGCCTTATCAAATTAATTATTTTGCCGACGACGAGAAAAATCTCGCCGACAGCGAGATCCCAAAAAGACCTATATTTGACCGGTCAACCGACACTATTCATCATCCCTTTCCACAAATTTTCAAAAAAACTGACCTAGGGCTTGAGAGATCTCGGATTTGAAGTGATTTCAAGACTTTTTGACACCGGATTTCATCTTCTCTCGTAAGAGCTTCACTCCTATGCAATAATTTTTTATTTTCACCATGGATTTCTTCTACATTGGGAAATTTTGGAAAAATTCGAAATGTGGAGAAATTACTTGGAAGAAATCCCTGGAGATTAATTTAAATTGATTTTAGATGTTGTAGAAAGCCATCTTATTAATTTTTGGAAGTTTAGTTAGAATTTTTTGTGATTTTTATAGATCGAACGAATGGCTCCTCGACAAAAATGAAGAGTGGATTACGACACTGAACGATTGATCAATGCACGAGCGAAAAATCGATATTTTGAAAATATTCAAGGAAGGAAGTGCATTGCGGATCGAGTTTTCAAGAATCCAGGAGGAGAAGTGGAGCGAGTTATAAAGGAACGAGGATGGGAAAAATTCTGTTATGTTTCATATAGAGAAGTTGTGGATGTAGTAAAGGAATTCTATGCAAATTTGACGGCAATTGAGGATGCACCAGTAAAGGTACGGGGATTTATGGTTGAATTCAGCGCTGCAAGAATAAACTTGTTCTATGAAGTTCGTGATCTGCATACTAGCGAGTATGATACTTTCGGTACTGCGGAAGGACCTCTGGAACAAGTTATAGACTTTCTCACTGACGGGAAAGGAGTTTGGAAGATTAAGCAGCGAGATAGGGTAAATTTCTCTCTTTCTATGTTAAATGCAATCTCTAAAGCCTGGCATTATTTTATTTGCTCTATATTGTTACCCACTTATCAACATAGTGAGGTAACAAGAGATAGAGTAATTCTAAACTTACGCATTCGGAACGATAGGAGCATCGACATAGGTAACATTATTTATAGAAATATGTTAGCCACTTGCTCGAAGTGAGAGTGGAGGAGGATTGGGACATCTGGTTTGATTTTTGCACTCGCCAACTCTGCGGAGTTGAGGCCGGAAGAAAATGAGGAATGGATAGAGCCAATGAAACCTATCACTCCCACCAATATTAAGACTTATGAATCCCATGAGGGATGGAGATCAGGAACGAGGAGTTACATGCCTTCATCAAGTAGAGATATCCCCTCTATCAGTTATGATCCTCCTCAGCCCACCACCCCTACCCTTCAAAATCTGATGAATGAGTTAACCTTGAGTAGAAGAAGTTTTGAGCCGTTTGGAGAGACTATCGAGAGAAGATTTGATCATCTGGATCACAGAATTGATGGATTGGAAAGAAGACATGATTACGATAGTGAATATCTCCAGCGCCATTCAGAGTATGAATTTGCCTACTACGAAGCTGAACGTCTCTATAGGAGTGGTGATTTAGATGTTATCTTTCCTGAGTGCCCCCGCTATTCACAGAACTAGCCTACTCAGCCTTCTCAGCCTGGAGATCAGGGAGATGACATAGCTTGGGATTTTAATGCAGAAGATTAGAACCTTTGTTTAGTTTATTTAGTTTGTTTAAATTAGTTGTTTTGAAAACTTTGTTATTCTGTGTGTAATATTTTAGTACTTTCTGTGGACTATAGACTTGGTATGTTTGTTTGTTTGCTTGAGCTGTGATATTAGAATTCTTATGTGTGTTAAATTAGTTTGCAATTTTTTTTTAGGATTTTAGTTTAATGTTTTTATAAGTTATGAATGTTAAACATTGTTTAGGATGTTTTAATATGTTTTAAAGTAGATTAGTTAATTGTATGTGTAGTAATAGATTAAGTTTTCAATTGTTATGTTTGATACTTATTTTAAAATTTCCATCCCTGCACTTTCTTTTAAATATTATATGTGGAAGAATACTAACGATACGGAGTTACGTAAGTAATAAAAAGCACGCTAAAAATTTCAAAGAAAAGAAATACCTAAAGCTCGAAGGTATGATAAATTTTACTATATACTTTCCCTTTTTCATTATTTAGTATAGATAGAAAAATTTAAGTTTGGGGGAAGGTAAAAATACAAATTTAATTATTAAAATTGTTCTCGAATTTCTATTTTCAAAAATTAGTATTAAATGATTTTCTATAAGTAGTTTTTCAATTCAATAAACATGAATTACTTTATTTAATTATTATATAAAGTTAAATAAAATTTTTCTATTAATTCAGTTAATTAATGGAATAAGATATTTGGTTAAAAGGAATAAGATATAGTAAACTATTTAAAGTAAGGAAACTATATTCTAAAAATTGAAAATTCTTAAGTATTTAAGTGAAAAAGATATAATAGAAACTCAATGAAGTAAAGGCTATGAAATATATATAAGCAAGAAAAGATTTTAAGTTTCAAATTTAGGAAGATAAATTGAAGTTCAAAATTATTAATAGGCTATCCAGATACAGTAATCCTCACTTGAAAAAGAAAAAGAAAAAAAAAGAGAATAAAGAAAAAAGAAAAAAAAAAAGAGAAAAAGAAAAATATAAGTGAGGAGAAGCTTGAGGAGATGCCTTATCAAAAATTGGCTTCAATGGATTCAACCTAAAAGGTAGAACTTAATTATATTTCTAAACTTATATATATAGATTAGTATTTTACTAAATAGTGTTTTCTTGAACTTCATATCATCTAAATATCTTAAGTAATTTACTCTTTTAAATATAGTAATTCCTGAAATAAATAGAAAACTAGAAATCTTAAACCTGATAACTAGATAATCTTATATCTATGAAATTAATTTAATTACTTAGAAATATTTCTATTCAACTTTACTATAATACTATTTAAATTTAATTCATAGTATATCTGAATTGAAAAATACTATTAAGGAAATCATTATTTTTATTTAGTATTAAAATTACTTGAGGACAAGTAATAATTAAGTTTGGGGGATTTTGATCACAGAAAAATTCATTAAGAAATTCATATCTATTTTTGATGAAATTGCACTTTAAAGAAAGGGTTTTTCTTTATTTTACTACAGGAATGAAGATTTATAAGTGATGGAAGCAAAAGCATAAAATGGAGCAAATTTGAATTAAAAAGGAAGAAATTCATGCAAATTGAACTAAGTCGCCGACGACGAGATCGAAGCCGCCGACGGCGAGATTACTAAGGAGAAATTCTGAAGGATTTATAACTACCTCGCCGACAGCGAGCCCCAGCCCGCTGACAGCAAGATCTCGCGGTTTGAAGACCTTCTAGAAGCCCCGCCGACGGCGAGATCGTTTCCCGCCGACGGTGAGATAGTTCAAAATGCAAATACTTTGAACCTGGACACTTTTTGAAGAGGTGTTTAAGCACCCCTTGGACCATTGCTTACCTCTACAAATAGAGGCCAAATTCTAGTGTCTTGGTGTGTCTCTTGAGTCTTCTGTGTGTTTATTTTAGTGAGTCTGAGTGAGTTTGTTTATCATTAGTAAGTTTATTACTTTAATTAAGTGCTATTTAGTTTGCTGTAATAGAAGGAAAAGTCAAAGGAACTTCAAGGAGTCTGCTTGGGGAGGAAATTAAGATAAATATATTTGTTTATTGTTGTTATTAACTTTAAATGAAATTCATGCTTTGTGTTATTCACATGCATTCTAAGTAGTTTTCTTAGTCTTTCTCCTTGTTTATGAAAATTATGTGAATTGATGAAATTAAAAAGAAGTACCTAATATATTAAAATAAATTGTGATAATTTTTACTTAAAACTTAATTTACTTTCAATCTGGCCAATTGAGTTGTTAAAATATGTTGAATTATCAACTATAGTGAAAATTACATCCAATATTCAAGGAAGTCAAAAACCTTGGAAGGAGGGTGCAAATAAATAGGGAAATATTAATTATTGGACGTAGAATTGGACATTTTAGTGTGACAGACTAAAATATTCAATTTTGTCCTATTGTTTGAGAGCCGAAGTGTAGATGTTAGACCTCGAGTGAGGGGAACGTGGGAGCTACGAAGTGGCGACCGGTATCCTCCCGGCCCTAGCCGCGATTCGGTAATCAAACATAGGATTAGTCAATGTTCATTGCACCTGGACCAAAGGGTAAGGAATAGGAACGCTCCTATTTGTCACAATACAATTTAAGAATTCTATTTAAAATCATCATTCACTTAATTTTCTAAAAAACAAGGAGAATGATGCTTTTCTGAATTATTTAAGTCAACTATATTTCAAGCATTAGTTTACTTTAGTTTGCTTTAATTACTTTAAATTTCCGTCTACTATATTAGTAAGTAATTCCTTTAAATTTAGTTGATAACAATCCTGTTAAAAACTTCCCTGTGGGAACGATAACCAGGACTCCACTAGAGCCCTGTATTACTTGATACGATACGTATACTTGTGTTGAATTCGCATTAAACATTCAATCATTAAATATATATATGTATATTAAACGGGAATCAAGTTTTTGGTGCCATTGCTATAACATAAATTACAAACATATTAAAAAGTAGGTCACCCACCACACGTGAAGCTTGTCTTGTAGCACTTATAATTGAGTTCGGGACCAACTTGAGTGATTTTGAAGTCATTCTTGGAAAAGCCCCATTTGTTGTCATGAAGATAGCTACCCTAAAAGTATAAGAGCCGTCTGTTGAGTTCGATCCGAACTCTCATCAAGAATTCCCTTCAACTAAGAAGGTGAAGTTCACCCCCGCCCTCATTAATCTAGTCGTATCCGTGCCAGGGAGAGTCCTTACCTCTATTGATACTAGTTTTACTATCACCACACACACCTTCCCATCGTCCAAAGGGAATGAGATTTTGTTTAAGATTCAACTGATGAGTTTCCTGCCCCACCTTTAGTTTTTGACTTTAGTTACTGATCTTGATTTGCCCCACAAACTAGATCTCAAATGAGGAACTGTAGTCGCAAGATCATGAAAGCTGTCAAAGCTCAATTTGTAAGTCTTTCAGTTATTGAAGAGATTCCTCAGCAAGAGGAACTCAGCATACCGGAGACCACTACGCTCCTTCGAGAGAGTTGGTTCCATCCATTAATAGATACTACTGGAGTTGAAAGCCTCCATAGAATTTCCAATACTCTGCCGCTGCCACACAATTATGATATAGTAAGGGAGAAGCCTACACCCGTCACTCGATTCTGTACTGTGTTCCAGAGGTTGGCCGATAAAAAGGATGTTCAGTCACCGAGTTGCTCAAGGGAATGGGATGTGCAATGTCCTAAAAAATGAAGTATGAAAATCTAACGAAGGAAAGACTTGATAATCCAGTATAGAATTTATTTGAAGCAACGTCAGCCCATGTTCTCGTTAAGCTCTACTTAGGCAAACATGTGGTGCCGCTAACACCACCATAAATACTACTACCTTCACTCTAAAACCTGAAAAGCGCAGATAAGTTAACTCTTGGCTTAGTTCGAGAGTACCATCAGCCGAAGAATATAAGGAATTCCTGAAGAATAAGGGTAGGAGATGATTATTTTCCTATGTTCATGGTCTGCACCCTAGGAAGCACACTTCTCCTCGTCACTCTAATGTCCCCGCCGAGACATTCCGTTATAAGGCGCCGACCTTTAAGAGGAAAGAGTGGGTACCAAAGGTTGATGTATCAGTACATTCTAAGAAGTTTGTGGAGCATGAGTCTGATATTCTCGTTGCCACTACTTTCATTGCTTCTGAGTCCGTTGCAGAGAGAGGTGACAGTCCACAAAAAACTATAGATTTGAAGTTAATTAATGAGAAAGTAGTTGATGATAAAATTTGAAAGCTTTGAGCTGAGATTTCAGATCTAGCAAAGGAGAGAGGATTAACATTTATGAAGAGGATTACTCCCTATTAGAATACCTGGAGGAAGAATTTATGGAGATCAACGTTGTTGAAACCAAGGCTACATCACCTGCGCATGAAGCTTTTCCATCTGAGGAGAAAACCGTAGAAGAGTTCCAGAGGACAATTTTGATGAGAGATGAACAGATAAGTTGGATGGAGAAAAATGGAGAAAATGGTTGCCTCCATGACCACTATGACCATAGTACATGGACAATTGAAGTCACGAACAGTAACATCTCTAGAGGTAAATCAGCCTGAAATGATACATATTACAGATGAAAGAAGAGAGGTCGCTTCTACTAATAAAGATGAGCCAGCAAAGAAAGATCTTATTCAGAGTCTACCAAAAAAGGACATTAAGAAAATGGTTGAAGAGAATGTGTGGGAGGCCTTAGCCCAATCTAAAGGAGGTGCATCATCTTTAAAGGGTAGACCCTACCTAGACGAGTTCGATGTCGTGCCTTACTCCAAAGGCTTTGTGGCCCCTACTTTCATGATGTTCAGTGAGACCAGAAATCCTTTACAGCATGACATCCATTTCAGAGCAATCTGCTGCAAAACAAGAGTGAGTGAAGAATTATTGTTCCAATAGTTTGTCAGCAGTTTGTCAGGGATAACATTCGAGTGGTACTCTAAATTGCCCAACATATTAGTCAAGACTTTTGCAGAAATGGAGAATATGTTTGTGCAGAGATTTGTCGGAGCACAACACCATGTCACCATAGGAGATCTTGTAGAGGAATGATAAAAGCCTAACGAGACCCTAGTGGATTACATTTTGAGATGGAGTAACCTTAGCATAAAGTGTTGTTGACCTCATTTTTGATGAGGTCTTCTCTTCTTCTCTTTAGTACTTAGGATCTAGCCTTAGGCTTTTCCTTTGACTATCTTAGAGGACTAGAAATGGGACCCACCTTTTAGAAATTCAAACCACTTCTTAACTCCCTGCAAACTCCACAAACTTGGTCGTAGACCCCTAATCACCTAGAGGGTTGAAATCGAATGTGGAAGTTTAAAGGATGAGTTCCTATAAGACTCTTTGGCCTTAGAGCGCCTACTGGGTGGCACAGTGCAGTGAAGCGAGCTGACTTACACACACTACACTTATACACTACACCTACACACTACACTTCCACATACCTCCTAAAACCACACCCATACTTAACTTGACCTCCTGACTCATGTAAGTGATCCACATGGATGGTACTTAACCCCTAAGCCCTTGGCTAAGAGGGTTAGGAACAACATAGTGAATGCCTCAAATGAGTCCCTTCATGGCTCATGTGGGCTTGATATGGCTTCATGGCTCAACCAAAATGATTTCTTTCCACTTAAATTTACCCAATCTTCAATTTCCCAAATTTTCGATTTTTGACCCCAGGACGCTACATCAGCTACTTCTACCAGAAAACCCTTGAAATTACCCAAATTTCTCAAAAATTTCCAAATTACCTAAAATTCTCCAAAATCAATCCCAAACATTTCCAAATCACTTAAACTGATCATCCATACCCAAAAATACCAAAAATTCCAAGAAAACCTCCCAATACCCTCCAAATACCCAAAATACCCCTCTTGGCCTAAAAATCCAAAAATTCAGAAAATTCCCAGAAAATTCCAGAAAATCGCAAATATTCCCAATTTCATTTTTTCCAATTACACCATGGGCCAATTTTGTCAATTTACCATACTTTTGTCAAAACCCCCAATTTGACCCATTTTAACCCTAAGTGCACCCAATGTCGAACCAAACTATCCAATTGACTCCAATTTTGGTCCAATTCAATTATAAACTTCAAATCAATATCCCAAATACCAATCTAGACCAAATCCAAGCCCAATTTGATTGACATTTGGATCCAATCTCACTTTTGGCCTTAAAGCCCTATTTGGACCCATGACCTAAACCTAACCCAAACTCACCCAATTCAACTCCAATTAACCCCAAACCTTTTCTAAATCTTCCTTAACATTCCCACAAAAAAAACACTAACATTATTTGCCCAAATTTAGACCCAAACCCCACTCAAATTCAACCCAAGGCTAAAGGACCCATTTTTGACCTAAACCCAGACCTAACCCGAATGAGCCCGAACCCCAAAATCAAAGCCCAACCAAAGCCAAAACCTCTTTGAAACACCCCCATAAACATTTCTCAACATTGATTTTACATCAATTTTAACTCTAGCCCAACATTAGCCCAACTTGGCCCACTTGGACCTACATAGGCCCACTTACAAATAAACCCAAATTCGAACCAATTCGACTCCAAATCACATCAAATTGATTCCAAGCCCTTCATAGAACATCCCTAAACCAATTATGACATTTATTTGACAAAGTTCTTCACAAAATTTTTATCCAAATGCCCATCCTAAAATCAAAAGCCCATTTCCCTTAAACTTTCCTAAAAGCCCACTTCACCACATCCAAAGGCCCAAAATCTACCCTAAAGCCCACATGACATCTCCATTTGTCATCCACTTAATTAAATCCATTACCTAAGTCCTAAATTCACCATCAAATTATTCCAAATCAAGTTTCATACAAATTTCCATCAAATTACCAAAAATTCTTAAAACCCATTTTCATGAAATTGACCAAACCTTTTCCCAGAGCCAAAGGTGAGCCATGCGAAGCCATGGACAAGCCACATGAAGCCATGGAAGGCTTGACATGTGATCAAGCCATTAATGGCAAAAGGAGGGGCCCCTTTCCTAATCCTCCTTAACCCCTTTTACCTTAAGCATGTCACACACTAAACCATGCTTAGCCGCCTCATCATGGATAGAGACCACACCACTCTCCCTTGGGCGACCCAGCCGATCCTCTCGGCCTAAAATCGGGCCATGGGGAGGTGCACCTAACCCAAACCAATGGGTTGACCAAATTAAGGCCAAAATGACCCCCTCCCCATTCCATTTTAATTCAAACACTTTACACATGTCAAAGCCCGATTGACTTCACCATTGCCAAGCCACTGACCTCCACAGTCGAGATGGTGACCCATGCCTGCTCGGCCAGCCGCTCGGATCGCCGGAAAACACCACACCCGAGAGCATCATGTGAGCCCGAGCTTGGAATTCTCACCTGCCGAGTTGCCCCATGCCCACGATGGCCACCATGGCTGTTCTTCTCCTCACCGAGAGCGGCTGATCCCATGCCTCGACTCCCACGGGAGGCCCTCCACCCTCTCTGTTTAAACTCCACCCCTCTCGGCCATGAGAGGGAGCTGAGCACAAACCTTGCCGAAACTGCGCCAAAATTGTTCCGGACCCTTCTCCACCCTTAGAGCGAGTTGATCCCCAGGTGTCGATTTGCCCTAATCCCCGCTGACAAAATCCGATTTCCCAGCCGAAATTCCACCCGAAACCAGGACACTTCTCCACGGTGAGCCAATTCCCAGATTGATTGGTTCTACACCTTCACCGGACCGAGGGAAGGTGTCCACCGGCAAAAGCCCCATCTCCGAGCCACCCGGTTGCTCCGGCCTCCAAGCTTTGTGATCGGGCTTGGTCGAAATCACATCCGGACAATTCACCGGACCGGGAGACTTCATGCTGGAGCTTGCCGGGATCCGATCGAAGGTGCAACAACTCTCGGATTGAAGCCACACTTCTCCGAGCAAAGGTATGAGCTAATTCTTCATCCCGAGCTTCGGAGATTCTCCATTTCAAATGCCTTAATTTCGATGCATGTTAACCGTATAGATGTGTTCGTCTCTTCGAGACGAATCCATAGAAGCATAAGAACATGAAAATCCATTGAGTATCGAGTGAGATCTTAGGGATTTAGTGTGGACGGCTCTCGGGTGAGGACGCTCGGGGACGATGAACGGATGCCGTCCATTCGATACACGCGCGGACGAACGGCTCGGATGGCGTCGGACCGGGAGACGGTACGAGAACCGCGGGGCCGGGCTGCGCGACTCGAGGTGGCGGCGTCGAATGGGAGCGCGACGCGTGTGCGTTCGGAGCTGCCGAGGTTGACGCGACGCCGCGTGGATAAATAGAAAATTAGGGTATTTTTCTATTTATTTAATTCCCTAAACTTCAAAAATTCATATCTCTGTGTAGGAAAATCAGAAAAATAAAATAAAAATACCCTCTTGCTCGGTGAACGAGAGGAGAATAATGTGGAAAAGAAATCATTTAATTTCATCAAGTATTTTATTTTTTATAATTTATTTACTCTCTGCATTATTTTAATTCTCCATGCATGTATACAATTCACCATGGCATGAGACCATAGGGCTTTTGAAGCCTCCGAATTTGGGAACATTCCCTGAATTTTCCAAAGTCGGAGGCCATCCTATGAAGAGTTATTGATTTTTCAAGTTCATGTTACTTGTTTTGAGTATTTTAATTCCAATAAATAGCATATTGTGAAATAAATTCTAGGAAAATTTGGTGATGTTCCTTATGACCAGAGAACCACTAGGAAAAATAGGTTTTGACTTAGTTCATTTAAAACAACCCTAATTGGCTTAAACACCCAAAATA
Organism: Papilionanthe hookeriana x Papilionanthe teres; assembly: GCA_022702705.1. Taxonomy (NCBI): domain Eukaryota; kingdom Viridiplantae; phylum Streptophyta; class Magnoliopsida; order Asparagales; family Orchidaceae; genus Papilionanthe; species Papilionanthe hookeriana x Papilionanthe teres. Next base: position 119,014,884 of record CM040431.1, read on the forward strand.
GGTCTTTAATTAATTAGAGTTAACCAGGCATCAAATTGACTTGAAATCAATTCTCCACTGACTTTTAGGATCAGAGGAATCCAGCATAAAAGTTTGAGGTCAATTGGACTTGGTTAGCCCCACTAATTGGGTTGATTAAGCCACTTAGCCATTTTAAACTTTAAAAATTCATAACTTTTAAAATACCTTTCAAAAATTCACTAAATTGGTTTGGGGGCCTCTATGATATCAAAGAAACCTAAGAAAATTAAAATTTCAATTTTCTAAAAAAGTTGATTTTTAATAATATTTTAATATTTTTAATAATTAAAAAATAATAAAAATCACAAAAATAATAAAATTCACAAAAATGTCACATTTTGAATTTTAATCACATAGGAATAAATCCCACATTTTTTTAGGTCTATTTAGTGAGATATTAAATTTTAAAGCTTTAAGGTAATTTTAAAATTAAAAAAAAATGTATTTTCTAGCATTTTCACTAAAATAATTATAATAAATCATAGAAAAATCAGAAAATTGCAAAATTTGTTTCTTTGATTTCCTTGATATCAGAGAGATTTTTGAAAATTATAAAATCCATTTTTCAACATTTATTTTATTTTTAAATTAATTAACACTCCAAAACTTAAAATAATTATAATAAAAGTAATATAATTCCAAAAATCACCAAAATTGGTCCAAGTGGTTCTCTAGTCATTAGGAATGTCCCCTAATTTTCTTAAGGACAGAAACTTTCCCTTGGTCATGTTATTAAATTTTCCTTGAAAATCTTTATTTTCTACTAAAAATAATTATATAAATAAATTAAATACAGAAAAATCACATTTTCTCCTCTCATTCTTTATTGACATATGAGTGAAGTCACATAAAAATTTCAAGTTCATTTGAGTTCAATTTAGTGAGTTATGAAATTATTAAGCTTAAAGGGTAAAGTGGTAATTAAATTTTTTAATCTTTAATTAAAACTTTAGATTTAATAAAAAAATTAACAAGTAAAATATTTGATCCTAATTTGATTTGGATGATTGAAATTCAAATAATTAAAGGGTAGAAACCCATTAAACAATTTTAAAATGATTAAACTTTAATTAAATAATTGATTAAATTTGGAAGAATAATAAAATTGGAATTATTAAAATAGGGATATCATTAGGAAGAGATTTATTCTTTAATTTAAAAATCCCTAAATTAATTATCTCATTAATATTCAATTCTTAATTAAAATGATAACTCAAATTTAAAATATTAAAAGACTTAATCATTAAACTAAAATTAAATAATTAAACTCTTTTAAAAATTTCGATTAAGATTAAAAAATTAAATTAAAGATTAAATTAAATTAAATTAAATTAATTAAATTAAATTAAATTAAATTAAATTAAGATTAAAAAATTAAATTAAATTAAAGATTAAATTAAATTAAATTAAATCAAATTAAATTAAATTAAACAAATTAAATTAAATTAAATTAAATTAAATAATTAAATTAAATTAAATTAAATTAAATCAAATTAAATTAAATAATTAAATTAAATTAAATTAAATTAAATCAAATTAAATTAAATTAAATCAAATTAAATTAAAACTAAATCAAATCAAATTAATTAATGTAACATCAAATCAAATTAAATTGAATTAAATTGAATTAAATTAAATTAAAACTCAATTAAATTAAATTAAATTAAATTAAATATAACATCACCCAAGACATAAAGAATTCAAAATAAATCTAAAATAACTTGAACACTATTCCAAATTTAAATTCATTAATGGAAATTAAACTAAGTCACAAACCATTTGAACACCAATTTACCCTCAAAAGCTTTAGTTATCATAACTCCTAAATAGGACATTAAATGAAATGTTACTTCACTTATAGGATATTCAAATGTCCTAGTTCACTGAGTAAGTAAACAAAACTTGAATCCTCGAACGATTAATTCATTTATATAATCGAATTCATTTGGACTTAAAACAATTCTAGCAATATTGAAAAGATGTTTAAGATTTGTCTTAAGCACTTCCTCGATACGATAGGATGTTTATAAGAACAATTGAATTTAATTATTCTTTGATGAAGAAAATCGTCCTTAAAGCAAAAAAACACAAAGAACCTAGACGTCATAGGAGATGACTAGCTATAGGATTAGGAATTTGGTAGAAAACCATAACCCTTCCCTTAGCTTTACCTAGGAACTTGCTTAAATATTCTAATTGTGTTTTAAGTGCAGCTTGGGATGACGGGAAGACCCTCAGGGTACGCTTTTATTTTATTGCGATTTACTTTCTTGCAATTTACATTATTGCAATTTACTTTATTGCAAATGCACTTTACTTTTCTTGCATGATAAGATAACTGTTGCATGAAAACCCACACCTTTAGGATAGACCCTAAAACTGAAACCAAAACTAAATTAAAAGTCATTGCAAGATAAAATTCACCGCCACAACATTTCAAAATATAAAACAACTCAAAATTTAATCACAAACAGAACACAAAACTACGATTGCAACTAAATTAAAACGTCTGTTGGATGATCGGGAATACCTCGGATGATGTAACCTACGTGTTGCTAACGGGATTTCCACGGTCTAAATGAAAGTGTGGAACTCATTCGGTTGAGTTTAGCAAATTCATACGGACTAAGTGAATCAGATAAAAATAATGATGCCGGAAGGATGGAACCGTGGGATCTTAACCGGTGTCGTTATAATCGACTTTAAGATTTGTTTTAATCAAAACACAAAAAACACTTGGAAAATTAAGACTTCTCTAAACCAAAACACTTTTCTCATCTCTCGATTTAAGATTTCTAAACCTAAACCTCTGCGACAATAAGGAGCTCGGAGCATGGTGGGCGGCACGACCATCGTCGTCGGCAAAACTTGAACCTACTTCAGCAAAACTTTCCTAGAATTAAATAACCAAGCCATAGGATTTCGAGGTAGTTTGCCTAGTGCAACATAAATCCTCGACCTTTTGTTAGGCATTTGCCTTGCAAATTAAGCCCTAACTGGGACTTAGGATTACGAGGTAGTCGTCGATACGACATAAACCCTCACATCTTCGAAAGCTATTTGTATGATTCTATCATATAAGTATAAGTCCTAATTAATTAAAATTGACAAGTTCAAAACATTTAAATAAACATTAGGATTTTCCTAAATTTAAGCCAAACAATAGGATAGTCGGGAAATTACCGAAGTTCACTTCGAATCTGTGATTTCTCTTACCTTTCTTCCTTTGGATTCACAAAACAAAATGTTCCAAGTTTGATCCATTCCACTATTGAAATTCCAAAATTCAATCCCTTGAAAACTTAAACTTTGAAATCCTTGAGAGCAGAATTATTGATTATTATCGAGAGTTTTCTTAGGTGATTCCCATCACTTAAGATGTAATTAACTATAGGGGCTTGCCCTTATAGGGAATTTTGAAGAACCCATGTAATATAAACCCTGTTTAATGTTTTCATATTAAGCAGGGGAATTTTGTCGGCTTATAAAATTGGTTCGCAGACCGAACGGATGTCACGAAATCTTCTAGTTTATTTAATCGAGTCCCACGTCGAAGCGATGTGTCTATCCTTAGGGATAGATACACGGTTTGTGGTGCGGTGCTCGTTTATATAAACTATTTGGGATGTGAGATCGGTTTAGTCTCATATCTTAAAACCTTCAAATTTAAAATTATTTTCAAAATCAAATACTACTTTTCAAATTATTTATTTTAATTAAATTAAAAATTCGCAGACGATTTACGTTAGGCGACCCCTCTTCAAAATAAAACACAACCTAAAAATATGCTGACAGATTTCGGCGACTTCGTTGAGGACAATTCCTCTCTCCATTATAATCGAATAATTACGCTTTCAAAAATCGGTAGTGCATCCATGTCCTTAGTGGATCAAACTACCCTTCTTTACGTTGGAATACTATGTTCATTTCTATCTTGAATGAGTATAGCCGACATTCTCTCGGATTTAGGAGCCATTGTTTAGACACCCCTAAACGAGAGAGGTTCGAGATCCTTTACCTCATTTTTGAGGTGGGGTGGACCCCGATAGGTGTTAGTTTAGGAATGATCCTTCGAGTCGAGAAGTCTTGCTTAAGACTCTCTTTTCCTTTCCAACTCCGAATCAGATTCCTTACCTTCTCTACACTTTTGAACATTCCGTTCTAAATAAACAAACCCTCTAATAAGTGACTCTTTTAACAAATGATTCCCTCTTATAAATACATGAACAAGAATGAGTTCGGACTCTTTTCAATTCCTTTCTTTTCGTCCTAAAGAAAAGAAGCATAACTTGGGATCGACAACCGGAATCTACCTGCGAAATGGAAGCCTCGAAGCTGATTTTCTCCTTCACCGACGAATTTGGACTTCGCTGTCTATAAGGATGAGCTGCCCGACAATGGGATCATCCGATTTGGACAGGGATTTGAAAACACGAACGTCAAGGTCACCGACGTCTCCCTCTTTGCACTGACAAACAAGGTATCTGAAGCTGAGGAGCCACTGCTTGAGTTCAACCTTAGGTCGACCCAGGAGTTTCCTCCCCAGCAAAGGATCCGGAGCTAGGAGGAGTACTTGCCGTCCGCGGGAGGATCATTCTTACTACCCCACCTGGTCTAGTTGTTTACGCACCTACCCCGACTTACGCCAAATCAAAGGGAAAGAAATCCGGAACTATGGTAAACTCATTACCGTGGAGGGTACGGATCTTCCTGTAAGACCTTCGTTTTCGAAATCGGGTCCGGTTCGAAGATTCCGTCAGCGACAAAGACCCAAAGAAGAAACAGAAGTAGAAGGATCGCCAGAGAAGCCAGAGCTGCTGAAATTGCTTTCCTGGAGGAAATTCCAGAGCTGCCTGAATATACACCGCTACCAGAATATACACCGCTGCCTGACTACATACCACTTTTGGGAGGAAGCAGGTTCCATCCCCTCTCCGCCGCAGAGGATGAGGAGAATGTTCGCAAGATTCTTTGCCACATTGCCTCGACCCGCATACTACAACGATAGCCGCAAGAAAAGAACTAGAACTACGCCGTTTGCTCGATTGCAAACTTTGGTAGAAAAGTTAGCAAGGAAGGAAAAGCGCCCGTATCGGAAATTCTACGAAGGATAGGGCGGGTGCCGGTCGAATCCCGTCTTGGACCCCGAGTAGAACCCGCCATCATGACGGAAAAGCCGAGCAAGAGAATGAAGGCTAGTCCGCTGTCGTAGTCTCGGGATTACAGATTAGGGAGGATACCACCTTCCGGCATTTGGTCGACGGACCATGCGGTCCTAGACCTTCTGCTGCTAGAAGGATGGTGTGGCGTCCCACTGCTTGGGCGAGTTGAGATTGAAACGACGGCCCGAAAAAGAAAGTCTCGCCGGGAGGCTGGAATGCGAAGAAAGCGCTCTTGCGATAAAGGGGACTCGTGAAAAGGGGACCGGCAGCTATCGCATGACAACCGCAAAGACACACGAAAGCTCCGCTAGAAGATGCCATGGAAAAGTTGAGAACCGACATCCGACGGTTGGCAAAAGAAAGAAGAAAAGTTCGGAGATGAGATCGATTCATCGGAGTTCATGGACGACGAATATGCGAGAAATCAACATGGTTGAGACACGAGCTTCATCGGCTTCGCAAGGTGCTCCTGCAGCCGCAGAAAGAGAGGAGCCGGGCGATGAGAAGACGGCTTCGGGAAAAAGACGACACGATCGCTCGAATGGCGAAAAGGATGGAAGAGATGGCCGTAGCTCGGCCACTCTCCGAGTCGAAGTACAACCACATAGAGAGACACCCCCAGAGGTCATTCACATTGTAGACGGAGGAAAGGAGATTACATCCGTCAATGGGGACGACCAGCTGAAAAAGGATACAACACAAAGTATGATCCATGAAAAGGATATCAAGAACTTGGTAGAACAGCAGGTGCGAGAAGCCTTAGCACAATCGAAGAACGGGACATCCATTCGGACGGGTAGACCTTACCCAGAAGAATTCGACGACGTCCAATACCCGAAAGGCTTCGTACCACCTGCGTTCAAGACATTCGATGGAGCCAGGAACCCCGACGGCATGTTGCACACTTTCGTGCCGGTTGTTGCAATGCCGGCGGGAGCGATGCGCTACTCTTCCGACAGTTCGTCGGCGGTCTGTCGGGAATCGCCTTCGGCGGTATGCGAGGTACCCGATGGCTCGGTGAAGACATTCTCGGAGCTAAGAGCCTCTTCATCGAGCGATTTGCGGAGCTCGGCACCACATCACTATAGGTGATTTAGTGGTAGAGAAACAAAGGCCGAATGAAACTTTGGTGGATTACATACTTCGATGGAGAAACTTAAGCATGAAGTGTGAACCACAACTGCAAGAACAACATAGTCGGCATCTTGCTTAAAAACATTCACGGCCGATAGCTCTTCTCCTCGAAGGATTCACTATTAAGACTTTTGAAGTTGTTAAACGAGGCGGAAGCTTGCGAAGAGGCGAAGCGGTCGAGTTTCTTAGGCAGACGAATGACGAGAAGCCGGTGAAGACCTTCGAAAGAAATCCGGGATCATTGCAGCGGTTGACAAGGCAAGCAGCCGTCACAATCTGCAGAACGGCGCCGCAGCCGCGACGAATTACCGACAACCCGGTCAGCTATCGATCGTCTCCGCGGTATGAACGACCGTCCGTCCATGACGTACATTGAGGGAGCTTCGAAGCGAGAGAATATCCGTTCGAAAATGAAACGTACCGAAGATGTTCCGTAACTGTCTGAAAACTCCCGATTTCCGGTACCCGAGCCTAAAGGCCGGGAGGAATCGAGCAGAACGGTGATCGACTTTTGCCCCTACCATCGGATGCTTGGGAGCAAGATAGAAGATTGCATTACCTTTAAAAGTTGGCTCAGCGACAACCTTCGAAAGGGAATATAACAATCCCGAAGAATTACATGAAGGAACCCCGAAAGGAGGTTCGATCGATGTTATCTCAGCGATCCCGTCATTCCGATAGATCCTGTCTGTCGATGGATGGTGCCGCACGGACAAGTCTTCGAAGGAATTTTTAGACAGCATCCGAACCGCTTCGGTGCGGCTGGTCGAGAGTTTGAGTTTTATTGGGCACAGATGCTTATCACTTGCGATAGAAGAACCACCTCGACGGGGAGGCGATTGAAGAGAAAAATTGACGAAGAGGAGGACGGGAGCTCCTATAGGCTAGACTAGGGGCTGCTTATCTATGATGGTTGTTTCGATTCGGAGGAGAAATCCCTCGAACCTCGATTTTGTATGATTGTACGCTCACTTCGGTGGGATCATATAATGATAAGGGTGATGGCGTTGGCTACGTTTGGCTTGTTTAACGATTACGTAACTAGCGACGATCCGGTTCCGATTTCGATACCGAAATGACAATTCTCGAATCATACCTGATCTCGACGTCAAAATGACGAAGAAGACATCCATCGAGGAGGCTGCGAGAGTTCAACGAGCAACGAGATCTATGCGCTGAGTTCGAGCTCCGGTTACGATAGAGTTAGAGCCTTGATTTTGAAGATGTCCGGAAGAAACTGTCATTCCGATTCGGGAGGAGACACCCCGACAAGTTCGACACGATTCGAAGAAATTACAGTGACTTAAGAAGTGGAAGAGTTACACCTCAAGAATGGAGTCCGAGGACGAAAAGGAAAACGGGTGGTTGTTCGAAGAACCAGCCGGCGGAAGAAATACCGGGTCGAGAAGAAGTCGAGACACATGGAAACAAAGTGGACCACAACGTGCTAGCTAGCATCTTAGAAAACTACCGGCTTGAGCGAACGTTACGATGCTCTCGTCTTATCGAAGGAGATGAGAGAGGCGTCGAGGCCTTGCTTGATCCGGTGGCAACTCGAATGGCGGAGATTCATAGATGAGGGTTGCTCGTTAAAGGAACGACGAGGCGTTACCTTCACGGACAATGACCTCTTGCTTGGGACAGCGAGATCTGACCGACCGTTGTACATTTCGATTACAATTGGGAAGTTTACGCTCTCTAGAGTATTGGTGGACCCGGGAGCATCGTCAATATATTAGTCTTCGAGCAATATCAAGTGATGCTCGTGAGCTCGAAGCAGAGACAAAATGTTATTAAGAGGATTCGACGGAAAGGAGAAAGAGCCCTCGGGTCGATAACGTTACTAATGAAGACCGGTGACCCCATGACGACCGCGAAATTTCACATAATTGATTCGAAACATCGTTCAACGCTTTCTTGGGCCGGCCAGGTAAGGATGCATGACGGGATGGTACCATCATCTGCGCATCGGTACGCCGAATACTGCGATGGAGGGGAACGGTGCATCAAGGCGACTTCTGACCATTCTCCGTACATGAGTGGAATCCCGCAGAAGATGCGGCTTATTATGCCGCGAAAAACAATCTTCTCGAGAGATACCGTAACGAATGAAACGAAAGTTCGGGACGACGAAGAACTGAAGTTCTAGTCAACCGATCACTGCGCTCCCTTCGGCGAGATGGTGAAGGTTTCTCCACAACTCGCATCCGAGGTCGAGGACGGGGACGAGGTCGTGGAGAGCAGAGACGTTAGGACGGTTGGACGGCTCAGCCATCGATGTTGATTGGGAAGATAGTTACGAAGAAGAAAAAGAAATCGACGAGCGACGACAATAAGTGAAGCACGTTAAAGATCTCTCTCGAAGATGAGAAGAACGAAGAATACAAATCGATGTACGAGAAGATTAACCACTACGTACATACTATGACTAACCCCGATCCATTAACAAGATTGAGGGTATGGTGGTCGAAGGTACGTAACGATGGTGCGAGACGATCGAATTCTACGTGGTGCTTCTTCCTCCAAAGCTAAGAAAATAACGTCTGATTCGAAGATGTCACTTCATCGAAAATTAATGGAATTACCTTTTGAGTGGTACTCTCCACGTGTTAATTTAATTGACGTGGTTTCTTACCTCGGCTTCGTGGACAAAAGACGATCACAACATTTTGAAAAATTATGGAACTCCGGTCGTGCCGATTGAAAGTATGGACTCGGATTCGGCACAATAGGGCCGGTTGACGATGCGAATTTTGCTTGAATTTCACTTACCAAGTCAATCGCCCATGGAAAGCTACGGACGAACTCGAAGATTCTAGTGGAGACGCTCGCTTTGAGAATTCGAAGAAGAAATTAAATCAACGATAGATGAGTTAACGGAAGTTAACTTGAGTACTAGCGAAGAGCTGAACCTGCCTTTGTTAGCTCCTTACTCAGCAAAAGAAGACTCGAAGAAATAATCGAATTATTATTAGATTTAAGAATTTGTTTTGCTTGTAACTACGATGAAATGCCGGGGATTGGCTCCGAGAGGTTGCGGTTCATAAGCTAGGAGTGGATCCTAGCACGTTCGGTCGGAGACGAGTCCCGAAGAATGCGTACGAAATCGAACAACAAGTCATAGCCGAAGTTAAAAAAGCTAAAAGGCAAATTTGTCAAGTGAAAAACAAATGCGACTTAGTTGTGATGTGGTGCCGATCGAAGAAGAGATGGTCGAGATCGAGAATACGTGTGGACTTCGAGAGATTTAAACGAGGCATGTCCGAAAGGATGAATTCCCTCTACCCGTCCGGAATTAATGATCGACATTGCTTGAAAACATGAAATATTCTCGTTCATGGATGGATCTTCAGGGCTAACCGAGATAAAAATGGCTCACGGAAGATGAAAAACACATTCGAACGCCGATCGGAGTATTTCTTTACGCGGTGATGCCATTCGAATTTGAAGAACGCAGGAAGCGGCTACCGAGAGAGCAATGACGAAAATTTTTTGATGATCTAAATCCACGATCGATCGAATGCTGCGTGGACGATGTGGTCATCGAAAACGTAAGAGAAAACCCTGTATGATTTGAGAATTGTTTTCGAACGATTAAGACAGTATAACAGATGAATCCTTAAAATGCGCCTTCGGCGTCACCTCCGAAATTCTTAGGGTTCGTTGTCCCGACCATGTTAGGTGAAATCGACCGAAAAAGATTAAAAATTTATCTTAGAAATGTAGCCCTCACAAAAACCTTAAAACAACTACGATCTTTTCAAGGGAAGGCTGGCATATCTTCGACGCTTTATCTCAGGCTTGTCGAGTAGGTGTCGGCCTTTCTCGGCTCTAGTTAAAAAGGGCCTTAATTTATTTGGGAAAGAGAAGTACGAAGGCCTTCGAGGACATTAAACGATATTTAATGACACCTCGTCTTAGCGACCCAGGTCTCGGAGTGAACCCTTTGGTCACCCCACACCGCGGCTTTGAACGACTCTCTCGAACCACAGTGGCTCGAATTCGATGATGAGGGTAAAGAAATGCTCTTTACTACTTAAGCCGTCGTTTACTTCCGACGGAAGTAAGGTATCCGCAATTGAAAAGCATTGTTTGGCACGATCTTCGCGCTCAGCTCGGGCACTGTGCTTTCTCATAAGGTCAACTGATCTGAAGTTTAATCCATTGCGTGCCCGTGGCCTAGTCTTGACACTGGGCGGACTTGCCGGATGGTCAATGATATTATTGCAGTCGATATAACTTTCGTGCATCTGCGTGCCGTAAAGGAACCAATCTTGCTTGAGACTTCCCTCATGACACACCCTTCTTGGGGCGAATCTCCTCTCGATGACGATGCGCGGATGAACAAATAATGAACCTAGAAGACCTTGATGATCGACGTTGGGAATTATATTTCGACGGAGCATCTTGGCCTGAAGCGAAGAATCGCGAGTTATAGTGCACGGTAAGCGGGAATCGGGCTAATCTTTATAACGCGGAGCGGGGGATGTTAAGATACTCTACCACTTGACGAGAACCGTGTACAAATAATGAAGCGAGAATACGAAGCCCTCATAACGAGTGGAATTAGCTATTCGAATGGGGATAACGGACATCGGCATCTACGGGGATTCACAGTTAATCACTCGACGGATCGCGGACGATACGGGAATTTTAAAGCGCGGAGCTCGAACAATACTTCCGGTACGTCATACGGTTGTTGGAACGATTCCAAATGTACGTCTACAAAATTCCCGGAAAAGAAAATGCTTTAGCGGTGCTTTGGCAGGTCTCGCAAAAGAATTCGCACATTTAACGAAGATGAATCGGTGGAAGTGTCGGTTCGGACGTCGAGTCCCATCACGGCCTGACATAGACACAATACACAAATCGAGAAAGAAAAAGAATCGGTTGCGGCGGTGACGGAAAACACGAAGATTGGCGACGGCCATTGATGAACTACACCAAACGAGGAAATACCGGACGATAGGTCGCTAGCCCATCGGATCGAAAAGAACTGCGTCACTGGCATTTATAAACGACACATTATACGGAAGGTCTTTTGATCGAATGTGGCTAAGGTGCCTAAGCGGGTCGAGGCCGCGTGAAATTGTTAAGAGGTGCATTCGGGACTGCGTAGGCGCTCGCGATCGGGTCGAAGATGAAAATGAAAATTAAAAGACTAGAATGCTGCGGCCTAGATGATGGCCATTGCGTGAAAATCGGCAAAGCCCCATCTGATACGAAGTGCGGAGTGGTTCTACACCAACCTCCGAATGTCTGCCGACAATTGCGTCGTGGCCATTTGAATGTTGGGGCACGGATATAGTGGGTCGATGGGGCATACCATCTTCAAAAGGACATCGCTTCCGTTACGACTCTGATTACTTTTCAAGTGGGCGGCCGGTTCCACTTAAAGAAGTGAAAGCACGGCCCGTGCTACGGTTTTCGGGAACGAGTTGTCTACCGTTTCGGAGTGTCGCGCGAGATCATCTCGAATAATGGTCGGCATTCGAAGCGCACAAATCGACGATTTTGTCGGGGAGACGCGGAATCGGCCGCGTCTCGGCAATTTACTACCCGAAGCCAGCGGTCTCGGCGAGGTTTTTAATAAAACTCTCGTTCAAATCTTAAAGAAAACCTTGGACGATAATAAGAGAAATTGGCGAGAAATTGTTAGAAGCCTTATGGAGCTGCGAATGACCTTGAGAACTCTACTCAGCTACACCTTACGCTCACAGTGTATGGGTCCGAGCAGTGTTACCTTTAGAGGTTCGGCTTCCGCCTTCACTCGGTGCCGATTGCAAACAAGATCCCGACGAACTGACGCAGGATTACGGCTAGAAGGGTAGAAAGCTTGGAAGGAAAAGACTTACTGACGCAGCAAATTAGAACATACCCAGTAAGATGGTTGAGCAGCGACAAAGCTAGTCCGCCCGGGAACCTTGAAAGTGACTTAGTTCTCGTTCTCAAGACTATTCTTGCACACGCGAATGGGGAGAAAATTTAAATGCATGGGAAGAATGGTTGTGGTTTGAAAACGATGTCTTAGGAGGAGTTCTGCCGAAATTTAGTGAATTGCCGGGGAGAACGACATATGCTTCCGATCAACGGAGCGATACTTGAAAAAGTATTACGGCACGATGTTTCGAAGGAATGAATTCTTCATCCTTTAAGAAACACGGGCGAAGAAAATAATTACTTATGATTGAGTCCCGGCAAAAATAATAAAATGTCTTAAGATAAATAAAATCGCTGATAATAAAGTTTCCGCATTTTTCCTTTCCCAGTCAAAATCTCTTTCACGATCTTATCCGGCTTCATTCTGTTAAATTTTAAAATATAAGAGAAAAAAAATGTCTTTAATAAACATTTTCTTAATGTTCTTGTTCTTAGTACGGCCCGATCCTTTTCCTTTGTCTCGCGGGGAAATGTCGAACGGGCGAGCAGTCTGAACTTTAAGAATGGCGTAAGCCTTGCACTAGATGAAAAGAGGGTGAAGATGGAGCGATAATCAAGATTGACTCGGTTTCGCACCGAGCGGAGCTCTGATGCGAGGAAAGTGAGCGGGTCCCGGTTAATCGAAAAATTTACCCGGGCGAGACGGTGATGAAAGTGGGTGGCCCGAGCCACCAATCCGCCAGCAAAGAAAAGAAAAGCAAACACGAAGAAGATAAGAAAGTAAAAGTCCGTAGTCGCTACGACGGCGGGGGGCGAGGGCTTGTCGGCGCCGCGCAGCGAGAGATTCGAAGTGCGGAGAGCTACTCTCGCGGCCCGCGCAACGAAGAAATAAGAATCGTCGTATCCGTAAGATGTTAACAAAACTGAGCGTGGACAGTAGCGGCAGAACAATTGCTAATACGAGCACACATTTCGAGGACAGGTTCACGAGAACACTGAAGAAAGGAGACGATACTGCAGGATAACGAAGAGCCAAAATCTCCGGAAGATCGAGAGGAAAGAGGCTACCACGCCACGGATAGAACCACCCGATAAAGCATGACCTTGTTGCGAAGCAACCCGGGGGATGTCTAGACGGGCATCATCCACGAGGGGCGAAGGCCCATGCGAGGGGAACGTGAAGGGATTGAACCATATATCACACAATATGTGTGAGGGCCTCGTAGTCTGAGATCATTACGGAATACGAGGCTGGAGAGAATACTGAGAATGTTGAAAAGAAAACTAGCTGAATACTTCGAGAGAATTAAAGGAAGAAGAATCAACATACTAGAGGGCCTCAGGCTACATACCGATGTATTCTCGGAGTATGAACAACAGCAAATCGTGGATTGTATCCGGGATGCGAAAAGAATGGGCCGAGCAGGCCGCACGAGGGAAAACACACATACTCGGAACCCCGGAGATGGATGCCGGGGGAAAGGAAGAATCTGTACAATGTGGATGCTGCTACAACTTTGCGCTGAAGACGAAGGAAACCCACGGGGGATACTCCCGTCATGGGCCAGAGTAGATCCGATGCGAATTTAGTCATCGGGAGAATGGTAAAAAGATTGATAACATGGAGGGTACGCAGTTGCATGCCCAATAGGCTGCATTATCAACATCTACAAACGGGGTATTTGCATACCCCCACATATAGATCACCACGACTTCGTTAGACCTTTACGCACGGTCTCTTTCTTGAACGAGTGTGACATCGTATTTCGGATACGACCTTCGGATAGCGAGCCGGAGCAAGGGTCCAGGGCCGGTAAAAGATACCTTTACCGGTGGGTTCCGTCGTGATACTGAAGGAAGCGACGAGCGAGATATCGCTAAGCATTGCATCTTAGGAGTGCCGATGGAGCGGATCTCGGATTACTTTCGGGAGAATGGACGACGACAGATACCTTACCATTTCCGAGCTGAGACCGAGCTAGAGAACCTCCGGCCTTGTTGTGAGTTACATGGGAAATATCCACACCTCCGACGTACATCCCGTGAGCATCCTTGCGAGATGGCTTGGAAAGGTGATGTTGGTAACCATGTGCCCCCTTATTCGGACATGGATTTTTTGACGGAAATCTGCTTCTTTTGATGGACAGCAGATCGTACACGATCAAGTTTTGAGTCTACATGGATTGTATGAAATGTATTCCGGATCGAGTTGTATGATGTATTTTTGACATGATTGGAATGAAAGTGACATGTCGCGTTTTTAGCCTTCGCCTCTTTTTTGTGCAAATTGATTGGGAAACGCCATTAAGAGTTAAAATGAACTTCGAGCAAAGAACGAAGAAATAAAGAAGAATAAAGAAAACTTTCCTAAAAAAAAAAAATCTTAAAAAATGACAAACACCAAATTCACATGAACATTAAATAAACGATAAAATAAAATTTGAACCATTAAAAGATAAACGAAATCAACACAAATCTCAAATTCCATCCTTCAATTTCGGAAATCGAATTTAAATTCAATCTTTCCAAATTCCGAATTCAAAATTTCAATCTTTTCAAATCCTGAATCAAATTCTACGATCAAATTCCAAATCCTCCCGATCAAGTTTCAAATTTGATCTTCCAATTTGAATCAAATCTTAAATCAAATTTGATCGGTTGAAACTCATCCTTCCAAATTTAAATTAAACCTTTTGGGTCGAGGATTTTACATCAGTACTTCCTTTAGGATCCTTTTCCTATTATTTGAAATACACCAAATTCGACCTTTTGGGTCGAGGGATTTACATCGAAAGCCCCTTGCTTTAGGATTCTTTTCTGTGCACCTTTGAAATACATCGAATTCAAACTTTTGGGTCGAGGATTTTACATCCGAGACTGCTGCTTGCTTAGGATTCTTTCCTATTGCACTGAAATACATCGAATTTCAAACTTTTGGGTGAAAGTTTTAGATCCCGAATTACCTTCTTTAGGATTTTTTTCTATTATGTGAAATACATCGAATTGAGCTTTTGGGTCGAGGATTTTTACATCCCGAAGCACTTGCTTGCTTTAGGATTTTTTTTTCCTATTGCACTGAAATACATCAAATTCAAACTTTTGGGTCGAGGATTTTACATCAGTACCTTGCTTTAGTATTCTTTTCTATTCTTGAAATACATGAATTCAACCTTTTGGGTCGAGGATTTTACATCAGGCCCTTGCTTGCTAGGATTCTTTCTGTGCACTGAAATACATGAAATACAAACTTTTGGGTCGAGGATTTTACATCCGAACTGCCTTTAACTTTAGGATTCTTTTCTGTGCCCGAAATACAGTCAACCTTTTGGGTCGAGGATTTTATAGAAAGTACATACTGGGATTAACTAGCATTGCGCTGAAATACGTAATCCAATGCTGAGGTTAAGGATTTTACATCGATACCGCATTGCTCACGAGATCCTCCTCATTCTGATAGTTAATCAGATCAAATTCAATTTCTTTCGAGGCTGAAGATGTTACATCTAAAACCTCAGAATTCTAATTTTCATTTTGAATCGAATCCTTAATTAATTTTGACGAGCTTCCGTCTAAATTGAAACTCCAATTGAAATCTAAACTCGCGCATCAAAACTTAAATTGAAACAAAATAAAATCTAAATTGAAATTCTAGGTCATGTGATTTGGGATTCACCTCCTTTCCTTTCCCCGGCGAGAGTTCGGGAATCTCTAGGTTCAGAGATATACTTGCTACTCACAAAGCGAAAACTCCTGTTCATCTGGTTGTCCTTGGATGTTTGTGTTGGTTTGTTGATTGCTTCGGTCAGCACGTACGCGTGGTGTGCTGCGTCGGCTCACACACCTATTGAGGGGTCCATTTGTTGACCTCATTTTGATGAGGTCTTCTCTTCTTCTCTTTAGTACTTAGGATACGGCACTTGGGCTTTTCCTTTGACTATCTTAGAGGACTAGAATTGGGACCCACCTTTTAGAAGTGAGCACTTCTGCTCTGAAACTCCACAAACTTGGCCTTAGGACCCCAAATCACCTAGAGGGTTGAAATCGAATGTGGAAGTTTAAGGATGAGTTTCTATAAGACTCTTTATTTGCCCAGGGCCCTTACTGGGTGGCTTTGGTGCAGTGAAGAGACGAAACACACGCACAACACACTTATACACTACCACACTTCCACATACCTCCTAAAACCACACACCCATACTAACTTGACCTCTTTGACTCATGTAAGCGATCGCATGGATGGTATTAACCCACAGCCCTTGGGCCCAGAGGGTTAGGAGCAATAATGAGTGAATCTTGAAATGAGTCCCTTCATAACTCATGTGGGCTTGATATGCTTCATGACTCAACCAAAATGATTTCTTTCATAAATTCACCCAATCTTTAATTTCCAAAATTTTTGATTTTTGATCCCAAGGACACTACACCCGGCCTTTACCCAAAAAACCATAGAAATTACCCGAATTTCTCGAAAAATTTCCAAATTACCTAAAATTCTCCAAAATCAATCCCAAACATTTCCAAATCACTTAAACTGATCATCCATACCCAAAAATACCAAAAATTCCAAGAAAACCTCCCAATACCTCAAATACCCAAAATACCCCTCTTATTTTAAAAATCCTAAAAATTCAGAAAATTCCCAGAAAATTCAGAAAATCTGAAATATTCCCAATTTCATTTTGTACAATTACACCATGGGCCAATTTTGTCAATTTACCCTACTTTTGTCGAAACCCCCAATTTGGCCTCATTTTAACCCTTTAAGTGCACCGATATGGGCTTGAGCACAACGATTGACTTAATTTTGGTCAATTCAATTATAAACTTCAAATCAATATCTGAAATGCAATCTAGACCAAATCCAAGAGCCCAATTTGATTGACATTTGGATCGATCTCACTTTTGACCTTAAAGCCCCGATTTGGACCCATGACACAAACCTAACCCAGGCTTCCGCTGAATTCGACTCGATTAACCCCGAACCTTTTCTAAATCTTCCTTAACATTCCCACAAATAAAACACTAACATGATTTGCCCAAATTTAGACCCAAACCCACTCAATTCAGCGAGGCTAAAGGACATTTTGGCCCCAAGCCCACGAGCAACACGAATGAGCCCCGAGCCAGTAGAAAGCCGACGAAAGACAAAACCTCTTTGAAACACCCCCGTAAACATTTCTCAACATTGATTTTACATGTTCAACTCTAGCCCAACATTAGCCCAACTTGGCCCACTTGGACTACCATAGGCCTGCACGAATAAACCCGAGTCGAACCAATTGACTCCGGAAATCATCGAATTGATTCAAGCCCTTCATAGAAGACATCCACTAAACCAATTATGACATTTATTTGACAAAGTTCTTCACAAAATTTTATCCAAATGCCCATCCTAAAATCAAAAGCCATTTCCCTTAAACTTTCTGGCTTCACTTCACCGCATCGAAGGCCCAAAAATCTACCACTAAAGCCCACATGACATCTCCATTTGTCATCCATGAGTAAATCCATTACCTAAGTCCTAAATTCACCATCAATTATTCCAAATCAAGTTTCATACAAATTTCCGCCAAAATTACCAAAATTCTTAAAACCGAATTTTTATGGAAATTGACCCGAGCCTTTTCCCGAGCCAAAGGTGAGCCATGCGAAGCCATGGACGAGCCACATGAAGCCATGGAAGGCTTGACATGTGATCGAAGCCATTAATGGCGAAAGGAGGGGCCCCTTTCTTTAATCCTCCTTAACCCCTTTTTACCTTAGCATGTCGCACACTAAACCATCTTGCTTCGCCCTCATCGTGGATAGAACCACTTTCCCACTCTCCTTTGGGCGGCCAATGAAGTCCTCTCGGCTAAAATCGGGCCATGGGGAGGTGCACCCGAACGGAGCCATTAGGTTGACCAAATTAAGGCAAAATGACCCCCTCATTCCATTTTAATTGAAACACTTTACACATGTCCAAGCGATTGACTTCACCATTGCCGAGCCACTGACCTCACAGTCAAGATGAGGTAGCCCATGCACATGGCCCGGCCTTTGGATCGGGAAAACACCACACCCGAGCATCATGTGAGCCGCGAGCTTGGAATTCTCCTGTGGGTTGCCGCGTGTGATAGCCTCGCCATTGTTCTTCTCCTCACAGGCTTGGTGATCCGTGCCTCGACTCCCCCTGGGGAGGCTTCTCCTTCCCTCTCTATTTAAACTCCCGCCCCTCTCGGCCATGAGAGGGGCCCCGGAAACACAAACCTTGCGGAAACTGCGCAAAATTGTTCCGAGACCCTTCTACCCTTCGGCCGGTTGATCCCCGGTGTCGATTTTAATCTGGCCCAATGAAATCCCGATTTCGGCCAAATTCCACCCCAAACGGGACACTTCTCCACGGTGAGTCGGTTCCCCGAGTCAGTTGGTTACACACCTTCACGGACGAGGAAGGTGTCAACGACAAAAGCCCCATCTCCGAGCCACCGAGTTGCTCCCGGCCTCCAAGCTTTGTGATCGGGCTGGTCGGAAATCCAAATCCGAATTAATTCACGGACGGGAGACTTCATGCGGGAGAAGCTGGCAGGATCCGATCGAAGGTCTCGGCAACTCTCGGATTGAAGCCGCGCACTTCTACGGCAGTATGTTAATTCTTCATCCAGGAAAGCACGGGAGATTCTCCATTTCAAATGCCTTAATTTCAATGCATGTTTAACGAGTATAGATGTGTTCGTCTCTTGAGAGCAGGCTCCATAGAGCATAAGAACATGAAAATCCATTGAGTATCGAGTGAGATCTTAGGGATTTAGTGTGGACGGCTCTCGGAGTGAGGACGCTCGGGGATGATGAACGGATGCCGTCCATTCGATACACGCGCGGACGAACGGCTCGGAAAATGGCGTCGGACGGGAGACGATGCAGGGGCCGCGGGGCCCGGGCTGCGACTCGAACAGGCGGCGTCGAATGGGAGCGCGACGCGTGTGCGTTCGGAGTTGCCCGAGGTTGACGCGGCGCGCGTGGATAAATAGAAAATTAGGGTATTTTTCTATTTATTTAATTCCACAAGCTTGAAAAATTCATATCTCTTGTGTAGAAAAATCAGAAAAATAAATAAAAAATACCCTCTTGCTCGGTGAACGAGAGGAGAATAATTTGGAAAAGAAATCATTTAATTTCATCGAAGTATTTTATTTTTTATAATTTATTTACTCTCTGCATTATTTTAATTCTCCATGCATGTATACAATTCACCATGGCATGAGACCATGGGAACTTTGGAAGCCTGCAGATTTGGGAACATTCGTTTCGAAAGTCGAGGAGGCCATCCTATGAAGAGTTATTGATTTTGAGTTCGTATTCTTGTTTTGAGTATTTAATTCCAATAAATAGCATGTTGTGAAATAAATTCTAGGAAAATTTGGTGATGTTCCTTATAGCAGAGAACCCTAGGAAAAATAGGTTTTGACTTAGTTCATTTAAAACAACCTTTAATTGGCTTAAACACCCAAAATAGGTCTTTAATTAATTAGAGTTAACCGAGCGTCAAATTGACTTGAAATCAATTCTCCATGACCTTTAGGATCAGAGGAATCCACCATAAAAGTTTGAGGTCGATTGGACTTGATTAGCCTAGCCTAATTGGGTTGATTAAGCCGCTAGCCATTTTTAAACTTTAAAAATTCCTAACTTTTAAAATACCTTTAAAAAATTCACTAAATTGGTTTTGGGCGCACGATATCGGGGGAACTAAGAGAAAATTAAAATTTCAATTTTCTAAAAAAGTTTATTTTTAATAATATTTTAATATTTTTAATAATTAAAAAATAATAAAAATCACAAAAATAATAAAATTCACCAAAATGTCACATTTTGAATTTTAATCACATAGGAAAAAATTCCACATTTTTCTTAGGTCTATTTAGTGAGATATTAAATTTTAAAGCTTTAAGGTAATTTTAAAATTTAAAAAAAATGTATTTTCTAGCATTTTCACTAAAATAATTATAATAAATCATAGAAAAATCAGAAAATTGCAAAATTTGCTTCTCCGATTTCCTTGATGTCAGAGAGATTTTGAAAAATTACAAAAATCCATTTTTCAACATTTATTTTATTTTTAAATTAATTAACACTCAAAACTTAAAACAATTATAATAAAAATAATATAATTCAAAAAATCACCAAAATTGATCCAAGTGGTTCTTTGGTCATTAGGAATGTCTCCTAATTTTCTTAAGGACAGAAACTTTCCCTTGAGTAAATTGTTATTAAATTTTCCTTGAAAATCTCTATTTTCTACCAAAAATAATTATATAAATAAATTAAATACAGAAAAAATCACATTTTCTCCTCTCATGTCTTTATTGACATATGAGTGAAGTCACGTAAAAATTTCGAGTTAAGTTTGAGTTGAATTTAATTGAGTTATGAAATTATTAAGCTTAAAGGGTAAAGTGGTAATTGAATTTTTTTAATCGCTTAATTAAAGCTTTAGATTTAATAAAAAAAATTAACAAGTAAAATATTTGATCCTAATTTGATTTGGATGATTGAAATTCAAATAATTAAAGGGTAGAAACCCATTAAACAATTTAGAAATGATTAAACTTTAATTAAATAATTGATTAAATTTGGAAGAATAATAAAATTGGAATTATTAAAATAGGGATATCGTTAGGAAGAGAGATTTATTCTTTAATTTAAAAATCCTAAATTAATTATCACCGTTAATATTGATTAATTAAAATGATAACTAATTTAAAATATTAAAAAACTGTCATTAAACTAAAATTAAATTATTAAACTCTTTTAAAAATTTCGATTAAGATTAAAAAATTAAATTAAATTTAAGATTAAATTAAATTAAATTAAATAAATTAAATTAAATTAAATTAAATTAAATTAAGATTAAAAAAAATTAAAATTAAATTAAAGATTAAATTAAATTAAATTAAATCGAATTAAATTAAATTAAACGAAATTAAATTAAATTAAATTAAATTAAATAATTAAATTAAATTAAATTAAATTAAATCGGAAATTAAAATTAAATTAAATAATTAAATTAAATTAAATTAAATTAAATCAAATTAAATTAAATCGAAATCAAATTAAATTAAAACTAATCGAAATCAAATTAATTAATGTAACATCAAAATCGAATTAAATTGAATTAAATTGAATTAAATTAAATTAAAACTCGAATTAAATTAAATTAAATTAAATTAAATATAACATCGCCGAACATAAAGAATTCAAAATAATCTAAAATAACTTGAACACTATTCAATTTAAACTCATTAATGGAAATTAAAAATTTAAATCGCGAAACCATTTGAACAAATTTACCTACTCAAAGCTTTAGTTATCGCAACTTCATAAATAGGACATTAAATGAAATGTTACTTCACTTATAGGATATTCGAATGTCTGATTCCTTTGAGTAAGTTAACAAAACTTGAATCCGGACGATTAATTCATTTATATAATCGAATTCATTTGGACTTAAAGCAAATTACAGCAATATTGAAAAGATGTTTAAGATTTGTCTTAAGCACTTCCTCGATACGATAGGATGTTTATAAGAAAAATTGAATTTAATTATTCTTTGATGAAGAAAATCGTCATAAGCAAAAAAAAACACGAAAGAACCTAGGCATTAAATAGGAGATGAGAAGCCCAGAGCATAGGATTAGGAATTTGGTAGAAAACCATAACCCTTCCCTTAGCTTTACCTAGGAACTTGCTTAAATATTAATTGTGTTTTAAGTGCGGCTTGGGATGACGGGAAGACCCTAAAGTGCGGCACATTTTATTGCGATTTTGCTTTTTCACATTACATTGTGCAAATTCTTTATTGCGGAAATTACCTTTTACTTTTCTTGCATGATAAGACAAGCTTGTTGCATGAAAACCCACACCTTTAGGATAGCCCCTAAAGCGAAACCAAAATTAAATTAAAAGTCATTGCAAGATAAAATTCACCGCCTGACATTTGAAAATATAAAAACGGCTTCAATTTAATCACAAACGAACGAAAACTACGGTACGACTAAATTAAAACGTCTTTTGTTGGATGATCGGGAATACCTCGGATGACGTAACCTCGTGTTGTAACGGGATTTCCCACGGTCTAAATGAAAGTGTGGAACTCATTCGGTTGAGTTTAGCAAATTCATACGGGTAAGTGAATGCGATAAAAATAATGATGCGGAAGGATGGGCGAGTGGGATGTATAGGTGTCGTTATAATGACTTTAAGATTTGTTTTTAATCAACACAAAAACACTTGGAAAATTAAGACTTCTCTAAACAGCTTACTTTCTCATCTCTGATTTATGATTTCTAAAACTAAACCTCTGCCTTGATAAGGAGCTCGGAGCGTAGTGGGCGGCGCGAGTATCGTCGTCGGCAAAACTTGAACCTACTTCGTGAAAACTTTCCTTTAGGAATTAAATAACGAGCCATAGGATTTGGTGGTTGCACAGTGCAACTTATAAATCCTCGACCTTTTTGTTGAGCATTTGCTTGCAAATTAGCCACTGACGGACTTAGATTCCGAGGTAGTCGTCGATACGACATAAACCCTCACATCTTGAAATTTATTTGTATGATTCTATCATATAAGTATAAGTCCTAATTAATTAAAATTGACAAGATCAAAACATTTAAATAAACATTAGGATTTTCCTAGAATTTAGCGGAAACAATAGGATAGTCGGGAAATTACCGAAGTTCGCTTCGAATACGTGATTTCTCTGCCTTTCTTCCTTTGGATTCACAAAACAAAATGTTCCCAAGTTTGATCCATTCCTTATTGAAATTCCAAAATTCAATCCCTTGTAAACTTAAACTTTGAAATCCTTGAGAGCGAGAATTATTGATTATTATCGAGAGTTTTCTTCGTGGATTCAATCATAAGATGTAATGATGCTTATAGGGGCTTGCCCTTATAGGGAATTTTGAAGAACAGGCCAATATAAACCACGTTTAATGTTTTCATATTAAGCGGGGGAATTTTCATAAAACATAAAATTGGTTCGCGGACGACGGATATGCCAATATTCTAGTTTATTTAATCGGGAGGCCGTCGAAGCGATTATTAATACATCCTTAGGGATAGATGTGCGCGGTTTGTGGTGCGGTGCTCGTTTATATAAGCTTATTTGGGATGTGAGATCGGTTTAGTCTCATATCTTAAAACCTTGAATTTAAAATTATTTTTCAAATCCAAATACTACTTTTTAAAATTATTTATTTAATTAAATTAAAAAATTCGCCAAACTGATTTCTGTTAGGCGACCCTCTTGAAATAAAACACAACCTAAAAATATCTTGAACAAGTGTGAGCCTCAGCTACAAGAACAACATGCAATAGAGATACAACTTAAGAGTATCCTCAGTCTAGTAGCCTTCATGGTCAAGGGTCCCACTATTAAATCATTTAGGAAATTACACTGTAAGGTTAGCAGTTTACAAGAAAAATTCAAACATATGGAGCATGCGGAAAAGATAGAAAAGGCATATGAGAAGAAATCTAGCATAGTGTCAACAGTCGACAAGACGGCAGTTGATGAGGATTCAGCAAAGTAGCATTCACCATAGTACAGTCAGACTCCATAGTAGTATGTTCAGTCTCAGCAGCACCCCCGTCTTCAGTAATATAGTTAGAAGCACAATCAGTCAAGTCAGTATTCTTTCCAACAAACAACATACAGGATAGACGGAAGACAAGGTCGACGATACGGCCTTTCAGTTGAACGGGAACTACTCCTTGAGTAAATGTTATGTAAAGATGTTCCAATTTGATGAAAACGAGTTAGTAGTCTGAGTTGAAGAAATTAGAAGAATTCAGCCTAAAGGATTAACCAAACTCTTTGCCCGTACCACATGTTACTTGAAGGTATCGTAGAGAATTGCATCAGCTTTAAGGATTGGCTCAAGAGGAACTATAGAGATGGGAACAAAATGATACCAAAAGAATATTTAAAAGAACCTGAAAGAAGTTTCATAAATATGATTTCAGTCAAGTCATTCTATCTGATAGATCCGTATGTCGATAAAGATGCGAATCGAGATACAAATGCCCGAACATTCTTGCATAGGTTGCTACCACCCAAGTAAAAGATGGAGATCACACCAGAGAAACCACTGCAACAAAGTATTGAGAATAAGGAGATCATAGAAGGAGTTAAGATTAATAGCGCTAAGGATAGGATAGGGGATACCCCTAATATATTGGTTGTCTCAGAATTGGGTGAGAAATCCCTCAAACTGCACACTCTGTATAATTTCCTCTTCGCCCCTCTGGGGTCTTATACTTATAAGAGTGATGATTTTGGCTATGTTTTAACTATATCTAGTAATGAAGTAACTGATCACAACCCATCTAACCCCAATTCTGATTCCCTAAAAGTTCCTCAAATCATACTTAACCCCGACAAGAGCAACGATGAAAGTGATGAAAACATCTACAGCACCAGCTATGATAGTACAAAAAGCGAGGAGCTAGTCCTTGAGTGCAACGAAACACCAATCACCATCAACATGGATTTTTTAGATTCAGAACTAGAATAATTAGTAACAGCATGAGGAGAACCTCTGAGTTCAGATGTCGAAGAAATCACAGAAGTGAACCTAAGGAGTGGAAAGGTATTACGGACAAAGGAAACCAAGTAGTTATTCTAGAGGAGCTGCCTCCACTAATAGAAGAAACACACATTCAATATTAAATAAAGTAGATTACAATGTACTGGCCCATCTTCAGAAGTTGCCAACAAAATTAAGAATCTTCGATGCTCTGATCCTATTAAAGGAGATGAGAGAAAATTTGATCAAGGCTCTTTTTGATCTAGAAGTTTACATAGCACAGTTGGCTAGTACAATCTCGGATGGAGTTTGTACTTTGAAGGAACGGCTGGCGTAACCTTCGCGATGGAGACTTCTTGCCTCGATGGGCCGATCCTGTTGACAACTCTACATTTCTGTCAACAACGACAGATTTGTACTTTCTAGGGTTTTGGTAGATCCGAAAGTGTCACTCAACATAATGAGTTTACGGACGTTAACATATTTAGATATCGACACATAAGAACTCACTTTAGATAAGATAATATTAAGATGATTCAATCAATGAAAGTTAGAGACCTAGTAACAACTGCAAAAATCCATGTCATCGACTCGGAAACTTTGTTCAACACTTTTCTTTGTCATTTATGGCTTCATGAGTACAATATGGTCTCATTGTCACTACATCAATGTATCAAGTATTATAAGAAAGGACGAAGCGATTAATCGAAGTCCTACTGACCATTCTTAATAAATGAAGTGGCCATCCATGAGGACGTTTTCTACTATGCTCCATGATCGCTGAAAATTTTATTAAGAAATTCATCATATTTTTGATGAAATTATTTCAAAGAAAGGTATTTTCTTTATTTTATTGCGGAATGGAGAATTTAGGTGATAAAAACAAAAATCATAAAAAGGAGCAAATTTGGAGCAAAAAGGAAGAAAATAATACTGTTGTGTGATGTGACGAATCGAGCAGCGAGCGAAGCTACGAGGAGACATTTCGAAGGTATAAGCTGTCTCGCTGACGAGCCGAGCCCGTTGACGAGCTAGCACGGTTGAAGATCTTAGAAGCCTCGCCGACGAGGTAGTTCATCGCCGACGGCGAGTAGTTGAATGGCTCGATACATTGAACCTGGACACTTTTTGAAGGATGCTTGCACCTCTTGGTCCTTTGCTCACTGCATATATAGAGGCCGAAATTATGTCTTTAGTGTGCGAGTTTTGTGTCTTAGTGTGTGTCTTCAGGAAAGTCTTGAGTGTTATAAGTGAGTTATTTTTGAGTCTTTAGTGAGTATTTAGTGAGTTAGTGAGTTTTTAGTGAGTCTTGTTGTGCGGAAGGAAAGTGAAAGGAAGCTGTGAGGAGTTTGCTTAGGGATAAATTGAGATAAGTATTTGTATTTATTATTTTTTTAACTTTTAAATTAAATCCATGCTTAGTTTAGTTCCATTACATTCGAGTAGTTTATTAGTCTTTCTCTTTGTTATGAAATTAAGTGACTTGATGAACTAAAAATAGAAGTACTTTTATATATTAATAAATTGAGGTAATTTTTACTTAAAACTTAATTTGCACCAATGGCCGTTTGAATTGTTAAAATGTGTTGATTGACTATAGTAAAAATTACATGCGATATTCGGGAATTAAAAGCGGATGGAAGGTGCAAATAAGCCTAGGGAAATAATATCCTTTGGGCGTAGAATTGAGCATTTTAGTGTGACGGACTAAAATATTCGATTCGGCTTTATTATTGAAGGCTGAAGTGTAGATGTTAGCCCTCGGGCGAGGGAACGTGGGAGCTCGTGGCGGTTGGTATCCTCCCGGCCTAGCCGCGGATTCGGTAATCAAACATAGGATTAGTCGATATTCTTTACACGGAACAAAGGGTAAAGAATAGGAATGCTTCCTGTTGTCGCATGCAACAAAATTATCTATTTAAATTCATCGATCACTTAAATTTCTAAACAGGGAAAGATACTTTTTACGAATAGTTAAGACTTATTTGGCAATTAGTTCATTCACACTTTGATACGTATTAATTTTACTTAGTTATGTTACACGATTAGAATACTTAGTTTACTTTATTGCGCTTAAATTCGAGAATTCGAATTTTCGTATACTAGTTTTATTATTATTATTATTTTAAAATTAGAGGCTTGTTATTTTTATTTCTCTTTCCACCAGGATCGATAACCGAGGACTGCACTAGAGCCACCGCTTGTTACTTGATACGATACGTATACTTGCGTAGCATCCGCGCGTAAATAATTACGATTACATGCATATAATATAGCATGGTCGAGTTTTTGGCTTCGTTTGCGATTAAATTAAAATATCGTAATATATAAAATTTGTGGGTCGAGTTTTGGGCGCCGTTGCGGGGAAAGTTAGAAAAATTTCTTAGAGTAACGAATTTATTTTAAAATAATCATAATAAATAAATTAATATCTATTCTAAAATTGTCATGAAATTTGGACACGAAAATTTAATACCTTACAATTTTGAATTAGAGCGTACGATTAAAGAATTAAAAAATAAAAGAAACAAATAATAAATTTAACACAAATGGTGAATATTCCGAAATTCAAAATATGAACCAACGAAAGTCCATTAAGAGATTATGCCAACCCTACATCAGATGAAATTCATTTAATGACCAACCTGATGTATTTCTTAATTCATTTGAACTTAAACTTCCAACGATTATCAAATGGTACAAAACGATCGATTTGGTGGTTCACCTATTTTGAAGATCCTAACTTACATCTTAGCTAGTTTCTAGAACTTTGTCTTCACTTTTAAATATCAAGGAGTATGCGACGATCTTGTAAGACTTGAACTTTTTCCTTTTCATTAAGGGATAAGGCTAAAATGTAGTTGAATTCGTTGCTTTGGATGCAGCCCAAAACTTGGGGAGAATTATCACAAAAATTTCTATCCAATATTTTCCACCATCTAAAGCTGCTAAGTTGAGAAATGATATAACTTCTTTTTTGTCGATTAGATGGAGAATCAATATATGAATCTTGGGAGAGATTTAAGGAAGCTTAGGAAATACGCGTCGTACGTTACCCAAGTTAGGCCGATTATTGAGCCTTTAATAATGGATTAGTAGGATCTTTAAGATCAATCATCGATCTTTCTTCTTTGAGTTCATTAATGTCACAACCATTTGATGAAGCTTATGCATTAATCGAAGAAATGGCAACAAATAATTTTCGTGGCACAACTGATAGAGTAAATCCGAGAAAAGATAGCTAGCATTCCTTAAACGATGCAATATCTATGTTAGCTTCTCAATTGCTGCTATATCTAAGAAATTAGATCATTTTGGAATGAACTACTCTCCTACTTTAAGAAAACTCATCTGGACAAATCATAGAATCTCGATCTAATTATGAAACTTTAAATCTTTATTAATAATAGAACTAATAACCCTTATTCGGAAACTATTATAATCCTGGATTTGGAAAACTCATCCAAATTTTAATTGGAATAACACATCTAATCGACGATGGATGAATCGACCTAATCGAGCAAATCCGAACAATCTGATACCCACTGGATTTAATAACAATAACCCTCGATTAAAAGATAAGTATCTATGGATGAATTAATTTTGAATATGGGTCATCGACTACAAAATCGAGGAAATCAACTACAAATTAAAGGAAATCAACTACAAATTAAAGGAACATCTATTAAAAATATCGAAACTCAACTTGGACATATTGCTATTGCGCTAAATAATAGAATACTGGAACTTTTCTAGTAATGTGGAAATAAATCTAAAGATCGAGAAAAGAACAAATTAAAAAACAATACAACTAAGGAGTGGGAAAAAATTAAACCTCGAATTCAAAAAGAACTTGAAAGCCAAAAAGAGGAGGTAAATTGAAAAAAGAAACAATTCAACAAGATTCGAACTTAGAACATCCTTTAATACACATGAAAATTTTTTGTTGAAAAACCTCCTGCCATTTCCTCGACGACTAGCTCGACACAAAAGATAAACAATTTGCTAAATTCCTTGAAATATTAAAGAAATTAACAATCGATATACCTTTTATTAAAACTTTAGATCAGATGCGAATTATGTAAAATTTATGAAAGATATTCTAAATAAGAAAAGAAAATTCTTTGATAATGAAACGATCGCACTTAGTGAAGAGTGTAGTGCTATTATTCGAAGAAGCTTCCTAAAAGATTAAAAGATCCTGGTAGTTTCACTATACCCTGCGCTATAGGAGAAAAATTTTATGGAAAAGCTTGTGTGACTTAGGAGCAGAAAACGCTGATCTAATGCCTACATCAATTTTAAGAGATTAGAATTAGGAAAAATTACACATACTTAGGTAACCATTTAATTAGGCGATCGTTACGATTCCCTATCCTAAGGGAGTTATTGAAGATGTGTTAGTAGAAGTGGATAAATTTATCTTCCCATTAGATTTTATTGTTTTAGATATGGAGGAAGATAAAGAAATTCTATCATTTAGGAAGACCAACATTCTTTTGGAAAAGGAAACATGATTGATGTTGAGAAAGGAGAATTAGCGAGAGTAAATGACCAAAAAGTTACCTTTAATATTGAAAAATCAATGAAATATCCTGCGCTAGAAAAAGATGATGAATGTTTTCGGATGGAAATACTTCAACATTTATGACAAGAACATTTTAAGGAATATTACGAAGATAAATTAGAAAAAGAAAACAATTTGAATTAATTAAAGATAATAATGAGGGAACTAGATTATATTCAGGAAAGATTTGAATTTTTGGATAATACTAAAAACAACGACAAGAATATAGTTCCATCAATTATTAAACCTCTGAACTTGAGCTAAAAATATTACCTGATCATTTGAAATATGCTTATTTAGGTAATTCTTCAACTTTACCGAGTTATTATTTCATGTTTTGCATTAAACGATTCTCAAGAACATAAAAACTTTTAGAAACTTTAAAAAAATATAAGAAAACTTTTTGGTTGGACTTTAGCAGATATTAAAGGAATTAGTCCTTGATCTGTATGCATAGAATTATTTTAGATGATGAACATAAACTGCAAGTAGATCCCAAAGGAGATTCGCTTAGATAATGAAAGAAGTAGTTGAAAAGTTTTAAAATGGTTAGATAATGGTATCATATATCTTATATGCGACGGTGCTTGGGTAAGCCCAATTCCTTGTGTTCCTAAGAAGGGAGAATTGTTGTCCTTTACTTGATAAGAAAATAATGATCTTATTCTGTAAGACGAGGATTCTTGGTTGGCATATATGTATTGATTATAGGAAATTAAATACCATGCCGGGAAAGATCACTTCCCTTTACCATTTCTAGACAGATGTTAGATAGATTGGCAGGACATAAGTATTTTTGTTTTCTAGATGGATACACCGGTTATCATCGAATACAAATTATACGAGGATCGAAGATAACTACATTTACTAGTCCTTATGGAACTTTCACTTTTCGAAGAATGCCTTTTGGATATAGCAATGCTGCAAGCCAACATTCCCGAAGATGTATGATGTCTATATTTAGTAAGTTAATTGACAATGGAATAGAAGTATTTATGAATGATTTCTCTTGTATTTGGAACATCATTTGACACATGCTTAACTCATCTTGAAAAAGTATTAGAAGTATGTGAGAAAACAATTTAGTTCTAAATTGGGAGAAATCGATTTATGGTTGCGGGCGGCATTGTATTAGGGCATAAAAATTCGGAAAAAGGCATGGAAGTGGACTGCAAAAATTCGAGTTATAGCTAAATTACCACCTCCAACTACGGTAAAAGGGGTAAGAAGTTTTCTTGGACGAAATTTGCTGGATTCTCTAGACCTATTTATATAAAAAAGATTTTCAAAGATTACTAAACCTACATGCCAACTTCTCGAAAGGGACGAAATTTGAATTTACAATCGAATGCTGAATGCTTTTGAACTCTTAAAATAAAAAATTAATTACAACACATATTAGCTTCACTGGCTTTGGGGAGAAACCATTTGAGCTTATGTGTGATGCTAGTGATTATCTTGTAGGAGCGGTTCTTGGGCAAAGATATGAAAAGATTTTTAAAGTTATCTACTATCTTAGTAAAACTCTAAATGATGCTAAAATAAATTATACGATTCTGAGAAGAAATTATTAGCGGTATTATATGGTTTTAATAAATTTAGACCTTATCGATTGGAACAAAATGTATCGTGCATACTTGATCATTCGCCCATCGAATATTTAATGCAAAAGAAAGATTCCAAACCAAGATTAATTAGATGGATGTTATTAATGCAAGAATTCGATTTTGAAATCGTTAATAAGAAAGGAACTAATAATCGAATTGTGGATCATTTATCGAATTAGAAAATCATGAATTATCGATATTGAAAATGAAATTATAGACGATTTCTTTTGATGAACAACTATATAATATCAATGAATGGAAAATACCATGGTATCTTGATATAGTAAACTATATAGTTAGTAATATTTTACCACATGCTAACGCACAACAACAGAAAAAATTCATCCATGATACGAAAACATATTTTTAGGATGAGCCATGTTATATAAGCAATGTAAGGATTTAATTATTAGAAGATGTGTACCTTATATGAAGAAAGCTGAACTAATTATTAAAAAATGTCATGATTGATTTTGGAGGACATTTTGGAATTTGATAAAACTACTTATAAGATTCTACAATGCGGATTTTACTGGCCTACTCTATTTAGAGATGTATACGGATATATTAAAACTTGCGATAAATCTCAAAGAGTAGGAAATATGTCTAGAAGAAACGAAATCTTATACGAATTTTATATTAGAAGTTGAAATTTTTGATGTTTGAGGATTAGATTTTATGGGACCTTTTATTCCTTCGTTTGGAAACTCATATATATTAGTACACGGTGATTATGTTTCCAGATAGTTGAAATGTGAGAAGCTTTACCTAAGTGTGATCTTAAGAGTGTTTCAAAATTTCCGATGAAAAATATTTTTACTAGATTTGGAATGCCGAGAGTGATTATCAGCGACGGAGGAACTCATTTTTAAATAAATATATTCCATAGTAGTAGAAAAATACGTTATTACTCGTAAGATATACTTGCTTATCATCCGAGACTAGCGGATTAGGCGAGTGTCTAATCGTGAGATTAAACGTATTTTAGAAAAATGCATGAAACGGAAATAGGTTAGATTGGTGCATTAGATTAGACAACGCGCATTATGGGCTTATAGGGCCACAACATAAAACTCTAATTGGAATGACTCCTTACCGGCTTATATATGAAAAACATGCCACTTACCGGTTGAATTAGAACATAAAGCATATTGGGCGATTAAAGAATTTAATTATATTATGAAGGAAGCTGGTGAGAAGAGATTGCTACAATTAAATGAATTGGAAGAATTAAGAAATGAATGCGTATGATAATGATCGGATTTATAAGGAAAAGATGAAGTTATGGCATGATCGGAAGATTAATCGGAGAAATTTTTGAACCCGGGACACGAAGTTGTGCTATATAATACTAGATTGAAATTATTTCCTGGAAAATTCCAAGTCTCGATGGCTAGGACCTTTCACCATAAGTCAAATATTTTTCATACGGAACTATAGAAATTGAAGATCTAAAAGCTGGACATAAATTTAAAGTTAATGGACATAGATTCAAAACCATATTTTGAGTATAAGACTTCTTTATAAAAGAGGTTTTAATGCGTAGTCGGCACGATTAATAGTGAAATTAGGTCGGGCGATGTTAAATCAGCGCTTTATGGGAGGCGAGCCAGTATTAGTTATCTATTTTTATTGTATCTTAATAGTTAGTTTATATTATTGAAACTTTACTACTCATTTATTATTAAGAATCATCACATATTCGAATCTTTATGATGAGAAAAGAAATTATTCGATTTAGAGCAAAATTGGACATTATTTTGGAATCTCGCCGTGGCGAAAGTCGATACTCGCCGGCAACGGCGAGGTTCGCGCCCTAAATTAATATCAGTTATTTATCGAGCTCGGCGCGGCGAAACGTCCGCCCGACGGCGAGAACACGAAGGCGGTTTATAGCGGGTGCCGGCGGAAGGTAACTTCTCGCCCGACGGCGGAAGTTATAAGATGAGTTGTTATACTTTGAATGCCGATGCGGACGGTTTAAACACCAAATCCTTAGTTAAAAACCATTCTTAATTCATTCTAAATGCGCAGCTAACTTCACTATAATTCCTTCCATTCACCATAATGGCCTCCGAATTCTTAGATTCCTCTGAAATGCGAGTGTTTAACCGGAAGAAATTTGGCAGGTGCGGAAGCGCGGATCTTGTATGAGTTTTGGTAAAGAAAGAGTTATCGAACGCGGGGATTTTTCAATCGAGGATTAGAGAATTCAACTACGAAGATAGAAGAAATGATGGTTAGCATTTTAGCAGAGGTATTTTGTTACACTACGTGTGTGGTTATTCGATTGTGAAGAGTTCTCTAACTTACATGCGATCAACAATGGGAATATCTACGTCCGAGGAAGATGGGTGGCATTTAATCCATCAAGAGTAAATGAATTGATACATAGAAAACACCCTAGGTATGTCATTATTTAAATTTTGTGCCTTCTCGATATAATATGAATGAGATATTTCGATATCGCTTTAGACGGAAGATTGGGAAATGCGTGAAGACGGGTATGTTAGTTTCTGCATCACTTTTGAATCTGTCTCAAAGCACTAGCACTTTTTCATCTCGTCTAGAATTGTTACACATACTATGAGGGTAAAACGAGGTTTCGAAGGAATGCGGTATATTGAATTGTTTGTATTCAAATTGGATTGCACTTTTATTGATGTTGGATCAATAATTGTTAAGTACGGATTGGGTTTAATTGTGCATGGGTCGAGTTCACGGACTAGGACACCCATCTACTATTTTTGCATTATGCGGT
Source organism: Papilionanthe hookeriana x Papilionanthe teres (assembly GCA_022702705.1). NCBI lineage: Eukaryota > Viridiplantae > Streptophyta > Magnoliopsida > Asparagales > Orchidaceae > Papilionanthe > Papilionanthe hookeriana x Papilionanthe teres. Next base: position 119,048,585 of record CM040431.1, read on the forward strand.
CGGTACCGAGGTTTCTTATTAAGGCTTGGGAAAAGGTTAAATTACCTTGGAAGCCGCTTGATCCTACTGAGATATGTTCCTACTTTGAATGATAATGAATACATTACATTCATCTCGATAGAGCTTCATGATCATCATATGACTATTTCGAGATAAAATGGAATTCATATAGAAAATTAATGGAATGGAGAAAGAACTACGAGAATGTGAGAGATTTAATCGAAAATATATCGATTTATTTGATCACATTATTTGGAGGATGAAGGAACACTTTGATCATTGGACACACGGAAACTAGCTTTCTTCATTTGCGGGAACGAAGGGTTGGATCTTTGAAGAATCTGCCCGGAATTTCCTTCGGGCCTTTACATAACTTATTTGTTCATCATCGTCATATGGGAAATATCGGAGAAGATGAAGATTCGACCTTGAGGAGTAGTAGTAAAGATTTACATAGTATGTTTGAATTTATGTTATTTGATTTGATTTAGATTTTATTATGTGAAGTGATGATTTGAATATCTCCAAACTTAATTGAGATATGCATCATAATTTTGTATCGGCATTTAGTGTGTCGTGGATTGGTTTGCGATGCTGATTAGTAGTAAATTGAAGTTTGAAGTTTGATTATAGAGTTTATATTATGTTAGTTTGTACATCCCATGGATTTCGATATTAACGTTAATTTGTTGTGTTGTGTGAATTTGTTTGTGTATAAGTAGCTAATCTTCATATTAAATTAATAAATGATGTGATCGGAAATAATATAAGACAAATAAAACGAAAATGAGTGACGAATTTCAGAAATTTAAAATTTTTTGGAATCTCGCTGACGGCGAAAAATCCGTCGACGGCGGATCGATCTCGCTAACAACGAAGAATTTCTCACCGACGGCGGATTTTTCCGAGAGTTTTGGTTCGAAAAATATTAGCTCGGCGACGGCAGAAAAAACATATATTTTGACCGGTCAAAGCTCTTATTCATCGTCTGACCTCTTATTTTCGCAAAATCGACTGGGGCTTGAGAGATCTTGGATTTGAAGCGATTTCAACACTTTTTCACACCGAATTCATCTTCCCTTGGAAAGAGCTTCACTCACATGCAAAAATTTTGATTTTCACCATATATTTTAACCACATTGCAAATTTTGAGAAAAATCGAAAATGTGGAAGAAATATTCGATGGAAATCCATGGAATTTGATTTAAATTGCTTACAAATGTTGTAGGAAGCCTTCTTAGTATTATTTTTAAGTTTATTGAAAATTTTCGATTTTCGCGAGATCGTCATGCTGGCTCCACGACGGAAACGTTGAGTAATTTGACGAAAATCGATTCATCGTACGAAAGCGCGAGGCTAAATATTTTGAAAACATACGAGGAAGAAAGTGCATTGCGGATCGGGTATTCGAAAAATCCGGGAGGAGAAGTAGAGCGGATTATTAAGGAACGAGGTTGGGAGAATTTACGGTTACGTTGATATAGAGCAAGCTTGTAAAGTGGTTAAAAGAATTTTATGCAGTTGTTGCCGTGAAAATCTGCCAGAGTAAAGGTACGAGGATTTTTGTAGATTTCGATGCGCGAAATTAACGCGCGTTACATGTAGTTCATGACTCACACTTTAGCGAGTATGAAACTTTGGAACGATGGAAGGACCCTTTGGAGGAAGTCATTAACTTTCTGTTGATGGGACCGGAGTTTGGAAATTAGCGACGGGAAAAGAGTGAATTTTCCTCTTTCTAAATTAAATGCGATCTCGAAGCTGGCATTACTTTATTTATTCTACTGCAGTACCCATATCACCATAGTGAGGTAGCACGAGATAAACGGTGCGAATTTGCATTGAATAACGGGCGCATCGACATCGGGAGAGTTATTTATCAAAACATCACGACGCTCCTCGAAATGAGAGTGGAGGCTGGATTGGGACACCATTTAGTTAATTTTGCACTCTGCCGACTCTGCAGGTTGAGGCCAGGAGATGATGAAGAATGGGTGGAACTGTGAAACCACTCACGAGTACCGACATTAAGAAATTATGAATCTCGTGAAGGGTGGAGATCGGGAGTGAGAAGTTATTTCACTTTCCGGTCCAGTAGAGATATACCCTCACTTGCTATGAACCACACGAGCCTACCACACATTACCCTACGAATCCGATGAATGAATTGACCACATGAGGAGGAGTTTTGAGTAGTTTGGAGAAGCAATGGGAAGATTTGATCATTTTGATCGAAAGGATTGATAATGCGGAGAGGAGGCATGATTATGATAGTGAATACCTCGTAACGTTAAAATCACAGTGCATACTATGAGCTGAACGTCGTTATAGGAGTGGAGATTTAGATGTTGTCTTTCGAGGTACGGTATACTCGGTATCATCTGCTCGGTCTTATGAAGCCTACGGATCGAGGAGGGGATGATATGGTTGGGACTTTGAAGGGCGAAGATTATGACTTTATTTGTTTTATTTGTTTGATGTAGTTATTTTGAGGACTTTATATGTTTTAATATTGAGTACTTTATATTTTGAGACATTGGATGTTAGTTAGATTAATTTGCTTGAATTGTTATAGTAGTTAGTTTTTGTTTTTGTGTTAGTTAATTGCATTTGTTTTTATGTTAAATAGGATGATAGTTTTCTTTAGTATGTTTTTATTTTATTTTGTATTGTTTTAAGTTTTTAAAATTGTTAATTTGTTAGTTAGAATTGTTTTTAATATATAGTAATTCATATGTGTAGTGTAGAGTTATTTTAATTGTTGTGTTTAATACTTATCTTAGATTTTATCTGCATTTTTCTTTAGCGTATATATATATGGAGAATACTAACGATGTGGGTTGATGAAAAAATGAAAAAAGCTTTGCCAAAAATTTCAAAGAAAAAGAAATACCTAAACTTGAAAGGTATGATTTATTTACTTTCCTTTTCATTATTTGGATAGATATAAAAATTTAAGTTTGGGGGGGGGAGTAAAATACGGAATTTAGTTATTAACTTGTTCTCAATTTCTATTTTTCAAATTATTATAAAATGATTTTTATAGCAAATTTTTTCAATTTAATTAATATGAATTATTTTATTTAATTATTATAAAAGGTTAAATGAAATATTTCTAGTGCTTTAATTGATTAAATAGAATAAAATATTTGGTTAAAGGGATTAAGAATGTAGTAAACTATTTTTAGTAAGGAAAACTATATTCTAAAATTAAAATTCTTAAGTATTCAAGTGAAAAAGAAAAGATTGAAAATCAATGAAGTAAAAACTATGAAGTATATATAAGCTAAGAAATATTTCTAAGTTTCGAATTTAGGAAGATGAAAATGAAGTTCAAAATTATTAACAGGAGCTCTCCGGATACGATAATCTCATTAAAAAAAAAAGAAAAAAGAGAAAAAAGAAAAAGAAAAAGAAAAAGAAAAAGAAAAAGAAAAATGAGAAGCTTGAGGGAATGTCTTATCGAAATTGAACGTTTGAATTGGCTAAAGGAAAAAGTTAGATATTTTGAAACTTATGTTTATGGATTAGAATTTTCAATAATTATTTTCTTGAATTTCTTATCATATGAATATCTTAAGTAGTTATTCTTTTAAATATAGTCATTCTGAAGTAGATAGTAAGGCATTTAGAAATCTTAGACACGATAAGTTAAATAATTTATTTACATAAGATTAATTAAATTACATGAATTATTTTTATTTAACTTTATTATGATATTAATTAATCTAATTCATAGTTATTTAAATTTAAAAATCTTATTATAAAATATTATTTTAATGTAGTACTAAAATTACTTGAGGACGAGTAATAAATGAAGTTTGGGGAATTTTGATCGCTAAAATTTTTATTAGAAAATTCATACCGATTTTGATGAAATTTCACTTTAAAGAAATGTATTTTCTTTATTTTATTGCGAATGGAGAATTTAGGTGATAAAAGCAAAAATCATAAAAGGAGCGAATTTGGAGCAAAAGGAAGAAAATAAAGAAATTTATGCGAGTTGCGGCAGCCGAGATCGAGCCGCCGACGGCGAAACTACGAGGGGCTGTTCGAAGGAATTATAGCGGCTCTCGGCCCCGACAGCGAGCAAGCCAGTTTGAAGATCTTCGAAAGCCTCGGCGCGGCGGCGGGGTGAACAGACGCCCAGAACGGCCGAGCTAGTTGAAATGGCTCTGATACATTGAACCTGGACACTTTTGAAGGGATGCTTACACACCTCTTGGTCCTTTGCTCACCTCTTTGCTCTATAGAGGCCGAAATTAAGTCTTTAGTGTGCGGTTTTGTATCTTAGTGTGTGTCTTAGAGAGTCCTTGAGTGTTATAAGTGAGTTATTTTGAGTCTTTAGTGAGTATTTAGTGAGTTAGTGAGTTTATAGTGAGTCTTTATTTAAATACTTGGAAAGAGTCGAAAAGGCTATGATGCTTGGGGATAAATTGAGATAAGTATTTATTTATTTATTGTTTTTTAACTTTAAATGAAATCCATGCTTAGTTTGCGTTCCCATGCATTCGATATAAGTTTATTAGTCTTTCTCCCTTTATTATGAGAAATTAAGTGACTTGATGAACTAAAATAGAAGTACTTTTATATATTAATAAATTGTGATAATTTTTACTTAAAACTTAATTTACTTTCAAGCTTGGCCATTTGAATTGTTAAAATGTGTTGATTATCAACTATAGTAAAAATTACATCTGATATTCGGGAATTAAAGAAGCCTTGGAAGGAAGGTGCGAATAAATAGGGAAATAATATCCTTTGGGCGTAGAATTTGAGCATTTTAGTGTGACGAGACTAAAATATTCAATTCCGAAGTCCTATTATTTGAGAGCTGAAGTGTAGATGTTAGCCCTCAGGCGAGGGGAACGTGGGAGCTACGAAGTGGCGATCGGTATCCTCGGCTAGCGCGAGATTCGGTAATCAAACATAAGTTAGTCGATATTCTTTACACTGGACAAGGGTAAAGAAGCAGGAATGCTCTTATTTGTCACAATACATAAAATTATCTATTTAAATTCATCCATCACTTAAATTTCTAAACAAGGGGAAAGATACTTTTCGAATAGTTAGGACTTATTTGAAATTAGTTTAATTTCTGCACTTTCAATACATATTAATTTTCTACTTAGTTAAGTTACACGATTAGAATACTTAGTTTACTTTATTGCGGCGGGAAATTTAGAATTCCAAATTTTCGTATACTAGTTTTATTATTATTATTATTATTATTATTATTATTATTTTAAAATTAGTTGTTATTTTATTTTCTCTTTCTGTGGGATCGATATATTTAGGACTCCTGGCTATAGCCATTTTGTATTACTTGATACTATATGTATACTTGCGTAGCATCCACAACATAAATAATTACAATTCTATACATATAATATAGCGGGAATGATTTTTGAGAAGCCGTTGCAATTAAATTAAAATATCATAATATAAAATTTGTGGGTCACTCCACCGAAGAAAATAGTATTTTCAAGAAAAACTGTGCCAAATAAGACAAAAAATTCAATAGGATCACAAGAAAGGGACCATTAAGCTCTGCTTCAATGATCTCCCCTCACTCTAGCACAACGAAGTGGTGGAGGTTCTTTTAGCTCACGCAATAGAGATCGAGGTCGGGGACGCGGGCGAGGGAGAACTCACAAGATTTTTTGATAGTATGAAGTCGATATACGATTGGATTAACCATTACATTCAATCCATGACCCTAACTCTGATCCACCTCTAAAGATCGAGAGTATGGAAGGCAAGGAAGTCCGTAGTGGTGGTTTCAAGCCAATCAAGTTCTTCTGTGCTTCTCCATCTACTTCTGAAATTCGTATAAATCTTGAAGAGGATGATTCTAGTGAATTAATGGAATTACCATTTGGTTATTTTTCTCCTTATGTAGAAAAGTTAATTCAACAAGGTTACGTAACAAAGCAAATGACAATGAATAAGTTACAATATTTTTCAAAATTATGGAATTCTAAAGGATGAACTCTCAAATGAAAAGAGAGTCTTGAATTTGGTACGATAGGACCGGTAGATGACTCGAGATTTTGCATGGTTGTTACTTGCCAGTTTGAAGTACAATACTTCAATGTCGAAGATGATTGTGAGATAAGGTGATAAGCAATGCTCCACCATAATTTGAGTAAGAGGTTAAGTCAACAGTCGACGAACTAAAGGAAATCAACCTCGAGACCGAGGAGCAGCCCTGACCTACTTTCATAAGTTCTCTACTCAATGAAGAAGAATCTATAAATTTGATCAAGATACTATTGAAATTCAACTATTGTTTCTCTTAGAGTTATGAAGAAATTCTAGGTTTGTGTTCAGAAGTTGTAGTTCACCAAGTCAGAGTGGATCAGAATATGACACCAGTGAAACAAGCTCCTCAAAGAATGTGCCTCGATATAGAACACGAAGTCACAACCGAAGTAAAAAAAAAATTATAGATGCTAAATTTGTACAAGAAGAACAATACCCCATGTGGTTAGCTAACGTGGTGCCAGTAAAGAAGAAGAATGAACAGATACGACAGTGTGTCGACTTCAGGGATTTAAACAAGGCATGTCTAAAGGATGAGTTTCCATTACATATACTAGAGTTAATTGTGTACATTGCATTGATGCACATTATTTTTTCGTTCATGGATGGATGTTTATGTTACAACCAAATCACGATGGTTCCAAAAGATACGGCATTTATAGAATTCAGAACACCAACTGGGATCTACTGATACATCGTGATGCCCTTTGGTCTGAAGAATGTCGGAGAAACTTACCAGTGAGCAACGATAAAGATCATTGATGACCTTATTGATAACCAAGTGCAATTCTTTAGGAACAATTTGGTCATCAAGAGCAAAGTAAAGGAAAACCATCTGTATGGTTTGAGAATTGTATTTGAACAATTACTACAATATAATCTCAAGAAGAATCCTTTAATGTGCTCCTTTAATGTTACCTCCAAGAAATTTTTAGGATTCTCTGTCTGTCATCAAAGAATTGAAATCGAACTATAGAAGATTAAAGCTATCTTAGAAATGTCTCGTTCCGTAGCCTTGAAGAAATTACGCTCTCTTCAGGGTAAATTAGCATACCTTTGACACCTTATATATAATATGTCAGGAAGGTGTCAACCCTTTTCAAATTTTCTTCAAAAGGATGTCAAATTCATTTGGAGAGAGCTGTGTCAATGAACTTTCAAAGATATCAAATGATACCTAACGACACCGCCTGTTTTGGCAGCCCCTCTCCTGGGTAGACCATCGAAACTTCATACCGCAACCTTAGAGAAATCCCTCGGAGCCTTACTAGTACTTGAGTCGATGTCAATACTGGAGAAGGTAAAGTGTCCTCCTATCAAGAAACATTGTCCAGCTTTGGTTCTGTTTGCTCAAAAGCTTAGAGATTACATGTAGTCTCACAAGGTCATCCTGATTTTGAAAGTTAATCCATTGCAATATTTGATGACCCTACCAACACTTTTCTGATATTTAACAAGATGATCGATGATTTTATTGTAATTTATATAACGTTTGTGTCTCTTAACGCTATCAAAGGCAGATTCTCGTAGACATTCTTGTATCGCACACATCACCAGTTAGGTCCCTCTTAACGGCGATTTACCAGACGAGTAAATAATTCAAATAGAAGATCCCAATGCTCACCATTGAGAGATGTACTTCGAAAGGGCTTCCTCAGCTAAGAAAGATAAAGGATTACAAACAATGATACCTAAAAAAGTAGGAATAGGGTTAATCCTCGATACACTAGATTAGGGAATGATAAGAATCTCCTACCACCTGACAGAATAGTGCAGTAACAATGAAGTAGAATATGAAGCACTAATAACATGACTAGAGTTGGCAATATCAATGGAAATAACAGTCATTGCCATCTAAAGTGACTCACAACTTCTCATTTAGCAAGTGGCCAGACAATACAAAGTTCTAAAATCAAGGATAGAAGAATATCACAGATATATGATGAAGTTGCTAGAACAGATTTCAAGTGTAATGTTCTATATGATTCTCTGTATGGATAATGCTCATGCTGACACTTTAGCTAAGCTTGCTAATGAATTTGAATGTCCACAAGAAGATTCCATAGACACCATACAAGGATGTCATGTGCTATCGCAGATCAACCTCAACACTCTACACAAATTTGGTAAAAAATAAATAGCAACTACAGTGGTAGATGATGTTGAAGATTGGTGCTAACTGTAAGTAGAATACTTACAAACAGGAAAATTGCTAGAAGAAAAATTAGTAACGCATCAGATTTAGAAACGGGCAATGCCATATGCCTTAATCAACAACGTCTTCTATAGAAGATCATTCGATCAGATGTGGTTGACATGTTTAAGCAAAGCAGAAGCACAGAATATCATCAAATAAGTGCATGCTGGATTATGTGGAGCTCACCAATCAGGGTCGAAGATGAAATTGAAAATCAAAAGACTTGAATATTATTGGCCAGCAATGATGATAGACTGCATGGATATAGTTAAGCAATGTCACCACTGCCAGGTGCATGAAGTGTTCTTGCACCAACTTCCAAATATTCTACACCACACAATCACATCATAGCTATTTGAGTGTTGGGGTATGGATATAGTGGGTCCTAAAAACCTTCCATCCTCTAAAATACACATATTCATACTCTCAGTAAAATATTTTTTCTTCAAATGGGTGGTGACATTCGAAGCAGAGTCAGAGATTTTCTTTTGTTGATGTCGATGTCATGTTTTGGAGTCGCCACTCTGTTTATCTATCATATCGCCCTAGTCTTAAATAGATCTTATTTCTTCATATCATGTAGAGGATAAGAGATTTAAAGAAAAGAAGGGCTGATAAAATAGAAAACAGTAGAATAAAAATGTCAGTGATAATCCTTGTAAAAGGAGATTCTAGAATGCCTTATTCTAGAAAATTTATATAAGGAGGATCATATGTAAGATTTTGATAGATAGAGATTTATAGGTGTGATAAATATCCTTAGTTCTTAAATCTCCTATAAGAGCAAGCTTCTATAGTTAATTACATCTTAGACAATTAAAATTGTCTAAGAAAACTTCTGATTAATGTTAGCACTTGTTTTCTACGAATTTTCAAGAACAAGGAAAGAAACATCAACGTTCAATCCTAGGGGTAATATGTAATACTACCCTAAGAGTTTGATTTTTGTCAATGTCATTTGTTATGTCAATTTCATTTTTTTGTTTTTTTGTTTGTCATTTTGTTGGATTTTTGTCTTGTATTTTATTATTTCATTGATGACTATCCTAAAAGTTTAGGTTTTGCGGCTATCCTAAAATTTTAAGTTTTGTTTTGTTTTGGTTTTATTATTTTAATATTATGTCACTTATATTTTATTTTGTTTTGTTTTGTCATCTGTTTTAGTGTTGCTTTAATTTTGTTTTATTGTCGTATGTCCTGTCTTCAGAATGTCGTCCTACAAAACAGAGTTAGCATGCCCTAATAACATGTAAAGTAATTCTAAAGCGGAATTTGTCTTAAACCTGCAAGAGAAATGAATGTCAGATTTAAAAGAAATAATGTCAATTTTATTTCTTAAATCTTTTTTTTATTTGGTTAGATTTTAGATAACCCGGTCAAGGTATCATTGGCTCCATCATCCCAGGATAATTAGGGGCCTTAATCTACTTAGTCTTGTTAACCTCATTTTTGATGAGGTCTTCTCTTCTTCTCTTTAGTATTTAGGATCTAGCCTTAGGCTTTTCCTTTGACTGTCTTAGAGGACTAGAATTGGGACCCACCTTTTAGAAATTCAAACCACTTCTTAACTCCCTGCAAACTCCACAAACTTGACTGTAGACCCCTAATCACCTAGAGGGTCGAAATCAAATGTGGAAGTTTAAAGGATGAGTTCCTATAGAACTCTTTGGCCTTAGGACTGCCCTGGGTGGCCTGGTCTGGTGAAGGGGCTGACTTACACACACTACACTTATACACTACACCTACACACTACACTTCCACACACCTCCTAAAACTACACCCATACCTAACTTGACCTCCTGACTCATGTAGGTGATTCACATGGATGGTCCTTAACCCCTAAGCCCTCGCAAGCAGGGTTAGAACAACATAGTGAATGCCTCAAATGGGTCCCTTCATGGCTCATATGGGCTTGATATGGCTTCATGGCTCAACCAAAATGACTTCTTTCCACTTACATCCACCCAATCTTCAATTTCCCAAATTTTCAATTTTTGACCCCCGGGACCCTACACCCGCTAAACATACCAAAAAACCCTTAAAACTACCCAAAACTCTCAAAAATTTCCAAATTATCCAAAATTATCCAAAATCATTCCCAAACATTTCCACATCACTTAAATTGATCATCCATACCAAAAAATACCAAAAATTCCAAGAAAACCTCCCAATACCCTCCAAATACCCAAAATACCCCTCTTGACCCAAAAATCCAAAAATTCAGAAAATTCCCAGAAAATTCCAGAAAATCCCAAATATTCCCAATTTCAGTTTGTCCAACTACACCATGGGCCAATTTTGTCAATTTACCCTACTTTTGTCAAAACCCCCAATTTGACCCATTTTAACCCAAAGTGAACCCAATGTCAAACCAAACCTACCCAATTGAACCAAATTCTGGCCCAATTCAATTCTAAACTTCAATTAAACATTCTCAACACCAATCTAGGCCAAATCCAAGTCCAATTTGATTGATATTTGGATCCAATCTCACTTTTGGCCTTAAAGCCCAATTTGGACCCATGACCCAAACCTTACCCAAACTCACCCAATTCAACTCCAATTAACCCCAAATCTTTTCTAAATTTTCCTTAAAATTCCCAAAAACAAAAAACTAACATGATTTGCCCAAAATTTAGACCCAAATCCCACTCAAATTCAACCCAAAGCTAAAAGGCCCATTTTTGACCTAAACCCAAACCTAACCCAAATGAGCCCAAACCCCAAAATCAAAGCCCAACCAAAGTCAAAACCTCTTTGAAACACTCCCATAAACATTTCTCAACATTTATTTTACATCAATTTCAACCCTAGCCCAACATTGGCCCAACTTGGCCCACTTTGACCCATATAGGCCCACTTACTAAATAAACCCAAATTCAAATCAATTCAACTCCAAATCACACCAAATTGACTCCAAGCCTTCCATAGAACATCCCTAAACCAATTATGACATTTATTTGACAAAGTCCTTCATAAAATCTTCACCCAAATGCCCATCCTAAAATCAAAAGGCCCATTCCCCTTAAACTTTCCTAAAAGCCCACTTCACCACATTCCAAAGCCCAAATCCATCCAAAGCCCACATGGCACTTTCCCTCATCATCCATTTAATCAAAATCACCCCTAAGTTTCAAAATCATCAATTAAACCATTCCAAATCAAGCTTCATGCAAATTTTCACCAAAATATCCAAAATTCTTAAAACCCATGTTTATGAAATTGACCCAACCTTTTCCCAAGCCAAATGGAGCCATGAAGCCATGCACAAGCCATATGCAAGCCATGGCAGCCACTTTACACATGACCATGTCATTTTTGGCAAAAGGAGGGAGTCCTTTAATGATTCCCTTAAGGGTGATTTAGCCACTTCCATGACTCCACTAAACCATGCTTAAGCTTAATTGTACTTGGATGGTGACCCTTCCCCACTAATTAAGCCGACCTAAACCACTTTATCTTCAGACTCAAGCTAGCCATGGGAAGGTGCACCCAACCCATTTGCATGGGTTGACCAAAATGAGCCAAAATGACCCCTTCCCCTTTCTACTTTGATTCAACCACTTTACACATGTCAAACCTCAATTGAATGCACCAAACCCCGACCCCGACCCACCCGAACAGGATGGTGACCAATGCCCGGCCGGCCACCACCAGGCCGCCGGAAAACACCATGGCCGAGAGCTCACATGTGAGCACAAATTGGAATTCTCACCTCGCTAAGCCGCCCCATCCCCGCTGGCCATTGGAGCTGTTCTTCTCTTGCCAAGAGAAGCTGATCCCAAGCCCTAACTCTCCCTGGAAGGCCCTCCACCCTCTCCTATTTAAACACCACCCCTCTCGGCCAGGAGAGGGGCTAAAAAAAAACCTTAAGGAAACTCTACCAAAATTGTTCCAGACTCCTCCCCATACACAGAGCACTTGATCCCCAAGGAGATCCCCTTGCCATTTCTTCTCTCGCGAGCTCAATTTCGCAGTTGAAATTCCACCCAAAACCAGGACACTTCTCCACAGTGAGCCAATCCCCAAATTGATTGGTTCTACACCTTCACCGTACCAAGGGAAGGTGTCCACCAAGAAAAGCCCCATCTCCAGGCCACCCAGTTGCTCCAGCCTCCAAGCTTTGTAATCGGGCTTGGTCGAAATCACATCTAGACAATTCACCAGACCAGGAGACTTCATCTGGAGCTTGCTGGGATCCAATCGAAGGTGCAACAACTCTCAGATTGAAGCCACACTTCTCTGAGCAAAGGTATGAACTAATTCTTCATCCCGAGCTTCTGGAGATTCTCGATTTCGAATGCTTTAATTTCAATGCATGATAACCGTATAGATGTGTTCGTCTCTTCAAGACGAATCCATAGCAGCATAAGAACATGAAAATTCATCGAGTATCGAGTGAGATCTTAGGGATTTAGTATGGACGGCTCTCGGTGAGGACGCTCGGGGACGATGAACGGATGCCGTCCATTCAATACACGCGCGGACGGACGGCTCAGATGGCGTCGGACCAGGAGATGGTACAAGAACCGCGGGGCCCGGGCTGCTGACTCAGATGGCGACGTCGAATGGGAGCGCGACATGCGACGTTTCGGAGATGCCGAGGATGAGTTGGCGCCGCGTGGATAAATAGAAAATTAGGGTATTTTTCTATTTATTTAATTCCCTAAACTTCAAAAATTCATATCTCTGTGTAGAAAAATCAGAAAAATAAAATAAAAATACCCTCTTGCTCAGTGAACAGAGGAGAATAATGTGGAAAAGAAATCATTTAATTTCATCAAGTATTTTATTTTTTATAATTTATTTACTCTCTCGCATACTTTTAATTCTCCATGCATGTATACAATTCACCATGGCATGAGACCATAGGGCTTTTGAAGCCTCCGAATTTGGAAACATTCCCTGAATTTTCCAAAGTCAGAAGCCATCCCTATAAAAAGTTATTGATTTTTCAAATTCATGTTGCTGTTTTGAGTATTTTAATTCCAATAAATAGCATGTTGTGAAATAAATTCTAGGAAAATTTGATGATGTTCCTTACGACTCAGAGAACCCTAGGAAAAATAGGTTTTGAGTTAGTTCATTTAAAACAACCCTAATCTGCTTAAACACCCAAAATAGATCTCTAATTAATTAGAGTTAACCATGCATCAAATTGACTTAAAATCAATTCTCCACCGACCTTTAGGGTCAGAGGAACCCACCATAAAAATTTGAGGTCAATTGGACTTGGTTAGTCCCACTAATCGGGTCGATTAAGCCACTTAGTCATTTTAAACTTTAAAAATTCATAACTTTCAAAATATCATTCAAAAATTCACCAAATTTGTTTTGGAGCCTCTCTAATATCAGGGGAATTTAAGAAAATTAAAATTTCAATTTTCTAAAAAAGTTGATTTTTAATATTATTTTAATATTTTAATAATTAAAAAATAATAAAAATCACAAAAATAATAAAATTCACCAAAATGTCACATTTTGAATTTTAATCACTTAGGAACAAACCCCATATTTTTCTTAGGTCTATTTAATGAGATATTAAATTTTAAAGCTCTAGGGCAATTTTAAAATTAAAAAAATATATTTTCTAGCTTTTTCACTAAAATAATTATAATAAATCATAGAAAAATCAGAAAATTGTAAAATTTGCTTCTCTGATTTCCTTGATATCAGAGAGATTTTTGAAAAATATAAAATTCATTTTTCAACATTTATTTTATTTTTAAATTAATTAACACTCCAAAACTTAAAATAATTATAATAAAAATAATATAATTCAAAAAATCACCAAAATTGGTCCAAGCGGTCCTTTGGTCATTAGGAATGTCCCCTGATTTTCTTAAGGACAGAAACTTTTCCTTGGTCATGTTATTAAATTTTCCTTGGAAATCTCTATTTTTCACCAAAAATAATTATATAAATAAATTAAATACATAAAAATCACATTTTCCCCTCTCATGTCTTTATTGACATATGAGTGAAGTCACATAAAAATTTCAAATTCATTTGAGTTCAATTTAGTGAGTTATGAAATTATTAAGCTTAAAGGGTAAAATGGTAATTAAATCTTTAATCCTTAATTAAAACTTTTAGGTTTAATAAAAAATTAACAAGTAAAATATTTGATCCTCTTTTAACTTGGATGATTGAAATTTAAATAATTAAAGGATAGAAACCCATTAAGCAAATTTTAAAATGAATAAACTTCAATTAAATAATTGATTAAATTTGGAAGAATAATAAAATTGGAATTATTAAAATAGGGATATTATTAGGAAGAGATTTATTCTTTAATTTAAAAATCCCTAAATTAATTACCTCATTAATATTCAATTCTTAATTAAAATGATAACTCAAATTCAAAATATTAAAAGACTTAATCATTAAACTAAAATTAAATTATTAAACTCTTTTAAAATTTCAATTAAAATTAAAAAATAAAATTAAATTAAAAATTAAAATAAAATAAATTAAATTAAATTAAATTAAATTAAATTAAATTAAATTAAAATTAAAAGTTGGATTAAATTAAAGATTAAATTAAATTGAATTAAATAAACAAATTAAATTAAATTAAATGAATAAATTAAATTAAATTAAATTAAATAAATAAAATCAAATTAAATTAAGTTAAATTAAATAAAATAAAATAAAATTTTAAATTAAATTAAATTAAATTAAATTAAATTAAATCAAATCAAATTAATTTAATTTAACATCAAATCAAACTAAATTGAATTAAATTAAATTAAAGATTAAATTAAATTAAATTAAATTAAGTTGAATTAAATATAACATCACCAAAGACATAAATAATTCAAAATAAATCTAAAGCAACTTGAACACTATTCCAAATTTAAACTCATTAACTTAAATTAAATCATTTGAACACTAACTTGCCCTCGAGAGCTTTGGTTATCATAACTCCTAAACAAAACATTAAATGAAATGTTACTTCACTTATAGGATATTCAAATGTCCTAATTCACCGAGCAAGATAACAAAACTTCAAATCTCTGACGATTAATTCACTTGTATAATTAAATTCATTTGGACTTAAAACAATCCTAGAAATATTGAAAAGATGTTTAAGATTCTTCTTAAGCACTTCCTCAATATGATAGGAAATTTATAAGAACAATTGAATTTAATTATTCTTCGATGAAGAAAATCATCTTCAAACAAAAACACAAAGAACCTAGACGTCATAGAAATGACTAGCTATAGGATTAGGAATTTGGTAGAAAACCATAACCCTTCCCTTAGCTTTACCTAGGAACTTGCTTAAATATTCTAATTGTGTTTTAAGTGCAACTTGGGATGACGGGAAGACCCTCCGTGTACGCTTTTATTTTATTGCAATTTACTTTCTTGCAATTTACATTATTGCAATTTATTTAACCGCATCGCACTTACTTTTCTCGCATGATAAACAACCGTTGCATGAAAACTCACACCTTTAGGATAGCCCCTAAAACCGAAACCAAAACTAAGTTAAAAGTCATTGCAAGATAAAATCCACCGCCACAACATTTCAAAATATAAAACAACTCAAAATTTAATCACAAACGTAACACAAAACTACAATTACAATTAAATTAAAACGTCTTGTTGGATGATCGGGAATACCTCGGATGATGTAACCTACGTGTTGCTAACGGGATTTCCCACGGTCTAAATGAAAGTGTGGAACTCATTCAACTGAGTTTAGCAAATTCATCCGGACTAAGTGAATCCGATAAAAATAATGATGCCGTAAGGATGGAACCGCGGGATCTTAACCGGTGTCGTTATAATCAACTTTAAGATTTGTTTTAATTAAAACCAAAAAACACTTGGAAATTAAGATCTTCTCTAAACCAAAACACTTTTCTCACCCCCGATTTATGATTTCTAAAACTAAACGTCCGCAACAACAAGGAGCTCGAAGCATGGTGGGCAAAGACGGCCATCGTCATCAGCAAAACCTGAATCTACATCAAGAAAACTGTCTTAGAATTAAGCAAAAAAAGCCATAGGACTTCGAGGTAGTTTGCCTAGTGCAACATAAATCCTCAACTCTTCGTTAGGCATTTGCATTGCAAATTAAGCCTTAACCGGTCTTAGGATTCCGAGGTAGTCGTTTGGGTACGACATAAACCCTCACATCTTCAAGGCTATTTGTATGATTCTATCATATAAATATAAGTCCTAATTAACTAAAATTGGAAAAATCAAAACATTTAAATAAATATTAGGACTTTCCTAAATCCAAGCCAAACAATAGGATAGTCGGAAATTACCGAAGTTCACTTCGAATCCGTGATTTCTCCTACTTTTCTTCCTTTGGATTCCCAAAACAAAATGTTCCAAACTCGATCCATTCCCTATTGAAATTCCAAAATTCGAATACCTTGAAAACTTAAACTTTGAAATCCTCGAGAGAAGAATTATTGATTATTATCGAGAGTTTTCTTAGGTGATTCCCGTCACTTAAGATGTAATTAACTATAAGGGCTTGCCCTTATAGTGGATTTTTAAAGAACCTGTGTAATATAAACCCCGTTTAATGTTTTCATATTAAGCAGGGGAATTTTGTCAGCTTATAAAATTGGTTCGCGTACCAAACGGATGTCACAAATCTTCTAGTTTATTTAATCGAGCCCCACTCGTCAAGCAGTGGTGTCTATCTTTAGGGATAGATACACGGTTTGTGGTGCGGTGCTCGTTTATATAAGCTATTCTGGGATGTGAGATCGGCTTAATCTCATATCTTAAAATCTTCAAATTTAAAATTATTTTCAAAATCAAATACTACTTTCCAAAATTATTTATTTAAACTAAATTAAAAATTCGCCGACAACTTCTGTTAGGCGACCCCTTTTCAAAATAAAACACACCGACCTAAAAAATATGCCGACAGATTTCTGGCGACTCCGCTGGGGATAATTCCTCTCTCCATTTTAATCAGATAATTCTGCTTTCAAAAATCGGTAGTGTATCCATGTCCTTAATGGATCAAACTACCCTTCTTTCCGTTGGAATACTATGTTCATTTTTACCTTGGACAAGTATAGCCAACATTCTCTGGATTTAGGAGCCACCGTTTAGACACCCCTAAACGCAGAGGTTCCGAGATCCTTTTACCTCATTTTCGAGGTGGGGTGGACCCCCAACAGTGTTAGTTTAGGAATGATCCTTCGAGTCGAGAAGTCTCGCTTAAGACTTTCTTTTCCTTTCCAACTCTGAATCGGATTCCTTACCTTCTTTACACCTTTGAACATTCCGTTCTAAATAAACAAACCCTCTAATAAGCGACTCTTTTAACAAATGATTCCCTCTTATAAATACATGAACAAGAATGAGTTCGGACTCTTTTCAATTCCTTTCTTTTCATCCTAAAGAAAAGAAGCATAACTTGGGACTGACAACTAGAATCTACCCTGCAGAAATGGAAGCCCCGAAGCCGATTTTCTCCTTCACCAATGGATCGGACTTCGCCGTCTATAAGGATGAGCCGCCCGACAATGGGATCATCCGATTCGGACAAGGATTTGAAAACACGAATGTCAAAGTCACCGACGTCACCCTCTTCGCACCGACGAACAAGGTATCCGAAGCCGAGGAGCCGCCGCTCGAGTTCAACCTCAGGTCGACCCAAGAGTTTCCTCCCCCGCAAAGGATCCCGATTAGGAGGAGTACCGCCGTCCGCAGAGGACCGCTCTTACTACCCCCACCGGTCTAGTTGTTTCGCACCTACCCCGACTTTTGCCAAATCAAAGGGGAAAGAAATCCGTAACTATGGTAAACCCGTTACCGTGGAGGGTACGGATCTTCCCGTAAGACCTTCGTTTTCGAAATCGGTCCAGCTTCAAAGATTCCGTCACCGACAAGGACCCAAAGAAGAAACGAAGTAGAAGGATCGCCAGAGAAGCCGTAGCCGTTGAAATCGCCTTCCAGAGGAAATTCCGGAGTCGCTCGTAATATACACCGCTACCGAATATACACCGCCGCTCGACTACATACCACTTTTGGGAGGAAGCAGGTTCCATCCCCTCTCCGCCGCAGAGGATGAGGAGAATGTTCGCTAGATTGCTGCCACATTACCTCAGCCCGCATATTACAACGATAACCGCAAGAAAAGAACTAGAACTACGCCGTTTGCTCGACTGCAAACTTTGGTAGAAAAGTTAGCAAAGAAGGAAAACTGCCCCGTATCGGAGATTCTACGAAGGATAGGGCGGGTGCAAGTCAAATCCCATCTTGGGCCCCGAGTAGAGCCCGCCGTCATGACAGAAAAGCCAAGTAAAAGAATGAAGGCTAGTCCGCCTGTCGTAGTCTCAGGATTACAGATTAGAGAGGATACCCCCTTCCAGCATTTGGCTGACAGACCATCTAGTCCTAGACCTTCCGCCGCTAGAAGGATGGTATGGCGTCCCACTACCGGGCAGCTGAGATTGAAACAACGAACCCGAGAAAGAAAGTCTCGCCAGTGAGGCCGGAATCGAAGAAAGTGCTACCGCGATAAAGGGGACCCTAGGCAGCCTATCGCACGACAACCGCAAAGACACACGTAAAGCCCCGCTAGAAGATGCCATGGAAAAGCCGAGAACCGATATCCGACGGTTGGCAAAAGAAAGAGAAGAAAAGTTCGGAGACGAGATCGATTCATCGGAATTCATGGACGATGAATATGCGAAATCAACATGGTCGAGACACGAGCTTCATCGCCTTCGCAAGGTGCTCCCGCAGCTCGCAGAAGAGAGGAGCCGTAACCGATGAGAAGGCAACTTCAGGAAAAAGATGAAACGATCGCTCAAATGGCGAAAAGGATGGAAGAGATGGCCGTAGCTCTGGCCACTCTCCGCAGTCAAGTACAACCACATAGAGAGACACCCCCAGAGGTCATTCACATTGTAGACGGAGGAAAGGAGATTACATCCGTCAACGGGGATGATCAGTTAAAGAAGGATACATCACAAAGTATGATCCCTGAAAAGGATATTAAGAACTTGATGGAACAGCAGGTGTGAGAAGCCTTAGCACAATCGAAGAGCGGGACATCCATTCGGACGGGTAGACCTTACCCAGAAGAATTCGACGCTGTCCAATACCCGAAAGGCTTCGTACCACCTCTATTCAAGACCTTCGACGGAACCGGGAACCCCCGACAAGCATGTTGCACACTTTCGTGCCGCTTGTTGTAATGCCGGCGGGAGCGATGCATTACTCTTCCGACAGCTTCGTCGCCAGTCCGTCAGGAATCACCTTCGACCGGTATGCAGATTACCAAATGGTTCGGTGAAGACGTTCTCGCAGCTAGAGAACCTCTTCATCAAGCGATTCGCCGGAGCTCAAGCACCACATCACTATAGGTGATTTAGTGGTAGAGAAACAAAGGCCGAATGAAACTTTGGTGGATTACATACTTCGATGGAGGAACTTAAGCATGAAGTGTGAACCACAACTCGCAAGAACAACACGCAGTCGGCATTTTACTTAAAAGCATTCACGGCCCGATAGCACTTCTCCTCAAAGGATTCACTATTAAGACTTTCGAGAAGTTGTTAAGCAAGGTCGGAAGCTTGCAAGAAGAGGCGAAGCAATTAAGTTTCGCCGACAAGACGGACAAGCGTAAGCCGGTGAAGACCTTCGAAAAGAAATCCGGATCGTTGCAGCAGCTGACAAAGGCAAGCAACCGATGCAAATACCACCGTAACGGCCGCAAAGAACCACAACAGAATTACCAACAACCCCGGTCCAACTATCGCCGTCTCCGCAAGATGAACAACCGTCTCGTCCGCAACGTATATTAAGTGAACTTCTGAGCAGAGAATATCCGTTCAAGAATGAAGCAGTACCGAAAATGTTCCGTAGTCTGATGAAGACTCCAGATTTCCTGCTGCCAGAGCCTAAAAGACCAGAGGAAGTCAACAAGAACGGTGATCCCAACTTTTGCCCCTACCACTGGATGCTTGGGGCACAAGATAGAAGATTGCATTACCTTTAAAAGTTGGCTCAACGACAACCTTCGGAAAGGGAATATAACAATCCCGAAAGAGTACATGAAGGAACCCCGGAAAGGAGGTTCCGTCAATGTTATCTCAACTGATCCCGTCATTCCGATAGATCCCTATGCAACTGACGATGGATGGACTACCGCCCGGACGAGGTCTTCGAAGAAGATTTTAGACAACATCCGAACCGCCTCTGCGAGCTTCAATTCGCAGTTCGAAACCCGTTAAGCCGTACTATCACTTGCGATGAAGAACCACCTCAATAGGAGGCGATCGAAGAGAAGAAGAGAATCGACGAAGAAGAGAGGACTGAGGCTCCTAAGGCTAGACTAGGGGCTGCTTATCCTAGGATAGTTGTTTCCGATTTGGGGGAGAAATCCCTCGAACCTCTGATTTTGTATGATTATATGCTCACTTCGGTGGGATCATATAATGATAAGGGTGATGGCGTTGGCTAAGTTTTGACTATTTCTAACGATTACGTAACTAGCGACAATCCGGACATCGATTTCGATACCAACGACAATTCTCAAATCATACACGATCTCGACAATCAAAATAACGAAGAAGACATCCATCAAGGAGGCTACGAGAGTACAACAAGCAACGGATCTATCTGTGAGTTTCGAGGAGCTCTAGTCACGATAGAGTTAGAGCCTTCAGATTCTGAAGATAATCCGGAAGAGCCTGTCATTCCGATTCAGGAGGAGACACCGGCAAACTCAACACTAGATTCAGAAGAAATTGCGAAGTCAACTTAAAAAGTGGAAGAGTTCTACCTCCAAGAATGGGTCCAAAGGACAAAGGAGCAGGTGGTTGTTCAAGAAGAACCAACCCCAGCAGAAGAAATACCCATTCGAGAAGAAGCCGAGACACATGGAAATAAAGTGGACTACAACGTGCTAGCCCATCTTAGGAAACTACCTGCCAAACTGAGCATTTACAATGCTCTCATCTTATCAAAGGATATGAGAGAAGCTCTGATCAAGGCCTTACTTGATCCGGAAATTCGCTTAGCTCAAATGGCCGGAGATTCCTTAGATGAGGTTTGCTCGTTAAAAGAACAAGCGAGGCGTTACCTTCACTGGACAGATGACCTACTACTTGGGACGACAGATCACAACCAACCGTTGTACATTTCAGCTTACAATCGGGAAGTTTACGCTCTCCGTAGTATTGGTGGATCCAGGAGCATCAATCAATATAATGAGTCTTCGAACACTAAGCATATTTGGAAATCGATGCTCGCGAGCTCGAGCGTACAAAATGTTATTAAGAGGATTCAACCGTAAAGGAGAAAGAGCCCTCGGGTCAATAACGCTATCGATGAAGACCGGTGACTTAGCAAAGACAACCGTGAAATTTCACATAATCGATTCGAAACGTCGTTCAACGCTCTACTAGGCCGACCATGGATACATGAAAATAGGATGGTACCATCATCTCTACACCAGCGGCATCAAGTACTACGATGGAGGGGAACAAAGGCATCAAAGGTGACTTGCAACCATTCTCCGTACATGAAATTGGAATCCATGAAGATGCAGCTTATTATGCACCGCCAAAGAAAACAATCTTCTCCAGAGATACCGTAACAAATAAAGCAAAGAAAGTTGAGGACGACGAAGAACCTGAAGTTCTAGTCCAACAGTCACTCACCACTCCCTTCCGGCGAGATGGTGAAGGTTTCTCCACAACTCGCATCCGAGGTCGAGGCCGGGGACGAGGTCGTGGTAGAGACGCTAGGACAATTGGACAGAAGAAACCAGCCATCAATGTTGATCGGGAAGATAGTTCGAAGAAGAAAAAGAAATCAAACAAGAAGCAGCGACAATAAGTCAGAAGAAGCCGCAATTCAAGATCTCTCTCGAAGATGAGAAAAAGGAAGAATACAAATCAATGTACGAGAAGATTAACCACTACGTACATACTATGACCCTAACCCCGATCCAGTCGAGCAAGATCGAGGGTATGGTGGTCAAAGAGGTACGTAACGACGGTGCAAGGCCAATCAAATTCTACCGTGGTGCTTCTTCATCCAAAACCGAAAATAATGTACAATTCGAAGATGTCACTTCATCGAATTAATGGAATTACCTTTTGAGTGGTACTCTCCCCGTGTTCAAAATTTAATTCAACGTGGTTTCTTACCTCGACAATGGACAAAAGGTCAATCTTAACATTTTGAAAATTATGGAATAACTCCGGTCGTCCTCCCAATTCAAAGTATGGACTCGGATTCTGCACGTAGGATCGGCCGACGATACCGAATTTTGCTTGGTTGTCACTTGCGAGCCTAATGAAAACCGCATGGAAACTACAGACGAACTCGAAGATGTACAAATTGGAGACGCTCCACCATAATTCGAAGAAGAAATCAAATCTACAATAGATGAGTTAACGGAAGTTAACTTAGGTACTAGCGAAGAGCCTAGACCTACCTTTGTTAGCTCCTTACTCAATAAAGAAGACTCCGAAGAAATAATCAAGTTATTAATGGAATTTAAAGACTGTTTTGCTTGGAACTATGACGAGATGCCAGGATTAGCTCCAGAGGTCGCAGTCCATAAGCTAGGAGTGGATCCTACTTCGTCCCGACCGACAAGGTCCTGAAGAATGCGTCTAGAAATCGAACAACAAGTCATAGCTCGAAGTTAAAAAGCTAATAGACGCTAAATTTGTCCGCGAAGAACAATACCCAACTCGGCTAGCCAATGTAGTG
The DNA here is from genome assembly GCA_022702705.1 of Papilionanthe hookeriana x Papilionanthe teres. NCBI lineage: Eukaryota > Viridiplantae > Streptophyta > Magnoliopsida > Asparagales > Orchidaceae > Papilionanthe > Papilionanthe hookeriana x Papilionanthe teres. The sequence goes on from CM040431.1 coordinate 119,071,548, forward strand.
CCGACGTAAAGAAGAATGGTCGCATCGAATTTGTGTGGACTTCGCAGATTTAAACAAGGCATGTCCAAAGGATGAATTCCCTCTACCGATCCCGTAACTAATGATCGACATTGCTTCAACACATCGAAATATTCTCGTTCATGGATGGATCTTCGTGATACAACCGGATAAAAATGGCTCCGTAAGATGAAAAGCTTACGCATTCGAGACGCCGATCCGAGTATTTTGCTACACAATAATGCCATTCGGATCGAAGAACGCAGGAGCAACCTACCAAAGAGCAATGACAAGAATTTTTGATGATCTCATCCACAATCAAGTCGAATGCTACGTAGACGATGTGGTCATCAAAAGCAAAGTAAAGGAAAACCACTCGTATGATTTGAGAATTGTTTTCGAACGATTAAGACAATTTAACCTTAAGATGAATCCCTTAAAATGCGCCTTCGGCGTCACCTCCGGAAATTCTTAGGATTCGTTGTCCGACATCGTGGAATTGAAATCGACCCGAAAACATTAAAGCTATCTTAGAAATGCCGCCTCCCAAAACCTTAAAACAACTACGATCTTTTCAAGGGAAGCCGGCATATCTTCGACGCTTTATCTCAAACCTGTCAGGTAGGTGTCAGCCTTTCTCGGCACTAGTTAAAAAGGACGCCAAATTATTTGGGAAGAAAAATGCCAAAAGGCCTTCGAGGACATTAAACAATATTTAATGACACCTCCTGCCTTAGCAGCCCTAGTCTCAGGTAGACCGCTGATACTTTACATCGCGGCTCTAGACGACTCTCTCGAGCCCCGTTAGCCTGTGTCAATGATGAGGGTAAAGAAAATGCTCTTTACTACTTAAGCCGTCGTTTACTTCCGACAAAAGTAAGGTATCCCGCAATTGAAAAGCATTGTTCGGCCCCGATCTTCGCCGCCTAAAAGCTCGTGCACTACATGCTTTCTCATAAGGTCAACCCGATCTCGAAGTTTAATCCATTGCAATACTTGATGACTCGTCCAACACTTTCCTGCAGACTTGCCGATGGTCAATGATATTATTGCAATTCGATATAACATTCGTGCCTCTCGCGTGCCGTGAAGGGACAAGTCTTAGCAGTACTTTCTCGCAAAGACACCCTTTGCCGGTAGAATCTCCTCTCAATGACGATCCGCCGTATGAACAAATAATGAATCTAGAAGATCCCGATGATCGACGTTGGGAATTATATTTCGACGGAGCATCTTCAAGCACACAAAGACGAAGAATCGCAAGTGATAGTGCCCGGTAAGGCAGGAATCGGGCTAATCTTTATAACGCCGAGCGGGGGATGTTAAGATACTCCTACCACTTAACGTAACCATGTACAAACAACGAAGCAGAATACGTAGCCCTCATAACAGGACTGGAATTAGCTATTCAATTGGGGATAACAGACATCAACATCTACGGGGATTCGCAGCTAATCATTCAACAGATCGCCTGACAGTACAGAATTTTAAAGCCGAGACTCGAACAATACTTCCAAGATGCCATACAACTCGTTGGAACGGATTCCAAATGTGACAATCTACAAAATTCCCGTAAAAGAAAATGCTTTAGTAGATGCTTTAGCCCGTCTCGCAAAAGAATTTGCCCGTTTGCAAGATGAATCAGTGGAAGTGTCAGCTCACTGACGTCAGTCCTATCACAACTTGACATGGACACAATACACAAATCGAAAAAAGAAGAAGAATCAGCTACAACAGATGATGTAAAAACACGTAAGATCGAGCGACAACCATTAATAGACTACCCGCAAACAGAAAGCTACCGTGACGATAGATCGCTAACCCATCGTATCAAGAAAAGAACTCGTCCTACGCATTAATAAACAACACATCGTACGAAGGTCTTTTCGATCAAATGCGGCTAAGATACCTAAGCGGGTCCGAGGCCCGTGAAATTGTTAAGGAGGTGCATTCAGACTCCGTGGCGCTCACCGCCGGGTCCGAAGATGAAAATGAAAATTAAAAGACTAGGGTACTACCGGCCCTCAATGATGACCGACCGCATGAAAATCGCCAAGAGCCGTCACCAATGCCAAGTGCACGGAGTGGTTCTACACCAACCTCCAAATGTGATACATCCGACAATCGCGTCGTGGCCATTTGAATGTTGGGGCACGTATATAGTGGGTCCGATAGAACCACAATCTTCAAAAGGACATCGCTTCATTCTTGCGGCTACGGATTACTTTTCCAAGTGCGCGAGGCAGCTCCACTTAGAGAAGTGAAAGCACACCACGTGCTGCGCTTTTCAAGAACCAAGTTGTCTACCGTTTCGGGTGCCGCGCAGATCATCTCGTATAATGGGTCGCATTCGAAGCACGCAAATCAATAACTTTGTCAGGTGACACGGAATCGACTGGCGATACTCGACAATTTACTACCCAAGAGCAAACGGCCTCGCTGAGGCTTTTAATAAAACTCTTGTTCAAATCTTAAAGAAAACCTTGGACGATAATAAGAGAAATTGGCACGAGAAATTGTTAGAAGCCTTATGGGCCTACCGGACAACCTTCGTAACTCCTACTCAAGCTACACCTTACGCTCCGGTGTATGGGTCCGAGGCAGTTGTTACCTTTAGAGGTTCAGCCTTCCTTCGCTCGTAATTACAGCTGCAAACAAGATCACGACGTAAGAAAACGCCAAATTACGACTCGAAGAATTAGAAAGCTTGGAAGGGAAAAGACTTGCAGCAGCAACGTAATTTAGAACTATACCAAGCTAAGATGGTTCAAGCCCATGACAACCGGGTCCGCCCAAGAACCTTCAAAGTTGGTGACTTAGTTCTCGTTCACAAGAGACCTATCCTCGCACATCGCAAGATAGGAGGAAAATTCGAGCCCACTCGGGAAGGACCGTTTCGTGGTCGAAGCAAGATACTCGGGAGGTTCCTACCAGCCAGTGAATCGCCGTGGAGAACGACATATGCTTCCGATCAACGGACGATACTTGAAAAAGTATTACGCTACCCGATGTTTCGAAGGAATGAATTCTTCATCCCTAAGAAACATGGGCAAAGTAATTACTTATGATCGGGTCCGAACCCAAAAATAATAAAATGTGCTAAAATAAATAAAATCATGATAATAAAGTTTTCCTTGTTTTCTTTTCCAAATCAAAATCTCTTCCCTGATCTTATCCTACTTCATTCCAGTTAAATTTTAAAGTATAAAAAAAATAAAAAAAATGTCTTTAATAAACATTTTCTTAATGTTCTTGTTCTTAGTACAGCCCTCGATCCTTTTCCTTGTCTTTTCGCAGTGGAAATGTCGAACGGCGGTCGGTCCCGAACTTTAAGAATGGCGTAAGCCTCGCACTCGATGAAAAGAGGGTGAAAGATGGAGCGATAATCGAGATCGACTCGGATTTCGCACCAGCAGGCCTATAAGTACGAGGAAAGTGACCGGGTCCCGCTAACCGAGAAGAACTACCCGAGCAGTACAAGTGATGAAAGTAGGTGGCCCAAGCCACCAATCCAACAACAAGAAAAGAAAAGCAAACACCGAAGAAGATAAGAAAATGAAGTCCGTAGTCGCTACAGCCGGAGGGCAGTGCTTGCCGCCGCGCCCACAGAGATTCAAGAAGTTCGAAGAGCTACTCTCACAAGCAACGCAATGAAGAAATAAGAATCGCCGTATCCGTAAGATGTTAACAAAACTAGCCGCGGACCAACGCGACGAGACAGCTTGCTAATGCCGCACATACACTTCGAGGACACCGGCTCACCGAGAACCCGAAGAAAGGAGGCCACTCCTAGGATACCGTAAAGGACCAGGGAAATCCCTTAAGATCGAAGAAAGAAGGATACCACGCCACCGGATAGAACCACAAGTGATGCATGACCTTGTTGCAGAAGCAACCCCGGGGGATGTCCCGACAAGCATCATCCCTGAGGAGCCGAGGTATGCAGGAGAACGTGAAGGGATTGAACCGTATATCCCACAATATGTCACAAGGCCTCGCCATCTACAAATCATTCCGGAATACGAGCTGGAGAGAATGCAGAACGTTGAAAAGAAAACCTTTGAATACTTCGAGAGAATTAAAGGTAGAAGAATCAATATACTAGAGGGCCTCGAGCTACATACCGACGTATTCTCAGAGTATGAACAACAGCAAATCGTGGATTGTATCCGGGATTTGAAGAGAATGGGCCGAGCAGGCCGCCTAAGGGAAAATACCTACTCAGAACCCCGGAGATGGATGCCGTGGAAGGGAAGAATCACAATACAATGCGGATGTCGCTACAACTTTGTCGAAGACAGAAGGGAAACCCACCGGAATACTCCGTCATGGGCAAGTGGATCCGATGCCATTAGTCATCGAGAGAATGGTAAAGAGATCGATAACATGGAGGGTACCGCCAGCAGATTGCATACCCAATAGCCGCATTATCAACATCTACAAACAAGGTGACCGCATACCCCCACACATAGATCACCACGACTTTGTCGACCTTTCGCACAGCCTCTTTCCCGAACGAGTGTAACATCATGTTCGGATCCGACCTCCGGATAGCAGTGCCCGGTGAGTTCCGAGGGCCGTTGAAGATACCTTTACCGTAGGTTCCGTCATGATACCGAAGGGCAACGGAGCAGATATCGCTAAGCATTGCATACCAAGAGTACCATTGAAGCGGATCTCGCTACTTTCGAAGGATGGACGACAAGAAGACACCTTACCATTTCCAACCGCACCCGAGCTAGAGAACCTCCGCCTTACGAGCCGCGAGTTACATGAGAAATATCACACCTCCAACGTACATCCAAACTCGGCATCCTCGCCAAGGATGGCTTGGAAGGTGATGTTATTAACCGTGTACCCCACTATTCGTACATGGATTTTTGACAGATGCTTCTTTGGATGGATCAACAAAGATCATACATAGTCCGTTTTGAGTCTACATGGATTGTATGAGATGTATTCCAAATTGAGTTGTATGATGTATCTTCAACATGATTGGAATGAAAGTGACCGTGTCACATTTTTGGCCTTCACCGCTTTTGTGCAAATTGACTGGGAAACGCCATTAAAGTTAAATGAACTTCGAACAAAGAACATAAAAGAAATAAAACAAAAAAAAAGATAAAAGAAAACTTTCCTTAAAAATCTAAAAATGACGAACACCAAATTCACATGAACATTAAATAAACGATAAGACAAAATTTGAATCATTAAAAGATAAACGAAATCAACATATATGTTAAATCAAATCACAAATCAAATTCTCAATCAAATTCCAAATCCACTCTCGATCAAATTTCAAATTTGATCTTTCCAAATTTCAAATCAAATTCTCAACCGAATTCCAAATCCAATCTCGATCAAATTTCAAATTTGATTTTCCAAATTTAAAATCAAATCTTAAATCAAAATTTCAACCGAGTTCAAACTCATCATTCCAAATTTCAAATTCAATCTTTCCAGATTTCAATTCTCAATCAAATTCTCAATTCAATCCTTCCAAATTTCAAATCAAATCTAAATCAGATTTCAAATTCAAACTTTTGGGTCGAGGATTTTACATCCAAGACTGCACTGCTTTAGGATTCTTCCCTATTGCACTGAAATACATCAAATTCAAACTTTTGGGTCGAGGATTTTACATCCAAGACCGCACCGCTTTAGGATTCTTCCCTATCAGCACCGAAATACATCAAATTCAAACTTTTGGGTCGAGGATTTTACATCCAAGACCGCACCGCTTTAGGATTCTTCCCTATTGCACCGAAATACATCAAATTCAAACTTTTGGGTCGAGGATTTTACATCCAAGACCGCACTCGCTTTAGGATTCTTCCCTATTGCAGACCGAAATACATCAAATTCAAACTTTTGGGTCGAGGATTTTACATCCAAGACCGCACCGCTTTAGGATTCTTCCCTATTGCACCGAAATACATCAAATTCAAACTTTTGGGTCGAGGATTTTACATCCAAGACCGCACCGCTTTAGGATTCTTCCCTATCGCACCGAAATACATCAAATTCAAATTTTTGGGTCGAGGATTTTACATCCAAGACCGCACCGCTTTAGGATTCTTTCCTACGGCACCGAAATACATCAAATTCAAACCTTTGGGTCGAGGATTTTACATCCAAGATCGCATCGCTTTAGGATTCTTTCCCTACAAAGAATGAAATACATCAAAATCAAACTTCGAGGTTAAGGATTTTACATCCAATACCGCATTGCTTCGAGATCTCTCCTCATCGCAATGATTTAATCCAATCAATTCAATTTTCTTTCGAGGTCGAAGATGTTACATCTAAAACCTCGTAATTCCATTTTTCATTTCAAATCAAATCCCTCAAATTAATTTTGACAAAACTTCAATCTAAATTAAAACTCCAAACTAAAATCTAAGTTCACACGCCAAACTTAAACTAAAACAAAACGAAATCTCAATTGAATTCCCCGCATCATGTGATTTGGGATTCACCTCTTCTTTCCTTTCCCCAACGAGAGTTCAGGAATCTCCAGTTTCAGAGATATACTTGACACTCCCCAACTGAAACTCTTCTACTTCGTCCTAAGTTCGTCACTCGGACATCCGTGTTGGTTTTGTTGATCACTTCGGCCAACACCAATACGCGCGTGTGCTCCGTCACCACCACACCTATCGGGGGTCCATTTGTCGACCTCATTTTCGATGAGGTCTTCTCTTCTTCTCATTAGTATTTAGGATCTAGCCTTCAGGCTTTTCCTTTCGATCGTCTTAGAGGACTAGAATCGGGACCCACCTTTTAGAAATTCAAACCACTTCTTAACTCCCCGCAAACTCCACAAACTCGATCGTAGACCCCTAATCACCTAGAGGGTTGAAATCAAATGTGGAAGTTTAAAGGATGAGTTCCTATAGGACTCTTTGGCCTTAAGACTGCCCTGGCTGGCCTGGTCTGGTGAAGGGGCTTACTTACACACACTACACTTATACACTACACCTACACACTACACTTCCACACACCTCCTAAAACTACACCCATACCTAACTTGACCTCCTGACTCATGTAGGTGATTCACATGGATGGTCCTTAACCCCTAAGCCCTCGCGCAAGAGGTTAGGAACAACATAAATGAATGCCTCAAACGGGTCCCTTCATGGCTCATATGGGCTTGATATGGCTTCATGGCTCAACCAAAATGACTTCTTTCCACTTACATCCACCAAATCTTCAATTTCCCAAATTTTCAATTTTTGACCCCCGGGACCATACACCCGCTAAACCTACCAAAAAACCCTTCAAACTACCCAAAATTCTCAAAAATTTCCAAATTATCCAAAATTCTCCAAAATCATTCCCAAACATTTCCACATCACTTAAATTGATCATCCATACCCAAAAATACCAAAAATTCCAAGAAAACCTCCCAATACCCTCCAAATACCCAAAATACCCTCTTCGACCCAAAAATCCAAAGATTCATAAAATTCCCAGAAAATTCTAGAAAATCCCAAATATTCCCAATTTCATTTTGTCCAACTACACCATGGGCCATTTTTGTCAATTTACCCTACTTTTGTCAAAACCCCAATTTGACCCATTTTAACCCAAAGTGAACCCAATGTCAAACCAAACCTACCCAATTGACCCAAATTCTGGTCCAATTCAATTCTAAACTTCAATTCAACATTCCCAACACCAATCTAGGCCAAATCCAAGTCCAATTTGATTGATATTTGGATCCAATCTCACTTTTGGCCTTAAAGCCCAATTTGGACCCATGACCCAAACCTAACCCAAACTCACCCAATTCAACTCCAATTAACCCCAAATATTTTCTAAATTTTCCTTAAAATTCCCACAAACAAAACACTAACATGATTTGCCCAAAATTTAGACCCAAATCCCACTCAAATTCAACCCAAAACTAAAAGGCCCATTTTTGACCTAAACCCAAACATAACCCAAATGAGCCCAAACCCCAAAATCAAAGCCCAACCAAAGTCAAAACCTCTTTGAAACACTCCCATAAACATTTCTCAACATTTATTTTACATCAATTTGAACCCTAGCCCAACATTGGCCCAACTTGGCCCACTTTGACCCATATAGGCCCACTTACCAAATAAACCCAAATTCAAATCAATTCAACTCCAAATCACACCAAATTGACTCCAAGCCTTCCATAGAACATCCCTAAACCAATTATGACATTTATTTGACAAAGTCCTTCATAAAATCTTCACCCAAATGCCCATCCTAAAATCAAAAGGCCCATTCCCCTTAAACTTTCCTAAAAGCCCACTTCACCACATTCAAAAGCCCAAATCCATCCAAAGCCCACATGGCACTTTCCCTCATCATCCATTTAATCAAAATCACCCCTAAGTTTCAAAATCATCAATTAAACCATTCCAAATCAAGCTTCATGCAAATTTTCACCAAAATATCCAAAATTCTTAAAACCCATGTTTATGAAATCGACCTAACCTTTTCCCAAGCCAAATGGAGCCATGAAGCCATGCACAAGCCATATGCAAGCCATGGCAACCACTTTACACATCACCATGTCATTTTTGGCAAAAGGAGGGAGTCCTTTAATGATTCCCTTAAGGTTGATTTAGCCACTTCCATGACTCCACTAAACCATGCTTAAGCTTAATCGTACTTGGATGGTGACCCTTCCCCACTAATTAAGCCGACCTAAACCACTTTATCTTCAACCCAAGCTAGCCATGGGAAGGTGCACCCAACCCATTTGCATGGGTCGACCAAAATGAGACAAAATGACCCCTTCCCCTTTCTACTTCGATTCAACCACTTTACACATGTCAAACCTCAATCGAATGCACCAAACCCCAGCCCCGACCCACCCGAACAGGATGGTGACCAATGCCCGGCCGGCCACCACCGAGCCGCCGGAAAACACCATGGCCGAGAGCTCACATGTGAGCCCAACTTGGAATTCTCACCCGCCGAGCCGCCCCATCCCCGGTGGCCATTGGAGCTGTTCTTCTCTTGCCAAGAGCAACTCGATCCCAAGCCCTAACTCTCCCGGGAGGCCCTCCACCCTCTCCTATTTAAACACCACCCCTCTTGGCCATGAGAGGGGCTAAAACAAACCTTAAGGAAACTCGCCAAAATTGTTCCGTACTCCTCCCCATACACGAGCACTTGATCCCCAAGTGAGATCCCCTTGCCATTTCTTCTCTGCGAGCTCAATTTCGTAGTTAAAATTCCACCCAAAACCAGGACACTTCTCCACAAGTGAGCCAATCCCCAAATTGATTGGTTCTACACCTTCACTGCACCAAGGGAAGGTGTCCACCAAGAAAAGCCCCATCTCCAGAGCCACCCAGCTTGCTCCAACCTCCAAGCTTTGTGATCGGCTTGGTCGAAATCACATCTAGACAATTCACTGCACTCAGGAGACTTCATCCGGAGCTTGCCGGATCCAATCGAAGGTGCAACAACTCTCAGATCGAAGCCACACTTCTCCGAGCAAAGGTATGAGCTAATTCTTCATCCCGAGCTTCTGGAGATTCTCCATTTCGAATGCTTTAATTTCAATGCATGATAACCATATAGATGTGTTCGTCTCTTCAAGACGAATCCATGCAGCATAAGAACATGAAAATCCATCGAGTATCGAGTGAGATCTTGTGGATTTAGTGTGGACGGCTCTCGAGCGAGGACGCTGGGACGATGAACGGATGCCATCCATTCAATACACGCGCGGACGGACGGCTCAGATGGCATCGGACCAGGAGATGGTACAAGAACCGCGGGGCCCGGGCTGCTGACTCAGATGGCGGCGTCGAATGGGAGCGCGACACGCAGCGTTTCGGAGATGCCGAGGATGAGTTGGCGCCGCGTGGATAAATAGAAAATTAGGGTATTTTTTGATTTATTTAATTCCCTAAACTTCAAAAATTCATATCTTTGTGTAGAAAAATCAGAAAAATAAAATAAAAATACCCTCTCGCTCAGATGAACGAGGAGAATAATGTGGAAAAGAAATCATTTAATTTCATCAAGTATTTTATTTTTTATAATTTATTTACTCTCTCGCATACTTTTAATTCTCCATGCATGTATACAATTCACCATGGCATGAGACCATAGGGCTTTTGAAGCCTCCGAATTCGGGAACATTCCCTGAATTTTCCAAAGTCGAGGCCATCCCTATAAAAAGTTATTGATTTTTCAAATTCATGTTGCTGTTTTGAGTATTTTAATTCCAATAATTAGCATGTTGTGAAATAAATTCTAGGAAAATTTGATGATGTTCCTTATGACCAGAGAACCCTAGAAAAAATAGGTTTTGAAGTTAGTTCATTTAAAACAACCCTAATCGCTTAAACACCCAAAATAGGTCTCTAATTAATTAGAGTTAACCATGCATCAAATTGACTTAAAATCAATTCTCCACTGACCTTTAGGGTCAGAGGAACCCACCATAAAAATTTGAGGTCAATCGGACTCGGTTAGTCCCACTAATCGGGTCGATTAAGCCACTTAGTCATTTTAAACTTTAAAAATTCATAACTTTCAAAATATCTTTCAAAAATTCACCAAATTGGTTTTGGAGCCTCTCTGAAATCAGGGGAATTTAAAAAAATTAAAATTTCAATTTTCTAAAAAAGTAGATTTTTAATATTATTTTAATATTTTAATAATAAAAAAATAATAAAAATCACAAAAATAATAAAATTCACCAAAATGTCACATTTTGAATTTTAATCACTTAGGAACAAACCCCATATTTTTCTTAGGTCTATTTAGTGAGATATTAAATTTTAAAGCTCTAGTGGTAATTTTAAAATTAAAAAAATATGTTTTCTAGCTTTTTCACTAAAATAATTATAATAAATCATAGAAAAATCAGAAAATTGTAAAATTTGCTTCTCTGATTTCCTTGATATCAGAGAGATTTTTGAAAAATATAAAATTCATTTTTTAACATTTATTTTATTTTTAAATTAATTAACACTCCAAAACTTAAAATAATTATAATAAAAATAATATAATTCAAAAAATCACCAAAATTGATCCAAGTGGTCCTCTGGTCATTAGGAATGTCCCCTGATTTTTTTAAGGACAGAAACTTTCCCTTGATCATGTTATTAAATTTTCCTTGGAAATCTCTATTTTTTACCAAAAATAATTATATAAATAAATTAAATACATAAAAATCACATTTTCCCCTCTCATGTCTTTATTGACATATGAGTGAAGTCACATAAAAATTTCAAATTCATTTGAGTTCAATTTAGTGAGTTATGAAATTATTAAGCTTAAAGGGTAAAATGGTAATTAAATCTTTAATCCTTAATTAAAACTTTTAGGTTTAATAAAAAATTAACAAGTAAAATATTTGATCCTCTTTTGACTTGGATGATTGAAATTTAAATAATTAAAGGATAGAAACCCATTAAGCAAATTTTAAAATGATTAAACTTTAATTAAATAATTGATTAAATTTGGAAGAATAATAAAATTGGAATTATTAAAATAGGGATATTATTAGGAAGAGATTTATTCTTTAATTTAAAAATCCCTAAATTAATTACCTCATTAATATTCAATTCTTAATTAAAATGATAACTCAAATTCAAAATATTAAAAGACTTAATCATTAAACTCTTTTAAAATTTCAATTAAAATTAAAAAATAAAATTAAATTAAAAATTAAATTAAATTAAATTAAATTAAATTAAATTAAATTAAATTAAATTAAATTAAAATTAAAAGTTGGATTAAATTAAAGATTAAATTAAATTAAATTAAATAAACAAATTAAATTAAATTAAATTAAATTAAATTAAATAAATAAAATCAAATTAAATTAAGTTAAATTAAATAAAATAAAATAAAATTTTAAATTAAATTAAATTAAATTAAATTAAATTAAATTAAATTAAATTAAATCAAATCAAATCAAATTAATTTAATTTAACATCAAATCAAACTAAATTGAATTAAATTAAATTAAAGATTAAATTAAATTAAATTAAATTAAGTTGAATTAAATATAACATCACCAAAGACATAAAGAATTCAAAATAAATCTAAAGCAACTTGAACACTATTCCAAATTTAAACTCATTAACTTAAATTAAATCATTTGAACACCAACTTGCCCTCGAGAGCTTTGGTTATCATAACTCCTAAACAAAACAATAAATGAAATGTTACTTCACTTATAGGATATTCAAATGTCCTAATTCACCGAAGCAAGATAACAAAACTTCAAATCTCTGACGATTAATTCACTTGTATAATTAAATTCATTCGGACTTAAAACAATCCTAGAAATATTGAAAAGATGTTTAAGATTCTTCTTAAGCACTTCTTCAATATGATAGGACATTTATAAGAACAATCGAATTTAATTATTCTTTGATGAAGAAAATCGTCTTCAAACAAAAACACAAAGAACCTAGACGTCATAGGAAATGACTAGCTATAGTGATTAGGAATTTGGTAGAAAACCATAACCCTTCCCTTAGCTTTACCTAGGAACTTGCTTAAATATTCTAATTGTGTTTTAAGTGCAACTGGGATGTGGGAAGACCCTCTATGTACGCTTTTATTTTATTGTAATTTACTTTCTTGCAGTTTACATTATCGCAATTTATTTAACCGTATTGCACTTACTTTTCTTGCATGATAAACAACCGTTGCATGAAAACTCACACCTTTAGGATAGCCCCTAAAACTCGAAACCAAAACTAAGTTAAAAGTCATTGCAAGATAAAATCCACCGCCACAACATTTCAAAATATAAAACAACTCAAAATTTAATCACAAACGAACACAAAACTACAATTACAATTAAATTAAAACGTCCTGTTGGATGATCGAGAATACCTCGGATGATGTAACCTACGTGTTGCTAACTGGATTTCCCACTGCCTAAATGAAAGTGTGGAACTCATTCAACTGAGTTTAGCAAATTCATCCGGACTAAGTGAATCCGATAAAAATAATGATGCCGAAGGATGGAACAGTGTGGATCTTAACCGGTGTCGTTATAATCAACTTTAAGATTTGTTTTAATTAAAACATAAAAAACACTTGGAAATTAAGATCTTCTCTAAACCAAAACACTTTTCTCACCCCCGATTTATGACTTCTAAAACTAAACCTCTCGCAACAACAAGGAGCTCTGAGCATGGTGGCAAGACGGCCATCGTCATCAGAGAAACCCGAATCTACATCAAGCAAAACTGTCCTAGAATTAAGCAAAAAAGCCATAGGACTTCGAGGTAGTTTTCCTAGTGCAACATAAATCCTCAACTCTTCGTTAGCATTTGCATCGCAAATTAAGCCCTAACCGGTCTTAGGATTCCGAGGTAGTCGTTTGGTACGACATAAATCCTCACATCTTCAAGGCTATTTCGTATGATTCTATCATATAAATATAAGTCCTAATTAACTAAAATTGGCAAAATCAAAACATTTAAATAAATATTAGGACTTTCCTAAATCCAAGCCAAACAATAGATAGTCGGAAATTACCGAAGTTCACTTCGAATCCGTGATTTCTCCTACTTTTCTTCCTTTGGATTCCCAAAACAAAATGTTCCAAACTTGATCCATTCCCTATTGAAATTCTAAAATTCAATACCATGAAAACTTAAACTTTGAAATCCATGAGAGCAGAATTATTGATTATTATCGAGAGTTTTCTTAGGTGATTCCCGTCACTTAAGATGTAATTAACTATAAGGGCTTGCCCTTATAGGGAATTTTAAAGAACCTGTGTAATATAAACCCCGTTTAATGTTTTCATATTAAGCTGTGGAATTTTGTCTGGCTTATAAAATTGGTTCGTAGACCAAACGGATGTCACAAATCTTCTAGTTTATTTAATCGAGCCCCATCGTCAAGCGGTGTGTCTATCTTTAGGGATAGATACACTGGTTCGTGGTGCGGTGCTCGTTTATATAAGCTTATTCGGGATGTGAGATCGGTTTAATCTCATATCTTAAAATCTTCAAATTTAAAATTATTTTCAAAATCAAATACTACTTTCCAAAATTATTTATTTAAACTAAATTAAAAATTCGCCGACAACTTCTGTTAGGCGACCCCTTTTCAAAATAAAACACACCGACCTAAAAAATATGCCGACAAGTCTGAAAGGTGTTTAAACCAGGACCAAAAGACTCCTGTCAACAACTATGATTGCATCGTCCAAGAAATCTTCGTAGTTCAAGAACACTGGGGTTCAAGTTACGTTCAGTGATCTTTATTCGTTAAGGATTCATTTAAGTCTTAATGTCTTTTCAGATTTTAGGTTGGAAAATTTTAATTTGTTTACCATTTATTAACCAATTAAAATTTTTCATATATCATTTTAATATATATTCTTTATTTATTTATTTATTTATTTATTTAAGTCTAATGTAATTTAGACTTAAAGAAAAGGGTAAAGTTTACTTAGATCTACAGTCCGTAAAATCTAATTAAACTTGAAAAACTTTAGATCCAATTTTGAATAAAATCTAACATAAGTTAAACTTTAAATCTCTTAGATTAGATGTCATTTGAACCTAAAATGTGTTAAGTCTAATTTAAATTAAACTTAAATTGAATAAAATCTAACATAAGTTAGACTTTAAAATTTTAGATTCAATGTCATTTGAATCTAGAAAGGCATTAAGTCTAATGTTGATTAGGCTTAAATTGTGTAAAATCTAACATCATTTATACTTTTGAATTTTAGATTTGATGTCATTTAAATCTAATAAGGTATTATGTCTAATGTAGATTAGACTTAAATTGTGTAAAAAAGAAATCTAACCTAACATAGACTTTACAATTTTAGGGTCGATGTCATTTGAATATAAAAGGAGTTAAGTCTAATGTAGATTAGACTTAAATTGTGTAAAATCTAAGATAAGTTAGATTTTAGAATTTTAGATTTGATGTCAATTAAATCTAAAAGATGTTAAGTTAAACATAGATTATACTTAAATTACAATTAGAATTATTGATTTAAGTTTAATATGGGTTATTTTTAAGTTTGGGTTAACATGGGTACAATTTAGGTTGAACTTAAGTTAGAAAGGTTGACTGAAGCTCAATATGGGTTGAACTGAAGTTTGGGTTGACTTGGGTTCAATTTAGCTTAAACCTAAGTTAAAATGTTGATTTAAGTTCAATAAGAGTTAAACATAAGTTTGTGTTAACTTGGGCTAAGTTTAGATTGAGCCTAAGTTATAAATGTTGATTTAAGTCAGTATGGGTTGAACTTAAGTTTGTGTTAACTTGGGCTCAATTTAGGTTGAACTTAAGTTAGAAATGTTGATTTAAGTTCAATATAGGTTGAACTTAACTTTGAGTTAACTTGGGTTTAATTGAGGTTGAACCTAAGTTAGAAATGTTGATTTAAGTTCGATATGGGTTGAACTTAAGTTTGAGTTAACTTAGGTTCAATTTAGATTGAACATAAGTTAGAAATGTTGATTTAAGTTCAATATGGGTTGAACTTAAGTTTGAGTTAACTTCGATTCAATTTAGGTTAAACCTAAGTTAGAAATGTTGATTTAAGTTCAATATGGGTTTAATTTAAGTTAATGAAGCCTTTTTAACCCAAATCTTAATGACATCCTAAAATGATCAAATCAGCAATGACAAACTCTAATCTGATCAACCCTTGACCTAAATGGTCAAACTTGGCCTAAATGGCAATTCTTGACCCAATGATCACCACATTGACCAACAACTTAACCCTAACCTAAATGGTCAAACATTGGTCAAAATGGACCTATTAACCACCACAATAAGCAATAGGTCAACCCTTGACTTAAATGCTCAAACAATGATCAAAATGGACCTATTGACGACCACATTGACCAACAGGTCAACATTTGACCTAATTAGTCAAACTTTGGTCAAAATGGACCTATTGACCACTGCATTGTCAAACAGGACAACCCTTGACCTAAATGGTCAAACTTTGGTCAAAATAGACCTATTGACCACAACATTTAATAACGAACAACCTTTGACTTAAATGGTCAAACTTTGATCAAAATGGACTTATTGACCACCACATTGACCAACAGACCAAACCTTGACATAAATGATGAAACTTTGGTCAAAATGGACCTGTTGACCACCACATTGACCAAACTAGTCAACCCTTGACCCAAATAGTCAAATTTGGTCAAAATGGTCAATCCATGACCCGATAACCACCATATTGATCACAGTAGTCAATCCATGAACTAAATGGTCAAATTTGGTGAACATGACCAAACCAGGCCATACCATCAAACCAAAGAGACCTTATGGTTAGCATAACCATGAAAAGGTTAGAGAGGTTAACCTTGATCAAACTAGGTCAACTTTAATCATCCTAGGTCAACTTTGGTCAACCGTGGTTAACTTTAGTCAAAGTTTGTCAAAATACTCAGATTTTAACCAAATTAATTAAATTAGTCAAGTGATTAACCTACAAAAATATTTTGATTAATTTATGGGTTAATATTATAATTTTCAATATTTTTAATTAATTACATAAATAATTCAAAATGGAATTACAAGAAAATAACCCTAAATTAAATTTAAATTCATGACATCGCCTATGACATCATAAATAACAGTAAAATTTAAATTCAACGCATATCAAGTTACTAATGGGTCACCCATGACCTCAGGAATCCATTAAACACCATCATGACATGGTTAACCTTATGGCAAATCCATGGGTTACCATGGTTAACCCAAGTTAGGGCTCTCCATTACACCATTACATTCCTGCATGCTACCTTTAAAGGCTGAATCTGGTGTATCGTCATTCACCTCAATACTTATCCAATAGAAGGAAAGCTTAGCTTAAGTCATCCTATACATCATGATTAAACTTATCATGACCAAATTATAAAATTGGGAAATGATAGGTTTATGTGTCACTTCATGCTAAGGTGATGGTATGACTTGTAAGCTTATGGGATATGGTAAATCCAGCTCATTTGAAGAGCTCTATCCACCTCATGGAATGCCCAACAGAATTGAGCCATGAACTTGATCCAATCCTCATCATAGTGAGAGCTCATTATGAATGCTACCTTGGGAGAGCCATCTAAGATAATTCTCAATCGAAGTTATATCCTCAACAATGTTGGCATTGCTTAACACCTTCCCCAAATGGCTCTAAGCAAGCCAAGATTCATCTATAGCTTCATCTAAACCTGTAAATAGGCTAGCCCAAGAAGCACCTAAGGGAGAAGAGACCAACATATAGTCAAATTTTCTTAAACCATCCAAGACCAAAATTGCTCCCCATACCCTAAGTAATTGATTCCCCATAGAATCAAGCTCTGAAATCCATCTTCATCCTCCAATTTCTCCACCAAAAAATAGGGCAATATTCAGGTTTGACATGAAACTTTTAAAAATTTAAAATTGACTCATCTAAAAGCTTCCATAAACCCTACAAAGATAAACCCAATCGAAATTGGCCTTCCCCATAGCCTCTGACCTACTTTTCCATGTTTATTTGATATACCATGACCCACTCTGACCGAACTCATATTTAGCCTAATTTCACCTCAAATTGAGTTGGGGATAAGCTTGCTGAGGTCAAGACAAAGCTGCAGAACCATTTCAATTGAATTTTCATCAACACAGGCTAAGGTATGGATTTTTGGATTCAACTCATGCTCGGGTCTGAGCCTTCGTGAAACGAACCATTTCACAACCGTATCATAACCGTATGGATCTCTTCAACTCCTTCAGATGAAGCTGTAGAGCTAAAAATTATGAAAATCCATTAGGAATCCATCAAGATCTTACGGTTCTCACATGGATAACCCACAGGTTAAGTCGAGCAAAGAAGACGCATAGATGTTCTCCATTTCTGTGTTTGGAAATGGACGGTCCTGATATAATCCTAGGTGATCCTGTGTTCTAAGCCCCGCAGCTGATCATGCGCATCTCAAGGAGTACGAGGACTCACGATGCCATTTAGTTTATTTGTTTAATTAAAATTTAATTAATTACAGAATAACCTTAAAACAATAAAAAATTGATATTTTAAAAAATAAAAATCATAAAAATATAACAAAAATACTCTTCGACTCAGAGAGAGGAGAGAAAAATTATGAGACCAAAATCTAGACTTGATAATTTATATTTGAATTTTAATTAATTAAATACTCTTTGGAGTAATTTAATTATTAAAAATTAATTATAAATCCAAAAAATATGAATTTTTTACAAAATGATCTTTCCATTCTTAGAAACAATCTTTGATTTTACCAAGATATGATAAGATCTCTATGTTTAAATCACTTAATTTCTATCAAACTTTGTAATAATTTTTCAAAAATAATTACCAAAATTAGAAAACAGGAAATTCAAATTAAAATTTGCTAAGGAATTTAGGGAGACAAACATAAACCCTAAAAAAGACTAAACTTTAGCCCTATGAAAATTTAAAAATAACATTTCTCTTTTAGGGTTAAAAATTATTAATTTTAAATTTATATTAAAAACTCTAAAAATCATTTAGAACTCAAAATCTCACCACACTAATCCCATTCCACATTGTACTAAGTTAATTTTGAGCCAACTCCAAAAGACTCAAACTAAACCCTAATTAGGTCCAAGACATCAATTAGACCTAATTAAACCATGTTAAACCTTAATCAAATTAGGTTTAACACTATAAACCATAATTAGGTATAATCCACCATTAGACCTGATTAACCTCAATAAACCTTAATTAAATTTGGTTTAATATAAATCAAACCCTAATTAGGTCTAATCCACCATTTGACCTAATTAACCTCTTTAAACCTTAATTAAATTAGGATTAATACAAAACGAACCCTAATTAGAACTAATCCACCATTAGACCTAATTAACCTCACTAAACCTTAATCAGATTAAGTTTAATACAAACTAAATCCTAATTAGGTCTAATCCATCATTAGACATAATAAATCCCATTAAACCTTAATCAGATTGGGTTTAATATAAATTAAACCCAAGGTCTAATCGACCATTAGACCTAATTAACCCCGTTAAACCTTAATCAAAGTAGGTTTAATTAACCCTAAATCCTAATTATACTTATCACTATGTAAGTCTAATTAATCAAAAATTAGGTTTAATTAACCTTAACCTAATTAGACTTAACGACAATTAAGTCTAATTAATCAATTAAACCTTACCCAAATTAGGTTGAACATTAACATAATTAGTCTTAACCACAATTAAGTCTTATTAATCTAATATACCTTACCTAAATTAGGTTTAATTAAACTTAATCTAATTAGACTCACAATTAAGTTTAATTAGTCAATTAAAACTTACCCAAATTATGTTTAATTAACCTTAATCTAATTAGACTTAACCTCCATTAAGTCTAATTAATCAATTAAACCTTACCCAAATTAGGTTTAATTAACCTTAACACAATTAGACTTAAACCCAATTAAGTCTAATTAGTCAATTAAAACTTACCCAAATCAGGTTTAGTTAACCTTAAACTTAATCGTAATTAAGTTTATATTAAATAATTAAACCATAATTAGATTAGGTTTAATTAAATTTAAAACCTAAATAAGTCTAATCTTAATTAGACTTAATTAACACTTATGCCTCACTTAAATTAGGCTCAAGTAACATAAGACTTAATTCATTCTTAAGTCTTAGGTCTAAGCATGACTTTGATCTTAAAGTTTAAGTCAAACTTCTAACTTAGGTTCAACTTAACTTGAACCCAAGTTAACTCAAACTTAAGTTCAACTTATATTGAACTTAAGTCAAACTTATAACTTAGGTTCAACCTAACCTGAACTCAAGTTAGCTTAACTTAAGTTCAACCTATATTGAATTTAAGTCAAACTTCTAACTTAGATTGAACCTAACCTTAACTCAAGTTAGCCCAAACTTAAAGTTCAACCTACATTAAATTTATGTCAAACTTTTAACTTAGGTTCAACCTAACTTCAACCCAAGTTAACTCAAGCTTAAGTTCAACCCATATTAAACTTAAGTCAAACATCTAACTTAGATTCAACCTAACCTGAACCCAGGTTAACCCAAAACATAAAAACTTGTGATTTAGGTTCAACCTAACCTGAACCAAAGTTACGTGAACTTAAGTTTAACCCATATTGAACTTATGTCAAACTTCTAACTTATGTTCAACTTAACTTGAACCCAAGTTAACCCAAACTTAAGTTCAACTCATACTGAACTTAAGTCAAACTTATAATCTTAAGTTCAACTCATATTGAACTTAAGTCAAACCCATAACTTAGGTTCAACTTAACATGAACCTAAATCTTAAGTTCAACCCATATTGAACTTATAATTCAAACTTATAACCTTAAGTTCAACCTAATTTGAACTTAAATCAAAACCTATAACTCTAGTTCAACCTGACTTGAACCCAAGTAAACCCAAACTTAATTTCAACTTATATTGAACTTAAGTTCAAATTTATAACCTTAAGTTCAACCCATATTGAACTTAAGTCAAACCCATAACTTAGGTTTAACCTAACTTAAACCCAAGTAAACGAAACTTTAGATTCAACCTACATTCAATTTAAGACAAACACAAAACGTTCAACTGAAACCAAACTTCTAGGTTCAACCTACATTGAAATTAACTTAAACAAACTTTGAGTTTAAATTGAAATTAAACCAAGAAATGAATCACCTTAAAACTCTAGACTAAAAAGTAAATCTAAAATCTAAAATCTTAATGTCTAACTTATGATAGATTTTATTCAAATCTAATTTACATTAGGCTTAACACCTTTAGATTCAAATGATATTGAATAAAAAATATTAAAGTCTAACTTATGTTAGATTTTACTCAATTTGAGTCTAATTTATATTTGACTCATCTTTAGATTCAAAATACAATGAATATAAATTCTTAAATCTAATTCATATGAGATTTAACTCAAAATCATTAAATTCAAACAATATTGAATCTAAAATTCTCATTTTTAATTAGATCTTATAGACATTAGATTTAATTAAACTTGACTCCATTATTTAGGTCTAAATTACATTATGCTTAAATAAACAAATCAAGACCGACATATAATAATCATTGGTTAATAAATTGTAAACAACCTAAAATATTTCAACCTTTAAATATCGAAAAAAGGACATTATAACATAAATGAAACATTAATCAACAAAGATCTCCGAATGCAACTTGAACCCAACATTCTTGATCTACGAAGATTTCTTGGATGATGCAATCCTGGTTGTTGACAGGAGTCTTCCGGTCCTGGTTTAAACAGCTTTAGGACTAAGGGGATCAAGACATTTAATGAACCTGGGATGACAGAGCTATAACCATCTTGACCGGGTTTTCTAAAAATTAAAATTCAACCAACTAAATCAACAATTTAAGAAATAAAATTAACATTATTTCTTTTGTAAGAATAACTCTGAAACTGTTTTTCTTTCAGGTTGAAGAAAAGTTCCATTTTAGATTTACTTTGCATGTTATTAGATTGTGCTAACTCTGTTTTGTAGGGTGACATTCTGAAGAAGGGACAAACAAAAAAAAAATTAAAAAAAAAACAAAAACAACGACAAAATGACAACCAAAATAACACAAAACCTAAACTTTTAGGATAACCGTAAATCCTTAGCTTTTAGGATACACACTAAACAAAAATAAAATTAAACTAAAATGATAATAAAAAAAATGACAAATTAACACGACAAATTCAAAACAACAATAAAACTAAAACAAAATCAAATTAACATAACAAACATTAGCAAAATCAAACTTTTAGGACAACGTATGATATTTAGAAATATGTTACCCGTAGGATTGAACAATTGACATATCTTTGATTAACCTTAGAATTTCTTAGAAAATGAATTTTTGACATTAATCATGAGTTTTCTTAAGTAATTTTTAATTACTTAAGATGTAATTAACTATAGGAGCTTGCTTCTATAAGAGAAATAATAATTAATTATGGGAGTTTGCTTTTATAAGAGAAAGAACTCAAAATAGAATTTCTGATTATAAAATTTTCTATAATTTTTTCTATATAAAAACTTCAGTAATGACAGATTCTGAAGATTTCCTCTATAGGTTCATCATTTGATATACTCTTTTCTCTATTTTCTATCATTTTTTACCCCTTCATTTTCCAAGTTTATTAGTTTTTAAGGATTCTGGACATAATCCAAATATAACTAGTTACTCAGGAACTAGGGCAATAAGATAGAATAATAGAGCGGTGACCCTTCAAACCGAAATTACACTCTTCTCTTCAAACAAAAAGCGCCAATACATCCGGTAGTGACAGCGATGACAAGTTCGAACGCCACCATGGTGTGACATAAAAATTTCAAAGTCATCTGATTTAATTTTAATGAATTATAAGGTGATAAGGCCTTCAGGGGCAAAATTGTAATTATGAAATTTAAGCCTTAATTAATATTTAGGCATAATCAAGGGTAATTGAGCAATTAATGATCTTAATCTACTCTTCTAGATGGCTGAAGCATAAGGGTTAAATCGTAACAACAAACTTCACACCATTTCATATTAAGAGCCTAATTGTAATCTCATAAATAATTAAAGAAATTTGGAAGATAATTAAATCAAAAGATGCTAAGGTGTGAGGTTTAATTTCAGATGATAATAATTTACTAATTTGGTACCCCTAATAAATGGTATAATGACAATTCAATGTTTTGATAAGGATTAAGATCACATAACTCATTATTTCTAAAATAGTAAACCTGCCCATTAAGTCTTACGGGCTTAGTAGTGAACTAGCCTTAATTCATTTTGGATTAATAAAGTTTAGAAAATGAAATATTATCAACTTCAAACATTTAAAAAAAAATACTACAAGCTCGACTCTAAACTAATTGGCTTAAATTCTTAATAAATCAATTTGCCCTTAGAGGCCTTCACTCACATAATTCATAAGTAAAATGTCAAATGATGATTACCCCACTTAAAGAGATAATTAAAAAATTAAGGTTTACTAAACATAAGAGTATAATGTAGATGAATTATTTAGCAATATCATAAGTTCAAATGAACTCGAGAAGATTCAAAGAGTTGTGAAATGTCTAGTGTTTTACCCCAGACTTTTCATAGTCCTTTTGGATATTTTGGAGGACAATTGAGCTTATTATGCTTTGCTTGAGGCAATCATTCTCATAAATGGACAAATAGGGACCTACTAAGTTATGTCATAGGGCTAGGCAGGCACACCTGAAACCCGTACTTCTTGCTTTTATTTCATGCAATTTAAATTCTCCGCAAAAGGATATATACATCTGTAAATACTAGACTTTCAGCTAGAGTGCAAGAAAAGGATTTGTATGCATTTATATTTTATATACTGCTATTTCCTTTGTTCACTTAGTTGCACATTACTTTCAATACTTTCACAAAACAAAACTTGTATGTCATAAACTAAAGCACAAAGCCAGAAATCCAATCACAACAAGCAAAAATATAAGAAAACTCAAAATTTAATCATAAAAAATACAAAAATTGCAACTAAAGTAAAACGTCTATTTGGATGATCGGGAATCCCTCGAATGAGGAAACCTATGGTTGCTAATGAGATTTCCCACAGTCTGGATGAAAGTATTGAATTCATTTATTTGAATTTTGTAAATTCATCTAGACAAAGTGAGTCCGAAGAAAATAGTGGTGTCGGAATGAGAAAACAGTAGGATCCTAACCTGTGTCAATAAAATCAACTTAAACTCACCTTTAATAAGACATTTGACATTAAACTTGACACATTAGACAACTCGAACCCTAAACCATGATACTTCTCTCGACCTCTTACTTTTGAAACTTCTAAAACAAAAACTTGCTACAATGAGGAGCTCGGAGAATACACTGTGGGCAGCATGACGAGGAAGCATACAACTCTACAACAATAACAACTCTTTATTTAGAATTAATTAATAAGTCATATGATTTCGAGGTTGTCTGCCTAGTGCAACATAAATCCTCAACATATCCTTTAGGCCTTTGCACCCAGGTCAATATAAGCCCTAACTAGTTTTAGGATTTTGAGGTTTTCATCCGATATGGCATAAATCTTTCTAAATTTCAGGCTATTTGCATAATCCGTATTATAAAAATGTAAGCTCTAATTAATAAAATTTATAGGATGAAACACAATAATATTTCTTCCAAACTGAAGCCAAACCTTACGATAGGCTGGGAAGTTTCTAAGGTTTGCCTTAGAATTTGTGACTTCCCCTACTTTTCTTCCTTTGGATTCTGAAAATAAAATGATCCATATTTGCACATTTCCCTATTAGCATTTCCCTACACATTACTTTGAAAATCTAACTTTTTGGAAGTCATGAAAAAAATATTTTTTGATTAAAATCAAAAGTTTTCTTAAGTGACTTTGGTCATTTAAAATATAATTAACTATAAGGGCTTGCCCTTATAGGAAACTTTAGAAACACAGTTTAATATAAACCCTATTTATTTGTTTCATATTAGATAGAGAAATTTGTCGGTCAACATAAATGGTTTCGCAGACTAAACAGATGTCATGGATCCTTTTGTTTATATGATCAAGCCTCACTTCCAAGCAATTTATCTGTTTTTCGGGATAGATACATGGCTTGTGCCGCAGTGCTTGATTATTTAAACTATTAGTTGTATGAGATCAGTTTGATTTTGATATTTTTAAATTAAAATGATATTTTTCAAAATTTCTAAATATAGATATGTGTAAATTGAACAGAACATTTTAATGACCGACACATGCTTGAAAAGTTATTCATCAAGGATTGAAGACTTGTGACATTCATTCTCAAGTAGGAATGAATGTTATTGTTATTTATTATGTACTAAGAATTTCAGACTCATGACCATCTTTATTTTGAATGATCATTCTCTCATTCTTTTCTAAATAAATATGTGTCAAATCAGAATTCCTTTATTTTTCCTGCAAATATTTTTCAAGTTTTATATCATTATGATCACAATTCTTTCAACATATATTCTTCTAGTACAACATTTTGATGTAATTATTTTTCAACGTCAATCTCAATTGTTATTCAGTTAATCTACTTTATTAAAATATTTTCTTTTATATCTTATTCTCACGGACAGACATGCATAATTATAGATGAGTTAGTAGTCGAACGGCATAGCATTTACTTCTACACCGAAAAATCACATGATCGAAGTACGCCAACCCAAAAAAATAATAATAAAAATAATCACTAATTAGATTTTTTCATCTAAATATTTCATAAAAAAATATGCCAAGATATTATGATGTGTTTTCTATTAGAGAAAAAATATATAAATATTTCTATCTTTTCTCAGTATTTTCCCTCAATAAAATTAAAATTTGAAAATATAAGTTAATTATTAGATAGTCAAATAAAATATTTTCAAAAATATATGATGAAACTTATAATTTTTTGTAATATCTGCAATATAGAATATAAAAATAACTAAATATAAAAATATAACTAAATTATTAAATATCACAATTTTAAATATGAGAAAAGATACATTAAAATCGACGTAAGTTTATAAAATCAATAATAATATATAATAAAACAAATTTAATCGTAATTTAAAGTAGATTAGGACATCTTTAAATAAAATTTTCTTACATACAATTATTAGTGATAAACTGTTGGGACACCTTCGGGCCTCCGGCACAGTGTACTGTGCGACGATGTCGTTGAGCTTTATGTGCTGTTGTCGTTGAGCTTTCATTCATTACTTCACACTATATACTTTACTACATTACATATTTTAGTTTTATATAATATAATAAAATTCCAAAATTTTATTCTCTATATAAATTTTTTTTTTGTTTCTCTACTTTATTTATTTATTTTTTTTTGTTACATTTTTTTTTGCTGAAGGGCGGAATCAATATTTATTTCAAGGTTGACAATTTATTACTTAAAGAAAATAAATTTATCGAGAAAGCTATAAATACATTCATATAAAATTAATAAATTATAACTTTCATGTGAAGTCCACCTTATTATAAACATTTAAAAATAATAAATAAATATACATAAAATTGTTAAAGCTTTTCATCTTTGGACTAATTAATTTTCTTTTATATTTTTATTTTCCATTTTGCTTCACTTATTTATCACAATTTTTTATCACAATGTTTTTCATCAGCTTATTAAAAATGCACAGCAGCCACAAACAAATCTTATATTTAGCGTCTATTCCGAACAGTTGCAGTTTAATAATAAACTGCTACGCAGCAGCTGCCAAATGAAGCTAATGATCACAAGCTGGTTGTCTGCTTGTTTTTTGTAGTTTAAACACCAGTGCTGCAACTATTTCTGGACAAATGACCATCCTTCTCTTGTATAGTAACATTTTTTGCAACAAAACTATTCATATCAATAAATTTTATATTTAAAAGAAAAAAAAAGTACAAAACATTACAAAATAAAAAGATAGACAGCTCACTTAATAGTAAGTAACATGATTACTAAAACTAAAGAAAAGAATATTAAAACAATGATAATATTATTTCTAAAATACTGGCAGTGTATGTCACTAGTTAAGCTATCCTTCAATAATACTCTCAATGCCATATCACTCTCGACGGTGTAATCTTCCAGCTTATCTACAAACCGAAAATAGTCATAGTTTTGCATGATTCTCCACGAGCACCTGTAAAATTATCTCCCGTAGTTATGTGGCTGACGTGATGTTCGTAAGGAACTTTAAAGTCCACGGTAGCATTGCAATATTCAAGAGGTACCACAAATCCTTGAGCTTATCTTTCTTAAATGCTTTAAAAAACATCTCATTTTATATAACCCAAGTAAAAGTAATAACAAAAGTAATTAACTAAAATTTTATGCAGCTGTGAGGTCTTGGTGAACTTAGTATTTAAACCAAATAATCTATCACTATAAGAAAATAACATTCCTTATAAAAATGGGTTATTGTTGCCTTTACCCATGTAATACAAAACTCGTGTGTGTCACATATGCATATCACCAAAAAAAGGTCATCTAGATGAACCTAAAAAATCATAGCACAGAGAAAAAAAACAGGAACTTGGTTGCCTTTATTAGGATTTCACATGTGACACTAACTGATATTGGCAAAACAGAACATCTAGAAGTACCAAGTGTCTCATCTTGGACCAGCAAAACCCAAAAAAACAAAAAAAAAAACAAAAGAATTGCAAAGGGAAAAAAAATCCACTTACAGATTGCATAAAAAACGAAACTAATCAATACCAAAAATATAAGGAACGAAAATAAACATAAACTGTATAAAACACTAAATACAATAAATAGTGAATCTCCTTAATAATCATTACAATTAATAATATGATAAAAACTTCAATCAACCGCCAACTATTGCGTACCGTAGTTTATTCCCTCAACTCTGCTATCTCACCTGCACCTTTCCCATCCTTAAAACATGTATCAGGAACATTATTTTTTTCCTGTAATCAAGATTATCCAAGATGACAATCATATGTCTTGGCGGGGACATGTTCATGATCCTCGTCCGCCCTAAGGAAGACGATGTCATTGCGGGAAAGTGGTTGTCAGACAACATTGCATCCACAATCTGCACCAGTTAGGAAATAGATAAGATGACATATCACAAAATATAACTTATTTATTCTTCCAATCACTAAAATTCCTCTAAAAATGTCGCTTAAGAATGAATTTTTTTATTGAACATTTCTTTCCAACCCCACACAACATTGTTTGGCTCACTAATAATCACGTATGTGGTATCTCTTATCAGGAAGGTTTTAGATAGCCTCGCTGCAATGAATATCCAGCATCAACCACCTAGTAATTACCAAATGTGAATTGAATGATTTGTGTTAAAAGAATAAAAAAAGGAGAGTAGCTCGGTCTTAAGCAAATCTATTGGTAGATGTGGAAAGTTCTATTTGTTATTTCGTGCTGCAGATTTTAAAATTCAACAATCAATTGCATTGCCCTCCCATCCAGTCAAGAACAAATTGAGGCACATGTTGAGGTAGTATACAACCATGACATTCTGCATCGAGATCCATATTGGTCGATAAATGTGATCTTATCATTATTTAGAACATGTATATTAACGGAGGTTCCATTGTTTGCTCCAATACAATTATATAAAGATAACAAATGGCTATGTAATTATGATCATTTTATGAAAATTGAATGCAATATATATGAGAAATTACCTTGAAGTATGGAAAATAATGCGTATCGTGTGAAATCTCTATGAGAGTTTGTTTGAATGTAGGATGTGTTGGTTTTAGGACTTTTGAAGAAAACATACAAGTGCATTCAACCATACTGAGAAGTATCAACAAATCAGTTCAAGGGGTATTGAAATCACTTCATAGCTCCTCGCATTGATTCATTCTGCGATAATATGTAGTGGGTTATCCTCTTATTAAGTTGTTCTGGATGAGCCATAAGTCCATGATTACTATGTATTTCCATAACAAATTAGTGAATATAGCCATTTTCAAGAAGAACATAAAGCAAAATCTCATTGGGTGGCTCGCAAATAACTTCATAACCCACTTTTAACCAATATAGGAAGATTTCATGAAAAGGGAGCACAATATGTATGTGTTTTAATATTTGTGTCAAGCATACGACAGCAAAAACTCTCCTTCTACACCTTTCTCTAATTTCATCCATGTAGTTCGGTATTGAAGTTGAATTAGCTAACATCATATAGGGTTACGAACAAAACCAATAAAAGCAAATAACATTATAGAAGTAGATAGAAAACATAACGAGAATGAAAATCTCACAAGTAAAGCATCATATCTAAACCAGTTTAAATATCCAAAGCGCCATGAAAAATCATAAACAAATAGAAATTTCCCATGAGAGTCTAATTAAAAAAATGTCCCTCAAATGTCACTACTCCTACAAAAATACTGTAGAGTAAGCTACTCTATAGTCAGTAAGTGTTGCGATGAAGAACTTCATCAAGGTCGAATCTTCAAGTAACTTCATAAAGAGCAAATACAACAACATGTCCACCGAAATTTCTGGAGTTGTATCCAGAAGTCGCATAACCTAGCTAACAGAAGTTTCAAGTGATGTGTTAGGTTCATTGGTGCATGAACCCACCAATTGTGATATCTAGCTTCTAAGCAATGTAGCTCCTCCTTTCTTTTTATTTTCATTCCAGTAACGCTTAAACCAGCTCGTGGAATAACCTTCATGGAGGTCTGGGCTGGGGCTTTTAATGGAATTAACTATCTGGTCAGCTCCTAAATGTTTGTAGATGCCACCCAACCTCATCATACGGGGGCACGTGCATTGTGGCCCATTACCACAAAACCCCCAAACATATGCTCCAACTTCTCCTCTAACTCAAGATTGATTCCACTGTATTAGCAATAGGCACCACATACAAAATTATATACCATGTTGTTCGATTTAAATAAATTAACAATTGGAAAAAATAGGAGACATTTCAAAAATTCTCACATCCAAATTCTTTACCCACCATTACTCAAAAGCTTTAATCATTCGCTTTACTGGATCCCACTGCAATCTCTTTGATCCTCGCTTCATTTCCTTTCAAAATTTTCATTACTTCTTTAGTTAATCACACTTACTTCTTTACTCTGTCCTATCATACTCTCTACTTCCACTTTTCTTAAATTTTCTAATAATATTTTGCTTGTCTTCCTTATTGAAATAAGTTGTCGGCTTATTTCCAAGTTGAAGCTCCTTGAGGTAAAGGTTGCATAATATTAATTTTGTCTCTTGATCCCACATGCTAGATGAACTAGCTTCTTTTATCTTAATCATTATATTAATAGCATGAATAAGAATTAATAAACATAAATATGAATTCCACAATATAGTAAATCAAACAAAAAATAGGTATGCCACAATATTATCCGTCGTACTCCTACACACTACACTACAAGACCACAAACACATCACCACTGCCACCACCTCTTGATAAGCATAAAAAATGCTTGATTTTACATATACATAAATATGCTTAATTTTAATGATATTGCACTTTAATGAAGGTATTTTGTATATTTTTGGTTTTAGGTACAAGAAATGGACTTATGGAGGAAATGAAGCAAAAACGGTGCAATTTGGAGCAAAAACGAGCAAGAAAACAAATTTTGGCTTGACACATTTGGATAAGTCTTTCTATGCTTAATCTCTTATACACTTCTTGCATATTTTGGATTAAGATTACACTTTAAAGGAAGATTGTTTTTATTTTTATTTTATAGGGCTATCTGTTAGGAACGCAACATAGCTAAAATTGAGCCAAACAGAGCAAAATGGTGGAGCTGCACAAAACCGCTATCGAAGGAGCCCAAATCGGCGCCACCGGTGCCCAAATCCAGAGAAGAACTTGAATAGGGCGTTGTCGGTGCCCTATTAAGTGCTCGTGGCACTTGAGACAGTTTAGACTCGATGTTGGGCAGTTATTGGTCATATACATTGAATCTCGACGCTTTTGGAAGGTTTCTTGAAGCACCGCTTGGGGAATTCATCCATACACTACTTTAGAATGATTTTTATGCCAAAAAAGTGATAGGAATGTTAGGAAAAACGTGGAGAGTATTTCGAGATCTTAGAATTGGAGTAGAAATGTAGATTTCTACCTATCTGGAGAGATTGATGAGAGGATTTTGAGAGAAATTCTAAGGGTTTGTACTAGCATTGCATAGATCAGCAGGAGACTTTGTGGGGGAGATTTTCATCTGTCATTCAAGGGGAAAAGGCTATGTATTTTGTTTTTCATTATCTTATGATTTTCTAAACACTTATGTATTGGATTTACTTTGATAAAATGAAGTTTTCCCTTGTGTTTTCTTTGTGCTTTATGATGTATTTCTCTTATTCTTTCTTCTTTTTTGAAAATAGCGGCATAAGAAGTTTTATTTATTATTTTCATTCTACTTTTCTTCTGCAATGAGTAGGATTCATGTTTAGGATATTGGGATGCATGCTAGAAGATGTTCTAATTTTAAATGTGATGGTTTTAGTTACACTTCATTTACATTACAATAAGAGCTCGTTGTAGTGTTAAAATTTGTTGTAATTGCATTAAGACCCGATAGGATGATGTAATTCTCAACAAAGTGAAACCACATTCAAATTCCATGAATGGTGAAGTTCATGGGGGTTGAGTGCAAATAAATAGGGAAATATACTTGATGGGCGTAAAATTGGAGATTTTAAGGTGACAGGCTAAAATCCCCAACTCAATCCTAGTGTTTGGAAACTAAAGCAAGAGTTAGCTTTCAGACAAAGGAAAGTGGGAGCTCTGAAGTGAGAGCCAGTAACCTCCCAGCCTAACCACGGATTTGAGACTAAACCTAGGATTAGCTAATGTTCTTTATGCACTTGAAAGAGGGTAAAGAATAGGATTGCTTCTGTTTGGCACACACAATATTTAATGCATCTCATTCCTTTACATTATACAATTCACTACATTAGAATAATAGATTTTATTATCTCAAAATTCACCAAATCAACTTATCCAGAAAGGGTTATCTTTAGATTAATATTTTACATTAGAAGTAGTTATTAGTTGTTTTAAACTTAAGCTTACCTTTAGGAGCTGTTGTTAGAAAAGCCACTTAAATCGACCTTTCATGTTATAGTCTGATAGTAGTAGACTAGATTTTGACAAAGGACTTCTTACCTCGCTTCCCTGTGGGATCGATAAACAGGACACCACTAGAGCCCTATATTACTTGATGCAATACGTATACTTGTGTAGAACCTCTAGTGTGTGCACATCTATACAAATTTAGAAACTTGTAGAAAAATAGTACACGTCGGGGGAGCATCTAGTTTTTGGAGTTACTATTGGGGAAACTTCGGTAAGAATTTTAAGAGAATTTTAGTTGAAGTAATTTGGCTTAAAATTAGAAACTTTAGTGTCTTAAAATTGTTTTTGTGTGAAAAGCTATTTTTGGGTAAAGTTTTTTTTTTTATGAAAAAGTGTTTGTGAAAATTTTGTTGTGATGAATATATTTTTTTGTTTTATTTATTTATTGTTAATATATTATCTGTTATGTATGCAAAATAAAGAGTATGTAGGACTTATGTCTTATGGTCCCGAGTTAGAAAATGGAAAAAAAAATAGAAAATAGAAAGAACTTGAAAAACTAGAATTGAAAATGTAAAACATTCAAAAATAGTAACGTGGAAAATCACCATTAATCATTGAGGGATTATGTAAATCCTATGACAGATGAAATTCACTGAAGTATACAAAACACTGCCGTAGAAGCTGACTCATTTGTACTAAATCTAGTGATTATCCAACTGGAATAGAACAACCAGTTTGGGGAACTTCTTGTAGGATCCCTATTTACATTTATCTAGTTGTCTAGAACATTGTGCTACATTTCGTTAATTGTCGAATTGTATCACAAAGTTAATGGTCGAATGGCCGAGCATTTACTTCTACACCGAAAGATTTCATGATCAAAGCTCGCCAACCCAAAAATATAGTAATAAAAAAAGTAATTATATTTTCTCATGTAAATATTTCATTAAAAAATATGCCAAGATATTATGATGTGTTTTCAATTAGAAAAAATATATAAATATTTCTATTTTTTCTCAGTATTATCCTCAAAAAAATAAAATTATTTTACAATATAGTTAATTATTAGATAGTCAAATAAAATATTGTCAAAAATATACGATGAAACTTATATTTTTTTGTAAAATCGGCAATATAGAATATAAAAACAACTGAATATAAAAAATATAACTAAATTATTAAATATCACAATTATAAATATGAGAATGATACATTAAAATCGACGTAACTTTATAAAATAATTAATAATATATCATAAAACAAATTTAATCGTAATTCAAAGTAGATTAGGACATCTTTAAATAAAATTTTCTTACATACAATTATTAGTGATAAACTGTAGGGATACCTTCGGGCCTCCGGCACATTGTACTGTGCGCCGTTGTCGCTGAGCTTTCATTCATTACGTCACACTATCAACCTTAGTACATTACATTTTTTAGTTTTCTATAATAATATAAAATTCCAGAATTTTATTCTCTATATAAATTTTTTGATGGTTTATCTACATTATTTATTTATTTATTCGTTGTTACAATTTTTTTACTGAAGGGCCGAATCAATATTTATTTCAAGGTTGACAATTTATTATTTTAAGAAAATAAATTTATCAAAAAAGCTATAAATATATTCATACAAAATTAATAAATTATAACTTTCATGTGAAGTCAAACTTATTATAAACATTAAAAAAATATTAAATAAATATACATAAAAAAATTGTTAAAAATTTTCATCTTCGCACTAATTAATTTTATTTCATTTTTTTATTTTTCATTTTGCTTCACTTAATTATCACAATTTTTTTAATACAAATAAATATTGGGAGTACACAAAATAATTTTTTTTTTTTTAATAATACTAGGGACAATAAAATGGTGGTATTTTTGACTTCCGAAGATTTACATACATATACAACAGGCAGTTCTCAAGTATATACATATCTAACACCTATGATTCAACACACACACACACATACATTCACTTTTAAAAGTTAAAAAGATAATATTTTCTATGTGATATGAAAGATTTGAATTATACAAATGTAAATCTCAAACTTTAATTGTTTGATATGCAAATACATAAGAATTGAGGGGTGTGCCTTGGAATGCACCTTAAAGCAACCATGGGAGAAAGGTGTCAAAGCTTACACACACCAATTTTTTTTCTAAAATTATGGCCCATTTGGGGCAACTTATTTGGTGAGGTGTGCTTTGAAAATAAACCCAGCCCCATTTGGGTAATCTGCGATTTGAAAGCTTTTACATTTTCAAACCGCTAAAATCAGCGTTTTCAAACCGTTCCTTGCTAGGTGTGGTGGCAATTTTTTAGCTGCGGTCTGGCTTTTCCAAAAAAAAATTAACAAATTTGTAATAGCAACCTTCACTTTTTGAACAACAGATTATTTTTCATCAGCTTATTAAAAATGCGCAGCTGCCACAAACAAATCCTATATTTAGTGTCTATTTGGAACAGTTGCAGTTTAATAATAAACTGCTTTGCAGCAGCTGCCAAATGAAGCTACTGAGCACAAGCTGGTCGTCTGTTTGCTTTTTGCAGTAAAACACCAATGCTGCAGTTGTTTCTGAACAAATTACTATTCTTCCCTTGTATAGTAATGTTATTTGCAACAATATTGTTCATATCAATAAATTTTATATTTAAAAGCAAAAATTAGTGCAAAACATTACAAAATAAAAAGACAGACAGCTCACTTAACAGTAAGTAACATGATTTCTAAATTAAAGAAAAGACCATTAAAACAACGATAATATTATTTCTAAATGCTAACAGTATATGTCACGAGTAAAGTCATCTTTCAATAATACTCTCAATGTTCTATCACTCTCTGCGATGGAATCTTTCAGCCTATCTACCCACCGAAAATAGTCATATCTTTCCATGATTCTATGCGAGCACTTGTAAAAATATCTCCCGTTGTTATGTGGTTGACGTGAAGTTAGTAGAGAACTTTGAAGTCCACGGTAGTATTGCAATACTCAAGAGATACTAGAAACCCACGAGCTCATCTTTCTTAAATGCTTTAAACAATATCCAATTATATATAACACAAGTAAAACTGATAACAAAAATAGTTAATTATAGTTTTATGCAGTTGTGAGGCCTTGGTGAACTTAATATTTAAACCAAAGAATCTGTCACTACACGAAAACAACATATATTATAAAAAATGGGTTCTTGGTTGCCTTTACCAATGTAATACTAAACTCACGTGTGTCACATATGCATATCACCAAAAAAGGTCATCCAGATGAACCTAAAAAATCGTAGCATAGGAAAAAAACAGGAACTTAGTTGCTTCAGTAGAATTACACATGTGATACCAACCAAACAAACATATCATCCAGAAGTACCCATAAAGTTAAATGTCTCATCTTGGACCAGCAAAACCCACAAAAAGAAAAAACAAAACAATTGCAAAAGTAAAAAAAAAGCCACTTACAAATTGCATAAAAAACCAAAACAATTAATACCAAAAATATAAGGAATGGAAATAAACATAAACTGTATAAAATAATGATACAATAAATAGTGAATCTCTTCAACAATCATTCCAATTAATGAAATGATAAAACTCCAATCACCCTCCAACTATTGCTTCCGTAGTTTGTTCCCTCAACTCTGCTATCTCACTTGCACATTCCCCATCTTTAAAACATGTATCAGGAACATTATTTTTTTCATGTGACAAAGACTGTCCAAGATGACAATCATAGGTCTCGGCCAGGACATGTTCATGATCCTCGTCTGCCCTAAGGAAGACAATGTCATTGCGGGAAAGTGATTATCATACATCATTGCATTCAGAATTTGCACCAGTTTTGGGAAAAAGACAACATGATATATCCATTATTCATCCAATCACTAAAATTCCTCTCAATAATGTTGCTTAAGAATGACTGTCTTTTGTTGAACATTTCCTTCCAGCCCACACAGCATTGCTGGCTCACAAATAATCAGGTATGTGGTATCTCATAACAGGAGGGTTTGAGATACCCTCGCTGTAGTGGATATCCAACATCAACCACCTAGTAATTACTAAATGTGAATTGAATGATTTTTTTTGAAAGAATAAAAAAGTTAGAGTAGCTCAGTCTCAAGCAAACCTGTAGGTAGATGTGAGAAGTCATATTTGTTATTTCGTGCTGCAGATTTTAAAATTCATCTATTAAGTGCATTGCCCTCCCCGACCAATCATGAACAAATTGAGGCACATGTTGACATTGTATACAACCATGACATTCTGCTTTGGGATCCATATTAGTCGATGAATGTGATCTTCTCATTATTTAGAACATGTGTATTAATGTATGTTCCATTGATTGCTCCAATACAATTATAGAAAGATAATGAACAACTATGTAATTATGATATTTATATGAAAATTGAATGCAATACATAGGAGAAATTACCTTGAAGTATGGAATATACTGTGTATCATGTGAAATCTCTATGAGGGTCTGTTTGAATGTTGGATCTGTTGGTTTTATGACTTTTGAAGAAAAACATACAAGTTCATTCAACCATAGTGAGAAGTATCAGTAAATCAGTTTAAGGGGTGTTGAAATTACTCCATAGCTCCTCGCATTGATTCATTATATGATAATATGTAGTGGGTTATCGCCAACACGTCTCATGAATTTGTTATGGATGAGCTATAAATCCATGTTTACTGTGTATTTCTCCAACAGATTAGTGAATACCACCATTTTCAAGCAAAACATATAGCAAAATCTCATTGGGTGGGTCGCAAGAAACTTTGTAACCCATTTTTAACCAACATATGAAAATTTCATGCAAAGGGAGCGATCTATGTACGTGTTTCAATATTTGTATCAAGCGTAAGACAACTGCAACTCTCCTTCTGCACCTTTCTCTAATAGCATCCATGTATTTCTGTATCGAAGTTAAATCAGCTAAAATCATATAGGGTTAGGAACAAAACCAACAAAAGCAAATAACATTACCAAAGTAGATAAAAAACATAACGAGTATGAAAAACTCACAAGTAAAGCATCATATCTAAACCAATTTAAATATCCAAAGCACCGTGAAAAATCATTAGCAAATAGAAATTACTCATGAAAGTCTAATTAAAAAAATGTCCCTCAAATTTCACTACTCCCACAAAAACACCGTACGTAAGCTACCTTATGGTTAGTAGGTATATCGATGAAAAACTCTCTCAAGGTCGAATATTTAAGTAACTTCATAAAGAGCAAATACAACAACATGTCCATCGAAATTTCTGAAGTTGTATCCAAAGTTTGCATAACCCAGCGAATATAAGTTGCTTGTGAAGTGTCAGGTTCATTGGTGCATGAACCCACCAATTGTGATATCTAGCTTCTAAGCAAAGTAGCCCCTGGTTTCTTTTTATTTTCATTCTAGAGACACTTAAACCGGCTCATGGAATAACCTTCTTGGAGGTCTGGGCTGAGACTTTCAATGGAATTAATTGTTTGGTCAGCTCTTAAATGTTTGGAGATGCCACCCAACCTCATCTTACTGGGGGCACATGCATTGTAGCTCGTTGCCACGACGCCCCCAAACATATGATCCAACTTCTCCTCTAACTTAAGGTCGATTCCACTGTATTTGCAGCTGGCACCACCTATAAAATCGTATACCATGATGTTGGGTTTAAACAAATTAATAATTGGCAAAAATAGGAGACATTTCAAAAATGCTTACATCCATTTTCTTTACCCACCACAACTCAAAAGCATTAGTCATTCGCTTTAATGGATCCCACTGCAATCTCGTTGATCCTCGCTTCATTTCCTTCCAAAAATTTCATTACTTCTTTAGCTGATCGCACTTGTTTCTTAACTCTGTCCTATCATACTCTCTACTTCTATCATCATTAAATTTTCTAATACTATTTTGCTAGCCTTCCTTATTGAAATAGGTTGTCGGCTTATTTTCAAGTTGGAGATCCTTGAGGCAAAAGTTGCAAAATATTAATTTTATCTCTTTATCCCACAAGGTAGATGTTGACCTCATTTTTGATGAGGTCTTCTCTTCTTCTCTTTAGTACTTAGGATCTAGCCTTAGGCTTTTCCTTTGACTATCCTAGAGGATTAGAATTGGGACCCACCACTTAGAAATTCAAACCACTTCTTAACTCCCCGCAAACTCCACAAACTTGATTGTAGACCCCTAATCACCTGAGGGTTGAAATCAAATGTGGAAGTTTAAAGGATGAGTTCCTATAGGACTCTTTGGCCTTATGACTGCCTTGGGTGGCCTGGTCTGGTGAAGGACTGATCTACACACACACTACACTTATACACTATACTTTCACACACCTCCTAAAACCACACCCATACTCAACTTGACCTCCTGACTCATGAAGGTGATTCGCATGGATGATCCTTAACCCCTAAGCCCTCGGCTAGAGGGTTAGGAACAACATAGTGGATGCCTCAAATGAGTCCCTTCATGGCTCATGTGGGCTTGATATGGCTTCATGGCTCAACCAAAATGATTTTATTCCACTTACAATTACCCAATCTTCAATTTTGCAAAATTTCAATTTTTGACCCCCGGGACTCTACACCCGCCTACCCTACCCAAAACCCTTGAAATTACCCAAATCCTCCAAAATTTCCAATTCACCCAAAATTCCTCAAGACCAATCCCAAACATTCCCACATCACTCAAATTGACCATCCATAGCCAAAAATTCCAAAAATACCTCCCAATACCCTCCAAATACCCAAAATGCCCCTCTTGATCCAAAAATCTAAAAATTCAAAAAATTCCCAGAAAATTTCAAAAAATTCCAAATATTCCCAATTTCATTTTTCTTAACTACACCATGGGCCAATTTTGTCAATTTACCCCACTTTTGTCAAAACCCCCAATTTGACCCTTTTTAACCCAAAGTGAACCCAATGTCAAACCAAATCTATCCAATTGACCCAAATTATGGTCCAATTCAATTCTAAACTTCAATTTATCATTCCCAACACCAATCTAGACCAGATCCAAGTCTAATTTGATTGACATTTGAATCCAATTTCCCTTTTGGCATTAAAGCCCCTTTTTAGCCCAATTTGGACCCATGACCCAAACTTAGCCCAAACTAACCCAATTCAACTCCAATTAACCCCAAAAATTTTCTAAACCTTCCTTAACATCCCCAAAAACAAAACACTAACATGATTTACCCAAAATTTAGACCCAAACCCCACTCAAATTCAACCCAAAGCTAAAAGGGCCAATTTTGACCTAAACCCAAACCTAATCCAAATAAGCCCAAACCCCAAAATCAAAACCCAACCAAAGCCAAAACCTATTTGAAACACTCCCATAAAAATTTCCCAACATTTATCTTACATTAATTTCAACCCTAGCCCAACATTGGCCCAAGTTAGCCCAATTTGACCTACACTGGCCCATTTACCAAAGAGGTCCAAATCCAACCCAATTCAAGCCCAAACCACTTCAAAGTTATTCCAAATCATTCATGAAACATTCCTAAATTAAATTCAACAGTTATTGGATCCAATCATTTGCAAAATATTCATCCTAAAATTTGTTTTGAAATCTAAAAGCCCACTCTCTAAACCATCTTGAAAGCCCATCCAAAGTGAAATCCAAAAGCCCAAAGCCCACGTGACAACTCCTTCTCATCATCCCTTTAATTGGAATCTATTCCTAAGTCCCAAATCAATCATCAAATCAACGTAAATTAAGCACCATTTAAATTTTTCACTAAATTGCCAAAATCTCCTAATTTCTTTTTCATATAAATGGATCCACTTTTCCTAAGCCAAGGATGAGCCAAATGAAGCCACATGCAAGCCATGGACAAGCCATATGAAGCCATAGAAGGTTTGACATGTGACCAAGCCATTAATGGAAAAAGGAGGGCCCCCTTTCCTAATCCTTCATTAAGCCTTTTTAACCATAAGCATGTTACACACTAAACCATGCTTAGCCACCTCACCATGGAAGAAGACTTCACCACTCCATGGCAGCTGACCCAAGTGACTCTTTTCAGCCCAAAACCAGGCCTTGGGTGGTACACCTAGCCCAAAAGGATGGGTTGACCCAAATCAAGCCAAAGTAGCCTCTCCCCCATACCATTTTAATCCAAGCACTTTACACATGTCCAAGCCCAATTGACTTCACCATTGCCAAGCCCTGACCTCCCTGGTCAAGATGGTGACCCTTGCCTGCCGGCCAGCTACCTAGGCAGCCGGAAAACACCATACCCGAGAGCATCATGTGAGCCCAAGCTTGGAATTCTCACCTGCTGAGTTCCCTCATGCCCAATGGCCACCATGGCTGTTCTTATCCTCACTAGAGCAGTAGATCCCAAGCCCCAACTCCCCCTGGGAGAGCCTCCAGCCAGCTCTATTTAAACCCCACCTCTCTCGGTCATGGGAGAGGTGTTGAACCAACCTTAAGGAAACTCTGCCAAAATCATTCCAGACCACTCTCTACACATAGAGCACTTGATTCCCACTGGATTCCAGCCTCAATTCCCTCCAAGCTGAGCTCGATTTTGAGTTCAAACTTCAAAGACAAAAACCAGGACACTTCTTCATAGTGGACCAATCCCCAAATTGATTGATCCTGCAACTTCACTCGGACCAAGGGAAGAAGTCCACCAGCGAAAGCCCCTCTCCAGGCCACCCATCTGTTCCAGACTCCAAGCTTTGTAATTGGCTGTGGTCAAAATCCTACCTAGACAATTCACCAAGCCAGGAGACTTCATCTGGAGCTTGCTTGGACGCAATCGAAGGTGACACAACCCTCAGATCGAAGCCACACTTCTCTGAGAAAAGGTATGGTCTCACTCTTCTTCCCGAGCTTCTGAACATTCTCCATTTTTATTGAGTCAATTTCATGCCACATAAACCATATGTATGTGTTCATCTTCTCGAGACGAATCCATAGAGCATAAGAACGTTAAATTTGGTTAAGTATCGAGTGAAATCTTAGGCCTAGAAGATGGATGGTTCTCGGGCTAGGAGGCTTGGGGACGATGAACGGATGTCGTTCATTCAATACACGCGCGGACGGACTGCTCAGATGGCATCGGACTAGGAGATGATACTTGAACCGCGGGCTGCGTGGCGCTGAGTCGGAAGGCGACGTCGAATGGGAGCGCGCCGCGTGGCCGTTCAGAGATGTCGAGGATGACAGGGCGCCGCGTGGATAAGTAGGAAATTAGGTTATTTTCCTATTTATTTAATTACCAGAACTTGAAAAATGCATAACTTTGTGTAGGAAAATCAAAAAAATAAAATAAAAATACCCTCTTGCTCAGTGAACAGAGGAGAATAATGTGGAAAAGAAATCACTTAATTTCATCAAGTATTTTATTTTTAATTATTTAATTACTCTCTGCACATTTTCAATTCTCCATGCATGTATACAATTCACATGGCATGAGACCATAGGGCTTTTGAAGCCTCTGAATTTGGGAACATTCCCTGAATTTTCTAAAGTCAGAGGCCACCCCTATGGAGAGTTATTGATTTTTCAATTCTAGGTCACTATTCTGAATATTTTAATTCCAATAATTAGCATGTTGTGAAATAAATTTTAGGAAAATTTGAGGATATTTCTTATGACCAGAGGACTCTAGAAAAAATAGGTTTTGAATTAATCCACTTGGAATAACCCTAATTGGCTTAAATACCCAAAATAGGTCCTTAATTAATTAGAGCTAATCATACATCAAATTGACTTGAAATCAATTCTCCACTGACCTTTAGGATCAGAGGAACCCACCATAACAATTTGAAGTCAATTGGACTTGGTTAGCCCTACCAAATGGGTTGATTAAACCATTTAGCCAATTTGAACTTTAAAAATTCATAACTTTCAAAATACTTTTCAAAAATTCACCAAATTAGTTTTAGAGCCTCTCTGATATCAGAGGAATTTAAGAAAATTAAAATTGCAATTTTCTAAGAAAGTTGATTTTTTGCATTATTTTAATATTTTTAATAATTAAAAAATAATAAAAATTAGAAAAATAATAAAATTCACCAGAATATCACATTTTGAATTTTAATCACTTAGGAACAAACCCCATATTTTTCTTAAGTCTATACGATGAGATATTAAATTTTAAAGCCCTAAGGTAATTTTAAAATTAAAAAAATGTATTTTTTAGCATTTCCACTAAAATAATTTTAATAAATCAAAGAAAAATCAGAAAATTATAAAAATTGATTATCTGATTTCCTTGATATCAGAGAGATTTTTGAAAAATATAAAATTCATTTTTCAACCTTTATTTTATTTTTAAATTAATTAATACTCCAAAACTCAAAATAATTGTAATAAAAAACATATATAATTCAAAAAATCACCAAAATTTGTCCAAGTGGTCCTCTGGTCATTAGGAATGTCCCATAATTTTCTTAAGAACAGAAACTTTCCCTTGGTCATATTATTAAATTTTTCTTGGAAATCCTTATTTTCCACCTAAAATAATTACATAAATAAATTAAATATAGAAAAATCACATTTTATCCTCTCATGCCTTTATTAACATATGAGTGAAGTCACATAAAAATTTTAAGTTCATTAAAGCTCAATTTAGTGAGTTATGAAATTATTAAGCTTGAAGGGCAAAATGGTAATTAAAATTTTAACCTTTAATTAAAACTTTAGGCTTAATAAAATTAAAGAGTAAAATATTTGATCCTAATCTGATTTGGATGATTGAAATTTGAATAATAAGGGTAGAAACCTATTAAACAATTTAAAAATAATTAAAATAAACCTTAATTAAATAATTGATTAAATTTGGAAGAATAATAAAATTGGAATTATTAAAATAGGGATATTATTAGTAAGAGATTTGTTCTTTAATTTAAGAATCGCTAAATTAATCATCTCAATAATATTTAATTCCTAATTAAATTGATAATCCAAATTCAAGATTTAAAATGCTAAAGGACTTAATCATTAAATTAAATTAAAATTAAAACATTTAAATCAAAATCTCAATTAAATTAATACTTTAACAATTAAATTAAATCATCTTTAAAACATTAAAAATAAAAATTAAATAAAATTAAAATTAAATTAAATTAAATTAAATTAAATCATATTAAATTAAATTAAATTAAATTAAATTAAATTAAAAATAAAATCAAGTTAAAATTAAAATTAGATTGAATTAAATAAATTAAATTAAAACTAAAACTAAACCAAATTAAATTAAATTAAAGTTAAATTAAATTGAATTAAAAATAACATCACCTAAGATATAAAGAAATTCAAAAATAAAACAACTTGAACACTATTCCAAACTTAAACCCATTAACTAAAATTAAATCATAAACCATTTGAACATCAATTTGCCCTCAAAAGCTTTTATTATCATAACTCCTAAACAAAACGTTAAGTGAGGTGTTACTTCCCTCATAGGATATTCAAATGTCCTAGTTCACTGAGTAAGATAACAACAAAACTTGAATTCCCGGAAGATTAATTCATTTGTATGATTAAATTCTCTTGGACTTAAAAAATAATCCTAGAAATATTGAAAAGATGTTTAAGACTCATCTTAAGCACTTCCTCAATACGATAGGATGTTTATAAGAACAACTGAACTTAATTGTTCTTTGATGAAGAAAATCATCCTCAAACCAAAACACAAGAACCTAGACGTCATAGGAGATGACTAGCTATATGATTAGGAACTTGGTAGAAAACCATAACCCTTCCCTTAGTTTTACCTAGGAACTTATTTTAAATGCTTAAATATTCTAAATTGTGTTTAAGTGCAGCTTGGGATGACGGGAAGACCCTCCAGGTACGCTTTTATTTGTTGCAATTTACCTTATTGCAATTTATTTAATCGCATCACACTTACTTTTCTTGCATGATAAACAACTGTTGCATGAAAACCCACACTTTTAGGATAGTCCCTAAAACTGAAACCCAAAACTAAATTAAAAGTCATCACAAGATAAAATTCACCGCCACAACATTTCAAAATATAAAATAACTCAAAATTTAATCACAAACGAACACAAAGCCGCAATTACAACTAAATTAAAACGTCTCGTCGAATGATCGGGAATACCTCGGATGATGTAACCCACGTGTTGCTAACGGGATTTCCCACGGTCTAAATGAAAGTGTGGAACTCATTCAGTTGAGTTTAGCAAATTCATCTGGACTAAGTGAATTCAATGAAAATAATGGTGCAGGGATGACGGAACCGTGGGATCTTAATCGGTTCTGTTTAAATAACTTTAAGATTTGTTTTAATTAAAATATTAAAAACATTTGGATTTTAAGATTTTCTCTAAACCAAAACACTTCTCTCATCTCCTGATTCATGACTTCTAAAACTAAACCTCTGCAACAACAAGGAACTTGGAGCAGAGTGGGCAGCACGACCATCGTCATCAGCAAAACTCGGATCTACTATAGCGAAACTTTCTTAGAATTAAATAATTAAACACAGGACTTCGAGGTAGTTTGCCTAGTGCAACATAAACCCTCAACTCTTCGTTAGGCATTTGCATGATCATGTCATGTAAATTAAGCCCTAACCGGTCTTAGGACTCCGAGGTAGTCGTTTAGTACGACATAAACCCTCATATCTTCGAGAGCTATTTGTATGATTTTATCATACAAATATAAGTCCAATTTAATTAAAATTGGCAAGATTGAAATATCAGATAATATTAGGATTTTCTTAAATCCGAGCCAAACAATAGGATAGTTTAGGAAGTTGCAAAGATTCTTCTTGGATCCTCAGCTTCTCCTACTTCTCTTCCTTTTGGACTCCTGAAAATAAATGTTCCAAATTTGATCCATTCCCTTTTGAAACTACAAAATTTCAACC
This sequence comes from Papilionanthe hookeriana x Papilionanthe teres, assembly GCA_022702705.1. Lineage (NCBI taxonomy): Eukaryota > Viridiplantae > Streptophyta > Magnoliopsida > Asparagales > Orchidaceae > Papilionanthe > Papilionanthe hookeriana x Papilionanthe teres. Next base: position 119,115,973 of record CM040431.1, read on the forward strand.
CTTTGAAAACCTAAACTTTGAAATTCTTGAGAGCAAAACCACTGATCATTATCGAGAGTTTTCTTAAGTGATTCCCATTACTTAGGATGTAATTAACTATAGGGGCTTGCCCTTATAGGGAACTTTAACAACCCATGTATTATAAACCCTGCTTAATTCCTTTATATTAAGCAGGGGAACTTGTCGGCTTATAAAATAGGTTCGCAGACCAAACGGATGTCACAAATCTCCTAGTTTATTTAATCGAGCCCCATCATCAAGCAGTGTGTCTATTCTTCGGGATAGATACACGATTTGTGGTGCGGTGCTCGTTTATATAAACTATTTGGGATGTGAGATCGGTTTGATTTCATATCTTAAAACATTTAAACTTAAAATTACTTTCAAAAATTAAATGTTATCTTTTAAACTATAAAATATGAAAATTCCCCGACGATTTCTGTAGGCGATCCCTTTTCAAAACACATAACCTAAAAATATGCCGACAACTTCTGGCGACTCCGCTGGGGATAATTCCTCTCTCCATTTTTAATCAGATATTTCTGCTTTCAAAAATCGGTAGTGTATCCATGTCCCTAGTGGATGAAACTACCCTTCTTTCCGTTGGAATACTATGTTCATTTCTACCTTGAACAAGTATAGCCAACATTCTCTAAACACCTAAACAGAGAGGTTCCGAGATCCTTTTACCTCATTTCTGAGGTGGGGTGGACCCCCAATAGGTATTAGTTTAGGAGCGGTCTTGCGGGTCGAGAAGTTTCTACAAGACTTTCTCTTCCTTTTCCAGTTCGTAATCAATTCCTTTTTACCCTTCCTACAACTCTCCTTCTTTTAATAATTCTTCTTCCTAACAAATAAATCTTTTCGAGAAAATAATTTTCTTTTAATATCACAAATACACTAAGGTAAACAGGAATGTGTTCGGACTTTTTCTTTTTCGTCATAAGTTCTACGATAAGAAGAAGCACGATTCTGAGACTAACACTTGGAATCTGCCCTGCAGAAATGGAAGCCCCAAAACTGATCTTCTCCTTCGTCAAAGGACTCGACCTGGCCGTGTTCAAGGACAAACTACCTGACAATGGAATTATTCGATTCGGACAAGGATTCTGGGACACCGACATCAAAATCCCCGACGTCACTCTCTTTTCACTCACAAGCAAAGTACCGTAAACTGAGAAGCCGTTGATTGAGTTTAACCTCAAGTCAACTCATGAATTCCCTCCTCTGCAAAAGATTCCAACTGAGAGGAGTACTATTGTTCACAGAAGGACAATTGTTGCTACCCCCACTCGGTCTAGTTGTCTCGCACCTACCCGCGCTCGCCGTACCATAGGGAAAGAAATTCAGAATTGTGATGAACTTGATGCCGTGGAGGGTACAGATCTTCCTGCAAAACCTTCTGTTTTTGAAATCGGGTCCAGCTCGAGGATTCCATCATTGACACGGACTCAAAGAAGGAACAGAAGTAGAAGGATTGCTAGAGATGCTAGAGCTGCTGAAGTCGTTTTTCTAGAGGAAATCCCAGAACTGCCCGAGTATACACCGCTGCCTGAATACATACCACTTTTGGGAGGAAGTATGTTCCATCCCCTCTCCGCTGCAGAGGATGAGAAAAATGTTCGCAAGATTGCTGCCGCATTGCCTCAGCCCGCATATTACAACGATAGCCGTAAGAAAAGGGCTAGAATTACCTCGTTTGCTCGACTGCAAACCCTGATAGAAAAGTTAGCGAAGAAAGAAAAATGCCCTGTATCAAAAATTTTAAGAAGGATAGGGCGGGTGCCAGCCAAGTCCCGTCTTGGGCCGCGAATAGAACCTGCTATCACTGCGGAAAAACCGAATAAGAGAATGAAAGCTAGTCCACCTGTCGTTGTTTCAGGACTACAAATTAGGGAGGATACCACCTTCCAAACATTTGGGTCGACGTGACCATCGGATCCTAGACCTTCTGCTGCTAGAAGGATGGTATGGCGTCCCACTACCAGACAATTAAGATTAAAACAATAGCCTGAGAAGGAAAGTCTCGTCAGGAGACTTGAGTCCGAAAAAAGTGCTACCGCAGTAAAGGGGACTCATGAGAAGGAAACCCGACAATTATCACATGAAAACTGCAAGGATGTACAGAAAAGAACACTAGAAGATGCTATGGAAAAGCTAAGAACTGATATTCGGCTATTAGCAAGAGAAAGGGAAGAGAAATTCGGAGATGAAGTTGACTCGTCAGAGTTCATGGATGATGAATATGCAGAAATTAACATGGTTGAAACAAGAGCTTTGTCAGCTTCACAAGGTGCCCCTGCAACCGCAGAAAGAGAGGAGTCGGAAGCAATGAGGAGGCAGCTTCAAGAGAAAGATGATACGATCGCCCAAATAGCAAAAAGGATGGAAGAGATGGCTGTAGCCCTAGCCACTCTCCAGAGTCAAGTTCAACCGCAAAGAGAAACACCCCCAGAAGTTATTCACATTGTAGACGGAGGAAAGGAGATTACGTCCGTCAACGGGGATGATCAATTAAAGAAGGATGCAACACAAAGCATGATCTCGGAAAAAAGGATATCAAAAGCATGGTGGAAAAACAAGAGCGAGAAGCCTTGGCATAATCAAAGAGCGGGACATCCATTCAGACGGGTAGACCTTACCCTGAAGAATTCGATGTTGTCCAATATCCGAAATGCTTTGTACCACCTCCGTTCAAGACCTTTGATGGAACCGGAAATCCTCGGCAGGCATGTTGCACATTTTCGTGCCGGCTTGTTGCAATGCCGCCGAAGTGATGCTTTACTCTTCCGACAATTTGTCGACAGCTCTATCGTGGATCGCCTTTGATTGGTATGCGAAATTACCAAACGGTTCGGTGAAAACATTTTCAGAATTAGAGAACCTCTTCATCAAGTGATTTGCCGGAGCTCAGCACCACATCACTATATGTGATTTAGTGGCAGAGAAGCAGAAGCCGAACGAAACTTTGGTGGACCACATACTTCGATGGAGGAACCTAAGTATGAAGTGTGAGCCACAGCTACAAGAACAGCATGCAGTTGGCATTTTACTAAAGAGTATTCACGACCCGATAGCACTTCTCCTCAAGGGATTTACTATTAAAACTTTTGAGAAGTTGTTAAGCAAGGCCGGAAGCTTGCAAGAGGAGGCAAAACAATTAAGTTTCACCGACAAAACGGACAAACGAAGCCCGTGAAAACTTTTGAAAAGAAGTCCGGATCGTCGCAGCTCGTCGATAAAGGCAAGCAAACCGATACAAATACCGTTAGAATGGCCGCAGCAACCCCGACCCAGCTATCAATCATCTCAACAGTATGAACAACCGCCTCGTCCACAACGTACGCTAAAGGAGCTTCTGAGTAGGGAATATCCGTTCAAGAATGAGGCAGTGCCGAAAATGTTCCGCAGTCTGATGAAGACTCCAGATTTCCAACTGCCAGAACCTAAGAGACCAGAAGAAGTCGACAAGAAAGGTGATCCCAACTTTTGCCCTTACAACCGGATGCTTGGACACAAGATAGAAGATTGTATTACTTTCAAAAGTTGGCTCAACGACAATCTTCAAAAAGGGAATATAATGATCCCGAAGGAGTACATGAAGGAACCCCAGAAAGGAGGTTCCGTCAATGTTATCTCGACGGATCTCATTGTTCTGATAGATCCCTATAAGACTGATGATGGATGGACTACCGCTTGGACAAAGTCTTCGAAGAAGATTTTAGATCGCATCCAAACCACTTCGGTGCGAGCCTCAATTCAGAGTTCGAAACCTGTCAAGTCGGCACTATCACTTGCGATAGAAGAACCACCACAACAAGAGACAACTGAAGAAAAGAAGAAAATTGACGAGGAAGAGAAGACCGAGGCTCCTAAGGCTAGACTAGAGGCTGCTTATCCTAGGATAGCTGTTTCTGATTCGGAGGAGAAATCCCTCGAACCTCTGACTCTGTATGATTATCTGCTCACTCCGGTGGGATCTTATAATGATAAGGGTTATGGCGTTGGCTACGTTTTGACTGTTATAATGATTACGTAACTAGCGAAAATCAACCTAATCCGGACTTCGATTCCAATACAAATGAAAATTCTCAAATCATACACAATCTCGACGATCACAATGACAAAGAAGACATCCACCAAGGAGGCTACGAGAGTTCAACAAGCAACGAATCTATTTGCGAGTTTCGAGGAGCTCCAGTCACGATAGAGTTAGAGCCTTCAGACTCCGAAGCTAATCCAGAAGAACCTGTCATTCCGATTCAAGAGGAGACACTAGCAAACTCAATACTAGATTCAGAAGAAATCACAGAAGTCAACTTACGAAGTGGAAGAGTACTACCTCCGAGAATGGGTCCAAAAGACAAAGGAAAGCAGGTGGTTGTTCAAGAAGAACCAACCCCGACAGCAGAAATACCCATTCGAGAAGAAGCCGAGACACATGAAAATAAAGTGGACTACAACGTACTAGGCCATCTTAGGAAACTACCAGCCAAACTGAGCATCTACGACGCTCTCATCTTATCAAAGGAGATGAGAGAAGCTCTGATCAAGGCTTTACTTGATCCAGAAATTTGCTTAGCTCAAATGACCGGAGATTCCTTAGATGAGGTTTGCTCGTTAAAGGAACAAGCGAGGTGTTACCTTCACGGTACAATGACCTACTACTTAGGACGACGAGATCACAACCAACCGTTGTACATTTCGGCTATAATTGGGAAGTTTACACTCTCCGAGTATTGGTGGATCCAGGAGCATCAATCAATACAATGAATCTTCGAACGCTAGCATACTTGGAAATTGATGCTCGCGAGCTCGAAGCGGACAAAATGTTATTAAGAGGATTCAACCGTAAAGGAGAAAGAGCCCTCGGATCAATAACACTCGCTAATGAAGACCAAAGTGACTTGGCAAAGACAACCGCAAAATTTCACATAATCGATTCGAAACGTCATTCAACGCTCTACTCGGGCCGACCATGGATACATGAAAACCGGATGGTACCATCATCCCTACATCGCTGCATCAAATACTACGATGGAGGGGAACAGTGCATCAAAGGTGACTTACAACCGTTCTCCGTACATGAAATTGGAATCCATGAAGATGCAGCTTATTACAAACCCCCGAAGAAAACAATATTCTCCAGAGATACCATAACAAATGAAGCAAAGAAAGTTCAGGACGACGAAGAACCTGAAGTCCTAGTCCAACAGTCACTCACCACTCCCTTACGGCGAGATGGTGAAAGTTTCTCCAAAACTCGCATCCAAGGTCGAGGCCGGGCACGAGGTCGTGGCGTAGACGTTAGGACGATTGGACGAGAGGAAACCAGCCATCAATGTTGATTGGGAAGATAGTTCTGAAGAAGAAAAAGAAATCAAGCAAGAAGCAACGACAATAAGTCGGAAGAAGCCGCAATTGAGGATCTCTCTCGAAGATGAAAAGAACGAAGAATATAAATCAATGTACGAGAAGATTAACCACTATGTACATACTATGACCCTGACCCCGATTCATTCTAATAAGATCGAGGGTATGGTGGTCAAAGAGGTATATAGCGGCGGTGCAAAGCCCATCAAATTCTACCGTGGTGCTCCTCCTCCGAAACTGAAAATAATGTACAATTTGAAGATGTTACTTCTTCAGAATTAATGGAATTACCTTTTGAGTGGTACTCTCCCTGTGTTCAAAATTTAATTCAACGTGGTTTCTTACCTCGACAATGGACAAAAGGTCAATCACAACATTTGAAAAATTATGGAATAACTCCGGTCGTCCACCCAATTCAAAGCATGGTCTCGGATTCGGCACAGTAGGATCATTTAACGATACTGAATTTTTCTTGGTTGTCACTTGCGAGTCTAATGAAAAATGCATGGAAACTACAGAAGAGTTTGAAGATTTACAAATTGGAAAAACTCCACCAGAGTTCGAAGAAGAGATCAAATCTACAATAGATGAGTTAACGGAAGTTAACTTAGGTACTAGCGAAGAGCCTAGACCTACCTTTGTTAGCTCCTTACTCAATAAAGAAGACTCCGAAGAAATAATCAAGTTATTAATGGAATTTAAAGACTGTTTTGCTTGGAACTACGATGAGATGCCAGGATTAGCTCCAGAGGTCGCAGTCCATAAGCTAGGAGTGCATCCTACTTATGTTCCAGTCAGACAAGGTCCTACAAGAATGCGTCAAGAAATCGAACAACAAGTCATACCTGAAGTTAAAAACCTAATAGACGCTAAATTTGTCCGTGAAGAACAATACCCGACTTGGTTAGCCAATGTGGTGCCAGTCAGCAAGAAGAATGGTCAGATCAGAATTTGTGTGGATTTTAGAGATTTAAACAAGGCATGTCCAAAAGATGAATTCCCTCTACCGATCCCAGAATTAATGATCGACATTGCTTCAACACATGAAATATTTTCATTCATGGATGGATCTTCGTGATACAACCGGATAAAAATGGCTCGTGAAGATGAAAAACTTACAGCGATTCGTAACGCCGATCGGAGTATATTGCTACAAAGTAATGCCATTCGGACTGAAGAACGCAGGAGCAACATAACAGAGAGCGATGACAAGAATTTTTGATGATCTCATCCACAATCAAGTCGAATGCTACGTGGACGATGTGGTCATTAAAAGCAAAGTAAAGGAAAACCACCTATATGATTTGAGAATTGTTTTCGAACGGTTTAGACAATTTAACCTTAAAATGAATCCCTTAAAATGCGCCTTCGGTGTCACCTCCGGGAAATTCTTAGGATTCGTTGTCCGACATCATGGAATTGAAATCGACTCGGAAAAGATTAAAGCTATCTTAGAAATGCCGCCTCCCAAAACCTTAAAAAAACTACGATCTTTTCAAGGGAAGTTGGCATATCTTCGACGCTTTATCTCAAACTTGTCAGGTAGGTGTCAGCCTTTCTCGGCATTAGTTAAAAAGGACGCCAAATTTATTTGGGAAGAGAAATGCCAGAAAGCCTTCGAGAACATTAAACAATATTTAATGACACCTCCTCGTCTTAGCGACCTCGGTCTCGGGTAGACCGGCGATACTTTATACCGCGGCTTTAGACGACTCTCTCGGAGCCCTGTTAGCCCAGGTCAATGATGAGGGTAAAGAAAATGCTCTTTACTACCTAAGCCATCGTTTACTTCCGACGGAAATAAGGTATCCCGCAATTGAAAAGCACTGTTTGGCCCTGATCTTTGCCGCTCAAAAGCTCAGGCACTACATGCTTTCTCATAAGGTCAACATGATCTCGAAATTTAATCTATTACAATACTTGATGACTCGTCCAACGCTTTTTGGCAGACTTGCCAGATGGTCAATGATATTATTGCAATTCGATATAACTTTCGTGCCTCTTCGTGCAGTAATGGGACAAGTCCTAGCGGACTTCCTCGCAACGACACCCTTTGCCGGCAGAATCTCCTCTCAATGACGACTTACCGGACGAACAAATAATGAGCTTAGAAGACCACGATGATCGACGTTGGGAATTATATTTTGACGGAGCATCTTCGAGCACACAAAGATGAAGAATCACAAGTGATAGTGCCCAGTAAGGCAGGAATCGGACTAATCTTTATAACACCGGAGCGGGGGATGTTAAGATACTCCTACCACTTAACAGAGCCATGTACAAACAACGAAGTAGAATACGAAGCCCTCATAACAGGACTGGAATTAACTATTCAAATGGGGATGACAAACATCAACATCTACGGGGATACGCAGTTAATCATTCAACAGATCGCCGGACAATACAGAATTTTAAAGCCAAGACTCGAGCAATACTTCCAGTATGCCATACAGTTGTTGGAACAGATTCCGAATGTGACGATCTACAAAATTCCTAGGAAAGAAAACGCTTTAGCAGATGCGTTAGCCACCTCGCAAAAGAATTTGCCTGTTTGCAAGATGAATCAGTAGAAGTGTCAGTTCATGGACGTCAGGTCCTATCACAGCTCGACATAGACACAATACACAAATCAGAAAAAGAAAAGGAATCGATTGCGAAGAAGTGACGTAAAAACACGGAAGATCGGCGACGACCATTAATAGTACTACTTGCAAACAGGAAAACTACCGGACGATAGGTCGTTAGCCCATCGGATCAAGAAATGAACTCGTCCTACGAATTAATAAACAACACGTTATACGGAAGGTGTTTCGATCAAATGTGGCTAAGGTGCCTAAGTGGGTCCGAGGCCCGTGAAATTGTTAAAGAGGTGCATTCGGGACTCGTGGCGCTCACCGGTCGGGTCCGAAAATTAAAATGAAAATTAAAAGACTAGGGTACTACTGGCCCTCGATGATGACCGACTACATGAAAATCGCCAAGAGCTGTCACCAATGCCAAGTACACGGAGTGGTTCTACACCAACCTCCAAATGTGCTACATCTGATAACTGCGTCGTGGCTATTTGAATGTTGGGGCACAGATATAGTGGGTCCAATAGAACCACCATCTTCAAAAGGACATCGCTTCATTCTTGCGGCTACGGATTACTTTTCCAAGTGGGCAGGGCGGTTCCACTCGTGAGAAGTGAAAGCACACCACGTGCTACGGCTTTTCAAGAATCAAGTTGTCTACCGTTTCGGAGTGCCGCGCAGGATCATCTCAAATAATGGGTCAGCATTCAGAAGCACGCAAATCAAAAATTTTGTCAGGAGACACGGAATCGACTGGCGGTATTCAACAATTTATTATCCAAGAGCAAATGGCCTGGCTAAGGCTTTTAATAAAACTCTCGTTCAAATTTTAAAGAAAACTTTGGACAATAATAAGAGAAATTGGCATGAGAATTTATTAGAAGCCTTATGGGCCTACCGGACAACCTTCGAACTCCTACTCGAGCTACACCTTATGCTCCGGTGTATGGGTCCGAGGCGAAGTGTTACCCTTAGAGGTCTAGCTTCCTTCACTCAGAATTGCAGTTGCAAACAAAATCACGACAAAAGAGAATGCCAAATTACGACTAGAAGAACTGGAAAGCCTGGAAGGGAAAAGACTTGCAGCGCAGCAGAATTTAGAATTATACCAAGCTAAGATGGTTCAAGCCCATGACAGATTGGTCTGCCCAAGAACCTTCAAAGTTGGTGACTTAGTTCTTGTTCTCAAGAGACCTATCCTTGCACACCGCAAGATAGGAGTAAAATTTGAACTCACTTGGGAAGGGTCGTTTGTGGTTGAGGCAGTCTACTCAGGAGGCTCCTACCAGTTAGTTAATTGCCAAGGAGAACGACATATGCTTCCGATCAATGGACGATACTTGAAAAAGTATTACGCTACCTGATGTTTCGAAGGAATGAATTCTTCATCCCTAGAAGCACGGGTGAAGTAATTACTTATGACTGGGTCCGAACCAAAAAATAATAAAAAATGTGCTAAAATAAATAAAGTCATGATAATATGTTTTCTTTGTTCTCTCTTCCAAATCAAAATCTTTCTTCCGATCTTTTCCCACTTCATTCCTGTTGAATTTAAAAATACAAAAAGTAATAAAAAAATTTTCTTTAATAAACATTTTCTTAATGTTCTTAGTACAGCCCCTGATCCTTTTCCTTGTCTTTTAGCAGGGAAATGTCGAATGGGCGGTTGGTCCTGAACTTTAGAAATGGCGTAAGCCTTGCACTCGACGAAAAGAGGGTGAAAGATGGAGCGATAATAGAGATTGACTCGGACTTCGCACCGGCAGGCTCGCAATACGAGGAAGGTGACCGGGTCCCACCGACCGAGAGGAACCGCCCGATCCGACGAGAATGAAAGTGGGTGGCCCAAGCCACCAATCCAGCAGCAGGAAAAGGAAAACAGACACTGAAGAAGACAAGAGAATTAAGTCTGTAGTCGCTACGAGCGAAGGCGAGCTTGTCGGCGCCGCGCCCACGAAATTCGGGAAGTACGAAGAGCTACTCTCACGATAACTCAACGAAGAAATAAAAATCACCGTATCCACAAGATGTTAACTAAACTAGCAGCGGACCGGCAGCGACGAGGCGATGCTTCTGTGCACGCGTGCATATACTTCAAGGACGCCGGTTCACCGGGAACCCGAACGAAGGAGGCCAGCTCCGAGGATACCGTAAGAGACCGGGGAAATCTCGAAAAGATCGGAAGAAGGAAGGCTACCACGCCACCGGATAAAGTCACCGCAATGCATAACCTTGTTGCAGGAGCAACCCCGGAGGATGTCCCGATGGAGACCATCCCCGAGGAGCCGAGGTATGCAGGAGAACGCGAAGGGATTGAGCTATATATCCTACAGTATGTCACCAGGCCTCGCCATTTACAGATTATTTCAGAATACGAGCTAGAAAGAATGCAGAATGTCGAGAAGCAAACTTTTGAATACTTCGAGAGAATCAGAGGCAGGAGGATCAATATACTAGAAGGCCTCGAGCTACATATAGACGTGTTCTCAGAATACGAACAACAATAAATCGTGGACTGCATCTGGGATTTGAAAAGAATGGGCCGAGCGGGTCGCCTAAGAGAAAACACTTACTCGGAACCCCAGAGATGGATGCCGTGGAAAGGGAGAATTACAATACAATGTGGATGCTCGCTACAACTTCACGAAGACGGGAAGGGAAACCCACCGGGGATACTCCGTCATGGCCAGGTGGATCCAATGCCATTAGTCATCAAAAGGATGGTAAAAAGAATGATAAGCATGGAGGGTACCGCCGACAGATTGCATACCCAATAGTTGCATCATTAACATTTACAAGAAGGGTGATCGCATACCCCCGCACATAGATCACCACGACTTTGTCGGACCTTTCGCACGAGCTTCTTTTCCGAACGAGTGTAATATCATGTTTGGATCCGGCCTCCGGATAAGCAGCCCGAGTGAGTTCCGAGGGCCGATAAAGATACCATTATCGGTAGGTTCCGTCATGATACTAAAAGGCAACGGAGCAGATGTCGCTAAACATTGCATACCGGGAGTACCAATGAAGCGGATCTCAGTTACTTTCAGAAGGATGGATGACAAGAAAGCACATTACCACTTCCAGCCAGACCCGTAGCTAGAGAGCCTCCGGCCTTACGAGTCTGTGAGTTACATGGAAAATATCACACCTCCAATGTACATCCATACGGCATCCTTGCCAAGGATGGCTTGAAAGGTGATGTTATTGACCATGTACCTCACTATTCAGACAAGGATTTCTGACATATGCCTTTTTGGATGGATGGAAAAAGATCATACATAGTCCGTTTTGATTCTACATGGATTGTATGAGATGTATTCCAGATCAAGTTGTATGATGTATCTTCAACATGATTGGAATAAAAGTGACTATGTCACATTTTTGGCCTTCACCTCTTTTGTGCAAGTTGACTGGAAAACGCCATTAAAGTTAAATGAACTTCGAACGAAGAACAGAAAAGAAATAAGAAGAATAAAAGAAAAAGTTTCCTTAAAAATCTAAAAAAAATGATGAACTCCAAATTCGCATGAACATTAAATGAACGATAAATCGTTAAAAAATAAACAAAATGAACACAAATTTTAAATCAAATTCAAATTCAACTTTCCAAATTTCAAATCAAATCTCAATCGAAAATTCAAATTCAACTTTACAGATTCCAAATCAAATCTCAATCAAATTCAAATTCAACCTTCCAGATCTCAAATCAAATCTCAATCAAATTCAAACTCAACCTTCCAAAACTGAAATCCAATTCGTTCTACTCTCTCCTTTGTCTGGGATGGAAGCGGTCGATTCCATTGACATGGAGCCACAAGGTTTTCGATTCGAATCTAGTGGCGATGAATTATATCCAATCCAAACCAGCAACTCTCAATCAACTCTTTTGAATGGGATATGTAGCATCTACATATTCCCTCCTAATTTGTTTCTTTCCACAAAAATCTTTTAAAACTTTTATGAAATTCTCGAAACACCAAAATTCCACACTTTTCAAATCAACACTACAAATCTTTGCAAAATCAATTAACATCAAAATCAAACTTTTGGGGTTGAGAATTTTACATCCGAGACTGCATTGCTTTAGGTTCTTTCCCTATATCAATGAAATACATCAAAATCAAACTTTTGGGGTTGAGGATTTTACATCCGAGACTGCATTGCTTTAGGATTCTTTCCCTTTTGCAATGAAATACATCAAAATCAAACTTTTGGGGTTGAGGATTTTACATCCGAGATTGCATTGCTTTTGGATTCTTTCCCTATCGCAATGAAATACATCAAAATCAAACTTTTGGGGTTGAGGATTTTACATCTGAGACTGCATTGCTTTAGGATTCTTTCCCTATTGCAATGAAATACATCAAAATCAAACTTTGGGCTTGAGGATTTTACATCCGAGACTGCATTGCTTTAGGATTCTTTCCCTATCGCAATGAAATACATCAAAATTAAACTTTTGGGGTTGAGGATTTTACATCCGAGACTGCATTGCTTTAGGTTCTTTCCCTATCGCAATGAAATACATCAAAATCAAACTTTTGGGGTTGAGGATTTTACATCCGATACTGCATTGCTTTAGGTTCTTTCCCTATCACAATGAAATATATCAAAATTGAATTCTTGGGGTTGAGGATTTTACATCCGAGACTGCATTGCATTAGTTTCTTTCCCTATCACAATGAAATACATCAAAATCAAACTTTTGGGGTTGAGGATTTTACATCCGATACTGCATTGCTTTAGGTTCTTTCCCTATCGCAATGAAATACATCAAAATCGAATTCTTGGGGTTGAGGATTTTACATCCAAGACTGCATTGCTTTAGGAATCTTTCCCTATTGCGATGAAATACATCAAAATCAAACTCTTGAGGTTAAAGATTTTACATCCAATACCACATTGCTCTGAGATCTCTCCTCATTGTAATGATTCAATTTAATCAATTCAATTTTCTTTTGAAGTTGAAAATGTTACATCTAAAACCACAAAATTCTAATTTTCATTTCAAATTCAAATCCCTTCAAATTAATTTTGACAAAACTTCAATCTAAATTAAAAATCAAGCTAAAATCTTAACTTACACATCCAAACTTAAACTGAAACAAAATAAAATCTAAATTGAAATTCCCCCAGATCATGTGATTTGGGATTCACCTCCTTTTCCTTTCCCAGGCGAGAGTTCGAGAATCTCCGGTCTCGGAGATATACTTGACACTCCCCAGGCGGAAACTCTTCTACTTTATCCTAAGTTTGTCACTTGGACTTCGTGTTGGTTTTGTTGATCGCTTCGGTCAACACCAATACGCGCGGTGTGCTCCGTCGACTCACCACACCTATTGGGAGTCCATTTGTTGACCTCATTTTTGATGAGGTCTTCTCTTCTTCTCTTTAGTACTTAGGATCTAGCCTTAGGCTTTTCCTTTGACTATCCTAGAGGATTAGAATTGGGACCCACCACTTAGAAATTCAAACCACTTCTTAACTCCCTGCAAACTCCACAAACTTGATTGTAGACCCCTAATCACCTAGAGGGTTGAAATCAAATGTGGAAGTTTAAAGGATGAGTTCTATGGGACTCTTTGGCCTTAGGAATGCCCCAGGTGGCCCGGTGCAGTGAAGGGCCGAACTACACACACACTACACTTATACACTACACTTTCACACACCTCCTAAAACCACACCCATACCTAACTTGACCTCCTGACTCATGAAGGTGATTCACATGGATGATCCTTAACCCCTAAGCCCTTGGCTAAGAGGGTTAGGAACAACATAGTGGATGCCTCAAATGAGTCCCTTCATGGCTCATGTGGGCTTGATATGGCTTCATGGCTCAACCAAAATGATTTCATTCCACTTACAATTACCCAATCTTCAATTTTGCAAATCTTCAATTTTGCAAATTTTCAATTTTGCAAATTTTCAATTTTGCAAATTTTCAATTTTTTACCCCCGGGACCCTACACCCGCCTAGCCTACCCAAAACCCTTGAAATTACCCAAATCCTCCAAAATTTCCAAATCACCCAAAATTCCTCAAGAACAATCCCAAAAATTCCCACATCACTCAAATTGACCATCCATAGCCAAAAATTCCAAAAATACCTCCCAATACCCTCCAAATACCCAAAATGCCCCTCTTGACCCAAAAATCCAAAAATTCAGAAAATTCCCAGAAAATTCCAGAAAATTCCAAATATTCTCAATTTCATTTTGTTTAACTACACAATGGGCCAATTTTGTCAATTTACCCCACTTTTGTCAAAACCCCCAATTTGACCCATTTTAACCCAAAGTGAACCTAATGTCAAACCAAACCTATCCAATTGACCCAAATTCTGGTCCAATTCCATTCTAAACTTCAATTTAAAATTCCCAACACCAATCTAGACCAGATCCAAGCCTAATTTGATTGACATTTGAATCCAATTTCACTTTTGGTATTAAAGCCCCTTTTTAGCCCAATTTGGACCCATGACCCAAACTTAGCCCAAACTAACCCAATTCAACTCCAATTAACCCCAAACCTTTTCTAAACCTTCCTTAACATCCCCACAAACAAAACACTAACATGATTTACCCAAAATTTAGACCCAAACCCCACTCAAATTCAACCCAAAGCTAAAAGGGCCAATTTTGACCTAAACCCAAACCTAACCCAAATAAGCCCAAACCCCAAAATCAAAACCCAACCAAAGCCTAAACCTCTTTGAAACACTCCCATAAAAATTTCCCAACATTTATCTTACATCAATTTCAACCCTAGCCCAACATTGGCCCAAGTTAGCCCAATTTGACCTACATTGGCCCATTTACTAAAGTGGTTCAAATCCAACCCAATTCAAGCCCAAACCACTTCAAATTTATTCCAAATCATTCATGAAACATTCCTAAATTAAATTCAACATTTATTGGATCCAATCCTTTGCAAAATATTCATCCTAAAATTTGTTTTGAAATCTAAAAGCCCACTCTCTAAACCATCTTGAAAGCCCATCCAAAGTGAAATCCAAAAGCCCAAAGCCCACGTGACAACTCCTTCTCATCATCCCTTTAATTGGAATCTATTCCTAAGTCCCAAATCAATCATCAAATCAACCTAAATTAAGTACCATCTAATTTTTTCACTAAATTGCTAAAATCTCCAAATTCCTTTTTCATATAAATGGATCCACTTTTCCTAAGCCAAGGATGAGCCAAATGAAGCCACATGCAAGCCATGGACAAGCCACATGAAGCCATAGAAGGTTTGAGATGTGACCAAGCCATTAATGGCAAAAGGAGGGCCCCTTTCCTAATCCTTCATTAAGCCTTTTTAACCATAAGCATGTCACACACTAAACCATGCTTAGCCACCTCACCATGGATGGAGACTTCACCACTCTATGGCAGCTGACCCAAGTGACTCTTTTCAGCCCAAAACCAGGCCTTGGGTGGTACACCTGCTGAGTTGCTCCATGCCCAATGGCCACCATGGCTGTTCTTCTCCTCACCAGAGCAGCTGATCCCAAGCCCCAACTCCCCCTAGGAGAGCCTCCAGCCAGCTCTATTTAAACCCCACCTCTCTCGGCCATGGGAGAGGTGCTCGAACCAACCTTAAGGAAACTCGCCAAAATCATTCGAGACCACTCTCTACACATAGAGCACTTGATTCCCACTCGGATTCCAGCCCAATTCCCTCCAAGTCGAGCTCAATTTTGAGTTCGAACTTCAGCACAAAAACCGGGACACTTCTTCACATCGGACCAATCCCCAAATCGATTGATCCCACACCTTCACCGGACCAAGGGAAGAAGTCCACCAGCAAAAGCCCCTCTCCGTGCCACCCATCCGTTCTACGACTCTAAGCTTTGTAATCGGTCGTGGTCGAAATCCTACCTAGACAATTCACCAGGCCAGAAGACTTCATCTGGAGCTTGCTAGGACGCAATCGAAGGTGACACAACCCTCGGATCGAAGCCACACTTCTCGCGAGCAAAGGTATGGTCTCACTCTTCTTCCCGAGCTTCTGAACATTCTCCATTTTTATTGAGTCAATTTCATGCCACATAAATCGTATGCATGTGTTCGTCTTCTCGAGACGAATCCATAGAGCATAAGAACATTAAATTTAGTCAAGTATCGAGTGAGATCTTAGGCCTAGAAGATGGACGGTTCACGGGCTAGGAGGCTTGGGGACGATGAACGGATGTCGTTCATTCAATACACGCGCGGACGGACGGCTCAGATGGCATCGGACCAGGAGATGATACGTGAACCGCAGGCTTGGGGACTAGGAGGCTTGGGGACGATGAACGGATGTCGAATGGGAGTGCGCCGCGTGGCCGTTCGGAGATGCCGAGGATGACAGGGCGCCATGTGGATAAGTAGGAAATTAGGTTATTTTCCTATTTATTTAATTACTAGAACTTGGAAAATGCATAACTTTGTGTAGGAAAATCAGAAAAATAAAATAAAAATACCCTCTTGCTCAGTGAACAGAGGAGAATAATGTGGAAAAGAAATCACTTAATTTCATCAAGTATTTTATTTTTAATTATTTAATTACTCTCGCACATTTTCAATTCTCCATGCATGTATACAATTCACATGGCTTGAGACCATGAGAGCTTTGAAGCCTCCGAATTTGGGAACATTCCTCGAATTTTCCAAAGTCGAGAGCCACCCCTATGGAGAGTTATTGATTTTTCAATTTTATTTCACTATTCGAATATTTTAATTCCAATAATTAGCATGTTGTGAAATAAATTCTAGGAAAATTTGAGGATGTTTCTTATGACCAGAGGACTCTAGAAAAAATAGGTTTTGAATTAATCCACTTGGAATAACCCTAATTGGCTTAAATACCCAAAATAGGTCCTTAATTAATTAGAGCTAATCATACATCAAATTGACTTGAAATCAATTCTCCACTGACCTTTAGGATCGGAGGAACCCACCATAACAATTTGAAGTCGATTGGACTTGGTTAGCTTCTACCAAATGGGTTGATTAAACCATTTAGCCAATTTGAACTTTAAAAATTCATAACTTTCAAAATACTTTTCAAAAATTCACCAAATTGGTTTTGGAGCCTCTCTGATCTCAGAGGAATTTAAGAAACTTAAAATTGGAATTTCTAGAAAAGTTGATTTTTTGCATTATTTTAATATTTTTAATAATTAAAAAATAATAAAAATCACAAAAATAATAAAATTCACCAGAATGTCACATTTTGAATTTTAATCACTTAGGAAAAAACCCCACATTTTTCTTAAGTCTATATGATGAGATATTAAATTTTAAAGCCCTAAGGTAATTTTAAAATTAAAAAAATGTATTTTTTAGCATTTCCACTAAAATAATTTTAATAAATCAAAGAAAAATCAGAAAATTGTAAAACTTAATTATCTGATTTCCTTGATATTAGAGAGATTTTTGAAAAATATAAAATTCATTTTTCAACCTTTATTTTATTTTTAAATTAATTAATACTCCAAAACTCAAAATAATTGTAATAAAAAGAATATAATTCAAAAAATCACCAAAATTGGTCCAAGTGGTCCTCGGGTCATTAGGAATGTCCCATAATTTTCTTAAGGACAGAATCTTTCCCTTGGTCATATTATTAAATTTTCCTTAGAAATCCTTATTTTCCACCAAAAATAATTACATAAATAAATTAAATACAGAAAAATCACATTTTCTCCACTCATGCCTTTATTGACATATGAGTGAAGTCACATAAAAATTTTAAGTTCATTTAAGCTCAATTTAGTGAGTTATGAAATTATTAAGCTTGAAGGGCAAAATGGTAATTAAAATTTTAACCTTTAATTAAAACTTTAGGCTTAATAAAATTAAGGAGTAAAGTATTTGATCCTAATCTGATTCGGATGATTGAAATTTGAATAATAAGGGTAGAAACCTATTAAACAATTTAAAAATAATTAAAATATACCTTAATTAAATAATTGATTAAATTTGGAAGAATAATAAAATTGGAATTATTAAAATAGGGATATTATTAGGAAGAGATTTGTTCTTTAATTTAAGAATCCCTAAATTAATCATCTCAATAATATTTAATTCCTAATTAAAATGATAATCCAAATTCAAGATTTAAAATGCTTAAAGGACTTAATCATTAAATTAAATTAAAATTAAAACATTTAAATCAAAATCTATATTAAATTAATACTTTAACAATTAAATAAAATCATCTTTAAAACATTAAAAAATAAAAATTAAATCAAATTAAAATTAAATTAAATTAAATTAAATTAAATCATATTAAATCAAATTAAATTAAATTAAATTAAATTAAAAAATAAAATCAAGTCAAAATTAAAATTAGATTGAATTAAATAAATTAAATTAAAATTAAAACTAAAACAAATTAAATTAAATTAAAGTTAAATTAAATTGAATTAAAAATAACATCACCTAAGATATAAAGAAATGAAAAAATAAAACAACTTGAACACTATTCCAAACTTAAACCAATTAACTGAAATTAAATCATAAACCATTTGAACATCAATTTGCCCTCAAAAGTTTTTGTTGTCATAACTCCTAAACATAACGTTAAGTGAAGTGTTACTTCCCTCATAGGATATTCAAATGTCCTAGTTCACTGAGTAAGATAACAACAAAACTTGAATTCCGGACGATTAATTCATTTGTATGATTAAATTCTCTTGGACTTAAAAAATAATCCTAGAAATATTGAAAAGATGTTTAAGACTCGTCTTAAGCACTTCCTCAATACGATAGGATGTTTATAAGAACAACTGAACTTAATTGTTCTTTGATGAAGAAAATCCTCCTCGAACCAAAACACAAGAACCTAGACGTCATAGGAGATGACTAGCTATAGGATTAGGAACTTGGTAGAAAACTATAACCCTTCCCTTAGTTTTACCTAGGAACTTATTTTAAATGTTTAAATATTCTAAATTGTGTTTAAGTGCAGCTTGGGATGACGGGAAGACCCTCCAGGTACGCTTTTATTTTGTTGCAATTTACCTTATTGCAATTTATTTAATCGCATCGCACTTACTTTTCTTGCATGATAAACAACTGTTGCATGAAAACCCACACTTTTTGGATAATCCCTAAAACTGAAACCCAAAACTAAATTAAAAGTCATTACAAGATAAAATTCACCTCCACAACATTTCAAAATATAAAACAACTCAAAATTTAATCACAAACAGAACACAAAACTGCAATTAAAACTAAATTAAAATATCTCGTTGAATGATCGGGAATACCTCGGATGATGTAACCCACGTGTTGTTAACGGGATTTCCCACGGTCTAAATGAAAGTGTGGAACTCATTCAATTGAGTTTAGCAAATTCATCTGGACTAAGTGAATTCAATGAAAATAACGGTGCCGGGATAACGGAACCGTGGGATTTTAATCGGTTCTGTTTAAACAACTTTAAGATTTGTTTTAATTAAAATATTAAAAACATTTGGATTTTAAGATTTTCTCTAAACCAAAACACTTCTCTCATCTCCTGATTCATGACTTCTAAAACTAAACCTCTGCAACAACAAAGAACTTGGAGCACAGTGGGCAGCACGACCATGGTCATCAGCAAAACTCGGATCTACTTCAGCGAAACTTTCTTAGAATTAAATAATCAAACCACAGGACTTCGAGGTAGTTTGCCTAGTGCAACATAAACCCTCAACTCTTCGTTAGGCATTTGCATGATCATGTCATGTAAATTAAGCCCTAACCGGTCTTAGGACTCCGAGGTAGTCGTTTAGTACGACATAAACTCTCATATCTTCGAGGCTATTTGTATGATGTTATCATACAAATATAAGTCAAAATTAATTAAAATTGGCAAGATTGAAATATCAGATAATATTAGGATTTTCTTAAATCCGAGCCAAACAATAGGATAGTTTGGGAAGTTGCCAAGATTCTTCTTGGATCCTCAGCTTCTCCTACTTCTCTTCCTTTTGGACTCCTGAAAATAAATGTTCCAAATTTGATCCATTCCCTTTTGAAACTCCAAAATTTCAATCCTTTGAAAACCTAAACTTTGAAATTCTTGAGAGCAAAACCACTGATCATTATCGAGAGTTTTCTTAAGTGATTTCCGTTACTTAGGATGTAATTAACTATAGGGGCTTGCCCTTATAGGGAACTTTAAGAACCCAGGTAATATAAACCCTGCTTAATTCCTTTATATTAAGCAGGGGAACTTGTCGGCTTATGAAATAGGTTCGCAAACCAAACGGATGTCACAAATCTCCTAGTTTATTTAATCGAGCCCCATCATCAAGCAGTGTGTCTATTCATCGGGATAGATACACGGTTTGTGGTGCGGTGCTCGTTTGTATAAACTATTTGGGATGTGAGATCAGTTTGATTTCATATCTTGAAACTTTTAAACTTAAAATTACTTTCAAAAATACAAAGTTATCTTTTAAACTATAAAATATGAAAATTCGCCGACGATTTCTGTAGGCGATCCCTTTTCAAAACACATAACCTAAAAATATGCCGACAGTAGATAAACTGGCTTCTTTTGTCTTAATCATTGTATTAATAGCATGAATAAGAACTAATAAACATAAATAAGAATTCCACAATATCACAAATCAAATAAAAATAGAAATGCCACAATATTATCCCAGTACTCCTACACAATACACTATAATACCACAAACACAACACCACTTCCACCATGTCCACACACAAACAACTCCACACAACAACACATAAAGACACCAACACAATGAATACACCGCCACCACCACCTCCACACACCACCACCTTCACACAAACACAACCACCCATAAACCACCACCTCCACAACACCATGACCTTTACACATCCACAAAAACATCCTCTGTCACAAACATAACCACACAATAACCATGACAACATCATCACATCTACATATCTACCAACTCATCCTCTGACATAAAACAACCACACTAACCACCTCCACCTCCACACATTCTCTAACACAAACACAACCACGCACCAACCACAACCTCCACAACACCATAACCTCTACACAACCACCAACACATGCTCTATCACAAAAATAGCCACACACCAACCACCACAATACTGTCACCTCTACACATCCATCAACATGTCCTCTAACACAAATACAAACACATAACAACCACCTCCTCCGCAATACCACCATCTCCACACATCCACCAACACATCTTCTAACACAAACACATCCACACACAAATCACCATCTCCACAACACCACCACCAATACATCCTTTAATATAAACACAACCACACACCAATCACCAACTTCACAACACCACCACCTCCACATACATACCTACATCAAAGGTAAAGAAACACCCTCTTCCATATTTTTCATTTTTAACATTTTACATGCATGGCACCTGAAACATTGCTAGCAACAATTAAGCACCTGAAGCAAAACATAAATCACTCCTGAAACATTGCTTTTAATAAATATACCACCATCTATCATCCATTTCTCAAATTTTGACTCAAATATCAAAATTGTTCAAAAAATCTCAATCTATATTCATAAATATAGGACAACCAAAACATTGCTATCCCAAAATCCAACACCAACTTGTCTGCATTTCTTAAATTCTCACTCAAATATCAAACCATACCTGGCAGAGCAAAATCAAGATCATCCATTGGGGTTATAAATATGTAATTATACCAATAAAAACAACATAGTAAATCCACAAACTGAACATGCCAAAACCCAATTGAAATCGCAAAGAAAAAAGCTTCAAAATCTTAAAACAATTCCATCAAGCATGCAACATGAAACATCTAAATTATCAATTGAGCATATCAAACCGAAAACAACAAAACTGAACAAATAGAGAAATAGTATAGAGGAAACTGAAAACCATACCAAGAACCATTGTAGAGTAGAATTTGCATAATCATAAAGCTACCAAATAGATAACACAAAGATTACTGGAATAAAGGAGAGAGGTAGAAGAGGGACTACCACACAAAGCCCATATGACACACAACCACCAAAAAGAGTGATGGCGACGAGGAGAGATGAATGTCGATGTCATTCGTCGCCGTCAATTTTCGATGTCATATCAATGTCAAGGAGTCGCCACTCTGTTTAATATTACCCTAATCTTATTTCTATAAATCATATAAAGGAATTAAGAAATTTTAGGGCTAATAGAAAATAGAGAAAAAGGATGTTTATGATAATCCTTACAAAAGAAGATTCTAGAATGCCATATCCTAGAATTTCTATAAAAGTAAGATCACGAGGTTTTAACCAGAGATTTCTCGATGTGATATCTATCATGAGTTCTTTCAATTCTCCTATAGAAGCAAGCTTCTATAGTTAATTACATCTTAGACAACTTATAATTGTCTAAGAAAACTTCTGATTAATGTTGATCACTTATTTTAGGGAAATTTTTGTTTTTAAGGAAAGATGTACCCACTATCAATCCAAAATGTCATTTTGTCATGTCGGTTTTATGTCATTTTGTTTTGTCATTTTTCTTTTAATGTATGTCATTTTTGTGGCTATCCTGAGAGTTTTGGTTTTGTTTTGGTTTTGCCGTTGTTGTGTTTCGTTTTATCAATGTCGTTGTTTTGTTGTAATTATTGTTCGTCTTATTTCTAGAATGTCGTCCTACAAAATAAAGTTAGCACACCCTATAACATGCAAAAGAAATCTAAACGAAACTTGTCTTCACTCTGCAAAGAAAACATTGTCAGAAATGATCTCATTGTCTCAGAATTTGTAGGATGTCCAAGTTTGATGTGAAATGCTAATTTAGTATTTCTTGAATGTCGGTTTATGTCAAATTATGTTGATTTGGATTTGTTTTTGGATTTTAATGTCGATTTATATTTGATGTCGAATTAAGTTTGATATGGATCAAACTTAAGTTTTGACTTAAATTCAAACTAAATTTTGAACTCAACTTCATTTAGAAAGTTAGATTCAATGCAGATTGAATCTAATGTCTGATTAAATTTGATGTAAATTGAATTAACTTTAGTTCATGTCTGTTTGAACTTAAGTTAGATTCAATGCAGATCGAATCTAATTAACTTGAGTTTATGTTTGTTTGAACTTAAGTTAAAAGTTATGTTTAATTAAAATAGACCTAATTAAGTTTTTAGCCTTATTTAAATAGCACTTAAAGGTTAATTAAGTCTAAGTGGATTAAACTTAATTAGAATTATATACCATCTAAGTCATTTTTAGGTAAGGCTTAAGTTTTAATTAAGTCTAACTCAATTTAACCGAAATTTATTCGGGTTTTATTTGAGTAAGGTTTAAACATTAATTAAGTCTAGTAAGTTAGACTTATCTTAATTAAACCTTAGTTAATTAAGTTTAATATGGTAAACTTAATTATGATTTAAGTTTGATTAAACCATAGTTAGTTAAGGTTTAATGATTTAATTAAGTCTAATGTGGTAGACTAAATTATGGTTTAGGTTGGATTAAATCGTAGTTTGTTAAGGTTTAAAGGTTTAATTAAGTCTAGTGTGAAATACTTAATTATGGTTTAGGTTGGATTAAACCTTAGTTGGTTAAGGTTTAAAGGTTTAATTATGTCTAATTTGATAGACTTAATTATGGTTTAGGTTTTATTAAACCTTAGTTAGTTAAGGTTTAATGGTTTAATTAAGTCTAAAGTGGTAGACTTAATTATGGTTTAGGTTTGATTACACCTTAGTTAGTTAAGGTTTAATGGTTTAATTAAGTCTAATGTGATAGACTTAATTATGGTTTAAGTTTGATTAAACCTTAGTTACTTAAGGTTTAATGGTTTAATTAGACTATAGACTTAATTATGGTTTGGAATTGATTAAACCTTAGTTAGTTAAGGTTTAAAGGTTAAATTAAGTCTAATGTGCTAGACTTAGTTATGGTTTAGGTTTGATTAAACCTTAGTAAGTTAAGGTTTAATGGTTTAATTAAGTCTAATGTGGTAGTCTTAATTATGGTTTAGGTTTGATTAAACCTTAGTTAGTTATGGTTTAATGGTTTATGGTTTAATTAAACCTTAATTGATTAAGGTTTAATGATTTAATTAAGTCTAATGTGGTAGACTTAATTATTGTTTAGGTTTGATAAAACCTTAGTTAGTTAAGGTTTAATGGTTTAATTAAGTCTAATGTGGTAGACATAATTATGGTTTATGGTTTGATTAAACCTTAGTTGATTAAGGTTTAATGATTTAATTAAGTCTAATGTGTTAGAATTAATTATGATTTGGGTTGGATTAAACTTTAGTTGATTAAGTTTTGATAGTTTAATTAAGTCTAACGTGGCAGACTTAATTATGGTTAATGGTTTGATTAAACCTTAGTTGATTATGATTTAATGATTTAATTAAGTCTAATGTGGTAGTCTTAATTATAATTTGGGTTTAAGTTATGTTCAAGTTAGGTTGAACTTAAAGTTAGGGTTAACTTAAGTTCAATATGGGTTGGGTTTAGGTTTGATTTGGGTTTGAGTTAAGTTAGGTTCAAGTTAGATTGAACCTAGACTTAGAATTGACTTAAGTTCAATATGGGTTGAACTCAAGTTAAGGTTTTAAATTTTGGTTCATGTTGTGTTAAATCTAAGTTAAAGGTTGAACTTGGGTTCAAGTCGAGTTGAACCTAAGTTAAAGGTTGAACATGGGTTCAAGTTGGGTTGATCCTAAGTTAAGAGTTAAACTTGGGTTCATGTTGGGTTGAACCTAAGTTAAAGGTTGAACTTGGGTTCAAGTTGGGTTGAACCTAAGTTAAAGGTTGAATTTGGGGTTTAAAATTGAACTTAAGCTAGGTTTATTTTAAGTTTGAGTTTAACTAAAGCTTAATTGGTTAAGGTTTAATAGATTAATTAAGTCTAATGTGGTAGACTTAATTAGAGTTTAAATTTGATTAAACCTTAGTTGGTTAAGATTTAATAGTTTAATTAAGTCGTGATAGATTTAATTATAATTTAGATTTGATTAAACCTTAGTCGGTTAAGGTTTAATGGATTAATTAAGTCTAATATGATAGACTTAATTAGGGTTTAAGTTGAATTTTATTTGATTATGATTTAGGATGAATTAAACCTAATCATGGTTTAAGTTTTAATTAAATCTAATTTAGTTAAGACTTAGTTGTTTAATTAGATCTAATGGGTTAGACCTAATTAGGGTTTGGATTTGATTAAGTCTAATTTAATTAAGACTTAATGGTTTAATTAGGTCTAATGGGTTAGACCTAATTAGGGCTTAGGTTTGATTAAGTCTAATTTAGTTAAGACTTAATGGTTTAGTTAGGTCTAAATGGTTAGACCTAATTAGAGTTTAGGTTTGATTAAGTCTATTTTAGTTAAGACTTAATGGTATAGTTAGGTCTAAAGGGTTAGGCCTAATTAGGGTTTAGGTTTGATTAAATCTAATTTAGTTAAGACTTAATGGTTTAGTTAGGTCTAAAGGGTTAGAACTAATTAGGGTTTAGGTTTGTCTTAAACCTATTGTAATAAGGGTTTAAAGTGTTAATTAAGTTTAACATGTTCTTAAACTCAATTTAAGTTTTGTTTTGTATTAAACTTAATTTAGTTAAGGTTTAATGAATTAATTAAGTTTAATATGTCCTTAAACTTAATTAAAGTTTTGATATTTTTGTATTAAACCTAATTTAGTTAAGGTTTAATGAATTAATTAAGATTAATATGTCCTTAAACTTAATTCAAGTTTTGATTTTGTCTTAAACCTAATTTAGTTAAAGTTTAACGAATTAATTAAGTTTAATATGTCCTTAAACTTAATTAAAGTTTTGATTTTTGTATTAAACCTAATGTAATTAAGGTTTAATGAGTTTAATTAGGTTTAAGTTGTCTTTAAACCTAATTAGTGTTTGATTTGAGTTCATTTTGGTTTAGATTCTTCATTAGCTTAGTCCATTATGAAATGGATTAAGTAAATGAATAAAAGGTTTTGAAATATTAATTTATAATTAATAAATCTTAACCTTATTTCAAAATATCTTTCTAAATTGATCTGGTGGCTTGAGAATTGTTGTTTTAGGATTGTTATGTGTCACCTTAAAATTCTTAACCCTTTTGAATTTTAATTTTCCAAAATTTCAAATTTTATAATTATTTTTAGAAATAATTATAAAATATCATGGAAATTAGAAAATCACATCCAAGAGAGGTATCTTAGCCTTAGAAAAATCAGGAGATGTGTCTAAGGACTTTAAGGTTCTTCCCTAAAATTTTCATATTTTTCTGGTTTGTAAATAATTTTTAATAATTAAAATACTCCAGAGAGTATTTAATTATTTTAAAATTAAATACTGAGAATAAAATTATGATTTAAGTTGCATAATTTTCTTTTCTTCAAGACCTTTCCAGAGGTTGTTTTATTTTATTTTTAGGAGCTCTGTATAAAAAGATATGATTTTTCGATTATTATAAGGTTAAAATGAATTAACCTTAGCCCAAAAAATCCTCGACTCGCCGCGTGTCCTCGTACGGATTGAAGGCGAGAGGATTCGATGCGCGGATTCGGACAGCGAACATGGAAATGCGCGATCAGCGCCTTCTGTTCTAAAACACGGGATCAAACGGCAGAGACTAAATCTCAAAAATTCAAAAATAATTCGAACAGTCCAACTTCAAAGCTCAATATCTCACTCATTTCTCAATGAAATTGAGTGATTTTTGAACCTATGGAATCATCTGGACATATAGATTATATTTATATGGTGATGATAATTTTCTGGGCTAGTTTAACCCATGTTTTTTCGATTATATGAATTATTTTGGATAAAAAAATCTATACCTTGGCCACAATAGTCTTGAGCTTGATCAGACTTGATGGTCAGCCTCTAGTACTCCCAAAGAAGATCTTTGTCACCTCAATTTGGATTTGCAGCTAGCCTTTGTGAGCAATTTTGGCAAAGTGGCTAGGTTTTGGCTGAATTTGGGTTTTAGCCAAATTGGTTTGATTGGGCTTTTCCTATGGCTTGATCTTGGCTAGAATAGGTTGCTAAGATCCTTAGCAAAGTTTTTTTGTGTTGGGAGCTAAGGAATTTGGGCAGCCTATAGGTCTCTAGGAATTTTTTCTTCTTCCTAGTAATTTTGGGTAAGGGCTTGTTTTATAGCCATGGATGGCTATGATTTAACCCTAGTTAGCTTAGGATTACCAAGGGGTGGTTAGAGCTGTGGAGTAGGGTCTAGTAACAGCCTCCCCCATGTATTCCAACTATCACCTCTCCATATCCCATGGGAATTATGCCACTTAAGCAAGTTCACATATCATGGCAATTATGGATTCCAAATTGTCATGATAGCCTTTGATCTCTTTGTTTCCATTCCATTGGCTAAGGGAGAGGTTAATGGTGACTCAAAGGGATAAGATCTTCATCATCCAACACCTCATTTAAGGGTTCATGGGGAGATGACACATATTCCTTTATTTTATTTAATTTTCTCATTTTTTATTTATGAGATCACCATATGAAGTAATGGTGATCTAAGCTCTTCTCCACTCCTATTGGTGAAGATGGGAGGTGTTAGATGAGTCACCAAAGGTTCTCTTAGGGTTGCATGAGAAGGTGACACATCATTTTTCCAAATGATGAAGGAATCACCATATGTGTTTACCATGGTTAAGCATGGTTCAGTAAGGGTCATCCATGGGTTATTTCATTTTTAATGGGTTATATGGGTTGTGTCTAACCCATATGAGGTCTTGTGTGATGTCTTAAAGGAGATTTGGATTTCTTACAAAACCATAATGTCATAGGTTTAAAATTCCATTTAAAACCCCTCTTAATTTAATTTCCATTTTAATTAATTATGTCATTAATTAAATGTTAGAAATTATTTTATTAGTCAATTATTAATTGGAAATAATTTTAAATTAATTATTTAATTAATTTTCATGTCATTTTTTATCTAAAATTAAATTTGATCTCATTTCATGACTTTTTCAATTTAATCTTCATTTTAATTAATTATGTCATTAATTAAAATATGAAAATTAAATTATTGGTCAATTAATTAATTTAAAAATTTTTAAAATTAATTCTTTTTTTAATTCTATTATTTTTAATTAATTTGTGCATTTTATCATGTTATGACTTTTAATTTAATTTTCATTTTAATTAATTATGTTATTTAATTAATTAAAATATTGAAAATTAAATTATTAGTCAATTTAATTAATCAAAATAATTTTGAAATTATTTGATTAATTTTGTCATTTTTATTTCATTTTGGTGCATTTTGTCATTTTATGACTTTTAATTTAATTTTCATTTTAATTAATTATGTCATTTAATTAATTAAAATATTGAAAATTAAATTATTAGTCAATTTAATTTAATTAATCAAAATAATTTTTGAAATTAATTATTTGATTAATTTTGTCATTTTGGGGTCTTAAACAGGTCATTGAGTAAATAATTGATTATTTTTTACCAAAGTTGACTTTTTAGGTCAAAAGGTTGACCTATTGGGTCAATAGGGTCAGGATTGACCATTTTGACCATAGTTAACTTTTTAGGTCAAAATGTTGACTTATTGGGTCAACATGGTTGGTCATTGGGTCATGACTGACAATTTTGACCAAGTTGACTTTTTAGGTCATAAGATTGACCTATTGGGTCAACAGAGTTGGTCGTTGGGTCAGTATTGATCATTTTGACCAAAGTTGACTTTTAGGTCAAATGATTGACATATTGGGTCAACAGGGTTGGTCATTGCGTCAGGATTTACCATTTTGACCAAATTTGACTTTTTACGTCATAAGGTTGACCTTATCATAAAAATGAGGTCAACAAAGAGCCAAGGATGAGAAGGGGCAGCGAAAGAGAATAAAAACATCAATGCAATAATCACCAATTGAAGAAAGAGAACTGCGACACATAGCACAGAGTGCACAAAACCACCAAATCAAGCGGAAGAAAAGAGATGAGAGAGAGACCCGCAAAACCAGTTGCAACCAACAAGAGGCTATCAGAAACAACGCCTTGCCATCGGAGTCATCGATCCATGGGAGAAAAAAAGCTAGGGCAGAAGAAACGTGAGAGAGGGAGCTGGGGGGTAGGGGGATGTTGCAAGGTAAATTGTACGCGAAGAAATATGGGCCGCAGGGTTGAACTTGTGGTCGTGTTTTACATAATTTTTTTACGAACGTCGTCACACTGTTGTTGTCAAACGTCCGAATTCGAGTTTTCAAACCACATCGGGCCCTTAGTCTCACTTTTGAAAGTGAATGCTGATTTTGCTATTTAAATTCAAAAAAAGGAGCAAATCTCACTAGTCCTAGGATTTTGTAATTGCACAGCTCTCATGAAGATAATTATTGTCTAAGATTAATTAAATTTTAAAATAAAAATTTTTATTTATAAATCTATCTGTATTATTTGGATTTATTAAAATTTAAAAATTAGGATTTATATAACTTAATCAGCTCGATTAAGATGATACGACTTGGTTCATTTGCAGCTCTCGTGGGGCAATTGTTTTCAAATTTATGGTCGGCAACTGCCCGCCCTTGACAACAGAGATTTGTTGTTCATAATTGTAAAATTCTGATGTTATATACAAATAAATTTTAATCCAAAAATCTTGTTGGATCTTGTATTATTGGTAAAATCCTACCACAAGAAATGAATGGAGGTGAGAGGGCTTATGATCCAATTTACAGAAAATCCTTAATTTCTTTTGTGACAAGAAAAGGGAGCATGGCAAATCTACATAGATATTCCTCTATTTATAGAATATCTTTTTTCATATTATAAAATAACTATCAATTCCATATATATTATAAATGATTGATTTATTTGATTGTCTTTTTTAACATTGAGATTATAACTAATATTTTCATTGACGTCATTATACTTAAGTAGCCGTTAACCATAATATTAATTGTGTCACAACTCTGTATATCTACTTAACTTTTGTTCTGGTTCTTCATTGTGAGTTCCATTTTAGAACAAGACCTCCTTTTCAAACAGATAGAACCATGACACCAGCCAAATGTCTCCCTCGTGCGCCTATCACCGCAAGTTGAGTTAGTCGAAGTGCTAAGATCTAGTTATCAAAACGAACTGTTTAGTCACTCATCCCGGACTCATGCTTGCCATTGAGAACTTGGTGACGAACTTGGAAGTTCACTAATGAATTTACATTTAATTTAGGTCGACAAATTAGGACTGTTAACAAGTCAGCCATAAAAATTTCACTTAGAAAAAATGGCTAAATCTTTAACTAACTTAAAACTTATTCGTACCAAATTAATTCAATATCAATCATTTTCACAAAATATGGATATCATGTACAAAAATGTAACAAGGGCCATTGAATTAAATTCCTGAGCCAACATCGCTTATTTATTAGGCTCAACTACTTAGGCCTTTGATATTCATATATATATATATATAAATATATATATATATATATATATGTACATATATATATATATGTACATATATATATATATGTATATAAAAACCATGATAAAGTTCTTATAAAAAGTTGTATGATTGAAAAATTAGTTCGTTTTTAAAATGCTCATTGGATGCAAAAGAGTCGGCTTTTATTGATAAGTTGTTGACAATTTTGGCTCTACGTATGACAATTTGGGTCGAAGAATTGACATTAATTTTTGTAATTTACATTTCAATCCTCAATCTTTCGGTAAAATAAAAAAAAAAAAACAAATAATAATAATTGCAACATTCCCTACCTAACTTTCTTTCCTAGGATTAGAATCACTGTGGCCGGTGGTTTGATTACGCGTTGACAGTTTTTTTATTTTGAAGATATTGAAGAAAACGTAATTCACTTTATTTCATGATTTTATATTTATTATTTGATTGAATATAAATTTGAAATTTTGATATTTAGATTTGCAAGAAATTGTGGACAAATTCCATCTTTTAGCTTAAATAAAGAAAACAGCAAAAATCTTTTATCAAATTATTATTGAAATTTATAAATAATCTATTATAAAACTTAAAAAAATTAAAAAAAATTCTGTAAGAAAAAATCTACCTTCAATTTTTTCTACGAGTCAAATAAGTTGGCGGTGAAAATAAAATTCATTTCAATTTCTCACGTCATTTACTTCATTCCAATTCGTTCAAAACCAAAGAAAACCCTATTTTTCCTTCTTGGTTTTGGATTATATCAACTAAAATTTTAAAAACGATGGTTCTCCTACAACCACGGCTTGGATTCTTCAAAAGATGTGGGGGTGTTTTTAGGATGGATTTTAAAAATAGTACATGTGTTTATCATCATGTTCATGTTGTTTTAATTTAGAAAAGGATTGAAAGCTACGCATTAATGAAAGATGCTGAAAGACAAATAAAATTGGAGGCAAGTTTAGGTGTGGAAAAAAGAAAAATGAATTTTACGTTCATACCACACAGTTCTTTGCATATCTAACACCCAATATTTGATATTTAAATTTATTGCGAGTTAAAAAATTCACAGTTGTAGAGTAATAAATCACTGTATCGACATAATACAAAATCCAACAAACACAGATGAAAAGATAACAAGTGAAGGCACCTAGATTTTTACGTGGAAAAACTCAAAAATGGAAAACATCAAGGGGCCTTGTCCAGTCAGCATGATCAACTATTTTTGCGAGTACAAACATGAATCCTTGTCCCGCAATGAGAACTTCAAGTACAATTTTCGTATGCAACAGGATTCAATATGAAACGGTCAGGAGCAATTGCTATTGGGGTTATCGTCGGAACTTTGAAGCACCACATTCATGGTACGTCTCGCACGACGTTACTTTGTAAGATGCTTTGTTACTCCGTAACGTAGTTCGTTACTCAGTATTGTGCTTCGTTAGTCTGCAATACAATTAGTTACTTTATAAGATGTTTTATGGCAACGTACTTCGTTACTCCATAAGGTCCACCAATGTCAACGAGCAGACGACAACTAATAGTGGTTGATAGCAACCTATCGGTGTTGGATGATGGTGGTTAGCAACTATAAAAGCAGGAATTGTTCTTCAGATCTCAATCCATAACGTCTTTGGAATTTGGCTCCTCATACTTCCGGTTCAGGTCTAGGTCCCCCTTCATGAAGAGAGTTGGGCTTGAATTATAGACTTTGTGAGTGGCATCCTCCGCAAATTATCCATGAGTCTGGACCACTTCATCTAAAAACACATAGTTGTTCCTTTGATCGGATGAAAATTAATGTGCATTTCGGTATCTTAATGAAGTAGAATTGAGTGACCATAGGGTCGCTGGATCCACCACTTCGAGGCGTCGATCTGACAATAATCTTGTTACATTTGGAATCCATTTGACCATCCAATTAACCGGCAAAAACCTCTAAAAGTGGTTTAAAGCTTCATCTGGGCTTGATTTGACTAGGATTAGATCAATTTTGTTGGCATTGGGTTATTCTTGCTGAATGAATCAATGTGAATGTATGTTTGCAAAAATCAGAGTTCTAGATAATTTTTAATTTAAATTTAAATATTTTTAACCCAAAAAAAAATCTCGAGATTCATGTAAAATGAAAAAAAATAGTTGATGGTGCATGAATTGCCCCTATTTTTATGAAATTCAACTTGTATCAACCAAAAATAATCAAAATAAAGAAAATCATAAAAATATACAAAAAAAAAAATTAAAAACTTCAATATTCTCACTAGTAGAAATGGTGGAAAAAGCTGAAGGGCAGAATCAACAACGAGTGTAGGGTGGCAGCGACGACGGCAGCGCGACTGATAGACCAAAGTGCAGCAGGACAAGTCGGGTCGGCGGATCGGGTGGCTTCGAGCTTGTGGAGGACAGGCTGGAGAGTGTGGGTCGGGCAACTGTAGCTTAACAGGTTGGCATCTAAGAGGGTTCGGTCGGTTATTGGGGCCACAAATAGAACGTCGCTCCATGCCACATAGATACTTGTACGGACGACACAATTTTCTTTCTGCAGATCCACGTTATCCTGCTGCATGGCCATCTGATTGTGTTCAATTGGATAACTTGCATAGGTTGCCATTGAATAAAATGGACTTGTAAAATTTTTTTACCTTTTTTTGGCTATTTTAATCGATAAATAGGCCAGAAAAAAAAGGCAAGAATGCACACTTCGCTCTGAAATGTCTAGAGTTCATCGGCTTATTATTGAGTCCTTTCGACGCTAGACTAGCACAATCTCAAAAGTTCATTTGGCTATCTATTGTTCTTCTTTGCGCTATGGTTGCACAACCTCTGGATTTCATTTTTCTGTAGTTGTCATACATTCTAGAGGTGATTTTTCTTGCTTTAAAATATAGATTCACGTGGAATTCTATCCCTTTGAAGATCATAAGAGGTAGCAAAATCCTGAAGATGCAATGTCGACCATTATAGAGGAAATTTTACTTCCCAAATGACATGTTATGCAATTTCTAGCTCAGACTAATCGTACCGACTCTCCTTTTCCAAGAACATTTTCATTTACAAAGCAACATTGTAAGCTCACTTGTGATTTCCACAAGTGATCAAATTGATAGACATTCTAAAAACTAATGGAGTTAGCATTTCACATCTCGTTTGTTGAGCGGCAAAAATTTTCCTCAAGCCTTTTTCAAAAATACAAGTAATAGTTGACATCGTATATCTTAGCAGGGTTAGGTAGGTTCATTAGCGATACACATGGTTGTGTATCATTCAAGTGCAAAGTACTGGATCTTTGCACAAAAAAATCCTATTAGAAACTGTCTGTTAACACAAATGATTAGGGATTTCATGTGAAATGAGGAAGCTATGACTGCTACCTAACTCTCATCAGATTATCAAAGATAAAATATCTGAATATGTCGATTTCAGGACCTAAGAGATGTGCATTTCAATGCACATTATATCAATAATTTTATAAGTAAGGAATTTATGTTTAGTACCGACAAGTTTATTTATCTTGGATGAAGAAATTTGAGAAGAAGTGTCTCAAACCAGCTTTAATTGTACCTTTATAGGAAAGTGACTGTCAGATCCTTCCTTGAAAGTGAAGTAAGGGGAGTGAAGGAATCATGAACCCTCTAACTAGTCCGTCAAAAATTCATATTCTTAAGAGTATGTTAACTTATTCGTGCACTAGATTTCAACATGCTCAAGAATATGTAAGTGTTTCTTATGTGATGAATTTTATTGTTTCATATTTCTTTTATTTGTTTGACATATAATTATTTATTTCACAAGATTAAACAAATGGACCTTGAAGCAGGGTTCAGTCATTTTTTGAGAGAGTGGAACTCTGAATACATAAACATCAAGCTACTCTATCATGATTACAAACTTCTGTATCAGTCTAAAGCAAATGAAATCATGGCATTAGAATCTCAGTTACAGTGCAAGACAGAGCTATCCACGATGGCAACTTCCTTATCATTTTAGCTTTAGATTTGGAGAGTACTCAAGTGGAGTTGGTGGAGGCATATGACAACCTCAATTAGAGTAATACGTGTCTAGATGCTCTAAGATTGAAAATGTTAGCACTTGAGAAGGAGAACCAGAGATCGATGTCTGAGAATGAGACTAATGTTGTTGGAGTTGGTTTGAGAGCTATGGAGGACTTTTAGAGCTTGATTATGTTCAAAATCATTATTCAGGATTATATCTTGGAGGCTTATTGTAACGACTGCTACTGTAGTATACCAGTGCAACTATTGAGATTTTATTTTGGGATTTTATAATTTTTCATATCTACTTTATGTTATTGATGTTTTTGAACCTTAATTTATTTGTCAAATTTATTAGTTTATTTTATGCTTGATTTATAAGAGGCCTTCAGCATGTTTTAAAACATGCTTGATTATATTTTAAACATATTTTTACTTATTTTTATGAGCATCATAATTAGGAATGTAAATGGTACTCGTTAGGTTTTTCTTTATTAAGAATTGGTACATCTTTATAAAAGTGGGCTTTCTTGGACCTTCAGATTTATGTTTTGCAAACCACTTTCATTTGTGTATTCTAGACATATTTTTTTATTTATTAACTATTTTTTCATAATATTTGGAGTTAAATATTTCAAGATTTTAATAGATTTAAATAAAATTTTTGTATAAAAATATAACAATTCAAAAAATTTCCTTTATATCCTTCGTTAATGAAGAAAAGATAATTATATCACAAATATCCCATTCTCAAACCACTTACAGAAAGACGAATATGTTTTTTTTATATATATATTTTTCCAAACGGAGACTTATAGAGAGAGAAAGGAGAGGAAATTATATAATTTTAAATAGAGAAAGCCAATTTTGGGAGCCATACAACTCACTCCGTTCGTCAGGCCAGTTGGGAAAATTATTCGGCACTAAGTAGGCTATTGTTAACCTACTTCAAATTTTAATTTCATTTTTTTTCATAAAGTTATGATATTTTATTTGCCAAAATTTTTTTCAAACTCAGATTTACAGATATTTACAAACATTTAACCACACAACGTTTTATATATCGTACATTATACTGTATTAGACAAATCGACATAATAATATTTATTTTTCACTTAGTATTTTTTATTGTACAATATTTTGCATATTTTGACATGCATGTTAAACTTGTTAATTTTGACAATATAAGTTATTCATGAAAGATTATTCTAGAATTTTCATATAAGTGGTTTTGTAAATTTTTCTTGTCGATATGTGTAGGTTTATTTCCACTGCAATTTACATTATTACTTGTATTTACAAGTATGTATCATTTTCTACAAAATATTGTGATATTTGATATGTTAAATTGTTAGCATTTATATGCTTTTGTGTCAAAATATGTGTTAAAAGTGAAAAAATTGGGGAGTTGCACGGTCGATGTCTGTTATGTGCAATCAAGTGAAGTTATAAGAAGTTTTGCATCGATATAATTATACATCTGTGTTTTATACACGTGAATAGATGTGAATATGTGGTGGTATAAGTGAAAGTGGAGTTATAAGAGACAAGAAATATGAACAAGTGAAGGTATATGTGGAAGGAGGTGAAAGGGGAAATTTTAAAATAATTCAAATAAAGAAATAAATATTTATTTTCATGTTACTTTCGTACACTTGTAATATCATGCTGTTTATATTGTTACTTAGCACATGCATACTGTAGTCACAATCTCTTATGATAGCACTGTGATAAATACTATACATGATATTCCACCAAGTTCGATTTATTTTCTCTTAATAACTCTTTGTTTTTCTTTAAAAATTGAAAACTGGAATAGATTTTGAGTAGCCTACTGTATTGTGGTTGCTCACCTCTATTTTAATCACTTGTGTTGTTTCAGCAAAGGGTAAGACTCAAATTGAGTAGAGACTTTTGTATTAGTTATGAGAATCTTATTTTGTCTTTTAGTATGTTAGATATTAATATTTTGACAGTCATGGTTAAGGTTTTTTTTTTTATGATAGAGAGATTAAAATCATGATTTTTGTTCATGTTCCATTTAATATATATTTTTTATCATTTGAATGAATTTTGAGCATTTTTATTTTATATATTTGACGATATTAATGGCTCTGCATTTATAAAATTGTAAGAAAATATATAAATGAAAAATTCCAAATAGATATTGGGTAATAATTTTTTTGTTATGAGCTTTACACTAGGTAACAAATACCTATCCTAGGTTCTACACAGAGGGCTCACGCACGTGTCGTAATAATAATATCATATTTTAGAGTTCGAAATTTAGATCCCATAGTGAATGAGAAAATTTAATTTAGAAAAAGTTCAAGATTACTGGTTTCAGTTCTATCATTAAATTTGGGCTTTATCATAGTCCCACAAAGTAATCTTAGTGTATCACAAGGAATTCAAACGTTAAAGTCCTACAAAATTATTTCTAAATTATCACAATTATAATGAAAGTATAAAATAATTAGCGGCTCTTCCTTGTAATGAGTTAAGACGATTTCATGAAATGGAGAAGTGCAGGTAGAAAGGTATAGTGAAGAATAGGAGCAATAGTTCTTCTTTACCCCTTCTCGGGTGCATAAAGATGCTTGGTTATAAATAATTTTATACCATAAATCCTATAGCTAAACCGACAAAACATATTTCCCTTACATTTGCAACACCCTACAAGAATATCCACCTACACGTCTGAATTTGATGTGATTAAGCTATTTGAGTCTACCATAGACTTTCCCTAGACTTATGGTTCATAAAAAGTTTTAATAATTTACTTGGCCAGAATGGAAAGTAAATTAATTACTGAAGTTAATCATCACCATAAAAACTAATTTAAATACATATCAATTCTCATTTCATCCATCCTACTTAATCATCATAAGGAAGATTAAAAGTTATACTCAAGAAGCATGATATAAACATTAAACAGATTCATTGAACTAAAGAGAAATCCACTATCCAATTTTTATAACTGAAAGTCAATGAAAAGTAAATAAAAAAACTTAAATTTCTCTCCTTTACAATGACCAGAAGGTGAATTAATCAACACTCTTTCTGAAGTCCTAGGTTGCTACTCTTATAGAATTCCACCTATCTTCTACACTGAAAGAAGAAGAGGGGAGCTCCAAAGCAAGAAAAAACCTCTAAGTAACCCACTTGCGTCAATTCTCTATAAGTCTGTAATGTAATGTTATTTATATATTCATTAACTTGGACTCAATAACTCATCTGCAGACCTGCACAATCCCCCACACAATCCACACAGTTACGAATTGTAGCAATTGCACATGATAGTTCTAGTGCTTAGGTGCCCAGGCATCAAGCTCTCTATCTGCTGAAGGATGAACTGGCACCTAAGCACCCAACTGGCGCCTATGTGCTCGATGAAAGGCTTCATAGAAGCCCAAGTTGTGGCACCTAGGACCCCAAGTGTGTACCTAGGCGCCCATATTGTGGCTTCTAGTTGCCTAATAGTTGGCGCTTAAGCGCTAACCTCTCAGGTTGGTGAAGCAGGGACTAGCGCATAAGTGTCCAAGGGTTGGAGGCACCCAATAACCACTTTACACCATTTAGCTCCATGTGCTCTCATTCTTTATGCAGATCAATCAACTATGGTACATGCAAAAGAAACCCTAAAAATACATTTCTTATAGAGCACTTTTATCTATAAACATGTATAAATCAATCAAGAAAATACTAGCTAACTTTTCCACACATCAAAATCCCTCAAACTTTTGCTTACCTTCCACTAACACCACAATATAAATATTGGTTTAACTAATCATAGAAAGTGTGTTTCGTAAAAAGCTTTGCGTAATTTTTCTTTAAAAGACTCATAGTTAAGAAAGTATATTTTTTTTCAGTGAATTAGTTATTGCCATTGGTCTTAAAAAGCATTAGATTCTTCAATTAAATTGTGATTTCATATCCATTTTAAAAAGGAAATAGTAAATACTAATTAGTGCCCACTTGATGTCAAATGTAAAGAACTAAGCTCTCCAATAAGCAGTTTTACCAATAATTCATAAATATAAATGAACATAGGTATTTTTTTGAGTTCTTTTTATGTAGAAAGGAATGTTAGTAAAACTAATTTTGGTAAGACTTCTCCTAAAACTTCTCTTCAATAAATGTTTTCTATTTATACCACTTTTCCTTAGGATGCAAATTTCAATCCTTAGCTTAATTTCTTGAGCACTACTATATCAAGAAATTCCTTGTAATGATTTTTAATTCTACCTTCATTTCTCTAGACCAAGACACTCCACATTCTAACTCCATTCATTTCTTGAATAGCTTAAAAAGTTTTAGATTATAAATTTTAATATATGGAGTCTGTGTTCTTACTAAGTACACATCTAAATTCCCCTTGTTTAAAAAGTAACTAAGTCTTTTTGAAAACGAAATATGCTAAACACTTTTTTATTTGTTGATTCACAGAGTTTAGTTAGTCTACTCTAACTTAATTTACAGCAAGTTAAAAATAAGTTTCACTATGTTTCTTATAACTCAAAATTGTGACATTACCTTATTATCAATACTTTCTTCAAGTTACTTAAAAACAAGTATTTAAATTTAATTGTTTAAGGAGAAATATTATTAAGCACCACATGATTCCCCCCTCCCCAAAAACTTATTTCCAAATGCTTACAAAAAATTAAACATTAAATTAGTTGAGGAGTTAGATTAGAGTAATACTTCCTACAACAAGCTTATATCACAAGGAATCAACAAGTATGTAACAGAAACTACTGTTAAACTGAATAAAATAAGTAGGTAGAAAGATTTTTCAAATGAATGTTCCCATATTGACAACAAATAATATAATAAAAATTGCAAAAATAAAAATATCCAAGTCAACTAGAGGACATCAAAATAAAAACATCAAATACTATAAAATTCTAGCATTCAAGTAAAAATAAACCATCACTAATCCTCCTCCATCCTCCCCTTCATTGTTGTCTTCCTCCTCATCATCATCATCTTATTCCTCTTCCTCCTGTTCATCTTATTATTCTTTTTGAATCCTCCTCCATTAGCTGATGAAAGCCCTCATAAGTTTTCTACGGAGAATACATTGGGAACTCAATGTGATTATCACCTGTAATCCAATATTTCCTGCAATACATCTCCAACTGAGTGTTTTAGAAGCTGTCAATTTAATCAAATTGTTTTTTTTTTTGCCAATCCATATGGGCCAATTGGTCAGCTAAATAATAAACTGTCACCTGAATGATGGACACATCGTCCTCCAGCCTCCCCAATCTATCTGAAATATAAGCCATACTAGTGGAAGGATGAGGCCTGGAGTGCAAAGTAGAAGGCTGAGAAGTACTGGTTCTATGTCCAATAATAGTGTGTTTACTATATAATATAATGTTGGATCTAGAAATATACTTCAAAGGATGAAGCTACTTCTCCTAACTCCCAAAAAAATAACTAGTGTTTTGACATAAGAAGAAGATGGTAGATGGGTGCCCCACACCAAGAGTAGAGCTCCCTTTGTGGCAGTAAGTATGAGTGGTGGATGAAGTAACCTATGTCTATGGTTTACATATTCTAGATGAAAAAAAATTCAAGGAAACTTAATCTCTAGTCATTTCGCTAAGATTAGAAGATGGGAGCCATTTAGCAGAGATAAAATAATGTTAGGCTTTTAATACTGCAACAAACATGGAGGAAGGGAAATTGTTTTTATTTTCAACTCAATCCTTTGAAACTCCCCTACTTATCCACTGAAAATTTGATAGCTTTTTAACATTCATTTCATACCTATGTTTAATGATATTGCACTTTAAAAATGATATTATTCATGATTTTATGCATGTACAATAATTTTAGGCCTTTGGAGCAAAAAAAAGGTAAAAGTAGCAAATTTGGAGCAAAATGGGGGCAAAGTTGCATTTTATTGAAATAGCATTGTCACCAGCACCGGATCGCGCCCATTTACAGAGACTTTGGACCAGAAGGCAGAAAATAGCGCCGAACGGCATCCTATCCTACGCCGGACCGCGCTCTATCCTAAATTCAAACTAGATTCAATGTATTTGGACGGATTTTGGAGGGATGCTTGAAGAAAATCTCGAGAAATCAGTTATGGCTGGATTTCAACTACTTTGGAGCCAAATTTAGAGGGGGAAGAGAGTTTAAAGTGTGAGGGAGTGAAGAGTGAGTGTGTCTTTTCATTTCTTTTAGGAAATCTAGGGTTTGTGTGTTCTCCTCTAAGGAGTGTAGGAGGAGAGGGAAAGTGAGAGATTTCTTCTTCCTTACTTATCTAAAGAAAGAATTGTGTGTTATTATGAAGAAAGAAGAATGGTCAAAGGAATTCCTTGAGATTCGCTTGAGGAAGAGTTTGAGATTAGTTGCCTTTTCTTTACTCTATTTGTATGACGTTGCTTTTATATGTAAAATTCAAGTTTTGTCATATTTTCCTCATGAGTCTTTAGTAGATTTCTATGTCTTTCTTCTTTTTAAGTGATGTGTTGATATTGTGTTATGGAAACCATGTGTCAAATTATTATGGAGAATTTGTGATAAGCTTTTCACTTCGTACTTCATTTACGTTTTGATCTGACTAATTAAGTTGTTAAAACTTTTTGGGAAACATATATTCTAAAAAGAATATAAGTTCCACACCAAAAGTTAAGGTCACATTTAATGTCCATGAATGAGTGACGTAGTTCATGAGGTTTGAGTGTAAATAAATAGAGAAATATACTTTGATGGGCGTAGAATAGGAGATTTCAGAGTGACAGGCTGAAATCCTCAATTTGGTCCTAGGGTTTGGAAATCAAAGTGAGAGTTAGCCTTCAGGGGAAGGGAAGTGGGAGCTCTGGAGTGAGAGCCAGTATCCTCCCAACCTAACCAAGGATTTGTGGAATAAACTTAGGATTAGCCAATGTTCTTTATGCGCTTGGAAAAGGGTAAAGAATATGAATGCTCCTATTTGGCATAATACATTTGCATCACTGATCTATGTCACAAAAATCATCATATTATAATTGGAGAGGAAGAAGATTCTTTCTTACAACTGAACTTCGTTATAAATTTAGTCTTGTATTAGTTTAACTTGCTAGAAGGTTAGAACGAACTTTGGTAGAGTTAGTAACTACAACCGTTTGTCTTTATTTTAAGAATTGTAATTACTTGCAATTGTGCTGTGATTTGAGAAGTGATTTATGTGCTACAACATAAAATTAATTGCCTCCCTATAGGATCGATATCTAAGACTCCACTAGAGTCATGTATTACTTGAGCAATACATATACTTGTGTTTAATTATGTGAATCAATAGAAAACTAAATCAATATATATAAATCTGAGTTCATAAATTTTGAAAAATTAAAAAAGTAGCACCGAGTTTTATGCTCCATTGCTAGGGAAGAAAGGTAACTGCTAATATTAATTTTGTAGTATTTGAAATCTTATATTTAAATTACAAGTCATAATTGTGTGTGTTTGTTTATTGTTAGTGTGCTTATTGTGTTTGTCTGCGTAGTATCGGATCTATAGGTTTTGTGCCTTACGATTTTGAATTAGAGCGTACTATTAGAAAAATTCAAAAACAACTAAAATAATATGAAAATCCTCACAAAATGGCGAACAACTTGAACAACTTAAACAATCAAAGTTAAAATATACCAAGACCTTTAAGAGATTATGCTAATCCAACAGGAGATGAAATTCACTTAATTATCCAAAACCCTAATGTTACTGCTGATAAATTTGAGCTTAAACCTGCTATTATCCAAATTGTATAGAATAATCAATTAAGAGGAACATCTAATGAAGATCCTAACTTACATCTCGCT
The DNA here is from genome assembly GCA_022702705.1 of Papilionanthe hookeriana x Papilionanthe teres. Classification (NCBI taxonomy): domain Eukaryota; kingdom Viridiplantae; phylum Streptophyta; class Magnoliopsida; order Asparagales; family Orchidaceae; genus Papilionanthe; species Papilionanthe hookeriana x Papilionanthe teres. Next base: position 119,158,119 of record CM040431.1, read on the forward strand.
ATTTTTCTAGAACTGTGTGCTACCTTTAAATATGATGGAGTGTCAAATGATGTTTTTAAGCTTAGACTTTTTCTTTTTTCATTAATGGATAAGGCTAAGCGTGGTTAAATTCTTTAGCACTTGGATCTATTAGAACTTGGGAAGAACTTTCACGAAAGTTTCTATCAAAATATTTCCCTCCTTCAAAAACTATTAAGTTGAGGAATGATATCACATCTTTTAGTTAGTTTGATGGAGAATCCATATATGAAGCTTGGGAAAGATTTAAAGATCTTATGAGAAAGTGTTCACATTATGCTTTACCAGACTGGTTAATAGTTCAAACATTTTATAGTGGATTAGTGGGATCTTTGATATTGATTATGGATGCTGCTGCTGGTGGATCATTAATGTCAAAACCTTTTGATGAAGCATATTCGTTATTTGAAGAGATGGCTACTAATAATTTTCAATGGCCCTCTGAGTGGGTAAATCCTAATAGAGTAGCTGGTATTCATGATTCTAATGCGATAATTATGATAGTCTCTCAAATTACTGCACTTTCTAATAAAATAGATCAATATGGAATGAATTACTCTCCAACACCCCCAGTGTTAAAAAAAAATTCATTAAGATAGATGATAGACTCTCAAACACCTTATGAAACCTAGAATGCCATAAATAACAAAGTCAATAATCCTTATTCGAATTATTATAATCTTAGTTGGAAGAATCAACTAAACTTCAACTGGAATAATACAAATGTTCTTTTTAACCCGCAATGGGGAAACAATTCTATGAATCCAGTTGGAAATCCGAACAACTAAGGAAATACTAATCATAAACCTTCTTATCCTCCTAGTTTTAATAGTAACCCAAAATTTAAGGAAAAACAGTTGTCTACTGAAGAAATAATACTGAATATGGGTAATCAAATTCAAGCTCAAAATGTTGCGATGAAGAACATTGAGAATCAATTGGGACATATTTTTAATGTGCTTAATAATAGACCTTCTAGAAATCTTCCTAGTAGTGTTGAGATCAACCAAAACAATCAAAATAATGAGCAAATTAAAGCTATTTAATTAAGGAGTGGAAAAGAATTGTAAACAAGAGTTTAAAAAAAAGTTGAAGTTGAAAGAGAGGAAGTGAACATTGAGAAAGGTTCTAATAGGATATATCCGGACGAATATCCGATTGAACCAATGAAGATAACTGTTGAAAAACCACCTCCTCCTTTTCCTCAAAGACTAAAGAAACGGAACAGAGATAATAGATTTACAAAGTTTTTAGAAATTCCTAACAAATTAACAATTAATATTCCTTTTTTGAAGCATTAGAGCAGATGCCTGATTATGAAAAATTTATGAAGGATATTCTTAAAAAGAAAAGATAGTTCAAAGACCATAAGATTGTTGCACTTAGCGGTGAGTGTAGTACAATTATTCAGAAAAAGCTTCCTGAAAAACATAAAGACCCTGGTAATTTCACTATCCCGCGTGTTATAGGTGAGAAATTTTTCAGAAGAGCTTCACGTGATCTGGGAGCTAATATTAATCTTATGCCCTTATCATCTTTCAAAAGATCGAGAATAGGAGAAATTTCACCTACATCTATGACTCTTCAATTGGCTGATCGTTCTATCACTTATCCTAAAAGAGTTGTGGAAGATGTATTAGTGAAGGTGGATAAATTTGTCTTTCCTGTGGACTTTATTGTATTAGTATGGAGGAAGTTAAAGAAATTCTAATTTTTTTGGGAAGACCATTCCTTTCTTATGGGAGAACTATGATCGAAGTTCAAAAAGGAGAATTAAATATGAGAGTTATGATCAAGAGGTAACTTTCAATATTTTGAAATCTATGAAATACCCTTCAACTGAAAAAGATGATGAGTGCTTTCGAATGGAAATCTGTGATTATTTGAGAGAAGATCAATTTAAAGAAGTATTTGAAGAAAATTTGGAATGTGAGGATGAAAATGAAAGTGAAAGTGAAGATTATTTGGATGATATGAAAAATGAAAAGTTAGAATTTATTCAGGAAAGATTTGAAAGATTGGATACTATGGAAAATGGAGATAAAAATTTAATTCCATCTATCATTAAACCCCTTGAAATTGAGCTGAAAATTCTCCCTAATCATTTGAAGTATATGTTTTTAGGAGAATCAACTACCTTACCAGTTATTATATCTTTGGATTTAAATGAATATCAAGAATAAAAATTAATGGACACCTTAAAAAGATACAAAAAGACTTTTGGTTGGCCTATATCAGATATTAAAGGAATCAGTCCATCGATCTGTATGCACAGAAATTTGTTGAATGAACAACATAAACCTAGAGTTGATCCGCAAAGGAGATTGAACCCAATAATGAAAGAAGTAGTTAAAAAAGAGATTCTAAAGTGGTTAGATGCAGGAACTATATATCCTATTTCTGATAGTGTTTAGGTAAGCCCAATTCTTTGTGTTCCTAAGTAAGGAGGAGTGACTGTTGATGTAAATGAATGAACTAATATTATAGTGACAAGATAAATTACTCGTTGGTGAATATGTATTGATTATAAAAAATTAAACGCCGCCACCAGAAAAGATCACATCCCATTACCTTTTTTAGACCAAATGCTAGATAGACTTGCTAGACACAAGTATTATTGACTTTTGGATGGATATACCGGTTATCACCAAATACGTATTGCTCCTGAGATCAAGAGAAGACTACATTTACTAGCCCTTGTGGAACTTTTGCTTTTCGAAGAATGCCCTTTGGATTATGTAATGCGCCTGCAACATTTATAAGATGTATGATGTCCATATTGAGAAAATTAATAGATGATGGAATAGAAGATTTTATGGATGATTTCTCAGTATTTGGAGATTCATTTGATGCATGCTTATGTAACTTAGAAAAAGTTCTAGAGGTATGTGAAAGAAAAAATTTAGTCCTAAACTGGGAAAAGTGTCAAATTATAATTGCAGAAGGAATTGTGCTTAGGCATAAAATATCTGAATTTTACATGGAAGTAGATCCTGCGAAGATTTAAATTTAAGAAAAATTACCACCTCCAACAATAGTGAGAGGGGTAAGAAGCTTTTTGGAACATAGAATTTTACAAGCGATATATTAAAGACTTTTCAAAAAATAATAAGCCTCTATGCCAACTTTTGAAAAAGATAGGAAGTTTGATTTTAACGATGAATGTTTAAAAGCTTTCAATTTATTAAAGGAAAAATCAATGCTCCCCCTATAATAGTTTCACTTGACTGGGAGAAACCATTTGAATTAATGTTCGATGCTAGCGATTATGTTATTGGAGTAGTTTTAGGGCAAAGGCACGAGAAAATGTTTAAAGTTATATACTATGCTAGTAAGACTCTTACTGATGCTTAAATTAATTACACCACTACAGAAAGAGAGTTATTAGCTATTATTTATGCCATTGAAAAATTTAGATCGTACTTAATTGTAGCTAAATGTATAGTGCATACTGATCATTCTGCTATTAAATATTTAATGCAAAAGAAGGTGCTAAACCATAACTGATTTGATAGATACCTTTAATGCAAGAATTTAATTTTGAAATCATTAATAGACTAGGGGTCGATAATCAAATAGCTGATCATTTATGAAGACTTGAACAACCTATGTTAGCTTAATTTGAAGGGAAAATAATAAAAACTTTTCTTGATGAGTAACTATATAATATTACTGAAGGAAATATACCGTGGTATGTAGATATTGTAAACTACATCGATAGTAATATTTTATCACCTGAATTAACAATGCAACAACGAAAAAAATTTAAACATGATGCTAAATTTTACTTTTGGGATGATCCTTATATGTATAAGCAATTTAAAGATCTTATTATTAGGAGATTTGTGCCTTATGAAGAAACTAAAAGAATTATTCGAGAATGTCATGATTTTGAATTTGGAGGACAATTCAGAATTGATAGAAATGCACATAAGATTTTGCAATCTGGATTTTATTAGCCTACTATTTTTAGAAATGTTTATAGATTTATCAAAACTTGTGATCGATGTTAGAGAATAAACAGTATATCTTGAAGAAATGAAATGCCTCTTAATTTTACTTTGGAAGTTAAAATTTTTGATGTTTGGGGATTAGATTTTATGGGACCATTTATACCTTCATTTGGAAATATATATATACTGATTGTTGTTGATTATGTATCAAAATTGATTGAGGCAATAGCTTTACTTAAGTGTGATGCTAGAAGTGTTTCGAGGTTTTTAATGGAAAATATTTTCACAAGATATGGAATGCCAAGAGTAATCATCATTGATGGAGGGTCCCATTTTATGAATAATCTAATACATAGATTGGTAGAAAAATATAATATTATGCATACAATCTCTACAACTTATCATCCCAAAACTAATAGCTTAGCAGAGGTGTCTAATCGTGAAATTAAATGAATTTTGGAAAAAGTCGTAAATCCTGAGACATTAGATTGGTCTAATAGAATAAACATTGCTTTATAGGCATACATAACTGCTTATAAAACTCCTATAGGAGTGTCCCCTTACAGATTAATTTTGGAAAGACTTATCACTTTCCAGTAAAATTAAAATATAAAGCATATTGGGCGATAAAGAAATTGAACTTTAATTTGAAAGATGCTGGTGATAAAAGACTGTGGTAATTGAATGAATTAAAAGAAATCATAAATGAATCATATGATAATGATAGAATATACGAGGAGAGAAGAAAAATATTGCATGATCAGAAGATTGTTAAAAAGGAATTTGAACCAAGACAAAAGGTTTTACTAGGCAATATAAGATTGAAATTATTTCCTGGGAAACTGAAATTGAGATGGACAGGACCTTTCATTGTCGTAAAAATCTATCAATTTGGATGTGATTATCGAAGATCCTAAATCTGGAATAATATTCAAAGTTAGTGGAAAAAGATAGAAACCATTTTTTGAAGGCAATAGACTTAATTTTAAAGAGGTTTTAATGTTGGATCAACCTGAATAACTTAAAGTTATATCAGACTGATGACGTTAAACCAAGCACATTGAGGGAGGCAATGATCCTTGAATATTTATCGTTACGATTTAGATAGGAATAAAATGCAATTGCCCAAATGGTTTATGATAACACCACCAAAACTAGCATCCTTCTTAGCTGCACTGCCATCAGTGTTGATTTTAATCCAGCCAGCTGAAGGGGACACCAGTAGACCAAGAAAACAGGAGGTTTGCTATTGATGCAAAGAGAAGAGGGGGGCAGCCAATTCCTACAAACATTTGGGAACTTTAGGTATTCCAATGATCTTCTGCAGGTAAGCCAAACAGTTATTGGAGATTTGGGACTTGGATGGAGAAAGATCTTCAAATCTGACAGCATTTCTGTGCATCCAAAAAAACCAGGCCATACAACAGGGAATAACATGAAGACCAATATTGTTCCAATCCCCCCAAGAAGCTTTGTAGTTAAGCCAGCTAACAAGAACAGTTTCTATGGAGATGTAAGAAATAAATTTAGACCATACACTTTGTATCCATGTATAGTTGAAAAAAAGGTGGTCAGCAGCTTCCTCCTCCTGATAACAGAATGAACACCTAGAAGGTCCTCTCAGCCCTTTAAATTTGAGGAGGTCATTAGTTGGAATAATTTTATGCCAATTCTTCCAACAAAACAATGACATTGAAGGAGTGAGGAATTTACACCAGATAGTTTTGTCCCAGTGCAAGTCCTGAAATTGATGTGTGAAGTACATGATAAAAGAAGATAATTTCTATGATGGTTTTTGTTTTTTTTATCAATCTATCTTTAGTGGAGTTATTCTTGCTGGTCTTTAATACCATCTCAACCTGATGAGCAGTCAGCAAGGAGTTCAGGAGCTGGACATTCCAGTTGGTATCAGTCCAGCAATCCTTAACCTTAAGTTGAGGGTTGTAGTTTGCTGAAGAGGGAACCAATCTCTCCCCATTATAAGTCCAGCAATCTAACCAGAAGTTAATCTGTCCATCCCCCAGTTCCCAAAAGAATAGGTTTTTAGCTTGGTTTCTGCAATTAAGAAGGCTAGACCATAATTTGGTGTCACCCAGCTTCTTTGCCACCAGGAGAGGGTGAGCCTCTTTACAATATTTACCCCACATGAATCTAGCCCATAAGGAGTCCTGAGTCCTGAACCTAATCTAGAGCTTGCATAAGTTGATATGTCTAAGATGTTGAATGGATTTAACCCCCAACCCACCAGCAAAAGTGGGTTTGCACAACTTCCACCAACTCATCTAATGGAATAGATTTCTTTGACCAGCCCACAGGAATTTATTTAGAATTCTGCTGATCTTAAGTTGAGTGGCCTTCTTCATATCAGACATCTGCAAAAGGTAAGATGGGAAATAAGTTAGAATAGTTTTAATTAAAGTAATTCTCCCATCATTAGACAGAAAGGAAGATGTCCAGCAGTTGATCTGGGAGGTGATTTTGTCCACCACTTCAGAAAATTGGATTTGTTTTACCTTTGAGTAATTGTAATCCTAGATAGCTGAAAGGAAGGGAAGCAGTACAAAATCCAGTTTGCAATTTAATCTAGTGCTTAATATTAGTGGGGCTGTGAGAGCTGAAAAGAATTTGGCATTTCCTTGTGCTCAGCTGCATACCAGAGAAACTCTGGAACTCATATAAACAGTGGAATATAGCTTTGATAGCAGGTTTAGTAGCTTTGGTGAATATGATGACATCATCAGCATAGGCAAGATGTGTAATGATTAAATTGGATTTATGATTGTATGCCAGATGGGGATGGTGATAGCCCAAGTAGTTGAGGTTCCTGGAAAAATAATCAAGAGCCAAAATAAAAATATAAGGAGAAAGTGGGTGACCTTGTTTGATACCTCTAGAAGCATGGAAGAATCTTTGAGGGGTCCCATTAATTAAAATAGAATGAGCATAATTTTGTAACCATCTTCCAATAAAAGAAATGAAGGATTGAGAGAAGCCCCTAGCTTTCAACACCTCAAGAATGAAATCCCATTCAATAGTATCATATGCCTTTTTCAAGTCCAATTTAAAAATAATGTTGTTGCCTCTACATTTCCTGTCCAGGTCAAGTAGAAGTTCCTGGGAGATCAGTATATTATCACCAATATATCTTCCCTTGACAAAGGCAGCCTGATTCTCACTGATTAGAATGGGAAGATGGGGTTGCAGCCTGGCTACCATAACTTTACTGATAATTTTTGAGATAACAGTAGTAAGGCTTATGGGTATATAGTCGTCCCAAGTATCCCTAGAGTTGTTTTTAGGGATGAGAGCAATGGTGGAAGCAGTAAAGTACTTGGGAGGGTCTTTACCATTGAAAAAGCTTTGCACAGCCCTGCAGACATCAGATCCCATAATGTGCCAAGATTTCTTGTAGAATTTAATAGTGTAAACATCAGGTCCGGAAGCCTTGTTTCCCCCAATGGAGTCCAAGGCACTCTTGATCTCATCAGCAGAAGGTGACATGGTCAGGTCCCAGTCAGAAACCTAGTTCCTGTGCTCATCAAATAACTCTATATTAAGTTGAAGATGTCTGTTTGGTCCCTTGGAATAAAGTTGCTGAAAATACTTGATTGCTTCCTGAGAAATCTCTTCAGATTTTAACACCTTTAAACCACTGGCATTTTTAATAGATAGAATCATGTTGCATTTCCTTCTATAATTTATACAAGCATGAAAATATTTTGAATTTTTGTCCCCTTCAATGAATTTAGTACTAGCCAATTTTTGTTTCAAGAAAGCTTCATAAAAGCAGGTGTTAGAAAGCAGGTCTTCATTAGCTTTGGCAATTTCCTGTTCAGTAATCAATCCTTTCAGAAAATGCTCCTCTTTCATTTTATTGTTATTCTCAGCCCAATGTACTTTATCAATCACATTACCAAAACACTCCCAGTTCCAACTTTTAAAATGTGAACCCAGCTTCTTTTGAAGGTTCCAAAGGTTGAGCCAAGGGTTAAGCTGGGGACAACTTTGCCATATCTTAGAGACTTGATTGCAAAAGTCAGGGTGTAAGAGTCACATGTTCTGAAACCTGAAAGGGGAGACCTAGGGGGGCTGTGAGTTGGAGATAGAGATCAGCAAAGGTCTATGATCAGACCCAGACATGGCAAGATGAGTAACAGTAATATGATGGTAGGTCTGTAGCCAGCCATTATTAGCAAAGAACCTGTCAAGCCTTTCCCAGAGAGACCCTGACCCACGCTAAATATATGCATACTAGAAATTTAATCCCCGGCAACGGTGCCAAAAAATTGACCCTGACCCGCAAAAATATAATAATTAATTCTTTCAAATATATGTAATAGATAATAATAACAACTAGTGTATATAAATATAATTTTATCGAAAATATTTTACTAGGGGTACTACACAAGTGTATGTATCGTATCAAGTAATATAGAGCTTTGAAACAAAGACCCCAGTATCAATCACACGAGGAGTGAGTTATGGATTTTTAAATATTTTAATTTTATTTTTTTAGTATTTCTTTTATAGTTATAAATTTGATATTTTTAATTTACTAGATGGAATAATGAAGCAGTAATGAAATGATTGATGTAAATAGCAATAAAAAAACAACTTTCTTCCTTTCAACTAATCTAAGATTTTCTAAGAGAATGATAATATTCATAGAGAATATAAATTTATGGTATTGTGCCAAATAGAAGCAATCATAGTCTTTACCCTTTGATCCATGTGTAAAGAACATTGGCTAGCCTATAGATCAGGTCCGGATGTATTGTTAGTAGAATGGGTTAATCTAGGCTCACACTACTAGATGTTCATGGGTGGCTATGGTCGGCCCTACTAGTGACCCTTTCCTTCTCTATAAACCAAATCACAAGAATTTAGTCTGTCACTCTAAAAACTTATCAGTTCTACACCCATTATATAATATCTTCCTATTTATTTACACTTCACCTTGAATAACCCGCACAAGGCCTTCGACTACCCAAGGATTCATGTGATATCTACTAGTTAAGAATTCATCTCCTTCTAAGTATCAATACTCTTCAACAGATTTTAACAATTTAAATGGCCAATTTAAATAGTAAATTAAGATCCAGTATTAATATCATCACAATGTTTTAAAATATAAATAATTTTTAATTCTCCATCAAATTTTATATTATCTTATTTATCTTTTCATAATTGAAAGGAGAAAGTAAACTAACTACTCAGAACACATTGAATTTAAACAACAAAACATGATGATGAAACTTTGAATAAAATTACAAATACTTATCTCAAGTGTTTCTCCTACTAAACCTCTGAATTCTCTTGACTCCAAAGAAAATAAACTTCAAAAGAACCAACTCTTTGAACTTTCAATACAAACTATAAATAAAATAATTAACTAATTTATGAAGGATATTAAAATGTGGCCCTAAAGTATCTCTCTAATTCTATCTCTAAATGGGGCTCTAGATAGGGGGCGATTTTTTCTGAAGGAGTACCCTCCTATTTATTGGCTTCAAGGGTTGCCTCAAAGCACCTCTTCAAAATGTGTCCACATTCGGTGAATCTTCTAAAAGGTGTGTCTGGCGCCTAGGCTTCAGAATATGGCACTTTGGTGCCAGACTCTGAGTCTAGTTCTTTGCACCTCTTCATTTTGGATCGCACCTCTTCATGATTAAATCCGTTTCCAAGTGTCCAAATACATTGTATCACATGTCTTATAAACCAGGAACAACTGCTAGTCTTCTAGAAGGTCCAATAACCGCTAACACCGTCAAAATAACCGTCAAAAATTCATCAAAAATCTTGACAGATCCCGTATCGACCTGGCTCTTAGGCGCCGGATTCTGGCGCCTAGGCGCCAGACCAATAATTTTGACAATTTTGCATTTTCGCTCCATTTTTGCTCCTTTTTGCTCCTTTTAGCTCCTTTTAGCTCCTTTTTCACTTTTTTCCCTTCTTGAACATTTTTCCATCACCTATATCCAAAAACACAAAAATACCTTTTATTAAAGCATAATATCCTTAAAAATTTAATAAAAATCAAGGCATACAAATGAATATTTTTTTTATGGATTAGACCCCCTTCTCCACGTGAACATAGGCGAAATGAAGCCCAAGTCAAATAAATTAGCTTCCTGGATGGCATCAACAAAGTTATTCATGGGTTTAGCAAGAGGGGGTCTCCCACCTCTTTTTTTAGAAGGAGATAGAAGGCAATTGAAATCCCCCCCACAATCCAAGGGGAAGGAAGATTCTGTCCCAAAGCAGTAAGTTGATTCCACAGCTGATTTTGTAAATTGGCTGAAGAAATGGCATAAATAAATGTAACAAAACCTGTTTTATCATCAATAGAGAATTGTAAATGAATGAATTATGGATCATCTATCAAGATACTATACTTGACTTTTTTTCTCATCAGAAGCCAAATTTTGTTATTGGTATTGAAGTGAAAATGAAATTGAGGGAACTTATTTGAAATTTTCTGAGGTTATTTAGAAACTAGAGGCTCCAAAAGAGCCATGCACCAAACTCTATGCTTTCTCACCAGGAACTTTAATTTGTGTAGAGAGGCAGGGTGAGCTACCTCTCTCACATTCCAACAGAGGAAAATAATCATAAGAATGAGCTAGCCCTTCCCCCGTAGTCTTGGGGAGAGGAAACTGGCATAAAGTATCTGAAAAAGGCCCCATGAGGATTTGCTGATCATGCATAAGGTTCTTTAGCTCTGAAAAACCCTTCTTTTTCTTCTTAGATTTTTGTGTGCTCCAACCTTCTTCCATCTCCATCTTCAAAGTTGGTTCCAGGGAACCAACCTTCCTAGGAGAAGTAACTAGGGTGCCCATAGTGTTTCTGTCTTCATCAAAATTCACCCTAGGAGTTTCAATAGCAAGAGCAGTCTGGGTGGCAAGGGGATCTAAAATCTCCAAAGGATTTTCAGGAGCAAGTGCAGTCTGGGAACCAAGGGGGGTACTGACAGTGTAGAGCTGAGAGGGACATGTTGGTAATAATGTGGGAGGCTGGGGGGTTAGGACAATGGGGTTCTGAGGGGAGGGGGGGAGGGAGGGATGATAGCAGGACTCGGAAGAGGGGTAATGGATGGAGAGAGGGTAGATGTCAGGGGTGGGTTCAATGCAGGTTGGGGAGGTTCAGATATTCCAATGGATGAATTAGGAGGTCTTTTCGTAGGAGGGTGCAATCTGTAGCATCTACTGATGGTAAGAGCAAACATCCTGCAATGAGTGCAATAGTACGTGTTTGTTCCATAATTACTTCTTGCCAGTAAGCTTCCTGGTCTGATCCAATCCAGAGCCTTTTTATAAGGGGAAGAGTGACATCTCTTTCAACCTGTACTCTTGCAGTTGCAGGTCTGGCCTTGTGCTTGGTAGGGGCATCTAATTTAAGAGGAGTGCCCAGTGCTTTAGCAATGTTAAAGATGGCATTTTGATTGAAGAATCTAATAAGAAGTTCAAGGAATTTGCACCAGATTGGGACAACAGGAGGCTCCTTCCTGGGGTCAAAATCTGGGGTCCATTTCAATAGCTTCATCTCAAATCCCAAAATGGTAATTAACTGTTTAGCAAAATAACTTTGCATAGTCCACTTCAGTGGATAGTTGTATCAGTAGATGATGACCATCCAGCAATCCAATCTGCCATTCTCCCAGAAATTGGAATGATTGAAAGTAGGCTCTCATAGATTCCATCTTGGGATGGCCCAAGGTAAATTTCCCAACAAGAGTAAATTTAACCTCCTCATTCAATTGTGATAGTTCATTATCAGTAAAATAAACAGCTGGTTCACCATCTTTACTCCCAGTGGGATGAACAAAGGGGCAAGAAGCCCTGCCAGCTGCTGCTTCATAAACAAATTGAGGGAACACCAGAGAGTCAGAAGAGGTTATTTTAGAGGAGCTGCTGCCAACTGCACTGGCATAGGTGGCTTTAGACCATTGGATATTGGTGTCCAAATCAATGGGGTGGGCCATCAGAAAGGATACACCAGGTCTCCAATGCCCAGGAAAACACCAATTACTCAACCAATGCAACGATAGAATTTTGAAAAAGAAGGAGCCTGGGAAGGACCAAACACTCAAATGAGAGGTGGAAAAGAACCACCACCAGGAAACTAAGGTCCAGAAGCACCACCACCTACCTGAGAAGCCACCGGAGCAGGAGCCGCCACCAGAGTTCATACTGGGAACCCTAGCAGAGCAAGGAAGATCACAACCGCCATTATATATATATATATATATATATATATATATATATATATATATATATATATATATATATATATATATATATGACCTTGGCATCTATTACTTAATGAATTAGCAATTTGTCCCAATTGATTCTCAATATTTCTAATTGTAGCTCCTTGACTTTGCAATTGGTTTCCCATTTGTAACACCACTTCTTCAATAGACAACTTCTTCTCCTTAAATTGTGAAGCATTGTTAAAACCTGGATGATAGGTTGGTCTATAATTATTATTCCCTTGGTTGTTCCAGTTCCCCAATGGGTTTACTTGGTTGTTTCCCAATTGTTGATTACTACCACAATGATTATTGGTATTCTAGTTAAAGTTTGGGTGGTTCTTCCAACCTGGGTATAATAATTAGAAAAAGGGTTATTAGGCTTACTGATAGCGTTCAATGTTTATGGTGAAGTATGAGAATCAACCATTTGACTTAATGAGTTTTCTTCAATCATGACAATTGGTTAAGAAAAATTCATCCCAAATTGGTCTATCTTTCTTGAAATTGCAGCAACTTGATTTGCTAACATCGCAAAAACATCATTTTCATGAATATTGGCTACCTTTTCAGGATTTAACCTTTCATAAGGCCATTGAAAATTATTATTAGTCATTTCTTCAATCAAAGCATAAGCATCATTAAACTATTTAGACATCAGTGATTCTCCTGTAGCAACATCGATAATAGATCTAAGAGATCCAACTAATCCATTATAAAAGATTTGAATTATTAACCAATCTGGTATCGAATGATGTGGACATTTTCTGAGGAGATCTTTAAATTGTTCTCTTGCCTCATATATAGATTCACATTCAAACTGACAAAAAGATGTGATTTCATTTCTAAGCTTCACAGTCTTTAATGATGGAAAAAATTTAGCAAGGAATTTTTGTGCTAAATCACCCAAGTTCTAATAAATCTAGGTGCTAATGAATTTAACCATATCTTAGCTTTATCCCTTAGTGAGAAAGGAAAAAAGTCTAAGTCTAATAGCATCATCCAAAATACCGTTATATTTAAAAGTAGCACACAACTCTAGAAAGTTGGCAAGATGTAAATTGGGATATTCAGTTGGTGCTCCCCAAACTGATTATTAGACAACATTTAGATAATACCAGGTTTAATCTCAAAGGAATTAGCAGCTACAGCAGGGTGTTGAATACTACCATGAAGTTCATCCACTGTAGAGCTAGCATATTTTCTTAAAGGTATAAATTCTTTATGGATGTCAACATTTTGATTTTGATGATTTGCCATTTCTTGAATATTTTTATTTTTTTTAGAATTTTTTATTTTTTTGATTTTTTTTGATTTTTTTTGATTTTTTTGACTATTTTTTCTAACGCAGAATCGTAAGGGACAAGTCCCTCAGACCCTGAACTACACATACAAGGAAAAATAAAATAAAACACACAAACAAAAAAAAGAAAATTAAAAATGTTTAAAATTTTTTTAATTTTTTTAAAATAAAATTTTAATTAATTTCTCTGGCAACAACGCCAAAAGCTTGATCCCTGAATATTTATACTTATGATTTAGATAGGAAATTTATGATTTATAATATGGGATACTACGCAAGTATATGTATCGTTTATCAAGTAATATAGGACTTTCTGATTAAGCCCTGAGATATCGAACCCATAAGGAAATGTCTAAAACTTTAAAGAAATAAGAAAATAACTTTTTACTTTTTCAAATAATTATTGTAAAGTGTGTTTTAAGATACAAAGTTTGAAAAGTTGTTTTTGATATTTTTAAAAGAAAGTTAAGCAGAAATTAAAATTATCAATACTTTAAACACAAATATAAAAGCTACAAGGATCAAATATCTTTTTCCTTCTTCAATGAATTAGTAATAATTATGGATATTTTTGTTATGGAAGTATTTAAATGTATTGTGCCAAATATGAGCAATTATATTCTTTACCATAACTTGGTTCTATAAGGAAAGTTGGTTAATTTGAAATTTCGAAATTTTGTAGATGGGTTAGGCATGGAAGATACCAGCTCTCACTGTAAAGTTCCCTCTATTCCCTTAACCTGGGGGCTAACATCTCATAACTAAATTTAAAATAATAAACCAAAATAGTGGGCTTTAGCCTATCACTCTAAAGTCCTCTAGTTTTACTCCCCAATAAAACTTATCTCCCTATATATTTGCATTCAATCATATGGACTACAATTCTAATACATATAATTGCATGTGATTTGTTTCCAATTGTTGATTGAGACAATACCGCATTGGTTCTTACATAATCTCAAAAAAAAATTTAACATCTTATTTGGCTACATCAATAAGTAAATTAAGTACAAGAAATTGAATCATCACAATTTCTTTCAACATTAAACATTTATACTTTCTACAACATACTTCCATAATTTAATTACTTCATCATTGATACACCAAAAATATATAGTGTTTTTATGCACATTTTATAACTATTTTGATGATATTGCACTTTAATGGTTGGTATTTTGTGTTTTTCTTGCAGGTATGTGAAAATGAGTGATTATGATAAAAAGAACAAAATTGAATCAAATTTGGAGAGAAAAACTGAAAAAAATAAAAAAATTGGACATTGGCGACGAAGCGCCGCCTGGTCAGCGCTTAGACGCCACATTTAAAAATCAAATTTTCTTCATTTTTGGTGCTAATTTTAAGGGGTGTTTGAAGCAACTTTTGGTGGCAACTTCCTTAACTTCCCATGGGCAGCAAATTTGAATGAAGGCATGCATCTTTTGGTGAATATGTTGAATCTGGATATGATTTGAAGAGACCTCAAGGCACCTTTTGGAAATATATAAAAAGAGTCCTCTTCTAGTTTTACTTTTAGACTTTTATTGTTTATAGCTTTTAAAGTCGTTTAGAATTAATTAGTTTAGTTTTAAAGGAGAAAGGGTTGGTGTGAAACCTTCTTTCTACCAATTTTCTTTCATCCATTTATCTAGTTTTATTGAAGTCTAAAGTCATAGTTGGAGTCAATAGAGTTGGGCGCCAACCTCTGTAGTGTTGTCCTGTGGAAAGTTAAGTTTTAGAGGAACTTCCGGAGTCTTGAAGAGATTTTCACATAAGTGTATACTTCGGTTTTTATATTTATTTTTTATTAAAACTTGTTGTGTTTTCATTATGATTTCTATTTTCAAACCAGTGTGTACTTCTGTTTTCTCAATGAGTTCTTAGTTTTCTTTATCTTTTTCTTTCTTAAATGAAGAAGTAATTAAATTATGTAGGATTGTTGTGGAATGTATAAGTGTTTAAAGTTGGAATAAGTTGTGAAGATTTAATTCCATGAACTTAATTTATTTCTTAATTTGGCCAGTTAAGATTTTAAAATTTTTTTTGAGATTATGTAAGATCCAATGTGGTATTGTCTCAAACCATAATTGGTAAAAATCTTATGCAATTATATGAGTGAGAATTGTAGTCCATATAATTAAATGCAAATATATTAGGAGATATGTTTTTAATGGGGAGTAAAATTAGAGAACTTTAGAGTGACAGGATAAAGCTCCCTAATTTGGTTTGATATTTTAAATTTTGTTATGAGAAATTGACCACCAGGTGGAGGGAATTGAGCGAACACTAGAGTGAGAGGTGGCATCTTCCTTGCCTAACAATTTTCAGAATTTTAAAATTTGAAATTAACCAATGTTCTTTATAGAACCAAGTAAGGATAAAGAATAAATTTGCTTCTATTTGTCACAGCACATTGAAATACTTCCACAACAATACTTTCATAATTATTAGTGCTTTATAAGAGAAAGAAACAAATATTTTATTTCCTAGTGTTTTATATCGTGTTTTAAAGTTCTGATAATTTTCATTTTGCTTAGCTTTTTATCAAAAATACCAAAAACAACTTTCAAACTTTACAAATCAAAACATACTTTCTAAAGTCATTTAATAAGTAAAAATATAATTTTCTTATTTCTTTAGAAAGTTTTTACATTTCCCTGTGGGTTCGATATCTCGGGGTTAATCAGAAAGTTCTATATTACTTGATAAACGATATGTATACTTGCGTAGTATCCCATATTATAAAATCATAATTTTCATATCTAAATCTTTAGTACATATATTTGTCGGGGATCAAGTTTTTGGCGCCATTGCCAAGGAAATTAATTAAAACTGCATTTTTAAAGAAAATTAAGAAAAATTTAAATTTTTACTTTTCTTTATTTTTGTTAGTGTGTTGTGTTTTGTTTTATTTTGTTGGTGTATGCGTAGTTCAGGTTCTGAGGGACTTGTGCCTTACGATTTTGAATTAGAATGAACTATCAGAAAAATTAAAAAATTTAAAACTTCTGAAAAAGAAAAATATTCAAGAAATGACGAATCATCAAAATCAAAATGTTGACATCTATCAAGAATTCATACCTTTAAGAGATTATGCTAACCCTACAGTGGATGAACTTCATGGTAGTATTCAACACCCTGTTGTAGCTGCTAATTCCTTTGAGCTTAAACCTGCTACTATCCAAATGTGTCTAATAATAAGTTTGGGGGAGCAACAACTGAAGATCCTAATTTGCAACTTGCTAATTTTCTAGAGTTGTGTGATACTTTTAAATATGATGGTGTTTTGGATGATGTTGTTAGACTCCGACTTTTTCCTTTCTCACTAAGGGATAAAGTTAAGATATGGATAAATTCATTAGCACCTGGATCTATCAGAACTTGGGGTGATTTAGCATAAAAATTCCTTGCTAAATATTTTCGACCATCGAAGACCGCGAAGTTGAGAAATGATATTACATCTTTTTGTCAGTTTGAAGGTGAATTAGTATATGAAACATGGGAAAGATCTAAATATCTCCTCAGGAAATGTACACATCATTCGATACCAGATTGGTTAATAATTCAAACCTTTTACAATGGATTAGTTGAATATCTTAGATCAATTATCGATGTTGCTGCTGGTGGATCATTAATGTCTAAACAGTTTTTTGATGCTTATGATTTAATTAAAGAAATGACAATTAATAATTTTTAATGGCCTTCTGAAAGGTTAAATCCTAAAAAAGTAGCCAGTGCTCATGAAAATGATGCTTTTGCGATGTTAACAAATCAAATTGCTGCAATTTCAAGGAAGATAGATCAATTTGGGATGAATTTTTCTCAGTCAAATTCCATGATTCAAGAAAATTCATTAGGCTAAATGGTTTATTTTTATTCTTCACCAGAAACTTTGAATGTTATAAGCAAGCCTAATAACCCATATTCCAATTATTATAACCCAGGTTGGAAAAATCATCCAAACTTTAACTAGAATACCAATAATCAAGGTGGTATTAATCAACAATAGGGGAACCACCAAGTAGACCCATTGGGGAACTGGAACAACCAAGGAAATAGTAATTATAGACTAACCTATCCTCCAGGTTTTAACAATGCTTTACAATTAAAGGAGAAGAAGTTGTCTATTGAAGAAGTGGTGTCACATATGGGAAATCAATTGCAAATTCAAAGAGCAACCATCAAAAATATGGAAAATTAATTGGGACAAATTGCAAATTAATTAGGTAAGAGATCCCAAGGAATGCTTCCAAGTAATACTGAAGTGAATCCAAGAGAAAAGAATAAAGAGCATGTAAATCCAATTCAACTGAGAAGTGGAAGAGAGTTGGAAGGTAGAATTCAGAAAGAAACTGAAGTAGAAAAAGAAGAGATTGAAGAACCAAAAGAGGGCACTCCGAAGGGGTTTGGAAAGACCAATTTCTCCACCTAAGGTTGATTTGGAAAAGCCACCACCTCCATTTCCATAGAGACTTCGTCAACAAAAGTTGGATAAGCAATTTTTAAAATTCTTAGAGATATTTAAGTAGCTTACCATTAATATTCCATTTGCTGAATCCTTAGAACAAATGCGAAGCTATGTGAAATTTATGAAGGATATTCTTAACAGAAAAGAGGGAGTTTGAAGATAATGAGACAATTCCACTTAGTGAGGAAAGCATTGCAAGAGTTTAAAAGAAGCTTCCTGAAAAGTTTAAAGATCTTGGTAGTTTCACGATTCCACGTGCAATCGGAGACAGAATCTATGGAAAAGCTTTATGTGATTTAGGTGCAAGCATTAACTTTATGCCTCTATCAATATTCAAAATACTAGGATTAGGAAAAATAACTCTGACTATTTTAACTCTACAATTAGCAGATCTTTCGATCACATATCCAAAAGGAATTATAGAAGATGTTTTGGTTAAAGTGGATCAATTTATCTTTCTTGTTGATTTCATTGTGCTTGATATGGAGGAAGATAAAAATATACTCATCATTTTGGGAAGACCTTTCCTAGGCACAGGTAGAGCAATGATAAATGTGCAAAAGGGGAATTAACGATGAGGGTTAATGATCAAACTGTTACATTCAATATTTTGAAATCGATGAAATATCCTGCAAGTGGTAAAGATGATGAATGTTATAGGATGTATGTTATTAGATATTTGAGTGAATGTCATTTTAAATCAACTTATTAAGAAAAACCTAAAAGAGAAGAATTGGAACATAAGCAATAAGAGGAGTTACATCATTCTGAAGATTTTCAAGAGGAAGAATAAAATTATGTTCATGAAAATTTTGAATTGCTGGATAGGACTGAAAAAGATGAATCTTATGGTCCATCAATTTAAAAACCTCTTGAACTTGAGTTAAAAATGCTTCCTGATCATTTGAAGTATGTTTTTTTGGGTGAATCCTCAACCTTGCCTATTATAAGTTCATCTCAATTGACTGAAAAAGAAGAAGAGAGTTTGCTTGAAATTTTGAAGAATTACAAGAAAACCTTTGGATGGAAAATTGCTGATATTAAAGGAATCAGTCCTTCAATTTGTATGCACAAAATTTTTATGGAAGATTAATGCGATCCTCGGGCAGATTGCCAAAGGAGATTAAATCTTATCATGAAAGATGTCGTTAAGAAAGAAATTTTGAAGTGGTTGGATGCTGGAATTATATACCCTATTACAGATAGTGCATGGGTTAGTCCTATTCACTGTGTTCCTAAGAAAGGAGGAGTAACTATGACTGTTAATGAAAAGAATAAAATGATTCCAACAAGACAAGTTACAGGGTGACGAATATACATTGATTATAAAAATTTAAATCTTGCCACAAGTAAAGATCATTTTCCACTCCCATTTCTGGATCAGATGCTGGATAGATTGGCTGGGCATAAATTCTTTTGTTTTCTGGATGGATATACTGGTTACCACCAAATTCAAATTGCTCCTGAGGATCAAGAGAAAACTTAATGTACCAGTCCTTATGGTACGTTTGCATGTAGAAGAATGCCCTTTAGTTTATGTAATGCCCCTGCTATATTTCAGATATGTATGATGGCTATTTTCTGTGATTTAGTTGAAAAGGGGATTGAAGTTTTTATGGATGACTTTTCAGTGTTTGGAATTTCATTTGAATTATGTTTAGAACATTTGTCTGATGTTCTAAAATGCAGTGAAGAACTAATTTAGTCCTTAACTGGGAAAAATTTCAATTTATGGTAGCAAGAGGAATTGTATAGGGACATCAGATTTCAGAAAGAGGTTTGGAGTTAGATCTTGCAAAAAATCAAGTTATCTCTAATTTACCTTGCCCGACCAATGTAAGGGGAATTAGAAGTTTTCTTAGAAATCTTTGGATTCTACAAGCGTTACATCAAAGACTTTTCAAAGATTACAAAACCTTTATGCCATTTACTCGAAAAGGATACAATTTTTTATTTTGATGATGATTGCCTAAAAGCTTTTGAAACGTTAAAAGAAAAAATAATCACTGCACCTGTTATAATTTCACCAAATTTGGAAAAACCTTTTGAATTAATGTGTGATGCTAATGATTATGCTATTGGTGTTGTTTTAGGTCAAAAATATGATAAAATTTTCAAAATTATTTATTATGCTAGTAAATTTCTTAAAGTTGGTCAAATTAATTATACTTCTATTGAGAAAGAGTTATTAGCAATAGTATTTTCCTTTGATAAATTTCGATCATATTTAATTGGAACTAAATGTGTGGTGCATACTAATCATTTTACTATCAAATATTTAATGAAGAAGAAGGTGAAGCTGAGATTGATTAGATGGATTCTTCTTTTGCAAGAATTTGATTTTGAGATAGTAGATATGAAGGGATCTGATAATTAAATTATTGATCATTTGTCCAGGCTAGAAAATGAAAAATCTCTCTGGGATAGTAAAGAAATTAATGAATTTTTTCCTGATAAAAAATTATTCACTATTAATGAGTGGCGTGTTTTGTGGTATGCCGACATAGTAAACTTTATTATCAGTAATATTATATCCTATGGTTTGACATACCAGGAAAAGAAGAAATTTCTGTCTGATGCTAAGACTTATTTTTGGGATGACCCATTTTTATATAAACAAGGAATGGATCTCATAATTGGAAGATGTGTACCTTTGGAAGAGACATATGAAACTATTTAAAAATTCCATGATTCTGATTATGGGGGACATTTTGGAGTTGAAAGAACTACATATAAAATCTTACAATCTGGATTTTATTGGCCTACTGTTTTTAAGGATGTAAATGCTTATATTAAAAATTGTTATAGATGTCAGCGTGTAGGTAATATTTCTAGAAGAAATGATATGCCCCTCAATTACATGTTCGAAGTTGAAATATTTAATATTTGGAGATTAGATTTCATGGGTCCATTTACACCATCTTTCGTAAATGATTATATTTTGATAACAGTAGACTATGTTTCCAAATGGATTGAAGCTATTACTTTACCTCGATGTGATGCTCAAAGTGTTAAAAAGTTTTTAAGAAATAATATATTTTGCAGATTTGGAATACCAAGAGTAATTATAACTGATGGGGGAAGTCATTTTAAAAATGCAATTATTGAGAACTTAGTAAAGAAATATCATATAAATCATCACATAGCTACTGCTTATCATCCTCAAACAAGTGGTTTGGTTAAATTTTCCAATCATGAAATTAAAAGAATATTGGAAAATACTGTTAATCTAAATAGAAAGGATTGGTCAATCAAACTGGATTATGCTTTGTGGGCCTATAGGACTGCCTACGAAACCCCTATAGGAATGTCCCCAAATAGGCTGATTTTTGGAAAAGCTTGTCATTTGCCTATTAAACTTGAGCATAAAGCATATTGGGCTATTAAATAGTTCAATTATAATTTGAAAGATTCTGCTAAGAAAAGATTTTTGCAATTAAATGAGCTTGAAGAGATGAGGAATGAATCTTATGAAAATGCTAAGATTTATAAGGAAGAGATGAAGTTGATGCTGCTGCTAGTGGTTCTTTAATAGCTAAGACATTTGATGAAGCCTACACCTTAAATGAAGAAATGACTAACAACAATTTTCAATGGCCTTCTGAAAGGGTTAATCCTAAAAGAATAGCCAGTATTGATGATAATGAAGCCTTTTCTATTTTAGCTTCACAAGTGGCTGTGATATCTAAGAAATTAGATAATTTTGCTATTAATATATCACTTGTAAGTAATGATAATCCTACAAATTCTGATGATTCTCAAACAATGGAAACTTTTCAAGCTATTACTAGTAAAACTAATAATCCTTATTCTAATTATTATAATACTGGTTAGAAAAATCATCCTAATTTTAATTGGAGTAATAGACATCAAACCAATCCAAATTGGAACAATCAAGGAAATTCAAACTATAGACCAACTTATCCTCATGGTTATAACAATCAACAGAAAAAGTTGTCTGTAGAAGAAATATCTTGCAACTAAGCAATCAACTACAAAGTCAGAACACTGCTATTCGTAATAATGAGAATCAGATGGGTCAAATTGCTAATTTCATTAATTACAGACCTCAAGGAACACTGCCTAGCAATGTCAAAATTAAACCTAAAGGATCTGGAAAAGAACACGAACAAGTAAAATCTGTACAACTTAGAAGTGGAAAGGAATTAAAAGTGAAAACACGGAATGAGATTGAAAAAGAGAAGGAAGTTGAAGAGATTGAAAAACCTAAAGATACCCTTTCTCCTAATAAAGATCATACTATTGTACCTGTTGAATTGGAAGTTGAAAAACCACCACTTCCTTTTCCTCAAAGACTTAAACAACAAAATCTTGACCATCAATTTTCTAAGTTCTTTGAAAATTTTAAGAAACTTACCATCAACATTCCTTTTGCTGAAGCTTTGGAGCAAATGCCAAGCTATGCAAAATTTATAAAGGATATTTTAAGTAACAAGAGAAAATTTGAAGCTTATGAAACTGTTGCATTAAGTTTAGAATGTATTGCAATAATTCAGAAGAAATTACCTCTAAAACTTAAAGTTCCTAGAAGTTTCACTATACCATGTGCTATTGGAGAAAAATTATGTGGAAAAGCCTTATGTGGTTTAGGAGCTAGTATTAATCTCATGCCATTTTCAATATTTCGAATGTTACATTTAGGAGAGATTTATCCAACCACTGTAACTCTCTAGTTAGTTGATCGATCGATCACTTATCCTAAAGGAGTTATAGAGGATGTTCTTGTTAAGGTAGATAAATTTATCTTCCCTGTAGATTTCATTGTTCTAGATATGGAAGAAGATAAAGAAATACCTATCATTTTAAAAAGACCTTTTCAAGCTACCGGTTGAGCTATGATTGATGTGTAAAAAGGAGAATTAACGATGAGAGTTAATGATCAAGAGATAACATTTAATGTTCTGAAATCAATGAGGTATCCTGAAAAAGAAAAATGCGATCGGATGGATATTTTTTATTATATAATTGAAAAGCATTACCAAGAAAGATGTAAAGTCATTTTTGATGATAAAGATAAAGAATCTATGTTATATGATGAGTCATTAAATGAAGAAAATTCTATTGAAGAAACTCATTATATTCATGAAAATTGATAAATTTTAGACACAACTACAAATGATATATTATTACCCTCAATTGAAAAAGCCCCTAAACTGGAATTAAAGATGTTATCTGCACAATTAAAGTATGCATTTCTTGGAGATTCGTTAACTTTACCTGTAATTATATCTTCAGAATTAAGCAAAGATTAAGAAGAAAAAATAATTAGAGTTCATAAGAATTATAAAAAAAGCTTTTGGTTGGACTATTGCACATATAAAAGGAATAAGCCCTTCAATCTGTATGCATAGGATTTTAATGGAAGAAAATTGTAATCCCACTATTGAACCTCAAAGAAGATTAAATCCAATTATGAAAGAGGTTGTTAAGAAAGAGATTTTGACATGGTTAGATGCTAGAATTATTTATCCTATTTCGGATAGCCAATGGGTAAGTCCTGTTCATTGTGTTCCAAAGAAAGGAGGAGTAACTGTCATTGTTAATGAAAAGAATGAATTAATCCCAACAAGACAAGTTACTGGATGGCGAATTTGCATTGACTATCAAAAATTAAACAACGCCACTAGAAAGGATCATTTTCCTTTACCTTTCATGGATCAAATTTTAGATAAACTTGCTGGACATTCATACATCTATTTTATGGATAGATATTCTGGTTATCATCAATTACCTGTTGCTCCTGAGGATCAAGAAAAGACAACTTTTACTAGTCCTTATGGAACATTTGCCTTTAGAAGAATGCCTTTTGGTTTATGCAATGCACCTACAACTTTTCAAAGATGTATGATGTCAATATTTTGTGATTTGATTGATAAAGGAATTGAAGTATTCATGGACGATTATTCTGTTTTTGGAACTTCTTTTGATTCTTACTTGGAAAATATAACGAAAATTTTGAAGAGATGTGAAGAAAAAAATTTAGTTCTAAACTGGGAAAAATTTTAATTTATGGTCACAGAAGGCATTGTACTTGGACATAAAGTTTCAGAAATAGGGATGGAAGTTGATCAAGCAAAAGTGAAAATTATTGCTGAACTGCAACCACCTACTACTATTACTGATGTAAGAAGTTTTCTGGGTCATGCTGGATTTTATAGGAGATATATAAAAGATTTTTCTAAGATTGCTAAACCTCTTTGCCATTTATTGGAAGAAGAAGCTAAACTTAAATTTAATGAAGATTGTCTAAATGCGTTCAATATTTTGAAAGAAACGTTAATCACTACACCTGTCATTGTTGCACCTGATTGGAATAAACCTTTTGAATTAATGTGTGATGCAAGTGATTATGCAATTGGAGCTGTATTAGGACAAAAATATGAGAAGATTTTCAAAGTTATATACTATGCTAGCAAAACTCTTAATGAAACTCAAATAAATTACACAACTACTGAAAAAGAGCTGTTAGCAATAGTATATGCCTTTGATAAATTTAGACCATATCTTCTTGGAACAAAATATATTGTGCATACTAATCATTCTGCTATTAAGTATTTAATTTCTAAAAGGATGCTAAACCTAGATTGATTAGTTGGGTTTTACCTTTGCAAGAATTTGATTTTCAAATTGTGAACAGAAGAGGGACTGACAACCAAATTGTTGATCGTTTATCAAGAATCAAAAATAAAAATGAAAAGATTTATGAAGAAAATATAAATGAGAAATTCCTGGATGAGCAATTATATGTCATTCAAGGAATACAAATGTCGTGGTTTGTAGATATAGTTAACTACTTGGTTAGCAATATTTTACCATATGGAATGAATAGTAAATATATTAAGAAATTCAAGAATGATTGTAAATCGTATATTTGGGAAGATCCTCATTTATTTAGGAAGAGATTCTGTGATTCAAAGATGTGTACCTTATGAAGAAACTTTTGCAATTATTCAAAAATGTCACGATTCTGAATTTGGAGGACACTTTGGAGTGGATAAAACTGCATTTAAAATTTTAAATTCTGGATTTTATTGGCCTACATTATTTAAAGATGTTGGAAATTATGTGAAAACTTGTGATCGATATCAAAGAATGGGAAATATATCTAGAAAAGATGACATGCCTCTAAACTTTATATTAGAAATCAAAATTTTTGATGTATGGGGTTTAGACTTCATGGGACCTTTCACACCATCATCTGGAAAGATTTATATTTTATTAGGAGTTGACTATGTTTCAAAGTGGATCGAAGCTGTAGCTTTACCAAACAGTGATTCCAAAAGTGTTTCAAAATTTTTAACGAAAAATGACTTTTACAAGGTTTGGAATGCTTAGGATAATTATCACAGATGGGGGAAGTCATTTCAGAAATATAAGAATTCAATCTTTGCTGGAAAAATTTGAAATTATGCATAGAATTACAACAGCTTATCAGCCTCAAACAAGTGGAATGGCTGAAATATCAAACAGATAAATTAAAAGAATATTGAAAAAGACTGTTAATCCTAAAAGGACTGACTGGGTTGATAGACTTGATTCTGCATTATGGGCTTATAGAACAGCTTATAAGGCACCTATCGAAATGTCACCTTATCAGTTAATTTATGGCAAAAATTATTACATACCTGTTAAACTCAAGCATAAAGCTTATTGGGTGATAAAGGAGTTCAATTATAATTTGAATACTGCAGGAGAAAAATGATTATTACAACTGAATGAAATGGAAGAGATTAGAAATGAGTCTTATGAAAATGTAAAAATTTATAAGGAATGAATGAAGAAATTGCATGACAAAATGATTTCAAGGAAATTATTCGAGCCTGGACAAAAAGTATTATTATTTATTGCATATTTAAAGCTTTTCCATGGAAAATTAAAATCTAAATGGATGGAACCGTTTATAATTGAGAAAATATACCCTTATGGAGCTGTGGATATTAAAGGCCCCAAATCTGGAAAAGTATTTAAAGTTAACGGATTAAGACTGAAGCCTTATATGGGTGAAATGAAATTAAATTACAAAGAGGCTTATGAGCTGAGTCAACCAGATTAATTTAATTAATTAGGTCGGCCTGACGACATTAAACCAAGCGCTTTGTGGGAGACAACTCATATTTATTAGTGTGAGTTAAATTATTGATGTAAGCTTATGCCTTGGTCTTGACTAAATTTGTATATAACTTCTAGAAATAGAAGGGTAACAAGTCTGTATTGGCTTAAGCTAAACATTTTCTTGAAGTATATAGAAATTGGACTTGGACCACCCCATGTCAAATGTGAGTAAAGAGGAGATAAAGTTAACCTTCGTGTGTGATTGTTTGTGATTTGAATTTTTCGTAATTGTGTTTGTGTATTGATCATACTCGTTTGTTAGACCTATTTTTACAACCAAAACTTTACAAAATTTGACAAGAAATCACTTTATTTATAGCCTATTATTCATCCCCAATCCCAGAAACACACTAATTTTGACCAAATCAATTCATTTTGGAGGAGTTAGGAAGGCTTTGGAGGCCATGGATAGAGGAAATCATGGAAATGAGGTAAGAGACAAATCTCCTAAAGATCCTCAGCCTTATTTTAGTGGTTTTATTGCTGTTAGTTGGAGAAGATGTTTAGTTGAATGGATAAGATTGAAGCGGGACTTTAAAGTATTGGTAATCGTCTCCATGAGATGTATCACCAATACGAACATTTGGAATTGCAAACCAAAATTCAATCTGATCACATGGCTGCATATCATGACGCTTAAGTAGAAATGTACGCGAAGAACAAGTGGATTGATGAAAAGATGGCTTTGGAATTTCCAAGGGCATTGGTGTTATATCCCTTCGGTCCTAGCGAACTTTATTGCGAAAGATATGGAAATTGAAGATCAGTGTTAAATAGATTCTATATATGTTTTAGGTGTGATCGAATCTTGTTTTAATGTCTTGAATATCTTATATGTGTATTTGCTAAAATTGTTCAATATGTGTTGTTGGATTCGAATGTTTGCTTTGTTGTTGTTCGCCTTATTTATAAAACGATGAACCTTGATACAAGTCTTGTACTGAAGATTTTTGAATTTGGAATGGATATTAGGATTTTGAATTGAAGAATTCGGATACATTTATGTGGATCGATACTTTCATTTTAAATTGATTGTGAAAATATTTGGAGGTTATAAAATGGATAAATACTCTCATAAGAGTAATTAGAAGTCAAATTTGATAAGATTTGGTGGAAAAAATTTAATTTAAATCGAATTTTTTGAAAGGCGAGTCTGGCGCATAGGCGCTAGAATTCGGCGCCTAGGCACCAGTTCGGCCTGAACCCGAAAACTCATCTTCTTAAACATCCATGCCATTTTTGACTCCTAAGCTTCCTTCTCCACATTATTTCGCGAAAATACCACCTAGAGATCCCATTTAGAGCCGAATTTTCAAGTTTTTGGGCTTGAAATCACCCGATTTCTTCATCTTGAGGTCAGATCTACATTCTAAACTCATTATTTTTTATTTTCAACATGGATCTTGCTCTCATCTTGAAAAATTAATATTTTGAGAAAAAAATTTGATTTTTAATGGTTAAATCCATGGGTGTTTAAGCTATTTCATGTTTGAAAAGCTTAAATTAGTTTTTTTTCCTAGATCCGTTGAATTTATTTCACGTTTTTCTTTCACGTTTAGATAGCATCCAAATCTAAGCGAGGAAAAAAACTAGAAAACTTTGATCGTAGCAAGTTCATCTCTGTTGCTGCACACTTCCAATACAATGACTTTTCTATGACTCAAAAGTTTATCTCAGAGCGAAGTTTTTATAATCCTAAAGGAAGAATTGAGGAGACAATCGTTGCACTCAACTGACAATGATTTTGCTATTTAACTGCTGTTGTCGTCATCCCGGTGGTTAGTGAATTTTATGCTATTTTTGTGGATGGGGTGGAATACGAGATTTTTGTTCGAGGAGTTGGAGTAGGATTCACTCATGAACGCATCAATATTTTCTATGGCCTGCCGCCAAACATTGAGTGTTATTACTCATGTTTATCTCCATCTGAGGAAGATTTGGACATGATCATTGCCTACCTAACTGATAGTACTGGAGCCTGGAAGACTCAGAACGGAAAAAAGGGTAAATTTTTCATCTTTTAAGCTTAATGGTGTTTCCAAGGCATGACACTACTTTATTTCTGCTTGTCTTCTTCCATCCAATCATCTGAGTGAAGTCACCAAAGATAGAGCTATTCTAAACTACTGCATTCAAGAGAAAAGTCTATTAATGTAGGGAGCATTATTTGTGATTCTGTGGAGGCTACTGCTCTTTCTAGCACATTTATTGGACTCGATTTTACATCACTGATCTATTCTATATGTCAAAGTGCTAGAGTAGTTGCTGAGCTTTCTGAGGAAAAGCTCAAGTCGACGAAGCTTATAGGAAGAGAAAGCATCAGCATTTATGATCGACTACGAGGTAAGAGTTCTACTGCACCTGCTGGTTCATTACCTACTTCAGCTAGAGCTTCTACTTCTAGACCATCTACTTCTGCTGTGCCATCATCTACATTTTGGGAAACCACGCATGATCAGTTCATAGAGCAGCAGCATGAGTTATTCTTAACTCACCGCAGAGTAGATACCATAGACAAGAAGATTGATCACCTGTCTGAGTATACACAAAGAAAGAGTGATTATGATGTTAAGTATTCAGAGTCTTTAGTAAGATTTCTGAAGGGAGATCATAATGTTCAGTTCCCTACTTGTCCCAGATTTTCACCTTATGTTGATCCTTAGGATATGCAGTTCTCTTTAGGTGATGATGATGACGAAGCTACAGACAGTGATTAGTAGCTTGACTTATCTCTAGAGATTCTTGATTCTATTTTTAGAGTGTTTTCTTATTTCTTGTGCTGTTTATTATGATGTTATTTGTTAGAGTTGTTGTGAACTTTTTTTTTTTGTTTAAACTGTTTCTAAGCTTGTCTGATGTGTGTTTACGACTGAGATGAGAATGAATTTCTATAAAAGTTTATTTCTGTTTAAGCCTATTGTTTAGTGTTCATGAATAGTTAGTAAATTTGCATGTTTAATATATATATATATATATATATATATATATATATATATAAAGATTTATTTTTAGAAATTAACTCCTGCCTACGCAAGACTTTTCTAAATATGCTTAATCATTTCTGTTATTTTCATATTGAAGCATGTGTAGAAGTAGAAGTTAGTTTTTCCTTACTACATCATTGTTATACTTAGATTAATTCCTATTTATATCTTTCTCTCATGCTTTAGAAAATTTCATAGTTCATATTTATACTAAAGCTGAAGTTTGGAGGAGGGAAAAATATCTATCAAATTTAAATATTATTTTTCCTTAAATAGCTAATATTTTCTTTAAAAATATATTAACATAACATAAGGAATGAAAATTTTTTTTAAGATTACCTAAATTTTTGAATTTATAAATAATTTAGTAAACTTAACTAAAATTTCAAAAATTTTGGTTGATTTAAGAATAGAATTATTTAGCTTAAGGAATAATAAGATGAAAATTTTTCTATTTATAGTAAAGAGAATTGTGTTTTTGAAATACTAAGGAATCAAGATTATTGCTTGAAAAAGAAAAGATTAAAATAATTTCTGAAAAATAATAAATTATTAATGTCATATTTATTAAGTAAGAATGTATAAGTTTTTGAAAATAAGTTAAAGATAGTGAAGTTCAAAATCATTAACAGGCTATCCAAAAATAATAATCCTCACTTAAAAAAAGGGGAGGTTGAAAACAATCCAAAAAAAAAAGAAGTGAGGAGAAGCTTGAGGAAATGCTTAATCAAAAATTGGCTTCACTTGAATTATCTTATAGGAAGAAAACTGATTACATTTTTAACTTAATTTCTATGTACATGTATTTTTACTAGAAAAATATTTCATGAAAATCTTTTTTCTCTTGCAAATATTCTATGTGACCTTAATATGATAAACTAAAATTATCCTTGAAATAAATGAAAAATTAGAAGTCTTATAGTTTGGTGGTTAAATGTTCTTAAATTCTTAAAATTAAACTTAATTAGTGAAATTTGGTTAATGATTTGCTAAAGCATTTATAAAATAAAAAAAAATTATAAGGAATCTTAAATATTTTAACTTCATTCCAAATGTTATCTATTTTATGTAATTAAAAGAGTTACTTGAGGACAAATAACGTTTAAGTTTGGGGGAATTTGATCTACCTAAAAAAATACTCATTTTTATGCCTTGTTTATGATTCAATTCTTAAGGATATTATGCTTTAATGAAAGGTATTTTCATGTTTTTGGATGTAGATGATTAAAAAGAGTCCAAGAAAGAATAAGAAAGAAAAATGAGAAAAAAGGAGCAAAAATGGAGCTTATGGAGTAAATTTTAGAATTATTGGCATGGCGCTTAGGCGCTAAAGTCCGGCGCCTAAGCGCCAGTTCGATACAGATGCTGTTAAGTTTTTTTGATGACTTTGGGCTATTATTTTGACGGTGTTAAGCGGTTATTGTAGCTTCTAGAAGACTGGAAGTTAGTCCTAATATATAGGACATGTGATACAATGTATTTGGACACAAGGAAATGGTCTGGATTGCGAAGAGGTGCGACCCAAAGTGAAGAGGTGTGAAAGACCTGGTCACGGAGTCCGGCCCCTAGGCGCCATATCCCGGCGCCTAGGTGCGACAATTACCTTCTAGAAGATATTTTGAATTTGGACGAATTTTGATGAGGTGCCTTAAGCAACCCTGGCAAAATTCTGAGCTCTATAAATATGAGCCCATTCTACAGAGAAAATCGCACCGAAACTCCCCCTCTTAGTACACATAACCATTTTATCATATTATGTCTCATCTCTAGTTTAATTTAGACTCTTCCATACTTAGGGTGTCACTTTATTTTGTATCTAGAGAGTTTATTTTGAGTGTTTATTGTGTGTAATTGCTGTTGGAGTCAGTAGAAGTCAGTGGAGCTCTTGGAAGAACACTTCAGATAAGTATTTGTACTTTGGTTCAAAGTTTTATAAATATGTTTTGTTGTGTTATTTTAATGAGTTCTGAGTAGTTAGTTTTCTTTCTCCTTTCAACTATGAAAAGATTATAAATTAATTAAATTTCATAGGATAATTTAATATAAAATATTTTAAAATATTGTTATGATATTAATACCTGATCTTAGTTTACTTTTTAAATTTGTCATTTAATTTGTTAAAACCTGTTGAAGAATTTTGAGACCTATCCGGAGATAAATTCTTAACTAGTAGATATCACATGAATCCTTAGGTAATCGCAGGCTATACGCGGATTATTTAAGGTGACGTGCAAATAAATAGGAAGATATTTTTTATTGGGCGTAGAATTAATTAGTTTTTAGAGTGACATACTAAATTCTAATAATTTGGTTTATAGAAAGGTAACGAGTCACTGGTAGGGCCGACCATAGCTACCCTTGGACATCTAGTAGTGTGAGTCTAGATTAACCCATTCTACTAATAAAACATCCTGAGCCTAACTATAGATTAGTCAATGTTCTTTGCACCTGAACCAAAGGGTACAGAATAGGAATGCTTCTATTTTGCACAATACTATAATCTTAATTCCCTAAAAAGATAATTAATCTATAATTCTTGGATTAGTTGAAAAAGGAGAAAGTCATTTTTTTTACTTGCATAGAATTTTAATTACTGCTTATTTTAATTTACTGCTTATTGCTTCCTTTAGTTTAGCAAAAATTACTATTTGAATATAAAAAAAAGGAGTATATATAATTTGCATAAGACAATTTCAAAATATTATTTATATATTTTACTTTTTATTTTTTCATCCTTGTAGGATCGATAACCAGGACTCTACTAGAGCCCTGTATTACTTGAACGATACGTATACTTGCGTTAAAAATTGTCACTTTTACAATAATTAAATCTAAATATAAACTTATAAAAGTAAACATCACATCAAGTTTTTGGCGCTATTTGTTGGAGGTTAAATCTTTTAAAAAGTGTTATCAATTTCTTGTATTTTAAAGCATATTTAAAGTCACATCGCATCAAGCTCCAAAGTCAAAGTGCACGAGACAAAAGACAAGATTTGACTATGGCAAGTATTTTAGTGCAAGGGCTGAGGAACGATAAGTTGATGCACTACGGTCACGTAAATTGATTCCTAAGCATGTGTTCAGTAAGCCAGGAGAAGTTATTAAAGAGATGATTTCTAGAAGGAATTAGGAGAATTACTGTTTCTTCTCTGCTCTTACTGTTATTTCTATGGTCAGAGAGTTTTATGTGAACTTACCTGCAGCACAAGAGAACTTGGTAATGGTGAGGAGGCAAGAAGTACATTTTACATCTGCAGTAATCAATATTTTTTATCGACTGCCTCCTGATATGTTTTGTTTTTATTCTAACTATCATCCTACTAAGGGAGAGTTAGATAAGCTAATGGCATTTCTGACTGATGGAAGAGGATTATAGAAGATAGGTAATGATAGAAGAGTCAATTTTCAAGCCTCTAAGTTAAATGCCACTTCTAAAGCATGTCATTATTTTATCTCATCTATGTTGTTGCCTTCAAGTCATACTAGTGAAGTGATACGGCAGACTTATATATGTAAGAATGTATGAACTCAAATTTATATATGTTTATAATAATTTTGTAAAGTCAGAACACTCAATGCAATTATACGTATCTTATCAAGTAATACAGGGCTCTAATGGAATCCTGCTTATCGATCCCACAGGGAAGTTCGAAGTATAAGAAAGTGTTTCACAATATATATATATTATAACACTGAAATCTGATACTCAAATTGCACTTAAAGTTTACTACTTACTTCTCCAACCACTATGCAGAAAACAATAATATTAAATCAAACTACAATTACTTCTAACAACTTTAAAAATAGAATTAACTAGCAGACACACTAAACTATGTATTTGAAAGGTTTTTGATATATGAGAAAAGTATCTTTGCTCTTGCAATGAGAATATGATATGTGGATTGATATGGAACAATTATTTATGTTATTGTGCTGAATGGGAGCATAGATGAATCTTTACCCTTAAAAGAGTACCCCGTCCTCTAAGCATGAAAAGAACATTGACATATCCTAAGTTTAGTCACTAAATCTAAGGCTAGGCAAGGAGGATATCGGCTCTCACGTCGGAGCTCCCACTCACCCTTCACCTGAAGGCTAACCTTCAATGTTTAGTTACTAATCTTAGAACCAATTTGGCGATTCCAGCCTGTCACCCTGAAATCTCTACATTGAAGTCCATCAAAACACATTTCCCTATTTATTTGCACTTAATTCCCATGAACTGCGCAATTCATCCATGGAAATTGAATGGATCTTTCATTATTGTTGTAGGAATTAAATCCTTTCAGATTTAATGTTCAACAACATATTTTAACATTTCAGTTGGCCAAATCGAAAAGTAAATTAAGTTCGAAATGAAAAACCATCACAATTTCTTTAATACATTAAAAACACATCAAATCCACATCAATCCATCATCATATCTCCATGCAAGAAGAAAGATAAAGGGGACTAATCAGAATTCATGAATAAGATACAATAAAACATGGATTTCATATATAAAAGAAAAGTCATACAAACCATAAAAGAAAATACAACTTATCTCTTTCTCTTCCCCAATGCAATTTCCTTGAAGTTCCTTTGAATTCTTTTCTCTCATATTTACAACACTTGATTCTCACTTTAGAATGGAAAGGAAGAAGCAATCTCTCACTTTACTCCTTCTCCTTCACTCCTTAGAGAAGAATTCCTCTCAAATCCTCACTTCTACACACTCTTCTCCTAAACCCTAACACTTAACACACACTAAAATGACTCTAGAAGACACAAGACACACATAAGAGACACTCCATTTTTTTTCCAAAAATAATTACTTATAAGTTAGAAATGAAATCCCAACAGTTTCCATAGGCATCCCTTCAAAAAGTCACCAAAACACTTTAAATTTGAATTCTACCGACTTCGGGCGTAGGTGCCGTTCTATCGTCAAAATAATGTCGTAGTCTCTAGAAAATCGCTTCGGCGGTGCCAGATCATGTTTTCCACCATTTTGCTCATTTTTGCTCATTTTTGCTTGGAATTCGTTCCTTTTCACTTCTTTTCACTCCAGTCACCTAAAATCATCATATCTGCAACAAATCATCAAAAATACCTTTCTTTAAAGTGCAATATCACAAAAAAATGGGTAAAATTATATAGCAAAACCTGTATATATTTTTGGTGCATCATGAAGTTATAGGGGAGAGAGCTCTATTGAATTATTGCATTCAGCAAGAGAAGCCTATATATATTGGAGCAATCATTTATGATTATATTTTGAATTGTGCCAGAGCTACCACTACTGCAGGTATGAGATTTCCTTCCTTGATTCATTCATTATGTGAGCGGTCTGGTCTGAAATTTGTAACTGGGGAAGAGGTTCTTCAGCCTTTGAAACCAATTACAAGTGTAAACTGATCCGCAATTTTAAATATACTTAAAAATATAAGAATTCGACACCACTACTAAAAGATATAAATCCTCAGCAATAGTGCCAAAAACTTGACTTGGAGTGTAATTTTAAATTTAGTAACAATTAAATTTGATAATCTTTTGATCGCAGAGTTACCTTTAAATGTAAGTATACGTATCGCTCAAGTAATGCAGGGCTCTAGTGGAGTCCTAGTTATCGATCCCACAGGGAAATATATTAAAGCCTACAGACTAGGATTATATAAACCAATTAAAAATCACAACTAAATCGAAATTGCCTATTTTTCACTAATACGCAATCGATAATAATATGAAATTTATATCTAAACTAGTTTTACTTACAATTTACTAATACTACTAAAGTTAAGTTCAACTATATAATAACAATAATTCTTTCTCCTTTGTTAAGATATTTAAGTGAAGCAATAATTAGAATTTGATTTATATGTGTTGTCCCAAATAGGAGCATACATATTATTTACCCTTTGGTCTAGGCATAAAGAACATTGACTAATCCTATGCTTGGTTACTGAATCTGCGGCTAGACTGGGAGGAACCGACTCTCACTTTGGAGCTCCCACGTTCCCCTCACCTGAGGGCTAACAATCTACACATCAACTTCCAAATGATAGGATCGAATTGAGGATTTTAGCCTGTCACTCTAAAATCTCTAATTCTATGCCCGATTAATATTATTTCCCTTTTTATTTGCACTTCTCCTTTCAAGGATTTACCCGTCTACCTTTCAGAGAGAAATGTGATACATACTAGTTAAGAATCCTTGGCCCACGGTCAGATCTTAAGAACTCTTCACAGATTTTAACAATACAAATGGCCAATTCATATAGTAAAGTAAGTTTAGCTAAAGTATCATCACAACTTCTTTATATCAGGTTTAATACACTAATTCATATAATCATTTCACAAAAGCATCAAAACAAAGAGAAAGACAGAACAACTACTCAGAATTCATGAAGAGGATGCAATAAAACTTTGATTTCATATAATAAAGTAATGTTCTACAAAATATAGTAAATAAACACAACTTATCTTAAATTCCTCTCCGAGAAAACTCTTTAAAGTTCCTCTGAATCACTTACTTTCTTTACAATACGCGAAATTCTTCTTCAAAATAGCAATGCAGAAAAGATCTCTCACTTCCCTTCCACTCTTACAATTCTTTTAAGAATTCCTCGCAAAATTTTTATTTGAACTCACTACTCACTAATTAACAACACTAAAATAACTATCTACTCACTAATAGACACAATAGTTGACTCTTTTTGATACTTTGGACTTTCTAGTAAACACGTACGAGACACTTTTTCTGGCCTAAAATGGATCTTTTTAAAGTTGTAGAAGAGTCTCTAAGGGTTTTGCAGGAACCCCTTCGAAAATCATCCATATTCGACGTATTTCTAGAAAGATTCATCGATCCCGCCATTGGCAGCCTCGAACAGCGCTGTCGGAGGCCTTCTAGAAATAGTACTTTAAACAAGCCCCGCCATCGATGGCCTCGACCTCACCATCGGCAGCTTCCCTTGCAATTTATTCTGAACTCTCGGGAAAATCACGCCATCGACCTCGCTGTCGGCGCCCTAGGTTAAATTTGCATAAGTTTGTACTTTTTGCTCCAAATTTTCTCCTTTTTGCATGTTTTTGCTCTTTTGTTCTTAAATCTTTATATTTGCAGAAAAACACCAAAAATACCCTTCTTTAAAGTGCAATATCATCAAAATCAGTATAGAATAGGCATGAAAATATTAACCCTTTTCCTTCGGTCATAAACGTTGGAGCTTACACTGTACATTCAGAGTTTGGCTGGAGAGGAGGATTTGGTAGGGCTTCTACTGCTTCTGCCTCTGCTTCTACTGCTTTTACTTCTTGTGGTACTACTTTGCGAGGTTCATCATCTAGTGATTCACTAAGTAGTTTGTTGAGAAAGATTTTGAAGAAGGTGAGTCTTACTCGCGAGCATGTTAGAGACATGGATGGTAAGATGGATAATATGGAAATATATATTGGAAAACATGATTAATATGAGGAGAATTATTAGCATTATTTGGATAGATTGATTAGAGGTGATCTGAGTGCTGAGATGCCCCCTCATCCATTTTATATACCTTATGTGTCATCCATAGATTAGAACGAGCAAGATGATGATGATGATGAGGATGATTAGTAGATTTGTTTTTTTTTGTGTTACTAAGTTTCTATTGATGTAAGACCCGACCCGCAATTACGCAGTAATTTGACTTCCAAAAGATGGCCAAAAACTTGACCCAATTTATAAATAACGGCTAGTGTACAAAATCTTAAATGATATAAACATTGAAAAATATTTTATACACTAGGGGTACTACGCAAATATACGTATGATTTCAAGTAATATAAAGTTTTCTTTAAAAACCCCAGTATCGATCCCACGAGGAAGTGAAGTAAGAAGTCTTTAATCAAATTCTAGTCTACTACAATTACTCCTTAGGTTGGAATGTCGATTAAAATTGTGTTTTATCTAGCAACTACTCCTAAATGCAAGTGTTAAATGTAAAGATAGTAACTATAACTAAATGCAAATAATAATTCTAAAAATAACCCTTTTTGGATGAGTTGGTTTGGAGAATTCTGAGATATTAAAAACTACTATTCTTATGTAATGAAATAGATAATGTATAGGCATGAGATGCATTTAATATTGTATGTGCCAAATAGGAGCAATCCTATTCTTTACCCTTTGGTCCAGGCATAAAGAACATTGACTAATCCTATGCTTGGTTACTGAATCGCAGGCTAGGTCGGGAGGATACCGACTGCCACTTCGGAGCTCCCACGTTCCCCTCGCCTGAGGGCTAACATCTACACTTCAGCACCCAAACGATAGGACCAAATTGAGGAGTTTAGTCTGTCACTCTAAAATTTCCAATTTTACTCCCGATAATTATATTTCCCTATTTATTTGCATTCAATCCCTATTAATTTCACCATCCATGGAATTTGAATGTGGTTTCACTTTGTTGAGAATTACACTGCCCATTTGGGACAATGCAATTACAACGAATTTTAACACTACAATGGGCCCTTATTGCAATGTAAATGAAGTGCAAGTAAAAATCATCACATTTATAATTAAATTTACTTCTACCATGCATCACAAAATCCTAAACATGATTTCTACACATAACAAAAGAAATGTAAAAGGAAAACAATGGCATAATCTTATTAGGCCACTATTTTTAAAGTAGAAGAAAGAGTAAGAGAGATACTTCATAAAGCATGAAGAAAACACAAAGGAAACTTCATTTAACCAAATAAAATCCACTACATAAATGTTTACAAAATCATAAGATAATGAAGAACAATACTTAGCTTTTTCCCTTTGAAAGAAAGACGAAAATCTATCCCATAAAGTCTCCCGACAATCCATGTAATGCTAGCGAAATCCCTTACAAATTCTCTTAAAGTCTCCTCTCCAATCTCTCCAAAATGGTAGAAATCTACATTTCTACTCTTAATCTAAGAATCATAGACATTCCTCAAGTTTTTCTCTCCTTTCCTCTATTGTTTCTCTCTAATCTACACATTTCTAACACAAATTTGCCATTTTTAAAGAGCATGGACGAATTCCGAAGAGTTTCCTTAAGCAACCCTTCGAAAAAGCTTCCAAATATGTCGAATATTGGCCCAAAACCGCCAAAATTCGGTTCATGGTCGTCTAGGCCGCTGTCGGGGGGTTCGAGGCCGCTGTCGATGGCCTTTTTGTTCACTTTCGGTGGTCTCGGGAAAATCTCATCGTCGGCGAGCAGGCTGTTGCGCGGCTCCACCGTTTCGCTCCGTTTGGCTCCGTTTGGCTCCGTTTCAACACTGTTTCGCCCCATTTCAGTTGCGTTGCGTTCGTAATAGGTAGCCCTACAAAATAAGCATAAAAACAAATTTTTTTAAAGTATAATCTCATTCAAAAATATGCAAGAAGTGTAAGAGAGATTAATCATCAATAGACTTATCGAAAGGTGTCAGGGCAGAATTTCATTTCTTGCTCGTTTTTGCTCCAAATTGCACCGTTTTTGCTTCCTTTTGCTCAAATCACCATTTCTTGTACCTAAAACCAATAAACATACAAAATACCTTCCTTTAAAGTGTAATATCATCAAAAATGAGTAAAATGATATAGCAAAAAGCGTATATATTTTAGGCGTGTCAAAATCCTCCAAACTTAACTGTTACTTGTCCTCAAGTAACACTTTTACTACATAAAAATATAACTCAAGGCAATGTACTTTTCACCTATAAGACACTAAAATTTTTCATTCAAAAGAATATATTGGTTAGATTTTTAGAAAGAAATTCAGTAACTCAGGTTAACGCTATAGGTATAAGAATATTCAGCAATCAAGTCTAAGGGTTCTAGTCTTCTATTTATTTCAAGATAAACCATAATTTGTTAAATTAAGAGTGCCTTGAAAGATTATGTGAAAAAGGAGTTCATACAAACTTCATCAGAATGTAGGCCAATACTTTAAATATAAATTCAGAAATGAAATCAAGTTCTCCCTTTAGGGTGACTCAAGTGAAGCCAATTTTTGATTAGACATCTCCTCAAGCTTCTCCTCATAATTATTTTTTTCTTTCTTCTTTTTTTTCTTTTCTTTCGGGATCATTTCCAATCCCATTTTTTCACTCTCTTTTCTTTTTTTATATATATTTTTTAATGAGGATTACTATATCTGGATAGCCTGTAATGATTTTGAACTTCACTCTCCTCTTTCTAAAGTTCAAACTTGAAACACATCCTTACTTTATAATTAGGTATGAGCCCTATTATTCATCGTAAAGTCACAATCTCTTCTTAACACATAATACTTTAAGTCTCTTAACATTTCAAAAATACTGTTTTCTTTACCTTAAATAGTTAACTATAATCAAATTCTTTCATACCAATTATCTTATCCTTATAAAATTAACTTTTACTACTAAAAACTTTCATCCAATCCTTCCAATTCAACTGAAATAAAAAGTTTTAGTTATCTCAAGTGAGGTTCAATTGCCAAAAGTTATGTTAATAATTTTTGAAAATATATTAATTGAGAACAAATAAGAGTTAATATTTTTCTTCCCCCCAAACTTAAATTTTAAAATATTTTGCAATTAATTCCATAAAATGCTGCAGGAAGAAAAAGTAAAGGTTGAATCTACTTACTACTAAAACTTCCTATCAAATTCATATCATGTATAATCAGGATAGAAAGACTGCAGGAAAAAGTAAATCTAGCCTAAAATAAGCTTGTAATAAAATTACACTAAAAAGAAGTATTTTTACTTTAAAATTTTATTTTTCTTCCTACCCCCAAACTTAATTTTTAACATATATAGCATTCAGTACAGAAAATATAAGCAGGAAGAAAATAATTTAGAAATTTTATCTACCACAAATGTCTATCAAAATCATTTACAAGTATTCATTAGGACAGAACAATATGCAGCAGAAAGTAAATCTAAACTAATCATGCCAGAATGAAATTAACTAAACCAAAGTCTAACTAGTGTAGCATGTTTCAGCAAGGGAATATAAAAATGCTCTTCAATACCTAAATAAAGTTGTAACATAAACATAAACACACATATGATAAATGAGGTTAATTCATCCTTTAACTCATCACATCACATTGATTTACTTTCAATTTCTAACGGAATCACTACACTAGTAAATTAGGTAATTTAAAATGATTTTATATATTATAATCTCAAAGATAAGATTATCCCTAATAAATTGGTTCATAGGCACCAATCTAAGGCATCACCTAATCCTTATAATTACGCACCTCTAACAGTTATAAAGATAGTGTAAGATTATCCATATGGTGTTCATCAAATAGGTTCGTGGCTCCTACCTAATGAAAATAAAGTTAGAGAAAAGAGGTAACAAATTAAGATGGAACTATCAATGTTTAAATTCATCATTTCTCTTGTAAAACTTAAGTCTGGGTGAGACCCAAGTTATAGCAGACTCATTAATCCAACAACTACAAGAGATCAATTCTAGCCATAATAAGAAGTTACGAAATCACCTCCCTCATGACACACAAAGATCAAATCAAACTATTAATAATCCAAACATCTACCAACAACAATCAAACTGATCAATCCACTATAAAGCAAATACAATAGATCACTAACAATCATGACTCTCAAGCACACTAAATCAAAAAACACTAAATCAAAGCACACTGATAACTATGGGTTGCCTCCCATAAAGTGCTTGGTTTAACATCATTAGCCCGACAAATGATTCCACCTGGATCAAAATTCCATTTAAGTAATCTCGATCAATCGCCCAATCATTTCCAGATCCAGGGACTCCTATAAAATCCTTAAATTTTAATTCTTCATTTAGATCTTTCTTTTTAGATGGATTTATATCATTGTTCCTCATAATTCATTTTAGATCCAATATTCTTCTATTGATGTTCTGAATCTGCATATTAATATCATCCTTGAAATTTATAAGAAATGAATTTTTATAAGATACTTCAATATCTCCCAAATTTTGGATCAGATTCTCTTTAGATAATTCAAATTCAGGATCAATAGTTTCTATGTTACTGTTCTGTTTCAAGTTATCTTCCAATTCTTCCCCTTTATAATTATTAAATGATTGAGGATCTATCTTAGTTGAGGAAATATGTTTTTCTAATTCCCTAGAAATTTCTTCCAATAGTCTTCCAATATCCTTATCCTCTTTTCTTAACTCAAAGTTATTTTGAAATTTATCCTTAAATTCTCTTCCAAGTCTCAGTTCAATAATTTTATCTTGTTCATCATTTAATTCAGGTTTTTCTTGTGATCGAGTCGCATCTAAAGATATAAAGACTGGTTGTGTAGATGAATTCCGTAAATAGAAAGACTTTAAAATTATATGGGGTACATCCATCTTAAGTTCATGAGATTTTTCAACAAATGGAATTAAATGTTTACTACTTTTAGTAGCGTCCATCATTTCACACCTCTCCTGAAGATACATGCAGTCTTCCTTAAGTAACGTTTTCGAATCATCATGAAAATATATTTCAATCTCATCTTTTAATTTACTCTCAAAACTTTCTTGGAAATGGTCTTTACTTAGATAATCAATTTCATCTATCCAAAAACAATCATCATCTTTTCTCTCAGCTGGATATTTCATTGTCTTCAATACATCAAAAGTGACTTCATGGTCATTAATATTCATAGTCAACTCTCCTTTTTTCACATCTATCATAGCTTGTCCAGTAACAAGGAAAGGTCTCCCTAAAATAATTGGAATTTCTTTATGTTCCTCCATATCTAATACAATAAAGTCCAAAGGAAAGATAAATTTATCCACTTTAACAAGCACGTCTTCTATAACTTCTTTTGGATAAATGATAGATCTATCAGTTAACATAAGGGTTACAGTAGTGGGAGAAATATCAACTAAACCTAACCTTCTAAATATAGATAGAGGCATCACATTAATGTTCACTCCTAAATCACATAAAGCTTTTCCACATAATTTTTTTCCAATTGCACAAGGAATTGTAATGCTACAAGGATCTTTAAGTTTCTGAGGAAAATTTTTCTGAAGTATGGCACTACACTCCTCACTTAGTGCAACTGTCTCATAATCCCCAAATTTTAGTAGTCCTTGAAAGTGAAAAATACTTAGCTAAGAATTTCTGAGTTAACTCCTCCCAATTTTTAATAGAGCCAGGTGCTAACGAGTATAACCACATTTTAGCCTTATCCCTTAGTGAGAAAAGAAAAAACCTTAGTATAACAGCATCATCTGACATGCCATTATAACGAAATGTAGCACAAAGTTCTAGAAAATTAAATAAGTGTAAATAGGGATCCTCCGAAGGAGTTCCCCCAAACTGATTGTTCTGCATCAGTTGGATAATCTCAGGATTTATTTCAAACGAGTCAGCTTCTACGACAGGGTTTTGTAGACTAGAGTGAATTTCATCTGTCTTAGGATTTATGTAATCCCTCAATGATTTATGATGATTTTCTAAGTTATTATCTTGAAAGTTTTCCATTTCCATTTCTAGTTTTTCGAGTACTTTCTGTATTTTTATTTTTTTATTTCTTCAAACTCAGGATCAAAAGGTACAAGTCCTGCAGATCCTATGTTTCGCATATGCAACATAACAAACAATATATAAAAAATTAAACAAATAATAAATGAAATATATTCAACACAACAAAACATTTTCAAGAACAACTTATTTTTCACACAAACAGTTTTTTCACAACACTTTTTCATATAAAAACACTTTTCACACAAAACTATTTTTACGACACTACAGTTTTCCAAGTCTAAGCCTAATTATTTCAACTAAAATTCTCCTAAAGTTCTTACCGAAACTTCCCCG
Organism: Papilionanthe hookeriana x Papilionanthe teres; assembly: GCA_022702705.1. Classification (NCBI taxonomy): domain Eukaryota; kingdom Viridiplantae; phylum Streptophyta; class Magnoliopsida; order Asparagales; family Orchidaceae; genus Papilionanthe; species Papilionanthe hookeriana x Papilionanthe teres. The sequence continues at coordinate 119,201,028 of CM040431.1, forward strand.
GCAACGGCGCCAAAAACTTGACCCGACCCGCAATTACGCAGTAATTTGACTTCCAAAAGATGGCCAAAAACTTGACCCAATTTATAAATAGCGGCTAGTGTGCAAAATCTTAAATGATATAAACATTGAAAAATATTTTACACACTAGGGGTACTACGCAAGTATACGTATCGTTTCAAGTAATATAGAGTTTTCTTTAAAAACCCCAGTATCGATCCCATGAGGAAGTGAAGTAAGAAGTCTTTAATCAAATTCTAGTCTACTACAATTACTCCTTAGGTTGGAATTTTGATTAAAATTGTGTTTTATCTAGCAACTACTCCTAAATGCAAGTGTTAAATGTAAAGATAGTAACTATAACTAAATGCAAATAATAATTCTAAAAATAACCCTTTCTAGATGAGTTGGTTTGGAGAATTTTGAGATATTAAAAACAACTATTCTTATGTAATGAAATAGATAATATATAGGAATGAGATGCATTTAATATTGTATGTGCCAAATAGGAGCAATCCTATTCTTTACCCTTCGGTCCAGGAATAAAGAACATTGACTAATCCAATGCTTGGTTACTGAATCTGCGGCTAGGCTGGGAGGATACCGGCTGCCACTTCGGAGCTCCCACGTTCCCCTCGCCTGAGGGCTAACATCTACACTTCAGCACCCAAACGATAGGACCGAATTGAGGAGTTTAGCTTATCACTCTAAAACCTCCAATTCTACGCCCGATAATTATATTTCCCTATTTATTTGCATTCAATCCCCATGAACTTCACCATCCATGAAATTTGAATGTGGTTTCACTTTGTTGAGAATTACACCGCCCATTTTGGGACAATGCAATTACAACGAATTTTAACACTATAATGGGCCCTTATTGCAACGTAAATGAAGTACAAGTAAAAACCATCACATTTATATTTAAATTTACTTCTACCATGCATCACAAAATCCTAAACATGATTTCTACTCATTACAAAAGAAAACTAAATGAAAAACAATGGCATAATATTATTATGCCACTATTTTCAAAGAAGAAGAAAGAGTAAGAGAGATACGTCACAAAACATGAAGAAAACACAAAGGAAACTTCATTTAACCAAAGTAAATCCACTACATAAATGTTTACAAAATTATAAGATAATGAAGAACAATACTTAGCTTTTTCTCTTTGAAAGAAAGATGAAGATCTATCCCATAAAGTCTCCCGGCAATCCATGCAATGCTAGCGAAATCCCTTACAAATTCTCTCAAATTCTCCTCTCCAATCTCTCCAAAAGGGTAGAAATCTACATTTCTACTCTTAATCTAAGAATCATAAACATTCCTCAGGTTTTTCTCTCCTTTCCTCTATTGTTTCTCTCTAATCTACACATTTCTAACACAAATTTGCCATTTTTAAAGAGCATGGACGAATTCTGAAGAGTTTCCTTAAGCACCCCTTCGAAAAAGCGTCTAAATACGTCGAATATTGGCCCATAACCGCCAAAAGTCGGTTCATGGTCGTCCGGGCCGCTGTCGGTGGGTTCGAGGCAGCTGTCGGCGGCCTTTTTGGGCACTTTTTGGTGGTCTCAGGAAAATCTCGTCGTCGGCGAGCAGGTTGCTTCGTGGCTCCACCGTTTCGCTCTGTTTGGCTCCGTTTCAACTCCGTTTTGCCCCATTTCAGTTGTGTTGCGTTCGTAATAGATAACCCTACAAAATAAGCATAAAAACAACATTTCTTTAAAGCGTAATCTCATTCAAAAATATGTAAGAAGAGTAAAAGAGATTTATCATCAAAATACTTACCGAAAGGTGTTAGGGCAGAATTTCATTTCTTGCTCGTTTTTGCTCCAAATTGCACTGTTTTTGCTTCCTTTTGCTCCAATCACTATTTCTTGTACCTAAAACCAATAAACATACAAAATACCTTCCTTTAAAGTGTAATATCATAAAAAATGAGTAAAATGATATAGCAAAAAGCGTATATATTTTAGGCGTGTCAATGTACTGATGTATGTTGTGTCTTGTGTTTTATTTTGATGTTGTGTTTGTGGTGTGAACTTTGGATATATGCTGATTATAGTTGGACTATTTTGATGTTGTGTTGGATTGATATGCTATGTGTTACTTTGTGTGATATATGTGTAGTAGTAAATGTTTTAATGTGTATGCCGTGTAAGAGTTTTTATAGTGTGTACTTTATTTCCAAAACCGTTAGGAGAATATGGAACACTATTAAAAACTATTATTTAAAAACTACATGTTTAAAACTTTTCAAAATCTACTTCTTCCTTTTGTTATCTAGTATTGGTGTAATTTTATTTATTTTCGGTTGGTCTGTATTTTCTTTGAAAATATCCACTATTGTAGAAGTCCTTTGAAATTTTGAAATTTCTATTTAATGAAAAAGTGAAAAAATTGAATTTGATTTCTTTTTACTCCTTTTTTAAATTGTTATAATTGCATATTTAGAATATTAAGATTTCTGCAAGCATGTTATGTTAGTTTTTAATTCTCATCTATGTATCATTTCTTATGCTTAAATGTTTTATCCTAACTAAAAATTAATGTTTCGGGGGGGGGGATTTTGAAAATAGAAAATTTTTCAAAAACCTAAAATTTTATTTGTTCTCAAGAATACTTAAAATTAATTTGAATTTTGATGGAAAACAATTATGTATATGAAGTTATATTAGGGGAACAAATTTTTGAATATAGAAATGAATAAGAGAATTTAGTTAAAATTTATAGTAATAATGAAAATTTTAAACTTAAAATTTTCTTAGTAAAGAAGTGTAAAATATATTTTAACTATCTTTAGTAAGAAATGTTGTAGTATTGGATAAATAGAAGATCTCACTTTTATTCTTCAAAGCATAATTATCTTTTATTGAGGAGTAATTTTCAAATATTATTATTATGATTTTTAAGTGAAAGATGTATATCAGACCTTTATTTTAAATGAAAGGGTGGAATTCAAAATCATTAAAGGCCTATCCAGATACAGTAATCCTTGCCTTATTAAAAAAAATGTGAAAAATGTATGTTAAAAGGAAGGAGAAGCTTGAGGATTTAAGGGCCTAATCAAAAATTGGTTCCATACCTAAAGTATATGATATAAGTTCTGAGAAAATCTAAAGCTTAAGGTTATAATATAGTGAGTAAAATTATTTTCAAATAAAGATTTTTAAGTGAGAAAAATAAGTGTGTGTATCCTATATTTTTAAAAATCTACAAGTATTTATGAATTAGATAAAAACCTATATTTTACATTATCTTTTACCTAAGAACTTTCTAAACTTTAAGCTGGTCTTAATTATTGAAATTTTTTTCTAAATTGGACTATTCCATTTCTAGAACAAAATTTTGTTACCTTCCTAAGAAACCCATTACATAATTTCCATGCTAAAATTTTCTATGTGATTAAGAGTCACTTGAGGACAAGTAACATTTTAAGTTTGGGGGATTTTGATACACCTAAAACATACAAGATTTTTATGCACATTTTTATACCTATTTTTGATGATACTGCACTTTAATGGAAGGTATTTTATATTTTTCTTACAGGTATGATGAAAATGAGTGATTATGATGAAAGTAGCAAAATTGGATCAAATTTGGAGCAAAAAAATGAAAAATGAAAAATTGGACATTGGCGACTAAGCACCGCCTGGTCGACGCTTCGGTGCCACGGTTAAAAATCAGATTTTCTTCATTTTTTGCACCAATCTCAAGGGTGTTTGAAGCAACATTTGGCGAGAACTTCCTTAAGTTCCCATGGGCGGCAAATTTAAATGAAGGGATGCATCTTTTGGTGGATATGTTGAATCTGGACATGATTTGAATAAACACCATGACACCTTTTGAAAGAATATAAAAAGCATCCACTTTTATTTTTACTTTTAGTATTTTATTGTTTATTGTTTTTAAAGTCTTTTGGAGTTAGTTAGTTTAGTTTTAAAGGAGAAACGGTTGGTCTGAAACTTTCTTTCCACCAATTTTCTTTCAACCATTCATCTAGTTTTATTGAAGTCTAAAGTCAGAGTTGGAGCCACAGAGTTGGGTGCCAACCTCTGTAGTGTTGTCCTGTGGAAAGTCAATTTTCAAAGGAACTTCAGGAGTCTTGTGGAGAGGATTTTCAGATAAGTGTTTACTTCTGTTTTTACATTTAGTTTTTAATTAAAACTTGTCGTGTTTTCATTATGATTTTTATTTTCAAATCAATGTGTTCTTGTGTTTTCTCCATGAGTTATGAGTATTTTTCTTTATCTTTTTCTTTCTTAAATAAAGAAGTAATTAAATTATGTAGGATTGTTGTGGAACATATAAGTGTTTAAAGTTGGAAATAGTTGTGAAGACTTAATTTCACAAACTTAATTTACTTCTTAATTTGGCTAGTTAAGATGTTAAAATTTGTTTTGAGTTTATGTAAGATCCATTGTGGTTTTGTCTTAAACAGCAATTGCTAAAAATCACATACAATTATAAGGGTGAGAATTGTAGTCCATATAATTGAATGAAATATATTAGAAGATATGTTTTTAATGGTGAGTAAAATTAGAGAACTTTAGAGTGACAAGCTGAAGCCCCTAATTTGATTTGATATTTTAAATTTTGTTATGAGAAGTTATTCCCTAGATGGAGGGAATCGAGAGAACTTTACAGTGAGAGCTGGTATCATCCCTGCCTTACCATTTTTAAAATTTTAAAATTTCAAATTAATCAATGTTCTTTATAGAACCAAGTAACGGTAAAGAATAAATTTGCTCCTATTCTTCACAAAACATTTAAATACTTCTGCAACAATACTTTCATAATCATTACTGTTTTATAAGAGAAAGAAAAAGATATTTTATTTCCTAGTGTTTTATATCGTGTTTTAAAATTCTGATAATTTTCATTTCTTGCTTAGCTTTTTATCAAAAATACCAAAAACAACTTTCAAACTTTACAAATCAAAACATACTTTCAAAAGTCATTTAAAAAGTAAAAATAGAATTTCTTATTTCTTTAAAAAGTTTTTACATTTCCCTATGTGTTCGATATCTCGGGGCTTAATCTGAAAGTCCTATATTACTTGATGAATGATACGTATACTTGCATAGTATCTCATATTATAAAATCATAATTTTCATATCTAAATCGTTAGCACATATATTTGTCGAGGATCAATCATCTAAGAAAGAAAAAGAAAATGTAAACTACTCAGATTTCATGGAGAAAACACAAACACAACTTGATTTGAAAATATAAACCATAATGAAAACATAACAAATCTTACTTAAAAACAAAGTGTAAAAACAAAGATAAATACTTATTTGAAAATCCTCTCCACTAGACTCTGGAAGTTCCTATGAAATTTTGCTTTCCACAATTCAACTCTACAGAGGTTGGTGCCCAACATTGATGACTCAAATACAATATTTAGACTTCAATAAAAGCTAGATATAAGGATGAAAGAAGATTGGTGAGAATAAGGCTTCACACCAACCCCTTTTTCCTTTCTTACTCTCTACTCACTACTAACAACTATAGAACTACACTACTTTTACACACTCTCCAGACTTCAAAAGACTCTCTAAAAAGACTCTAAAAAAGAATTCTATAAAGGAAATCTCAAATAAGAGAACTCTCTTGCAAATTATGAGGCTTCATTTTAATTATTTTTCAAGAGGTGCCTTGGTGTCTCTTCAAATCATGTCCAGATTCAATGTCTCCACGAAAAGATGCATACCTTCAATCACATTTGCACCTAAAGGAAGTTAAGGAAGTTACCACCAAAAGTTTTTTCAAACAACCCTTGAGAATGGTGCCAAATTTAATTAAAGTTCGATTTTTAACTGTGGCGCTTAAGCGCCGACACTTTGGCGCTTAAGCGCCGACACTTTGGCGCTTAGGCGTCAGAGGCCAAATGTTTTAAACTTCATAATTTTGCTCCAAATTTGATACTTTTTTTCCTCCTTTCATCATAATTATTCATTTTCATCATACCTGCAAGAAAAAATACAAAATACCTTCTATTAAAGTGCAATATCATTAAAAATAGGTATAAAAATGTGCATACAAATACTGTATGTTTTAGGTGTATCAGGCAACCCACAGTTATGAGAGTTTGCTTGTTTGATGTGTTATTTGTGTTTGTTTACTACTTAATTAAGTCCTACCCTTCTTTAAATATTATTAACAACATTAAAGAAATGAATCAAATCAAAGTTTGGAATGAATTTTCACAAAACAAAGTTCGGCAAAAATTGAACTAGCGCCGAACCGCTCTGTTATCAGCGTCAGACAGCGCTGTTGTTTAGAAAACAATTTTTTTCTTTAAATTAAATTTTTGGTGGTTATAGGCAGCTATTCTTCCACATGAACTCCCAAAAACCGCCCCTAGACGCAGAAACTACCAGAGGAACCAAAAGGGAAGATTCCAAATCTCATCCAAATAGATTCTGACTCGATAGAAACTTCAACATTTCAAATTTTCAACTGTAGAAAGTTCATCAATTTTGAAGTGCAACGTCCATTCAATAAGAACATATTAAAGATGAGGTTGGTTAAAGAGCGAGGCTTTGTGAATCGAGGTACAAATTCTCCTAATACTCAAATGGAAGGAATCATTATTCAGAGACATTGGAATTGTTATGTTATACTACTATCGCCGTAGTTGTCCCTCTTCATGGAATTAATCAAGGATCAGTCTATGTGTGAGGTAGCTTTGTCACTTTTACTCTTGCAAAGATTAATGATTTATACATGATTGAGATTATGCCGATCTGCTACTATTCAAACTTTACCCTAACGAAGGACAACATGAATAATATATACAGATATTTGATGGATGAAAGTGATGAATGGGAAATGAGAGATAACAAGTATGTAAGTTTTTCGACCACATTGTTAAATCTTACATCGAAGCACTTACATTATTTTATATGTCCAAAATTACTCTCAACTATGAAAATCAGTAAAGTAACTAAGGAATCTGTTATTTTGAACTATTATATTCAAATGGGGATGCCTATTGATGTTGGTTCAATAATTGTTAAATCTATTTTGGGATTGATCATTCATGGATCAAAGTATGGGCTTGGATATCCTTCCACTATATTTCTCCTCTGCAGTTAATCATAAGTGCTATATGAGAATTGGGAAAGAGTACTTGTACCTTGGAAGCCTATAGACCCAACGAATGAACAGAGTAACCAAGCACTTGGTGATATGAATGACATGAGTATAATTAAAGAACAACCATCTCAGAGTTCGACGCTTATTCTTTCTTACTTTCCTGAAAGTTCACAGATTATTTTGAAGAAAAATAAGAAATTGGAGAAGGAATTTCAACACTTGATGAATGCAATCAACAATCTACAAGATTTCTTTAATCATCTAGATTAGAGAATGAAGGAAGACTTTGATCATTCTGGTTATCTCAAAAGAAGTTTGATACGTATGATGAGAAGAAAAGGTTGGATTGATTAGGATTCTACTGAAGAATTCCCATTTCGTCCATTCTACAATCTGTTCATTCATGTTCAATTAATTGAAGATTTAAGAGTTGATGATAGTTATGAGGAAGAATGAAGACTTAATTATTGTATTTTTGGGTTTATGTGCTTGAACTGATTGCTTCGCTTTGCTTAGATGTTATATTAGGACTTGATTTATTGTTTACTTTTTAGCATTATTTTATTGTAGTTGTGAGCGACGCTGAATTTTAGAATTTCATGGCTTGATAATGTGTAGCTTTTAGGGTTATTTATAGGTGTTTGTAAATTGGATTTATATATTAAAGTAATATTTTGGGTTGTTTGTGTTAAAAAATATCATTTGCCATGGATTTAGTATGTTATTCATTGCTTAATTTGACTAATTAGACGATAGAGCAAACTTGAAAAGATCAAAATTGTAAAAGAAAGTTGGAAGCCCAGCTTTTGAACTGGCGCCGAACGGCGCTATCGGACTGCACCAAAAGATAGAGAGTTTGTCCTTTATAGTAGAAAATTGTGTCTGATGGCACTGTCACCAGTGCTGGAACGCGCTTGACCAGAAAAAGACCTTAAACCCCAAAATTTCGTGATTTAACCTTGGAACCCACCATTTTGCCCAAACCATCATCTTCTACCTCCAGCCAAGGTCGATTTTTACACCTAGTGCTCACTTGCATTTGGATTTGAAGTGATTTCATGGCCGAAAAAGTTTAGATTTTATATTCTATTGGTAAGAGCTACACATTAAACTAATTTTTTTTTTTACTGTGAAAATCTCATACATTAGGATGATTTGAATTTTGAGGTTTTTAGAGAAAATTTGGAGATTTTCCATGGAATTGGAGTTCTTATCTATTTAAATTTACTTTAGGGGCCATTACATTGCAATTTTGAAATTGATTTGGATAAATTTGATATTATTAGAAAATTGACTCCAATAATGGCTAATGGGAAGAGAAAATTTGATTATGATGAGAGTAAATTTGTGAATTTCAAAGCTTATTCCTGCTTCCGTACATTTCTTAGCAATAAGAAGTATATTTAACAAAAAGCCTTGGAAAATCCTAGAAGTGTGATTGAAGAACTAATTGCAAATCATCAAAGAAAATTTTTTGTTATTTTACTGCTGAAGCAATATTGGGGATTGTAAGAGAATTTTATGCAAATTTATACTATTCTGAGAGAGAATATATCCTTGTTAGAGGACAAATGGTTGAATTTATCCCTACCCTCATCAATGCATTTTATCAGTTAAGGGAAAAATTCTTATGTGAATACAAAAATTTTCGTGTTACTAGTGAAGCATTAAATATGATTATGAAATATTTGACTCACAGAAAAGGGGAATGAAAAATTAAACATAAACAAAAACTTAATTTCCCCCTTTCAATATAGAATCCTGCATCGGAAGCCTAACATTATTTCATTTCTATAAGACTTTTGCCTGCCATCCATCATAGTGAGGTTACTGTAGATAGAGGTGTTCTGAATTACTGTATTTAGAACATGAGGAATATCATTATTTGGGCTATTATTCATAAGATTATTTTGACAAGTTCGAAAGGAGAGACTATAGGTGGACTATGACACCCCGGCCTGATTCATGCCTTCTGTATTCAGTCAGGTGTAGCAACTGAAGACAATGATGAAGTAGTCCAACCCCTGAAGCCCATTAGTAAATTAAATTTGAAAACCTATGAAGCACATGTAGGATGGAAATGGAGTAAGAAAGCTATTGAACCTTCTTCTAGTCATGAGAGACCGTCTGCATCTAGGGAACCTACTCTGCATGATGTTATGGATCAGTTTGAGAAGTTGAACACCAGAGTAGAGAGACTAGAAACAATGAATAAGATAAATTATGATTATCAAATGTTGTGGCGAGAATATGAGATAGCTTATCATCACGCACATATGAGATTTTTCAGGAGAGCCACTAGTGCTGTATTTCCTCATACCCTGAGTACACTCCAGTCCGGCCTGATGAACCTAATGATGGTGGAGCTCCTACAGATGATGATTGGTAGTATATGTATTTTTATTATCATTATATTTTGTATCTATTAATGTATTAGTGACATACCTGAGACTCTCTCTGATTTGAATTTGTGATGTAATTTGTATTTGGTTGTGTTTGTAGCAAACTTTATTGTGATGAATGTGATGTGATAATGGAGTTTGCATGTGTTTAGTCTGTTAGTTTAATCTGTGATAGTAACAGTTGGATGTTAATGTTATGTGCTTAGTTGATGTTTTATGTTTTATGATTTTAATCTTCATCCCACGAAAATTTCTAATCCATATTTATATGTAGAAATGCTCTTAATTATTTCAAGCATACTGTTCTAATTTATGAAGAAGACCTGCCTAAACTCAAAGGTATGAAAACCCAACATATTTATGTTTGAGTTATATATGTTTATATATTTTCTTTCTTCCCATGTAAATTGTACTGATATTCAAAAATTTAAGTTTGGGGGAGGGAAAGAATTAACTTGTTGAGCTCAATTTTGGTGAGGTATTTTGCTTCTCTCTTTAGTACTTAGGATCTAGCCTTAGGCTTTTCCTTTGACTAATCTTAGAGGACTATAAATGGAACCTACCATTTCGAAATTCAAACTACTTCTTAACTCCCTGTAAACCCCACAAGCTTGATTGTAGACCCCTAATCACCTAGAGGGTTGAAATCAAATGTGGAGGTTTCAAGGATGAGTTCCCTATAAGACTTTTTGGCCTTAGGAATACCCTTGATGGCCTGGTCTGGTGAGGGTTGACTTGCACATACACAACACACTCACACACATTCTAAGTCCTAAAACCACACTCTCACCCAACTTGACTTCCTGACTCATATAGGTAATTCATATGGATGGCCCTTAACCCCTAAGCCCCAAGCTAAGAGGGTAAGGAACAACATAGTGAATGCCTCAAATGAGTCCTCTCATGGCTCATATGGGCTTAATATGGCTTCATGGCTCAACCAAAGTGATTCCATTTCACTCACATTTGATCAATCTTCCTTTTTTCAAAATTTCAGTTTTTAACCCCCGGGCCCCGGACCCACCAAACCTACCAAATACCCTTGAAATGACCCAAAATTTGCAAAATTACCTAAATTACCCAAGATCCCTCAAAATTAATCCTAAACACTTCCCACCACTCAAATTGACCATCTTTGGCCAAAAATACTGAAATTTCCAAAAATACCCCTAAACCCTCCAAAATTACCAAAATACCCTTCTACCTTAAAAAATCCAAAAATTCTAAAAATTCCCAGAAAATTCCAGAAAATCCCAAATATTCCCAATTTACCCCACTGTTACCAAAATCCCCAATTTGACCCATCCTTTAACCCAAGTGAACCCAATGTCAAACCAAACCACCCCAATTGACCTCAATTTTGGTCCAATTCAATTTTAAACTTCAATTCAATATCCCCAATCTCAATTTAGACCAAATCCAAGTCCAATTTGATTCACATTTGGGCCCAATTTCAATTTGAAGCCTAAGGCCCAATTTTGGCCCATGACCTAAACCTTGCCCAAACTAACCTAACTCAACCCAATTAGCCCCAAATCTTTTCTAAAACCTTCCTAACATCCCCACAAACAAAACACTAACTTGATTTGCCCTAAATTTGAACCTAAACTCCACCCAAACCTAACCCAAAATCAAAATCCCTTAAATTGACCTAAGCCCAAACCTAACCCAAATAGGCACAAATCCCAAAATTAGAGCCCAACCAAAGTTAAAAACACTTTGTAACACTCCCATAAACATTTTTCAATATTAATTTTACACTAAATTCAGCCTTAGCCCAACCTTAGCCCAAGTTAGCCCAATTTGGCCCACCTTGGACCCTTTACCAAAAAAGCCCAAATTCAACCCAATTCTACTCCAAATCACACCAAATTGATTCCAAACCATTCATGAAACATCCCTAAACTAAACCTAACATTTATTTGGCATGGTCTTTCACAAAATTCTTCATCCAAAAGTCCATTTTGAAATATAAAGGCCCACCCATTTAAGCCTTTTTAAAAGCCCATCCAAAGTGATTTCAAAAAGCCCAAAATCCATTCCAAAGCCCACATGAGATTTCCTCTCATCATCCCTTTGATTTAAATCATTCCCTAAGTTTCAAACTCATTATCAAATTATCCTAAATTAAGCCTCATGTCAATTTCCCCTAAATTCATCAAAAATCCCAAAATCCATTTCCTTGTAAATGAGCCAAGCCATCCCTAAGCCAAATGGAGTCCTTGGAGCCATGCACAAGCCACATGAAAGACATGAGAGCTTTGACTTATCACCACTCCCTAAATGGAAAAAGGAGGAAGCCCTTTAATGATTCCCTTAGGAGTGATTAAACACTCTCATGTATCCCCTAATCTTGCTTAAGCCTAATTGTACTTGGATTGTGACTTGACCCCACTAATCAAGCTGACCCAAGTGACTTTCTCTTCAGCCCAAAATCAGGCCTTGGGAAGGTGCACCAAGCCTAAAGCATGCATTTGACCCATTTGAACACAAAATAGCCACTTCCCCCATTCCAATTGAATCAAGTTCTTTACACATGGCCAATACTAATTGCTTGCACCATTGCCAACCCCTGACCCTCCTGATGACAACAGTGACTTGACCCTGGCCGGCCAGCCACCACAGCCGCCGGAAACTACCAGGCCGAGAGCACCCATGTGAGCCAAAATTCTCAATTCTTCCTTGCTGAGTTGTCCCAGTCCAATTGAACTCCATGGTTGTTCTTCCTTTGCCCTGAGCAACTGATCCCAGCCTCCAATTGCCCCTTGGAAGCCCTCTAGCCACCTCTATTTAAACACCACCACCTCTCGGCCAAAAGAGGGGTTGAACCAAACCTTACCAAAACTCTGCCAAAATCACTCCAGATCCCTCTCTGGACATAGAGAACTTGATCCCCACCGAAATCCAGCCCTAAAACCCTCTCTGCGAGTCCAACTTTTGAGTTGAAATTCAAGCCCAAAACAAGGACACTTCACCACAGTGAGCCAATCTTCAAATTGATTGACTCTACACCTTCACCAGACCAAGAGGATAAGTTTCCCAGCAAAAGCCCCCTCACCAGGCCAACCATTGCTTCCAACCTCTAAGCTTTGTGATCGACCTTGGTCACTTTTATACCTAGGCATTTCCCAGAGCAAGAGACTTCATCTGGAGCTTGCTTGGACTCAATCAAAGGTGACACAACCCTTAGATCGAAGCTTCACTTCTCTGAGCAAAGGTATGAACTCACTCTTCCTTCCGAGCTCTTGGAGATTCTTCATTTAGTTTGAGTTGATTTCAATGCACCTTAACCATAAAGATGTGTTCATCTCTTCAAGACGAATCGATAGAGTATAAGAATGCAAAAAATCCATGGAGAATCGAGTGAGATCTTAGGGTTTTAGTGTGGACGGTAACGGGTGCACACCAGTCAGAGATGATAACCAGGAGCCGTTGGATCCCGCATGTATCGAGGGGATGGTCGAGATCAAGCCGGACAGCGCAATGGTACGTGAGTGGCGGGCCCCTGTAGTGCTGACTCAGATGGCGAAGTCGAATCATGGAGCAACACGTGGGCTTTCAATGCGGACGAGGATGACGCGGCACCGAGTTGGATAAGTAGAAAATTAGGATTTTTTGGATTTATTTAAATCCCAGAACTTCAAAAATTCATATCTTTGCATAGAAAAATCACAAAAATAAAATAAAAATACCCTCTTGCTCAGTGAACAGAGGAGAATAATGTGGAAAATAAATCAAGTTAATTGGATGAGTATTTTATTTTTAATAAATTATTTACTGTTTCCAATGTTTTGATTCTCCATTTGCATAGACAATTCACCATGCCATGAGACCATAGGGCTTTTGAAGCCTCTGATCTTGGGAACATTTCCTGAATTTTTCAAAGTCAGAGGCCATCTCTGTGAAAAGTTATTGATTTTTCAAGTTCATGTCACTAATTTAGGTATTTTAATTCCAATTATTAGCATGTTGTAAAATAAATTCTAGGAAAATTTGGTGGTGTTTCTTAGGACCTATGAAAAATATATTTTGAGTTAATTCATTCATAATAACCTTAATTGGCATAAACTCCCAAAATTAAATTTGAATTAATTAGGGTTAACCAGATACTAAATTGACTTGAAAACAATTCTCCATTGCTCTTTAGGGTCAGAGGAACCTTACATAAAATTTTTAAATCAATTGGACTTGATTAACTCCACCAAATGAATTGATTATGCCTCATAAGTAAAATTAAACTTTAAAAATTCATAACTCCAAAAATACTTTTCAAAAATTCACAAAATAGTTTTGGAGCTTCTCTGATATCAGGGGAGTTCAGGAAAATTAAAATTGGAATTTTCTAAAAAAGTTGATTTTTTACAATATTTTAATATTTTAATAATTAAAAAATAAAGAAAATCACAAAAATATTAAAAATCTTAAAAATATCACATTTTGACTCCTAATCACTTAGGAAAAAACCAAATATTTTTCCTAAGTCCCTAGGATAAGATATTGAATTTAAAAGGCTTAATGTTATTTTTAATATTAAAAAAATGAATTTTCAACCTTTTTCACTAAAAATAATTCTGATAAATCAGAGAAAAATTAGAAAATTATAAAATTTATTTCTCTGGACTCCTTGCGGTCAGAGAAATTTATGAAAAATATAAAATCTATTTTTTGAACTTTATTTTATTATAAAATTAATTAATACTGTAAAACTCAAAATACTTATAATAAATAAAATATAATTCAAAAAATCACAAAAATTGCTCCAAGTGGTTCTCTGGTCATTAGAAACATCCCATAATTTTTTTAAGGATAGAAACTTTATCTTGGTCATGTTGTTGAATTTTCTTTGAAAACCCCAATTTTCTACTAAAAATAATTATATAAATAAATTAAAGTCAGAAAAATCATATTTTCTCCTCTAATGTCTTAATTGACATATGAGTGAGGTGACATAAAAATTTTAAATTCATTTGAGCTCAATTTAGTGAGTTATGAAATAAATAAGCCTAAAAGGGCATAAAGGTAATTAAAAATTTTAACCCTTAATTAAAACTTTAGGTTTAATCAAAATGGAGGGTAAAATATTTGATTTTAACTTTCTCTTGGATGATTGAAACTTAGGGAATCAAAAGGGTAGAAACCCATTAAACACTTTGAAAATATTAAAATGAAACTCTAATTAATTAAATAATTTAAATTTTTGAAAGAATATATTTAAAATTTGGATTATTAAAATAGGAATATTTATTCTTTAATTTAAAAATCCCTAAATAAGTCACTTCTATAATATTTAGTTCTTAATTAAAAATTAAAATAATAATCCAAATTAAATAAATTAAAAATTAAAAAAGAAGTTAACCCTTAAATGAATTAATGCTTAAAATGTTAAATGGTCTAATAGTTAAAATCAAATTTAAAATCTTGGAGTTAAATTAAATTAAATTAAATTAAGTAAAGTCAAAGTTTAAATTAAATTAAATTAACACCTTAACAATTAAATTAAATTAAATTAAAAATATTGAAACTAAAATTAAATTAAATTAAAACTAAAATTAAATTAAATTACATTTAAATTAAATTAAAATTAAATTAAAATTAAATTAAGTTAAAATTAAATTAAATTAAATGAAATTAAATTAAAGTAAATTAAAATCAAATTAAATTAAATTAAATTAATATAAAATCACTTAACAACAAACCTAAATGAAATCATTAAGAGTTAAATCAAAACATATTAATAATTTCAACACCACTTTCTATCTAAGTAAATTTTAAAAAAAACATCAATCTGAAATACTAAGATAATTGAAAGTGTAAAGATTTAAATTAAATGTTAAATAATTTGAACACTATTCTAAACTTAAAATTATTAATTAAAACCTCTTAATTAAATCAAATCACTTTAAATCATTAATTCAAACTCTAAATTAAAAATGATTAAAATTCTCAATAAACCAACTTACCCTTAAAGGCTTTAATTATAATAACTCTTAAATAGAGTATTAAGTGAGATGACACTTCATTCATCAGGTAATCAAATACCCAGGTTCACTAAGCAAGAGACAAAGCTTAACTAAACTCCTGGATGATTAATTCACCTGTGCAACTAAATTTACTTGGACTCAAAATAATCCCAGAAGTAATGAAAAGATGTTTAGGACTCGTCCTAAGCACTTCCTCAATATGACGGGATGTTTTAGAAGAACAATTGAATTTAATTCTTCTTTGATGAAGAAAATTTTCCTTAAATCAAACCAACAACCTAGATGTCATAGGAGATGACTAGCAAATAGGATTAGGAATTTGATAGAGAACCAAAACCCTTTCCTTAGCTTTACCTAGGTACTTGTTGAGATATTTAAATGCCTTAACATGTGTCTTAAGTGTAGCTTGAGATGACGGGAAGACCCTCCAGGTACACTTTTATTTTATTGCAATTTACTTTATTACAATTTACTTATGTGCACTGTACTTTACTTTTCTTGCATGATAAATAAAACTTTTGCATGAAAACCAAAACCTTTAGGATAGTCCCTGAACTGAAACCAAAACTAAATTAAAAGGAATTGCAAGATAAAATTCACCACCACAACATTCCAAAATATAAAATAACTCAAAATTTAATCACAAACAGAACAACAAAACTACAATTGTAACTAAATTAAAACGTATCGTTGAATGATCAGGAATACCTCGGATGATGTAACCCACGTGTTGCTAACGGGATTTCCCACGGTCTAAATGAAAGTGTAGAACTCATTCAGTTGAGTTAAGCAAATTAATCTGGCAAATTAATCTGGACTAAGTGAATTCGATGAAAATAACGGTGCCGGGATGACAGAAAGTGGGATCTTAATCGGTACTGTTTAAACATCTTTAAGATTTGTTTTAAATAAAATATTAAAAATATTTGGACTTTAAGATTTCTAAACCAAAACACTTTTCTCATATCTTGATTTTCACCTTCTAAAACTAAATCTCTGCAACAACAAGGAGCTCGTAGCATGGTGGGCAGCACGACCATCGTCATCAGCAAAACTCGGATCTACTTCAGCAAAACTTTCTTAGAATTAAATAACCAAGCCATAGGACTTCGAGGTAGTTTGCCTAGTGCAACATAAATCCTGAACTCTTTGTTAGGCATTTGCATGATCTTGTTATGCAAACCGGTCTTAGGGTTCCGAAGTAGTTGTTTGGTACGACATAAACCCTCAAATCTTCGAAGCTATTTGTATGATCATATCATACAAATATAAGTCCTAATTAATTAAAATTGATAAGATTGTCATATTAAATAAACTCCCAAATTGAAGCCAAACAATAGGATAGTTTGGGAAGTTGCCAAGATTTTTCTTGGATCCTCGGCTTCTCCTACTTTTCTTCCTTTGGATTCCCAAAATAAATCGTTCCAAATTTGATCTATTCTCTATTGAAATCTCCAAAATTCAATAATTTGAATACCTTAAACTTTGAAATTCTTGAGAGCATAACCACTGATCATTATCGAGAGTTTTCTTAAATGATTCTTGTCATTTAAGATATAATTAACAATAGGGGCTTACCCTTATAGGGAACTTTAAGAACCAGGTAATATAAACCCTGTTAAATTTTTTCTATTAAATAGGGGAACTTGTCGGCTTATAAAATTGGTTTGCAGACCAAACGGATGTCATAAATCTTCTTGTTTATTTAATTGAGCCCCATCGTCAAGCAGTGTGTTTGTCCTTCGAGATAGATACACAGTTTGTGATGTGGTGCTCGTTTATATAAACTATTTGGGATGTGAGATCGGTTTGATTTCATATCTTAAAATTTTCAAACATAAAATTATTTTCAAAATCAAATGATACTTTTTAAATTTTATATATATATATATATATATATATATATTAAATTTAAAATCTAAAATTCACCGACAATTTCTGTAGGCGACCCCCTTTTCAAAGTACAACACAAACCTAAAAAATATGTCGACAGCTTCTGGCGACTCCGCTGGGGATTAGTTCCTCTCTCTATTTTGTTTGATTAGATGGTTTTGCTTTCATAAATCGGTAGTGTATCCATGTCCCTAGTGGAGCAAACTATCATTCTTCCGTTGGCATACCCCGTTCATTTCTGTCTTGAACGAGCATAGCCAACTCCTTTTGGATTTAGGAGCCACTGTTTAGACACCCCTAATCGGAGAGGTTCCGAGATCCTTTTACCTCTTTTCTGAGGTGGGGTGGACCCCCAATATGTGTTAGTTTAGAAGCGGTCCTTCGAGTAGAGAAGTCTTGCATAAGACTTTCTCTTCCTTTCCAATTCTAAATCGGGCCCTTTACCTTTTCTATAACCTTTTTCCTTTAATCGTTTTGTTTCTAACAAACAAACCCGCTAATAAACAACCTTCTAATAAACAATCTCTTTTAAAAATCACAAATACACTAAGATAAATGAAAATGTGTTCGGACTCTTTCTTTTTTGTCCTAAACTTTACGACGAAAGGAAGCATAATTCGGGATTGACATTCGGAATCTGCCCTGCAGAAAATGACTAACCCAAAATTAATCTTCTCCTTCACCAATGGAATGGACTTCACCGTTTACAAGGATGAGCTACCCAAAAATGGAATCATCCGTTTCGGACATCGATTCAGCAACACAGATATCAAGTTCGCTAACGTCACTCTCTCCACTCTAATGGACAAAGTGTCAGAAACTGAGAAAATCGTAATTGAGTTCAACTTGATGTCGGCTCAAGAATTCCCTCCCCTGCAAAGGGTTCCAGCTGAAAGAAGTACTACTGTTCGTAGGAGGACTGTTGTCTCTACCCCCACCGATCTATTCATCTTTGTACCTAACCCGACATCTGCCAAACTAAAGGGGAAGGAAATATAATTCTGTGATGAGCCTGTCACCGTGGAGGGTACAGATTTTGTTACAATACCATCTGTTTTTTAGATTGGGTCCAGTTCAAGAGTTGCACCCCTAACTCTGACTCAAAGGAGAAATAGAAGCAGAAAGATCGCCAAGATCGATAAAGCCAAAGTTACTGAAGTTGCTTTTCTAGAAGAAATTCCTGAGGAAAGAGAAGAACTGCCTGAGTATATACCTCTATTGGAAGGAAGCAGGTTTCACCCTCTCTGCCACATCAGATGAAGAGGATGTTCGGAGGATTGCCGCTGCATTGCCCTGACCTGCATAGTACAACAATTACAAAAGGAAAAGCGATAAGACTACACCATTTGCTCTACTGTAAGCTGTGATAGAAAGATTGGCAAAGAAAGAAAGATGCCCTGTGTCAGAAATCTTAAGAAGGATGGGATGGGTGCCAGCTAAATCCCGCCTCGGACCGCGAATATAGCCTGTTGCTGCCACATTTTGACCTCATTTTTGATGAGATCTTCTCTTCTTCTCTTTAGTACTTAGGATCTAGCCTTAGGCTTTTCCTTTGACTATCTTAGAGCACTAAAATTGGGATCCACCACCTTTTAGAAATTCAAACCACTTCTTAACTCCCCGCAAACTCCACAAACTTGACTGTAGACCCCTAATCACCTAGAGGGTTGAAATCAAATGTGGAAGTTTAAAGGATGAGTTCCTATAGAACTCTATGGCCTTAGGATCGCCTACGGGTGGCACAGTGCAGTGAAGGGCTGACTTACACGCACACTACACTCATACACTACACTTTCACACACCTCCTAAAACCACACCCATACCTAACTTGACCTCCTGATTCATGTAGGTGATTCACATGGATAGTCCTTAACCCCTAAATCCTTTGCTAAGAGGGTTAGGAACAACATAGTGAATGCCTCAAATGAGTCCCTTCATGGCTCATGTGGGCTTGATATGGCTTCATGGCTCAACCAAAATGATTTCATTCCACTTATATTCACCCAATCTTCAATTTTCCAAATTTTCAATTTTCCAAATTTTCAATTTTCCAAATTTTCAATTTTCCAAATTTTCAATTTTCCAAATTTTCAATTTTCCAAATTTTCAATTTTTGACCCCGGGACCCTACACCCGCTTAGCCTACCCAAAACCCTTGAAACTACCCAAATTTCTCAAAAATTTCCAAATCACCCAAAATTCCCCAAAATCAATCCCAAACATTTCCACATCACTCAAATTGATCATCCATACCCAAAAATATCAAAAATTCCAAGAAAACCTCCCAATACCCTCCAAATACCCAAAACACCCCTCTTGACCCAAAAATCTAAAAATTCAAAAAATTCCCAGAAAATTCCACAAAATCTCAAATATTCCCAATTTTATTTTTTTCAACTACACCATGGGCCAATTTTGTCAATTTACCCCACTTTTATCAAAACCCCCAATTTGACCCATTTTAATCCTAAGTGAACCCAATGTCAAACCAAACCTACCCAATTGACCCAAATTCTGGTCCAATTCAATTCTAAACTTCAATTCAACATTCATAACACCTATCTAGACCAAATCTAAGTCCAATTTGATTGGCATTTGGATCCAATTTCACTTTTGGCCTTAAAGCCCAATTTGGACCCATGACCCAAACCTAACCCAAACTCACCCAATTCAACTCCAATTAACCCTAAATCTTTTCTAAATCTTCCTTAGCATCCCCACAAGCAAAACACTAACATGATTTGCCCAAAATCTAGACCCAAACCCCACTCAAATTCAACCCAAAGCTAAAAGGCCCAATTTTGACCCAAACCCAAACCTAACCCAAATTAGCCCAAATCCCAAAATCAAAGCCCAACCAAAGTCAAAACCTCTTTGAAACACTCCCATAAACATTTCTCAACATTAATTTTACATCAATTTCAACCCTAGCCCAACATTGGCCCAACTTGGCCCATTTTGACCTCTATTGGCCCATTCACCAAAAGAGCCCAAATTCAACCCAATTCAAACCCAAATCACCCCAATTTGCTTCAAGTCACTCATGACACATCCATGAGCTAAACCCAACAATTATTTGGCCCAACCTCTTTACAAAATTCCCATCCATAAATTCATTTTTAAACTTAAAGGCCCATTCCTTAAACCATTTTAAAAGCCCATCTTTTACCACATCCAAAGGCCCAAAATTGGTCCCAAAGCCCATATGACATTTCCCCTCATCATAATTTCAATTAAACTCAATACCTAAGTCCTAAATTCATCATCTAATCATTCCAAATCAAGTTTCATACAAATTTCCATCAAATTACCAAAAATTCCTAAAATCCATTTTCATGAAATTGACCAAGCTTTTCCCCAAGCCAAAGACAAGCCATGCAAGCCATGGACAAGCCACATGAAACCATGGAGGGTTTGACATGTGATCAAGCCATTAATGGAAAAATGAGGACCCCCTTTCCTAATCCTTCTTAAGCCTTTTTTACCTTAAGCATGTCACACTCTAAACCATGCTTTGCCACCTAATCCTTGATGGAGACTCCACCACACATGGGAGATTGACCCACCTGACCTCCTCAGCCCAAAACCAGGTCTTGGGGAGGTGCACCCAACCCATTTGCATGGGTTGACCAAAATAAGCCAAAATAGCCCCTTCCCCTTTCTACTTTGATTCAACCACTTTACACATGTCAAACCTCGATTAAATGCACCAAACCCCAGCCTCGACCCACCGAACAAGATGGTGACCAATGCACAGCCGGCCAGCCACCAGTGTCGCCGGAAAACACCATGGTCGAGAGCTCGCATGTGAGCCGACTTTGGGATTCTACCTCGTCGAGTTGCCCCATGCCCAGATGGCCACCATGGTCGTTACGCCCTTGACCTAGCGAGTCGATCCCAAGCCCTAACTCTCCCCGGGAGGCCCTCCACCCTCTCCTATTTAAACACCACCCCTTCTCGGCCATGAGAGGTGCTTGGAAAAAAAACCTTAAGGAAACTCGCGCAAAATTGTTCCGGACTACTCCCCATACATAGAGCATTTGATCCCACCGAATTCCAGCCCCGATTCCCCCGATCGAGCTCAATTTTGAGTTCAAACTCTAGCCTAAAAACCAGGACACTTCTTCACAATGGATCAATCTTCAAATTGATTGGTCCTACACCTTCACCAGACCAAGAGGACAAGTTTTCCACTGAAAGCCCCATCTCCAGGCCACCCAGTTGCTCCTGCCTCCAAGCTTTGTGATCGGGCTTGGTCGAAATCACACCTAAACAATTCACCAGACCAGGAGACTTCATCTGGAGCTTGCTGGGATCCAATCGAAGGTGAAACAACCCTCAGATTGAAGCCACACTTCTCTGAGCAAAGGTATGGCCTCACTCTTCTTCCCGAGCTTCGGAACATTCTCCATTTTCATTAAGTCAATTTCATTCCACATAATCCGTATGGATGTGTTCGTCTTCTCGAGACGAATCCATAGAGCATAAGAACGTTAGATTTGGTCAAGTATCGAGTGAGATCTTAGGCCTAGAAGATGGACGGTTCTCGGGTTAGGAGGCTTGGGGACGATGAACGGATGTCGTTCATTCAATACACGCGCGGACGGATGGCTCGGATGGCGTCGGACCGGGAGATGGTACGTGAACCGTGGGACCCGGGCTGCTCGACTCGAGCGGTGGTGTCGAATGGGAGCGCGACGCGTGTGCATTCGGAGTCGCCGAGGTTGAGTCGGCGCCGCGTCACTTAAATAGAAAAATAGGGATTTTTTCTATTTATTTAATTCCCTAAACTT
Source organism: Papilionanthe hookeriana x Papilionanthe teres (assembly GCA_022702705.1). Classification (NCBI taxonomy): domain Eukaryota; kingdom Viridiplantae; phylum Streptophyta; class Magnoliopsida; order Asparagales; family Orchidaceae; genus Papilionanthe; species Papilionanthe hookeriana x Papilionanthe teres. The sequence continues at coordinate 119,223,201 of CM040431.1, forward strand.
TAAAAATTCATAACTTTGTGTAGAAAAATCATAAAAATAAAATAAAAATACTCTCTTGCTCAGTGAACAGAGGAGAATAATGTGGAAAAGAAATCATTTAATTTCATCAAGTATTTTATTTTTAATAATTTATTTACCCTCTGCATTGTTTTAATTCCCCATGCATGACCATAGGGCTTTTGAAGCCTCTGAATTTAGGAACATTCCCTGAATTTTCCAAAGTCAGAGGCCATCCCTATGAGAAGTTATTGATTTTTCAAATTAATGTTACTGTTTTGAGTATTTTAATTCTAATAATTAGCATGTTGTGAAATAAATTCTAGGAAAATTTGGTGATGTCCCTTATGACCGGAGGACCACAGGAAAAATAGGTTTTGAGTTAGTTCATTTAAAATAACCCTATTTGGCTTAAACACCCAAAATAGATCCCTAATTAATTAGAGTTAACCATACATCAAATTGACTTGAAATCAATTCTCCACTGACCTTTAGGATCAAAGGAACCCTCCATAAAAATTTGAAGTCAATTGGACTTGGTTAGCCCTCCTAAATGGGTTGATTAAGCCATTTAGTCAATTTGAACTTTAAAAATTCATAACTCTCAAAATACCTTTCAAAAATTCACCAAATTGGTTTTGGAGCCTCTCTGATATTAGGGGGATTTAAAAAAATTAAAATTTCAATTTTCTAAAAAAGTTGATTTTTAATATTATTTTAATATTTTTGATAATTAAAAAATAATAAAAATCACAAAAATAATAAAATTCACCAAGATGTCACATTTTGAATCTTAATCACTTAGGAACAAACCCCATATTTTTCTTAGGTCTATTTAATGAGATATTAAATTTTAAAACTCGAGGGTAATTTTAAAATTAAAAAAATGTATTTTCTAGCATTTTCACTAAAATAATTATAATAAATCAAGGAAAAATCAGAAAATTGTAAAAATTGATTCTTTGATTTCCTTGATATCAGAGAGATTTTTAAAAAATATAAAATTCATTTTTCAACATTTATTTTATTGTTAAATTAATTAATATTCCAAAACTTAAAATAATTATAATAAAAATAATATAATTCAAAAAATTACCAAAATTGGTCCAAGTGGTCCTCTGGTCATTAGGAATGTCCCATAAATTTCTTAAGGATAGAAACTTTCCCTTGGTCATATTATTAAATTTTCCTTGGAAATTCCTATTTTCCACTAAAAATAAATATATAAATAAATTAAATATAGAAAAATCATATTTTCTCCTCTCATGTCTTCATTGGCATATGAGTGAAGTCACATAAAAATTTCAAGTTCATTTGAGCTCAATTTAGTGAGTTATGGAATTATTAAGCTTGAAGGGCAAAATGGTAATTAAAAAATTTTAACCCTTAATTAAAACATTAGGTTTAATAAAATTAACAAGTAAAATATTTGATCTTAATCTGATTTGAAAGATTGAAATTTAAATAATTAAAGGTAGAAACCCATTAAACAATTTAAAATAATTGAAATAAACCTTAATTAAATAATTGATTAAATTTGGAAGAATAATAAAATTGGAATTATTAAAATAGGGATATTATTAGGAAGAGATTTATTCTTTAATTTAAAAAATCCCTAAATTAATCATTTCAATAATATTTAATTCCTAATTAAAAATGACAATTCAAATTTAAGTTTTAAAATGTTAAAGGACTTAATCATTAAATTAAATTAAAAAGTTAAATTATTAAACTCTTTTTAAATTCTCAATTAAATTAAAAATAAAATTAAATTAAAGATTAAATTAAATTAAATTAAATAAACAAATCAAATTAAATTAAATTAAATTAAATCAAATAAATAAATTAAATTAAATTAAATAAATTAAATTAAATTAAATTAAATTAAATTAAATCAAATTAAATTAAATTAAATCAAATTAAATTAAATTAAAGGAAATTAAATCAAATTAAACTAAATTAATTTAACATCAAATCAAACTAAATTGAATTAAATTAAATTAAAATAAAAATCAAATAAAATTAAAATTAAAATTAAAATTAAAATTAAAATTAAGATTAAAAATTAAAGTTAAATTAAAATTAAAACTAAACCAAATTAAATTAAATTAAAGTTAAATTAAATTGAATTAAATAACATTACCTAAGACATAAAGAAATTAAATATAAAGCAACTTGAACACTATTCCAATTTTAAACCCTTTAACTGAAGTTAAACTAAATTATAAACGATTTCGACACCAATTTGCCCTCGAGAGCTTTGGTTATCATAACTCCTAAACAGAACATTAAATGAAATGCTACTTCACTTATAGGATATTCAAATGTCCTAGTTAGCTGAGCAAGATAACAAAACTTGAATTCCGGACGATTAATTCATTTGTATGATTAAATTCAGTTGGACTTAAAATAATCCTATCAATATTGAAAAGATGTTTAAGATTCTTCTTAAGCACTTCCTCAATATGATAGTATACTCATAAGAACAATTGAACTTAATTGTTCTTTGATCAAGAAAATCGTCCTCAAACCAAAACACAAAGACCTAGATGTCATAGGAAATGACTAGCTATAGGATTAGGAATTTTGTGAAAACCATAACCCTTCCCTTAGCTTTACCTAGGAACTTGCTTAAATATTCTAATTATGTCTTAAGTGCAGCTTGGGATGACGGGAAGACCCTCCAGGTACGCTTTTATTTTATTGCATTTACCTTATTGTAATTTATTTAATCGCATCGCACTTACTTTTATTGCATGATAAACAACTGTTGCATGAAAACCCACACCTTTAGGATATTCCCTAAAATTGAAACCAAAACTAAATTAAAAGTCATTACAAAATAAAATTCACCGCCACGACATTTCAAAATATAAAACAACTCAAAATTTAATCACAAACAGAACACAAAACTACAATTACAACTAAATTAAAATATCCTGTTGGATGATCGGGAATACCTCGGATGATGTAACCTACGTGTTGCTAACGGGATTTCCCACGGTCTAAATGAAAGTGTGGAACTCATTCGATTGAGTTTAGCAAATTCATCCGGACTAAGTGAATCCGATAAAAATAACGATGCCGGAAGGATGGAACCATGGGATCTTAACCGGTGTTGTTATAATCAACTTTAAGATTTGTTTTAATTAAAATATTAAAAATATTTGGACCTTAAGATTTTCTCTAAACCAAAACACTTCTCTCATCTCCTGATTTATGACTTCTAAAACTAAATCTCTGCAACAACAAGTAGCTCGGAGCATGGTGAGCAGCACGGCCATCGTCGTCAGCAAAACTAAAATCCACATCAGCAACCCTTTCTTAGAATTAAATAACCAATCCATAGGATTTCGAGGTAGTTTGCTTAGTGCAACATAAATCCTCAACTCTTCGTTAGGCATTTGCATGGCAAATTAAGCCCTAACCGGTCTTAGGTCTCCGAGGTAGTCGTCCGATACGACATAAACCCTCACATCTTCGAGGCTATTTGTATGATCATGTCATACAAATATAAGTCCTAATTAATTAAAATTGGCAAGATCAAAATATTAAATAAACATTAGGACTTTCCTAAATCTAAGCCAAAAATAAGATAGTCGGGAAATTACCGAAGTTCGCTTCAAATCTGAAATTTCTCCTACTTTTCTTCCCTTGAATTCCCAAAATAAAATCTTCCAAATTTGATCCATTCCCTATTGAAATTCCAAAATTCAATCCCTTGAAAACTTAAACTTTGAAATTCTTGAGAGCAGAATTATTGATTATTATCGAGAGTTTTCTTAGGTGATTCCCGTCACTTAAGATGTAATTAACTATAGGGGCTTGCCCTTATAGAGAATTTTAAAGAACCCGAGTAATATAAACCCCGTTTAATGCTTTTATATTAAGCGAGGAATTTGTCGAGACATAAAATTGGTTCGCGGACCAAACGGATGTCACAAATCTTTTAGTTTATTTAATCGAGCCCCACCATCAGCGAGTGTATCTATCCTTAAGGATAGATACACGTTTTAGTAGTGCGGTGCTCGTTTATATAAACTATTTGGGATGTGAGATCAGTTTGATTTCATATCTTAAAATCTTCAAATTTAAAATTATTTTCAAAATTAAATACTACTTTTCAAATTATTTATTTAAGTTAAATCAAAAATATGCCGACAATTTCTGGCGACTCCGCTGGGGACAATTCCTCTCTCCATTTCAATCAGATAATTCTGCTTTCAAAAATCGGTAGTGTATCCATGTCCCTAATGGATCAAACTACCCTTCTTTCTGTTAAGATACTATGTTCATTTCTACCTTGAACAAGTATAACCAGCATTCTCTCGGATTTAGGAGCCACTGTTTAGACACCCCTAAACAGAGAGGTTCCGAGATCCTTTTACCTCATTTCTGAGGCGGGGTGGACCCCCAATAGGTGTTAGTTTAGGAGTGATCCTTCGAGTCGAGAAGTCTTGCATAAGACTTTCTTTTCCTTCCCAACTCTGAATCGGATTCCTTACCTTCTCTACACCTTTGAACACTCCGTTCTAAACAAACAAACCCTTTAATGAATGACTCTTTTAACAAATAACCCCTTCTTATAAATACATGAACAAGAATGTGTTTGGACTCTTTTCGATTCCTTTCTTTCCGTCCTAATGAGAAGAAGCATAACTTGGGACGACAATCAGGATCTACCCTGCAGAAATGGAAGCTCCAAAGCTGATTTTCTCCTTCACCAATGGATCGGACTTCGTCGTTTACAAGGATGAGTCGCCCGACAATGGGATCATCCGGTTTGGACAAGGATTCGAGAACACAAATGTCAAGATTACCGACGTTTCCCTTTTCGCGCTGACGAACAAAGTATCTGAAACTGAGAAGCCGTTGCTCGAGTTCAACCTTAGGTCAACTCGAGAGTTTCCTCCCCTGCAAAAGATTCCAACCGAGAGGAGTACCGTCGTCCACGAAGGACCGTTCTTGCTACCCCCACCGGTCCGGTTGTCTCGCACCTACCCCGGCTTCGCCGAATTAAAGGGGAAGGAAATCCGAGCACTATGGTGAACCTGCTACCGTGGAGGGTACAGACTTTCCTGTGAGACCTTCTATTTTTGAAATCGGGTCCAGCTCAAGAATTCCATCACTAACACGGACCCAAAGAAGGAACATAAGTAGGAAGATTGCCGTGAAGCGCCGTAGCTATCGAAGTGGCTTTCCGGAGGAAATCCCGAAATCCCCGAGTACACACCAATACCCGAATACATACCATTGCTCGAAGATACACCCTTTTGGAAGGAAGTAGATTCCATCCCCTTTCCGCCGCAGGTGATGAGGAAAATGTCCGCGAGATCGTTTCTACATTACCTCGACCAGCATACTACGACGACAGCAGAAAGAAAAGGGCTAGGATCACGCCATTTACCCGACTACAAACTGTGATCGAGAAGCTAGCGAAGAAAGAGAAATGCCCCGTATCAGAGATTCTACGAAGGATAGGGTGGGTGCCAGTCAAATCCCGTCTTGAGCCCCGAGTAGAACCTGCCGTTGTTACGGAAAAGCCAAAAAATGAAGGCTAGTCCGCCTGTCGTCGTCTCAGGGTTACAGATTAGGGAGGATACTACCTTCCAGCATTTGGCTGACAGACCATATGGTCCTAGACCTTCTGTTGCTAGAAGGATGGTATGGCGACCCACTACTGGACAGTTAAGATTGAAACAACAGCCCGAAAAGGAAAGTCTCGTCAGGAGACTTGAATCCGAAGAAAGTGCTACTACAATGAAGGGGCTCGTGAGAAGGGGACCCGACAGCTATCGCACGACAACTGCGAAGATGCACAGAAAAGACCGCTAGAAGACGCTATGGAAAAGTTGAGGACTGATATCCGACGATTAGCAAAAGAAAGAGAGGAGAAATTTGGAGACGAGATTGATTCTTCAGAATTCATGGACGATGAGTATGCAGAAATTAACATGGTTGAAACACGAGCTTCGTCAGCTTCACAAGGTGCTCCTGCAGCCGCAGAAAGAGAGGAGCCGGAAGTGATGAGAAGACAGCTTCAAGTTAGAGACGATACGATCGCCCAAATGGCGAAGAGGATGGAAGAGATGGCTATAGCTCTAGCCACTCTCCAAAGTCAAGTTCAACCCCAAAGAGAGACGCCCCCAGAGGTCATTCACATTGTGGACGGAGGAAAGGAGATTACATCCGTCAACGGGGACGATCGCCTAAAGAAAGATACGACACAAAGTATGATTCCGAAAAAGATATCAAGAGCTTGGTGGAACGAGCGAGTGCGAGAAGCCTTAGCACAATCAAAGAGCGGGACATCCATTCGGAAGGGTAGACCTTACCGGAAGAATTCGACGCCGTCCAATACCCAAAAGGCTTCGTACCACCTCCGTTCAAGACCTTTGATGGAACCGGAACCCCCGACGGCATGTTGCACACTTTCGTGCCGGCTTGTTGCAATGCCGGCGGGAGCGATGCATTACTCTTCCGACGGTTCGTCGGCGACTCGTCGGGATCGCCTTTGATTGGTATGCGAGATTATCAAATGGTTCGATAAAGACGTTCTCGAACTAGAAAACCTCTTCATCAAACGATTCGCCGGAGCTCGGCACCACATCACTATAGGTGATTTAGTGGTAGAGAAGCGAAGCCGAACGAAACTTTGGTGGATTACATACTTCGATGGAGGAACTTAAGCATGAAGTGTGAACCACAACTACAAGAACAACATGTAATCGGCATCTTACTTAAAAGCATTCACGGCCCGATAGCACTTCTCCTCAAAGGATTCACTATTAAGACTTTCGAGAAGTTGTTAAGCAAGGCCGGGAGCTTGCAAGAGGAGGCGAAGCAATTAAGTTTCGCCGACAAGACAGACAAGCAAAAGCCTGTGAAGACTTTTGAAAAGAAATCCGGGATCGTTGCAGCAGTCGACAAAGGCAAGCAACCGATACAAATATCGTCCGAACGGCCGCAGCAACCTCAACAGAATTACCAGCAACCCCGACCTAGCTATCAGTCATCTCCACAGTATGAACAACCGCCTCATCCGTAACGTACATTAAGGGAGCTTCTGAGCAGGGAATATCCATTCAAAAATGAAGCAGTACCGAAAATGTTCCGTAGTCTGATGAAAACTCCAGATTTCCAGCTGCCAGAGCCTAAGAGACCAGAGGAAGTCAACAAGAAAAGTGATCTCAACTTTTGCCCTTATCACCAGATGCTTGAACACAAGATAGAGGATTGCATTACCTTCAAAAGTTGGCTCAATGACAACCTTCAGAAAGGGAATATAACAATCCCGAAGGAGTACATGAAGGAACCCCAGAAAGGAGGTTCCGTCAATGTTGTCTCAACTGATCCCATCATTCCGATAGATCCCTATACAACTGACGATGGATGGACTACCGCTTGGACGAGGTCTTCGAAAACGATTTTAGACAGCATCCAAACCGCTTCGGTACGAGCTTCAATTCAGAGTTCGAAACCTGTTAAGCCGGTACTATCACTTGCGATAGAAGAACCACCTCAACAGGAGACGATTGAAGAGAAGAAGAAAATCAACGAAGAAGAGAAGACCGAGGCTCCTAAGGCTAGACTAGGGGCTGCTTATCCTAGGATAGTTGTTTCGGATTCGGGGGAGAAATCCCTCGAACCTCTGACTCTGTATGATTATCTGCTCACTTCGGTGGGATCATATAATGATAAGGGTGATGGCGTTGGCTACGTTTTGACTGTTTCTAACGATTAAGTAACTAGCGACAATCCGGACATCGATTTCGATACCAACGATAATTCTCAAATCATACACAATCTCGACGATCAAAATGACAAAGAAGACATCCATCAAGGAGGCTACGAGAGTTCAACAAGCAACGAATCTATCTGCGAGTTTCGAGGAGCTCCAGTCACAATAGAGTTAGAGCCTTCAGACTCTGAAGTTAATCCGGAAGAGCTTGTCATTCCAATTCAAGAAGAGACACCAAGCAAGCTCAACACTAGATTCGAAGAAATCACAGAAGTCAACTTAAGAAGTGGAAGAGTTCTACCTCCGAGAATGGGTCCAAAGGACAAAGGAAAGCAGGTGGTTGTTCAGGAAGAATCAACCCCGGTAGAAGAAATACCCATTCGAGAAGAAGTCGAGACACATGAAAATAAAGTGGACTACAACGTACTAGCCCATCTTAGGAAACTACCAGCCAAATTGAGCATCTACGATGCTCTCATCTTATCAAAGGAAATGAGAGAAGCTCTGATCAAGGCCTTACTTGATCCGGAAATTTGCTTAGCTCAAATGGCCGGAGATTCCTTAGATGAGGTTTGCTCGTTAAAGGAACAGTGAGGTGTTACCTTCACGGACAATGACCTACTACTTGGGGCAGCAGCTCACAACCGACCGTTGTACATTTCGGTTACAATCGGGAAGTTTACGCTCTCCGAGTATTGGTGGATCCAGGAGCATCAATCAATATAATGAGTCTTCGAACACTAGCATATTTGGAAATTGATGCTCGTGAACTCGAAGCAGACAAAATGTTATTAAGAGGATTCAACCAGAAAGGAGAAAGAGCCCTCGGATCAATAACGCTACAAATGAAGACCGGTGACTTAGCAAAGACAACCGCAAAATTTCACATAATTGATTCAGAAACGTCGTTCAACGCTCTATCGGGCCGACCATGGATACATGAAAATAGGATGGTACCATCATCTCTACACCGGTGCATCAAATACTACGATGGAGGGGAACGAGTGCATCAAAGGTGACTTACAACCATTCTCCGTACATGAAATTGGAATCCATGAAGATGCGACTTATTATGCACCACCGAAGAAAACAATTTTCTCCAGAGATACCATGACAAATGAAGCAAAGAAAGTTCGAGACAACGAAGAACCTGAAGTTCTAGTCCAACAGTCACTCACCACTCCCTTACGGCGAGGTGGTGAAGGTTTCTCCACAACTCGCATCCGAGGACGAGGCCGGGGACGAGGCCGTGGTAGAGACGTTAGGACAATTGGACAGAGGAAACCAGCCATCAATGTTGCTTGGGAAGATAGTTCTGAAGAAGAAAAAGAAATCAAATAAGAAGCAGCGACAATAAGTTGGAAAAAGCCGCAATTCAAGATCTCTCTCGAAGATGAGAAGAATGAAGAATATAAATCAATGTACGAGAAGATTAACCACCATGTACATACTATGACCCTGACCCCAATCCATTCTAATAAGATCAAGGGTATGGTGGTCAAAGAGGTACGTAGCGGCGGTGCAAAGCCAATCAAATTCTACCATGGTGCTTCTTCCTCCAAAACTTAAAATAATGTACAATTTGAAGATGTCACTTCATCAGAATTAATGTAATTACCTTTTGAGTCGTATTGTCCCTGTGTTCAAAATTTAATTCAGCGTGGTTTCTTACCTCGATAATGGACAAAAGGCCAATCACAACATTTTGAAAAATTATGGAATAACTCCGGTCATCCACCCAATTCAAAGCATGGTCTCGGATTCGGCACAGTAGGATCAGTTGACGATACTGAATTTTCCTTAGTTGTCACTTGCGAGTCTAATGAAAACTGCATGGAAACTACAGACGAACTCGAAGATTTACAAATTGGAGACGCTCCACCAGAATTCGAAGAAGAGATTAAATCTACAATAGATGAGCTAACGGAAGTTAACTTAGGTACCAGCGAAGAGCCTAGACCTACCTTTGTTAGCTCCTTACTCAATAAAGAAGACTTCGAAGAAATAATCAAGTTATTAATGGAATTTAAAGACTATTTTGCTTGGAACTACGATGAGATGCTAGGATTAGCTCTAGAGGTCGCAGTCCATAAGCTAGGAGTTGATCCTACTTCTGTCCCAGTCAGACAAGGTCCTAGAAGAATGCGTCTAGAAATCGAACAACAAGTCATAGCTGAAGTTAAAAAGCTAATAGACGCTAAATTTGTCCGTGAAGAACAATACCCGACTTGGTTAGCCAATGTGGTGCCAGTCAGAAAGAAGAATGGTCAGATCAGAATTTGTGTGGACTTCAGAGATTTAAACAAGGCATGTCCAAAGGATGAATTTCCTCTACCGATCCCAGAATTAATGATTGACATTGCTTCGACACATGAAATATTTTCATTCATGGATGGATCTTCAGGATACAACCAGATAAAAATGGCTCCAGAAGATGAAAAGCTTACAGCATTCAGAACGCCGATCGGAGTATATTGCTACATAGTGATGCCATTCGGACTGAAGAAAGCAGGAGCAACATACCAGAGAGTGATGACAAGAATTTTTGATGATCTCATCCATAATTAAGTCGAATGCTACGTGGACGATGTGGTCATCAAAATCAAAGTAAAGGACAACCACTTGTATGATTTGAGAATTGTTTTCGAACGATTAAGGCAATTTAACCTTAGGATGAATCCCTTAAAATGCGCCTTCGGCGTTACCTCAGGGAAATTCTTAGGATTCGTTGTCCGACATCGTGGGATTGAAATCGACCCGGAAAAGATTAAAGCTATCTTAGAAATGCCGCCTCCCAAGACCTTAAAGCAACTACGATCTTTTCAAGGGAAGCTGACATATCTTCGACGCTTTATCTCAAACCTGTCAGGTAGGTGTCAGCCTTTCTCGACACTAGTTAAAAAGGACGCCAAATTTATTTGGGAAGAGAAATGTCAGAAGGCCTTCGAGGACATTAAACAATATTTGATGACACCTCCTGTCTTAGCAGCCCTCGGCCTCGTGTAGATCGTCGATACTTTATACCGCGGCTCTAGACGACTCTCTCGGAGCCCTGTTAGCCCAGGTCAATGATGAGGGTAAAGAAAATGCTCCTTACTATTTAAGCCGTCGTTTACTTCCGACGGAAATATGGTATCCCGCAATTGAAAAGCATTGTTTGGCCCTGATATTCGCCGCTCAAAAGCTCTGGCACTACATGCTTTCTCATAAGGTCAACCTGATCTAGAAATTTAATCCATTGCAATACTTGATGACTCGTCCAACACTTTCCGGCAGACTTGCCAGATGGTCAATGATATTATTGCAATTCGATATAACTTTCGTGCCTCTTCATGCCGTAAAGGGACAAGTCTTAGCAGACTTTCTCGCAGCACACCCTTTGCGGCAGAATCTCCTCTCAATGACGATTTGCCGGATGAACAAATAATGAGCCTAGAAGACCACGATGATCGACGTTGGGAATTATATTTCGATGGAGCATCTTCAGCGACACAAAGATGAAGAATCGCAAGTGATAGTGCCGGTAAGGCAGGAATCGGGCTAATCTTTATAACACCGGAGCGGGGATGTTAAGATACTCCTACCACTTGACGGAACCGTGTACAAATAATGAAGCGGAATACGAAGCCCTCATAACGGGACCGGAATTAACTATTCAAATGGGGATAACGGACATCAACATCTACGGGGATTCGCAATTGATCATTCAACAGATCGCCGGACAGTACAGAATTTTAAAGCCAAGACTCGAGCAATATTTCCAGTATGCCATACAATTGTTGGAACAAATTTCGAATGTGACAATCTACAAAATTCCCAGAAAAGAAAATGCCTTGGCAGATTCGTTAGCTCGCCTCGCAAAAGAATTTGCCTGTTTGCAGGATGAATCAGTGGAAGTGTCAGTTCACGGACGTCAGGTCCTATCACGACTTGACATAGACACAATACACAAATCAGAGAAAGAAAAAGAATCAGTTGCAACGGTGACGTAAAACACGGAAGATTGGCGACGACCATTAATAGACTACACCGCAAACGAGAAAGCTACCAGACAATAGGTCGCTAGCCCATCAGATCAAGAAAAGAACTCTGTCCTACGCATTAATAAACAACACCTTGTACAGGAGGTCTTTCGATCAAATGTGGCTAAGATGCCTAAGCGGGTCCGAGGCCCATGAAATTGTTAAAGAGGTGCATTCAGGACTCTGTGGCGCTCACCAGTCGGGTCCGAAGATGAAAATGAAAATTAAAAGACTAGGGTACTACTGGCCCTCGATGATGACCGACTGCATGAAAATCACCAAGAGCTGTCACCAATGCCAAGTGCACGGAGTGGTTCTACACCAACCTCCAAATATGCTACATCCGACAATTGCGTCGTGGCCATTTGAATGTTGGGGCACAGATATAGTGGGTCCGATAGAACCACCAACTTCAAAAGGACATCGCTTCATTCTTGCGGCTACAGATTACTTTTCCAAGTGGGCAGAGGCAGTTACACTTAGAGAAGTGAAAGCACACCACGTGCTACAGTTTTTCAAGAACCAAGTTGTCTACCGTTTCGGAGTGCCGCGCAGGATTATCTCGGATAATGGGTCAGCATTCAGAAGCATGCAAATCAATAATTTTGGCAGGAGACACGGAATCGACTGGCGATACTCAACAATTTACTACCCAAGAGAAAACGGCCTCGCTGAGGCTTTTAATAAAACTCTCATTCAAATCTTAAAGAAAACTTTGGACGATAATAAGAGAAATTGGCACGAGAAGTTGTTAGAAGCCTTATGAGCCTACCGGACAACCTTAAGAACTCCTACTCAAGCTACACCTTACGCTCTGGTATATGGGTCCGAGACAGTGTTACCTTTAGAGGTTCAGCTTCCTTCACTCAGAGTCGCAGTTGCAAATAAGATCACGACAGAAGAGAATGTCAAGTTACGACTAGGGGAATTAGAAAGCTCGGAAGGGAAAAGACTTGCGGCCGCAACAGAATTTAGAACTATACCAAGCTAAGATGGTCCAAGCCCATGACAAACTGGTCCGCCCAAGAACCTTCAAAATTGGTGACTTAGTTCTCGTTCTCAAGAGACCTATTCTTGCACACCGCAAGATAGGAGGAAAATTTGAACCCACTTGGGAAGGGCCGTTTGTGGTCGAAGCGATATACTCGGAGGTTCCTACCGGCTAGTGAATTGTCGGGGAGAACGACATATGCTTCCGATCAACGGACGATACTTGAAAAAGTATTACGCTACCTGATGTTTCGAAGGAATGAATTCTTCATCCCTAAGAAACACGAGCGAAGTAATTACTTATGATTGGGTCCGAACACAAAAATAATAAAAATGTGCTAAAATAAATAAAATCATGATAATAAAGTTTTCCTTGTTTTCTCTTCCATATCAAAATCTCTTTCCTGATCTTATCCCACTTCATTCCTGTTAAATTTAAAAATACAAGAAGTAATAAAAAAAATGTCTTTAATAAACACTTTCTTAATGTTCTTGTTCTTAGTACAGCCCCTGATCCTTTTCCTTGTCTTTTCGCAGGGAAATGTCGAGCGGGCGATTGGTCCTGAACTTTAGAAATGGTGTAAGCCTTGCACTCGATGAAAAGAGAGTGAAAGATGGAGCGATAATCGAGATTGACTCGGATTTCGCACCAGCAGGCCTACGATGACGAGGAAAGTGATCGGGTCCCGGCTAATCGAGAAGAACTGCCCGAGCAGACAGTGATGAAAGTGGGTGGCCCAAGCCACCAATCCAGCAGCAAGAAAAGAAAGGCAAACACTGAAGAAATAAGAAAATGAAGTCTGTAGTCGCTACAACAGAGGGCAGGCTTGTTAGCGCCGCGCCCACAGAGATTCAAGAAGTTCGAAGAGCTACTCTCACAGCAACGCAACAGAAAAATAAGAATCGCCGCATCCGCAAGATGTTGACCAAACTAGCAGCGGACCAACGCGACGAGACAGTTGCTACTGCCAGCACATACACTTCAAGGACACCGGTTCACCAGGAACCTGAAGAAAGGAGGCCAGCTCCTAGGATAACAGAAAGGACCAGGGAAATCTCACAAAGACCAGAAGAAAGAAGGCTACCACGCCACCAGATAGAACCACCGCAATGCATGACCTTGTTGCGAAGCAACCCCGGGGATGTCCCGACGGACATCATCCCCGAGGAGCCGAGGTATGCGGTGCGAGCGCGAAGGGATTGAACCGTACATCCCACAATATGTCACCGTGCCTCGCCATCTACGGATTATTCCGGAATACGAGCCGGAGAGAATGCAGAATGTCGAAAAGAAAACCTTTGAATACTTCGAGAGAATTCGAGGCGAAGGATCAATATACTAGAGGGCCTCGAGCTACATACGTACGTATTCTCGTAGTATGAACAACAGAGAAATCGTGGATGGCATCCGGGATTTGAAAAGAATGGGCCGAGCGGGCCGCCTAAGGGAAAACACATACTCGAACCCCGGAGATGGATGCCGTGGAAAGGAAGAATCACAATACAATGTGGATGTCATTACAACTTTCACGGAAGACAGGAAGGGAAACCCTCCGGGAATACTCCATCATGGCCAAGTGGATCCGATGCCACTAGTCATCAAGAGAATGGTAAAGAGATTGATAACATAGAGGGTACTGCCAGCAGATTGCATACCCAATAGCTGCATTATTAACATCTACAAGCGGTGGTGACCGCATACCCCCACACATAGATCACCACGACTTTGTCGGACCTTTCGCACGCCTCTTTCCCGAACGAGTGTAACATCATGTTCGGATCCGACCTCCGGATAGCGAGCCCGTGTGAGTTCCGAGGGCCGGTGAAGATACCTTTACCGTAGGTTCCGTCATGATACCGAAGGGCAACGGAGCGGATATCGCTAAGCATTGCATACCAGGAGTACCAAGTGAAGCGGAACTCGGCTACTTTCGAAGGATGGACGACAGGAAGACACCTTACCATTTCCAACATGACCCGTAGCTAGAGAGCCTCGGCCTTACGAGCTATGAGCTACATGGAAAATATCACACCTCCAATGTACATCCATACGGCATCCTTGCCAAGGATGGCTTGGAAGGTGATGTTATTGACCATGTACCCCACTATTCAGACATGGATTTTGACAGATGCTTCTTTGGATGGATCGACGAAGATCATACATAGTCCGTTTTGAGTCAACATGGATTGTATGAAATATATTCCAGATCGAGTTGTATGATGTATCTTCGACATGATTGGAATGAAAGTGACCATGTCACATTTTTGGCCTTCACCTCTTTTGTGCAAATTGACTGGGAAACGCCATTAAAGTTAAATGAACTTCGAACAAAGAGCAGAGAAGAAATAAAAAAAAGGAGAATAAAAGAAAACTTTCCTTAAAAAATGTCGAACACCAAATCCACATGAACACCAAATAAACAACAAAAAACAGGATAGTTAAAGGACAAACAAAACAAATTTAAAGCTCAAATTGAATTCCAGTTTAAATCCATCTTTTCAAATCCTCCAATCCTTCTTCAAATCAAGATCTATTCTAGACCTCCTCGAAACCCTCTCTCGGGATGATTTCGAATCACGAAGAATTTTTAATTCGATCCGGATGGCATGGGTTTGTACCCTTCGCCAAGTAATCAGAATTTGATTGATTCCCATGGGATATGAAACACTTTCACATCTCATTTCGATCTCCCGCTAAAATCCAAATCTCCACAGTAAATTTCAATTCAAAATTTCCGAGACTGGTACCTAAATTCCAGTTCTCACTCCGAGATCGATACCTAAATTTCGATTCTCGTCCGAATTGATACCTAAATTTCAATTCAAAATTTCGAGACCGGTACCTAAATTCCAGCTCTCACTCCGAGATCGATACCTAAATTTCGATTCTCATCCGGATTGATACCCAAATTTCAATTCAAAATTTCCGAGACTGGTACCTAAATTCCAGTTCTCATTCCGAGATCGATACCTAAATTTCGATTCTCATCCGAATTGATACCTAAATTTCAATTCAAAATTTCCGTGACTGGTACCTAAATTCCAGTTCTAACTCCGAGATCGATACCTAAATTTCGATTCTCATCCGGATTGATACCTAAATTTCAATTCAAAATTTCCGAGACTGGTACCTAAATTCCAGTTCTCACTCCGAGATCGATAGCTAAATTTCGATTCTAATCCAAATCTCCACAAGTAAATTTCAATTCAAAATTTCCGAGACTCGGTACCTAAATTCCAGCTTCTCATTCCGAGATCGATACCTAAATTTTGATTCTCGTCTGAATTGATACCTAAATTTCAATTCATAATTTCCGAGACTGGTACCTAAATTCCAGTTCTCATTCCGAAATCGATACCTAAATTTCGATTCTCTCCCAGGATTGATACTTAAATTTCAACTCCAGCTTCGTTTAAACTTTCGAGGTCAGTACCTAAATTCTGATTCTCATCCTTTTCAATCGACACTTAATCTCCGATTCTCATTCCAGGGCTGGTACCTAAATTCCAGTTTCCTTTTCAATCCCGAGATTGGAACCTAGGTTTCAATTCTCGTATCAAATCCAAATTTTCTCAAATAAATTTTAAATCAAACCTCAATTTAAAATAAAAACTCAAAATCTAAAACTTACACATCAAAACTTAAATTGAAACAAAATGAAATCTAAATCGAAATCCCCCGCATCATGTGATTTGGAATTCACCTCCTTTCCCCAGCGGAGTTCGAGAATCTCCGGCTTCGTAGATATACTTGACACTCCCAGCGGAAACTCTTCTACTTCGTCCTAAGTTTTTCACTTGGACATCTGTGTTGGTTTTGTTGATAGCTTCGGTCAACACCAATACGTGCGGTGTGCTCCGTCAGCTCACCACACCTATTGGGGGTCCATTTGTTGACCTCATTTTTGATGAGGTCTTCTCTTCTACTCTTTATTACTTAGGATCTAGCCTTAGGCTTTTCCTTTGACTATCTTAGAGGACTAGAATTGGGATCCACCACCTTTTAGAAATTCAAACCACTTCTTAACTCCCCGCAAACTCCACAAACTTGACCGTAGACCCCTAATCACCTAGAGGGTTGAAATCAAATGTGGATGTTTAAAGGATGAGTTCCTATGGAACTCTTTGGCCTTGGGACCTGCCCAGGTGGCCCGGTCCAGTGAAGGGGCTGACTTACACACACACTACACTCATACACTACACTTTCACACACCTCCTAAAACCACACCCATACCTAACTCGACCTCCCGATTCATGTAGGTGATTCACATGGATGGTCCTTAACCCCTAAATCCTCGGCTAAGAGGGTTAGGAACAACATAAGTGGATGCCTCAAATGAGTCCCTTCATGGCTCATGTGGGCTTGATATGGCTTCATGGCTCAACCAAAATGATTTCATTCCACTTATATTCACCCAATCTTCAATTTTCCAAATTTTCTATTTTTGACCCCCGGGACCCTACACCCGCTTAGCCTACCCAAAACCCTTGAAACTACCCAAATTTCTCAAAAATTTCCAAATCACCCAAAATTCCCCAAAATCAATCCCAAACATTTCCACATCACTCAAATTGATCATCCATACCCAAAAATATCAAAAATTCCAAGAAAACCTCCCAATACCCTCCAAATACCCAAAACATCCCTCTTGACCCAAAAATCTAAAAATTCCGAAAATTCCCAGAAAATTCCAGAAAATCCCAAAAAATCCCAATTTCATTTTGTTCAACTACACCATGGGCCAATTTTGTCAATTTACCCCACTTTTATCAAAACCCCCAATTTGACCCATTTTAACCCTAAGTGAACCCAATGTCAAACGAAACCTACCCAATTGACCCAAATTCTGGTCCAATTCAATTCTAAACTTCAATTCAACACTCCCAACACCAATCTAGACAAAGTCCAAGTCCAATTTGATTGGCATTTGGATCCAATTTCACTTTTGGCCTTAATGCCCAATTTGGACCCATGACCCAAACCTAACCCAAACTCACCCAATTCAACTCCAATTAACCCCAAATCTTTTCTAAATCTTCCTTAGCATCCCCACAAGCAAAACACTAACATGATTTGCCCAAAATCTAGACCCAAACCCCACTCAAATTCAACCCAAAGCTAAAAGGCCCAATTTTGACCCAAACCCAAACCTAACCCAAATGAGCCCAAACCCCAAAATCAAAGCCCAACCAAAGTCAAAACCTCTTTGAAACACTCCCATAAACATTTCTCAACATTAATTTTACATCAATTTCAACCCTAGCCCAACATTGGCCCAACTTGGCCCATTTTGACCTATATTGGCCCATTCACCAAAAGAGCCCAAATTCAACCCAATTCAAACCCAAATCACCCCCAATTTGCTTCAAGTCACTCATGACACATCCATGAGCTAAACCCAACAATTATTTGGCCCAACCTCTTTACAAAATTCCCATCCATAAATTCATTTTTAAACTTAAAGGCCCATTCCTTAAACCATTTTAAAAGCCCATCTTTTACCACATCCAAAGGCCCAAAATTGGTCCCAAAGCCCATATGACATTTCCCCTCATCATACTTTCAATTAAACTCAATACATAAGTCCTAAATTCATCATCAAATCATTCCAAATCAAGTTTCATTCCAATTTCCATCAAATTACCAAAAAATTCCTAAAATCCATTTTCATGAAATTGACCAAGCTTTTCCCCAAGCCAAAGACAAGCCATGCAAGCCATGGACAAGCCACATGAAGCCATGGAGGGTTTGACATGTGATCAAGCCATTAATGGAAAAAGGAGGACCCCCTTTCCCAATCCTTCTTAAGCCTTTTTTTACCTTAAGCATGTCACACTCTAAACCATGCTTTGCCACCTAATCCTCGATGGAGACTCCACCACACATGGGAGATTGACCCACCTGACCTCCTCAGCCCAAAACCAGGTCTTGGGGAGGTGCACCCAACCCATTTTCATGGGTTGACCAAAATAAGCCAAAATAGCCCCTTCCCCTTTCTACTTTGATTCAACCACTTTACACATGTCAAACCTCAATTGAATGCACCAAACCCCAGCCCTGACCCACCTGAACAAGATGGTGACCAATGCCTGGCCGGCCAGCCACCAGGTCGATGGAAAACACCATGGCCGAGAGCTCACTCGTGAGCCAACTTCGGGATTCTACCTTGCCGAGCCGCCCCATGCCCAATGGCCACCATGGCTGTTCCGCCCTCGACCTAAGCGACCGATCCCAAGCCCTAACTCTCCCGGGAGGCCCTCCACCCTCTCCTATTTAAACACCACCCCTTCTCCGCCATGAGAGGTGCTGAAAAAAAAACCTTAAGGAAACTCTGCCAAAATTGTTCCAAACTACTCCCCATACATAGAGCATTTAATCCCCACTGAATTCCAGCCCCAATTCCCCCCAGCTGAGCTCAATTTTGAGTTCAAACTCTAGCCTAAAAATCAGGACACTTCTTCACAGTGGATTAATCTTCAAATTGATTGGTCCTACACCTTCACCATACCAAGAGGAGAAGTTTTCCACTGAAAGCCCCATCTCCGAGCCACCCAGCTTGCTCCAGCCCTCCAAGCTTTGTGATCGGGCTTAGCCGAAATCACACCTAAACAATTCACCAGACCAGGAGACTTCATCTGGAGCTTGCGGGGATCCAATCGAAGGTGAAACAACCCTCAGATCGAAGCCACACTTCCCTGAGCAAAGGTATGGCCTCACTCTTCTTCCCGAGCTTCTGAACATTCTCCATTTTCATTATGTCAATTTCATGCCACATAAACCGTATGGATGTGTTCGTCTTCTCGAGATGAATCCATAGAGCATAAGAACGTTAGATTTGGTCATGTATCGAGTGAGATCTTAGGCCTAGAAGATGGACGGTTCTCCGGTTAGGAGGCTTGGGGACGATGAACGGATGCCGTTCATTCAATACACGCGCGGACGGACGGCTCAGATGGTGTCGGACCAGGAGATGGTACGTGAACCGAGGGACCCGGGCTGCTGACTCAAGCGGTGGCGTCGAATGGGAGTGCGACGCGTGTGCATTTGGAGCTGCCGAGGTTGAGCTGGTGCCGCGTCACTTAAATAGAAAAATAGGGATTTTTTCTATTTATTTAATTCCCTAAACTTTAAAAATTCATAACTTTGTGTAGAAAAATCATAAAAATAAAATAAAAATACCCTCTTGCTCAGTGAATAGAGGAGAATAATGTGGAAAAGAAATTATTTAATTTCATCAAGTATTTTATTTTTAATAATTTATTTACCCTCTGCATTGTTTTAATTCCCCATGCATGTAGGAAATTCATCATGGCATGAGACCATAGGGCTTTTGAAGCCTCTGAATTTGGGAACATTCCCTGAATTTTCCAAAGTCAGAGGTCATCCCTATGAGAAGTTATTGATTTTTCAAATTCATGTTACTGTTTTGAGTATTTTAATTCTAATAATTAGCATGTTGTGAAATAAATTCTAAGAAAATTTGGTGATGTCCCTTATGACCGGAGGACCCTAGGAAAAATAGGTTTTGAGTTAGTTCATTTAAAATAACCCTATTTGGCTTAAACACCCAAAATAGATCCCTAATTAATTAGAGTTAACCATAAATCAAATTGACTTGAAATCAATTCTCCACTGACCTTTAGGATCAGAGGAACCCTCCATAAAAATTTGAAGTCAATTGGACTTGGTTAGCCCTCCTAAATGGGTTGATTAAGCCATTTAGTCAATTTGAACTTTAAAAATTCATAACTTTCAAAATACCTTTCAAAAATTCACTAAATTGGTTTTGGAGCCTCTCTGATATTAGGGGGATTTAAGAAAATTAAAATTTCAATTTTCTAAAAAAGTTGATTTTTAATATTATTTTAATATTTTTGATAATTAAAAAATAATAAAAATTACAAAAATAATAAAATTCACCAAAATGTCACATTTTGAATCTTAATCACTTAGGAACAAACCCCATATTTTTCTTAGGTCTATTTAATGAGATATTAAATTTTAAAACTCTAGGGTAATTTTAAAATTAAAAAAATGTATTTTCTAGCATTTTCACTAAAATAATTATAATAAATCAAGGAAAAATTAGAAAATTGCAAAAATTGATTCTCTGATTTCCTTGATATTAGAGAGATTTTTCAAAAATATAAAATTCATTTTTCAACCTTTATTTTATTTTTAAATTAATTAATACTTCAAAACTTAAAATAATTATAATAAAAATAGTATAATTCAAATAAACACCAAAATTGGTCTAAGTGGTCCTCTGGTCATTAGGAATGTCCCATAATTTTCTTAAGGATAGAAACTTTCTCTTGGTCTTATTATTAAATTTTCCTTGGAAATTCCTATTTTCCCCTAAAAATAATTATATAAATAAATTAAATATAGAAAAATCACATTTTCTCCTCTCATGTCTTCATTGGCATATGAGTGAAGTCACATAAAAATTTCATGTTCATTTGAGCTCAATTTAGTGAGTTATGGAATTATTAAGCTTGAAGGGCAAAATGGTAATTAAAAAATTTTAACCCTTAATTAAAACTTTAGGTTTAATAAAATTAACAAGTAAAATATTTGATCTTAATCTGATTTGAATGATTGAAATTTAAATAATTAAAGGGTAGAAACCCATTAAACAATTTAAAATAATTGAAATAAACCTTAATTAAATAATTGATTAAATTTGGAAGAATAATAAAATTGGAATTATTAAAATAGGGATATTATTAGGAAGAGATTTATTCTTTAATTTAAAAATCCCTAAATTAATCATTTGAATAATATTTAATTCCTAATTAAAAATGATAATTCAAATTTAAGTTTTAAAATGTTAAAGGACTTAATCATTAAATTAAATTAAAAAGTTAAATTATTAAACTCTTTTTAAATTCTCAATTGAATTAAAAATAAAATTAAATTAAAGATTAAATTAAATTAAATTAAATAAACAAATCAAATTAAATTAAATTAAATCAAATAAATAAATTAAATTAAATTAAATAAATTAAATTAAATTCAATTCAATTTAATTAAATTAAATCAAATTAAATTAAATTAAATCAAATTAAATTAAATTAAAGGAAATTAAATCAAATTAAACTAAATTAATTTAACATTAAATCAAACTAAATTGAATTAAATTAAATTAAAATAAAAATCAAATAAAATTAAAATTAAAATTAAAATTAAGATTAAAAATTAAAGTTAATTTAAAATTAAAACTAAACCAAATTAAATTAAATTAAAGTTAAATTAAATTGAATTAAATAACATTATCTAAGACATAAAGAAATTAAATATAAAGCAACTTGAACACTATTCCAATTTTAAACCCCTTAACTGAAGTTAAACTAAATCATAAACGATTTCGACACCAATTTGCCCTCGAGAGCTTTGGTTATCATAACTCCTAAACATAACATTAAATGAAATGCTACTTCACTTATAGGATATTCAAATGTCCTAGTTCGCTGAGCAAGATAACAAAACTTGAATTCCCGGACGATTAATTCATTTGTATGATTAAATTCAGTTGGACTTAAAATAATCCTATCAATATTGAAAAGATGTTTAAGATTCTTCTTAAGCACTTCCTCAATATGATAGTATACTCATAAGAACAATTGAACTTAATTGTTCTTTGATCAAGAAAATCGTCCTCAAACCAAAACACAAAGACCTAGATGTCATAGGAAATGACTAGCTATAGGATTAGGAATTTTGTAGAAAACCATAACCCTTCCCTTAGCTTTACCTAGGAACTTGCTTAAATATTCTAATTATGTTTTAAGTGCAGCTTGGGATGACGGGAAGACCCTCCAAGTACGTTTTTATTTTATTGCAATTTACCTTATTGTAATTTATTTAATCGCATCGCACTTACTTTTATTGCATGATAAACAACTGTTGCATTAAAACCCACACCTTTAGGATAGTCCCTAAAATTGAAACCAAAACTAAATTAAAAGTCATTACAAAATAAAATTCACCGCCACAACATTTCAAAATATAAAACAACTCAAAATTTAATCACAAACAAACACAAAACTACAATTACAACTAAATTAAAACGTCCCGTTGGATGATCGGGAATACCTCTGATGATGTAACCTACGTGTTGCTAACGGGATTTCCCACGGTCTAAATGAAAGTGTGGAACTCATTCAGCTGAGTTTAGCAAATTCATCCGGACTAAGAGAATCCGATAAAAATAACGATGCCGAAGGATGGAACCGTGGGATCTTAACCGGTGTTGTTATAATCAACTTTAAGATTTGTTTTAATTAATATATTAAAAATATTTGGACTTTAAGAATTTCTCTAAACCAAAACACTTCTCTCATCTCCTGATTTATGACTTCTAAAACTAAATCTCTGCAACAACAAGTAGCTCGAAGCATGGTGAGCAGCACGGCCATCGTCGTCAGCAAAACTGAAATCCACATCAGCAAAACTTTCTTAAAATTAAATAACCAATCCATAGGATTTCTAGGTAGTTTGCTTAGTGCAACATAAATCCTCAACTCTTCGTTAGGCATTTGCATGGCAAATTAAGCCCTAACCGGTCTTAGGACTCCGAGGTAGTTGTCCGATACGACATAAACCCTCACATCTTCGAGGCTATCTGTATGATCATGTCATACAAATATAAGTCCTAATTAATTAAAATTGGCAAGATCAAAATATTAAATAAACATTAGGACTTTCCTAAATCTAAGCCAAACAATAGGATAGTCGGGAAATTACCGAAGTTCGCTTCGAATCTGTAATTTCTCCTACTTTTCTTCCCTTGAATTCCCAAAATAAAATCTTCCAAATTCGATCCATTCCCTATCGAAATTCCAAAATTCAATCCCTCGAACACTTAAACTTTGAAATTCTTGAGAGTAGAATTATTGATTATTATCGAGAGTTTTCTTAGGTGATTCCCGTCACTTAAGATGTAATTAACTATAGGGGCTTGCCCTTATAGGGAATTTTAAAGAACCCAGGTAATATAAAACCTGTTTAATGTTTTTATATTAAGCAGGGGAATTTGTCAACACATAAAATTGGTTCGCAGACCAAACGGATGTCACAAATCTTTTAGTTTAATTAATCGAGCCCCACCATCAAGCAGTGTATCTATCCTTAAGGATAGATACACGTTTTGTAGTGCGGTGCTCGTTTATATAAACTATTTGGGATGTGAGATCAGTTTGATTTCATATCTTAAAATCTTCAAATTTAAAATTATTTTCAAAATTAAATACTACTTTTCAAATTATTTATTTAAGTTAAATCAAAAATATGCCGACACCACACAGAAACCAAAGAAGAAGATAAAAGCCAGTTCACCCGTTGTTGTATCGGGTTTACAAATTAGGGAGGATACCACCTTCCAGCCTATAGCTGACAGACCATCCGGTCCTAGGCTTCCGGCTGCAAGAAGGATGGTATAAAGACCTACTACTGGGGAGCTAAGACCAAAATAATGTCCTGAGAAGAAAAGTCTCATCAGGAGACTTGAATCAGAAGAAAGTGTTAATGCAATAAAGGGGACTCCGGGAAAGGAAATTCAACAACCGTCACGCGACAACTGCGAGACCGTGCGGAAAAGGCTACTAGAAGATGCCATGGACAAGTTAAGGACCGACATCTGACGGTTAGCAAAAGAAAGAGAAGAAAAACTAGAATTTGAAGTTGATTCATCATAATTTATGAATGACGAGTATGCTGAAATCAACATAGTTGAGACGCGAGCATCATCAGCTTTGCAAGGTGCTCCGGTAGCTGCAGAAAGAGATGAACCGGAAGTAATGAGGGCACAGCTTTGGGAAAGAGATGACACAATTTCCCAGATGGCAAAGAGGATGGAAGAGATGGCTGCTACCTTAGCCACTCTCCGCAGTCGGTACAACCTCGTAAAGAAACACCTCCAGAGATCATCCATATTGCAGATGGAGGAAAAGAGATCACATCCGTCAACGGAGACGAGCCACCAAAGAAGGATTCTACACAAAGCATGATTCCAGAAAAGGACATTAAAAACATGGTAGAACAGTAGGTGCGAGAAGCCCTAGCACAATCTAAGAGCGAAGCATCTATTCAGACGGGAAGACCTTACCCCGAAGAGTTCGATGCAGTTCAATACCCGAAAGGCTTCGTACCACCTCTATTTAAGACTCTTTATGGGATGGGAAACCCACGACAGCATGTCGCACATTTTCGTGATAGTTGCTGCAATGCCGGTTGGGGTGACGCTCTACTCTTCCGTCAGTTCGTCAGTAGTTTGTGATTGCCTTAGACTGGTACACAGAATTTTCGAACGGTTCAGTAAAGACCTTTTCAGAAATAGAGAATCTCTTCGTTAAGCAGTTTGCCGGGGCCCAACACCACATCACTATCGATGATCTAGTGGTGGAGCAACAGAAGCCGAACGAGATTTTAGTGGATTACATACTTTGATGGGGAAACTTAAGCATGAAGTGTGAACCACAGCTTCAAGAACAACACGCAGTCGGCATCCTACTTAAGAGTATCCATGGCCCGATAGCACTTCTCCTTAAAGGATTTACAATCGAGACTTTCGAGAAGTTGCTTAGCAAGGCCGGGAGCTTGCAAGAGGAGGCAAAGCAGTTAAGTTTTGTAGATAAGACCGATAAGCAGAAAACTGTTAAAGCATTTGAAAAGAAATCTGGAATCGTTGCGGCGGTAAATAAGAGCAAACGGCCAATGCAGATACCGCCAGAACGACCACAGCCCAGTTATTAACCATCGCAATGGACTTACCAACAACCACCATAGATCTATCAGCAACCTCAACAGGGCTATCAACAACCTCGTCCGAGCTATCAGTCGCCTCAGCATTATGAAAAACCGCCTCGTTCATCGCATACCTTAAGAGAACCTCTAAATAGAGAATATCCATTCAAAACTGAAGCAATAACGAAGATGTTCTGCAGTTTAATGAAGACACCAGATTTTCAGCTCCCAGAGCGTAAGAAGCCAGAGGAAGTCAATAAGAAAGATCATCGGAACTATTTCCCTTACCACCAGGTGCTTGGACACAAGATAGAGGATTACATCACTTTCAAGAGTTGGCTTGATGACAATCTCCGGAAAGGGAACATAAAGATCCCAAAGGAATACATGAAGGAACCCCAGAAAGGAGGTTCCGTCAATGTTATTTCAACGGATCCCATTATTCCGATAGACCCGTACATGACCGATGATGGATGGAGTACCGTCTGGACAAAGTCTTCAAAGAAAATTTTGGATCACATCCATACCGCTTCGGTACGTGCTTCAACTCAGAGTTTGAAACCTGTCGAGCCGGCACTATGACTTGCGATTAAAGAACCGCGTCATAAGGAAGAGAAGATCGCAGAAGAGAAGAAAATCGAGGCTCTGAAGGGTAGACAAGGGGCTGCTTATCCTAGGATGGTTGTTTCCGATTCTGGGGAGAAATCCCTCGAACTCCTGACTCTGTATGATTATCTGCTCTCCCCCATGGGATCTTATAATGATAAGGGTGATGGCGTTGGCTACGTTTTGACTGTTTCTAACAATTACATAACTAGCAACAACCAGCTTAATTCGGATCTCGATTCCAATACAAATAACAATTCTCAAATCATACATAACCTCGATGACCACGACGAAGAAGATGTTCACAAAGTAGGCTACGAAAGCTCGACAAGCAACGAGTGCATTTGTGAATTCCGAGGAGCTTTGATCACGATAGAATTAGAACCATCAGACACCAAAGCAACTTAAGAAGAGCCAGTTGTTCCGATTCAAGAGGAGACACCGGTAAATTTAGAAGAGATAACAGAGGTCAATCTAAGAAGCGGAAAAGTTCTACCCTCTAGAATGGGTCCAAAGGATAAAGGAAAGCAGGTGGTTCCTCAGTAAGAGTCAACCCCAACAGAAGAACTGCCCATTCGGGAAGAAACTGAAGAACATGGTAATAAAGTGGACTACAATGTGCTAGCCCATCTTAGGAAGCTACCAACCAAACTAAGCATATACTACGCTCTGATCCTGTCAAAGAAGATGAGGGAGGCTCTGATCAAGGCTTTACTTGATCCAGAGATTTGTTTAGCTCAAATGGTCGGTGATTCCTTCGACGAGGTTTGCTTGTTAAGAGAATAGCGAGGTGTTACCATCACGGACAATGATCTATTACTGGGAACAGCTGATCACAACCAACCGTTATACATTTTAGTCATTATTTGAAAGTTTACGCTCTCCAGAGTGTTGGTTGATCCGGGAGCATCAATGAACATAATGAAACTTCAGACGCTAGCATATTTGGAAATTGATGCTTGACCCGACCCGCAATAACGCATTAATATTCACTTCCAAAAGATGGCCAAAAACATGACCCAATTTATAAATAGCAGCTAGTGTATAAAATCAAAATGTTGTAAAATTTTAGAAAATATTTTACACACTAGGGGTACTATGCAAGTATACGTATCGTTTCAAGTAATATAGGGTTTTCTTTTATAACCCCATTATCGATCCCACAGAGAAGTGAGGTAAGCAATCCTTTAGGCTAATTCCAGATTATTTCTATATGGCCTAAATTTGGAATGTTGATTAAAATGGGTTGTCTAATAACTAATCCTAAATAATATTCTTAAATAAAAAGATATCTTATGGATAAATTGGTTTGGAGAAATTCGAGATATTAAAAATTACCTTTCTCTTGCAATTACATAGATAATGTGTAAGAAAGATATGCTTAGAATTAATGTAGTAGTGCCAAATAGAAGCATTCCTATTCTTTACCCTTTGTTCCATGCATAAAGAACATTGGCTAATCTATAGATCGGTTCAGGATGTTTTATTAGTAGAATGGGTTAATCTAGGCTCACACTACTAGATGTCCAAGGGTGGCTATGGTCGGCCCTACCAGTGACCCGTTCCCTTTCTATAAACCAAATTATTAGAATTTAGTCTTTCACTCTAAAAGCTAATCAATTCTACGCCCAATAAACAATATCTCCCTATTTATTTTCACTTCACCTTGAATAACCCGCATAAGGCCTTCGACTGCCTAAGGATTCATGTGATATCTACTAGTTAAGAATTCATCTCCTTCTAGGTCTCAAAATTCTTCAACAGGTTTTAACAATACAAGTGATCAATTTGTAAAGTAAATGAAGATCCGGTATGAATATCATCACCATAATTTAATAAAAGAATATCTAAGAAAATCTTAATTCCTAAAGATGCTTCTATTTCATTACAAAATAAAAGTAAATGAAAATAATGGCATAAGAAGTAAAAGAATTGATAGAACTATAAAATAAATTAAGTGTCAACAGGGAACTTATTTCATTAGTATTCTATTATATTTATGCAACTATTTGTCACCTAGAAGCATCTAATAGATAATTCTATCATAAAAATGATTTTCCTACGCATGCCACTACTTCATATTAAAAGAAAGAGTAAAGGAAATCACTTACGAAACATGGATAATTCACGACAGAAAAATTGGTTTAAAACAAAGAAAATCCACTAGAAAGTGTTTATAACAATTAAAAGAGAATGAAGAACACAATACTTAGTTTTTTCCTCCTGAAAGAAAGAAGAAGATCTCTCCACCAAAGTTTCCCACTGATCCATGCGATGCTCGTACATCCCTTACATAAATATCTCAAAATCCCTCACCAATCTCTCCATCAGATGTAAAAATCTACATCTTCATAACTCTAAATGACTAAAATGACTAACGGGAAAGAAAGAGACTATAGGGTGTGATTTTCTCTGAAGGAGTGGACTCCTATTTATAGGCTCCAAGGGTTGCCTTGAGGTACCTCTTCAAAATATGTCCAAATTCAATGAATCTTCTAGAAGGTGTGTCTGGCGCCTAGGCGCCAGACACCGCCTCCAGTTCTTCACACCTCGTCACTTTGGCTCTCACCTCTTCGTGATTTAAACCTCTCCAAATGTGTCTAGATTCATTGTATCACATGTCCTATATATTAGGAATAACATCCAGACTTCTATAAGGTCTAGAAACTACTTAATGCAATCAAAATAACTTCAAAAATCATCAAAATCCGTCCAATAAGCGTTTCTGGCTGATTCTGGAGCCTAGGCCTTGATTCTGGTGCCTCGGAGTCGTTTTCTCCTCGTCACTGGCGCCTGGGCGCCGGGTTTGACGCCTAGGCGCCCCCTTGTGCACAGCTCCACTGTTTTGCTCAGTTTGGCTCCGTTTCAACTCCGTTTCACCCCATTTCAGTTGCGTTGCATTCCTAACATCTTTACCTACAAGATAGACATAAAAAAAACCTTTCTCAAAATTATAATTTCATCCAAAATATGTGATAAATATGAAAGATAATAAGCATAGAAAGACTTATTGATATGTGCTAAGTCAAAAGTTTTTTTCTTGCTCAATTTGGCTCAAAATTGCATAGTTTTTGCCTCATTTTCTCTAAAATCATATTTTTATTCTTGAAAAAAAAATATGCAAAATTACTTCCATTATAGTGTAATATCATTAAAAATATGCATAAAGTGGGTATGAAATGAACACTAAAAATAGGTACTTTTTTTTCATGGATCGATGCTCGCGAGCTTGAAGCAGACAAAATGTTATTAAGAGGCTTCAATCAAAAAGGAGAAAGAGCTCTTGGATCGATAACACTACTAATGAAGACCGGTGATTTAGCAAAGACAACCGCAAAATTCCACATAATTGATTCTGAGACATCGTTCAACGCTCTACTGGTTCGGCCATGGATCCATGAAAACCGGATGGTACCGTCGTCTCCGCACCGAGTGCATAAAGTATTACGAAGGAGGGGAACGAGTGCATCAAAGGTGATTTGCAACCATTCTCCGTGCATGAAATTGGAATTCATGAAGATGCGACCTACTACGTGCCTCCGAAGAAAATAATCTTTTCCGTAAATACCATACAAAATGAAGCAAAAGAAATTCGAGACGATGAAGAACCTGAAGTTCTAGTCCAACAGTTACTCACCACTCCCTTACGGCGAGATGCTGAAGATTTCTCCAGAACTCGCACCCAAGGTTGAGGCCGAGGATGAGGACGTGGAAGAAACGTTGGAATAGCTAGACAGAAGAAACCGGTCATTAATGCTGATTGGGAGAACAGTTCTGAAGAAGAAGAAGAAATTGAGAAAGAAACAACGAAAATAAGTCAGAAGGAACCACAATTCAAGATTCTCTCGAAAATGAAAAGAATGAAGAATATAAATCAATGTACAAGAAGATTAACCATTATGTATATACTATGACCCTGACCCTGATCCATTCTAATAAGATCGAGGGTATGGTGGTCAAGGAAGTGCATGGTGGTGGTGCTATGCCGATCAAGTTTTAACGTGGTGCTTCTTCTTCCAATACTGAAAAAGAAGTACAATTTGAAGATGTTACTTCTTCCGAATTAATGGAACTGCATTTTAAGTGGTACTCTCCCTGTGTTCAAAATTTATTTCGATGCGTAGTCTTACCTCGATGATGGACAAAAGGCCGATCACAACACTTTGAAAAATTATGGAATAATTTCAGAAGGCCTCCCAATTCAAAACATGGTCTCGGATTTGGCACAGCAGGATCAGTTGATGCTACGGGATTTTGCTTGGTTGTCACTTGCGAACCTAATAAAGACTGCTTGGAAGCTTCAGAAGACCTCAAAGATCTTCCAATCGGAGACGCTCCACCAGAATTCGAAGAAGAAATCAAATCTACTATAGACGAGTTAACGAAAGTTAACTTAGGTACTAGCGAAGAGCCTAGGCCTACCTTTGTTAGCTCCTTACTCAATAAAGAAGACTCCGAACACATAATCAAGCTATTAATGGAATTTAAGGACTGTTTTGCTTGGAGTTACGACGAAATGCCAGGATTAGCTCCATAAGTTGCAGTTCGCAGGCTAGGAGTGGATCCTACTTCCATTCCAATCAGACAAGCTCCCACAAGAATGCGTCAAGAAATTGAACAAGTAATAGCCGTAGTTAAGAAGCTAATAGATGTTAAATTTGTCCGTGAAGAACAATACCCAATTTGGTTAGCCAACGTGGTACCGGTCAGAAAGAAGAATGATCAGATCAGAATCTGCGTGGATTTCAGAGATTTGAATGAAGCATGTCCAAAGGATGAATTTCCACTACCAATCCCAGAACTTATGATCGACATCGCTTCAATGCATGAAATCTTCTCTTTCATGGATGGATCATCGGGATACAACCAGATAAAGATGGCACCAGAAGAAGAAAAAGTTCACGGCATTCAGAACGCTGATCGGAGTGTATCGCTACACAGTAATGTCATTCGGACTAAAGAACGCAAGAGCAACATACCAAAGAGCGATGACGAAGATTTTTGATGATCTCATTCACAATCAAGTCGAGTGCTACGTGGATGATGTGGTCATCAAAAGTAAACTGAAGGAAGATCACCTGTATGATTTGAGAATTGTTTTCGAGCGACTAAGACAATTTAACCTTAAGATGAATCCCTTAAAATGCGCCTTCGGCGTCACCTCCGGGAAATTCTTAAGATTTGTTGTCCGATATCGTGGGATTGAAATAAATCCAGAGAAGATTAAAGCTATCTTAGAAATGCCTCCTCCCAAAACTTTGAAACAACTATGATCCTTTCAAGAGAAGTTGGCATATCTTCGACGCTTTACCTCGAACTTGTCAGGTAGTTGTCAGCCCTTCTCGACATTAGTTAAAAAAGATGCCAAATTCATTTAGGATGAGAAATGCCAATGGGCTTTCAAGGAAGTTAAGCAATATTTAATGACACCTCCTGTCTTAGCAGCCCCAGTCTCAGGTAGACCGTTGATACTTTATACCGTGACCTTAGACGATTCTCTCGGAGCCCTGCTAGCCCAGGTCAATGATGAGGGAAAAGAAAACGCTCTCTACTACCTAAGCCGCCGTCTAATCCCGACAGAAGTAAAGTATCCTCTGATTGAGAAGCATTGTTTGGCCCTGATCTTCGCCGCTTAAAAGCTCAGGCATTACATGCTTTCTCATAAGGTCAACCTTATTTCAAGAGTTAATCCGTCGCAATACTTGATGACTCGACCGACGCTTTCTGGCAGACTAGCCAGGTGTTCGATGATACTATTGCAGTTTGACATAACTTTTGTTCATCTTCACGCCGTAAAGGGATAAGTCCTAGCAGACTTCCTCGCAGCACACCCTTTGCCGGTGGATTCGCCTCTCGACGATGATTTGCCTGACGAGCAGATAATGAGCCTAGAATACCCTGATGATCGACGTTGGGAACTATACTTCGACGGTTCGTCCTCAGCACAGAAGGACAAAGAATTACAAATGATAGGGCCCGGTAAGGTAGAAATCGGATTAATATTTATAACACCGGAGTGGAGAATGTTAAGATTGTCCTACCACTTAACAGAACCGTGTACAAACAACGAGGCAGAATATGATCCCTCATAACAGGACTGGAATTAACCATTCAGATGGGAATAACGGACATCAACATCTACGGAGATTCTCGCCGATCATTCAACGTATCGTCGGACAATACGAATTTTAAAGCCAAGGCTCGAGCAGTACTTTCAGTATGCCATGAAATTGTTGGAAAAAATTCCAAACGTAACAATCTACAAGATTCCCAGAAGAGAAAATGCTCTCGCAGATGTGTTAGGCAGTCTTGCAAAGGAATTTGCCTGCTTACAGGATGATTCAGTTGAAATGTCAGTTCAGGGACGACAAGTCCTATCACAGCTCGACATGGATACAATACATAAATCAGAAAGAAAAGCATAAGAAACAGTTGTGGCAATAACAGAAAATATAGAAGATTGGCGGCAACCATTAATAAACTTCTTGCAGACAGGAAACCTTCTTGACGATAAGTCGTTAGCCCATCAAATCAAAAAAAGAACTCTGTCTTACGCATTAATAAAAAATATATTATACAGAAGATCTTTTGATCAGATGTGGCTAAGATGCCTGAGCGGGTCCGAGGCTCGTGAAATTATCAAAGAAGTGCATTCAGGACTTTGTGGCGCTCATCGATCAGTCCGAAAATGAAAATGAAGATTAAAAGACTAGGGTACTACCGGCCCCGAATGATGACCGACTGTATAAAAGTTGCCAAAAGCTGTCACCAGTACCAAGTGCACGGAGTGGTTCTACACCAACCTCCAAATGTGCTACATCCGACAATCACGTCATGGCCATTTGAGTGTTGGGGCACAGATATAGTGGGTCCGATAGAACCGCCTTCTTCAAGAGGACATCACTTCATTCTTGCAGCTACATAATACTTTTTTAAATGGGCAGAAGCTATACCACTCAGAGAAGTGAAGCCACACCACGTGCTACAGTTTTTCAAAAACCAAGTTATTTACCTTTTTGGGGTACCGCGCAGGATCATTTCAGATAATGGGTCTGCATTCAAAAGTACAAAGATCAACAATTTTCTCAGAAGACATGGGATTGATTGGCGATACTCAAAGATCTACTACCCAAGAGCAAACGGCTTGGCCTAGGCTTTTAAAAAAACTCTCGTTCAAATTTTAAAGAAAAATTTAGACGACAATAAGAGAAATTGGCATGAGAAGTTGTTAGAAGCTTTATGGGCCTACAGGACGACTTTTAGGACTCATACTCAGTCTACGCCTTATGCTTTAGTGTACGGGTCTGAGGGCGTCTTGCCCCTGGAAGTTCAGCTTCTGTCACTCAGAATTGCAGTTACAGAAAAGATCACTACAGAAGAAAATGCCATACTACGACTGAAAAAATTAGAAAGCTTGGAAGGGAAAAGACTTTCTGTGCAGCAGAATTAGGAACTGTATCAAGCCAAGATGATCCAAGCCCATGATAAATTAGTCCGTCCTAGGACATTCAAAGTCGGTGACTTGGTTTTGGTTCTCAGAAGACCTATTCTTGTACATCGTAAGATAGGTGGTAAATTTGAACCAACATGGGAAGGGCCATTCGTGGTCGAGACAGTCTACTCAGGAGGTTCCTACCAACTGGTGAATTATCGTGAAGAACGACCCATGCTTCCAATCAATGGATAGTATTTAAAGAAGTATTACGCAACCTGATGTTTCAAAGGGTGGCCTCTAAAGTAGAATCTTATCCCTAGAAACACGGGTGAAGTAATCACTTTGTGACTTGGTCCGAACCCAAAAAAAATAAAGCAGATGATAAAAAAATCTCATCAACGAAAATGTTAAAAAGAAAACATGGGAAATTGTAATAATAAAATGTCAATCTTTCCTTTTAAATCCATTCATTCTTGATATTTTCTCATCTCTTCCTATTTCCTTTAAATTTAAAAGAATTGAATAAGAATTTTTAAGTGTTTTTTCTTATTGTTCTTGTTCTTAGTGCAGCCCCAGATCCTTTCCTTATTTTTTCACAGGGAAATGTCGAACGGGCGGTTGGTTCTAAACTTTAGAAATGGCGTGAGTCAGCACTTGATGAAAAGAGGGTGAGGGATGGAGCAGTGATAGAGATTGACTCAGACTTCACACCAGCCGGCTTACAATACGAATAAAATGATTGGATCCTAGTTGATCGAGAAGAACTTCACAGCCAGACAGTGATGAAAATGGTTGGCCCGAGCCACCAATCCAGCAGCAAGAAAATAAAAGCAAACGCAGCGCATGCAACAGGAGAAGATAAGAAAATTAAGTCCGTGGTTGCCATAGCAGAGGGTAGGCTTGTCAGCGCCTAGCCCGCAAAAATTCAAGGGGTAAGGAGAGCTACTCTCACTGCTACCCAATGAAGAAATAAGAATCGTCGCATTCGCAAAATGTTTACCAAGTTAGCAGAAGATCAACATAAACAGACAGTGGATACCGTTAGTGCAAATGCTCCAAGGAGACCAGTTCGTCAGGAACCAGAAAGAAGAAAGTCAACTCCAAGAAAGTCGGAACAGCTAAAAGAAGTACCAAGAAAAGCAGAAATAGAGTCAGTACCTCGACACCGAGCAAATGTACCAGATCCGAAGAGTCTTGTTGCGAAAGCAACCCCGGAGGATGTCCCTACAGAGACTATCCCCGAGGAGACGAGACATGCGAAAAAACATGCTCGGGGTCGAGCCATACATCCCGCAAGTATGTTACTAGACACCGATGACTTCAGATAATCCCGGAATACGAGCTGAAGAAAATGAAACTATTTGAGAAGAAAACCTTTAAATACTTTGAAAGAATTGGAGACAAGAGGGTCAACATCTTGGAAGGCCTCGAGCTGCATACAGATGTATTCTCAGATTATGAGAAACAATAAATTGTAATCTGCATCCTCGAATTATAGAAAATGAACCGAGCTGGCCTCCTGAGAGAAAAGACCTATTCAGAACCCCGAAGATGGATGCCAGGAAAAGGAAGAGTTACAATCCAATGCGGATGTTGCTACAATTTTGCTAAAGACAAAAGGAAATCCACCAGGGATACTCCGTCGTAGTGAGGTGGATCCGATGCCAAGAATCATTAAGAGAATGGTGAAAAGGATGATAACATGTAGGGTATTGCCTGCAGATTGCATACCCAACTGCTGCATTATTAACAGCTACAAGGAAAGTGACAGCATACCTCCACATATAGACTATCATGACTTTGTTAGACTCTTCTACACAGTGTCATTCGTCAACTAATGCAACATCATATTCGGATCCAACCTCCGGATTGCAGGCTCCGGTGAGTTCCGAGGGCCGATGGAGATACCACTACTGGTAGGTTCCGTCCTGGTGTTAAAAGGAAACGGAGCAGACGTTGCGAAGCATTGCATTCCAGGAGTGCCTGTGGAGCGGATCTCAGTAACTTTTAGAAGAATGGACGATAGAGAAATGCCTTACCACTTTCAGCCAGATCCAGATTTAGAGAGTCTCCGGCCCTATAAGCTGTGAGTTACATGGGAAATAGCACACCTCCAAAACACATCCATGCGACATTCCTACCAAGGGTGGCTTGGAAGGTGATGTTATTGCCCATGTTTCTTACTATTCAGACATGGATTTTTGACAGAAGCTTTTGGATGGATCAGAAAGAATCTTACACAATCCATTTTGGATTTACATGGATTGTATAAGACATTAAATTTCTGAGGAAAATGTCATCATGATTAGATCAAGTTGTATGATGTATTTTCAGCAAGTTGGAATGAAAACGGCTATGTCATATTTTGCCTTCACCTCTTTTTGTGCAAATTGACTGGGAAACGCTATTAGAGGTAAATGAACTTTGAACGAAGAACATAAAAGAAAAGAAAATAAATCAGAACTTTTCCTAAAAATCTGAATATTAAAATGAACTTCAAATTCACATGAACACTAAGTAAACAACAAAAAAAAGAAAATGGGATCGTTAAAGGACAAACAAAATGAATCTAAATCTCAAATTGAATTTCGATCTCAAACCTCTGATTCGAACCTTTCAGTTCTTTCCTCAATCAAAATTTATTGGAAACTCTTTTGAAATTTGAATATTCTCTTCGACTTGTCGTTAAGTCAAGTCTTTTCAGCTTGGTACGCTTACCTGCTCCTTTTAATTCTCTTTCTTCTGTGTCTTAGAGGATCAACTAGTTCTATTGACAAAGATCCACGAACTTTGTTCGATTTGGTTCTGATGGCATGGGATAGTGTCCCTCTTCATACAGATAAATCTTTGAGACTGGAGCCTAACTTCCAGTTCTCTTCGAGGCTAGATCCTAACTTCTAGTCCTCTTTCAAACTTTCGAGACTGGTATATAAATTCCAGTTCTCATTTCGAGGTCGGTACCTAAATCTGACTCTCTTTCCGAGATCGATAACTAAATTTTGATTCTCTTTCAAAGTTTATACCAAATTTCAATTCTCTCTTTTGAGACTGGTACCAAATTCCAGTTCTCTTCCTTCGAGGTCGGTACCAAATTCCGACTCTCATTCGAATTGATACCTAAATTTCAATTCTAAATTTTCGAGACTGGTACCAAATTCCAGTTCTCTTCCTTCGAGGTCGGTACCAAATTCCGACTCTCATTCGAATTGATACCTAAATTTCAATTCTAAATTTTCGAGATTGGTACCAAATTATAGTTTTCTTCATTCGAGGTCGGTACCAAATTACGACTCTCATTCGAATTGATACCTAAATTTTAATTCTAAATTTCCGAGAATGGTACCAAATTCCAGTTTTCTTCCTTCGAGGTCGGTACCAAATTCTAACTCTCTTTCGAATTGATACCTAAATTTCAATTCTAAATTTCCGAGACTGATACCAAATTCTAGTTCTCTTCCTTAGAGGTAGGTACCAAATTCTGACTCACATTCAAATTGATACCTAAATTTCAATTTTAAATTTCTGAGACTGGTACCAAATTCCAGTTCTCTTCCTTCGAAGTCGGTACCAAAATCCGACTCTCATTCGAATTGATACCTAAATTTTGATTCACAACTTTCGAGACTGGTACCTAAATTTTGGTTCTCCTTTCGAGGTCGGTACCTAAATTCTGACTCTCTTTCCAAGATCGATACCTAAATTTTGATTCTCTTTCAGGATTGATACTTAAATTTCAAATCTCACTCTCTCAAGATCGCACTCTAAATTCTGATTCTCATCCTTTTTCCGTCGATACTTAAACTCTTATTCTCACTCCGAGGCTGGTACCTAAATTCTAGTTCTCTTCACAATCCCGAGGTTGAAACCCAGGTTTCAATTCTCATTTCAAATCCAAATTTCAAATTCAAAATTTCCCTAAATTTATTTTAAAATAAACTTCAATTGAAAATGAAACTCAGAACAAATCGAAATCTAAACTCACACATTGAAACTCGAAATTTAAAAGTAAAATGAAATCTAAATTGAATTCCCGCATCTTGTGATTTGGAGTTCACCTCCTTTTCCATTCCTCAGCGAGAGTTCAGGAATCTCCAGTCTTGGAAATATACCTGATACTCCCCAGCGGAAATTCTTCTACTTCGTCCTAAGTTTGTCACTTGGACAACTGTGTTGATTTTGTTGATCTCTTCGGTCAACGCCAATACGCACAGTGTTCTTGGTTAGCACACCACACCTATTGGGGGTCCATTTGTTGACCTCAATTTTGGTGAGGTCTTTTGCTTCTCTCTTTAGTACTTAGGATCTAGCCTTAGGCTTTTCCTTTGACTAATCTTAGAGGACTAGAAATGGAACCCACCATTTAGAAATTCAAACAACTTCTTAACTCCCTACAAACCCCACAAGCTTGATTGTAGACCCCTAATCACCTAGAGGGTTGAAATCAAATGTGGAGGTTTAAAGGATGAGTTCCCTATATGACTTCTTGGCCTTAGGAATACCCCGGATGGCCCGGTCCAGTCGAGGGTTGACTTGCACATACACTACACTCTCACACACATTCTAAGTTCCAAAACCACACTCTCACCCAACTTGACTTCCTGACTCATGTAGGTAATTCATATAGATGGTCCTTAACCCCTAAGCCCCTAGCTAAGAGGGTTAGGAACAACATAGTGAATGCCTCAAATGAGTCCTCTCATGGCTCATATGGCCTTAATATGGCTTCATGGCTCAACCAAAGTGATTCCATTTCACTCAAATTTGATCAATCTTCCTTTTTTCAAAATTTCAGTTTTTGACCCCCGGGGCCCCGGACCCACCAATCCTACCAAATACCCTTGAAATGATCCAAAATTTACAAAATTACCTAAATTACCCAGGATCCCTCAAAATTAATCCTAAACACTTCCCACCACTCAAATTGACCCTCTTTGGC
Source organism: Papilionanthe hookeriana x Papilionanthe teres (assembly GCA_022702705.1). NCBI lineage: Eukaryota > Viridiplantae > Streptophyta > Magnoliopsida > Asparagales > Orchidaceae > Papilionanthe > Papilionanthe hookeriana x Papilionanthe teres. The sequence goes on from CM040431.1 coordinate 119,261,676, forward strand.
CAAAAATACCAAAATTTCCAAAAATACCCCTAAACCCCAAAAATTACCAAAATACCCTTCTACCAAAAAAATCAAAAAATTCTAAAAATTCCCAGAAAATTGCAAAAAATCTCAAATATTCCCAATATCATTTTGTTCAACTACACTATGGGCCAATTTTGCCAATTTACCCCACTTTTACCGAAATCCCCAATTTGACCCATTTTTTAACCCAAGTGAACCCAATGTCAAACCAAACCAACACAATTGACCTCAATTTTGGTCCAATTAAATTCTAACCTTCAATTAAATATCCTCAATATCAATTTAAACCAAATCCAAGTCCAATTTGATTGACATTTGGGCCCAATTTCAATTTGAAGCTTAAGGCCCAATTTTGGCCCATGACCTAAACCTAGCCCAAACCAACCCAACTCAACCCCAGTTGGCCCCAAATCTTTTCTAAAATATTCCTAACATCCCCACAAACAAAACACTAACTTGGTTTACCCCAAATTTGAACCTAAACTCCATCCAAACCTAACCCAAAACAAAAATCCCTTAAATTGACCTAAGCCCAAACCTAACCCAAATAAGCCCAATTCCCAAAATTAGAGCCCAACCAAAGTTGAAAACTCTTTTTAACACTCCCATAAAGATTTTTAAACATTAATTTTATACCAAATTCAACCTTAGCCCAACCTTAGCCCAAGTTAGCACAATTTGGCCCAACTTGACCCCTTTACCAAAAAAGCCCAAATTCAACCCAATTCTACTCCAAATCACACCAAATTGATTCCAAACCATTCATGAAACATCCCTAAACTAAACCCAACATTTATTTGGCATGGTCTTTCACAAAATTCTTCATCCAAAAGTCCATTTTGAAATATAAAAGCCCACCCATTTAAGCCTTTTTAAAAGCCCATCCAAAGTGATTCCAAAAAGCCCAAAATCCATTCCAAAGCCCACATGAGATTTCCTCTCATCATCCCTTTGATTTAAATCATTCCCTAAGTTTCAAACTCATCATCAAATTATCCTAAATTAAGCCTCATGCCAATTTCCCCTAAATTGATCAAAAATCCCAAAATCCATTTCCATGTAAATGAGCCAAGCCATCTCTAAGCCAAATGGAGTCCTTGGAGCCATGCACAAGCCACATGAAAGACATGAGAGCTTTAACTTATCACCACTCCCTAAATGGAAAAAGGAGGAAGCTCTTTAATGATTCCCTTAGGAGTGATTAAACACTCCCATGTATCCCCTAATCTTGCTTAAGCCTAATTGTACTTGGATTGTGACTTCACCCCACTAATCAAGCTGACCCAAGTGACTTTCTCTTCAGCCCAAAATCAGGCCTTAGGGAGGTGCACCAAGCCTCAAGCATGCATTTGACCCATTTGAACCCAAAATAGCCACTTCCCCATTCCATTTGAATCAAGTCCTTTACAGACGGCCAATACTAATTATTTGCACCATTGCCAACCCCTGACCACCCTCCTGATGACAACAGTGACTTGACCCTGGCCGGCCAGCCACCATAGCCGCCGGAAATCACCAGGCTGAGAGCACCCATGTGAGCCAAAATTTTCAATTCTTCCTTGCTGTGTTGTCCCAGTCCAATTAAACTCCATGGTTGTTCTTCCCTTGCCCTGAGCAGCTGATCCCAGCCTCCAATTGCCCCTGGGAAGCCCTCCAGCCACCTCTATTTAAACACCACCACCTCTCGGCCAAAAGAGGGGTTGAACCAAACCTTACCAAAACTCTGTCAAAATCACTCCAGTTCCCTCTCCAGACATAGAGAACTTGATCCCCACTGAAATCCAGCACTAAAACCCTCTCTATGAGTCTAATTTTGGAGTTGAAATTCAAGCCCAAAACTAGGACACTTCACCACAGTGAGCCAATCTTCAAATTGATTGACTCTACACCTTCACCAGACAAGAGGAGAAGTTCCCCAGCAAATGCCCCCGCATCAGGCCAGCCATTGCTTCCAGCCTCCAAGCTTTGTGATCGGCCTTGGTCACTTTTGTAACTAGCATTTCCCGCAGCAAGAGACTTCATTTGGAGCTTGCTTGGACTCAATCGAAGGTGAAACAACCCTCAGATCGAAGCTTCACTTCTCTGAGCAAAGGTATGAACTCACTCTTCCTCCCGAGCTTCTGGAGATTCTCCTTTTGTTTGAGTTGATTTCAATGCACCTTAACCGTTTATATGTGTTCTTCTCTTCAAGAGGAATCGATAGAGTATAAGAACACAAAAATTTATGGAGAATAGAGTGAGATCTTAGGGTTTTAGTGTGGAAGGTCACGGGTGTACACCAGTCGGAGATGATAACCAGGAGCCGTTGGATCGCACGTGTATCGAGCGGACAGTCGAGATCAAGCCAGACAGCGTAATGGTACGTGAATGGCGGGCCCCTATAGCGCTGACTTAGATGGTGGCGCCGAATCATGGAGTGACGTGTGGGCTTTTGATCTGGACGAGGATGACTTGGCGGCAAGTCAGATAAGTAGAAAATTAGGATTTTTTGGATTTATTTAAATACCAGAACTTCAAAAATTCATATCTTTGCGTAGAAAAATCACAAAAATAAAATAAAAATACCCTCTTGCTCAATGAACAAAGGAGAATAATGTGGAAAAGAAATCAAGTTAATTGATGAGTATTTTATTTTTAATAATTTATTTACTGTTTCCAATGTTTTGATTCTTCATTTGCATAGACAATTCACCATGACATTAGACCATAGGGCTTTTGAAGCCTCTGATCTTAGAAACATTCCTTGAATTTTTAAAGGTCAGAGGCCATCTCTGTGAAAAGTTATTGATTTTTCAAGTTCATGTCATTATTTTAGATATTTTAATTCCAATAATTAGCATGTTGTAAAATAAATTCTAGGAAAATTTGGTGGTGTTTCTTAGGACCAGGGAACCCTATGAAAAATATATTTTGAGTTAATTCATTCATAATAACCTTAATTAGCCTAAACTCCCAAAATTTAATTTGAATTAATTAGAGTTAACCACACACCAAATTGACTTGAGAATAATTTTCCATTTCTCTTTAGGGTCAAAGGAATCTTACAAAAAATTTTGAAATCAATTGGACTTTATTAACTCCACCAAATGGATTGATTAAGCCTCTTAAGTAAAATTAAAATTTAAAAATTCATAACTCCAAAAATATTTTTAAAAAATTTACAAAAATGGTTTTGGAGCTTATCTGACATCAGGGGAGTTCAGGAAAATTAAAATTGAAATTTTCTAAAAAAAGTTGATTTTTTACAATATTTTAATATTTTAATAATAAAAAATAATAAAAATCACAAAAATATTAAAAATCATAAAAATGTCACATTTTGACTCCTAATCACTTAGAAACAAACCAAATATTTTGCCTAAGTCCCTAGGATAAGATATTAAATTTTAAAGGCTTAACGTAATTTTTAATATTAAAAAAATAAATTTTCAACCTTTTTCACTAAAAATAATTCTAATAAATCAAAGAAAAGTCAGAAAATTATAAAATTTTCTTCTCTAAGCTCCTTGAGGTCAGAGAGATTTAAGAAAAATATAAAATCTATTTTTCAATTTTTATTTTAATTTAAAATTAATTAATACTCTCAAAGTCAAAATAATTATAATAAATAAATTATTAATCAAAAAATCACAAAAATTGGTCCAAGTGGTTCTCTGGTCATTAGAAACATCCCATATTTTTCTTAAGGATAGAAACTTTATCTTGGTCATGTTGTTGAATTTTCTTTGAAAACCCTTATTTTCTACTAAAAATAATTATATTAATAAATTAAAGTCAGAAAAATCACATTTTCTCCTCTAATGTGTTAATTAACATGTGAGTGAGGTGGCATAAAAATTTCAAATTCATTTGAGCTCAATTTAGTGAGTTATGAAATAAATAAGCCTAAAAGGGCATAAATGTAATTAAAAATTTTAACCCATAATTAAAACTTTAGTTTTAATCAAAATGGAGGGTAAAATATTTGATTTTAACTTTCTCTTAGATGATTGAAACTTAGGGAATTTAAAGGGTAGAAACCCATTAAACACTTTGAAAATATCAAAATGAAACTCTAATTAATTAAATAATTTAAATTTTGGAAAAAATATATTTAAAATTTGGATTATTAAAATAGGGATATTATTAAGACCATATTTATTCTTTAATTTAAAAATCCCTAAATAAGTCACTTCAATAATATTTAGTTCTTAATTAAAAATTAAATTAATAATCTAAATTAAATAAATTAAAAATTAAAAAGAAGATAACCCTTAAATGAATTAATGCTTAAAATGTTAAATGGTCCAATAATTAAAATCAAATTTAAAATCTTGGAGTTAAATTAAATTAAATTAAATTAAGTCAATTCAAAGTTTAAATTAAATTAAATTAAAATTAAATGAAAACTAAAATAAAATTAAATTACAATTAAATTAAAATTAAATTAAATTAAATTAAATTAAAATTAAATTAAAATTAAATTAAAATTAAATTAAAATTAAATTAAATTAAAATTAAAATTAAATTAAATTAAAATTAAAATTAAATCAAAATTAAATTAATTAAATTAAATTAAATTAAATTAAATTAAAATCACTTAACAACAAACCTAAATGAAATCATTAAGAGCTAAATCAAAACATATCAATAATTTTAACACCTCTTTCTATCTAAGTAAATTTAAAACATATACATCAATCTGAAATACTAATATAATTGAAAGTGTAAAGATTTAAATTAAATCTAAAATAATTTGAAAACTATTCCAAACTTAAAATTATTAATTAAAAACTCATAATTAAATCAAATCACTTTAAATCATTAACTCAAACTCTAAATTAAGAATGATTAAAATTCTCAATAAACCAACTTGCTTTTAAAGGCTTTAATTATTATAACTCTTAAATAGAGCATTAAGTGAGATGTCACTTCATTCATCAGGTAATCAAATACCCAGGTTCACTGAGCAAGAGACAAAGCTTAACTAAACTCCTGGATGATTAATTCACCTATGCAAATAAATTTACTTGGACTCAAAATAATCCCAGAAGTATTGAAAAGATGTTTAGGACTCGTCCTAAGCACTTCATCAATATGACGGGACGTTTTAGAAGAACAATTGAATTTAATTATTCTTTGATGAAGAAAATCATCTTTAAATCAAACCAACAACCTAGATGTCAAAGGAGATGACTAGCAAATAGGATTAGGAATTTTATAGACAACCAAAACCCTTTCCTTAGCTTTACCTAGGTACTTGTTGAAATATTTCAATCCCTAAACATGTGTCTTAAGTGTAGCTTAGGATGACGGGAAGACCCTCCATCTACGCTTTTATTTTATTGCAATTTACTTTATTGGAATTTACTTACGTGCACTCTACTTTACTTTTCTTGCATGATAAATAAGACTGTTGCATGAAAACCAAAACCTTTAGGATAGTCCCTGAACTGAAACCAAAACTAAATTAAAAGTCATTGCAAGATAAAATTCACCACCACAACATTCCAAAATATAAAACAACTCAAAATTTAATCACAAACAGAACAAAAAAACTATAATTGTAACCAAATTAAAACGTCTCGTTGAATGATCGGGAATACCTCGGTTGATGTAACCCACGTGTTGCTAACGGGATTTCCCACGGTCTAAATGAAAGTGTGGAACTCATTCAATTGGGTTTAGTAAATTCATCTGGACTAAGTGAATTCGATGAAAATAACGGTGCCGGGATGACAGAACTGTGGGATCTTAATCGGTTCTGTTTAAATAACTTTAAGATTTCTTTTAATTAAAATATTAAAAATATTTGGACTTTAAGATTTTTAAACCAAAAAACTTTTCTCATCTCTTGATTTTCACCTTCTAAAACTAAACCTCTACAACAACAAGGAGCTCGGAGCATGGTGGGCAGCACGGCCATCGTCATCGGCAAAACTCGGATCTACATCAGCAAAAAATTCTTAGAATTAAATAAACAAGCCATAGGAATTCGAGGTAGTTTGTCTAGTGCAACATAAATCCTCAACTCTTCGTTAGGCATTTGTATGATCATGTTATTCAAACCGGTCTTAGGATTCGGAGGTAGTTGTTTGGTACAACATAAACCCTCACATATTCGAGGCTGTTTGTATGATCGTATCATACAAATATAAGTCCTAACTAATTAAAATTGACAAGATTGCAATATTAAATAAACTCTCAAATTGAAGCCAAATAATAGGATAGTTTGGGAAGTTGCCAAGATTTTTCTTGGATCCTCAGCTTCTTCTACTTTTCTTTCTTTGGATTCCTAAAATAAATCGTTCTGAATTTGATCTATTCTCTATTGAAATCTCTAAAATTCAATCCTTTGAAGACCTTAAACTTTGAAATTCTTGAGAGAAAAACCACTGATCATTATAGAGAGTTTTCTTAAATGATTCCTGTCATTTAAGATGTAATTAACTATAGTGGGCTTTCCCTTATAGTGGAACTTTAAGAACCTGTGTAATATAAACCCCGTTTAATTTTTTTATATTAAACAGGGAAACTTGTCGGCTTATAAAATTGGTTCACGTGACCAAACAGATGTCACAAATCTTCTAGTTTATTTAATCGAGCCCCATCGTCGAGCAAGTGTGTTTGTCCTTCGAGATAGATACACGGTTTGTGATGTGGTGCTCGTTTGTATAAACTATTTGGGATGTGAGATCGGTTTGATTTCATATCTTAAAATTTTCAAACTTAAAATTATTTTCAAAATCAAATGCCACTTTTTAAATTATATATATATATATATTAAATTTAAAATCTAAAATTCGCCGACAATTTCTATAGGCGACCCCCTTTTCAAAATACAACACAAACCTAAAAAATATGCCGACATAACTGTTAATTGTTCTCATTTAAAAGTATTTTCAAAATTATTAACATGATTTCATGTGATAGAGCTCATTTTCAGATAATTATATTTAGGTTTTATTTAAGTATTTTGTGAAATTGAATGAAAGTATTTGGTAATGAAAAGTAATTTTGTAGGCTAAGATATTTTGTATAAGAGAATAGGAATATAGTCAACTATTCAAAGTAAGAAAAATTGCAAGTTTGGAGTATTATGAATCCTAAAACTTTATGTGAAAAGAATGGATAGAGACTCAATGATGAATCAATAATATACTAAAGAAATGTTGATAAGGTAAAGGATTGTGGTAAGTTTCAAATTTAGGGTGAAAAGGGTGAAGTTCAAAATTATTAAAGGCTATCCTGATACATTAATCTTCACTTGAAAAAAGCAAAAAGCAAAAGAAAAAGAAAAAAAAAAGAAAAGAAGAAAAAAAAGGTGAGGAGATGCTTGAGGAGATGCCTAATAAAAAATTGGCTTCACTTGGACCTACCTAAATGGGAAGAACTTAATTACTTTTTTGAACTTTTATGTATTTATTAGCATCTTTATTAATAGTGTTCTCCTAAACTTCTTTTCATGTAATCCTTTTAAGTGCCTTAATAGGACCATCCATAGTCATTTTTGAAATGAATAGAAGGCTAAAACTCTTAAACTTGATTACTAGATAGTCTTACACATGTAGAATTTACTTGAAATATTGAAAGATCTTTCTAAAAATTTTACTATTTTACTTATCTAAGTCATAATTATGATATTCTAGAAAGGAAGTTCATTACAGTGGATCATTATTTTATGTATTAACTAAAATTACTTTAGGATAAGTGATAGTTAAGTGGGATCTTGATCAACTGAAAATTTGATAGCTTTTCAATTTCCATTTCATACCTCTTTTTGATGATATTCCAATTTAAAGAAATGTATTTTTCATGATTTCATGCAGGTACAATGATTTTAGGCCTTTGGAGAAAAAGGAAGCGAAAAGGAGCAAATTTGGAGCAAAATGGGGCAAAAGTGCATTTTATTGAACTAGCACTGAGCAGCGCTGTCACCAGCGCTAGACCATGCTAATTTACAGAGACTTTAGACCAGAAGGCACTAAAAAATGTCGGACGGTGCCCTATCCTGCGCCAGACCGCCCCTATCCCAAATTCAAACTAGATTCAATGTATTTGGCCGGACTTTGGAGGGATGCTTAAAGAAACTCTTGGGAAATCAGTTATAGTTGGATTTAAACTACTTTGGAGCCAAATTTAAAGGGGGGAGAGTTTAGAGTGTGAGGGAGTGAAGAGTGAGTGTCTTTTCATTTTGTTTAAGAACTCTAGGGTTTGTGTGTTCTCTTCTAAGGAGTGTAGGAGGAGAGGGAAAGAGAGAGATTTCTTCTTCATTGCTTATCTAAAGAGAAAATTATTTGTTATTGTGAAGAAAGAAGAGGAACTAAAGGAATTCCTTGAGATTCGCTTGGGAAAGAGTTTGAGATAAGTTGTCTTTTCTTTACTCTGTTTGTATGACAATTATTTTATATATAAAATTCATATTTGTCATCTTTTTTAGTAGATTTCTTTGTCGTCCTTCTTTTTATGTGATGTGTTGATATTGTGATTTGGAAATTATGTGTCGATTTATTGTGAAGAATTTGTGATGACCTTTTCACTTCGTACTTCATTTAATTTTTGATCTGGCTAGTAAAATTGTTAAAACTTATTGGGAAACATATATTCCAAAAGAATTATGAGTTCCACAACAAAAGTGAAGGTCACATTCAATGTCCATGAATGAGTGACGTAGTTCATCGGTGTTGAGTGCAAATAAATTGGGATTGGAGAGTGACAAGCTGAAATCCTTAATTTGGTCCTAGGGTTTGGAAACCAAAGCGAGAGTTAGCAGTCAGGGGAAGGGAAGTGAGAGCTTTGGAGTGAGAGCCAGTATCCTCCCAGCCTAAAAACGGATTTGGGGACTAAACTTTGGATTAGCCCATGTTCTTTATGCGCTTGGAAAAGGGTAAAGAATAGGAATGCTCCTATTTGGCATAACACATTTGCATCACTGATCTATGTCACAAAAATTATCATATTATAATTGGAGAGGAGGAAGATTCTTTCTTACAACTGAACTTTATTAAAAATTTAGTCTTGTGTTAGTTTAACTTACTAGAAGTTTAGAATGTACTTTTGTAGAATTAGTAACTACAACTGTTTGTCTCTATTTTAAGAACTTTAATTACTTGAAATTGTTCTGTGATTCGAGAAGTGATTTCTTTGCTACACAATAAAATTAATTGCCTCCCTATGGGATTGATCCACCCGATATTTATACTTACAAATATGATATGAAAATTGGCAACGACATCAAAAACTTGATCCCGCCGGATATATATATATATATATATATATATATATATATATATATATATATATATATATATATATATATATATATATATATATGCTGATTATTTTGATTTATAATGTGGATACTACGCAAGTATACATATCATTTATCAAGTAATATAGAAATTTCCGATTAAGCCCCGAGATATCGAACCCACAGGCAAAATTTGAAAATCTTTAAAGGAATCAAAAAATTATCTTTTTACTCCTTTTTTATGGAATTTGAAAGTATGTCTTGATTTTGAAAAGTTTTAAAAGTTTATTTGTCTTTTGAAATTTCCTTAATAAAATGTTAAGCAAGAAATTAAATTATAATGACTAATAACACTGTATGTAAAACACTATTAACTAGAATATCTTTTTCTTTTCTTTTATGAAGTAGTAATAATTATTAAAGTATTGTTGTGAAAGTATTTAAATTTGTTGTGACAGATAGAAGCAAATGTGTTCTTTACCCTTACTTGGTTCTATAAAGAACATAGGTTAATTTGAATTTTCTATCATTTTGAACATGGTTAGGCGGGGAAGATACCAGTCTCTCACTCTAGAGTTCCCTCGATTCCCACTAACTAGGGGCTAACTTCTCATAACAAAACTCAAAACTTCAAACCAAATTAAGGGGTTTTATCCTGTCACTCTAAAATCCTCTAATTTTACTCCCTTCTATAAAAATATCTTATAATATTACATTCAACTATATGAACTACAATTCTCACCCATATAATTGCATGTGATTCTTACTAACTTTTATGAAATAATACCGCATTGGATCTTACATAATCTTAAAAAATTCTACAACTTAACAAGCCAAATTAAGATGTAAACAAAGTTTTCAAAATCAATCTTTCCAACCTCTTCCAACTTTTAAACACTTATACTTTCCACAAAAATTCTCTATAAACTAACTACTTCTTCATTTAAGAAAGAAAAAGATAAAATAAACTACTCAGAATGTATTGAGAAAATACAAAAACACATTGATTTGAAATTAAAAAACATAAGAAAAACAAAAAACAAAAACAAGTATTAATTAAAAAAAACTAAATGTAAGAATAAAAGTAAACACTTATCTGAAAAGTCTCTCCACAAGACTCAGGAAGTTCCTCTGAAACATTAACTCTTCACTAAACTACTCCTCAGAGCGGATCTCCCAACTCTGATGAATCAGAATAACTTCAAACTTCAATAGAAACTAAATTAAAAGAAAGAAAAGAAGTGGGAAGAAGAAGACTTCACTCTGACCCTTTTCTCCTTTCTACTCTCTACTCCTACTCTTAATAAGAACTCTCCCAAAATAAAAGTAAAATAATGTAAAAACTTGTAAGTGAAAGAACTCTTTAAAAAGCAAAGGAAGAGCTCTTTTCTACTCTCTACTCCTACTCCTAATGAAAACTCTCTTCAAAATGCGAAGGAAGAGTAAACAAAAAGGTGCCTTGGTGTCTCTTCAAATGTGTCCAGATTCAATGTATCCACTAAAGAATGCACCCCTTCATTCAAACTTGCCGCCCAAAGAAAGTTATGGAAGTTACCACCAAGAGTTGCATCCCATGCCCTTTGAAATTGGCATCAAATTCATTTGAATTTCAATTTTTAACTGTGGCAGCTAAGCGCCGGCCCATCGGCGCTTAGCCACCAGTGCCCAAATTTTCATTTTTCATCTTTTTTTGCTTCAAATTTGATCCAATTTTGCTCCTTTCATCACGATCATCCATTTTCATTATATCTGCAAGAGAAACACAAAATACCTTCCATTAAAGTGCAATATCATTAAAAATGGGTATAAAAATGTGCATAAAACTACTATATAGTTTAGGTGTATCAGGGATCAATATCCAGGACTCCACTAGAGCCCTGTATTACTTTGGCGATACGTATACTTGCGTTTAATTGTGTGATTCAATAGAAAAAAAAATATTATATATAAATCTGAGTTCGTAAATTTTGACAGATTAAAAAATTCATACCACCTACCAGAGTCATATATTAGATAATCTCATCAACTTTAGAATCTACAAATGTAAAGTTGGAATATAATATCTCAGAGACGTCTCTTAGTGACAATAAAGCATTAAGGTGAAATGGACAGAAGTTTTCCATCTTCTCTTTCACAAAGACTGAATGATTAAAAGCTTCAACAAGAGTGCATAAAATTCACTACCACATAAATCAAGGCCACACTGGTATTGTAACAGAGATCTTCCCAGTTTTGACTCACTATCATACTTTTAATGACACCCTTAGAAGTTAGGAATCCTTTCTCTACAATTAGCTCTTGGATACTAAGATGTCATTGTATCACTTCTCAGCTTTGGAGATAAAAAGCTTCTTTTTATCAAAAGCAAGTTTGGATTTCCTTCCCTTCATTTTAGGGGTCATTGAGATATGTAAGAGATATTATAAAGGGTAAGGAGTAAGGAGTACGGTAAGGATAGATGAAAACAATATGCTAATCAATAGGAAAAATCAAGTCACAGCAAAAATTTTCCAAAACTTCCAACCTAAGTTCCCTCCTCATGGAAAATCCAAAAATATAGATTAAAAAGGAAGGATTGTATTCTATGAGTGAGAATTACCCTAAAGAATTGATTTCCACCCCATATAATCTTTTAGATCAAAGAAATTTGGAAGAGTTTGGAATGCTTTAGGAAAGCTCTCTCCGTCACTGAAGAAGAGGTAGGGGAGGAAAATCCCAAAAATGTGGTGAAATGGGTCAAAATCTGCTTATAAGCGTACAAGTAAGGGTGGCACCAAGGCGTTGTTTTCGTATAAGTTAGCATTTACGTGCCTAAGTGCCCATACTTGCATAGTGGCACCTATGCAACAGAGTTAGTAACACCTTAGTGGCCACCTCAGCATAGCCTTAGGTCATTTAATTTACAATATTCATGCCCCTCAAGTCACTTAATCTTCCAAATAATCACACCTAATCAATCACTACAACTTACACAGATACACTAACACAGCTACAAACACATAACACAACAATAACACACACGGATAACATTGGGTTGCCTCCCAAAAAGCTATTAGTTTTACATCCTCAACTTGACAATGTTAGATATTCAAATCAGGATGAACCAACATTAAAATATCCTTAAACACAAGTCTCTTTACCCCTAATCATTGTTTAAATCTCTATACATTCACCTTAAACATTCAATTACTCTTAGGATCATAAATATCAATCACACCCCTTCACTACAGTATATGGCCCTTACACCACTTATATTTTTTTTTCCTTGTAATAATTTGAGACGTATATTATAATATAAAACCTCCTATCCAAGCTCATTGTATTTCTCAAGAATCTTTTGGCCATACCATTTCTTCATTTTACCCTATATTTTAGCATTTTCATAAGAATCATCTCTAATCTTATCAAGCCCTTTTAACTATAGCACACACTTTTCACCATCATCCTTAATATTATAATTGAACTTCTTAATAGCTCAATAATCTTTGTATTCCCATTCAACTGGCAGGTGAAAGCTTTACCAAATATAAACTTATAAGGGGACATCCATATTCGTGTTTTATAAGCAGTTTTATAAACCTAAAAAGCATCATCAAATCTTGAAGTTGAATCCTTTTTGTTAGGGTTGATTGTCTTTTCCATAATCTTCTCGATTTCTACATTTAAAATTTCATCTAATCCAATTGTTTAGGGTTGATACGCTTTGGATATCTTATGATTTATACCATACATTCCAGCCAATGTCTCAATCTTCTGATTTCCAAGGAGGCTCCCCCATCACAATGATAACCCTAGCATACCATATCTGCAAAATATACTCTTCTTTAAATATTTAGATAAATATTGAGCTTCACATTTCAGTAGAGCTACTTTCTCTATTCAGATTGAGGCATAATCCACAACTATCAAAATACACAGACTTCCTAATGATGGTATGAATGGTCTCATGAAATTAAAATGCCAAACATAAAAAATTTCAATATGCAAAGTAAATTCATGGGGCATTTCATCTCTTTTATAAATATTACTTATTTTTTGGCATATTTCATACGTTTTAATATAATCATTTACATCTCTAAATAGAGTAGTCCAATAAAATCTAGATAGTATATCTTAGCATTAGTTCTTTAAACCATAAATTGTCTCCCAAATTTAGAATCATGGAACTTTCTAATAACACCCCGAGTCACTTCTAGGGGTAAGCATCTCCTAATCACATGGTCTTTGCACAATCTATAAAGGTACGGGTCATCCTAAAAATAATACTTGGCATCATGAACAAACTCTTTTCACTGATGGTATGTGAGATTATAGGGTACAATGTTACTAACTATGAAATTCACTATGTCAGCATACCATAGAGTGTTCCAATCAGTAACAAGAAGCCATTGCTCATCAGGAATAATTTCATTGATATCCTCATCAAATGCACAAGAATTCCCATGATCAAGCCTAGATAAGTGATCTGATATTTGATTCTTAGTACCTTTCCTATCCACAACATCGATATTGAACTTTTGAAGCAATAGGAATCACCTGATTAATCAAGACTTACTGTCCTTTTCAAGATCAAATACCAAATTATGGAATGATCAGTATGAACAGTACACTTGGTCTCAGTTAAATACAACCTGAATTTATCGAACACATATATTATAGCAATAAAGCTCCTTTTAGTGGTGATGTAGTTAATCAAAGCTTTATTTAGGGTCTTACTGACAGAGTATATAGCCTAAAATAGCTTGTCATGCCTTTCTCCTAAAACTATCTCAATAGCATAGTTTACTCGCATCACACATCAATTCAAATGACCTCCCCTAATCAGGTTAGTCTATGATGGGAGCATCAACTAACTTATCCTTCTAAGTGTTGCAGGCATTTAGGCAATCATTGTCAAAATAAAATATAATATATTTCTCTAATAGATGACATAAAGGTTTAGCAATTTTAGGAAAATCCTTATTGCATCTCTGATCAATTTCAACATGTCCTAGGAAACTTCTAGCTCCCCTCACTGGAGTTGGTGGGCAAAAGTTTTTCTTTCACTTGGATTTTAGCTGGCTCAACCTCCACAACTCTCTCAAAATTTTGTGTCTTCCTTCAGAAATCATAAAATAACATATATCTTAATTGAGAATAAGATTTGTGTCATCGCATCATCTCAGAACTAGGCAAGAATCAAATGATAAGTCAAACACTAAAAAAATTGTCTATGAATACAACTATTCATTTCTTATTCAGGTCATAGAAAATCGACATCATACAACGGTGAAATATTGCATGTGCATTGCATAACCCAAAAGGCATTCTCCTAAAAGCAATTATCCCAATTGGACTCGTGAATGTAGTAATCTCTTGATCCTCATGAGCAATAAAAATATGATTGTTTATTCTTCGGGATAGGTGCATCGCTCGGGCTTTTGTGTTTAATTATCTCAGCTATTAAATATATTAGACCAGCTTCGGCCTAGTATTTTCAAAATTAAAATGCTACTTTCAAAATCCTATATATATATATATATATATATATATAGACTCACACACACACACACACACAGATATATATATATATATTTCAAAATGGCTGCGTAGGCAAGCACAAAACTTCATTTCATATTAAAATATGATTACACTATCTTCTTACATATGGAAGATTCAGATTGTCACTATGAAGCAAAAGTAAAAGAGGTGAAGGGGGAGTAGAACTAACAAAAATCCTATCATTACAACCCTATGATGCAAGCTAGTGAGCTGGTGCATTACCTTCTCTAGCAATGTGACTGCACTGCACTGTCATGTCTTCCATGAAATTGGTCATCCTTCTCATCCATCCGTTAATGTACCATGGGCCGGCTCGCATTTTTGAGAAACTTAATACAAGCTTGGTAGAATCCGACTCAACCACCAAGTGCTTGAATTGGCATTTAAATGCAAGCTTGACAGACCCAAAATATAGCAATTATTTCAGCTTTCCATAGCATCAATAAGCATAGGTTGGAGATCGGAAAATAAGGAGGCAATCCCCAAGACTCGTCTCGAAGATTCCACCAATCCCAGCAATAGAGGGCTGAAAACTTTCATCAGTATTCACTTTTAGCCACCTGTTGGGAGGATGTACGGCTTATTTTAGGTTGTGTGTTTTTTTTTGAAAAGGGGTCGCCTACAGAAATTGTTGGCGAATTTTTAATTTAATTTAAATAAATAATTTGAAAAGTAGTATTTGATTTTGAAAATAATTTTAAATTTGAAAATTTTAAGATATGAAATCAAACCGATCTCACATCCCGAATAATTTATATAAACGAGCACCGCACCACAAACCGTGTATCTATCCCGAAGAATAGACACACTGCTTGACGATGGGGCTTGATTAAATAAACTAGAAGATTTTTGACATCCGTTTGGTCTGCAAACCAATTTTATAAGCCGACAAATTCCCCTGCTTAATATGAAAGCATTAAACAGGGTTTATATTACCAAGGTTCTTAAAATTCCCTATAAGGGCAAGCCCCTATAGTTAATTACATCTTAAGTGACGGGAATCACCTAAGAAAACTCTCAATAATAAACAATAATTCTGCTCTCAAGAATTTCAAAGTTTAAGTTTTTAAAGGATTGAATTTTGGAATTTCAATAGGGAATGGATCAAATTTGGAACATTTTGTTTTGGGAATCCAAAGGAAGAAAGGTAGGAGAAATCACAGATTCAAAGCGAACTCCGGTAATTTCCCGACTATCCTATTGTTTGGCTTGGATTTAGGAAAGCCCTAATGTTTATTTAGTATTTTGATCTTGCCAATTTTAATTAGTTTGGACTTATATTTGTATGATAAAATCATACAAATAGCCTTGAAGATGTGAGGGTTTATGTCATACCAAACGACTACCTCGGAGTCCTAAGACCTGGTTAGGGCTTAATTTACATGACATGATCATGCAAATGCCTAACGAAGAGTTGAGGATTTATGTTGCACTAGGTAAACTACCTCGAAGTCCTATGGTTTGGTTATTTAACTCTAAGAAAGTTTTACTGAAGTAAACTCAGGTTTTGCTGATGACGATGGCCGTGCTGCCCACCATGCTCCGAGCTCCTTGTTGTTACAGAGGTTTAGTTTTAGAAATCATAAATCAAGAGATGAGAGACATGTTCTGGTTTTAGAAATCTTAAAGTCCAAGTGTTTTTTATGTTTTAATTAAAACAAATCTTAAAGTTGATTATAACAACACCGGTTAAGATCCCACAGTTCCGTCATCCCGGCACCGTTATTTTCATTGAATCCACTTAGTCCAGATGAATTTACTAAACTCAATTGAATGAGTTCCACACTTTCATTTAGACCGTGGGAAATCCTGTTAGCAACACGTGGGTTACGTCAGCCGAGGTATTCCTGATCATTCAACGAGATGTTTTAATTTAGTTGTAGTTGTAGTTCTGTTTTGTTGGTGATTAAATTTTGAGTTGTTTTATATTTTGAAATGTTGTGGCGGTGAATTTTATCTTGCAATGACTTTTAATTTAGTTTTAGTTTCAATTTTAGGGACTATCCTAAAAGTGTGGGTTTTCATGCAACAATTGTTTATCATGCAAGAAAAGTAAGGGCGGTGCGATTAAATAAATTGCAATAAAGTAAATTGCAACAAAATAAAAGCGTATCTGGAGGGTCTTCCCGTCATCCCAAGCTGCACTTAAGCACAATTTAGAATATTTAAGCAAGTTCCTAGGTAAAGCTAAGGGAAGGGTTATGGTTTTCTACCAAATTCCTAATCCTATTGCTAGTCATTTCCTATGACGTCTAGGTTCTTGTGTTTTGGTTTGAGGACGATTTTCTTCATCAAAGAACAATTAAGTTCAATTGTTCTTAAAAACATCCTATCATATTGAAGAAGTGCTTAAGACGAGTCTTAAACATCTTTTCAATACCGCTAGGATTGTTTTAAGTCCAAATGGATTTAATCAATCAGTGTGAAGTAATCGTTCGAGGTTTAATTAAGTTTTGTTCTCTCGCTCGTTGAACTAGATGTTTAAATATCCTATGAGTGAAGTAATACTTCACTTAACGTTCGTTTAGGAGTTATGACAACAAAAGCTTTCGAGGGCAAATCGATGTTCAAATGGTTTGTGATTTAATTTAATTTCGCTAACGAGTTTAAATTTGGAATAGTGTTCAAGTTGCTTCATATTTATTTTTAAATTTCTTTATGTCTTAGGTGGTGTTATTTTAATTCAATTTAATTTAACTTTAATTTAATTTAATTTTGTTTAGTTTTAATTTTAATTTAATTTAATTTGATTTGATTTTAATTTAATTTAATTTAATTTAATTTAATTTAATTTAATTTAATTTGATTTAATTTAATTTTAATTTGTTTTAATTTGATTTAATTTAATTTAATTTAATTTAATTTAATTTGATTTGATTTAATTTAATTTTAATTTAATTTTAATTTGTTTTAATTTAATTTAATTTAATTTAATTTAATTTAAATCTTAATTTAATTTTATTTTTAATTTTAATTTAATTGAAATTTTAAAAGAGTTTAATTTAAATAATTTAACTTTAATTTAATTTAATGATTAAGTCTTTTAACATTTTAAATCTTAAATTTGAATTATCATTTTAATTAGGAATTAAATATTATTGAGATGATTAATTTAGGGATTTTTAAATTAAAGAACAAATCTCTTCCTAATAATATCCCTATTTTAATAATTCCAATTTTATTATTCTTCCAAATTTAATCAATTATTTAATTAAGGTTTATTTCAATTATTTTAAATTGTTTAGTAGGTTTCTACCCTTTAATTATTTAAATTTCAATCATCCAAATCAGATTAAGATCAAATATTTTACTCTTTAATTTTATTAAGCCTAAAGTTTTAATTAAAGGTTAAAATTTTAATTACCATTTTGCCCCTTCAAGCTTAATAATTTCATAACTCACTAAATTGAGCTTAAATGAACTTGAAATTTTTATGTGACTTCACTCATATGTCAATAAAGACATGAGAGGAGAAAATGTGATTTTTCTATATTTAATTTATTTATGTAATTATTTTTGGTGGAAAATAGAGATTTCCAAGGAAAATTTAATAACATGACCAAGCGAAAGTTTCTGTCCTTAAGAAAATTATGGGACATTTCTAATGACCAGAGGACCACTTGGACCAATTTTGGTGATTTTTTGAATTATATTCTTTTTATTGTAATTATTTTGAGTTTTGGAGTATTAATTAATTTAAAAATAAAATAAAGGTTGAAAAATGAATTTTATATTTTTCAAAAATCTCTCTGATATAAAGGAAATTAGAGAATCATTTTTTACAATTTTCTAATTTTTCTTTAATTTATTAGAATTATTTTAGTGGAAATGGTAAAAAAAATATATTTTTTTAATTTTAAAATTAGCTTAGGGCTTTAAAATTTAATATCTCATCAAATAGACCTAAGAAAAATATCAGGTTTGTTCCTAAGTGATTAAAATTCAAAATATGACATTTTGGTGAATTTTATTACTTTTGTGATTTTTATTATTTTTTAATTATTAAAATATTAAAATAATACAAAAAATCAACTTTTTTAAAAAATTGCAATTTTAATTTTCTTAAATTCCCGTGATATCAGAGAGGCTCCAAAACCAATTTGGTGAATTTTTGAAAAGTATTTTGAAAGTTATGAATTTTTAAATTTTAAATTGGCTAAATGGCTTAATCAACCTATTTAGTAGGGTTAACCAAGTCCAATTGACTTCAAATTTTTATGGTGGGTTCCTCTGATCCTAAAGGTCAGTGGAGAATTGATTTCAAGTCAATTTGATGTATGATTAGCCTTAATTAATTAGGGACCTATTTTGGGTGTTTAAGCCGATTAGGGTTATTCCAAGTGGATTAATTCAAAGCCTATTTTTCCTAGGTTCCTCTGGTCATAAGAAACATCACCAAATTTTCCTAGAATTTATTTCACAACATGCTAATTATTAGATTTAAAATACTCAAAACAGCAACATGAATTTGAAAAATCAATAACTTCTCATAGTGGATGGCCTTCGACCTTGGAAAATTCAGGGAATATTCCCAAGTTCAGAGGCTTCAAAAGCCCTATGGTCTCATGCCATGGTGAATTTCCTATATGCATGGAGAATTAAAACAATGCAGAGGGTAAATAAATCATTAAAAATAAAATACTTGATGAAATTAAATGATTTCTTTTCCACATTATTCTCCTATGTTCACTGAGCAAGAGGGTATTTTTATTTTATTTTTCTGATTTTCCTACACAAAGTTATGCATTTTTGAAATTTAGGGAATTAAATAAATAAGAAAATACCCTAATTTTCTATTTAAAATGGCGGCGCTAACTCATCCTAGGCATCTCCGAAACGCTGCGTGTCGCGCTGCCAATCGACGCCGCCACTTGAGTCAGTAGCCCGGGTCCCGCCTTCCATGTATCATCTGCCGATCCGACCCGATCTGAGCCGTCCGTCCGCACGTGTATGGAATGAACGGCATCCGTTCATCGTCCCCAGCCATTCTCACCCGAGAGCCGTCCACACTAAAACCCTAAGAACTCACTCATTTCTCAACGGATTTTTGTGTTCTTATGCTCTATGGATTCGTCTTGAAGAGACGAATACATCTATACGGTGATCATGCATTGAAATTAAGGCATTTGAAATGGAGAATCTCCAGAAGCTCGGATAAAGAGTTAGCTCATACCTTTGCTCAGAGAAGTGTGGCTTCAATCTGAGGGTTGTGTCACCTTCGATTGGGTCCAAGCAAGCTCCAGATGAAGTCCCTTGGCCTGGTGAATTGTCTAGGTAGGATTTCGACCAAGCCCGATCACAAAGCTTGGAGTCTGGAACAGATGGGTGGCCTGGAGAGGGGGCTTTTGTTGGTGGACTTC
Source organism: Papilionanthe hookeriana x Papilionanthe teres (assembly GCA_022702705.1). Classification (NCBI taxonomy): domain Eukaryota; kingdom Viridiplantae; phylum Streptophyta; class Magnoliopsida; order Asparagales; family Orchidaceae; genus Papilionanthe; species Papilionanthe hookeriana x Papilionanthe teres. Next base: position 119,281,830 of record CM040431.1, read on the forward strand.
TTCCCTTGGTTTGGTGAAGGTGTAGGACCAATCAATTTGAGGATTGGTCCACTGTGAAGAAGTGTCCTGGTTTTGGGTGGAATTTTGGCTGAGAAATTGGGCTCTGTTGGTGGGGATTAGGGCAAATTGTCACTGGAGATCAACTGCTCTAAGTATGGAGAGTGGTCTGGAGCAATTTTTGCAGGGTTTCAGTAAGGTTTGGTTCAGCACCTCTCATGGCCGAGAGAAGGTGAGGTTTAAATAGGAGAGGGAGGACGGCCTCCAAGGGGGGTTTAAGGCTTGGGATCAGCTGCTTAGGTCAAGGGAAGAACAGCCATGATGGTCATTGGGCATGGGGCGGCTCAACGAAGTGGGAATTCCAAACTTTGGCTCACATGGGTGCTCTCAGCTGGTGGTTTCCGGCGGCTGTGGTGGCTGGCCGGCCAGGTCGGGTCACCCTCAAGGTCGTGGAGGTCGGGGTTGGGGCTTAGTGCGATCAATCGGCCATGGACATGTGTAAAGGAGTTGAATTGAAATGGAATGGGGGAAGGCTATTTTGGGTTCAAATGAGTCAACCCACCTTTTGGGTTTGGTGCACCCTTCCATGGCCGATTTGGGCCGAGGGAGGATCAGGTGAATCAGCTTGAAAAGGGTAGAGAAGTCACCATCCATGAATATTTTGATTAATCATGGATTAAGGTGAAGCATTAAAAGGGTTAAAACCTTTTTAAGGGGGCTTAAAAAAAGCTCCTCCTTTTGCCATTAATGGCTTGATCACATGTCAAACCTTCCATGGCTTCATGTGGCTTGTCCATGGCTTGCATGTGGCTTCATGGCTTGTCTTTGGCTTGGGGAAAAGCTTGGTCAATTTCATGAAAAAGGAATTTGGAAATTTTGGTAATTTAGGGGTGATTTGATGGGATTTGGCATATGGCTTGATTTGGAACCATTTGATGATTGATTTGAACTTAGGGAATGGCTTTGATTAAATGGATGGCAAATGGAAATGTCATGTGGGCTTTAGGGTAGATTTTGGGCTCTTTGAAATGGTTTTAGATGGGCTTTTAAAGTGATTTATGGAAGTGGGTTTTTTTTTTATTTTAGGTTGAGAATTTTGCAAAGGATTGAATCCAATAAGTGTTGAATTTAGTTTGGGAATGTTTCATGAATGATTTGGAATAAATTTGAAGTGTTTGGGCTAGGTTTGAGTTGGATTTGGACCTCTTTGGTGAATGGGCCAATGTAGGTCAAATTGGGCTAACTTGGGCCGATGTTGGGCTAGGGTTGAAATTGATGTAAAATAAATGTTGGGAAATGTTTATGGGAGTGTTTCAAAGAGGTTTTGGCTTTGGTTGGGTTTTGATTTTGGGGTTTGTGCTTATTTGGGTTAGGTTTGGGTTTAGGTCAAAATTGGGCCATTTAGCTTAGGGTTGAATTTGAGTGGGGTTTGGGTCTAAATTTTGGACAAACCATTTTAGTGTTTTATTTTTGGGGATGCTAAGGAAGGTTTAGAAAAGGTTTGGGGTTAATTGAAGTTGAATTGGGTTAGTTTGGGTTAGGTTTGGGTCATGGGTCCAAATTGGGCTTTATGGCCAAAAGTGAAATTGGATTCAAATGTCAATCAAATTGGACTTGGATTTGGTTTTGATTGGTGTTAGGAATGTTGAATGGAAGGTTAGAATTGAATTGGACCAGAATATGGGTCAATTGGGTAGGTTTGGTTTGACTTTGGGTTCACTTAGGGTTAAAATGGGTCAAATTGGGGGTTTTGACAAAAGTGAGGTAAATTGACAAAATTGGCCCATGGTGTAGTTGAACAAAATTAAATTGGGAATATTTGGGATTTTCTGGAATATTCTGAGAATTTTCTGAATTTTTGGATTTTTTGGTCAAGAGGGGTATTTAGGGTATTTGGAGGGTATTGGGAGGTATTTTTGGAATTTTTGGTATTTTTGGGTATGGATGATCAATTTGAGTAATCTGGAAATGTTTAGGATTGGTTTTGAGGAATTTTGGGTAATTTAGGTGATTTTGCAAATTTTGGGTAGTTTCGAGGGCTTTGGGTAAGTTAGCTTCGGTGTAGGTCCCGGGGTCAAAAATTGAAAATTTGGAAAATTGAAGATTGGGTAAATGTAATTGGAATAAAATCATTTTGGTTGAGCCATAAAGCCATATCAAGCCCACATGAGCCATGAAGGGACTCATTTGACGCATCCACTATGTTGTTCCTAACCCTCTTAGCCAAGGGCTTAGGGGTTAAGGATCATCCATGTGAATCATCTTTATGAGTCAGGAGGCCAAGTTAGGTATGGGTGTGTTTCTAGGATGTGTGTGAAAGTGTAGTGTATAGGTGTAGTGTGTGTGTAAGTCAGCCCTTCACCGCACCGAGCCACCTGTGGTAGTCATAAGGCCAAAGAGTCCTATAGGAACTCATCCTTTAAACTTCCACATTCGATTTCAACCCTCTAGGTGATTAGGGGTCTATAGTCAAGTTTGTGGAGTTTGCAGGGAGTTAAGAAGTGGTTTGAATTTCTAAGTGGTGGGTCCCAATTCTAATCCTCTAAGATAGTCAAAGGAAAAGCCTAAGGCTAGATCCTAAGTACTAAAGGGAAGAAGAGAAGACCTCATCAAAAATGAGGTCAACAAATGGACCCCCAATAGGTGTGGTGTGCTAACCAAGCACACCGCGCGTATCGGAGTTGACCAAAGAGATCAATAAAACCAACACAGATGTCCAAGTGACAAACTTAGGACGAAGTAGAAGAATTTCCGCTGGGGAGTGTCAAGTATATCTCTGAGACTAGAGATCCCTGAACTCTCGCTGGGGAAAGGAAAAGGAGGTGAATTCCAAATCACATGATCTGGGGGAATTTCGATTTAGATTTTATTTTGTTTCAATTTAAGTTTTGATGTGTGAGCTCAGATTTTAATTTGGAGTTTTAATTTAGATTGAAGTTTTGTCAAAATTAATTTGAAGGGATTTGAACCTGAAATAAAAATCGGAATTTCGTGGTTTTAGATGTAACATCTTCAACCTAAAAAGAAAATTGAATTGATTGGATTGAATCATTACAATGAGGAGAAATCTCAGAGCAATGTGGTATTGGATGTAAAATCCTTAACCTCAAGAGTTTGATTTTGATGTATTTCATTGCAATAGGGAAAGAATCCTAAAGCAATGCAGTCTCGGATGTAAAATCCTCAACCCCAAAAGTTTGACTTCGATGTATTTCATTGCGATAGGGAAAGAATCCTAAAGCAATGCAGTCTCGGATGTAAAATCCTCAACCCCAAAAGTTTGAATTTGATGTATTTCATTGCGATAGGGAAATAATCCTAAAGCAATGCAGTCTCGGATGTAAAATCCTCGACCCCAAGAATTTGAATTTTTATGTATTTCATTGCGATAAAGGAAGAATCCTAAAGCAATGCAGTCTCGGATGTAAAATCCTCGACCCCAAAAGTTTAAATTTTGATGTATTTCATTGCGATAGGGAAAGAATCCTAAAGCAATGCAGTCTCGGATGTAAAATCCTCGACCCCAAAAGTTTGATTTTGATGTATTTCATTGTGATAGGGAAAGGATCCTAAAGCAATGCAGTCTTGGATGTAAAATCCTCAACCCCAAAAGTTTGAATTTGATGTATTTCATTGCGATAGGGAAAGGATCCTAAAGCAATGCAGTCTCGGATGTAAAATCCTCAACCTCAAAAGATTGAATTTGATGTATTTCATTGCGATAGGGAAATGATCCTAAAGCAATGCAGTCTCAGATGTAAAATCCTCAACTCCAAAAGTTTGATTTTGATTGAGATTTGATTTGAGATTTGGAAAGATTGAATTTGAAATCTGATTGAGATTTGATTTGAGATCTGGAAAGATTGAATTTGAAATCTGATTGAGATTTGATTTGAAATCTGGAAGATTGAATTTGAAATTTGATTGAGATTTGATTTGGAATCTGGAAAGATTGAGTTTGAAATTTGATTGAGATTTGATTTGAAATCTGGAAGGTTGAATTTGAAATTTGATTGAGATTTGATTTGAAATCTGGAAGGTTGAATTTGAAATTTGATTTAAAATTTGTGTTCATTTGTTTATTATTATTTTTTTAACGATTCAAATTTTATTTTATCGTGAACTTGGAGTTCATCATTTTTTCATTTAGATTTTTTTTAAGGAAAGTTTTCTTTTATTCTTTTTTTGTTTCTTTTCTGTTCTTTGTTCGAAGTTCATTTAACTTTAATGGCGTTTCTCGATCAACTTGCACAAAAGAGGTGAAGGCCAAAAATGTGATATAGTAACTTTCATTCCAATCATGTTGAAGATACATCATACAACTCGATCTGGAATACATCTCATACAATCCATGTAGACTCAAAACGGACTATGCATGATCTTTGTCGATCCATCCAAAAAAGGTATCCGTCGTAAATCCATGTTCGAATAGTGAGGTACATGGTCAATAACATCACCTTCCAAGCCATCCTTGGCAAGGATGCCGTATGGTCGTACATCGGAGGTGTGATATTTTCCATGTAACTCACGACTCGTTAGGTCGGAGGCTCTCTAGCTCCGGGTCCGGCTAGAAGTGGTAAGGTGCTTTCCGTCATCCATCCTTCTAAAAGTAACCGAGATCCGCTTCATTGGTACTCCCGTATGCAATGTTTAGCGACATCTGCTCCGTTGCCCTTTAGTATCATGAAGGAACCTACCGGTAATGGTATCTTTACTGGCCCTCGGAACTCACCTGGGCCTGCTATCCGGAGGTCAGATCCGAACATGATATTACACTCGTTCAGAAAAGAAACTGTGCAAAAAGGTCTAACAAAGTCGTGGTGATCTATGTGTGGGGGTATGCAGTCACCCTTCTTGTAAATGTTAATGATGCAACTGTTGGGTATGCAATCTGCTGGCAGTACCCTCCATGTTATCATTCTCTTTACCATCCTTTTTATGACTAATGGCATTGGATCCACTCGGCCATGACGGAGTATCCCTGGTGGGTTTCCCTTCCTGTCTTCTGCGAAGTTGTAGCAGCATCCACATTGTATTGTAATTCTCCCTTTCCCTGACATCCATCTCCGGGGTTCTGAGTAAGTGTTTTCTCATAGGCGGCCTGCTCGGCCCTTTCTTTTCAAATCCCGGATGCAGTCCACGATTTGTTGTTGTTCGTATTCTGAGAACACGTCTGTATGTAGCTCGAGGCCTTCTAGTATATTGATCCTCCTGCCTCTGACTCTCTCGAAGTATTCAAAAGTTTTCTTCTCGACATTCTGCATTCTTTCTAGCTCGTATTCTGGAATAATCTGTAAATGGCAAGGCCTGGTGACGTACTGTGGGATATACGGCTCAATCTTTTCACGTTCTCCTGCATACCTCGGCTCCTCGGGGATAGTGTCTGTCGGGACATCCTCCGGGGTTGCTTCTGCAACAAGGTTATGCATTACTGGTGGCTTTATCTGGTGGCGTTGTAGCATTCCTTCTTCTAATCTCCACGAGATTTCCCTGGTTTCTTCTGTCATCCTGGGAGCTGGCCTCCTTCCTTCAGGTACCTGGTGAACTGGCGTCCTTGAAGTATATGTACTGGCAGTAGCAAATGCCTCGTCGCGCAGGTCCGCTGCTAGTTTAGTTAACATCTTACGGATACGGCGATTTTTATTTCTTCGCTGGGCTGCTGTGAGAGTAGCTCTTCGTACTTCCAGAGTTTCTGTGGGCACAGCGCTGACAAGCCTGCCCTCTGCTGTAGCGACTACAGACTTGTTTTTCTTGTCTTCGTCAGTGTTTGTTTTCCTTTTCTTGCTGCTGGAGTGGTGGCTTGGGCCACCCACTTTCATTACTCGTCCGATCGGGCAGTTCCTCTCGATCAACTGGGACCCGACCACTTTCCTCGTATTGCAGGCCTGCTGGTACGAAGTCTGAGTCAATCTCGATTATCGCTCCATCTTTCACTCTCTTTTCGTCGAGTGCAAGGCTTACGCCATTTCTAAAGTTCAGGACCAACCTCCCATTCGACATTTCCCTGCGAAAAGACAAGGAAAAGGATCAGGGGCTGTACTAAGAACAAGAACATTAAGAAAATGTTATTAAAGACAGTTTTTTTTTAATTAGTTTTTGTATTTTTAAATTTAACGGGAATGAAGTGGGATATGATCAGGAAAGAGATTTTGATATGGAAGAGAAAACAAGGAAAATTTTATTATCATGATTTTATTTATTTTAGCACATTTTTTATTATTTTTTGGGTTCGGACCTAGTCATAAGTAACCACTTCACCCGTGCTTCTAGGGATGAAAAATCTATTCCTTCGAAACATCAGGTAGCGTAATACTTTTTCAAGTATCGTCCATTGATCGGAAGCATATGTCGTTCTCCTTGGCAATTCACTAGCTGGTAGGAGCCTCCTGAGTATACTGCTTCAACTACAAATGGTCCTTCCCAAGTGGGTTCAAATTTTCCTCCTATCTTGCGGTGTGCAAGAATAGGTCTTTTGAGAACGAGAACTAAGTCACCAACTTTAAAGGTTCTTGGGCGGACCAGTTTGTCATGGGCTTGAACCATCTTAGCTTGGTATAGTTCTAAATTCTGTCGCGCCGCAAGTCTTTTCCCTTCCAGTGCTTTCCAATTCTTCTAGTCGTAATTTGGCATTCTCTTCGTCGTGATTTTGTTTGCAACTGCGATTCCGAGTGAAGGAAGCCGAACCTCTAAAGGTAACATCGCCTCGGACCCATACACCGCAGCGTAAGGCGTAGCTTGAGTAGGAGTTCGAAAGTTGTCCGAGTAGGCCCATAAGGCTTCTAATAACTTCTTGTGCCAATTTCTCTTATTATCGTCCAAAGTTTTCTTTAAAATTTGAACGAGAGTTTTATTAAAAGCCTCGACTAGGCCGTTTGCTCTTGGGTAGTAAATTGTTGAATATCGCCGATCGATTCCCCGTCTCCGACAAAATTGTTGATTTGTGTGCTTCGAATGCCGACCCATTATCCGAGATGATGCCGCGCGGCACTCCGAAACGGTAGACAACTTGGTTCTTGAAAACCGTAGCACGTGGTGTGCTTTCACTTCTCTAAGTGGAACCGCTCTACCTACTTGGAAAAGTAATCCGTAGCCGCAAGAATGAAGCGATGTCCTTTTGAAGATGGTGGTTCTATTGGACCCACTATATCCGTGCCCCAACATTCGAATGGCCACGACGCAATTGTCGGATGTAGCACATTTGGAGGTTGGTGTAGAACCACTCCGTGTATTTGGCATTGGTGACAGCTCTTGGCGAGTTTCATGCAGTCAGTCATCATCGAGGGCCAGTAGTACCCTAGTCTTTTAATTTTCATTTTCAACTTCGGACCCGACTGGTGAGCGCCACAGAGTCCTGAATGCACCTCTTTAACAATTTCACGGGCCTCGGATCGCTTAGGCACCTTAGCCACATTTGATCAAAAGACCTTCCGTATAACGTGTTGTTTATTAATGCGTAGGACGAGTTCTTTTCTTGATCCGATGGGCTAGCGACCTATCGTCCGAGTGGTTTTCTCGCTCGCGGGTAGTCTATTAATGGCCGTCGCCAATCCTCTGTGTTTTCTGTCACTGTTGCAACTGATTCTTCTTCTTTTTCTGATTTGTGTATTGTGTCTATGTCGAGCTGTGATAGTACCTGACGTCCGTGAACTGACACTTCTACTGACTCATCTTGCAAATAGGCAAATTCTTTTGCGAGACGGGCTAACACATCTGCTAAAGCGTTTTCTTTCCTGGGAATTTTGTAGATTGTCACATTCGGAATCTGTTCCAACAATTCGTATGGCATACTTGGAAGTATTGCTCGAGTCTTGGTTTTAAAATTCTATACTGTCCGGCGATCTGTTGAATGATTAACTGCGAATCCCCGTAGATGTTGATGTTTACTATCCCCATTCGAATAGTTAATTCCAGTCCTGTTATGAGGGCTTCGTATTCTATTTCGTTGTTTGTACACGGCTCTGTCAAGTGGTAGGAGTATCTTAACATCCCCCGCTCCGGTGTTATAAAGATTAATCTGATTCCTGCCTTACCGGGCACTATCACTTGCGATTCTTCGTCTTTGTGTGTTGAAGATGCTTCGTCGAAATATAATTCTCAACGTCGATCATCAGGGTCTTCTAAGCTCATTATTTTTTCATCTGGCAAGTCGTCATTGAGAGGAGATTCTGCCGGCAAAGAGTGTGCTACGAGGAAGTCTGCTAGGACTTGTCCCTTTACGGCACGAAGAGGCACGAAAGTTATATCGAATTGCAATAATATCATTGACCATCTGGCAAGTCTGCCGGAAAGTGTTGGACGAGTCATCAAGTATTACAATGGATTAAATTTCGAGATCAAGTTGACCTTATGAGAAAGCATGTAGTGCCCGAGCTTTTGAGCGGCGAAGATCGGGACAAACAATGCTTTTCAATTGCGGGATACGTTATTTCCTTCGGAAGTAAACGACGGCTTAGGTAGTAAAGAGCATTTTCTTTACCCTCATCATTGACTCAGGCTAGCGGGGCTCCGAGAGAGTCGTCTAAATCCGCGGTATAAAGTATCGGCGGTCTACCCGAGACCGGGTCGCTAAGACGAGAGGTGTCATTAAATATTGCTTAATGTCCTCGAAGGCCTTCGGCATTTCTCTTCCCAAATAAATTTGGCGTCCTTTTTAACTAGTGCCGAGAAAGGCTGACACCTAGCTGACAAGTTTGAGATAAAGCGTCGAAGATATATCAACTTCCCTTAAAAAGATCGTAGTTGTTTTAAGGTTTTGGGAGGCGACATTTCTAAGATAGCTTTAATCTTTTCCGGGTCGATTTTAATTCCACGATGTCGGACAACGAATCCTAAGAATTTCCCGGAGGTAATGCCGAAGGTGCATTTTAAGGGATTCATCTTAAGGTTAAATTGTCTTAATCGTTCGAAAACAATTCTCAAATCATATAGGTGGTTGTCCTTTACTTTGCTTATGAGGACCACATCGTCCATGTAGCATTCGACTTGATTGTGGATGAGATCATCAAAAATTCTTGTCATTGCTCTCTGGTAGGTTGCTCCTGCGTTCTTTAGCCTCAATGGCATCACTGTGTAGCAATATACTCCGATCGGTGTTCTGAATGCTGTAAGTTTTTCATCTTCTGGAGCCATTTTTATCTGATTGTATCCTGAAGATCCATCCATGAATGAGAATATTTCATGTGTCGAAGAAATGTCGATCATTAATTCTGGGGTCGGTAGAGGGAATTCATCCTTGGACACGCCTTGTTTAAATCTCTAAAATCCACACAAATTCTGATATGACCATTCTTTTTTCTGACTGGCACCACATTGGCTAGCCAAGTCGGGTATTGTTCTTCACAGACAAATTTAGCGTCTATTAGCTTTTTAACTTCAGCTATGACTTGTTGTTCGATTTCTAGACGCATTCTTCTGGGACCTTGTCTGGCCGGGACGAAGTAGGATCCACTCCTAGCTTATGGACTACGACCTCTGGAGCTAATCCTGGCATCTCATCGTAGCTCCAAGCAAAACAGTCTCTAAATTCCATTAATAATTTGATTATTTCTTCAGAGTCTTCTTTTTTGAGTAAGGAGCTAACAAAGGTAGGTCTAGGCTCTTTGCTAGTACCTAAGTTAACTTCCGTTAACTCATCTATTGTAGATTTAATCTCTTCTTTGAATTCTGGTGGAGCGTCTCCAATTTGTAAATCTTCGAGTTCTTCTGTAGCTTCCATGCAGTCTTCATTAGACTTGCAAGTGACAACCAAGCAAAATTCAGTATCGTCAACTGATCCTACTGTGCCAAATTCGAGACCATGCCTTGAATTGGGTGGACGACCGGAGTTATTCCATAAATTTTCAAAATGTTGTGATTGACCTTTTGTCCATTGTCGAGGTAAGAAACCACGCCGAATTAAATTTTGAACACGTGGGAGAGTACCACTCAAAAGGTAATTCCATTAATTCGATGAAGTGACATCTTCAAATTGTACATTATTTTCGGCTTTGGAGGAAGGAGCACCACGGTAGAATTTGATTGGCTTTGCATCACCGCTACGTACCTCTTTGACCACCATACCCTCGATCTTATTAGAATGGATCGGGGTCAGGATCATAGTATGTACATAGTGGTTAATCTTCTCGTACATTGATTTATTTTTTTCATTTTTTTCATCTTCGAGCGGGATCCTAAATTGCGGCTTCTTCCGACTTATTGTCGCTGCTTCTTGCTTGATTTCTTTTTCTTCTTCAGAACTATCTTCCCAATCAACATTGATGGCTGGTTTCCTCTGTCCAACTGTCTTAACGTCTCTGCCACGACCTCATCCCCGGCCTCGACCTTAGATGCGAGTTGTGGAGAAACCTTCACCATCTCGTCGTAAGGGAGTGGTGAGTGACTGTTAGACTAGAACTTCAGGTTCTTTGTTGTCCTGAACTTCCTTTGCTTCATTCATTATGGTATCTCTGGAGAAGATTGTTTTCTTCGGAGGTGCATAATAAGCTGCATCTTCATGGATTCCAATTTCATGTACGGAGAATGGTTGTAAGTCACCTTTGATGCACTGTTCTCCTCCATCGTAGTATTTGATGCACTGGTGTAGAGATGATGGTACCATCCGGTTTTCATGTATCCATGGTCGGCCCAGTAGAGCGTTGAACGACGTTTCTGAATCAATTATGTGAAATTTTGCGGTTGTCTTTGCTAAGTTACCAGTCTTCATTAGTAGTGTTATATTCGAGGGCTCTTTCTCCTTTCTGGTTGAATCCTCTTAATAACATTTTGTATGCTTCGAGCTCGCGAGCATCAATTTCCAAGTATGCTAGCGTTCAAAGATTCATTATATTGATTGATGCTCTTGGATCCACCAATACTCTGGAGAGTGTAAACTTTCCAATTGTAACTGAAATGTACAACGGTCGGTTGTGGTCCGCCGTCCCAAGTAGTAGATCATTGTCCGTGAAGGTGACACCTCGTCGTTCCTTTAACGAACAAACCTCATCTAAGGAATCTCCGGCCATTTGAGCTAAGCAAATTTCCGGATCTAGTAAGGCCTTGATCAGAGCTTCTCTCATCTCCTTTGATAAGATGAGATCGTCGTAGATGCTCAGTTTGGCCGGTAGTTTCCTAAGATGGGCTAGCACGTTGTAGTCCACTTTATTTTCATGTGTCTCGGCTTCTTCCCGAATGGGTATTTCTTCTGCCGGGGTTGATTCTTCTTGAACAACCACCTGCTTTCCTTTGTCCTTTGGACCCATTCTCGGAGGTAGAACTCTTCCACTTCTTAAGTTAACTTCTGTAATTTCTTTCGAATCTAGTATTGAGTTTGCTGGTGTTTCCTTCGAATCGGAATGACAGGTTCTTCTGGATTAGCTTCGGAGTCTGAAGGCTCTAACTCTATTGTAACTGGAGCTCCTCGAAACTCGCAAATAGATTCATTGCTTATTGAACTCTCGTAGCCTCCTTGGTGGATGTCTTCTTTGTCATTGTGATCGTCGAGATTGTGTATGATTTGAGAATTGTTACTTGTGTCGGAATCGATGTCCGGATTAGGTTGGTCGTCGCTAGTTACGTAATCGTTAGAAACAGTCAAAACGTAGCCAACGCCATAACCCTTATCATTATAAGATCCCACCGGAGTGAGCAAATAATCATACGAGTCGAGGTTCGAGGGATTTCTCCCCCGAATCGGAAACAACTATCCTAGGATAAGCAGCCCCTAGTCTAGCCTTAGGAGCCTCGTCTTCTCTTCTTCGTCGATTTTCTTCTTCTCTTCAATTGTCTCTTGTTGAGGTGGTTCTTCTATCGCAAGTGATAGTATCGACTTAACCGGTTTTGAACTCGAATCGAGGCTCGCACCGAAGCGGCTTGGATGTGATCCAAAATCTTTTCGAAGACCTTGTCCAAGCGGTAGCCCATCCATCATCGGCCGCATAGGGATCTATCGGAACAATGAGATCAGTCGAGACAACATTGACGGAACCTCCTTTTTGGGGTTCCTTCATGTATTCCTTCGGGATCGTTATATTCCCTTTCCGAAGATTGTCGTTCAGCCAACTTTTGAAGGTAATACAATCTTCTATCTTGTGTCCAAGCATCTGGTGGTAAGGGCAAAAGTTAGGATCACCTTTCTTGTCGACTTCTTCTGGTCTCTTAGGTTCTGGCAGTTGGAAATCCGGAGTCTTCATCGGATCGCGGAACATTTTCGCATCGCCTCATTCTTAAACGGATACTCCCTGCTTAGAAGTTCCCTTAACGTATGTTGCAGACGAGGCGGTTGTTCATACTGTGGAGATGACTAATAGCTGGGTCGGGGTTGCTGGTAATTCTGTTGAGGTTGCTGCGGCCGTTCTGACGATATTTGTATCGGTTGCTTGCCTTTGTCGATCGCTCGCAACGATCCCGGACTTCTTTTCAAAAGTTTTCACGGGCTTCGTTTGTCCGTTTTGTAGGTGAAACTTAATTGCTTCGCCTCCTCTTGCAAGCTTCTGGCCTTGCTTAACAACTTCTCGAAAGTCTTAATAGTAAATCCCTTGAGGAGAAGTGCTATCGGGCCATGAATGCTCTTAAGTAAAATGCCGACTGCATGCTGTTCTTGTAGTTGCGGCTCACACTTCATACTTAGATTCCTCCATCGAAGTATGTAGTCTACCAAGGTTTCGTTGGGTTTCTTCTTTTCTACCACTAAATCACCTATAGTGATGTGGTGCTGAGCTCCGACAAATCGCTTGATGAAGAGGTTCTCTAGTTCTGAAAATGTCTTCACCGAACCGTTCAGTAATTCTGCATACCAATCAAAGGCGATCCCCGACGAGCCGCCGACAAATTGTCCGAAGAGTAAGGCATCACTTCCGCCGGCATTGCAACAACCGGCACGAAAATGTGCAACATGCCGCCGAGGGTTTCCGGCTCCATCAAAGGTCTTGAACGGAGGTGGTACAAAGCCTTTCGGATATCGGACGGCGTCGAATTCTTCGGGTAAGGGCTACCCGTCCGAATGGATGTCCCGCTCTTTGATTGTGCCAAGGCTTCTCGCACCTGCTGTTCCACCATGTTCTTAATATCCTTTTCCGAAGTCATGCTTTGTGTTGTATCCTTCTTTAATTGATCATCCCCGTTGACGGACGTAATCTCCTTTCCTCCTTCTACAATGTGAATAACCTCTGGGGTGTCTCTCTTTGGGGTTGCACTTGACTCTGGAGAGTGGCTAGGGCTACAGCCATCTCTTCCATCTTTTTTGCCATTTGGGCGATCGTATCATCTTTCTCTTGAAGCCGCCTCCTCATTACTTCCGGCTCCTCTCTTCGCGCGCTGCAGTGGGCACCTTGTGAAGCCGACGAAGCTCGTGTTTTAACCATGTTAATTTCTCGCATATTCATCATCCATGAACTCGACGAATCAATCTCATCTCCGAATTTCTCTTCTCTTCCCTTGCTAATCGCCGAATATCAGCTCTTAGCTTTTCCATAAGCATCTTCTAGTGGTCTTTTCTATACATCCTTGCAGTTGTCATGTGATAACTGTCGGGTTTCCTTCTCATGAGTCGCCTTTACTGCGGTAGCACTTTCTTCGGACTCAAGTCTCCTGACGAGACTTTCCTTCTCAGGCTGTTGTTTTAATCTTAATTGTCTGGTAGTGGGATGCCATACCATCCTTCTAGTAGCAGAAGGTCTAGGACCGGATGGTCTGTTAGCCAAATGCTGGAAGGTGGTATCCTCCCTAATCTGTAGTCCTGAAACAATGATAGGCGGACTATCTTTCATTCTCTTATTTGGCTTTTCTGCAGCGATAATAGGCTCTACTCGCGGCCCAAGAAGAGATTTGGCCGGCACCCGCCCTATCCTTCTCAAAATTTCTGATACAGGGCATTTTTCCTTCTTTGCCAACTTTTCTATCAAGGTTTGCAATCGAGCAAATGGCGTAATTCTAGCCCTTTTCTTACGGCTATCGTTGTAATATACGGGCTGAGGCAATGCGGCAACAATCTTGCTAACATTTTCTTCATCCTCTCGCGGCGGAGAGGGGATGGAACTCGCTTCCTCCCAAAAGTGGTATGTATTCAGCAGCGGTGTATACTCGGGCAGTTCGGGATTTCTTCTAGGAAAGCAACTTCAGCAGCTACGGCTTCTCTAGCAATCCTTCTACTTCTGTTCCTTCTCTGAGTCCGTGTCAGTGACGGAATTCTTGAGCTGGACCCGATTTCAAAAATAGATGTTTTCACAGGAAGGTCTGTACCCTCCACGGTAACAGGTTCATCATAGTTCTGAACTTCCTTTCCCTTTAGTTTGGCAGAAGCCGGGGTAGGTACGAAGACAACTAGACCAGTGGGGGTAGCAACAACAGTCCTTCTGTGAACAACAGTACTCCTCTCAGTTAGAATCTTTTGCAGAGGAGGGAATTCATGAGTTGACTTGAGGTTAAACTCAATGAACTGTTTCTCAGTCTCTGGTACTTTGCTTTTGAGTGAAAAGAGAGTGATGTCGGAGATTTTGATGTCGGTGTCCCTGAATCCTTGTCCGAATCGAATGATTCCATCATCAGCGAGCTCGTCCTCGAACACGGCCGTGTCAAGTCCGTTGACGAAGGAGAAGATCGGCTTTGGGGCTTCCATTTCGCGCAGGCGGATTCCAAGTGTTAGTCCCCGAATCGTGCTTCTTCTTATCGTATAACTTATGACGAAAAGAAAGAGTCTGAACACATTTCTGTTTATCTTAGTGTATTTGTGGTATTAAAGGAAGATTGTCTTTTCGGAAAGATTTGTTCGTTAGGAAGGAGAATTAATAAAAGAAGGAGAGTTGTAGGAAGGGTAAAAGGAATTGATTAGGAACTAGAAAAGGAAGAGAAAGTCTTGCGTAAACTTCTCGACCCGCAAGACCGCTCCTAAACTAATACCTATTGGGGTCCACCCCACCTCGTAAATGAGGTAAAAGGATCTCGGAACCTCTCCGTTTAGGGGTGTCTAAACAAGTGGCTCCTAAATCCGAGAGAATGTTGGCTATACTTGTTCAAGGTAGAAATGAACATAGTATTCCAACGGAAAGAAGGGTAGTTTGATCCACTAGGGACATGGGTACACTACCGATTTTTGAAAGCAGAATTGTCTGATTAAAATGGAGAGAGGAATTGTCCCCAGCGGAGTTGCCAGAAGTTGTACGGCTTATTTTAGGTTGTGTGTTTTATTTTGAAAAGGGGTCGCCTACAGAAATTGTCGGCGAATTTTTAATTTAATTTAAATAAATAATTTGAAAAGTAGTATTTGATTTTGAAAATAATTTTAAATTTGAAAATTTTAAGATATGAAATCAAACTGATTTCACATCCCGAATAGTTTATATAAACGAGCACCACACCACAAACCATGTATCTATCCCGAAGAATAGACACACTGCTTGACGATGGGGCTTCATTAAATAAACTAGAAAATTTGTGACATTCGTTTGGTCTGCGAACCAATTTTATAAGCCGACAAATTCCCCTGCTTAATATGAAAGCATTAAACAGGGTTTATATTACCTAGGTTCTTAAAATTCCCTATAAGGGCAAGCCCCTATAGTTAATTACATCTTAAGTGACGGGAATCACCTAAGAAAACTCTCGATAATAATGAATAATTCTGCTATCAAGAATTTCAAAATTTAAGTTTTCAAAGGATTGAATTTTGGAATTTCAATAGGGAATGGATCAAATTTGGAACATTTTGTTTTGGGAATCCAAAGGAAGAAAGGTAGGAGAAATCACAGATTCAAAGCGAACTCCGGTAATTTCCCGACTATCCTATTGTTTGGCTTGGATTTAGGAAAGCCCTAATGTTTATTTAGTATTTTGATCTCGCCAATTTTAATTAGTTTGGACTTATATTTGTATGATAAAATCATACAAATAGCCTTGAAGATGTGAGGGTTTATGTCATACCAGACGACTACCTCGGAGTCCTAAGACCGGTTAGGGCTTAAGTTACATGAAATGATCATGCAAATGCCTAACGAAGAGTTGAGGATTTATGTTGCACTAGGTAAACTACCTCGAAGTCCTATGGTTTGGTTATTTAACTCTAAGAAAGTTTGGCTGAAGTAAACTCAGGTTTTGCTGATGACTATGGCTGTGCTGCCCACCATGCTCCGAGCTCCTTATTGTTACAGAGGTTTAGTTTTAGAAATCATAAATCAAGAGATGAGAGACGTGTTCTGGTTTTAGAAATCTTTAAGTCCAAGTGTTTTTTATGTTTTAATTAAAACAAATCTTAAAGTTGATTATAACAACACCGGTTAAGATCCCACGGTTCCGTCATCCCGGCACTGTTATTTTCATTGAATCCACTTAGTCCAGATGAATTTGCTAAACTCAACTGAATGAGTTCCACACTTTCATTTAGACCGTGGGAAATCCCGTTAGCAACACGTGGGTTACGTCATCCGAGGTATTCCCGATCATTCACGAGACGTTTTAATTTAGTTGTAGTTGTAGTTCTGTTTTGTTGGTGATTAAATTTTGAGTTGTTTTATATTTCTAAATGTTGTGGCGGTGAATTTTATCTTGCAATGACTTTTAATTTAGTTTTGGTTTCAATTTTAGGGACTATCCTAAAAGTGTGGATTTTCATGCAACAATTGTTTATCATGCAAGAAAAGTAAGTGCGATGCGATTAAAAAAATTGAAATAAAGTAAATTGCAACAAAATAAAAGTGTACCTGGAGGGTCTTCCCGTCATCCCAAGCTGCACTTAAGCACAATTTAGAATATTTAAGCAAGTTCCTAGGTAAAGCTAAGGGAAGGGTTATGGTTTTCTACCAAATTCCTAATCCTATAGCTAGTCATTTCCTATGACGTCTAGGTTCTTGTGTTTTGGTTTGAGGACAATTTTCTTCATCAAAGAACAATTAAGTTCAATTATTCTTATAAACATCCTATCATATTGAGGAAGTACTTAAGACGAGTCTTAAACATCTTTTCAATACTGCTAGGATTGTTTTAAGTCCAAATGGATTTAATCAACCAGGTGAAGTAATCGTCTGAGGTTTAATTAAGTTTTGTTCTCTTGCTCAGTGAACTAGAATGTTTGAATATTCTATGAGTGAAGTAATACTTCACTTAACGTTCTGTTTAGGAGTTATGACAACAAAAGCTTTCGATGGCAAATTGATGTTCAAATGGTTTGTAATTTAATTTAATTTCAGTTAACGGGTTTAAATTTGGAATAGTGTTCAAGTTGCTTCATATTTATTTTTGAATTTTTTATGCCTTAGGTGGTGTTATTTTAATCCAATTTAATTTAACTTTAATTTAATTTAATTTTGTTTAGTTTTAATTTTAATTTAATTTAATTTGATTTGAATTTAATTTAATTTAATTTAATTTAATTTAATTTAATTTAATTTGATTTAATTTAATTTTTATTTGTTTTAATTTGATTTAATTTAACTTAATTTAATTTTAATTTAATTTGATTTAGTTTAATTTAATTTAATTTTATTTTATTTTATTTAATTTAATTTTAATTTGTTTTAATTTAATTTAATTTAATTTAATTTAATTTAAATCTTAATTTAATTTTATTTTTTAATTTTAATTTAATTGAAATTTTAAAAGAGTTTAATTTAAATAATTTAACTTTGATTTAATTTAATGATTAAGTCTTTTAACATTTTAAATCTTAAAGTTGAATTATCATTTTAATTAGGAATTAAATATTATTGAGATGATTAATTTAGGGATTCTTAAATTAAAGAACAAATCTCTTCCTAATAATATCCCTACTTTAATAATTCCAATTTTATTATTCTTCCAAATTTAATCAATTAATTAATTAAGGTTTATTTCAATTATTTTAAATTATTTAGTAGGTTTCTACCCTTTAATTATTTAAATTTTAATCATCCAAATCAGATTAAGATCAAATATTTTACTCTTTAATTTTATTAAGCCTAAAGTTTTAATCAAAGGTTAAAATTTTAATTACCATTTTGTCCCTTCAAGCTTAATAATTTCATAACTCACTAAATTGAGCTTAAATGAAATTGAAATTTTAATGTGACTTCACTCATATGTTAATAAAGACATGACAGGAGAAAATGTGATTTTTCTTTATTTAATTTATTTATGTAATTATTTTTGGTGGAAAATAGAGATTTCCAAGGAAAATTTAATAACATGACCAAGGAAAAGTTTCTGTCCTTAAGAAAATTATGGGACATTTCTAATGACCAAAGGACCACTTGGACCAATTTTGGTGATTTTTTGAATTATATTCTTTTTATTGTAATTATTTTGAATTTTGGAGTATTAATTAATTTAAAAATAAAATAAAGGTTGAAAAATGAATTTTATATTTTTCAAAAATCTCTCTGATATCAAAGAAATCAGAGAATCAATTTTTACAATTTTCTAATTTTTCTTTGATTTATTAAAATTATTTTAGTGGAAATGCTAAAAAAAATATATTTTTTTAATTTTAAAATTACCTTAGGGCTTTAAAATTTAATATCTCATCAAATAGACCTAAGAAAAATATGGGGTTTGTTCCTAAGTGATTAAAATTCAAAATGTGACATTTTGGTGAATTTTATTATTTTTGTGATTTTTATTATTTTTTAAATATTAAAATATTAAAATCATACAAAAAATCAACTTTTTTAGAAAATTGCAATTTTAATTTTATTAAATTCCCCTGATATCACAGAGGCTCCAAAACTAATTTGGTGAATTTTTGAAAAGTATTTTGAAAGTTATGAATTTTTAAAGTTTAAATTGGCTAAATGGCTTAATCAACCTATTTAGTAGGGTTAACCAAGTCCAATTGACTTCAAATTTCTATGGTGGGTTCCTCTAATCCTAAAGGTCAGTGGAGAATTGATTTCAAGTCAATTTGATGTATGATTAGCCTTAATTAATTAGGGTCCTATTTTGGGTGTTTAAGCCAATTAGGGTTATTCCAAGTGGATTAATTCAAAACCTATTTTTCCTAAGTTCCTCTGGTTATAAGAAACATCACCAAATTTTCCTAGAATTTATTTCACAACATGCTAATTATTAGATTTAAAATACTCAAAACAGCAACATGAATTTGAAAAATCAATAACTTCTCATAGGGATGGTCTCTGACCTTGGAAAATTCAGGGAATATTCCCAAGTTCAGAGACTTCAAAAGCCCTATGGTCTCATGCCATGGTGAATTTATTATATGCATGGAGAATTAAAACAATGCAGAGGTGTTGACCTCATTTCTGATGAGGTCTTCTCTTCTCTCTATAGTACTTAGGATCTAGCCTTAGGCTTTTCCTTTCGACTATCTTAGAGGATTAGAATTGGGGCCCACCACTTAGAAATTCAAACCACTTCTTAACTCCCTGCAAACTCCACAAATTTGATTGTAGACCCCTAATCACCTAGAGGGTTGAAATCAATTGTGGAAATTTAAAGGATGAGTTCCAATAGGACTCTTTGGCCTTAGGACTGCCCTGGGTGGCCTGGTCTGGTGAAGGGCTGACTTACACACACACTACACTCATACACTACACTTTCGCACACCTCCTAAAACACACCTATACCCAACTTGACCTCCTTACTCATGAAGGTGATTCACATGGATGGTCCTTAACCCCTAAGTCCTTGGCTAAGAGGGTTAGGAACAACATAGTGAATGCCTCAAATGAGTCCCTTCATGGCTCATGTGGGCTTGATATGGCTTCATGGATCAACCAAAATGATTTCATTCTACTTACATTCACCCAGTCTTCAATTTTCCAAATTTTCAATTTTCCAAATTTTCAATTTTCCAAATTTTCAATTTTTGACCCCCGGGACCCTACACCCGCCTAGCTTACCCAAAGCCCTTGAAACTACCCAAAATTTGCAAAATCACCTAAATTACCCAAAATTCCTCAAAATCAATCCCAAACATTCCCACATTACTCAAATTGATTACCCATACCCAAAAATTCCAAAAATACCTCCCAATACCCTCCAAATACCCAAAATACCCCTCTTGACCCGAAAATCCAAAAATTTAGAAAATTCCCAGAAAATTCCAGAAAATCCCAAATATTCCCAATTTCATTTTGTTCAACTACACTAGGGGCCAATTTTGTCAATTTACCCTACTTTTGTTAAAACCCCCAATTTGACCTATTTTAACCCTGAGTGAACCCAATGTCAAGCCAAACCTATCCAATTGACCCAAATTCTGGTCCAATTCAATTCTAAATTTCAATTTACCATTCCAAACACCAATCTAGACCAGATCCAAGTCCAATTTGATTGACATTTGAATCCAATTTCACTTTTAGCCTTAAAGCCCAATTTGGACCCATCACCCAAACCTAACCCAAACCAAACCAATTTAACTCCAATTAACCCCAAATCTTTTCTAAACCTTCCCTAACATCCCCAAAAACAAAACACTAACATGATTTGCCAAAATTTAGACCCAAACCCCACTCAAATTCAACCCAAAGCCAAAAAAACCCAATTTTGACCTAAACCCAAACCTAACCCAAATAAGCCCAAACCCCAAAATCAAAACCCAACCAAAGCCAAAACCTCTTTGAAACACTCCCATAAACATTTCCCAACATTTATTTTACATCAATTTCAACCCTAGCCCAACATTGGCCCAAGTTAGCCCAATTTGACCTACATTGGCCCATTTACCAAAGAGGCCCAAATCCAACCCAATTCAAACCCAAATCACTCCAAACTCATTTCAAATCACTCATGACATATCCCTAAACCAAACCCAACAATTATTTGGCCCAAACTTCTACAAAATTCCCATCCATGAATTCATTCTTAAACTTAAAACCCCACTTGCATGAAACCTTCCTAAAGCCAATCTCCACCAAAATCCAAAGGGCCAAAATCAATCCAAAACCCATGTGACAATTGCTCTACACCATATTTTCAATTAAATTAATCCCTAAGTTTCAAAACTCATCATGAAGCCATTCCAAATTAAGCCCCATACAAATTCTCATCAAAATACCAAAATTTTCTTAAACCCATTTCCATGAAATTGACTTAACTTTTCCCAAGCCAAAGATGAGCCATGAAGCCATGCATGAGCCACATGGAAGCCATGAGAGCCTCTTTACATGTCACCATGCCATTTTGGGCAAAAGGAGGAGGTCCTTTCCACATTCCCATAAGGTGATTAACCACTCCCATGATTCCCCTTAACCATGCTTATGCCTAATTGTGCTTGGATGGTGACTTGACCCTACCGATTATGCTCGAACCAAATCACTTTCCCTTCAGCCTAAACCAAGCATTGGGTGGTGCACCTAGCCCAAAGGGATGGGTTGACCAATTTGAGCCAAAATGAGCCTTCTCCCATACCATTCTAATCCAAGCTTTTGACACATGGCATTTGCCAATCGCCTACACTAAACCCCAGCTCCCGACCCACCCGAACAAGATGGTGACCGGTGCTCGGCCGGCCGACCACCGAGCCGCCAAAAACACCACACCCGAGAGCTCACATGTGAGCCAACATTGAAATTCTCCCTTGCTGAGCTGCCCCATGCCCAGTGGCCATTGCAGTTGTTCTTCCCTTGACCTAAGCAGCTGATCCCAACCCTTGGCCATCCCTGTGAGGCTCTCCAGCCACCTCTATTTAAACCCGACCCCCTCACGGCCATGGAGGAGAGTTGCACAAACCTTGCCAAAACTCTGCCAAAATTGTTCCAGGCCCTACTCCATACTTAGAGCAGTTGATCCCCAGTGTCAATTTGCCTTAATCCCCACCAACAGAACCCAATTTCTCAACTGAAATTTCACCCAAAAACCAGGACACTTTGCCACAGTGAGCCAATCTTCAAATTGACTGGTCCTACACCTTCACTAGACCAAGAGTAGACGTTTCCCACTGAAAGCCCCATCTCCAGGCCACCCAGTTGTTCCAGACTCCAAGCTTTGTGATCGAGCTTGGTCAAAATCATACCTAGGCGATTCACCAGACCAGGAGACTTCATCTGGAGCTTGCTGGGATCCAATCGAAGGTGACACAACCCTCAGATTGAAGCCACACTTCTCTGAGCAAAGGTATGAGCTAATTCTACATCCCGAGCTTCTGGAGATTCTACATTTCAAATGCTTTAATTTCATTGCATGATCACCATATAGATGTATTCGTCTCTTCAAGACGAATCCATAGAGCACAAGAACACGAAAATCCGTTGAGAAATGAGTGAGTTCTTAGGGTTTTAGTGTGAACGGCTCTCGGGTGAGGACGCTTGAGGACAATGAACGGATGCCGTTCATTCCATACACGCGCGGACGGACGACCAGGATCGCGTCGGATGAGGAGATGGAACGATACAGCGGGCCCCGGGAGCGCTGAGTTGGATGGCGGCGTCGAATGGCAGCGCGACACGCGGCGTTTCGGAGCTGCCGAGGTTGACGCGGCGCCGCGTGGATAAATAGAAAATTAGGGTATTTTCTTATTTATTTAATTCCCTTAACTTCAAAAATCCATAACTTTGTGTAGAAAAATCAAAAAAATAAAATAAAAATACCATCTTGCTCAGTGAACAGAGGAGAATAATGTGGAAAAGAAATCATTTAATTTCATCAAGTATTTTATTTTTAATGATTTATTTACCCTCTGCATTATTTTAATTCTCCATATATATAGGAAATTCACCATGACATGAGACCATAGGGCTTTTGAAGCCTCTGAATTTGGGAACAGTCCCTGAATTTTCCAAAGTCAGAGGCCATCCCTATGAGAAGTTAT
Source organism: Papilionanthe hookeriana x Papilionanthe teres (assembly GCA_022702705.1). NCBI lineage: Eukaryota > Viridiplantae > Streptophyta > Magnoliopsida > Asparagales > Orchidaceae > Papilionanthe > Papilionanthe hookeriana x Papilionanthe teres. The sequence continues at coordinate 119,304,535 of CM040431.1, forward strand.
TGATTTTTCAAATTCATGTTACTGTTTTGAGTATTTTAAATCCAATAATTAGCATGTTATGAAATAAATTCTAGAAAAATTTCGTTATGTCTCTTATGACCAGAGGACCCTAGGAAAAATAGGTTTTGAATTAATTCATTTAAAATAACCCTAATTGGCTTAAACACCCAAAATAGGTCCCTAATTAATTAGAGCTAATCATACATCAAATTGACTTGAAATCAATTCTCCACTGACCTTTAGGATCAGAGGAACCCACCATAAAAATTTGAAGTCAATTGGAATTGGTTAGCCCTACTAAATGGGTTGATTAAGCCATTTTGTTAATTTGAAGTTTAAAAATTCATAACTTTCAAAATACTTTTTAAAAATTCACCAAATTGGTTTTGAAGCCTCTCTGATATCAGGGGAGTTTAAGAAAATTAAAATTTTAATTTTCTAAAAAAGTTGATTTTTTGTATTATTTTAATATTTTAATAAATAAAAAATAATAAAAATCATAAAAATAATAAAATTCACTAAAATGTCACATTTTGGATTTTAATCACTTAGGAACAAACCCCATATTTTTCTTAGGTCTATTTGGTGAGATATTAAATTTTAAAGGCCTAAGGTAATTTTAAAATTAAAAAAAATGTATTTTTTTTAATCTCTACTAAAATAATTCTAATAAATCAAAGAAAAATCAGAAAATTGTAAAAATTGATTCTCTAATTTCCTTGATATCAGAGAGATTTTTGAAAAATATAAAATTCATTTTTCAACCTTTATTTTATTTTTAAATTAATTAATACTCCAAAACTCAAAATAATATAATTCAAAAAATCACCAAAATTGGTCCAAGTGGTCCTCTAATCATTAGGAATGTCCCATAATTTTCTTAAGGACAGAAACTTTCCCTTGGTCATATTATTAAATTTTCCTTGGAAATCCCTATTTTCCACCAAATATAATTACATAAATAAATTAAATACAAAAAAATCACATTTTCTCCTCTCATGTCTTTATTGACATATGAGTGAAGTCACATAAAAATTTCAAGTTCTTTTAAGCTCAATTTAGTGAGTTACGGAATTATTAAGCTTGAAGGGCAAAGTGGTAATTAAAATTTTAACCTTTAATTAAAACTTTAGGTTTAATAAAATTAAAAAGTAAAATATTTGATCTTAATATGATTTGGATGATTGGAATTTAAATAATTAAAGAGTAGAAACCTACCAAACAATTTGAAAATAATTAAAATAAACCTTAATTAAATAATTGATTAAATTTGGAAGAATGATAAAGTTGGAATTATTAAAATTGGGATATTTTTAGGAAGAGATTTGTTCTTTAATTTAAGAATCCCTAAATTAATCATCTCAATAATATTTAATTCCTAATTAAAATGATAATTCAAATTTAAGATTTAAAGTGTTAAAAGACTTAATCATTAAATTAAATTAAAGTTAAATTATTAAATACTTTTTAAATTTTCAATTAAATTAAAATTAAAAATAAAATTAAATTAAAGATTAAATTAAATTAATTCAAACAAATTAAATTAATTTAAATTAAATTAAATTAAACAAATTAAATTAAATTGAATCAAATTAAATTAAATTAAATTAAATCAAATTAAATCAAATTAAAGGAAATTAAAATCAAATTAAATTAAATCAAGTTAAATTAAATTAAATTAAATCATATCAAATCAAACTAAAATTGAATTAAATTAAATTAGATAATGGAATCAAGTTAAAATTAAAACAAATTAAATTAAAATTAAAATTAAAACTAAACCAAATTAAATTAAATTAAATTAAAGTTAAATTAAATTAAAAATAACATCACCTAAGACATAAAGAAATTCAAAAAAAAAATAAATATAAAGCAACTTGAACACTATCCCAAATTTAAACCCGTTAACCGAAATTAAATTAAATCACAAACCATTTGAACACCAATTTGCCCTCGAAAACTTTTATTGTCATAACTCCTAAACGTAACGTTAAATGAAGTGCTACTTCACTTATAGTGATATTCAAATGTCCTAGTTCATCGAGCAAGATAACAACAAAACTTCAATTCTCTGACGATTAATTCATTTGTATAATTAAATCCATTTGGACTTAAAACAATTCTAGCAATATTGAAAAGATGTTTAAGATTCTTCTTAAGCACTTCCTCAATATGATAGGATGTTTATAAGAACAACTGAACTTAATTGTTCTTTGATGAAGAAAATCGTCCTCAAACCAAAACACAAGAACCTAGACGTCATAGGAAATGACTAGACTATAGGATTAGGAATTTGGTAGAAAACCATAACCCTTCCCTTAGCTTTACCTAGGAACTTGCTTAAATATTCTAAATTGTGTTTAAGTGCAGCTTGGGATGACGGGAAGACCCTCCAGGTACGCTTTTATTTTATCGCAATTTATTTTCTTGTAACTTACTTTATCGCAAATGCACTTTACTTTTCTTGCATGATAAACAACTCGTTGCATGAAAACCCACACCTCTGTGGTAGCCCCTAAAACTGAAACCAAAACTAAATTAAAAGTCATTGCAAGATAAAATCCACCGCCACAACATTTCAAAATATAAAACAACTCAAAACTTAATCACAAACAGAACACAAAACTGCAATTACAACTAAATTAAAACGTCTTGTTGGATGATCGGGAATACCTTGGATGATGAAACCTACGTGTTGCTAACGGGATTTCCCATGGTCTAAATGAAAGTGTGGAACTCATTTAGTTGAGTTTAGCAAATTCATCTGGACTAAGTGAATCCGATAAAAATAACGATGCCGGAAGGATGGAACCGTGAGATCTTAACCGGTGTTGTTATAATCAACTTTAAAATTGGTTTAATTAAAACATAAAAAAAAACACTTGGAAATTAAGATTTTCTCTAAACCAAAACACTTTTCTCATCTCCTCATTTATGACTTCTAAAACTAAACCTCTGCAACAACAAGAAGCTCGGAGCATGGTGGGCAGCACGGCCATCGTCGTCAGCAAAACTTGAATCTACATCAACAAAACCATTTTTAGAATTAAATAACCAATCCATAGGATTTCGAGGTAGTTTGCCTAGTGCAACATAAATCCTCAATTCTTCGTTAGGCATTTGCATGATCATGTCATGTAAATTAAGCCCTAACCGGTTTTAGGACTCCGAGGTAGTCGTCCGATACGACATAAACCCTCACATCTTCCAGGCTATTTGTATGATTTTATCATACAAATATAAGTCCAAATTAATTAAAATTGGCAAGATTGAAATATCAGATAATATTAGGACTTTCCTAAATCCAAGCCAAACAATAGGATAGTTGGGAAATTACCGAAGTTCGCTTCGAATCTGTGATTTCTCCTACCTTTCTTCCTTTGAATTCCCAAAACAAAATGTTCCAAATTTGACCCATTCCTTATTGAAATTCCAAAATTCAATCCTTTGAAAACTTAAACTTTGAAATTCTTGAGAGCAGAACTACTGATTATTATCGAGAGTTTTCCTAGGTGATTCCCGTCACTTAAGATGTAATTAACTATAGGGGCTTGCCCTCATAGGGAATTTTAAGAACCCGTGTAATATAAACCCTCGCTTAATTCATTTATATTAAGCGAGGGAATTTAGTCGGCTTATAAAATTGGTTTGCAGACCAAACGGATGTCACAAATCTTCTAGTTTATTTAATCGAGCCCCATCGTCAAGCAGTGTGTCTATTCTTCGGGATAGATACACGGTTTGTGGTGCGGTACTCGTTTATGTAAACTATTCGGGATGTGAGATCAGTTTGATTTCATATCTTAAATTTTTCAAATTTAACATTATTTTCAAAATCAAATACTACTTTTCAAATTTTTTATTTAAATTAAATTAAAAAATTTGCCGACAGTTTATGTTAGGCGACCCCCCTTTTCAAAACACATAACCTAAAAATATGCCGACAAGAGGGTAAATAAATCATTAAAAATAAAATACTTGATGAAATTAAATGATTTCTTTTCCACATTATTCTCCTCTGTTCACTGAGAAAGAGGGTATTTTTATTTTATTTTTCTGATTTTCCTACACAAAGTTATGCATTTTTGAAGTTTAGGGAATTAAATAAATAAGAAAATACCCTAATTTTCTATTTAAAACGGCGGCGCTGACTCATCCTAGGCATCTCCGTAAGGCAGCGTGTCGCGCTGCCATTCGACGCCGCCACTTGAGTCAGCAACTCGGGTCCCGGCTTCCACGTATCATCTGCCGATCTGAGCCGTCCGTCCGCGCGTGTATGGAATGAACGGCATCCGTTCATCATCCCCAGTCGTTCTCACCCGAGAGCCGTCCACACTAAAATCCTAAGAACTCACTCATTTCTGAAAGGATTTTTGTGTTCTTGTGCTCTATGGATTCGTCTTGAAGAGATGAATACATCTATACGGTGATCATGCATTGAAATTAAGGCATTTGCAATGGAGAATCTCCAGAAGCTCGGGATAAAGAGTTAGCTCATACCTTTGCTCAGAGAAGTGTGGCTTCAATCTGAGGGTTGTGTCACCGTCGATTGGGTCCAAGCAAGCTCCAGATGAAGTCCCTTGGCCTGGTGAATTGTCTAGGTAGGATTTCGACCAAGCCCGATCACAAAGCTTGGAGTCTGGAACAAATGGGTGGCCTGGAGAGGGGGCTTTTGCTGGTGGACTTCTTCCCTTGGTCTGGTGAAGGTGTAGGACAGATCAATTTGAGGATTGGTCCACTGTGAAGAAGTGTCCTGGTTTTGGGTGGAATTTTGGTCGAGAAATCGGGCTTTGTTGGTGGGGATTAGTGGCAAATTGTCACCTGGGATCAACCGCTCTAAGTATGGAGAGTGGTCTGGAACAATTTTGGCAGGGTTTCAGTAAGGTCTAGTTCAGCACCTCTCATGGCCGAGAGGAGGTGAGGTTTAAATAGGAGAGGGTGGAGGGCCTCCCAGGGGGGTTTAAAGCTTGGGATCAGCTGCTTAGGTCAAGGGAAGAACAGCCATGATGGCCATTTGGCATGGGGCAGCTCAGCAAGTGGGAATTCCAAACTTTGGCTCACATGGGTGCTCTCGCCCGGTGGTTTCCGGCCTCCGTGGTGGCCGGCCGGCCGTGGTCGGGTCACCCTCAAGGTCGGGGAGGTCGGGTCGGGGCTTAGTGCGATCAATTGGCCATGGACATGTGTAAAGGAGTTGAATTGAAATGGAATGGGGGGAAGGCTATTTTGGATTCAAATGAGTCAACCCACCTTTTTGAGTTTGGTGCACCCTTCCATGGCTGATTTGGGCTAAGGGAGGATCAGGTGAATCAGCTAGAAAAGGGTAGAGAAGTCACCATCCATGAATATTTTGATTAATCATGGATTAAGGTGAAGCATTAAAAGGGTTAAAACATTTTTAAGGGGGCTTAAAAGAGGCTCCTCCTTTTGCCATTAATTGCTTGATCACATGTCAAACCTTCCATGGCTTCATGTGGCTTGTCCATGGCTTGCATGTGGCTTCATGGCTTGTCTTTGGCTTGGGGAAAAGCTTGGTCAATTTCATGAAAATGGAATTTGGAAATTTTTGTAATTTAGGGGTGATTTGATGGGATTTGGCATATGGCTTGATTTGGAACCATTTGATGATTGATTTGAACTTAGGGAATGGCTTTGATTAAATGGATGGCAAATGGAAATGTCATGTGGGCTTTAGGGTAGATTTTGGGCTCTTTGAAATGGTTTTAGATGGGCTTTTAAAGTGATTTATGGAAGTGGGGTTTTTTTTTTTTGATTTTAGGATGAGAATTTTGCAAAGGATTGGATCCAATAAGTGTTGAATTTAGTTTAGGAATGTTTCATGAATGATTTGAAATAAATTTGAAGTGTTTGGGCTAGGTTTGGGTTGGATTTGGACCTCTTTGGTGAATGGGCCAATGTAGGTCAAATTGGCCTAACTTGGGCCAATGTTGGGCTAGGGTTGAAATTGATGTAAAATAAATGTTGGGAAATGTTTATGGGAGTGTTTCAAAGAGGTTTTGGCTTTGGTTGGGTTTTGATTTTGGGGTTTGGGCTTATTTGGGTTAGGTTTGGGTTTAGGTCAAAATTGGGCCTCTTAGCTTAGGGTTGAATTTGAGTGGGGTTTGGGTCTAAATTTTGGACAAACCATGTTAGTATTTTGTTTGTGGGGATGCTGAGGAAGGTTTAGGAAAGGTTTGGGGTTAATTGGAGTTGAATTGGGTTAGTTTGGGTTAGGTTTGGGTCATGGGTACAAATTGGGCTTTAAGGCCAAAAGTGAAATTGGATTCAAATGTCAATCAAATTGGACTTGGATTTGGTCTAGATTGGTGTTGGGAATGTTGAATTGAATTTTAGAATTGAATTGGACCAGAATTTGAGTCAATTGGGTAGGTTTGGTTTGACTTTGGGTTCACTTAGAGTTAAAATGGGTCAAATTGGGGGTTTTGACAAAAGTGGGGTAAATTGACAAAATTGGCCCATGGTGTAGTTGAACAAAATGAAATTGGGAATATTTGGGATTTTCTGAAATATTCTGAGAATTTTTTGAATTTTTGGATTTTTGGGTCAAGAGGGGTATTTTGGGTATTTGGAGGGTATTGGGAGGTATTTTTGGAATTTTTGGTATTTCTGGGTATGGATGATCAATTTGAGTAATGTGGAAATGTTTGGGATTGGTTTTGAGGAATTTTGGGTAATTTAGGTGATTTTGCAAATTTTGTGTAGTTTCAAGGGCTTTGGGTAGGTTAAGCAGGTGTAGGGTCCCGGGGGTCAAAAATTGAAAATTTGGAAAATTGAAGATTGGGTAAATGTAAGTGGAATAAAATCATTTTGGTTGAGCCATGAAGCCATATCAAGCCCACATGAGCCATGAAGCCATATCAAGCCCACATGAGCCATGAAGGGACTCATTTGAGGCATCCACTATGTTGTTCCTAACCCTCTTAGCCAAGGGCTTAGGGGTTAAGGACCATCCATGTGAATCATCTTTATAGATCAGGAGGCTAAGTTAGGTATGGGTGTGTTTCTAGGATGTGTGTGAAAGTGTAGTGTATAGGTGTAGTGTGTGTGTAAGTCAGCCCTTCACTGCACCGGCCCACCTGTGGTAGTCCTAAGGTCAAAGAGTCCTATAGGATCTCATCCTTTAAACTTCCACATTTGATTTCAACCCTCTAGGTGATTAGGGGTCTATAGTCAAGTTTGTGGAGTTTGCAGGGAGTTAAGAAGTGGTTTGAATTTCTAAGTGGTGGGTCCCAATTCTAATCCTCTAAGATAGTCAAAGGAAAAGTCTAAGGCTAGATCCTAAGTACTAAAGGGAAGAAGAGAAGACCTCATCAAAAATGAGGTCAACAGAGGAGGGTTCCATTTTACCAAAGAGAGAAATCTGCTTGGAGGAATCTGTCCCACACTACATATGTCTCTAAAATTCTGATGTTTAATTAGCTTGCTAAGATAAGTCAAACAATGAACTGCAAACTGTAAAGGTGAAGAAAATTTTTCCTCATATTTAGCCTTATTTCGTTCATCCGGATGAACTGTGTAACCAAACATGGAACAATCCAGCAACTTAGCATTCTCCCGAATCCTTCTAGCAACTCGAACAAATTATACCAACTCGAGATTCAAAGTGTCCAAATTGCACTCGCCGAGAAGTTCTTTCCAAATGCACTGGGAGAAAGGACGTACCGTAAAACAAATGAGGGATGGATTCATCAGACATTTTACACAATAAGCAGCAGGATGGTCCTTTCAAACCCTTTAATTTCAGTATGTCATCAGTAGGGATGAGATGGTGTCTACCCCTCCACATAGAAGAAGGATATAGATGGTGACAGCATATTACCCCACAACTCACTGCCCCACTAGATTCTATCCCAGCAGAAACAACTTTGGTGGATGAAGGAAGACTCTTTTTGAGAATAGTTGTTCTTAATCATCAGCTTATCTTTGATTCCAGGTTGCACCTTAACATTTGAGACTTGTTGTAACTGATCAGGAGATAGCATTGTCCTGAGTAGATTCAAATTCCAGTGGTTATCCACCCAAAAATCATTAACACAAGAATTATTCATTTGTGGTGATGGCCCCAACTTAGTACCTTCCCGTATCCACATTGCCTAGCCGTAAATTAATATTACCCTCACCAAGCTCCCATACAAAAAGGTTCTCAGCCTTTATCCTTAATTTTTATCATAGCTTTCCATAACCTCGGAATCTCCCCAGCTTTGGTAGCACCATTGTGGGATGCACAGCCTTGCAATATTTGCCATGAAGAAAGTTTGCCCAAAGAGTGTCATTGGCCCTGAACCTAATCCAGAGTTTGCAAAGATTTATTATGCCTAACTAATCAAAACTCTTGAAGCCCAAACCACCAGCATGTAATGGCTTACAAAGTTGCTGCCAAGAGAGCCAATGTGTTTGCTTATGCTGTCCATACCATAAAAATCTGTTAAACAAATTACCAATCTTCTTTTTGGTGCTTTGTTTCATAATAAACATTTGGAGGGCATAGGAAGGAAGTGCTGTGATAATACTCTTCAGCAGAGTCAATCTCCCCCCATTAGATAAGAAGGAGTTTGCCCAGCTAGAAATCTGATTATGGATCTTATCAATCACATCCTGGAATCGAATCGCTTGGACCTGCCTTTAAGGAGTTTGACACCAAGGTAATTAATTGGAAGAGAGTCTGAATGGAAACCTGAGTAGCCAGTAATCCAGTGCTTCAGATTAAGACTGATATGATTGCTGGGGAAGAAATTACATTTTTGTAATTTGAGTTCCATTCCAGAGACCTGACTAAACTGTTTCAAAATAGTGTGAACTGTTTTAACAGCAGTCTTAGAGGCTCTAGAAAAAATGATAATGTCATCAGCATAAGCAAGGTGACTGATTCTGATGTTAGATTTATGGTGATAAGCTATGTGGAGAGCAGAGTTGAAGCCCTGATTCAGAATTTTAGATAAATAATCCAAAGCTAAAATGAAAATGGTAGGGGACAGTGGGTCACCTCGTTTGATACCCTGAGCAGCAATAAAGAACCCATGAGCTTTACCATTCACAACAACAAAATGAGCATTGTTGTTAAGCCATCTATGAATAATGTGTATAAAGTTGGGCTGAAAACCCCTAGCATGTAAGACCTTGATGATGAAATCCCAGGTAATAGTATCATAAGCCTTTTTGATATCCAATTTAAAAATGATGTTGTGACCTCTCGCATTTATTGTCCGGATCCGTAATTAACTCCCGTGCTAGATGAATATTATCGGATATGTTCCCGCCTTTTACGTAATGCACTTGATTTCCTTCAATTAGACATGACTTAGGTGAGGTCGAAGCCCGGAGACTATGATCTTACTCAAGCACTTTCGACATCACAAGCTTGTTAAACTAATGGGCCTCGTAATCCCCCCAATTCTTCCCGATTTTGTTCTTTGCGCGAATACAATGTTTGAGGCGATGAAGTATCTCGTGAGGATCCATACCTTCAAAAAAGATTGTACAAACTTGAATAACTTCAGCTTCGATAATATCCCAACAAGCTTTTGTAGAAGGTGGAGGTAAAACCATCGAGTCCAAGCAGCTTTGCTCCCATCAATAGAATCCAAGGCTAGTTTGATCTCATTTTCATCGTATATATTAGATATACTTAAGTTTTGCACATAATGATACTTGTCTTAGAATAATTCCCGCTTAATGGTAGTATTGTTGGGTGAACCGCATTAAATAAACCTTGAAAGTGTGACACCGCATCTTTGCAATTTCTTCAAGATCATCGATGATCCCCCCATCAGCCTTTGTGATACTTAAGATCATATTACATTTCCTCCCGAAGTTGTTGTGGGCATGATAGTACCTAGTATTCTCGTCTCCATCCTTAAACTTTACAAGCACTCAGCTTTTTGCTTATAAAAGTCTTCTTGATATTTAACTTGGGCTAATAATGAATCTGAGGCTGAAAAAAGTTCAGCCTCCATTTTTTCACCTTGCATATAGCCAGCTTCAACACTTTCAAGGGTCTTTTCAGCTTGTTGTATATTATTCTGTAGGTGGCCAAAGGTTTTCCAGTTCCAATTTTTCAAATGCTTAGCAGTAGTTTTTTGGAGTGTCAATAAACAACCCCAAGGAGTATGGCCCTTGGCAACAGTCCACACCTTCTTAATCTTATTTAGAAAGTCAGGATGCAAAGTCCACATGTTTTGGAATCTAAAAGCTCCTCCAGCATTACCAACTGAGTTTGTGACAGAGATTAACAATGATTTGTGATCAGAGCATACCATAGATTGGTGCTTTACAAAAGTGTATGGGAAAGCTTGAAGCCAAGAAGAGTTTACTAACACTCTATCTAATCTCTCCCAAGTGTTTCCTCTCCTCCAAGTAAAGGTAGGACCAGTGAAACCCAAATCAAAAATATTGGCATCATGAATGAATTGATTGAATTTTTCCATAAGTATATTTATCGAGTGCACTACCACCTTTCTTCTCGTAAATGGAAGTAATGCAGCTAAAGTCACCACTCAAAATCCATGTGGAATCCATGTCCTTTGCAATGCCGAGCAGCTTCACTCCAAAGAAGCTCACTGTCGGACAGATTATAGCGGCATAAATAAATGTGGCATACCCCAACCGATCAAGCAATAGAGAATCGAATATGTATAAACTGGGTGTGATCTGTAAGTACCTGCCCATCAAGCTCTTCCCTTGCAAACAACCAAATTTTATTATTTAAATTAGCAAAACAGTTAAAACCAGAGAAAGATTTAACAATCTGCCCGGTATTCTTGTGAACCAAAGGTTCCAAAAGTGCAAGCACCATAACTTGTGTAACTTAACAAAATTCTTAATTCTACTAAAGGAGGTTGGATGAGCAACCCCCCTTATGTTCCAACACATGAAATTAATCATGTAGATTAATTTTTCCCTTCCTCTAGTCCCGGGGTGAGAAACGAAGGATGGGCCGACGTGAAGGGCACTTGGAGATCGAGCCTCAAGTAACCCTCGCAATTCTAATTTCCCTTTCTTTTTCTTATTTCCCTTTTGTAACTGCCATTCATTTGTCATTTCTTCAACTGTCCCATTGATTATATCATCAGTGATCTTGTGTTTATTTTCAAGTGTTTTGCAAAGCTCTGTAGCCTTCTTAGGACTGTTGATCGTCAGCTTAGGAGCTGGTTCAATGACCTGTTCTACTTGAAGTGTGTTCAAATATGTATCCATTTTTTCAGTGTTGACCTCTCCTTCATCTGGTATTTCCGAATATCATGCTCCCTTGTAAGTGCCGCTCGAACAGCCTACAACGAGTTCCACAAACTACATCTGTTGTATGGTAGCACTGTTGTCTGCCTCAGTGCCATCTTTCCTTTTCTTTGAAGGGGGATGAAGCCTGTAACACTGCTCCCTCATATGACCAAACATCCTGCAATGATTACTGTAATGGGGTTTGAATTCCACTTCTACCTCTTGCCAAAAACCTTCTTTTGGAACATCTTCATCTGTTCTAACCCAAATTTTCTTTATCTCAGACAATGTGATATCTATTTCCACAAGAACCCTTGCAGCTGCTGGTCTAGCCATATCATAGATGTGAGTATCAGTTTTTAAAGGAAGGCCCAAAGATTGGCTGATATTATAGAGTGCATTGTGATTGTAGAGTTGTATAGGTAGATTAGGTAATTTAAACCACATTGGTATGATGGGAGATTCTTTAAGTGGATCAAAGTCAGGTGTCCACTTTAGTACCTTCATAGTAACCCCAACAATAATAATTGATTGTTTTCCAAATATTTTTGCATAGTCTTCCTCATTAGACAACCTGATGAGCAAATGCCTTCCATCTAATAAGCCCAATTTCCAGCTTCCTACTAAGCCAAGATCATCAAAGTATTTTCTCACAAACTCCATTTTAGGATGGCCAAGTTGGAATTTTCCAATGAGGCAATATTTAATAGCATCATTAAGGCATTTCATATCCTGTTTAGAAAATAGCACTGCAGGATGGCCATCTTTTACTGCCTACAGGTCTGATGAAAGGGGACTGAACCAAACCAGTTGCAGTGTCATGCATTGACTGGGGAAAAACCAGATGATCAAAATTTTTATGAGGAGCCTGCCCCTTCCCCACCACTCCAGCATAAGTGGCCTTTGTCCAACTTACATTAGTGCTGAAATCAATGGGGAAACGACTAGCAGGAGTATCAGCCATAGCTGAGAGAGCAAGCCACCAGAACAAAATTCAGATTGCGAACAAGAATATCTGTCCAGCCAGCAGACACAGCCAGGAAACCCAGAATGGGAGTAGATGGCTAGTGAAACCAGCAAAAGAACAGGGAACCAAAAAACCAGAAGCTCAGCCAAAACAACCAGCCAAGAAGAACCAATGGAACAGTAGACACTTCAGAAAAATTTGAAAAGCAAGTAACTCCGGGAAACTCCAAAATCACCAAAAAGGCCAAACAAACACCAAACCAAAGCAAAACCGAAAGAAACCACCCCGAGAAACACCGGAGGAAACACTTACCCTCACAACTCGCCATGGAAACCCTAGCAGAGCATCTCTCACCTCCCTCTCAGCCATTATTATATAGATATATATATATATATATATATATATATATATATATATCTATATATATATAAAATTAAAAAAAAATTTCAAAGTAATTGATATATTCTAATCTTGCGATCTACATGACTCATAACAAGTTTTAAATAACCAGCCGGCTAGATTGTATAAGTAAATTAAGTTTGAAGTAATGAAACATCACAAGTATGTAATAAGAGAAATCATAAACTATTCCAATCCTTCACATGATTGAAATGTTATTACAATGAGAAAGATAAATAAATCAACTCAAATTTCATGGGGATATCACAAAAAATATGATTTATATTTAAATTAAAGTGTACACTGTAAAACAGAACTTAAATAAAAAACTACAAAGTACTTATCTCAGATATATCCTCAAGCAAATCCTCTGAAAATTCTTCCAGAATCCTTGCTCCAATAGAAACACCATGAAACACACAGGACTCACAAAGACTCTCCACACCAACCAAAAACAAACTACAAACACACACTCTATCACAAAATTCGACACCCCTCCTCATGGCATCCTTTTTACATCATGAAATGTCTTCTTTAATATAGCTCTCAAATCCCTCCTCACAGCAGCCTTCTTACATCATAAACTAGCTTCTTATATCATTGACATTATAATTAATATTACCATTGATATTTTAGTAGTTGTTAACCGTAATGTTAATTGGGTCACAATTATGTATGTCTGCTTAACTTTTAAAATGATTCGTCATCGTGAATTTGTCTTTAGAACAAGTAGTCCTTTCAAACAAGTCATTCTCTTGGGTTGTGAGGCAAATCAAAGGATTTTGATAAGTAGAACCATGATCACGACAACATGTCTCCCTCGTGCACCATCTCCACTAGTTGTGTTAGTTGAAGTGATATGGTCTACTGGAGAACAGCTTAGTCACTCATCACGGACTCATGTTAGGCATTGAGAAATTGGTGAAGAACTTGGAAGTTCACCTTTGAATTTACATTTAATTCAGGTTGACGAGTACTGAACTCGGTCAGGTGGGCCATACAAGTTTGACCTAGAAAAAAAAGCCAAGTACTTAACTACCAAGTTTTGGGTGGTCTGTATGATTAATACGTATTCGCGCCAGATTAACTCAATATCAATCATTTTCACAAAATTTGGATATCATGTACAAAAATATAAAATTGGCCTTTGAATTAAATTCCAGAGCCAACATCGCTTATTTATTAGGCTCACCTACTTAGGCCTTAGATATTCATAACCCTATAAATATATATTTATACATACATATATATATATATATATATATATATATATATATATATATATATTTAGGAAAGGAGCAACAAGAGGCTCCCTACATGTTACTAAAAACTATAATTACAAAAACCTTACCAATAATGGTAGAGCCCCAACTTAATACGACACCACCCAAAACAAAACTAAGACATAAACTAAGAGAACAGCTCTAACTAAATAGCAAGTAGAGAAAATGACATCTTGTTCAACCAAGAGAACAAAACGGAGAGAGAGTCAACAAGTTCTCCTAGCAAGCCAATAGCTAGTCCACTCTTCCCGAAGCTATACTCGGGTGTTGTAGTGAGATCCGGAAGCGGGCGAGTGAATCGGCATGTCCATATCAAATCGATGGATGAGATAAGGATCCTTGCGGAAATCCAAAAGTTCGGACATGAGACCAAGTAGCAGAGTGGAGCCGATGGAGACATCATATAATCCCAAGCACCAAAATTGGGGAATCAAGTAGCGATCCCGATGTAAGGGGCGTAAAGATTATCACTGTTGATAATGGTCTTTAGCTGTGTAGGAATGATGGTTGAAGCCCTCACATTATGGGAATTAGCTCCAAATTTAGCTAGCCAACCAGCAGGTTGATTCCCTTACTTGTGAATGAAGGTGAATTGAACATTGAGTTTGGAAACTATGGCATGGATTCTACTCCTCCAGTGACCATGGTGCCAGGGAAGGTTGGAGGGGCAGAGGTTCAACATTGTAATGGTTTTCTCACTATCACCTTCCACAATAATATTGTACCAGTTACAGCTAATGGCCATGGAGAGCCCCCAAAAGATGACAATGAGATCAGCTTCCAAAGTATCAGCAGCCTCAACTGGTGCATGAAAAAAAAGCATACATCTACCAATATGATTCCTGAAGATGCCACCAAATCCAAGCACCATCCTCAGGTGCAGCAGCCATTATAATTTAGTTTGAGGAAGGGGAGATAGGGGGTTGCCATTTTATCGGTCCGATTCTATGGGAAGGTGTCTCATGTGTGGTCTCTAGCCCACGGATATTTGAGAAATTGTTATATCCGATGAGTTTTTGGATGTAGGAGAGGCAATTTTGTGCAACTTTTTGTTCACTCGGGTAATATGTCATCAAAGGTGGCCTTGTTCCTAGCCATCCAAAGGAACCGAGCACAAATAAGAGGGATCGCACCAATCCCTTGCTTGTTCCAACCTAACCAGCAAGAGTAGAGGCAATCCCAAGAGAGACTTAGTGTGTTGAGTTGGCGTCGTCGAAAGATTAACCTCCAAATAAACTGAGAAAAGCTGCATTTAAAAAACAGGTGCTTGATAGATTCTTCCTCCCTCATGCAAAGTCTACAGCAAGAAGGGCCTCTCAATCCTTTTAATTTGAGGATGTCATCAGTAGGAAGGATCTTCGGAAAGTTCTCCAAGTAAAGAAAGTCATAGATGGTGATAAAGATTTGTTCCGGGGACACTCACTCCAAGGGATGAGTTCCCACCGGTAAAGTTTGGAGTAGATGGCTTTAGACAAACTATGCCGGGCACAGGATTGCCGTGTGATAGAATCTTGTTTCTCGCCCGTCAAAATTAGTGGTGGCCACCGTCTAGCGTATCTCGGGAGTAAGCATAGTCCGGAGATCCTCCAAAGACCAACTAGCCCCAGCCCAAGCACTCGCTTACTTTGAGTTTAAGGTCGGGGATATTAGTACTGGGGTTGAGCCATTCGACTTGGACACCGGCTATCCAACCGAAGGTGAGATCACCCTTTCCCAAGTGCCGCCTAAACAAACTTTCGACTTGAAGCCCGATTCGAGCATAGCTTTCCATAGCTTAGAGTCTGCCATTTTGCTGCTAACCAGGGTCGGGTGGAGCAGTTTGCAGTATTTGCCCATCAGAAATTTGGCCCAGAGAGAGTTCTGGGATCTAAATTTGATCCAAAGCTTACATAGGTTCACTTGAATAATCTGCTGTATGGTTTTAAACCCCAATCCACCAGCCCAGGTAGGCTTAGCCACTTTGGTCCAGGAGGTCCAATGACACTGTTTTCTTTGGCCAGCCCAAAGAAATTTGTTAAAAGCCTTTTCAAAGAGAGTTTGGATTCCTTTGTTCATAGTGGTCATCTGGAGAACATAAGCAGGCAATGTTGTGAGAATACTTTTCAAGATGGTTATCCTACCTCCACTGGAAAGGTACTTATATATATATATATATATATATATATATATATATATATATATATATATATATATATATGTGTGTGTGTGTGTATAAATATATACATGTATGTATGTATGTTTAAATATATACACGTATGTATGTATGTATGTATGTATATATATATACATATATATATATATATATGTATGTATGTATATATATATATATGTATGTATGTATATATATATATATATGTATGTATGTATGAATGTATATATCGACCATGATAAAGCACTTTTAAAAAGTGGGATCATGGAAAAATTAGTTCGTTTTAAAATGTTCATTGGATGCAAAAGATAATTGATGAAAATGCAACATGGCCTGCCTTTACAAACAAATTGATTGACAACTTTGGCTCTATGTAAGACAATTTTGGTTCGCGGAATTGACATAAATTTACATTATATAATTTACATTCTGAACTTTAATTTTTCGTTAAGAAAATAATAATAATAATAATAATAATAATAATAATAATAATAATAGCAGCGTTTTCTAATTTTCTTTCCTAGGATTAGAATCATTCCAGTGGTTTGATTACGCGTCGACAGTTTTTTTATTTTGAAGATATTGAAGAAAACATAATTTATATCACTTCATGTTTATATATTTATTATTTAAATTGAATATAATTTTGAATTTTAGATAATTAGATTTGCAAGATATTGAGGACAAATACAATATTTGCTCATTTTTATTAACTTAAATAAAGACAATATCAAAAATATTTTATCAAATTATTATTTAGATTCACAAATAATCTATCATAAAAATAAAAACTAAAAAATTTCTTTAAGAAAAAAAACTATCTTCAATTTTTATTCCGACTCAAATAAGTTGGCGGTGAAAATAAAATTCATTCCAATTTCTCACGTCATTTACTTCATTCCAATTGGTTCAAAACCATAGAAAACCATATTGTTCCATCTCTGTTTTAGATTATCTCAACTAAAATTTTAAAAACGATAGTTCCCCTGCAACCACGGCAAAGATGTGGCCGTGTTTTTAGCATGGATTTTAAAAATAGTACAAGGTTTATTATCATGTTCACGTTGTTTTAATTTAGAAAAGGATTGAAAGCTACGCATTAATGAAAGATACTGGAAGAGAAATAAAATTGGGGGCAAGTTTAGGTGTGGAAAAAAGAAAAAGGAAAGTTACGTTCATACCTCACAGTTCTTTGCATATCTAACACCCAATGTTTGATATTTAAATTTATTCGTGCCAGAAATTTCACAGCAGTAAAGTAATAAATTGACGTCTTGACATAGTAAGAAATCTCACAAACACGGACGAAAAGATAAGTGAAGACATAGGGGTTTTTACATGGAAAAACACAAGAGAAAAATCTTGGGGCCTAGTCCAGTGAACATGGTGAATGAACCCCGACACACGAATACAAGTATATTTTTATTTGTGTTAATAAGATTGTAATTATATTTATGATATAATTTTTCTTCATTACAAAGACACCAAAACTTGATTCCAATGTAAATAAGAATACAATAATTCTATTTAAAATTAGGGATTCTACGCAAATATATGTATCGTTATCAAGTGATATAGAACTTTCTGATTAAGCTCCGAAATATCGATCAGACGGAGAGAAGTTTTGGATATTTAAAAGATAAAAAGATTTTAGATCACAAAATCTATTTAGAAAAAGTCTCTTGCTTAAACAGTTTTAGATAATTGAAAACTTGAAAATGCAAAACGTTTTTGTATTTTTTTAGATTTTAAAATAAGTAAACAATAAACTAATTATAAAAGATTTTTGTCAGATTAAATAAGTATGGATCAAAATATCGTTTTCCTTATCATGAATAAGTAATAAGTATAGGGATTTGTTGTGGAAGTGTTCAAATTATATTATGCCAAATAGGAGCAATAATATTTGATAACCTTACTAGAGATGCTATAAAGAACATTGGCTAGTTTACAGTTTGAATACTTCTGAAGACGAGTTAGGTAAGAAAGATACTAGCTCTCACTCTAGAGTTCCCACATTTCTCTGCACCTCGCGGCTAACATCTCGCATCTAAACCTAAACAATAAACAAAATTGGAGGCTTTATTCTATTAGCCTAAAGTCTTCTAATTCTAAACCCATCAAAGTTTATTTCCCTATTTATTTGCACAGAATTATATGAATTACTTTCTCATCCATACAATCTCATATTATTTATATCTATTGTTGATTGAAATGTTAGCTACTAGGATCTTACATGTTCTCACAAAAAAATATTAACATCTTAATTGGCCAAATCAATAAGTAAATGAAGTGCAAGAATTAACTTAGCACAACTTCTTCCATCATTAAAGATTAATATTTCCACAACTTTCATCAAACTCTTATTTACTTTTCATTTTAACGAAGAAGATAAAGAAGACTACTCATAATTTTTGGAAAAAACACAACATGTAATTTTGAAATTAAAAATCATGTAAAAAACACAAGAAATCTCAATTGAAACAAAATAAAGTACAAACAAAAAAACGTAACTAAAGTTCCTCTCCACCAAACTTGTGAAGTAACTACCATGTGCTTAAGCCGGGGTCTTTGGTGCCTCAAACACCTCTTTAAACTTCGCCAAAAATTTCATGAAATCGCAGTAACTACCCTGTGGTTAAGCGGGGGTCTTTGGTGCTTAGACGCGACATTATTTGTCTTTTGGCTCTTAGGCGCCAGATATGGGTACTTAGGTGCCTCAGTTCATTTTAACACATTATTCAATTTTGCTCCAAATTTGATCATTCATTCTTTCTTTTGACATATTTAGTCTATTTAATTATACGTGAAAGAAAAACACATAAATACCTTCTATTAGAGTGCAATATAATAAAAAAATAAGTATAAAAAATGTGTATAAAAATATTTAATATTTTAGGTATATTAGTCAACTATATTTGCGAGAACAAATATGAATCATTGTGGCACAATGGAAAATGTTGTAGTTTCTCCATGTGAAATTTTTGTATGCCGCAAGGTTCAATATACAATGATCAGGAGCAATTGCTTTTGGGGTTATTGCTGGATCTTTAAAGCACCGCATTGAGGGTACATCGTCACACGACGTTGCTCTGTAAGGAACTTTGTTACTCTGCAAAGTAGTTTGTTACTCAAGATCGTGCTTTGTTAGTTCGTAATACATTTACTTTGTATGGTGCTTTATGGAAACATACTTCGATACTCCATAACATTCTCTAATTGGAACAAGCAGACGGCAGACAATGGTGATTAACAACGACTGACAGGTGGTTGTCAATGGTTGTGAGGAGCTATAAAAGCAGGAACGTCATTGGAATTTGGCTCTTCATCCTTCAATCCAAGTCTAGGTCCCCCCTTCATGAAAAGAGTTAGGCTCGAATTAGAGACACTAGGGTGGTGTCCTCCACAATTTATCCATGAATTAAGATAACTCCATCTGAGAACTCATAATTATTCCACTGATCATATGAAAATTTATGTGCATTTAAGTACCTTAATGAAATTGAATTGAGTGACCTTAGGCTCGTTGGATTCATCTTATCGAGATGTTTGATTTGACTATAAGCTTGTCACATTTGGAATCAATTTGACCATCAAATTAACCACCTGAAACCTCTAAAATTGGTTTAAAGCTTGATGTGGGCTTGATTTGATTAGGATTGGAATAATGTTGGTTATAATTCATGCCGAGTTACTCGATGTGAATTTAAGTAATGAAAATCCAGAGTTCTATATGATTTTTAATTTGAATTAAAACGTTTTTAGCCCAAAAATACCTTGAGATTCCTGTCAAATGATAAAATTAGTTGGTGGTGCATGAGTTGCCCCTATTTTTATTAAATCCAACTTGTACCGACATAATATAATTAAAATAAAGAAAATGAGATAGCTAAACAGAAGAAAAAAAATTTAGAATTTTGATATTCTCCAGCAGAGGTGGATGCAAAAGCCGGTTGAAAAAATCGGCAGTGACTATAGTTGGCAGCTGACGACGGTAGCATGACTGATAGGCAGAAGTGTAGCAAGACAAGTGATGGCGATGAAATATATTTCTATCTTGACTTGTATCAATTCTCGTATCATGTTAATGTCAAGGAGTCGCCACTCTCTCTCTCAATCTATCACCCTAATTCTCATCCTACCTAGACTTATTGTCAGAAGTCTTTAGATAATTTGAAGAAGGATTAATCATGGTAGAGATAGAGAGAAAAAGAGATCAAGTGATAATCTCATAGAATAAATCTTCAGATTGTGTAATTACTGAAGTTTTTCATATAAGAAAATCATATGAATATCTGGAGTAACCAGAGAGGTCTGGTAGGTGAAATACTTATCCTGAGTTCTTTATTCTCTTATAGGAGCAAGATCCTATAGTTAATTACATCTCGAGCAATTAATACTGCCTAGGAAAACTCCCGATTAAGGTTAATATTTATCCTTGAAAAAATGTATGAGTTTTCGTGGAAGTACATTTCTGAAAAATCGATACTACCAGAAAGTTTTGTTTATGTTAGATGTCTGTCGTTGCTTTGTTGTATTTTGTATTTTTTTTGTAATATCATTTTGTCATTTAGTATGTCATGTCATATGTCATATCGGGATGTCGCAGTTTGCATGTCATATCATGTAATAATGTGATGTCGTAATGTCATGAGATGTCGTGATTAATATATTGATTTGTAATGAGATATTTTATCTCCTCGAAGAAGATTTCATTATTATGTCATAAGATACCTTCTATGATGTCAAGATGATATCATTATTTCCTTTTATTTTAAGTTTTGTTTTGTCATTTCATTTTGTTATGTATTTGTTTTGGTTTAGTGTTATGTCATCATTTTATAGAAATGTCATTGTATGTTTTTGTTAATGTTGATGTTATGTCGATGTCAATGTTAATGATTTTGTCGTTTAATTTCAGATTCCGTGGCTAACCTAAAAATCCAGTTGTCTTTGTTGTCATGTCATTTTTGTTTTGTTGTTTGTAGAAAGTATAGGTTTTATGGCTATCCTAAGAGTTTTGATTTTGTTGTCAATGTTCCGTCGTCGACGTCCTGCAAAACACAGTTAGCACACCCTATAACTTGCAAAGAAAATCTAAACGAAAATTTCTGTCTTCATCCTGCAAGAAAAACAAAGTTAGAAACAATATAATATCAAGATATTTAGATTACCTGGTCAAAGTGTATGTTGATCCAGAGTTGTCGGATGTCTGAATGTGGTTGAGATGCCGTATTAGATTTTATGTTAATTTGTGTTTAATTTTATATCCAATTTATGTTGAATGTTGATTTAGATTTATGTTTAATTTTTGATTTGTCATAAATGTCAATTTGGGTTGGATTTTGGATTTTATGTCGATTTGGAGTTGATTTTGGGTTTTATGTTGATTTGAGTTTTATTTTGAGCTTTTATGTCGATTTTTAATTTTATGTCAAGTTAAGTTCAATGTGGGTCGAACTTTAAGATTTATGTCGTTTTATGTTGAGTTTGGTTTGAAATGTCAATTAATGTCATTTAATGTTGGTATTTGTTGAATTTGGTTTGAAATATCGATTAAAGTCGGTTCATGTCGGTGTTTGTCGAATTTCCTTTGAAATGTCAATTAATGTCGGTTAATTTCAAATTATGTTTGAAAGGTTAATAAATATCAAATTATGTTTGATTATGTTCGGATTGTTGATTAATGTTGATTATGTTGAGTTTTGTTTGAAATGTCGGATTTATGTCGAATTTGTTGAGTTTTATTTGGAATATCGAATTTATGTTCGATTTTTGTTCGAAATATCAGATTTATATCGCTTATGTCGAGTTATGTTTAAAATGTCGAATTTATGTTGTTTTCGAGTTCAATTTTGTCTATCCTAAGGCTTATATTGATTTAGATTCAATTTTGTCGATTTAAGTTCAATTTGGGTCGAACCTAAGGTTTTTGTCGATTTAGGTTCAATTTGGTCGAACCTATAGTTTATGTCGATTTAGGTTCAATTTGGGTTGAACCTATAGCTTATGTCGACTTTTTTTTGTTTAAATTTGGTTTCAGGTTTTGATCTCGATTTGAGTTTTATTTTGGGTTTTATGTCGATTTGAGTTTGGTTAGGTTCATTGTCAGCTGAACCTAAGATTTATATCAAGTCGAATCGAGTTAGTTGTAATTTTAACCTAAGGTTTATGTCGAGTCGAGTCGAGTTAGGTTCATCGTCGCCTGAACCTAAGGTTCGAGTTTAATTAGGTTCATTTTTAGTTAAACCTAAGGTTTAGATTTTGACTTAAGTTCAATATGAGTTGAACCTAAGTTAGGTTTTGGTTTATATTCAAGTTAAGTTAAACCTAAGGGTTAGGTTAGGACTTAAGTTCAATGTGACTTGAACTTAAATTAGTTTTAGGTTAGACTTGGGTTCATGTTATGTTAAACCTAAGTATGATTTGACTTAAGTCTAATATGGCTTAGACTTAAGTTGGGTTTAGGTTAGACTTAGGTTTAAGTCAAGTTGAACCTAGGTATGGTTCGACTTAAGTTTAACATGGGTTAAACTTAAGTTAGGTTTAGATTAGACTTAGGTTTATGTCAAGTTGAACCTAAGTATGGTTTGACTTAAGTGTAATATGGGTTAGACTTAAGTTAGGTTGGGGTTTGGGTTTAATTAAACCGTAATTGGCTAAGGTTTAATAGTTTAATTAATTCTAATGTGGTAGACTTAATTAGGATTTAAGTTGGATTAAACCTTAGTTTTTTAAGGTTTAATGGTTTAATTAAGTCTAATGTGGTAGACTTAATTATGATTTATGGTTTGATTAAACCTTAGTTAGTTAAGGTTTAATGATTTAATTAAATCTAATTTGGTGGACTTAATTATGGTTTTAGGTTGGATAAAACCTTATTTTGTTAAGGTTTAATGGTTTAATTAAGTATAATGTGGTAGACTAAATTAGGATTTAAGTTGGATTTAGTTTTGAGTTAAGGTTGACTTAAGTTCAATATGGGTTGAACTCAAGTTAAGCTTTATGTTCGAGTTAAGTTAGGTTCAAGTTAGGTTGAATCCTGACTTAAGGTTGACTTAAGTTCAATATGGGTTGAACTTAAATTAAGGTTTAAGTTTTAGATTTAGATTCAGGTTATATTTAGACTTAAAGTTGAGTTAAGTTCAATATGGTTTGGTCTTAAGTTAAGGTTTGACTTGGATTAAGTTGGTTTCTAGTTAGGTTGAGCCTAGACTTAAAGTTGACTTTAGTTCAATGTGGGTTGAGCTTAAGTTAAGGTTTGACTTGGATTAAGTTAGGTTTTAGTTAGGTTGAACCTAGACTTAAAGTTGACTTTAGATCAATGTGAGTTATGTTAAAATTTGACTTGTGTTTAAATTAGGTTGAACTCAAGTTTGGTTCAGTTTAGGTTAGGTTCAATATGGGTTGAACCTAAAGTTTTAGGTTAAGTTAGGTTCAATGTGGGTTGAACCTAAAGTTTAGGCTAACTTGAGTTCAAGTTAAATTGGACTCAAATTTGGTTAAGTTTAGGTTAATTTAGGTTCAATATGGGTTGAATCTTGAGTTCAAGTTAGACTGGACTCAAGTTAGGTTAGGTTTGAATTAGGTTAGGTTCAATGTGGGTTGAACCTAAGCTTTATGTTAACTTGAGTTCAACTTAGGTTGGACTCAAGTTAGGTTATGTTTAGGTTAGGTTCAATGTGGGTCGAACCTGATGTTTAGAGTTAACTTGAGTTCAAGTTAGATTAGACTCAAGTTAGGTTAGGTTTAAGTTAGGTTAGATTCAATGTGGGTTGAACCTAAGCTTTAGGTTAACTTGAGTTCAAGTTAGGTTGGACTCAAGTTAGGTTATGTTTAGGTTAGGTTCAATGTGGGTCGAACCTAAGGTTTAGGTTAACTCGAGTTCAAGTTAGATCGTACTCAAGTTAGGTTAGGTTTAGGTTCGACCCAGGTTTATGTTTAGTCGAACCTATGTTTGGTTCTGACTTAAGCCTAGTGTAGGTTAGACTTAAGTTAGGTTTAGGCTCGACTTAGGTTTATGTTGACTTGAACCTAAGTTTGGTTTGACTTAAGCCTAGTGTAGGTTAGACCTAAGTTAAATTTAGGTTTAACTTAGGTTTATGTTGGGTTGAACCTAAGTTTGGTTTAACTTAAGCCTAGTGTAGATTAGACTTAAGTTAGATTTAGGTTTGAATTAGGTTTAAGTTGAGTTGAACCTAAGTTTGGTTTGACTTAAGCATACGTGTAGGTTAGACTTAAGTTTGATTCATATTTGACTATTTAAGGTTAATTAAACCTAATTTAGATAAGGTTTAATTAATTAATTAGACTTATTATGGGTGAAGCATAATTATTTAAAGTTAATTAAACCTAATTTAGGTGAGGTTTAATTGATTAATTAGACTTATTATGGGTTAAGTCTAATTATTTAAGGTTAATTAAACCTAATTTAGGTAAGGTTTAATTGATTAATTAGGAATTATTATGGGTTAAGTATAATTATTTAAGGTTAGTTTAACCTAATTTAGGTAAGGTTTAATTGATTAATTGGACTTATTATGGGTTAAGTCTAATTATTTAAGGTTAGTTAAACCTAATTTAGGTAAGGTTTAATTGATTAATTGGACTTATTATGGGTTAAGTCTAATTATTTAAGGTTAATTAAATCTAATTTAGGTAAGTTTTAATTGATCAATTAGACTTATTATGGGTTAAGCCTAATTATTTAAGGTTAAACCTAATTTAGGTATGGTTTAATTGATTAATTAGACTAATTATGGGTTAAGTCTAAATATTTAAGGTTAATTAAACCTAATTTAGGTAAGGTTTAATTGATTAATTAGACTTATTATGGGTTATGACTAATTATTTAATGTTAATTAAACCTAATTTAGGTAATGTTTAATTGATTAATTAGACTTATTATGGGTTAAGTCTAATTATTTAAGGTTAATTAAACCTAATTTAGGTAAGGTTTAATTGATTAATTAGACTTATTATGGGTTAAGTCTAA
Organism: Papilionanthe hookeriana x Papilionanthe teres; assembly: GCA_022702705.1. Classification (NCBI taxonomy): domain Eukaryota; kingdom Viridiplantae; phylum Streptophyta; class Magnoliopsida; order Asparagales; family Orchidaceae; genus Papilionanthe; species Papilionanthe hookeriana x Papilionanthe teres. The sequence continues at coordinate 119,329,560 of CM040431.1, forward strand.
TTATTTAAGGTTAATTAAACCTAATTTAGGTAAGGTTTAATTGATTAATTAGACTTGTTATAGGTTATGTCTAATTATTTAAGGTTAATTAAACCTAATTTAGGTAAGGTTTAATTGATTAATTAGACTTATTATGGGTTAAGTCTAATTATTTAAGGTTAATTAAACCTAATTTAGGTATTGATTAATTAGACTTATTATGGGTTAAGTCTAATTATTTAAGGTTAATTAAACCTAATTTAGGTAAGGTTTAATTGATTAATTAGACTTATTATGGGTTAAGTCTAATTATTTAAGGTTATTTAAACCTAATTTAGGTAAGGTTTAATTGATTAATTAGACTTATTATGGGTTAAGTCTAATTATTTAAGGTTAGTTAAACCTAATTTAGATAAGGTTTAATTGATTAATTAGACTTATAATGGGTTAAGTCTAATTATTTAAGGTTAATTAAACCTAATTTGGGTAAGGTTTAATTGATTAATTAGACTTATTATGGGTTAAGTCTAATTATTAAAGGTTAGTTAATCCTAATTTTGGTAAGGTTTAATTGATTAGTTAGACTTATTATGGGTCAAGTCTAATTATTTAAGGTTAATTAAACCTAATTTAAGTAAGGTTTAATTGATTAATTAGACTTATTATGGGTTAAGTCTAATTATTTAAGGTTAATTAAACCTAATTATGGCAAGGTTTATTTGATTAATTAGACTTATTATGGGTTAAGTCTAATTATTTAATGTTAATTAAACGTAATTTAGGTATTGATTAATTAGACTTATTATGGGTTAAGTATAATTATTTAAGATTAATTAAACCTAATTTAGGTAAGGTTTAATTGATTAATTAGACTTATTAAGGGTTAAGTCTAATTATTTAAGGTTAATGAAACCTAATTTAGGTAAGGTTTAATTGATTAATTAGACTTATTATGGGTTAAGTCAAATTTTTTAAGGTTAATTAAACCTAATTTAGGTAACGTTTAATTGATTAATTAAATAGGTTTAAATGATATTCTAAACTTAATTAAGTCTAATTTTATCATTGTGGACTTAATTAATGGAATTTTGGGTTTAATAGGTTTAAATGATATTTTAAACCTAATTAAGTCTAATTTTGTCATTCTAGCCTTAATTAATTAAATTTAGGATTAAATACGTTTAAATGATGTTTTAAACCTAATTAAGTCTAATTTTGTCATTTTAGACTTAATTAATTAAATTTAGGATTAAATAGGTTTAAATGATGTTTTAAACCTAATTAAGTCTAATTTTGTCATTTTAGACTTAATTTGTTAAGTTTAAGGTTTAATAGGTTTAAATGATGTTTTAAACCTAATTAAGTCTAATTTTGTCATTTTAGACTTAATTAATTAAATTTAAAGTTTAATAAGTTTAAATGATGTTTTAAACCTAATAAAGTGTAATTTTGTCATTTTAAACTTAATTAGAGTTTTCCATTAGCCTATCATAGACTAGATTTATTTCAAACTTAGATTATTAAGGAAAATAAGCTAAGTTTAGAAAAAGGTTATTTTTAGGATTAAAAATTATTTAATTAATAAAGAATCTTAGTCCTAAATTTTAAAATGTCACTTAAAGTTATTTTTATGACTTAGAAATGATTTTATTAGGGTTATTTTCTGTTGCCCTAACATTTCTGATCATTTCCATTTTTATTTTTCTTTATTTTCAATTTTTATAATTATTATTTGAAATAATTACAAGATGTCTTAAAAATTAGAGAAAAGTGTCAAAGACATGTTTTCTGTCCTAAGAGCATAAAGATAAATGCCTCAAAGTTTCATTATTTTTTGATTTATAAATAATTTTTAATAATTAAAATACTCCAGAGAGTATTTAATTATTTAAATATTAAAAATTGGGAATAAAATTATGATTTTTATGTCATAATTTTCTCCTCTTCAAGAGCTTTCCAGAGGTATTTTTATCATATTTTTGTGACCTCTAGATAAAAAGATATTAAATTTTGAAGTTTTTAAGGTTAAAATTAATTTTTAACCATTTTCCCGCCGCCGAACTCACCTCCCGCCGACACGTGTCCTCGTACACGTCGAACTAGCAGGAGTATCCGCTGCGGGAGGCCGAAAACCGGATACCGCAGAGCGCTATGAGCGTCGTTCATCCCTAAACACGGGATCGAACGGCTGAGATAATTCGAATAAAAATTCAAATTATTGCAAGCCGTAAACTTCAAAGCTTAATATCTCACTCATTTCTTGATGAAATTGAGAGATTTTTGAACCTATGGAATCATCTAAACATGTAGAATATATCCATACGGTGACGTAACATTTTTGGGCTAGTACAACACATGATATTTCAAAAATACGTATTATTTTGTGAAAAATAATTTCATACTTTTGCCACAAGCAAATCAAGCTAGATCAGACCTTGTAGTTGTCTTCTAGGACCCCAAAGGATGATTGTAGCTGCAGCAATTTAATCTAAAAGTCGGCCTTAAAGAAGAATTTTGAAGAGGTGGTCGGTTTGAGTTTGTTGAATTTTGATCAAATCGGCTCGATTGGGCTCAATCTATGGCTTGGATTTGATCAAAATGGATTGCTAAGACTCTTGGGAAGAGTTTTATGTTGGGAGCAACGAGATTTGAGCAGCCTACAGGTCTTACTAGATTTTTTTCTTCTTCTTTGTAGGGCTCGGGTATGGGATTATTTATAGCCAAGGGGAGGCCATGGCTTAGCTTAGGTTGTTCTAGGGGCGTTATTATCTTCCCTATTAATCTATTGGAGGAGGAATTCGGCTGAGAGGATAACCATGGTGGTTTCTCCTAAGCTTTCCATCATGAGCTCATTGCTTTGGCTCTCTTCCATTAGGTCATACAAGAGGTGTGAAATGAGCTGTAACTTCTCCTCCTTATGAGCTTACAAATCTCCCTCTAGCTTATGCAAATGGTGACACATAAGCTCTGCCCTCATAATTCCATTTAACCATGGTGAGAGGTGGGGTTTAGGCTTTGTTTGCTTTCCATTAGCTAGCTTAGGAGGTGGGAAATATGGCTTGGTGTTGGCCGGCCATCTCATGGTTAAGTGAGGGTGAGTCATGGCTTAGGGTGAAGGAGGAAGAGCCACCTCATTTTACCCATCATGATGGGTGTTAGCCCATGGTTAAATGGATTTAAGCTTGGTCTTATCATGTGTTAATTATGTATCAAGATGGATTTAATTTGACTTTAGCCTAATAAATCATGGGAAGGCTATGTGCCATTTCATGTCTTTTAATTTCCATTATGTTATTAATTAAAATTGTTAGAATTTTTTTATTAATCAATTTTTTAATTGAAAGTAATTTCAAATTAATTAATTGATTAATTTTGTTATTTTTGTTATTTTATGATTTTAATTTAATTTTCATTTTAATTAATTATGTCATTTAATTAAAATATTGAAAATTAAATCATTAATTATTTTAGTTAATCAAAATAATTTTGAAATTAATTATTTGATTAATTTTATTGTTTTTATTTCATTTTTATCTACTTTGATTAAAATAGATAAGTGTTGACCAATTTTGACCTAGGTTGACCCAAGTCAGCCTATATTGATCAATTTAATTTGAAATGTCCAATGTGATCTTTTTAACCTTGTCATGGTTGATTTGATCATAATATTTGTGATTTTGTCACTGTGGGGTTTTAAACATGTCATTGGGTAAAAAGGGTTGACTTATAGGTCAACAGGGTTGGCCATTGGGTCTAGTTTGGTCATTTTAACCAAAATTGACTTTTTAGGTCAAAAGGTTGACCTATGGGGTCAATAGGGTTGGTCATTGGGTCTGGTTTGACCATTTTGACCAAAGTTGACTTTTTAGGTCAAAAGGTTGACCTATGGGGTCAACAGGGTTGGTCATTGGGTCTGGTTTGACCATTTTGACCAAAGTTGACTTTTAGGTCAAAAGGTTGACCTATGGGTCAACAGGGTTGGTCATTGGGTCTGGTTTGACCATTTTGACCAAAGTTGACTTTTTAGGTCAAAAGGTATTGACTCATTATAAAAATGAGGTCAACAAAAGGGCCCCCAATATGTGTAGAATACTATATAAGTATTCTGCACATATTGGCGTTGACCGAAGTGATCTAAGAGATGTCTATAACAATCAGGAAAAGAGTGGGTATCATACTGCTCCTAAAGGATGTTAGATGTCTTGTTTATCGGTTCTTAGAAAGAATATTCTTCTTGTGTCTGAAAAGAAATTTCCTGGGAGAGAAAATAGATATCATATTCCATTTCTCAAAATGTCAATGTTGCTATTTTGTTAAAGGAATGCCATGATTTCCTTGTCAGGAAAGGACATATATCCCATAACTGGAGAGAGAAAATAGACATCATTTTCTATTTTTCTCAAAATGTCAATGTCAAGATTTGGTTAGAGGAAAGCCATGATTTTTGTGTCAGGAAAGAACTTACATCCAATAACTGGTTAGAGAAAATAGATGTCATTTTCTATTTTCCTCAAAATGTCAATGTTAAGATTTTGGTTAGAGGAAAGCCATAATTTTCATGTCAGGAAAGGACTTACATCGAATAAAAAGAAAATATATGTCATTTTCTATTTTTCTCAAAATAATGTCAAGATTTGGTTAGAGGAAAGTCATGATTTCTATGTCAAGAAAGGACTTACATCCAATAACCGGAGAGAGAAAATAGATGTCATATTCCATTTCTCAAAATGTCAATGTCAATGTCGTGTTATAGGAATGTCATTTCTCTATCAGGAAAGGACTTACACCTGATAATAAAGGAGAGGATGAGTGTCAAGTGTTGATTTGTCAATGTCGCAATGTCGATATGTCAGACATCAATAACAATTATTGATATATCAAAAGACGAAATATAGATGTGTCAAATGTTGATAACGATTGTTTTGAAATGTCGATATGTCAAATATTGAAAGATCAATATCTCAAATGTCGATAACAATTGTCGATATGTCAAATGTCGAAAGATCATTATATTAAATATCGTTAACAATTGTCAAAGGTCGAAATGTCGATGTGTCAAATGTTTATGATTGTTGATATGTTGAAATGTTGATATGTCAAAGATTGAAAGATCAATATCTCAAATATCGATAACAATTGTCGATATGTCAAATGTCGAAAGGTCAATATATTAAATGTCGCTAACAATTGTCGATATGTAAAATGTTGAAATGTTGATACGTTAAATATCGAGATGTTGATATGTCGAATGTTAAAATATCGTTATGTCAAATGTCAGAATGTCTGTCAAATGTGGTGATGCAAATTATGAGAATGTCATAATTTTCATGGCAGCAAAGGACTTTCATCTGAAAGTTATAAAGAGAAAATGGATGTCATATTCCATTTCTCAGAAATGTCAAATGTCAATATCAAGTTATAGGAATGCTATAATTTCCGTGTCAGGAAATGACTTATATCCGATAACTGGGAAGAGAAAATGATGTCATGTTCCATTTCTCGAAAATGTTAAATATCGATGTTGTGTTATAGGAATGCCATAACTTCTGGGTCAGGAAAGGTCTTACATCCGATAACAAAAAAGAGAAAATGGATGTCAGGTTCCATTTCTCAGAAATGTCAAATACCGATGTCAAGTTATAAGAATGCCATAACTTCCGTGACAGGAAATGTCTTATATCCATTAACTATAAAGAGAGAGTGGCAAACTCAGAACGAAGAGTGTATCCGCTGGGGATTTGATCTTTACAGGTCGAAAGATGTTAATCATCACAAGTTGTTTATTAAGTCATTTTTTAATTCAAAGTCCTTATTTTGTCATTTTGGAACTATCGATGTACTGTAGACAATTGAGGAAAGAGAGTAAATGACATATTCAACTTTCTCAGAAAAGTGTCAATGTCAAAATGTCGATTTTGGAATAGGAATGCGTATGAGACTTATATCATATCCAAAGAAAAATTGCTAATGGAAAATCAATGTCTGATGATCTTAAATCCAATAGTGAAAAAGTGAGTAGAGGCTATGTTCCATTTAAGGAGGTCTTACACTATATCATAGAAATGTCAATGTCAAAATGTCGATTTTGGAATAGGAATGCGTATGAGACTTATATCCTATCCAAAGAAAGATTGCTAAAGGAAAACCAATGTCTGATGATCTTCTATCCAATAGCGAAAAATAGGGTAGATGCCATCTTCCATTTAAGGAGGTCTTACGCTATCTCTTAGAAATGTCAATGTCAAAATGTCAATTTTGGAATAGGAATGCTTATGAGACTTATATCCTATCCAAAGAAAGATTGCTAAAGGTAAGCCATGGTCATGATGGTCTTACATCCAATAGCGAGAAAGAGAGTAGATGTCATATTCCATTTAAGGAGGTCTTATACTACTTCATAGAAATGTCAATGTCAAAATGTCAATTTTGGAATAGGAATGCGTATGAGACCTATATCCTATTCAAAGAAAGATTGCTAAAGGAAAGCCAATGTCATGATGGTCTTACATCCAATAGCAAGAAAGAGAGTAGATGTCATATTCCATTTAAGGAGGTCTTATACTACTTCTTAGAAATGTCAATATGTCGATTTTGAAATAGGAATGTGTATGGGACTTATATCCTATCCAAAGAAAGATTGCTAAAGGAAAGCCAATGTCATGATGGTCTTATATCCAATAGCGAGAAAGAGAGTAGATGCCATCTTCCATTTAAGGAGGTCTTACACTATCTCTTATAAATTTTAATGTCGATTTGTCGGTTTTGGTTGTTTGTTTCCCAGTTTTCAAATCAAGTCATTCATTTTTGTCTATATCGCATCTTTTTTTTTAATTACTACTCATTGATTGGGTGTATTATGTCTTTTTGGTAGTCTGTCAACTGACAGGATTTCCCCAAATGTGTTCTCTTAACAAGCATATGGGCCCTCCCATGAGGATAGATGTTTGAAGTACTAAATCCAAATCCCTGATCTGAGTGTCCTAGGGTGAACCAATTTATCTTGGGCCCGTACAATGCTTGCTAGTCTTCCAAGCTTCCAAGTTCTCCGAGTTGTAATTTAATTTTTTTTTGTCTGCTGATGGCATTTATAGGTAAGATCATTGCACTTCAAGTGGAAGCACAACTTAGGGCTCGTTTATTAAAGCAAATGATGTCGTTCATGTAGGTTTATGTAGTTTTCATTAATCACCAATTCTATAAAGATCATTCTGATTGTCTCTCAAAATCACTTTGACATTTCCAAATTAGAATTGGGGTTAGATCTTTGGAAAATTATGACTTAAGAGTACAATTTCCATTAATCTCCAATAACAAAACCATTTACCTTAGTTCTTTCTTTCTGGGTCTTAGGATTTTTTTTTTCAAAATTTTGATTATGTGATCAAAATATCTTTTATCTTCTAAAGATATTTCTGAACCAATTAATAGTCAACCAAAAGACGAGATCACTTAATTCTTTCCTGAATATAATATCAGAAGAATTTTCTTAAGACGTTTTTCAAGATTTATCAATTAGGGGAGAATTTTGACACCAATTTTTAATTTTTTGCTCACCTCAAGCTTCTTCTCAGAGAATTACTATATCTTGTGGAGCATGTTAAAGATTTTGAATGTTTGAATTGAGACACCAATTTTTTATTTTGTGCCCACTTCAAGCTTCTTTTTAGAAACCTTATTTCTTTTTTTTTCTTTTTTTTCTTTTTTTTTGGTAGGGCACACTTTAATGATTTTGAATGCCTGAACTTAAACACCAATTTTTGATTTTATGCTCACCTCAAGCTTCTTCTTAGAGAATTACTATATCTGGTGGAGCATATTTTAATGATTTTGAATGTCTGAACTCCCTAATTCATAATTCTTAAATATTTCTTAAGACGAATTCTGGGATATTATAACTCATTCAGAAGTCAGGACCCAATCACATGACAGAAGATTAAGAGGTTCATGACATCTTTAGTCAATTACTTGTATTTTGATCACAATATTTTATTTTTCATTTAGGACCCAGTCTGAAGATTTAAGATAAAGGGCCCAGTTATTAGGGCATTAATTTCATTTTCCCCTTGAAATCATAATTTTCTTGTCAAAATGTCATAATTTTTTGTCTTGGATTCTTCCTTTCTGAATTGTTTTTCTATCAATAGATGGATGAGAAGGATATTTCCAAAGATATTAAATCCAAAGATTTCAAATTTCATCCCTCGTCACAGATTAATTTCATTTCTCCACAGAGGACATGTTAGTTGACTAGTACTAGAACTAGACTAAACATAGATAAGATCTTCAGTCGATCTCTTTCTTTCTGCAAAGCTGTCCTAAGGGAAACCCTTGATGGAATTCATCCAAATACGATCGTCTTCTCAAAATTTGATTAATGATTTTGATTTTTAGAGTCTTTGGTAGATTGACAAATTAGAACCTTGAGGGTAAGAAAAAGATCAACCAGAGGAGTGGTTCAGAGGCTGTGAAAAGCATAGCCATGAAGAATAGGTTCATAGGCCATAAAAAGCATAACCTAAGGGAGTGGTTCAGAGGCTGTAAAAAGCATAACCACAAAAAATAGGTTCAGAGGCTATAAAGGCATAACCTAGGGAAATGGTTCAGAGGCTATAAAAAGCATAACCACGAAGAATAGGTTCAGAGGCCATAAAGGCTTAACCTAGGGAAGTGGTTCAGAGGCTATAACAAGTATAACCTTTAAGAATAGGTTCAGAGGCCATAAAGGCATAACCTAGGGAAGTGGTTCAGAGGCTGTAAAAAGCATAACCACGAAGAATAGGTTTAGAGGCCATAAGGGCATAACCTAAGGGAAGTGGTTCAGAGGCTGTAAAAAGCATAACCACCAAGCCATATAAACTGAACATGTTTGACTGAGAAAGTATTTGCCTGGACTTATTCAAAATGACAACATCGGTTTGTCTGACAACAGAATCGATGAACACTCCGTACCTGGTGGGAAGGGAGGGAACACATGTTGTTTTTGTATGTCCTTTATGTCATTTTGGTCTGTCGATTATGGAAATGTAAGATTCTTGGATTTGTTTTCCGTGAACAAATCTTTGAATCAAAGAGGAATTAGTTCTATTTTACTCGATATTGAGTAAGATATAGAACTAAAGAAAGAATTATTTAGTCTTTCAAAAGACAAATTGTCATATTCATGAGGATAAATTGATTAACCAAAGATGGGGAGAGAGAATGTCCTCAGCGGAGTCACCACTCTTTGATGGCGATGAAATTATATTTCTATCTCGACTTGTATCACTATCAATTCTCGTATCATGTTAATGTCAAGGAGTCGCCACTCTCTTTCTCTATCTATCACCCTAATTCTCATCCTACCTAGACTTATTGTCAGAAGTCTTTGGATAATTTGAAGAGGGATTAATCATAGTATAGATTGAGAGAAAAAGAGATCAAATGATAATCTCATAGAATAAATCTTCAGATTGTGTAATTACTGATATTTTTCATATAAGAAAATCATATGAGTATTTTGAGTAACCAGAGAGGTCTTGTAGGTGAAATACTTATCCTGAGTTCTTTAATCTCATATAGGAGCAAGCTCCTATAGTTAATTACATCCTGAACAATTAATACTGCCTAGGAAAACTCCCGATTAAGGTTAACATTTATCCTTAAAAAATGTAAGTGTTGTCGTGGAAGTACGTTTATGAAGAATCGATACTACCAGAATGTTTTGTTTATGTTGGATGTCTTTCGTTGCTTTGTTGTGTTTTGTTTTGTTCTTGTAATATTATTTTGTCATTTATTATGTCATGTCATATGTCATGTCAGGATGTCGCAGTTTGCATGTCGTATCATGTCATAATGTGATGTCGTAATGTCATGAGATGTCGTGATTAATATATTGATTTGTAATGAGATATTTTATCTCCTATAAGAAGATGTCTTTATTATGTCATAAGATACCTTCTATGATGTCAAGAAGATATCATTATTTACTTTTATTTTAAGTTTTGTTTTGTCATGTTATTTTGTTATGTATTTGTTTTGGTTTAGTGTCATGTCATCATTTTATAGAAATGTCATTATATGTTTTTGTTAATGTTGATGTTATGTCGATGTCAATCTTAATGATTTTGTCGTTTAATTTCAGATTTCGTGGCTAAAGTAAAAATCCAGTTGTCTTTGTTGTCATGTCATTTTTGTTTTGTTGTTTGTAGAAAGTTTAGGTTTTATGGCTATCCTAAGCGTTTTGGTTTTGTCGTCAATGTTCCGTCGTCGACGTCCTGTAAAACAGAGTTAGCACACCTTATAACATGCAAAGAAAATCTAAACAAAAATTCATGTGTTCATCCTACAAGGAAAACAAAGTTAGAAACAATATAATATCAAGATATTTAGATTACCTGGTCAAAGTGTATGTTGATCCAGAGTTGTCGGATGTCCGAATGTGGTTGAGATGTCGTATTAGATTTTATGTTAATTTGTGTTTAATTTTATATCCAATTTATGTTGAATGTTGATTTAGATTTATGTTTAATTTTTTATTTGTCTTAAATGTCGATTTGGGTTGGATTTTGGATTTTATGTCGATTTGGAGTTGATTTTGGGTTTTATGTTGATTTGAGTTTTATTTTGAGATTTTATGTCGATTTTTAATTTTTTGTCAAGTTAAGTTCAATGTGGGTCGAACTTTAAGAATTATGTCGTTTTATGTTGAGTTTGGATTGAAATGTCAATTAATGTCATTTAATGTCAGTGTTTGTTGAATTTGGTTTGAAATATCGATTAAAGTCGGTTAATGTCGGTGTTTGTCGAATTTTGTTTGAAATGTCAATTAATGTCGGTAATGTCAAATTATGTTTGAAAGGTTAATTAATATCAAATTATGTTTGATTATGTTCGAAATGTTGATTAATGTTGATTACATTGAGTTTTGTTTGAAATGTCGGACTTATGTCAAATTTGTTGAGTTTTGTTTCGAATATCAAATTTATGTTCGATTTTTGTTCGAAATATCAGATTTATATCAGTTATGTCATGTTATGTTTAAAATGTCGAATTTATGTTGATTTGAGTTCGATTTTCTCTATCCTAAGGCTTATGTTGATTTAGATTCAATTTTGTCAATTTAAGTTCAATTTGGGTTGAACCTAAGGTTTTTGTCGATTTAGGTTCAATTTGGGTTGAACCTATAGTTTATATAGATTTAGTTTCAATTTGGTTTGAACCTATAGTTTATGTTGACTTTTGTTTGTTTAAATTTGGTTTCAGGTTTTGATCTTGATTTGAGTTTTGTTTTGAGTTTTATGTCGATTTGAGTTTGGTTAGGTTCATTGTCAGTTGAACCTATGATTTATATCAAGTTGAATTAAGTTAGTTGTCATTTTAACCTAAGGTTTATGTCGAGTTGAGTTGAGTTAGGTTCATTGTCAATTGAACCCACGGTTTGAGTTTAATTAGGTTCATTTTCAGTTGAACCTAAGGTTTAGATTTTGACTTAAGTTCAATATGAGTTGAACCTAAGTTAGGTTTTGGTTTATATTCAAGTTAAGTTGAACCTAAGGATTAGGTTTAGACTTAAGTTCAATGTGACTTTAACTTAAATTAGTTTTAGGTTAGACTTGGGTTGATGTTATGTTAAACCTAAGTATGATTTGATTTAAGTCTAATATGGCTTATACTTAAGTTGGGTTTAGGTTAGACTTAGGTTTATGTCAAGTTGAACCTAGGTATGGTTCGACTTAAGTTTACCATGGGTTAGACTTAAGTTAGGTTTAGATTAGACTTAGGTTCATGTCAAGTTGAACCTAAGTATGGTTTGATTTAAGTGTAATATGGGTTAGACTTAAGTTAGGTTGGGGTTTGGGCTTGATTAAACCGTAATTGGTTAAGGTTTAATAATTTAATTAAGTCTAATGTGGTAGACTTAATTAGGATTTAGGTTGGATTAAACCTTAGTTGGTTAAGGTTTAATGGTTTAATTAACTCTAATGTGGTAGACTTTATTATGGTTTATGGTTTGATTAAACCTTAGTTAGTTAAGGTTTAATGATTTAATTAAGTCTAATGTGGTAGACTTAATTATGGTTTTAGATTGGATTAAACCTTAATTAGTTAAGGTTTAATGGTTTAATTAAGTCTAATGTGGTAGACTTAATTAGGATTTTAGTTGGATTTGGGTTTGAGTTAAGGTTGAATTAAGTTCAATATAAGTTGAACTTAAGTTAAGGTTTAAGTTCGAGTTAAGTTAGGTTCAAGTTAGGTTGAATCCTGACTTAAGGTTGACTTAAGTTCAATATGGGTTGAACTTAAATTAAGGTTTAAGTTTTAGATTTAGATTCGAGTTATGTTTAGACTTAAAGTTGACTTATGTTCAATATGGTTTAGTCTTAAGTTAAAGTTAGACTTGGATTAAGTTAGGTTCTAGTTAGGTTGAACCTAGACTTAAAGTTGACTTAAGTTCAATGTGGGTTGAGCTTAAGTTAAGGTTTGACTTGGATTAAGTTATGTTCTAGTTAGGTTGAACCTAGACTTAAAGTTGACTTTAGTTCAATGTGGGTTAAGTTAAAATTTGATTTGAGTTTATGTTAGATTGAACTCAAGCTTAGTTCAGTTTAAATTAGGTTCAATATGGGTTGAACCTAAGGTTTTAGGTTAAGTTAGGTTCAAGTTAGATTGGACTCAAATTTGGTTAAGTTTAGGTTAAGTAAGGTTCAATATGGGTTGAATCTTGAGTTCAAGTTAGACTCCACTCAAGTTAGGTTATGTTTGAGTTAGATTAGGTTCAATGTGGGTTGAAACTAAGGTTTAGGTTAACTTGAGTTCAAGTTAGGTTGGACTCAAGTTAGGTTATGTTTAGGTTAGGTTCAATGTGGGTCGAACTTGTAGGTTTAGGTTAACTTGAGTTCAAGTTAGATTGGACTCAAGTTAGGTTAGGTTTAAGTTAGGTTAGATTCCATGTGGGTTGAACCTAAGCTTTAGGTTAACTTGTGTTCAAGTTAGGTTGGACTCAAGTTAGGTTATGTTTAGGTTAGGTTCAATGTGGGTTAAACCTAAGGTTTAGGTTAACTTGAGTTCAAGTTAGATTGTGCTCAAGTTAGGTTAGGTTTAGGTTTGACTTAGGTTTATGTTGAGTTGAACCTAAGTTTAGTTCGACTTAAGCCTGAGTGTAGGTTAGACTTAAGTTAGGTTTCGGCTCGACTTAGGTTTATGTCGAGTTGAACCTACGTTTGGTTCGACTTAAGCCTAGTGTAGGTTATACCTAAGTTAGATTTAGGTTTGACTTAGGTTTATGTTGGGTTGAACCTAAGTTTGGTTTGACTTAAGCCTAGTGTAGATTAGATATAAGTTAGATTTAGGTTTGACTTAGGTTTATGTTGCGTTGAAGCTAAGTTTGGTTTGACTTAAGCCTAGTGTAGGTTAGACTTAAGTTTGATTTAGATTTGATTATTTAAGTTTAATTAAACGTAATTCAGATAAGGTTTTATTAATTAATTAGACTTATTATTGGTTAAGTATAATTATTTAAAGTTAATTAAACCTAATTTAGGTAAGGTTTAATTGATTATTATGGGTTAAGTATAATTATTTAAAGTTAATTAAACCTAATTTAGGTAAGGTTTAATTGATTAATTAGACTTATTATGGGTTAAGTCTAATTATTTAAGGTTAGTTAAACCTAATTTAGGTAAGATATAATTAATTAATTAGACTATTTATGGGTTAAGTCTAATTATTTAAGGTTAGTTAAACCTAATTTAGGTAAGGTTTAATTGATTAATTAGACTTATTATGGGTTAAGTCTAATTATTTAAGGTTATTTAAACCTAATTTAGGTAAGGTTTAATTGATTAATTTGACTTATTATGGGTTAAGTCTAATTATTTAAGGTTAATTAAACCTAATTTAGGTAAGGTTTAATTGATTAATTAGACATATTATGGGTTAAGTCTAATTATTTAAGGTTAATGAAACCTAATTTAGGTAAGGTTTAATTGATTAATTAGACTTATTATGGGTTAAGTCTAATTATTTAAGGTTAATTAAACCTAATCTAGGTAAGGTTTAATTGATTAATTAGACTTATTATAGGTTAAGTCTAATTATTTAAGGTTAATTTAACCTAATTTAGGTAAGGTTTAATCGATTAATTAGACTTATTATGAGTTAAGTCTAATTATTTAAGGCTAATTAAACCTAATTTAGTTAAGGTTTAATTAATTAATTAGAGTTATTATGGGTTAAGTTTAATTATTTAAGGTTAATTAAACCTAACTTAGGTAAGGTTTAATTGATTAATTAGACTATTATGGGTTAAGTCTAATTATTTATGTTGAATTAAACCTAATTTAGGTAAGGTTTAATTGATTAATTAGACTTATTATGGGTTAAGTCTAATTATTTAAGTTTAATTAAACCTAATTTAGGTAAGGTTTAATTGATTAATTAAATAGGTTTAAATGATATTCTAAACTTAATTAAGTCTTATTTTATCATTTTGAACTTAATTAATTGAATTTTGGGTTTAATAGGTTTAAATGATATTTTAAACCTAATTAAGTCAAATTTTATACTTTTAGACTTAATGAATTAAATTTAGGATTAAATAGGTTTAAATGATGTTTTAAACCTAATTAAGTCTAATTTTGTCATTTTAGACTTAATTAATTAAATTTAGGATTAAATAGGTTTAAATGATGTTTTAAACCTAATTAAGCCTAATTTTGTCATTTTAGACTTAATTAATTAAATATAAGGTTTAATAGGTTTAAATGATGTTTTAAACCTAATTAAGTTTAATTTTGTCATTTTAGTTTTAATTAATTAAATTTAAAGTTTAATAGGTTTAAATGAAGCTTTAAACCTAATTAAGTCTAATTTTGTCATTTTAAACTTAATTAAAGTTTTCCATTAGTCTATCATAGACTAGACTCATTTCAAACTTAGATTATTAAGGAAAATAAGCTAAGTTTATAAAAAGGTTATTTTTAGGATTAAAAATTATTTAATTAATAAAGAATCTTAATCCTAAATTTTAAAATGTCACTTAAAGTTATTTTTATGACTTAGAAATGATTTTATTAGGGTTATTTTATGTTGCCCTAACATTTCTGATCATTTCCATTTTTATTTTTCTTAATTTTCAATTTTTATAATTTTTATTTGAAATAATTACAAGATGTCTTGAAAATTAGAGAAAAGTGTCAAAGACATGTTTTCTGTCCTTGGAAAAATCATGAAACATTCCTAAGAGCATAAAAGATAAATGCCTCAAAGTTTCATATTTTTTTTATTTATAATTAATTTTTAATAACTAAAATACTCCAAAGAGTATTTAATTATTTAAAAATTAAATAATGGGAATAAAATTACGATTTTTATTTCATAATTTTGTCCTCTTTAAGAGCTTTCCAGATGTATTTTTATCATATTTTTGTGACTTCTAGATAAAAAGATATTAAATTTTGAAGTTTTTAAGGTTAAAATTAATTTTTAACCATTTTCCCGCCGCCGAACTCACCTCCCGCCGATGCATGTCCTCGTACGCATCGAACGGGCGGGAGGATCTACTGCGGGAGGCTGAACACCAAATACCGCGGAGCGCGATCATACCAAAACACGGGATCGAACAGCTGAGATAATTCGATTAAAAATTTGAATTATTTCAAGCCGTTAAACTTCAAAACTTAATATCTCACACATTTCTTGATGAAATTGGGTGATTTTTTAATCTATGGAATCATCTAAACATGTAGAATATATCCATACGGTGATGTAACATTTCTGGGCTAGTATAACACATGATATTTCAAAAATATGAATTATTTTGTGAAAAATAATTTCATACCTTTGGCACAAGCAAATCAAGCTAGATCAGACCTTGTAGTTGTCTTCTAGGACCCCAAAGGAAGATTGTAGCTGCAGCAATTTGATCTAAAAGTCGGCCTTAAAGAAGAATTTTGAAGAGGTGGCTGGTTTGTGCTGTTTTTGAATTTTGATCAAATTGGCTCGATTGGGCTCAATCTATGGCTTGGATTTGATCAAAATGGATTTCTAAGACTCTTGGGAATATTTTTATGTTGGAAACAAGGAGATTTGAGCAGCCTATAGGTCTTACTAGATTTTTTTCTTCTTCTTTGTAGGGCTCGAGTATGGGCTTATTTATAGCCAAGGGGAGGCCATGGCTTAGCTTAGGTTTTTCTAGGGGAGTTATTATCTTCCGTATTAATCTATTGGAGGAGCAATTCAGCTGAGAGGATAGCCATGGTGGTTTCTCCCAAGCTTTCCATCATGAGCTCATTGCTTTGGCTCTCTTCCATTGGGTCATGCAAGAGGTGTGAAATGAGCTGTAACTTCTCCTCCTTATGAGCTTACAAGTCTCCCTCTAGCTTATGCAAATGGTGACACATATGCTCTCCCCTCAAAATTCATTTAACCATGGTGAGAGGTGGGGTTTAGGCTTTGTTTGCTTTCTATTGGCTAGCTTAGGAGGTGGGAAATATGGCTTGGTGTTGGCCGACCATCTCATGGTTAAGTGAGGGTGAGTCATGGCTTAGGGTGAAGGAGGAAGAGCCACCTCATTTTACCCATCATGATGGGTGTTAACCCATGGTTAAATGGATTTAAGCTTGGTCTTATAATGTGTTAATTATGTCTCAAGATGGATTTAATTTGATTTTAGCATAATAAATCATGGGAAGGCTATGTGTCATTTCATGTCTTTTAATTTCTATTATGTTATTAATTAAAATTTTTAGAAATTATTTTATTAATCAATTTATTAATTGAAATTAATTTCAAATTAAATAATTGATTAATTTTGTTATTTTTCTAATTTTATGGTTTTAATTTAATTTTCATTTTAATTAATTATGTCATTTAATTAAAATATTGAAAATTAAATCATTAATCATTTTAATTAATCAAAATAATTTTGAAATTAATTATTTGATTAATTTTTTTATTTTTATTTCATTTTTATCTACTTTGATTAAAATAGATAAGTGTTGACCAATTTTGACCTAGGTTGACCCAAGTCAGCTTATATTGATCAATTTAATTTGAAATGTTAAATGTGACCTTTTTAACCTTGTCATGGTTGATTTGATCATAATATTTGTGATTTTGTCACTGTGGGGTTTTAAACATGTCATTGGGTCAAAAGGGTTGACTTATGGGTCAACAGGGTTGGTCATTGGGTCTAGTTTGGTCATTTTGACCAAAGTTGACTTTTTAGGTCAAAGGGTTGACCTATGGGGTCAACAGGGTTGGTCATTGGGTCTGGTTAGACCTTTTTGACCAAAGTTGACTTTTAGGTCAAAAGGTTGACCTATGGGCTCAACAGGGTTGGTCATTGGGTCAAGTTTGACCATTTTGACCAAAGTTGACTTTTTAGATCAAAAGGTATTGACTCATTACAAAAATGAGGTCAACAACAAGTTGGGTCAGCAGATTGGGTTGCTTCGGGCCTATGGAGGGTCGGGCTAGAGAGTGTGGGTCGGGCAACGATAGCTTAGCCGATTTGCATCTAATAGGGCTAGGCCACTTAACGGGCCACAAATCACGCATCGCTCTATGCCGCTTAAATCCATGTACTAACATCACAATTTTCATTCTAAAAATTCACTTGATGCTGCCACGTGGCCATCTGATTGTTTGTAACTGGATGACATTCTTAGACTGCCACTGAATAAAATGGCCTTGTACAATTTTTGGAGCTTTATTATTATTTTAAGTCTATAAATAGTCTAAAATGAGATGCAAGAAAACACACTTCTTCTCTGAAGTATCTGGAGTTCATTGATGTATTGTTGTGCCCTCTCGGCACTAGACTAGCACAATCTCAAAAGTTCCCTTGGCTAGCTATTTTTCTTCTTTTGCACTAGAGTTGTGCAACGTCTTGATTTCCTATTTTTGTTGTTGTGATACTCTCAAGAGGAGATTTTTCTTGCTTCACAATTCAGATACCTAAGGAATTCTTTCCCTTTGAAAATCATAAACAGTAGCAAAAGCATGAGGAAGCAATATTGACACTTAAAGAATAAATTTTACTTCCTAAATTATATTTTATGCAATTGCCTGCTCCAACTATTCGTGCTCACTCTCCACCGCTAGGAATATTGTCATTTACAAGGCAACATTGCAAGCTTGCCTGCAATTTCCACAGGTGATCGAATTGATGGAATTTCTGAAAACTAATGGAGTTAGCATTTCACATCTCTCTTGTTTAGCGGTGATAATCATCATCAGGTTTTTTTCAAAAAATACAATTAAAAGTTGTCATCGAAGATTTTCACAGGGTTAGGGAGGTTCGTTAGCGATACACATGGTTATGTATCATTCATGAGTAAGCTCTAAAAAAAACTATTAGACAATGTCTGTAAGTTGTTCTTCACACGGATGATTGGGGATCATGTGAAATGAAGAAACCATGGTATCTTCCTATCTTTCGTCAGATTATCAAAGATAAAATATTTGAATGCTTCGATTTCAGGACCTAAGAGTTGTACTATTCAAGGTACAATATATCAATAATTTTATGAGTAATTATGTTTATGATTGACATCATTATCCATCTTGGAAGATATTTTGTGATGTTGAAGAAATTTGAGAAGAAGTGCCTCAAAACTAGCTCTTATCGTACCTTTATAGAATAGTGACAGTCAGATCTTTCCTCGAAAGCAAAGTAAGAGAAGTGAAGGGAAGAGGAACCCTCTAACTAGTCCTTCAATAATCCATATTCCACAGAGCATGTTAACTATTTCATGCATTGCATTATGGTGTGATGAAGAATATGTATGTTTTTCTTATGTGATGAATATTATTGTTTCATATTCCTTTTCTTAGTTTAACATAAAATTATTTATTTCACGTCATTAAAAAAATGGATATTGAAGTGGTTGAAGTCATTTTTTAAGAGAGTGGAACTCCGTATTTGTAAAGATCAAATTTCTCCATGGTGAGTATAAACTTATATAGGAGTCTATATCAAATGAAATTTTTGCATTAGAATCTAAGTTACAGTGCAATATGGAGCAGTCCACGATGGCGGCTTCCCTCTCCTTACAGCGCCAAGATTTACAGAGTAATTAAGAAGAGTTAGTGGAGGCATAACACAACCTTTGTCAAAGTAATACGTGTCTAAATGTTCTAAGATTTAAAATGTTAGAACTTGAGGAGGAGAACCAGAAATCAAGGTACCAGAATGAGACTAATGTTCTTGGAGTTGATTTGACAAGTATGGAGGACTTTGAAGCTTGATTAAGTTCATAATCATAATTCAGGATTATATCTTGGAGGTTCATTGAAACGACTGCTACTGTAGTATAACAGTGAAACTATAGATATTTGATTTTAGGATTTGGCAAGTCTTCATATTTATTTTATGTTATTGAAGTTTTTGAAGTTTAATCTATTTGTCAATTTTTTAGTTTTATCGTATGTCTAATTTATAAAATGTCTTCACCAAATTTTAAAACATGTTTGACTATATTTTAATCATATTTTTATCTACTTTTAAGGGCATCATAAGTATAAGTATGAAAATAAATGTTTCTGGTTAGATTTTTTCTGATTAAGGATTTGGTACATCTTTTTACACAAGAGAGCTTTTGAGAACCTTCTGGTATCCATTTTCCAAATTTTTTTTCATCGAAATGTTCTAAACATATTTTTCTGTTTATTAGTATTTTTTCATAATATTTAGAGTTATATATTTCAAGAAGTTAATAGATTTATACAAAGTTTATGTATAAAAATATAAGAATTCAAAAAATTTCCTTTATATCCTTCATTTAAAAAGAAAAGATAATTATACGACAAATATTGCTTTCCCAAAACGCTCATAGAAAGCCTTACATGTTTTCTTTTCTATATTACCAAACCGTGACTTACAGAGAGAGAAAGGGAGAGAAAAATTATATAATTTTAAAGAGAGAGTGTTAGATTCGGGGGCCATAGAGCCGATTTCGTTGTCGGGTTAATTGGGAAAAATGTCCGGCATTAGGTACGCTATTCTTAAACTACATCAGATTTCAATTTCATTATTCTTTCATAAAATTTTGTTATTTTATTTGTCAAATAATTTTACAAACTCAGATCTACAGACATTTAGAAACGTTTAACCACACAACTTTTTATATGTTTTACATTAAGTATTTTTTTGTTATAAAAATATTTTACATATTTTCAAATGCATGTTAAACTTATATAATTTGTTGTAGAACAAGAAATGCTTAAAATATTATTTTAGACTTTTCCTATAAGTGGTTTTGCAAATTATTTTTGTCGATGTGTAAATTTATTTTGACCATAAATTACATTATTACTTGTGTCTATCATTTTTTACAGCATATTATGATATTTGATATATTAAATTATAAGAATTTTTATGCTTTTGTATCAAAATATGTTCCATAAATGAAAAGAAATATGGGGTGTTAAAGGTGTATGTGATTAGGCAGATGCATGTTATGTGCAATCAAGTAAAGTTATAAGAGATTTTGCACCTATATGATTATACATTTGTCTGTTTAATACATTTGAACAGATGTGAATAAGTGGAGGTATAAATGAATGTGGAGTTATAAGAAAGAGAAAATATGAACAAGTAAACGTATAAGTGGATATTGAGGTCTAATGGTGTGAAGAGAAAATTTTTAAATAATTAAATTAAATCAATAAATATTTATTTTTATGTTACTTTCCTACACTCGTGACTTCATTTTGCTTACATTATTACTTAGCACATGCATAATGTAGTTAGAATCTCGTACTAGCACTTCACTAAGTTCGATTTTTTTCTTTAAATATATCGTTGTTTGTAAAAATATTGAAAACTGCAATAGATTTTGATTAACCTACTGTGTTGTGGTTGCTCATCCCTACTCTACTTGCATGTGTTGTTTCAGTGAACGATAAGGCTTAGGTTAAGTAGAGATTTTTGCATTACTTATGAGGTTCTTATTTTAGGTATGTCAGTATCTTAGATATTAATATTTTAACTTTCATTGTGATGTCTACTTTTCTTTTTTTATGATGGAAAGATTAACCAAAATTGTTGTTGTTGTTCCTTTAAATATATATTTTTATGAATTTTGAGTATTCTTATTTTATATATTTAATCATATTAGTAGCACTACATTTATGAATGGGTAATAATTTATTTTTTAAGAGATTGACATGAGGTAACTGATACCAATCCTAGCACTACAACACATAGAGGGTTCACGCAAGTGTATGTGTTTTATCAGTAATATCGAGTTTTAGAGTTAGGAATGTCGATCTCACAAGAAAAGAGGGAACTCAATTTAGGAAAAGTTTTGGCTTACTGATTTCAGTCCTAGCCTAATATTTAGGATTTGTTATAGTCCTACAAAGTAATCCTAATGTATCACAAACAATTTAAAAGTTAAGTCCTACAAAAGTAATTCTAAATTATCACAATTATAATAAAATTGGAGAATTACAGGTAGAAAGGTCTGAGCAATATTCTTCTTTAACCCCTAATGGGTGCATAAAAAGATTTGGTTTGAAATAACTTTATTTTCATAAATCCCATAGCTAACCCATCTAAGCATATTTCCCTAACATTTGCATCTACCAACAAGGCATACACACGTTTAACCCATAGTTTTATGTGATTAACCTAGTTAATTCTACCATAGACTTTCCTAAGACTTATGGTTCATATCATACTTTCGTAATTCACTTTGCCAAAATGAAATGTAAATTAACTATTGAAGGTTAATCATCACCATTCAAACTAATTAAAATACTTAGCAATTCTCATTCCATTCATCCTACTTAATTATCTCAAGTAAGTTTAAAGAGTCCACTCAAGAAGCATGATAAAAACCCCAAACAGATTCATTGAACCAAAGAGAAATCCAATATCCAATTGTTACAAAAGAAAGTACATTAAAAGACTTAACATTTCTCCTTTACAACAACTAGAAGATAAATTAATCAACACTCTTTCTGAATTCCTAGGTTGCTGCTCCTATATAACTCCACTTATATTTTGCAGTAGAAGAAGAAGAACAGATCTCTAAAGTAAGAAAAAACCTCCATGTAACCCACTAGCATCATTTCTTCATAATCCCGTAATGTACAACTATCTATATGCTCTATAACTTGGCTTCCACAACTCATCTGCAGCCCAGCACGATCCTCCATACGATCCATATATCTGAAGTCCCAAAGTACAACATATGTACATGATAGTTTTTGGTGCCCAGATGCTAAAGGGATGGTGACCTGGCACTCGGCTCTCAGCCGGCTGAATGTTGGATGGGAGCCTAAGCGCCCAAGTGGCACCTAAGTGCTCTATGGTTTAGCAACTAGGAACCCAATGGTTCACACCTAAGTGCTAACATCTCAGGGTGGTGTAGCAGTAACTGGAACCTAGGCTCACAAGGGTTCGATGCATAGGCGCCTAAATGCCACTTTGCAACTTTTAGCTTCATGTACTCCCCAGCTTTCTCCACTTCAATCACCTATCGTACCTGTAAAATAAACACAAAAATTACCTTTCTTATAGTGCAATTTCATCCATTAACATGTATAGAATCAATAAAAAATACTAGCTAAGTTTTCCATACATCAAAATTCCCCAAACTTAAAAGTTACTTATCCTCAGCTAACACCACAATTTAAATATTGATTAATTAAATAGAAAAAGTGGGTTTTGTAAAAGGTTATACACAATATTTCTTCAAAAGAAGCATAGTAAATAACATATAAATCTTTTAGTGAATAAATTCAAACCATATGCCATAAAAAGCTTTGGATTCACAAATAAAATGTGATTTCATATCCATTTTTAAAAGGAAATAGTAAATCCTATTAGTTCATATTAGACGTCAATGTAAAGAACTAAGCTCTCTAATAAGAATTAATAATACTTCATAAATATAAATGATCTTAGGAATGATGCAGAGTTATTGAAATTAAAAAAAGAAGGTTAGTAAAACATATTTTGGTAAGGCTTCTCCTCAAGTTTTTCTTTAAGATGTTTTCTTATTTATGTTTCTTTAGAATGAAAATTTCAGTCCTTAGCTTAATTATAAGGATTACTATATCTTGATAAGCCTTGTAGTGTATTTTATTTCTACCTTCATTTCTCTAAATAAATACACTCCTCATTACTCCTCTATCCAATGCTTTAAAAGATTAAGAAGTATTATACTATAAATTTTAATGTATGGAGGCTATGTTCTTACTAAATACACATCTGAATGCTTTTTGTTTAACAAGTAACTAAATATTTTTTAAAAGTAAATATTATAAGCACTTTTTCATTTGTTGATTCACAAAGTTTAGTTAGTCCACTCTAACTTATTTCACAATAAGTTTAAAGTAAATTTTACTATGTGTCTTCGTCTGCAAGATTACGATGGAACCATATTTATCCTCACTTTCTTCAAGTTATTTAAGAACAACTATTTAAATTTAAATTTCAAAAGAAAAAAACTTTTAAACACCACAAGTTTTTTCCCAAAACCTTTTTTAAAACACTTACAACAATTCAAAGATAAATTTAGTTGGGGTGTCAGATTACAGTAACACTTCCCGCCACATGCTTTATCACAATGAAATAACAAGAATGTAATAGAAAGTGCTAAAGAACTAAATAAAATAAGTAGTCAAAAATATTTTGCACAAGCAAGTACCCATAGTGACAAGAAATATTATAAAAAAAAAATACAACAATGAGAAAAAATCAAAATAAGCTATTGTACATCATAATAAAAACAACAAATAAAATAAAATCATAGCATCAAAATAAAAATTTACCATCACTCATCTTCCTCCTCCTCATCATCTTCTTCCTCTTCATCTTCTTCTTCTTTTGAATCCTCCTCCATTGGCTGACAAGTACATTCATAAGGATGGTAAGGGGAATGGAGTGGGAACTCAATGGGATAATTACCCCCAATCCACTGGTTCCTTTAGCACATCTTCGGCTGAGTTATGTGGAAGCTTCCAAATTGATTAAATTTGCTTTTGCTTTAACAATCCATATGCACCACCTGGCTAGCTAAGTCATAAAACATTTTCTGAAAGATGATGAAATCATGCCCCAGCCTGCTCAATCTATTTGAAATAGAAGAGATAGTAGTGGAAAGACGAGTTCTGGAGTACAAAGTAGAAGGCTGAGAAGTACTAGCTTGATCCACTTAAAATATACCCATTTTTATGTCTTATTTATGAATCAATTCTTAAGGATATTATGCTTTAATGAAAGGTATTTTTATGTTTTTGGATGTAGGTAATAAAAAAAGAGTTCAAGAAGGAAAAAAGGAGAAAAAAAAGCAAAAATGGAGCTAAAAGAGCAAAGTTGTCGAAATTGTAGGCCTGGCGCCTAGGCGTCAGAATCCGACGCCTAAGCGCCAGTTCGATACAGTTGCAGACAAGATTTTTGACGACTTTGGGCAGTTATTTTATGCTTTTATTAGAGCTTCTTGAAAACTGAAAGTTACTCCTAATATATAGGACATGTGATACAATGCATCTGGACACAGGGAAACAGTTTTAATTGTAAACAGGTGCGACCCAAAGTGAAGAGGTGCGAAGACCTGGTCAAAAAGTCCGGCGCCTAGGCGCTAGATTTCGACGCCTAGGCGCCAGATTCCGGCGGCTAGGCGCCAGATTCCGGCTCCTAGGCGCGACAGTTACCTTCTAGAAGATACATTATATTTGGACAAATTTTGAAGAGGTGATTTAAGCAACTCCTGGTCAAATTCAGAGCTCTATAAATAGGAGCCCATTCTATAGAGAAAATCGCACTCTATAGTCTCTTTCACCCCTTCTAGCATCTTTAGTCCCCAAGCAATATAGCCATCCAATCATTTAGGGAGCCACCTTCTTTATTATTCAGTGAGTTTATTTTGAGTGTTAAGTGTAAGATTATGAGTGTTGTTGCTGTTGAAGTCTTTCATCATTGCATCGGAGTCAGCGGATCACTTGAAGGAACATTCCAGATAAGTATTTGTAACTTGGTTCAAAATTTTATAAATATGTTTTGTTGTGTAAATTCAATGTGTTATGAGTAGTTAGATTTCTTTTTTCTTTCAACTATGAAAAGATAATAAAATAATTTAACTTTGATGGAGAATTTAACTTACAATATTTATAAAAATTCTGATGATATTAATAGCTGATCTTAGTTTACTTTTTTAACTGGCCATTTAAATTGTTAAAACCTGTTGAAGAATTTTGAGACCCATTCAGAGATGAGTTCTTAATTATTAGATATCACATGAATCCTTAGGTAATTGCAGACTATACATGGGTTATTTAAGGTGAAGTGCAAATAAATAGGAAGATATGATTTATTGGGCATAAAATTCATTAGTTTTTAAAATTCTAATAATTTGGTTTATAGATAGGGAACGGGTCGCTAGTAGAATCGACCATAGCAACCCTTGGACATCTAGTAGTGTGAGCCTAGATTAACTCATTCTACTAATAAAACATCCTGAACCGATCTATAGATTAGTCAATGTTCTTTATGCCTGGACGAAAGGGTAAAGAATAGGAATGCTTCTATTTGGCACAATACCATAATCTAAATTCTCCACAAATGGTAATTATTCTAAAAATCTTGGATTATTTGAAAAGGAGAAAGGTGTTTTATTTATACCTGCATTAATATTTATTTTAGTATTGCTTACTTACATTTAGTATAAATTTCATTAAATCTAAAATCTAAACTTTAAAAAGAAATAAAAATAAGAAAAACTATTTTTAATTTTAAAAATCTAAAAATATTACTTAATATTAAAAAATTCTTCCCTGTGGGATCGATAGCCAGGACTCCACTAGAGCCCTAGATTATTTGATATGATATGTATACTTGCGTTTGTAATTGAGACTTTTTAAAATTATAATCAAAATATAAATTCATAAACTCTTTCATAAGTAAAATTGCATCAAGTGTTTAGCGCAGCTGTCAGTGATTAAATCTTTTAGCAGTGGTATCAAACTCTTGCATTTGAAAGTATATATATATATAAACTCTTTAGGCTAAGTTACGCATCAAGTTTTTAGTGCCCTTGCCGGGAAGATTAGAAAAATAAGTAAGAAAGTTAAATAGACATTTTTTTTAATTTTTCAAATTAAATATAATTTATAAACTTTTATTTCTTTTAAAATACAATATATATATATATATATATATATAAATACCAAAAAGATTTTAATTTTATGCGTAGTTCTGGATTGGAAGGATTATTACCTTTTTATTCTGAATTAGAAAGAACAGTTAAAAAAATTAAAAAAGTAAAACAAGGAAAACAAATTTAAAATTATCAGGAAATCACTAATTTACATACCAATAATCAAAATTCAATAGAAATTAATGAACAAAATATTTATAAACCATTAAGTGATTATGCAAACTCTACAGCTGATTAACTTCATATTAGTATTCAAATACAAGCTGTAAATGCTAATTCTTTTGATCTTAAACCTTCTATTATTCAAATGGTTCAAAATAATCAATTTGGAGGAACACCTAATGAGGATCCAAATTTACACCTTGCTAGTTTTTTAGAACTTTGTGCTACCTTTAAATATAATAATGTTTCTGATGATGCTATTAGGCTTAGACTCTTTTCTTTTTCCTTAAAAGATAAAGCAAATATGTGGCTTAATTCATTAGCAACTTGTTCTATTAAAACATGGGCAGATATGGCACAAAAATTCCTTGCTTAATATTTTCCTCCTTCTACAATAGCAAAATTAAGAAATTATATAACTTCTTTTACACATTTTGATGGAGAAACAATTTGTGAAGCTTGGAAAAGATTTAAAGAATTATTAAGAAAATGTCCTCATCATGCTTTGCTAGATTGGTTAATTATTCAAACGTTTTGTAATGGACTTATTGGATCACTTAGATCTATTATTGATGCTGCTACTGGTGGTTCTTTAATGGGTAAGACATTTGATGAAGCTTATACTTTAATTGAAGAAATGACTAATAATAATCTTCAATGGCCTTCTGAAAGGGTTAATCCTAAAAGAATGACAATTATTCTAGATAATGAAGCCTTACTATTTTTGCTTCAAAAGTGGTTGCAATATCTAAGAAAATTAGATAATTTTGCTATTAATATATCGAATGTAAGTAATGATAATTCTGCAAATACTGATGATTCTCAAACAATGGAAACTTTGCAAGCAATTACTAGTAAAACTAATAACCCTTATTCTAATTATTATAATCTTGGTTGGAAAAATCATCCTAATTTTACTTGGAATAATGGACATCAACAATGGAGTAATAATCAAGTTAATCCAAATTGGAACAATCAAGGAAATTCAAACTTTAGACCAACTTACCCTCCTGGTTTTAATAATCAGTAGAAAAAGCTATCTATAGAAGAATTAATCTTGCAACTAGGTAATCAGCTACAAAATCAAAACACTGTTATTCGTAATATTGAGAATCAGATGGGTCAAATTGCTAATTTTATTAATTACAGACCGTAAGGAACACTACCTAGTAATGTTGAAATTAATCCTAAAGAAACTGGGAAAGAACATGAACAAGAAAAAGCTGTAAAACTTAGAAGTGGAAAGGAATTAAAAGAGAAAATTTGGAATGAAATTGAAATGGAGAGAGAGGTAGAAGAAATTGAAAAACCTAAAGATACTCTTTCTCCAAGTAAAGATCAGACTGTAATTCCTATTGAAGTGGAAGTTGAAAGACTACCACCACCTTTTCCTCAAAGATTAAAACAACAGAAGCTTGACCATCAATTTTCTAAGTTCTTTGAGATTTTTAAGAAACTTACCATCAACATTTCTTTTGCTGAAGTGTTGGAAAAAATGCTAAGCTATGCAAAATTTATGAAGGATATTTTAAGTAAGAAAAGAAAGTTTGAAGCTTATGAAACTGTTGCATTAAGTGAAGAATGTAGTGCAATAATTCAGAAGAAACTACCTCAGAAACTTAAAGAGCTTGGCAGTTTCACTATACCATGTGCTATTGGAGAAAAAAATTGTGGAAAAGCCTTATGTGATTTAGGAGCTAGTATTAATCTCATGCCATTTTCAATCTTTCAATGGTTAGATTTAGGAGAGATTTCTCCCACCACTGTAACCCTTCAATTAGCTGATCGATCTATCACTTATCCTAAAGGAGTTATAGAGGATGTTCTTGCTAAGGTAGATAAATTTATCTTTCCTGTGGATTTCATTGTGCTAGATATGGAAGAAGATAAAGAAATACCTATTATTTTAGGGATACCTTTTCTAGATACCGGACGTGCTATGATTGACGTGCAAAAAGGAGAATTAATAATGAGAGTTAATGATCAAGAGATAACATATAATATTATGAAATCAATGAGGTATCCGGATAAAGAAAAATGCTATCGAATGGATATTTTTGATTATATAATTGAAAATCTTTATCAAAAAAAATGTAAGGTCATTTCTGAAGATAAAAATGATAAATATGTATTATATAATTAGTTATTAACTAAAGAAATTGAAAAAGTAAAAGAAGAAAAATTATCTAAAACTCATTATATTCATGAAAACTGGGAAATTTTAGACACAACTAAAAATGATATACTTTTAATTGAAAAACCCCCTAAATTGGAATTAAAAATGTTACCTGCACATTTAAAGTATGCATTTCTTGGAAATTCATTAACTTGTAATTATATCTTCAGAACTAAGCAAAGATCAATAAGAAAAATTAATAGGAGTTTTGAAGAATTATAAGAAAGCTTTTGGTTCGACTATTGCAGATATAAAAAGAATAAGTCCTTCAATCTGTATGCATAGGATTTTAATGGAAGAAACTTATAAACCCACTATTGAACCTCAAAGAAGATTGAACCCAATTATGAAAAAGGTTATAAAGAAGGAGATTTTGAAATGGTTAGATGCTGGAATTATTAATCTTATTTCGGATAGCCAATGGGTGAGTCATATTCATTGTGTTCCAAAGAAAGGAGGAGTAACTGTCATTATTAATGATAAAAATGAATTAATCCCAACAAGACAAGTTACTGGATGGCGAATATGCATCGATTATCAAAAATTAAATAACGCCACTAGAAAGGATCATTTTCCTTTACCTTTCTTGGATCAGATGTTGGATAAATTAGCTGGACACTCATATTTCTGTTTTCTAGATGGATATTTTGGTTATCATCAATTACCTGTTGCTCCTGAGGACCAAGAGAAAACAACATTTACAAGTCCTTATGGAACATTTGCCTTTAGAAGAATGTCGTTCGGTTTATGCAATGCACCTGCAACTTTTCAAAGATGTATGATGTCATTATTTTGTGATCTAATCGATAAAGGAATTGAAGTATTTATGGATGATTTTTCAAAATTTGGAACTTCTTTTGAATCTTACATGGAAAATATAACGAAAGTTTTAAAGAGATGTGAAGAAACAATTTTAGTTCTAAACTGGGAAAAATGTCAATTTATGGTTACAAAAGGAATCATACTTAGACATTAAATTTCAAAAACAGGAATGGAAGTTAATCATACAAAAGTGAAAATTATTACTGAACTTCAACCACCTAATACAGTTACTAATGTGAGAAGTTTTCTAGGTCATGCTAGATTTTATAGGAGATATATAAAGGATTTTTCTAAAATTACTAAAACTCTTTGTCATTTATTGGAAAAAGAAGCTAAATTTGAATTGAATGAAGAATGTTTGAATGCATTCAATATTGTAAAAGAAAAATTAATCACTACACCTGTCATTGTTGCACCTGATTGGAATAAACCTTTTGAATTAATGTGTGATGTAAGTGATTATGCAATTGGAGCTATATTGGGACTAAAATATGAGAAAATTTTTAAAGTTTATACTATGCTAGCAAAACTCTTAATGAAACTCAATTAAATTACACTACTACTGAAAAGGAGCTTTTATCAATAGTATATGCCTTTGATAAATTTAGATCATATCTTCTTGGAACAAAATGTATCGTACATACTGATCATTCAGCTAGTAAGTATTTAA
The DNA here is from genome assembly GCA_022702705.1 of Papilionanthe hookeriana x Papilionanthe teres. NCBI lineage: Eukaryota > Viridiplantae > Streptophyta > Magnoliopsida > Asparagales > Orchidaceae > Papilionanthe > Papilionanthe hookeriana x Papilionanthe teres. The sequence continues at coordinate 119,359,519 of CM040431.1, forward strand.
TATCTAAGAAAGATGCTAAACCTATATTGATTAGATGGGTTTTACTTTTACAAAAATTTGACTTTGAAATTGTGAACAAAAAAGGAACTGACAACCAAATTGCTGATCATTTATCGAGAATAAAAAATAATAATGAGAAGATTTATGAAGAAAATATAAATGAGAAATTCCCTGATGAACAATTATATGTTATTTAAGGATTACAAATGCCTTGATATGCAGATATAGTTAACTATTTGGTTGCAATAATTTATCATATGGGTTGAATAACAAATACATTAAGAAATACAAGAATGATTGTAAATCATATATTTGGGAAGATCCTTATTTATTTAAAATAGGAAGAGATTCTGTGATTCGAAGATGTGTACCTTATGAAGAAAATTTTGCAATTATTCAAAAATGTTACAATTCTGAATTTGGAGGACACTTTGGAGTAGAGAAAACTGCATTTAAAATTTTAAATTCTAGATTTTATTGGCCAACTTTATTTAAAGATGTTAGACATTATGTGAAAACTTGTGATCGATGTCAAAGAATGGGGAATATATCCAGAAAAGATGAAATGCTTCTAAACTTTATATTAGAAATTGAAATTTTTGATGTAAGGAGTTTAGACTCTATGGGACCTTTCGTACCATCATCTGGAAAGATTTATATTTTATTAGAAGTTGATTATGTTTCAAAGTGGATCGAAGCTGTAGCTTTATCTAACTGTTATTCCAAAAGTGTTTCAAAATTTTTAAAGAAGATGATTTTTACAAGATTTGGAATGCCCATGGTAATTATCACAGATGGGGGAAGTCATTTCAGAAATATAAGAATTTTGTCATTATTAGAAAAAAAAGGAATTAAACATAGAATTGCAACTGCTTATCACCCGCAAATAAGTGAAATGGCTGAAGTATCAAATAGAGAAATTAAAATATTATTAGAGAAGACTGTTAATCCTAAAAGAACTGACTGGGTTGATAGACTTGATTCTGCATTATGAGGTTATAGAACAACTTATTTGACACCTATCAAAATGTCACCTTATCGGTTAGTTTATGGTAAACAATGTCACTTAACTGTTGAACTGGAACATAAAGCTTATTAGGCGATAAAGGAGTTCAATTACAATTTGAATGCTGCAGGTGAGAAACGATTAATACAAATGAATGAGATGGATGAAATAAGAAATGAGTCTTATGAGAATGCAAAGATTTATAAGGAAAGAATGAAGAAATTGCATGACAAAAAGATTTTAAGTAAAATGTTTAATCCTGGATAAGAAGTGTTATTATTCAATGCTCGTTTAAAACTTTTTCCTGAAAAAATTAAGATCTAAATGGATGGGACCATTTATAATTGAGAATGTGTACCCTTATGGAGCTGTGGAAATTAAAGATCCCAAAACTGAAAAAAGTATTTAAAGTTAATCGATTAAGACTAAAGCCTTATATGGGAGAAATGAAACCAAATTACAAAGAGGCTTATGAACTAAGTCTACTAGATTAATTTAATTAATTAGGTCGGGCTGACAACGTTAAACCAAACACTTTGTGGGAGGCAACCCATTTTGTCATCATTGTGATTGTTTGTGATTTGAATTTATTTTAATCGTGTTTATATGTGGATCACACCCTTTTACTAGACCTATTTTTAAGACTGAAACTTTGAAAATTTGACGATAGGCGAATTGGAGTCGATAGAGGTTCCAGCGCCTAGGCGCCAAAAGTTGGCGGCTAAGCGCCAGAATAACCTGTGCGTATTGATGATCCGGCGCCTAGGCCCCCGATTCCGGCGCCTATGCGCCACGGTTACAGATAGTGTAAAAATCGAAATTCTTCAGTTTTTCACACAAAATCTCCTATAAATTGACCTATCTTCGTCCCCAATCACATAGAAACCTTAATTTCGAACAAAGCAATCTATTTTGGAGGAGTTAAGAGGAGTTTGGAAGTAATGGATAGAGGAAATCATGAAAATGAGGTAAGATACAAATATCCTAAAGATCCTCAACCTTATTTTAATAGTTTTATTGTCGTTAGTATGGAGAAATTGTTTAGTCGTCTGGAAAAGATTGAAGCAGAACTTCAAAGCATTGGGAATTGCTTACAAGAAATGTATCACCAAATTGAGCATGTGCAATGGCAACCAAAACTTTGATTTGATCATACGGCGGTCTATCAAGACGCTCAAGTAGCAATGTACGAGAAGAACAAGTGGATCGATGAAAAGGCGGCTTTGGAATTTCCAAAGGCGTTAGTTTTCTATCCATTTGGTCCTAGCAAACTTCATTGCGAAAGAGATGGTAATTGAAGATCGGTGTTGATTAGATCTCTTATGTGCTCTAGGTGTGACTGAGTCAAGTTCTAGTGTGTTGATTATGTGTTTGCTTTATTGTTCTATTTGTGTTGTTGGATTTGAAATTTTCTTTGAATTTATGTTGTTTGTGTTATTTATAGAATGATGAACCATGATATAGTCTTGTTCTGGAATTTATTAAGTTTGGAATGGAAATTATGAATTAAAGTTGAAGAGTTTAGTTAAATCTCCTGTTTGAAATGTGGATCTTAGTTATCATTTTAAATTGACTTAGGAAATGATGGAAATCCAAATCCAAGTTCAACTTTTTGAGCTTGTTTATCCTAAGGTCAGATCTACATTCTAAACCAATAATTTTTTATTTTCACCATGGATTTTGCTCACATTGAAGAAAATCAAAATTTTGAGAAAATTTTTTATTTTTAGAGTTAAATCCATTGATTTTTAAGCTCTTTCATGTTTTAAAACCTTAAATTAGTATATTTTTTGTGATCCTATGAATTTATTTTGTATTTTTATTTCACGTTTAGATGACACCCAAATCTAAGCGAGGAAAGGAACAAGAAAATTTTGATTGTAGCAAGTTTGCCACTGCCGCTGCACATTTCTGGTATAACAATTTTGCTACGACTTGAAAGTTTACCTCGGAGCGAGGTTTTTACAATCCGGGAGGAAGAATTGAGGATACAATCGTTGCACTCAACTGGCAACAATTCTGCTATTTTACTGCTGTTACTGTTATCTCTGTGGTTAGGGAATTTTATGCCAATTTCATGGATGCTGAAGAGAACGAGATTTTCATCAGAGGAGTTGGAGTAGGATTCACTCCCGAGCGTATCAACATTTTTTATGGCCTGCCGCCGAGCATAGACTGTTATTACTGTGGATTATCTCCATTTGAGGGAGATTTAGATATGATTATTGCTTACCTGACTAATGGTACTGGAGCTTGGAAGATCCAGAATGGAAAAAGGGTAAATTTTTCATCTTCTAAGCGTAATGGTGTTTCAAAGGCATGACACTACTTTACTTCTGCTCTTCTCCTTCCATCCAATCATTTTGAGCGAGGTTACCAAGGATAGAGCTATCCTCAACTATTGCATACAAGAGAAGAAGCCGATTGATGTAGGAATTATCATTTATGATTATGTAAAGGCGACTACTCGCTCGCACATCTGTTGGACTTGGATTTCCATCTTTGATAAATTCTCCGTGTGAAAGTGCTGGAGTAGTTGCCGAGCTTTCTTAGGAAAAGCTCAAGTCTTCAAACCCTAGAGGAAGAGAAAGCATCAGTATCTATGATCGACTTTGAGGTAAGAGTTCTACTGTACCTTCTAGTTCATTACCTGCTTCTGGTAGAGCTTCTACTTCTAGACCTTCTACTTCTACTGCTGAGCCACCATATAGTTTCTGGGAGTCTATGCATAATCAGTTTATGGAGCAGCAGAATGAGTTATTTCTAACTCATTGTATAATAGATACGATCGATAAGCAGATCGATCATCTTTTTTAGTATACCTAAAGGAAGAGTGAGTATGATGCTGAGTAATCTGAGTCTTTAGTTAGATTCCTGAATGGTGAGCATGATGTTCAATTTCCTACCTGTCCTAGATTTTCAACATATGTTGATCCGAAGGATATGGAATTTTCTTTTGGAGATGACGATGACGAGGCTACAAATAGTGATTAGTAGCCAGATTTACCTCTTGAGATGTGTGATTCTGTTTTTAGTTTATTTCTTGTTTGTTAGTACTGATTAGTGTGATTGCATTGTTGTTTGTTAATGTCGATTTACTTAAGTAACTTTTTGTGAACTTTTGATATTGAGATTGTTATAGAGCATCTGCTGTGATATGTGTTAAAGGCTGAAATATGTTATTAATTTTTATTGTCTACGATGAATGTTAATTTGCATTTCAGCCTACTGTTTAGTTAATAATTTAGCATGTTCTAAATACTTTTAAAAAAAAAAATTTTGAAATTAACTCCTACTCTGCAAACTTTTCTATATATGCTTAATTATTTTTTTGTTATATACCTATTAATCTTGTGTAGGATTAGAAATTAGTTTTTCCTTTCTACATTATCACTGCACCTAAATAAATTTATGTTTATTTTTTTCTCTCATGCTTTAGAAAATTTTATGATTCAATTATATACTAAAACTGAAGTTTGGGGAAAGGGAAAATATTTTTCAAATTTAAATTTTAATTGTCCTTAATGAACTGATATTTTATTTAAAAATATTAACATAACACAAGCAATGAAAAATTTATTTAAGATAACTTAAATTTTTGGAATTTATAAATAATTTAGTAAACTTAACTAAAATTTCAATAATTTTGATTGATTTTAAGAATAAAATTATTGAACTTAAAGAATAATAAGATTAAGAATTTTTATATTTATAGTAAAGAGAATTGTATTTTAGAAATACTAAGGAATCAAGATTATTACCTGAAAAAGAAAAGATTGAAATTATTTTTTAAAAATACTTATTAATAATATCATATTTATTAAGTAAAACGAATGTGTAAGTTTTTAAATATAAGTTAAGGAAGGTGAAGTTCAAAATCATTAACAGGCTATCCAAAAATAGTAATCCTCACTTGTATGAGAGAGAGAGAGAGAGAGAGAGTGAGAGAAGTGAGGAGAAGTTTGAGGAAATTCCTAATAAAAGATTGGCTTCACTTCAATTATCTTATAGGAAAAAAAAATAATTACATTTTTTAACTTAATTTAGATGAACAAATATTTTTATTAGATAAATGTTTCATGAAAGACTTCTTCTTGAAAGTATTCTAAGTGATCTTAACATAATAAATTACAATTATTCTTGAAATAAATGAAAAATTTTAAGTCTTATGATTTGGTAGTTAAGTATTCTTTAAATTCTTAAAATTAACCTTAATTAGTGAAATTTGGTTAATGATTTGCTAAAGCATTTATAAAAGCAAAAATTATAAGGAATCTTAAATATTTAAACTTCATTCCAAATGTCGTATATTTTATGTAATTAAAAGGGTTACTTGAGGACAAGTAACGCTTAAGTTTGGGGGAATTTGATCCACTTTAAAAATACCCATTTTTATGCCTTATTTATGAATCAACTCTTAAAGATATTAAGCTTTAATGAAAGTTATTTTTATGTTTTTGGATGTAGGTGATAAAAAAAGAGTTCAAGAAGGAAAAAGGAGCAAGAAGGAGCAAAACTGAAGCTAAAAGAGCAAAGTTGTCGAAATTGTAGGCCTGGCGCCTAGGCGCCATAATCCGGCGCCTAGGCGCCATAATCCGGCGCCTAAGCGCCAGTTCGATATAGTCGCAGACAAAATTTTTGTCGACTTTGGGCAGTTGTTTTGATTGTGTTAAGCCGTTATTAGAGCTTCTAGAAGACTGAAAATTACTCCTTATATATAGGATATGTGATACAATGCATCTAGACTCAGGGAAACATTTTTTATCGCGAAGAGGTGCGACCCAAAGTGAAGAAGTGCGAAGACCTGGTTAAAGAGTCCGGCGCATAGGCGCCAGATTCCGGTGCCTAGGTGCGAGAGTTACCTTCTAGAAGATACATTGTATTTGGACAAATTTTGAAGAGGAGCCTTAATCAACCCCTAGTTATGTAAGGTGAAGTGCAAATGAATAGGAAGATATGATTTATTGGGCGTAGAATTCATTAGTTTTTAGAGTGATAGACTAAATTCTAATAATTTGGTCTATAGATAAGGAACGAGTCACTTGTAGGGCCGACCATAGCCACCCTTGGACATCTAGTAGTGTGATACTAGATTAACCCATTCTACTAATAAAACATCCTGAACCGATCTATAGATTAGTAAATGTTCTTTATGCCTGGACCAAAGAGTAAGGAATAAGAATGATTTTATTTGGCACAATACCATAATCTAAATTCTACACAAATGGTAATTATTCTAAAAATCTTGGATTAGTTGAAAAGGAGAAAGTTGTTTTATTTATACTTGGATTAATATTTATTTTAGTATTGCTTACTTACATTTAGTATAAATTTCATTAAATCTAAAATCTAAACTTTAAAAAGAAATAAAAATAAGAAAAAATGTTTTTAATTTGAAAAATCTAAAAGTATTACTTAATATTCTAAAAATCTTACCTATGGGATCGATAACTAGGACTCCACTAGAGCCCTGTATTACTTGATACGATACGTATACTTGCATTTATAATTATGACTTTTACAAATTATAATCTAAATATAAATTCATAAACTCTTTCTTCATAAGTAAAATCGCATCAAGTGTTTGGCGCCGCTGTCAGTGATTAAATCTTCTAACAGTTGTATCAAATTCTTGCATTTGAAAGTATATAAAGCCCCTTTAGGCTATGTCACGCATCATAGCCCAATGCCCAAAAATGGCATGCTCACTGTATAAGCTAATAATGGACATAGAGATATGCTTCAAAGGATGAGGCTGACCCTCCAAACACCCAAAAGAAACACAATAGTTTTGGCATAAGTAGAAGATATTATATGAGTACCCCAAACCAAAAGTAGATCCCACCTTATGGCAGTGAGTATGGAGTGGTGGATGAAGGAAGTGATATACTGATCCCTGCCGGATATTTATCATCACATTTTTCCCTTTATATTTATTTCCAATGATATTATCTCTTTTTTTGCAATGGATGCCAAAACTTGACACTAAAGAAAATAAGAAATATATTTCATTTATTTTAAAATATGAGATTTTATGCAAGTATATGTATCGTTTATCAAGTAATATAAGACTTTCTAATTAAGCCTCGAGATATCGAATCCACAGGGAAATGTCTAAAAATTTAACGAAATAAGAAAATCTAATTTTTAATTTTTAAATTGAATTTGTAAAGTATGTTTCAAAATAGATAATTTGAAAATTGTTTTTGATATTTTCTATTTAATAAAAAGTAAAGCAAGAAATTGAAGTTAACAAGACTACAAAACGATATGAAAACAATGGGAATAAAATATCTTTTTCCTCTTTTAATGAATCAGTAATAATTATGGAATTTCATTGTGGAAGTATTTAAATGTGTTGTGCCAAATTGGAGAAAATATATTCTTTACCCTTACTTAGTTCTATAAAGAATGTTGGTTAATTTGAAGCTTTGAAATTTTGTAGATTAGTTAGGCAGGGAAGATACCAGCTCTCACTCTAGAGTTCCCTTGATTCCCTCCACCTGGAGGCTAATATCTCATAACAAAATTTTCCACCTCAATCCAAATTAGGGTGCTTTAGCATGTTACTCTAAAGTCCTCTAATTTTACTTCCTATTAAAACATATCTCCTTATTTATTTGCACTTAATTATATGAACTACAATTCTCATCCATACAATTACTTTTGATTCTTTCCAATTGTTGATTCAGACAACACTGCATTGGATCTTACATAATCTCCCAACAAATTTTAACATCATAATAGGCTAAATGAAGAAGTAAATCAATGGCAAGGAAATAAATCATCACAACTTCTTCCAACATTAAACTTATATACTTCACACAACTTACTTCTATAATTTAAATACTTCATCATTTAAAAGGAAAAAAAATAAATAAAACAACTTAGAACTCATGGAGAAAACACAAACATAATTTGATTTGAAAGTAGAAATCATAGTGAAAACACAACAAGTTTTACTTAAAAACCAAATGTAAAAAGAAAGATAAACACTTATATGAAAATCCTCTCCACAAGACTCTGAAAGTTCCTCTGAAATTTTGCTTTCTGCCATAATACTCGTTAGAGGTTGGTGCCCAACTCTGAGGATCGATTCTTCTAAATTCTAATAAAGTAAAGTAGAAGAGTAAAGAAAAATTAGTGAGAAGAAGGCTCTCCTTCTTCCTCTTTCCCTGAAATCAACTTCAAGCTTTTATCCAACTTCCCCCCACAAAAATTTTCTCCTAAATACTTCTCTTGGGTGTGGCACCACTATCTGATCTCAAGTCTTCATTTTTAATAATTCTCCAAAAGGTGCTTTGGTTTCTCTTCATAATATGTCCAGATTCAATGTATTCACCAAGAATGCATCCATCCATTCAAATTTTAAATGTATTTTGGCGCTGATGGGAATTTAATGAAGTTTAAACCAAACGATGCTTCAAAAACTCCTTCACATTTGCTCCAAAATTAATTAAATTTTGTCACTTTAACTGTGGAGGCTCTAGAGGCCAATTTTGAATACCTTTCAATTTTTTCTTCAAATTTATTTTTTTGTTCCTTTCATCACAATCAGTCATTTTAATCATACCTGTAAGAAAAACAAAAAAATAGCTTCCATTAAAGTGCAATATCATCAAAAATAGGAATAAAAATGTGCTTAAAAATACTATATATTTTAGGTGTATTTAGATCCCCCAAACATAAAATGATACTTGTCCTTAAGTGACACTAAAACTATATAAAAATCAAGCATGCAAATTATTTAAATGAGTTTCTTTAGGAAGGTTTCAAAATTTTTTCCTAGAAATGAAATAGTCTTATTTAGATAAAATTTTAGTAAATGAGACCAACATAAAGTTTAGAAAGTTCTTAAGTAAAGGTTCATGAAAAAAATAAGTTCCAATTTAATTCAGAAATACTTGTAGATTTTTTAAAATATAGGATTTAAATTTTATTTTCCTCACTTAAAAATTTTTATTTGAAAACAATTTCACTCACTATATTATAATCTTAGGAGTATGGAACCAATTTTTTATTAGCCCCTTAAATCCTCAAGCTTCCCCTCTCTTTTCTTTTCTTTTCTTTTTCTCTTTTTTTTATATATAAGGCAATGATTACTTTATCTAGTTAGTCCTTTAAAGATTTTGAATTTCACCCTTACATTTAAAATAAAGGTCTGATATATATATATATATATATATATATATATATATATATATATATCTTTCACTTAAAAGTCATAATAACAATGTTGAAAATTATTTTTCAAAAAAAGAAAGTAACGTTTTGAAAAATAAAAGTCAAATCTTCTAACTTTCCAAAAGTACAACATTTCTTATAAAAGATAGTTTAACTATATTTATCATTTCTTTACTAAGAAAATTCTAATTTTAAATTTTCATCATTACTATAAATTTTAAAAAAATTCTCTTATTCATTTTAATATTCAAAATTTTGGTCCCCTAATATAACTTCATATACATAATTGTTTTCAATCAAAAATCAAATTTCATTATAAGTATTCTTGAGAATAGATAATTTTTTTTTTTTTTTGAAAACTTATTTTTAAAATCCCCCCCATACTTTAAATTTTTAGTTAGGATTAAACATTTAAGATTAAGAAATAATACATGAGTAAGAATTAAAAACAAAAATAACTTGCTAACAAAAATTTTTATATCCTAAATATGCAAGTATAATATTTTAAAAACAAGGAGTAAAAAGAAATTAAATTCAATTTTTTAGTTTAGTTTTTTATAAAATAAATATTTCGTAGGACTTCCACAGTAGTGGAGGCTTTTAAAGCAAATAAACGCCAACTTTAACATGGCTAAAATCACAACAACATTAGATAATATATGGTATCATATTTTGAAAAGTTTAAAAACACAATTTAAATAGTGGTTTTCAATTGTGTTCTAAACTTTCATAACAATTTTGGAATTAAATTATACACTACTAAAAACTCAAACACTAGATACACATCTAAAACATTTACTACCACATACATGTCACAAACATACATCATAAAACATCAATTTTAAGATAAAAATTCACAAAAAAACTGCTAATTAAACTTAGGGGTAGTTTCGCAAAAATTCTCTGATATTGCTGTTGCTTCTCCGCTAATTGCTAATTTTCTGTAGGGGTAGTTTTACATTTTTAAAATGTATATTTTATATTTTATCAAATAGTGTGATCCATAGGTTGACTATCCTAATCAAACTAGGACTGCTAATAACCTAAAAGTGAAAGCAACAAAAATAACCAATGATGGGTGAATAGTATCGTAAATTCCTTTGTCTACCCTCTCTAGGGTCTCTGAGTCAGGAGATACTACTCTAGAAATTCCTCTTATCCCTCTTTTAATGCAATATCATCATTGTCCTCCCTATCCATCTAACTTAAGGCCTTATTTGATGGCCCCACATATAGCAAAAAACTATACATGCGTGCTTATGTATCCTACATAAACACGAGACTTAGGCCAAGAAGCAAGAAGAAACAAAGGACCGAGGGCAAGGAAGAGAGAGAGGATGAAACGATCATTCCTAAAACATTGACATAACAGAGGCGAATCATCCCTTAAAATAAAGTAGAACAAATGGCTCGATATTCCGCTAACTCGAGTCATTGGAAGCAAAAGGGGTGAGCTGATGTAAGAGTAGAAGCAAGCTCCACATGTGGTGCAAAAGGGGCAGCCATGGAGTGAGAAAATATGTGAAGGAAAACCTCTATGAATGAGTGTAGTGGGAGGGTGACTGTAAGGCATCCAGAACAGGTGAACCGGACCTCTCCCAACATGGTGCAAAGAGGTGGCCACGAGATATGTGAAGTACAAAAAACAAGCCCCTCCAACATGGTGCAAGGAGCAACTATAAAGCATGTAAAGTAAAGGAAACAAAACCCCTCCAACATTGTGCAAGGGGAGCAAGGAGACATTTAAAACTAACTCGAAACAAATATATCGATGCATATTTTCACTTTATAGCACCATAGAATTGATAGCACCCTCTACAAAATGCAATAAACATAACCAAAAGAAGTGCATCAAATATACATGTGACAATGTCCAACTCTTACAATAAGCATTTGATGAAAATAACTATTACCATAAATTTTAAGTACATGTGAAAGAAGAATTCTTTGGATAAAGCACGTGGGTACTCCAAAATTGGGTGGGGTGCATGTAGATTGTAAAAAATGAATTTCATGTATGGAACATGTGAAACTTTTTTAACCACGGGATGATTTGTATGAAAAATGGAGAACTTTAAATTCCTACAAGCAAAACATCTTTATATGCATGGAATGAAGTGAAAAATGTGTGGAATCAAAGCTTGAGTGTTATACATATGAAGGCTTGATGAAATAAGTAAAAAGAGGCACATATATTCTCAAAACTTGAGTGCTAAACATATGGTTATTTTCAAATCCGAAAATTACACATAACGAATAAATCATTTCATGCTTCAATATTCAAAAACCTCAAGGCCAAAACATGTTATGAAACATAAATAGAACATGCCATCTTTCCCAAGTAACATTTATCAAACTTAGAGGAACATATGAAGCATATTAAACTTTCCAAGCAGTATGTATCAAGTTTAGAGAATCATAGGTAAAGCATGCTAATTCTTCCAAATGACACATATCAAATTTAAAGATGTAAATGTAAACATACTAGACTCTCCAAACAATGTGTTTCAAGCTTTAAGGAAGCAAAGATAAAGCATGCCAAGCTTTCAGAATATCGTGTTTCAAGTTTTTCTTTTCTTCCTTTCTTTTTTTTTTTTTGAAATGGATGCTTCAAACCCACTGAGGCATCACCCTCTTGTCATTCATAAATTCATGGACATTTAGTGTCACTATTTTCATTCCAACAATTGAAAGAAGAGAGCATAGGGTATTACAACATGGGCCACTACTTCTCATCCAACATTTATGAGTAGAAAGCATAAAGTATTATAGCATGTGTTACTACTTTTCATCCAACAACTAAGAATAGGAAGCATGAAAAGTTATAGCATGTGTTACTAATTTTGCCCATTCAAAAGAGTGCAAGGAGGCTCATAAAGTGTCATGTGAAACAATATAAAACTTAGAGCATCCTAGCATGATATTTAGCTAACTAAAAGGTGCAAGAAAAAGCATCTAAAGATCTCATAATTCCACCAAACTTTAAAACTCATTAGCACCTTTTAGTTGGCTAAACATCATGCTAGGATGCTCTAAGTTTTATATTGTTTCACATGATACTTTATGAGCCTCCTTGCTCTCTTTTGGATGGGCAAAATTAGTAACACATGCTATAATTTTTCATGCTTCTTAATCTTAGTTGTTGGACGAAAAGTAGTAACACATGCTATAATATTTCATGCTTTCTACTCATAAATGTTGGATGAGAAGTAGAGGCCCATGTTGTAATTCCTTCTGCTCTCTTCTTTCAATTGTTGGAATGAAAATAGTGACACTAAATGTCCATGAATTTTTGAATTACAAGAGGGTGATGCCTCAGTGGGTTTGAAGCATCCATTGCAAAAAAAAAAAAAAAAAAAAAAGAGAGAAAGAAAAGAAAAACTTGAAGCACGTTATTCTGAAAGATTGGCATGCTTTATCTTTGCTTCCTTAAAGCTTGAAACACATTGTTTGGAGAGTCTACTATGCTTTACATTTACTTCTTTGAATTTGATATGTGTCAATTGGAAGAATTAACATGTTTTACCAATGATTCTCTAAACATGATACATACTGCTTGGAAAGTTAATATGCTTCATATGTTCCTCTAAGTTGGACAAATGTTACTTGGGAAAGATGGCATGTTCTATTTATGTTTGTTAACATGTTTAAGCCTTGGAGATTTTTGCATATTGAAGCATGAAATGATTTATTCGTTATGTGCAATTTTTGGATTTGAAAATAACCATATGTTTAGCACTCAAGTTTTGAGAATATATGTGCCTCTTTTCACTTATTTCATCAAGCCTTCATATGTATAGCACTCAAGCTTTGATTTCACACATTTTTCACCTCATTCCATGCATAAAAAGATGTTTTGCTTGTAGGAATTTAAAGTTCTCCATTTTTCATACAAATCATCCCATGGTTAATAAATTTTCACATGTTCCATGCATCAAAATTCATTTTTTTACAATCAACATTCACCCCACCCAATTTTGGAGTACCCACATGCTTCATCCAAAGAATCATCCTTTCACATGTACTTGACATTTATGGTAATAGTTATTTTCATCAAATGCTTGTTGTAAGAGTTGGACATTGTCACATGTATATTTGATGCACTTCTATGGTTATGTTTATTGCATTTTGGAGAGGGCGCTATCACTTCTATGGTGTTATAAAGTGAAATATGCATCAGTATATTTGTTTGGAGTTAGTTTTAAACGTCTCTTTGCTCCCCTTGCACCATGTTGGAGGAGTTTTGTCTCCTTTACTTTACATGCTTTATAGTTTCTCCTTGAACCATGTTGGAGGAGCTTGTTTTTTGTACTTCACATATCTTTTGGCCACCTCTCTGCACCATGTTGGGAGAGGTCCAGTTCACCTATTCTGGATCCCTTACAGTCATCCTCCCCCAACACTCATTCATAAAGGTTTGCCTTTACATATTTTCTCACTCCGTGGCTGCCCTTTTGCCCACATGTGGAGCTTGCTTCTACTCTTACATTAGCTCACCCCTTTTGCTTCCAATGACTTGAGTCAGTGGAATATCGAGCCATTTGTTATACTTGGTTTTGAGGGATGATCTGCCTCTATTATGTCGATGTTTTAGGCATGATCGTTTCATCCTCTCTCTCTTCCTTTCCCTCAGTCCTTTGTTTCTTCTTGCTTCTTGGCCTAGTGTTTATGTAGGATACATAAGCATGCATGTATAGCTTTTTGCTATATATGGGGTCATCAAACAAGGCCGTAAGTTGGATGGTTAGGGAGGACGATGATGACATTGCATTAAACGAGTGATACGAGGGATTTTTTGAATAGTATCTCCTAACTCAGAGACCCTACAGAGGGTAGACAAAGAATTTAAGATACTATTCACCCATCATTGGTGATTTTTGCTGTTGTCACTCTTAGGTTATTAGCAGTCCTAGTTTGATTAGGATTGTCAATCTGTGGATCACACTATTTTATAAAATATAAAATATACATTTTAAAAATGCAAAGCTACCCATACAAAAAAATAGCCTCTCACCCATAAACTTTCACTTGCATGCAATCCAAGTTAAAATGAATAATTTTTTTTTTACAAAGGTCCACAGTTGACTACTCAGATCGAAATAGAACTGCCCTCCATAGGGTGTCAGCTTGGTAGTTATCACTTAAGGTTCGGATACATATAGCACAGCTCTGGGTCCTCCGTGCCATTGTGCTTACGGTCCTCCCAAATTTGTACTCCTTTTTTGTAGTTTTCCTATGTATTTTCTTCGAGTATTTCCGCATTTTACCATTCTTACATACACTTCAACACATATACACCTATTTAGTTTAGCTTTCTCACTTTACTACACTTTTTTAGTTTAGTTTGCTTGCTCTACTTTTCAGAGTATAAACACTTGTTTAGTTTAGCTTGCTTGTTACGGGTTTTATACTTTTCACTGTAGCATGTACTTCCTGTCTATAACCTAGCATGTTAAATAACAATGTCACCCTACATGAAAACCAAAACTTTGAGGATAGCCGCAAAACTAGAACTAAAATCAAAATAAAACAAAAGTCAATTTCACCCCCACAACTTTGAAAATATAAAATAACTCAAAATTTAATCACAAACAAAATAAAGATCACAAGCAGAACTAAATTAAAACTTCTCATTGGGTGATCAGAAATCCCTTATAGAAGGTAACTTATGTGTTGCTAATGAGATTTCCTATGGTCTAAATGAAAGTACGAAACTCATTTAGTTGTGTTTAGTAATTCATCTGGACTAAGTGAATCCGAAGAAATTAATGATATCGGAACAAGGGAACTGTGGGATCATAACTGCTGTTGTTATAATCAACTTAAACTCCCCTTAAATAAGAAATTAAGAAACCTCAATTAAAAATTTTCAAAAACACAACACATCTCTCTTCTCATCAATTGACATTTCTTTAAACTAAAACCCCTACGACAAGGATTTCAGAGCATGCATTGTGGGCTGCACGGCCATCTTCAACAGCAAAACTCCTTAAAAATTAAACAACAAATCATAGGACTTCAAGGTAGCTTGTCTAGTGCAGCATAAACCCTCACTTATCTCTTTAGGCCTTTGCACAGCCATGTTGTGCAATATAAGCCCTAACTTGTCCTAGGATTCTGAGGTTGTCATCGGGGATGACATAAACCCTCCTATCTTCCAGGCTATTCACTGATCGACATCAAGTGAATGTAAGCCCTAATTAATTAAGAATTGACTGATGAAATATGAAATAATTATCCTAAATGAAAGCCAAACCATATGATAGTTTAGGAAGATGACAAGATTCTTCTTGAATCCACGTTCTTCCCCTAGCCTTCTTCTCCCTTGGATTCTAATAAAAATAAAAATGTTCTGAAACTTGAGTCATTCACCTATTGAATTTTTTACTATCATATTTTCTTGAAAAACTACCTTTGGAAGTCATGAATATAATATTTCTTGATCTATATCAAGAGTTTCTTCTTAGGTGATTATCGTTGTCTAAGATGTAATTAACTATAGGGGCTTGCCCTTATAGGAAACTTAAAGACCCCAGATTAATATAAACCCTATCTAATTCTTCTATATTAAATATGGGAAATTGTTGGTGAAAAATGGTTCGTAGACCTAACGAATGTCGTAGACCCCTTTATTTTATATGATCAAACCTCACTAACAGGCCATGTATCTATTCTTCGGGACAGGTACATGCCTTGTAGTGAAACACTTCATTATTTAAACTATTGATTATATGATATCAGTTTGATTTCATATTTTTAAAATTAAAAAAAGTGATATTTTCTAAAATATATATATTTACATAAATTAAATTAAAAAAAAAACCCCAAAGAGAAGCGACAATTCCACGACCGACACCTTGTAGCAAGGTTTAATTTTCTATAACCAAAGCATATTCTCCATCCTGTAACTTGTCTTGCTGGTAAAATTTTATTCCTTTCATTAACAGTCGTAGTAACTCCTTCTTTCTTAGGGACACAGTGAATATGACTAAACCATGCACTATCTGAAATAGGGTAGACAATTCCAGCATTCAACCACTTTAAAATTTCTTTTTTAACAAGTTCTTTCATAATAGAGTTTAATTTTATTTGAGGATCAATCCGAGGTTTGCGGTTATTCTCCATAAGTATTGTATGCATACAAATTGAAGGACTGATTCCTTTAATATCAGCTATTGCCCATCCAAAAGCTTTCTTATATTTCTTTAAAATTTCAAGCAAACACTCTTCTTCTTGTTCAGCCAATTGAGAGGAAATTATAACTGACAAAGTTGAGGAATGACCTAAAAAGGCATACTTCAAATGGTTAGGAAGCAACTTTAAATCAAGTTCGAAAGGCTTTTCAATTGATGGACCAAAGGATTCATCTTTTTCAGTCATGTCCAACAAATCAAAATTTTCATGAACATAATTTAAATATTCCTCATGAAAATCTTCATAATGTTGTAAATCCTTTTCTTGCTCGTGATCCAATTCTTTATTTTCAGATTTTTCTTCATAAGTTGATTTGAAATCACATTAACTTCAATATCTGATAATATCCATTCTATAACATTCATCATCTTTACCTCTTGCAGGATATTTCACTGATTTTGAAATATTGAATGTAACAGTTTTGTCTTTGACTCTCATTGTTAATTCCCTTTTTTGGACATCTATCATTACTCTACCTGTGGCTAGAAAAGGTCTCCCTAAAATTATGGGTATCTCTTTATCTTCCTCCATATCTAACATAATGAAATCAACAGAAAAGATAAATTGATCCACCTTAACCAAAACATCTTCTATAACTCTTTTAGGATATGTGATCGAACGACCTACTAATTGCAGAGTTACAGTAATAGGTGTTATTTCTCCTAATCTCACTCTGTTGAATATTGATAATGTCATAAGGTTAATGATTGCACCCATATCACATAAAGCTTTTCCATAAAATCTGTCTCTGATTGCACATAGAATTGAGAAACTACGAGGATCTTAAGGCTTTCTTGGAAGTTTTTTCTGAATTATTGCACTACACTCTTCACTAAGCACAACAATTTCATTATCTTCAACCTTCCTTTTTCTGTATAGAATATCCTTCATAAATTTTACATAGCTCGAAATTTGTTCTAAGGCTTTAGTAAATGGATTGTTAATTGTAAGCTTCTTTAATATCTCCAAGAACTTAGAAAATTGCTTACCCAACTTTTGTTGAGAAAGTCTCTGAGGAAATGGAGGTGTTGGCTTTTCTAAATCAATCTTAGGTGGAGAAATAGGTCTTTCCAAACTTTTCTGAGCGTCCTCCATAGGTTTTTCATTCTCTTTTTGAACTCTACCTTCCAACTCTTTTCCACTTCTCAGTTGAATTGTTTTTACTTGCTCTTCATTCTTATCTCTTGGATTTACTTTAGTATTATTCGGAAGCATTCCTTAAGATCTATTACTTAATGAATTGGCAATTTGTCTCAATTGATTCTCATTATTTCAAATTGTAGCTCCTTGAGTTTGCAATTAATTTCCCATTTGTAACACCTCTTCTTCAATAGACAACTTCTTCTCCTTAAATTGTGAAGTATTGTTAAAACCTGGAGGATAGGTTGATCTATAATTATTATTCCCTTGGTTGTTCCAGTTCCCCAATGGGTTTATTTGGTTGTTCCCCCATTGTTAATTATGACCGCCCTGATTATTGTTATTCCAAATAAAGTTTGGATGGTTTTTCTAACCTGGGTTATAATAATTGAAATATGGCTTCTTGGGTTTACTTATGACATTCAAAGTTTCTAGTGAAGTTTAAGAATCAACCATTTGACATAATGAATTTTTTTCAATCATTAAAATTAGCTGAGAAAAATTCTTTCTAAATTGGTCTATCTTTCTTGAAATTGCAGCAACATGATTTCCTAGCATTGCAAAAGCATCATTATCATGAATTTTGGCTAGTTTTTTACGGTTTAACCTTTTAGAAGGCTATTGACATTTATTAGTAGACATTTCTTCAATTAAATCATAAAAATCAACAAACTGTTTAGACATTAATGAACCATCAACAACGACGTCGATAATTGATCTAAGAGATCCAACTAATCTATTATAAAAAGTTTGAATTATTAACCAATCTGGTATTGAATGATGTGGACACTTTCTTAGGAGCTCTTTAAATCATTCCCATGTTTCATATATAGATTTACCCTCAAACTGACAAAAAGATGTAATATCTTTTCTAAGCTTCGCAGTCTTTGATGATGGAAATTATTTAGCAAGGGATTTGACCCAATGCTATATATATGCGTACTAAAAATTCAATCCCCGGCAACGGCGCCAAAAACTTGACCCGCAATCCGCTGATGACAAATATAATAATTAATTCTTTCAAATATATGTAATAGATAATAATAGCAACTAGTGTATACAAATATAATTTTATTGAAAATATTTTACACACTAGGGGTACTACGCAAGTATACGTATCGTATCAAGTAATAAAGGGCTTTGAAACAAAGACCCCAGTATCGATCCCACGAGGAGTGAGTTATGGATTTTTAAATGTTTTAATTTTATTTTTATGTATTTCTTTTATAGTTTATAAATTTGATGTTTTAATTTACTAGATTTAATAATAAAGCAGTAATGAAAGATGATATAATAAAGCAGCAATGAAATGATTGGTGCAAATAGAAATAAGAACACAACTTTCTTCCTTTCAATTAATCCAAGATTTTCTAAGTTAATGATAATATTCATGGAGAATATAAATTTATGGTATTGTGCCAAATAGAAGCATTCATATTCTTTACCCTTTGATCCAGGTGTAACGAACATTGGCTAGCCTATAGATCAGGTCCGAATGTATTGTTAGTAGAATGTGTTAATCTAGGCTCACACTACTAGATGTCCAAGGGTGGCTATGTTCGGCCCTACTAGTGACCCTTTCCTTCTCTATAAACCAAATCACAAGAATTTAGTCTGTCACTCTAAAAACTTATTAAATCTATGCCCATTATATAATATCTTCCTATTTGCACTTCACCTTGAATAACCTGCACAAGGCCTTCTACTACCCAAGGATTCATGTGATATCTACTAGTTAAGAATTCATCTCCTTCTAGGTATCAAAACTCTTCAACAGATTTTAATAATACAAGTGATCAATTTGTAAAGTAAATGAAGATTCGGTATTAATATCATCACAATGTTTTAAAATATAAATAGTTTTTAATTTTCCATCAAATTTTACATTATCTTATTTATCTTTTCATAATTGAAGGGAGAAAGTAAACTAACTACTCAGAACACATTGAATTTAAACAACAAAACATGATAATAAAACTTTGAATAAAATTGCAAATACTTATCTCAAGTGTTTCTCCTACTGAACCTCAGAATTTTTCTGACTCCAAAGCAAATAAACTTCAAAATCACCAACTCTTTAAACTCTCAATACACACTCTAAATAAACTCACTAATTAATAAAAGTGGCCCTAAAATATTTCTCTAATTCTCCCTCTAGATGGGGTTCTAGATAGGGGACGTATGGGGGCCTTTTTCTCTGAAGGAGTACCTCCTATTTATAGGCTTTAAGAGTTGCCTTGAGGCCCCTCTTCAAAATGTGCCCACATTCAATGAATCTTCTAGAAGGTGTGTCTGGCGCCTAGGCGCTGGAATGTAGTGCCTATGCGCCGGAAACGGGAGTCTAGGCACCGGAATCTGGCGCCTATGCGCCGGAAACGGGCGCCTAAGCGTCGGAATCAGGCGCCTAGGCGCCGGACTCTGTGTCTAGTTCTTCGCACCTCTTCACGTTGGATCACACCTCTTCGCGATTAAAACCGTTTCCAAGCGTCCAAATACATTGTATCACATGTCCTATAAACCAGGAACAACTGCTAGCCTTGTAGAAGTTCGAATAACCGCTAACACCGTCAAAATAACCGTCCAAAAGTCGTCAAAAATCTTGACAGATCCTGTATCGACCTGGCGCTTAGGCGCCGGATTCTGGCGCCTAGGTGCTGGATTTTGGCGCCTAGGCACCAGACCAATAATTTTGACAATTTTGCATTTTGGCTTCATTTTTTATCCTTTTTGCCCTTTTTGCTCCTTTTTCACTTTTTTTTCTTCTTGAACATTTTTCCATCACCTATATCCAAAAACACAAAAAAAAATTTCATTAAAGCATAATATCCTTAAAAATTTGATAAAAATCAAGGCATAAAAATGGGTATTTTTTTCATGGATTAGGATTTTTGTGCTAAATCACTCCAAGTTCTGATAAATCCAAGTTCTATTGAATTTAACCATATCTTAGCTTTATCCCTCAGTGAAAAATGAAAATTTCTAACTCTAATAGCTTTATCAGAAACACTATCATATTTAAAAGTAGCACATAACTCTAGAAATTGGTAAGATGAAAATTTGGATCTTCAGTTTGTGCTCCCCCAAACAAATTATTAGATACATTTAGATAATAGCAGGTTTTAGTTCAAATGATTTAACAACAATAGCAAGGTGTTGAATACTACCATGAAGTTCATCCAATGTAGGGTTAGCATAATCATTTAAAGATCCGAATTCTTGATGGATGTTAACATTTTGATTTTCTTGATTATTTTCATCTTTTTCAGTGTTTTTAATTTTTTTGATTTTTCTGATAGTTCTCTATAATTCAGATTCGTAAGGCACAAGTCCTTCAGAACTTGACCAATGAATACAAAAATAAAATAAGATAAAATAAAACACTATAAAAAAAGGAAAAGTAAAAGTTTTATTTTTTCTTAATTTTCTTTATATGAAATTTTATTTAATATTCCCTGGCAACGACGTAAAAAACTTGATCAGTTCTTTCCAATGATATTATCTATTTCTTTGCAACGAATGCCAAAAATATGACTCTAATGTAAATAAGAAATACATTTTAATTATTTTATAATATAAGATTCTACGCAAGTATGCATATCATTTGTCAAGTAATATAGAACTTTCTGATTAAGCCCCAAGATATCGAACCCATAGGAAATGCCTAAAAATAGAAAGAAATAAAAAAATTAACTTTGTATATTTTAAATTGATTTTGTAATGAAAATAAATAATTTGAAAATTGTTTTTGATATTTTCTATTTATGAAAAAGTAAAGCAAGCAATTAAAATTAACAAGACTACTAAACAATATGAAAGCAATGAGAATAAAATATCTTTTTCCTCTTTTAATGAATTAGTAATAATTATGGAATTTCATTGTGGAAGTATCTATTTGTGTTGTGCCAAATAGGAGCAAATATATTCTTTACCGTTACTTGGTTCTATAAAAAATATTGGTTAATTTGAAGCTTTGAAATTTTGTAGATGGGTTAGGCAGGGAAGATACTAGCTTTCACTCTAGTGTTCCCTCGATTCCCTCCACCTGGGGGATAACATCTCATCACAAAATTTTTCACCTCAAACCAAATTAGGAGGCTTTAGCTTGTTACTCTAAAGCCTTTTAATTTTACTCGCCATTAAAACATATCTCCCTATTTATTTTCATTCATTCAATTACATGTGATTCTTTCTAATTGTTGATTAAGACAACGCCGCATTGGATCTTACATAATCTCTCAACAAATTTTAATATCTTAATTGGCCAAATTAAGAAGTAACTTAAGAGCAAGGAAATAATTCATCACAACTTCTTCCAACATTAAACTTATATACTTCACACAACTTCCTTCCATAATTTAATTTCTTCATCATTTAAAATTAAAAAGATAAAGAAAACAACTCAAAACTCATGGAGAAAACACAAACATAACTTGATTTGAAAGTAGAAATCATAGTGAAAACACAACAAATTTTACTTAAAAACTAGATGTAAAAAAAAGATTTACACTTATATGAAAATCCTCTCCACAAGACTCTGAAAGTTCCTCTGAAATTTTTGTGTCACTATAATACTCCACAGAGGTTGGTACCCGAACTCTGAGGATTGACTCTCCTAAATTCTAATACAAATTATAATAAAGTAAAGTAGAAGAGTAAAGAAAATTTGGTGAAAAGAAGCCTCTCCTTCTTCCTCTTTCCCTGGAATCAACTTCATGCTTTTTCCCAACTTCTTCAACCAAAATTTTCTCCTAAACACTTCTCTTGGTAGTGTCAAAACTTTCTATTCTTCAAATCTTCATTTTTAAAAATATTCCTTAAGGTGGTTTGATGTCTTCTCAAAATATGTCCAGATTCAATGTATCCACAAAAAATGCATCCATCCGTTCAATATTTAAATAAATTTTGGCACTGATGGGAATTTAATGAAGTTTAAACCAAAGGATGCTTCAATAACCCCTTCAAATTTGCGCCAAAATTAATTAAAATTTGTCACTTTAACTGTGAAGGCTCTAGAGGCCAATTTTGCACACCTTTCAATTTTTGCTCCAAATTTGATCATTTTTTGCTCCTTTCATCAAAATCAGTCATTTTAATGATACCTATAAGAGAAACACAAAAATACCTTCCATTAAAGTGCAATATCATTAAAAATAGGTATAAAATTATGCATAAAAATACTACATATTTTAAGTGTCTCATATACCTATAATATATAGTGTTTTATACACATTTTATACCTCTTTGTGATTATATTACATTTTAATGAAAGGTATTTGTGTGTTTTTATTTAGGAACACTTAAATGGACTAAATATGTCAAAAGTGAAGGTGTTAAAATGAATTGGGGTGCCTAAGCACCCAAATCTAGTGCCTAAGCGCCAACAGACAAAGAAGTTTGCGCATAAATACAACATTCCCCGCGCTTAAGTGCAGGGTAGTTGCTTTTTAGTTTCAAGAATATTTTACCAAAATTTGAAGAGGTGTTTGATGCATCCTTTAGTACAAATGTGGGTATTTGATCAAGGGTTCCAAAAGACATTCAAATTTCACTTGAAAGGATGCATCTCTTGGGTAGATTCATTAAATATGGACACATTTTGAAGAGACACCAATGCACCTTTTCAGAATGTATAAAAAAAAGAGTTGAGAAACTAAAAAGGAGAGTTTTTATAGATTTTTTAGAGTAATTAGAGAGATTAGTGATAGTAAGAAGTTGTAGGATCCTTACTTAGGGTTTTTTCACACTTAATCTCAATCCTAGTGAAAGGGAAGGTAAGTAGAGATTTCTATGTAAAAAACCACTAGTTTAGAGAGATTTAAACCCTCTAGGATTGGGCAACTAGTTCTTGGGATTCTTGTAAGAGAAAGGAAGAGATTAAAAGGAAATTCAAGAGTTTGGTGGAGAGGAACTTGAGATAATTTTTTATCTTTGTATTTCTTTTAGTTTTAAATGAGACTTCTTGTGTTTTATACATGAATTTTACTTTTAAAATAACTTGTTATTGTGTTTTCTCCTTGGATTCTAAGTAGTTTTCTTTACCTTTTTCCTTAAAATGAAATTTATTTAAGTGTTGGATGGAAATTGTGGAAGTATTGATCTTTAATGTTGGATAAAGTTATGTTGATTTAATCATTGCACTTCAATTTCTTCTTGATTTGGCCAATCAAGATGTTAACATTTGTTGTGAAAACATGTAAGATCCTATTAGTTTTTTTCTCATTCAATAATTAGTAGAAATCACATTAGATTGTATGGATGAGAAAGTAGTTAATATAAGTTTGCACAAATAAATAGGGAAATATACTTTGATAGGTGTAGAATTAGAGGCCTATAGGGTGATAGGCTAAATACCTTGTTTTGGTTTATTATTTTAGGTTTTGATGTCAGATTTTAGCCCCTAGGTGGAGCGAAAGGAGGGAACTCTAGAGTGAGAGCTAGTATCTTCCCGACCTAACCCGTCTTCAAAACTATTCAAACATTAAACTAGCCAATATTCTTTATAGCATCTCTAGCAAGGGTAAAGAATATTATTGCTCTTATTTCACACAACACATTTTAAATACTTCTATAATAGAACTCTGTTACTTGTAAGTTATTCTTGATAAGGAAAAAAATATTTTAATATATACTTCTTTAATCTTACAAAAACCTTGATATAGTTAGTTAGTAGTTTACTTTCTTTCAAATTTATCAGAAAATACCAAAAATAATTACATTTTTAAGTTTTCTACTATCTAAAACCTTTTTAAGTAAAAGTATTTGTCTAAATAAATTTTGTGATCTAAAACCTTTTAATCTTTTAATATCCAAAACTTTTCTACTGGAATCGATATTTTGGGTCTTAATCAGAAAATCCTATATTACTTGATAACGATATGTATGACCAAGGAAAAATGTTAAGATTTTCATGCCTATTTTATACTAATTTTGATGATACTGCACTTTAAAGAAGGGTATTTTTTTGGTATTTTTCTACAGGTATGAAGAAGTAAGGAAAATGTAGCGAAAATATGCAAAAAAGAGTGAGTTTGGAACAAAAAGGACCAAATAATGTAATTTTTACCTAGGTCAACGACAACGAGGTCAATGGCACCGACGACATGATTTTTCTGAGAGTTCAGAATATATTTCATGGGATGCCACTGACGGCGGAGGTTGAGACCGCCAACAGCAGGGCCGGTTCAAGGCAGTGTTTCTAGAAGGCCGCCGATGGCAGAGCTCGAGGCTGTCGACGGCGGGATGGACGGTTCTTTCACAAAATATGTCAAATGTGGACAATTCTTTAAGGGATGTTTGCAAAACCCTTGGAGACACTTCAACAACTTTTAAAAGAACCATTTTAGGCTGAAAATGTGTCCTTTTGGAGTCCTTTAAGAGTCACTAAGAGTCCTTTTGGAGTCCTATTAGAGTCTTATAATAGTCACTTAGTGTAAAATAGAGAGTCCACTAGTGTCCGTTGTTATTATTTGTGAGTGTTAAATAGTGAGTTCAGATAGAGATATCAGTGAGGAATTCTTCGAAGGATTATAAGAGTGGAAGAGAAGTGAGAGATCTCTTCTGCATTATCGTTTAGAAGAAGAATTCTAAGTACTGTAAAGAAAGGAAAAAATTTATAGGAACTTCAAGGATTTTGTTTGGGGAGGAATTTAAGATATGTTGTGTTTATTTACTTTAGTTTGTAGAACTTTACTTTTATATATGAAATCCAAGTTTTATCGTATCCTCCCCATGAAATCTTAGTAGTTTTTCTATCTTTCTCCTTGTTTTAATATTTAGTGAAATGATAAATTAAATTAGTGTGCCATAAAAATTTAAAGAAGTTGTGATAATCTTTTACTTGATCTTAATTCACTTTCAATTTAGCCAATTGAATATAGTTAAAATAAGTTAAGTTTAACAACTATAGTGAAGATTACATCTGAGATTCAAGGAGGTCAAAGTCCTTGAAAAGAGGGTGTAAATAAATAGGGAAATAATGTTAATCGGGCTTAGAATTGGAGATTTTAGAGTGACAGGCTAAAATCCTCAATTCGGTCCTATCGTTTGGGTGTTAAAGTGTAGATGTTAGCCCTCAAGCAAGGGAAACGTGGCAGCCCCGAAGTGAGAGTCGGTATCCTCCCAGCTTAGCCGAAGATTCAGTAACCAAGCATAGGATTAGTCAATGTTCTTTATGCCTGGACCAAACGGTAAAGAATAAGTATGCTCCTATTTGGCACAACACCATTTTAAACTAATTCTAATTATCTATACACTTAAATATCTTAACAAAGGAGAAAGATTCTTGCTTATATATTTGAACTTCACTTTAGTAGAATTAGTTATTTGTTAGTAGAACTAGTCTAATTTAAACCTCATATTATTGTCGATTGCATATTAGTGACAGATATGCAATTAAGATTTAGTTGTGATTCTGAATTGATTTCTATAATCCTAGTCTGTAGCCTCTAAAATATTCCCCGTAGGATCGATATCCAGGACTCCACTAGAGCCATGTATTACTTGAGCGATATGTATACTTGCGTTAAAGAGTAACTCTGCGATTAAAAGAATGTATTATATACTTGTTATAAAAATTAAAATTACTTTAAGTGTCCACCGCGCGGAGTTTGCACTCCAAGTCAATGTATAATTGCATTGAATCCCTACAATTAATATAATAGTTGAATTCTTATATACATCATAATCACGTTTTTTACACTGTTGTAAAGAAGAAATTTTATATCATAAATATAATTATAATCTTATTACCAAAATTAAAAATATACCAGTATTCATGTGGAGGGATCATGTTTTTGGCGTCGTTGCCAGGGAAAAATCAAATTTTCTTTTGATTTGAATTTAAAAAGGAAAAATAAAAAGAATTTTCAGAAAAAAAAAAATTTTTTTTGGAAAGTGTTATTTTAACTTTATCTATTTATGTGTGTTTTATGTTATTTTCATTATTGTGTTGTAATAGTTTATGCAAAGTTCAGGTTCTGAAGAACATGTGCCTATGATTCTGAATTAGAATAAACTATTAGAAAAATTTAAAAAACTAAAAATACAGAAAAAAATTAAGAAATTTTAAGAAATGACAAATAAAAATGATCAAAATGCTGAAATTCATCATGAATTAAAAACCTTTAAGAGATTATGCAACCCCTACAGTGGACGAACTTAGTAGTAGCATTCAAAATCTTGCTCTAGCAGCTAATTCATTTGAACTTAAACCTGTTATTATCTATATGGTATCAAATAATCTGTTTAGGGGAGCACCAACGGAAGAACCAATTTTACATCATACTAATTTTCTAGAATTATGTGCTAAATTTAAATATGATGGTGTTTTTGATGATGCTATTAGACTTAGAAAATTTTCATTCTCACTTTAGGATAAGGCTAAGATATGGTTGAATGCATTAGTACCTGGATCTATCAAAACTTGGGGTGATTTAGTACAAAAATTCCTTGCTAAATATTTTCCACCATTAAATACTGCAAAGCTTAGAAATGATATTACATCTTTTTGTTTGTTTGAAGGGGAATCTATTTATAAAGTTTGAGAACGATTTAAAGAACTCCTAAGAAAATTTCCACATAATGTTGTGCCAGATTGCTTAATTATTTAAAATTTTTATAATGGATTAGCCGGGTTCCTTTAATCTATTATCGATGTCGTTGTTGGTGGTTCATTGACGTCTTAACCATTTCTTGAAGCATATGCTTTAATTGAAAAAGTGGCTACTAATAATTTTTAATGCCCTTCTGAAAGGTTAAATCCTAAAAACGTAGCAAATATTCATGATTCTGAAGCTTTTGTCATGTTAGCAAATAAAGCTGCTACAATTTCTGTGAAGATAGACCAATTTGGAGTGAATTTTTCTTAACCAATTCCAATGATTGAAGAGAACTAATTAGGCTAAATGGTAGATTCTTAAACATCAATTGTGACTAAATAATAATTCAAATAACCCATGATTAAAATACTATAATCCAGGTTGGAAAAATCATCCTAACTTTAACTAGAATAACAATTTGAGTGGTACTAATCAACAATGGGGAAGCAACCAAGTAAAGCCATTGGGGAACTGGAACTACCAAGGTAATAGTAATTATAGACCTACCTACCCTTCAGGTTTCAATAATAATCCATAATTTAAGGATAAGAAGTTGATGATAAAAGAAGTGATGTTATAAATGGGAAGTCAGTTTCAAGGTTCAAGAGTTGCTATAAGAAATATTAAGAATTAGTTGAGACAAATTGCAAATTCATTAAGTAATAGAGTCCAAGTAACACTTCTTAGTAATGCATAAGCTAATCCTAAAGACTAGAATAAAGAGCAAGTAAAGACTGTTCAACTTAGATGTGGAGGAGAGTGATCCTCGAATATTTAAGCTTAGGTTTTTCGCTTTATATTTCTTTCCAATGATATTATCTCTTCCCCTTGCAACAGTGCCAAAAATGTTATTACGAAGCAAATAAGAGACATATTTTTATTATTTTATAATATAGGATTCTATGCAAGCATACATATCGTTTATCAAGTAATATAAGACTTTCTGATTAAGCCCTGAGATATCGAACGCACAGGGAAACTTATAAAATATAAAGAAATAAGAAAATTAATATTTTACTTTTTAAATTGATTTTTTAAAGTATGTTTTAAAATAGATAATTTGAAAATTATTTTTCATATTTTCTATTTAAGAAAAATTAAAGCAAGCAATTAAAATTAACAAAACTACTAAACGATATGAAAGCAATGAGAATAAAATATGTTTTTCCTCTTTTAAAGAATCTGTAATAATTATGGAATTTCATTGTTAAAGTATCAAAATGTGTTGTGTTAAATTGGAGCAAATAAATTTTTTACCCTTACTTGGTTCTATAAAGAACTTTGGTTAATTTGAAGCTTTGAAATTTTGTAGATGGTTTAGGCAGGGAAGATACAAACTCTCACTCTAGAGTTACATCGATTCCCTCCTTTTGTGGTCTAACATCTCATAACAAAGTTTTTCACCTCAAACTAAATTAGTGAGCTTTAGCCTGTCACTCTAATGTCCTCTAATTTTACTCCCCATTAAAGCATATCTCCTTATTTATTTGCACTAAATATGAACTACAATTCTCATCCATACAATTGCATGTGATTCTTTCCAATTGTTGATTGAGACAATACCGCATTGGATCTTACATAATCTCCCAAAAAATTTTAACATCTTAATTGGCCAAATAAAGAAGTAAATTAAGTGCAAGGAAATAAATCATCACAACTTCCCCCAACATTAAACTTATATACTTCCCACAACTTCATTCCATAATTTAATTACTTCATCATTTAAAAGAATAAAGATAAAGAAAACTACTTAGAATTAATGGAGAAAATGCAAACAGAGCTTGATTTGAAAGTAGAAATCATAGTGAAAACACATCAAGTTTTACATAAAAACCAAATATAAAACCAAAGATAAATAATTATCTGAAAATCCTCTCTATAAGACTCTGAATGTTCCTCTGAAATTTTGCTTTCCACTCTAAGACTCCACAGAGGTTGGCGCCCAACTTTGAGGATTGACTCTCCTAAATTCTAATACAAAATATGATAAAGTAGAGGAGTAAATAATATTTACTGAGAAGAAGGCTATCCTTCTTCCTCTTTCTCTGGAATCAACTTCAATCTTTTCTCCAGCTTCTCCCACAAACATTATCTCCAAAACTCTTCTCTTGTGTGCAACACCACTTTCTGATCTTCAAGTATTCATTTTTAATTATTTTCCAAAAGGTGCTTTGGTGTCTCTTCAAAATATGTCAAGATTTAATGTATCTATCAAGAATGCATCCATTCATTCAAAATTTAAATAAATATTGGAGCTGATGGGAAGTTAATGAAGTTTAAACTAAATGATGCTTCAAAAACCCCTTTATATTTGCACTAAAGTCAATTTAAATTGGTCACTTTAACTGTGGTACCTATGCACCAACCATCTGACGCATAGGCGCCAGAGGCCAAATTTGTACACATTCCAATTTTTGCTCCAAATTTGATCTTTTTTTGCTCGTTTCATCACAATCTGTCATTTTAATGATACCTACTAGAAAAACACAAAAATAGCTTCCATTAAAGTGCAATATCATAAAAAATAAGTATAAAAATGTGCTTAAGAATACTATATATTTTAGGTGTATCAATCACCCCCAAGCATAAAATGTTACTTATCCTCAAGTGACTTTAAAATCATATAAAAATCAAGCATGCAAATTATTTAAATGAGTTTCTTTAGGAAGGTTTTAAAAATTTGTTCTAGAAATGAAATAGTCTAATTTAGAAAAAAATTTTAGTAAATGAGACCAACTTAATGTTTAGAAAGTTCTTAAGTAAAGGTTCATGAAAAATATAAGTTCCTATTTAATTTAGAATACTTGTATATTTTTCAAAATATAAGATTTAAACATTTTATTTTCCTCACTAAAAAAATTTTATTTGAAAATAATTTTACTCACTATATTATAATCTTAAGCATTAGATTTTCTCAAAACTAATATTTTAAACCTTAGGTATGAAACCAAAATTTTTTAGGCCCTTAAATCCTCAAGCTTCTCCTCCCTTTTCTTTTCTTCTTTTTTTTTCTTCATTTTTTTTACAAGGCAAGGATTACA
Source organism: Papilionanthe hookeriana x Papilionanthe teres (assembly GCA_022702705.1). NCBI lineage: Eukaryota > Viridiplantae > Streptophyta > Magnoliopsida > Asparagales > Orchidaceae > Papilionanthe > Papilionanthe hookeriana x Papilionanthe teres. The sequence continues at coordinate 119,389,680 of CM040431.1, forward strand.
TTATCTGGATAGGCCTTAATGATTTTGAATCCCACTTTTCCATTTAAAATAAAGGTCTGATATATATCTTTCACTTAAAAGTCATAATAACAATGTTGAAAAATATTTTTTAGTAAAAGAAATTTAAGTTTTGAAAAATAAAAGTCAAATCTTCTATCTTTCCAAAAATAAAATATTTCTTACTAAAAATAATTTAATTTTTTTAACATTTATTTAATAAGAAATTTTTAACTTTAAATTTTTCATCATTACTATAAATTTTAACTAAATTCTCTTATTCATTTCTATATTCAAAATTTGGCTCCCCTAATATAACTTCACAAAAGAAAAAATTTTCAATCAATAATCAAATTTTATTGTAAGTATTCTTGAGAACAAATAAAATTTTAGTGTTTTGAAAATTTGTTTTTTTAAAATTCCCACCAAACTCTAAATTTTTAGTTAGGATTAAACATTTAAGCATTAAAAATGATAGATGGGTAAAAATTAAATACTAAAATAACATGCTAGCATGAATTTTCATATCCTAAATATGCAAGTATAACAGTTTAAAAACAAGGACTAAAAAAAAATCAAATTCGGTTTTTCAGTTCAATTTTTCTTTTAAAGAAAATTTTCAAACTTCTGCAGTAGTAGAGGTTTTCAAGGCAAATACACACAAACTTTAACATGACTAAAATCACAACAACATTAGATAATATATTGTAATAGATTTTGAAAAGTTAAAAAATGTAATTTAAATAGTGGTTTTTAATATTGTTCTAAATTTTCCTAACAGTTTTGAAATTAAATTATACACTACAAAAAACTCAAACACTAGATACAAATTTAAAATCATTACTACCTCATATATATGCCAACATACAACATAAAACATCTATTCATCACAGAAACATCTAAATGTGCATAACATAAATAATTCAACTACAGTCTACACAATATTAGAGTTCATAACAAAATACAATTTAAATAAAACTCTTGACATCAGCAAACACAAACACAAACATCACAAATTCAACAACACATAAAAAATCCTACTCATCATCCTCATCATGATCATCATCATTCCAGTCTCTGGATGGCACATAAGGTATATAAAAAGGATGAGTGGGCATCTGAGCACTATGATCACCTCTAATCACTCTATCCATGTACTACTGATAATTCTCCTCATATTCATCATGTTTTATAATATACCTTTCAATATTTTCTATCTTACCATCCATATATCTAACATGCACTCGAGTAAGACTCACTTTCTTTAAAATCATTTGTAACAAACTAGTTTGTGAATCTCTTGAAGATGATGCATGTGAATTAAAGCTCGAGAAGTAGAGGCAGCAGAAGCACTCAAAGCTCTAACAGATCCTTCTTTCTAGTTGAATACTAATTGCACAGTGTAAGTGTTTACATTAACACTTGTAATGGGTTTAAATGGTTGAAGGACTTCTTCCTATGTTTCAAACTTAACAAGAAATTGCTCACAAAGTGAATGAATCAGAGAGGAATCTCATAACTGCAGTAGTAGCAACTTTGGCACAGTTCATAACATAATAAAAAATAATAGCTCCAATATCTAAAGGCCTTCCCTGCTGAATACAATAGTTCGGAACAGCTCTTTCTCTCCTAACTTCACTAACATGACTTGAAGGCAACAACTTTGATGAGATAAAGAAAAGCCATGCCTTTGAGGTGGCATTTAACTTAGAGGCTTAAAAATTTACTCTTATTTTATTTGTTACCTTCCATAAACCTCTTCCTCCATTAAGAAAAGACATTATCTCATCTAACTCTCCCTCAGAAGGATGATAGTTGGCATAAAAACAAAACATATCAAGAGGCAATCTGTAAAAAGTATTAACTACTGCAGGAGAAAAATCCACTTGCTGACCTCTAACCATCACCATATTGTCTTCCGCTGCTGGCAAGTTTGCGTAAAACTCTCTAAAAATATAAACAATAGCAACACGGAGAAGCAACAATAATTTTCTCAATTTCTTTGAGCAATTATCTCTTCAATATCTCTTCCTGGCTTACTAAAAACTTGTTCTGGAATCAATTTACGTAACAAAAGTGCATTAACGTATCTATCCTTTGCTCTAGAACTGACAAAACTTTTGCAATCAAATTTTACCATCTCTCTCGATCACTTTGACTTTGGAGCCATTTCTAAAAATTCACAAAAAAATTGACCATATAATTTTAAAATCATACTAAACTTGATAATTTAACTTCCAAATGTAATTTCCACTAAATCCAAGTAATTTCTCATACTTTTCCTCAAATGTTCACCATGAATAGTGATTTACAATTTTTCAATAATGCACCAAATACATGGTGAAAATCAAATTTTTTACTTAGGAGAAGTGCTCATACCTCAAGGAACTCAAATCTAACAAATTTCAGTGAAATCGGCTCTTAAACGATCCAATTTAGTGATGCCCTAATCTTCTATTCAGCGAAACCGAGAGGTTGAAGGTGATGGGAGTTAAAATCATCTTCTTCTTCTAACCATTTGTTCTTAATAACCAACTACAGTCAAAGGTCTTAGCTTTGATTTTTTTGAGGAGGATGTACACGCATAACTCAAAGTTTATATGTATATACATATCTAACTTCTAAACTTGCTTATTGTCACTTTCTTTATATTTTGTTTAAATCCTTTATTTAGGTTTGTCAAATTCTATTTTTAGAGCGTTATGATAAGTCATATGACCCATGTGGTTCTTTTGGATGGCTTTTCTTACTATACTTTTCTACATACACAAATTTGATGCAAGAGTTCCTAGGGAACAAGATCCCCAGCATTATGGGTCTACTGCCTTCTTAGTGTTTTATCTTTTGTCATGGAATTTGTGTATGAGGGTCTCTCCATTTTGACATAAATTTTCATGGTTTTTCATTTAAATTCATCTAATATTATGACTAACGGGTTCTCTCTTGAATTATTGAAAGAAGATGAGCTCTAGGTTCTTAATAACCAACTACACTTAATACAAACTAAAAATTTATCAAAACTAACTACACTGTATAGTAATCCTACCCTTTCCCTTTTTTCAGCTACTAGGCTATAAATAGGCCTTCTTCTTTAGATACCTGGCTCGTCCTCTATCCCAAGCCTCCATCACATGCTCAATTATTATTTCTTGCTTTGTTGAAAACTCTAGTGAATAATTGCAATTCTTCTAACATGTTGATCTTTTTACTTTTGATCTTTTGTGATTGCCAGAAAAAAACTACCATTTGATTGTCTGAAGTTGCTCAAGGTCTTCCTCTGTAATAATGTTTCTAGGGGTGGTTTCTTTGGAGTGAGGTGGTCAACAACCTGTGTGGTGTATGGATTCAGTACTAAGATGTGCCTCTCCATCTCATCATGTTCTGGTTTAAAATTCTTTATTCTAAGGATCAGGTATGCTTCTGCGGGATTGTACTCAAGAACCAGAAATGTGAACTTGGGTATGTCTTCCACCATCAGCTGTGGTACGAGTTCCTAGTCCCTTTGTTCCTTCACTCCCTTTAGTCTTTTATTGCAGTTTATTTGCTATATGTGGGTTAGTCCTATCTCATGCAAGCATCCACTATACCTTGTTCGTCTATTTGGCAGTTTGTTCAGGTCTTGTTGGCTTTATCTTTCTCTTGGTAGCCTTCTTTGGTTGAGAATAGAACTCCAAGATAGGATCCCTCTCCAAAGTTTCCTTTTGGCTGACTATTGACAATAGTGGACCATAGTAATGTAGCTCCACATGTGCCATGGCAAAGTCAAAGTGAATCCTCACTCCATTTTACATGCACCTATGGTCCAGGGCCAAGTACACACCACTACAAAAGGTAAAGATGATGATATGGTTTGAGATTCTCTTGTGAAGAGCAAGGAAAATGTTAGTTTGTGTATTTCAAATTTATAATAGTTTTTTCCATTTGTTTATGTATTGGTTTGCTTTTAATTTTCATTTTCACATTTTTTTTAGTTTGGGGTTTCTTTTGTCATTTTGGAGAGAAGCTCAAAGACACCAGTATAATGTGCAAGAGAGGGCCTTCTGAGAGCAAGGTTTTGAATTTGCAAACGGAACAAAATTTTATTTAGTTGTCCCAAGTTTACAAAAAGGAATTTTTTTCTTTTTCAGGTGGCGTAATATTTTTTCAAATACTACTCATTAATTAGAGGCATGAATCTTTCTCCATGGTAATTAAGCAGTTGGTAAGATCCCCCTAACTACATCTCTTTGAAAATGTATAGGCCTTCCCATATCAGTTCAAACTTCATTCCTATCTTTTGGTGAGCATGAATATGTCTTCGGAGTACCAAGTTCAAATTATCGATCTGGAATGTTCTTGGAAGAACCAGTTTGCTGTGGGCTCCTATCATCTTTGCTTGGAATAGTTCCCAGTTCTGTGGAGCTTGTAAGAACTTCCCCTCTGAACTGTCATGTTTTTCAAGTTTTAGTATCCTATATTCATCTTTATTTATCTTAGTTTTAACTCTACTTTGAGAGAGGGATTTTGTACCTTGAGCGAAAGTACAGCTTTGAACCCTTACACCTGAGCAATCAATTTAGACCACTTTTGTGTTCTTTATGTAGTTTGTAGACCTACAAAGCTTCCGAAAGTTGCTCATGCTAGTGTCTTGTGATTACAATCGATGTCATTTTCAAGATTTGAATAAATGTTTTATTAAAGCCTTTGACTAAACAATTAACTTTGGGGAAATAGATTGCTAAATACCTTCATCCTATCCCATGTCTCCAAAAAATTTTGTTTGTTTTTGTGATTTTGAAGATTATCTTGTTGTCTAAGATTATTCTTCAAGGCACACTGAATCTATAGACAATTTGGGTCTTGAAGATTAGGAAGACCTGGTGTTCCTTGACTTCGCTGAGTGGTATTGCTTCCGCGCATTAAAGGAAGTAATTTGGGATGGCAAAATTAAATTGGTGGCCTCTAAAGGAAGTAGAATCAATATAACCAACTATGTCTGTGCCCCAACACTCGAATGACCATGACGCTGTTGTCGAATTTAGCACATTCAGAGGTTGGTGTAAGATCCACCCATACACCTCGCACTAGTGACATTTCTTTGCAGTCTCCAAGAAATTTATCATCATCATCGGCTAAAAATATCTGTCTTTCTTTTTTAATTTCATTTTTTGTCCTTGACTTGTGTGCATTGCATAGGCCTGGGTGGACATCTTTAATTACGTCTTGAGCTTCAAATTTTCTCAAACATTGTACCCACATCTGGTCGAAGACCTACAGTAGTGCATGTTGTTCACTAGAGTGTAGGATAACGCTCACTGCTTAATTTGATTTGCGGTTCAACTATCGATGGATATATCCCAAACTGTAAAGATATGATGAATACTTTTCACCAATATTCATTTTTATCTTTCTTGATAGCAGTTATTGTTACGTCGAGGTCCATTTTGTGAAGGTTGACCAAGTCTATTCAAGAGAGAACTTATCTTCCTTGTACTAAAATCGGAATGTGCTGCTCATTCAGGTAGTTGAACTCCTTTACCAGCTTTAACAAAGCATCAGCTAACAAGTTCTCTTGCCATAAAATTCTAAAAAGCACAAAATTTAGGATTTATTGCAGTATCTTCATCTAGCAGTAAAAGTACTACTCGAACCTTAACTTTAAGTTTTTTATATTTTCCAACAACTTAGTTAATGATAAGCTAAGAATCCTCATAGATGTTGATGTCCTTGATTTTTGTTAAGATTCCAGTTCTAATCTGGTTATGAGTGCCTGTTGACCTCATTTTTGATGAGGTCTTCCTTTCTTCTTTTTAGTGCTTAGGATCTAGCCTTAGGCTTTTCCTTTGACTATCTTAGAGGACTAGAATTGGGACCCGCCTTTTAGAAATTCAAACCACTTCTAAACTCCCCGCAAACTCCACAAACTTGACTATAGACCCCTAATCACCTAGAGGGTTGAAATCAAATATGGAAGTTTAAAGGATGAGTTCCTATAGGACTCTTTGGCCTTAGGATCGCCTCGGGTGGCTCGGTCCAGTGAAGGGGCCGACATACATTACACTTACACACTACATTTCCACACACTTCCTAAAACCACACCCATACCCAACTTGACCTCCCGACTCATGTAGGTGATTCACATGGATGGTCCTTAACCCCTAAGCCCTCGGCTAAGAGGGTTAGGAACAACATAGTGAATGCCTCAAATGAGTCCTTTCATGGCTCATATGGGCTTGAAATGGCTTCATGGCTCAACCAAAATGATTTCACCCCACCCAAATTCACCCAATCTTCAATTTCCCAAATTTTCAATTTTTGACCCCGGGACCCTACACCTACTAAACCTACCCAAAGCCCTCAAATTACCCAAATTTTTGCAAAATCTCCAAATTACCTAAAATTTTCCAAAATCAATCCCAAACACCTCCACATCACTCAAATTGACTATCCATACCCAAAAATACCAAAAATTCCAAGAAAACCTCCCAATACCCTCCAAATACCCAAAATACCCTTCTTGGCCTAAAAATCCAAAAATTCAGAAAATTCCCAAAAAATTCCAGAAAATCCCAAATATTCCCAATCTCATTTTGTCCAACTACACCATGGGCCAATTTTGTCAATTTACCCTACTTTTTTCAAAACCCCCAAATTGACCCATTTTAACCCAAAGTGGACCCAATGTCAAACCAAACCTACCCAATTGACCCCAATTTTGGTCCAATTCAATTCTAAACTTCAATTCAACATTCCCAATACCAATTTAGACCAAATCCAAGTCCAATTTGATTGACATTTGGATCCAATTTCACTTTGGGCCTTAAAGCCCAAATTTGGACCCATGACCCAAACTTAGCCCAAACTAACCCAATTCAACTCCAATTAACCCCAAATCTTTTCTAAACCTTCCTTAACATCCTCATAAACAAAACACTAACATGATTTGCCCAAGATTTTGACCCAAACCCCACTCAAATTCAATCCAAAATCAAAAAGCCCAATTTTGACCTAAACCCAAATCTAACCCAAATAGGCCCAAACCTCAAAATTAAAACCCAACCAAAGCCAAAAACTCTTTGAAACACTCCCATAAACATTTCTTAACATTTATTTTACATCAATTTCAACCCTAGCCCAACATTGGCCCAAGTTAGCCCAATTTGACCTATATTGGCCCATTTACCAAATAAACCCAAATTCAACCCAATTCAAACCCAAACCACCTTAAATCTATTTCAAATTATTCATGAAACATCCCTAAACCAAAACCAACAACTATTTGGCCCAAACTTCTACAAAAATTCCCATCCATGAACACATCCTTAAACTTAAAAGCCCACTTCCCTTAAACCTTTCTAAAAGCCCATTTCCTTCAAAATTCAAAAGCCCAAATCTACCCTAAAGCCCACATGACATCTCCATTTGTCATCCATTTAATTAAATCCATTACCTAAGTCCTAAAGTCACCATCAAATTATTCCAAATCAAGTTTCATACAAATTTCCATCAAAACATCCAAAATTCTTAAAACCCTTTTCATGAAACAAATCAACCTTTTCCCAAGCCAAATGAAGCCATGAACAAGCCATTCTCAAGCCACATGAAGCCATGAGGGCTTTGACTTGTCATTAGTCCATTTATGGCAAGAAGAGGGGGTTCTTTCTTAAACCTCCTTTAACCTTTTTTACCTTAATCATGTCACACACTAAACCATGTTTAGCCACCTCATCATGGATGGAGACTTCACCATTCCTTCTAAGCCGACCTAAATGATTCCTCAGCTCAAAATCGAGCTTGGAAGGGTGCACCAAGCCCAAAATGGTGAGTTGACCCAAACCAAGCCAAAGTGAGTCTTCTCCCATTCCATTTAAATCAAACTCCTTTACACATGTCAAACCTCGATCGCCTACACTAAACCCCAACTCCCGACCCACCCGACCAAGATGGTGACCATTGCTCAGCCGGCCGGCCACCGAGGCCGCCGGAAAACACCATGGCCGAGAGCTCACATGTGAGCCAACATTGAAATTCTCACTTGCTCGAGCCGCCCCATGCCTAGTGGTCACCATGGCCGATCTTCTCCTCACCGAGCAGCTCGATCCCAAGCCCTAACTCCTCCGAGAGGCCTTCCACCCTCTCCTATTTAAACTCCACCCCTCTCGGCCATGAGAGGAGCCGAAACAAAACCTTAAGGAAACTGCGCCAAAATCACTCCGGCATCACTCTCTACACATAGAGCACACGATCCACGCCGAATTCCACTCAATTCCTTCTAGTCGAGCCCGATTTCGAGCTCAAACTTTAGCCCAAAACCAGGACACTTCTCCACGGTGAGCCAATTCCCAAATTGATTGGCTCTACACCTTCACCGGACCAAGGGAAGGTGTCCACCACCAAAAGCCCCATCTCCAGGGCCACCCGGTTGCTCCAGCCTCCAAGCTTTGTGATCGGGCTTGGTCGAAATCATATCCGGACAATTCACTGGACCGAGAGACTTCATCTGGAGCTTGCTGGGACCTAATCGAAGGTGCAACAACTCTCAGATTGAAGCCACACTTCTCTGAGCCAAGGTATGAGCTAACTCTTCATCCCGAGCTTCTGGAGATTCTTCATTTCGAATGCCTTAGTTTCAATGCATGTTAGCCGTATAGATGTGTTCGTCTCTTCAAGACGAATCCATAGAAGCATAAGAACATGAAAATCCATTGAGAATCGAGTGAGATCTTAGGGATTTAGTGTGGACGGCTCTCGGGTGAGAACACTTGGGGACGATGAACGGATGCCGTCCATTCGATACACGCGTGCACGGACGGCCAGGATTGCGTCGGACCAGGAGACGGTACGAGAACCGCGGGGCCCGGGCTGCTGACTCAGGTGGCGGCGTCGAATGGGAGCGCGACGCGTGTGCGTTCGGAGCTGCCGAGGTTTCGCTGGCGCCGCGTGGATAAATAGATAAATAGGGTATTTTTCTTATTTATTTAATTCCATAAACTTCAAAAATCCATATCTTTGTGTAGAAAAATCACAAAAATAAAATAAAAATACCCCCTTGCTCAGTGAACAGAGGAGAATAATGTGGAAAAGAAATCATTTAATTTCATTAAGTATTTTATTTTTTATGATTTATTTACTCTCTGCATACATTTAATTCTCCATGCATGTATACAATTCACCATGGCATGAGACCATAGGGCTTTTGAAGCCTCTGAACTTGGGAACATTCCCTGAATTTTCCAAGGTCGGAGGCCATCTCTGTGAAAAGTTATTTATTTTTCAAATGCATGTTGCTCGTTTTGAGTATTTTAATTCCAAAAATTAGCATGTTGTGAAATAAATTCTAGAAATATTTGGTGATGTTCCTTATGACCAGAGAACTCTAGGAAAAATAGGACTTGAGTTAATTCACTCAGATTAACCCTAATTGGCTTAAACACCCAAAATAGGTCTTTAATTAATTAGAGTTAACCAGGCATCAAATTGACTTGAAATCAATTCTCCACTGACCTTTAGGATCAGAGGAATCCACCATAAAAATTTGAAGTCAATTGGACTTGGTTAGCCCCACTAATTGGGTTGATTAAGTCACTTAGCCATTTTAAACTTTAAAAATTCATAACTTTTAAAATACTTTTCAAAAATTCACCAAATTGGTTTTGGAGCCTCTCTGATATCAGGGGAATCTAAGAAAATTAAAATTTCAATTTTCTAAAAAAGTTGATTTTTAATAATATTTTAATATTTTTGATAATTAAAAAATAATAAAAATCACAAAAATAATAAAATTCACCAAAATGTCACATTTTGAATTTTAATCACTTAGAAACAAATCCCACATTTTTCCTAGGTCTATTTAGTGAGATATTAAATTTTAAAGCCCTAAGGTAATTTTAAAATTAAAAAAAATGTATTTTCTAGCATTTTCACTAAAATAATTACAATAAATCATAAAAAAAATCAGAAAATTGCAAAATTTGCTTCTCTGGTTTCCTTGATATCAGAGAGATTTTTGAAAAATATAAAATTCATTTTTCAACATTTATTTTATTTTAAAATTAATTAACACTCCAAAACTTAAAATAATTATAATAAAAATAATATAATTCAAAAAATCACCAAAGTTGGTCCAAGTGCTTCTCTGGTCATTAGGAATGTCCCCTAATTTTCTTAAGGACAGAAACTTTCCCTTGGTCATGTTATCAAATTTTCCTTGAAAATCTCTATTTTCCACCAAAAATAATTATATAAATAAATTAAATACAGAAAAATCACATTTTCTCCTCTCATGTCTTTATTGACATATGAGTGAAGTCACATAAAAATTTCAAGTTCATTTGAGTTCAATTTAGTGAGTTATGAAATTATTAAGCTTAAGGGGTAAAATGGTAATTAAACTTTTAACCCTTAATTAAAACTTTAGGTTTAATAAAAAGTCAACAAGTAAAATATTTGATCTTAATCTGATTTGGATGATTGAAATTTAAATAATTAAAGGGTAGAAACCCATTAAATAATTTTAAAATGATTAAACTTTAATTAAATAATAGATTGAATTTGGAAGAATAATAAAATTGGAATTATTAAAATAAGGGATATTTATTAGGAAGAGATTTATTCTTTAATTTAGAAATCCCTAAATTAATCATCTCATTAATATTCAACTCTTAATTAAAATGATAATTCAAATTTAAAATGTTAAAAGACTTAATTAAATTATTAAACTCTTTTGAAATTTCAATTAAAATTAAAAATAAAGTAAATTAAAGATAAATTAAATTAAGATTAAATTAAATTTAATAATTAAATTAAATTAAATTAAATAATTAAATTAAATTAAATTAAACAATAAAATTAAATTAAATTAAACAATTAAATTAAATTAAATTAAATAATTAAATTAAATTAAATTAAATAATTAAATTAAATTAAATTAAAAAATTAAATTAAATTAAATGATTAAATTAAATTAAATAATTAAATTAAATTAAATTAAATTAAATTAAATTAAATAATTAAATTAAATTAAATCAAATCAAATTAATTAAACATCAAATCAAATTAAATTAAATTAAACTAAATATAAAGCAACTTGAACACTATTCCAAATTTAAACCCTTTAACTTAAATCAAATCATTTGAATACTAATTTACCCTTGAAAGCTTTGATTATTATAACTCCTAAATTAAACGTCAAATGAAATGTTACTCCACTCATAGGATATTCAAATGTCCTAGTTCATCGAAAGCAAGTTAACAAGACTTGAAAACCTCGGACGATTGATTCATTTATATAATTAAATTCATTTGTACTTAAAACAATCCTGGAAATATTGAAAAGATGTTTAAGATTCTTCTTAAGCACTTCCTCAATATGATAGGATATTTATAAGAACAATTGAATTTGATTGTCCTTTGATGATGAAAATCGTCCTCAAACAACAAAAAACCCAAAGAACCTAGACGTCATAGGAAATGACTAGCTATAGGATTAGGAATTTGGTAGAAAACCATAACCTTTCCCTTAGCTTTACCTAGGAACTTGCTTAAATATTCTAATTGTGTTTTAAGTGCAGCTTGGGATGACGGGAAGACCCTCCGAGTACGCTTTTATTTTATTGCGATTTACTTTCTTGCAATTTACTTTCTTGCAATTTACTTTATTGCAAATGCATTTTACTTTTCTTGCATGATAAAACAACCGTTGCATGAAAACCCACACCTTTAGGATAAACCCTAAAACCGAAACCAAAACTAAGTTAAAAGTCATTGCAAGATAAAATTCACCGCCACAACATTTCAAAATATAAAACAACTCAAAATTTAATCACAAACGGAACACAAAACTACAATTACAACTAAATTAAAACGTCCTGTTGGATGATCGGGAATACCTCGGATGATGTAACCTACGTGTTGCTAACGGGATTTCCCACGGTCTAAATGAAAGTGTGGAACTCATTCAGTTGAGTTTAGCAAATTCATCCGGACTAAGTGAATCCGATAAAAATAATGATGCCGGAAGGATGGAACCGTGGGATCTTAACCGGTGTCGTTATAATCAACTTTAAGATTTGTTTTAAATAAAACATAAAAAACACACTGGAAATTAAGATTTTCTCTAAACCAAAACACTTTTCTTAACTCCCGATTTATGATTTCTAAAACTAAACCTCCGCAACAACAAGGAGCTCGGAGCATGGTGGGCGGCACGACCATCGTCATCAGCAAAACCCGAGTCTACTTCGAGCAAAACTTTCCTAGAATTAAAACAACCGAGCCATAGGACTTCGAGGTAGCTTGCACTAGTGCAACATAAATCCTCAACTCTTCGTTAGGCATTTGCATTGCAAATTAAGCCCTAACCGGTCTTAGGATTCCGAGGTAGTCGTCCGATACGACAATAAACCCTCACATCTTCTAGGCTATTTGTTTGATTTTATCATACAAATATAAGCCCTAATTAATTGAAATTGGCAAGATTGAAATACTAAATAAACATTAGGACTTTCCTAAATCCAAGCCAAACGATAGGATAGTCGGGAAATTATCGAAGTTCACTTCGAATCAGTGATTTCTCCTACCTTTTTTCCTTTGGATCCACAAAACAAAATGTTCCAAAAATTTGATCCATTCCCTATTGAAACTCCAAAGTTTAATCTTTGAAAACCTTAAACTTTGAAATTCTTGAGAGCAGAATCATTGATTATTATCGAGAGTTTTCTTAGGTGATTCCCGTCACTTAAGATGTAATTAACTATAGGGGCTTGCCCTTATAGGGAATTTTAAAGAACCCGAGTAATATAAACCCTGTTTAATGTTTTCATATTAAGCAGGGAAACTTGTCGGCTTATAAAATTGGTTCGCGGACCAAACGGATGTCACTAATCTTCTAGTTTATTTAATCGAAGCCCCACCATCAAGCGGTGTGTCTATCCTTAGGGATAGATACACGGTTTGTGGTGCGGTGCTCGTTTATATAAACTATTTGGGATGTGAGATCGGTTTAATTTCATATCTTAAAACCTTCAAATTTAAAATTATTTTCAAAATCAAATACTACTTTTCAAATTATTTATTTTAATTAAATTAAAAATTCGCCGACAGATTTCTGTTAGGCGACCCCTCTTCAAAATAAAACACGACCTAAAAATATGCCGACAGGTTGCCTTTACATCAGCTCATTATTTATACATGGCTCTGTCAAGTAGTAAGAGAAGGACAACATCGCTCACTTTAGAGTGATGAAGACCAGCCTTACTCGAGCTTTGTCGTGTACAATTAAATGTGTAATTATCTATCTAGCAATCGAACCTCCGATAAAGTATAATTCCCAACAACGAGGCCATGAACCTTCAACCTCCAAAATCTATTCATCGGGCAGGTCATCGATGAGAAGGGACCCTGCTGATATGAGGAATGCTACTAGAAAGTCCATCAAGATTTTTACTTTGACGACACATATTAGCATGAAAGTTATGTTGCACCAGATCGGTATCATTGCCCTCCTAGCTAGACTTCCAAATAGTGTTGGTCGTGCTATTAGATAATGCAGGGATTGATATAATCGTCACGCTACAAGAAAGCATATAATGTCTAAGCTTTTGAATGGTGAAGATCAGAGCTAAACAATGCTTCTCAATTAGAGGATACCTTATTTTTGTTAGAATTAGAAGATGACTAAACTAGTACAATGCATTTCATCTATTCTTGTCATTGACTTAGGTTAGCAAGCTCTGCAGAAGTCATCTAGAGTCGTACTGTAGAGGATCGAAGGCCTTCCCGAGATGGAGGCATCTAAAATAGGTGGTGTCGTTAAATAATTTTTGATGATTTCAAAAGCATGTTTGTATTTATCATTACACAAGAATTAGGCATCCTTTATGGTTAAGGTAGTAAGCGGTTGCACCTACGCGAATATTAGATATGAAGTGCCTTATATATGCTAACTTTCTGTAAAGGCCATAGTTGGTCAAATTCCTCGAAGGAGGCATATAGAAGACTACTTTAGTCTTAAGGTCAATATTGTTCCCACAATGGCGAGAAATTCTAAGAACTTCCCTGAGGTGGCACCAAAGACACGCTTTAAGGGATTAATCTTAAGATTAAATTGTTGCAATCATTCGGAGATGATTCTCAAATCTTACACATGGTCATCCATTTGTTTGCTCTTAACAACTAAGTCATCAACATAATACTTGACTTGGTTGTGGATGATTTTGCGGAAGATTCGTGTCATAGCCTGCTAATAAGTCGAACTAGCACTCTTAAGTCCAATGGTCATTACCTTATAGCAGTAAATCCCAACGAGTGTTTAAAAGGCTGTGTTTGGTTCATCTTCTAGAGACATTTTAATTTGATTACAACCTGACGATCCATCCTTGAATAAGAAGATCACATGTGCTGACGTAATGACTACCATCAACTCTGGGATTGCTAAGGGGAATTCATCTTTTGGATAGGCTTCAATCAAGTGTTTAAAGTTGAAGCAAATTCAAATCTAGTCATTTTTTTTCTCTAGCACTATGTTAGCTAGCCATGTTGGATATTTTTCTTGTCGGACGAAGATAGAATCTAAGAATTTCTTGACCTCATTATGACTTGTTATTATATTTCTATGTGCATTTTTCTAGGAAAATACTTTATTGGGATTGCAATTTGGTTAATCTTGAGTTTTTGTATTGCTACTTCATGAGTGAGTTCAGACATTTCGTAATAGCTCCAAGTGAAGAAATCCCTTCTTCCTTTTACTATTACATTATTTCTTTTGCTTCGACATCAATAACTATTGAGTAGATGAATGTTGTTCATAGGTCCTCTTCAGTTCCCAAGTACTTCTCTTAGCTCATCTTCTTATGATTTAGTTTCTTATTCAAAATTCTGTGGTGTTTTTTCAATTGGAGGCTCTTCAGAAACATCAGGTGCTTTGACACATTCTATGTCGGGTTTTTCAATAACAACAAGACAAAATTTTGTATCATCCAAAGGTCCTACGATACTAATTTCAACACCCTCGTTTGAATTTGGGCTTTGTTGTTGATTATTTCACAATGTTTCAACGAAATAAGATGGGTTTATTGACCTTTGTTTCTGTATCAACCATGTTGAATGAGTTTCTCAACATAAGGATAATAATGCTCAACAGGAAGTTCCATTAATTTTAACAAATTTGCTTCTTCTAGTTTTAAATTTGTTTCAGAACAAGAAAATGATGACATAAGATGGAACTCAATTGGTTTTGTACTTCTTTGACCACATATCTCTCAATTTTGAGAAAATTAGAGTTAGGTTCATAACCTATAAATAGTGATTAATACTTTCATAAATGGACTCATATTTTTCTTTTCTTCTTCATTCATGAGGGATATTTTGAACTGTAGCTTCTTTTGAGTCACAAGCATTTTATTCTTTTCTCTTTTTCTTCCTTAGAACTGGAGTCCAAGCTGATGTTGTTCTTCAAGGTCTTTTTTATTTCAGCAATTTGGTTTTCTCTCCTGGTCCTCATTCCCGACCTAGACTTCCAATGCATGTTTTGTAGGAGCCTCCTCCCGTCAGTTGCTTGGCAACATGGTTTTCCTTGATTTTATTTTCTTATTCATTGTCTTCTTATTTCATTTTTTCTTATTTTTATCCTTTTCTTCTGCATTCACTACCATGTCCCTAGAGAAAACTGTCTTCTTTAGTGGGCCATAGTAGGCAACATCTTCATGTATGACGATCTCGTGCATCGACAACGATTGCAGATCATCTTTAATACAACATTGTTGTCCTTCATATAGGTATTTAATGCATTATTCCAATGACGAGGGAACCATCATATATTCATCGAGCCACGGTCGGCCAAGCAAGGCATTAAATGATGTCTTATAATATATGACATGGAAATTTTCCATTATTACCAAATCATCAATTTTTAGAGGTAATATGATTGAACCCACTTTTCTGTCTCCTTTTTTATTGAAGCAGTGTAGCTTCATCTTGGTTGTCATTAGCCTACGAACATTGTGTCCAAATATGCAATTGTTCTCAAGTTAATAATATTAACTAAAGCACTAGGGTTGATAAGCACCCTTGAGCGTGGAATTGACAATGTTCATCGAGATGTACAGTAGGCGGTTGTGTTCAGTTGTGCCCAATAATAAATCATCAGTGGAGAATGTGACCTTGTTAAATCTGTCCAACAAATAAGCCTTGTATGTGGAAATACTAAAAAGTTGAGCCAAGTAAATCGTAAGATACAAGAGAGCTTTTACTAATGATTGCCACATTTCATTGGAGAGGATCAGGGCATCATGTATGTTAAATTTTTCTGATAGTTACTTAAATTGGACTAAGATTTTGTAGTTCACCATGTTGAGAGAGTTATCAGTGTTCTCTTGAATTAGTCTTTCTTGTGTTGACAAAATCGTTTCCTTGGTCATAACCACTTACTGTTGTTTTTTTCTTTTGGAGTTTTTTTTGGAGATAGAACTTTCTCAACCCCCATATTTACTTCAGTTATTTGTTCTTGTATTTTGTGTCAAACTGCAGTTTCTTTATGAGCACTTCATCCATATCTTCTTTCTCTGACTTTGATGATTCCAGATTTCTAGAAATCATTACTCCTTACAAATTAAGAATATCAACATCATCATTAATTTCTTTATCGCCATTGTCTTTATAGTTTTCATCTTGCTTTTTTGTTGGACCAATCGAGATTGTGTACAGTTTGAGAATTTTCAATGAGATCAAAATCGAATTATTTGTTGACGAAGGCGTCGTAACCGGAATAGACAAGATGTAATTGAAATTAAAAATCTCTGCATTAACCGTCCCCAAGGAGATAAAGAAAAAGTAATATAAAGTAAATGGATTGAGGGACTTCTCCCCAAAAACTGAGAAAACCAATCTAGGAGAATAAGAAGGAATAGGAGGTACAAAAGGAATAAAATCTTCTACACTACAAGGGTCCCTAATCCTCTCAACTTCACCTTTATTTTTCTTGATTTTTTTTCTTTCCATGGAAGTGTGGGATTTAAAGTTGATGTTGAGGCTAAATCAACATGCATTATTTTGAGGAAATTTTTGAAAGAATTTTTCCATGACACACTTCACCCATCTTTATCTTTGTAGGGGTTGACAGAAACAAATTCATTGGCCTAGATTAGATTAATAAAACCCTTCTCGTGCTCTTTCAACTATTGCTTCAGGATAACTATGTTTCTTACCATGAAGTTGTATTCCAACAAAACCTTGAAGAAGAAGGAATCTTCAATCTTGTGTTTGAGCATCCTATGGTAGGCACAATAGTTGGGCTGATCTTTCATATCAACTTCCCCTTACCTTCTGCCTTCTGAAAATTATAATTTTGGTATCTTCAGTAGCCTACAAAATAACTTGGTCGCAGCCTCCATTTTGAATGGATACTTTTTATTCATTCATTTGTCCATTGATTTAGTTTTTTTTCCTCTGTTGAGTCGATTGTTGAAATCTCATCAGCAATGACTACTATAACTGTGACGTGTTGGCATACTATCGCTGCCTTTTCTGCTCATGCCACACTAGCATGGATTTTCTGCCCCTTTTCGCTATCAAGGCATTTATTGATTTTTTCCTCAAATATCTTGATTGGCCTTGGTTTTTCTGTCTTTTCTAATGCACTCAGCTTTTTTTTATCTCACTTTTGTTAAGGTCTTATCTTTCTTCTTTAGAAGCCTAGCGTCAAGCCATAGGACTTTTTTGCTGACTATCCCGAAAAACTAGTGATGGAACCATATCCCATTAGAAATTCTAAACATTTCTTTACTCCTCTTAGAGTTCCACAAGTTTTGTCCTAACCTTTTGCACTTAGTAGGATTAAACCAAGCATGAGAGAGATCAAGAAGGGTCTTCGTAGGATTGTCTGGCGTTAGGGTTAGCCTAGGTGTTGTGGACTTAGTCAGCCATACACTCACACACCTGAACCCTTCACTCTCACTCACAACCTCAAACCCTAAACCAATCATTCTTAGCTTGGTTCCCCATTCTTTTGGAAACTCATGTGGGTGGTCCCTTAAATCCTTAGTGCTAGGCTAGGGTATGGCTAGAGCCAACACTTAAAGGATCTAAAATGGCATCTACTTTGGTCTCATGGCTCAAAAGGGGTACTTTTATAATTAACGTCCTCAATTAATCACAATTTTGACAAAACCCCCACTTTTAACTTTTTAGCCCCGAACTTCCCAAAATTATAAAAATGCCCCTTAAACCCTAACTTTCCCAAAGTTGCCCAAATTCTTAAATTTCCATAAAAATCATTTCAAATCATTCCAAACCACTCAAATTGCCTAAAATACTCCAAAATACTCAAAATTCCAAAAATACCCCCAAACTTGCCAAAATTACCAAAATACCCATCTTGCCCAAAAAATTCCCAAAAACTTCGAATTCACTTCAAATATCCCCAAAATCAATTTGAATCATCCAATATCTTAAATTTCACCCAAATCTACCAAAATTGGCCAAATTTCCTAAATTGCCCTTTAGTGCTCAAATTCCTCAAATCACACACAATTTCCATCAAATTGATTTCAAATTATCCCAATTTCAATCCCAAATGAATTTTCATCATGTCCAAACCTAATTTAAACCAAATCTTAGAAAATTGAATCCAATTTTAAACCTTAAATCTAAGCCCAAATGAATTGCACCAATTTGACCCTACCCCTAAATTCCATCAAATTGAACATCATAAATAATCCAATTTCCTTGATTTTGAATCCCAAACTCTTCATAACACACTCCTAAACCAAATTGAACCTCAGATTGGCCTAAACCCAAACTCAAACTAAACTTAAATACAACATAAGTCAAAATCCCCAATTTTTCCTAAAAATAAAAAATTCACTGAATTAAACTTCATGCCCACTCAATCTCAACCCAATAGATAACCAAATGCCTCATGACATTACTCTACACAAGACTAAAAATTTATTTATTCTAAATCTAAACTCTATCCAAGTCCAAACCTAGGTTCAATTCCAAGTCATAATCTTGAACCTAAACCCCAAACTCACAATAAACAACTTGATCCAGCCCAACTCTGTCCACCACACCCACCTTTTGAGCCCATAGACCCAACCTACATACACCTAGCCCACCCTAGTTGAGTCATAGATTGAGGGTTTCTAGATTTGGAGAATCTCTTCCCATGTTTGGCTGAGTGACCTAAACTTGTGATCACATGATTAAACCTCCATCTTGATCACAACTCTGGCCTCCCTACAACATGTAGCCACCAGCCCTGCCTTGGTCGGCCGGTCTAGTCGTCGGAAAGCCCAAAACTGAGAGAGGCTTCCCCATGAATTCAACCCAATTGCACCCATCCAACGGGGCTCACCCCCATTGGTCACTTGCATCGTTCTGCCCTCCACCTAATCTCCACTTTGCACCCACTAGCCAGCCCAATTTGCCACCCCTTCCTCTTCTATTTCATCACCATCACCTCAAGACCAAGAATAGAGAGCATAAAAAATCTAAATGAAACTTTGCAAATATTCTACCAGATATCCTAGCAGCCTAGAGAAGATCATCCCCACTATTTTCCATCCCCCATTCCCCCTGCTTGAGGTTAATTTTTTAGCTAAATAATAGAGCATTTTCATGGTCATCACCCCAAAACTCACAAATTCCCAATTTGAACTGCCCCTTAGCTTGCACATACTAAACGAGGAAGTTCCCCACCAAAGTCCCCATCCCTAGAGCCCTTTGCATCAAACTTTTACCTAAACCGTGCCACCTGCTGAACGAACTCCTACATAGCTCCTACACTTACTTGAACCAACACTTGGAGGAGGTGCACCAGTTCAAAATGAAGCTTCTAAAACATTTCAATCGAGGCTAAACATCTTGGACAAAGTATTAGACCATTTTCCATGAATCTGAGCATGGTTCGGGCTTTTATGAAGAAAATTTTAATTTCATGCTTGATTAGCCGTATGGATATTTTTGTATATATTAGATGAAAGTTTAGGAACAAACCCCGTGTGATCTGGTTAAGTATCGAATAAGATATTTGGTCGAGAAGGTGGAAGTTATGGGTTAGGCCAGTTGGAGACGAAGACATGCAGTCATTAGATCTCACGTGTATCGAGTGGATGGATCAGATAAAGCTAGATGAAGGAATGGTACGTAAACTTGGAGCTCCATGACAGTTGATGAAAAAAAACGATGTTGAATGGGAGCGCGTTGCGTAGGAACTGGGAGTCATCTTAGGTTTGCGTGGCAGCAGCGAGGATAAGTAGAAAAATGGGCATTTTTCTATTTAATTCAATTTAAAAATTTTAAAAATCATAACTTGGTGTAGAAAAATCATAAAAATAAAATAAAAATACCCAAGTGCTTAATGAATAGTGGAGAAAATTATTAACAAAAAATCAGAAATATTTTCTTTATATATATATTTTAAAATTAATTAAATGCTTAGAAAATTGTCTTATTTTAAAAATTTAAATAAAAAATGAGAAAAATGTGAAATTTTGGGGGCTCATTCCTCTCATGATTTAGGATGTTCTCTAATTGTTTTATATTTAGAGAACATCTTTAATGTAGGAAACCCTAATTTTAAGGTAAATCACAACTATTTGCTTCAAATAATCATACAAAATAAAATAAAATTAGAAAATTATGAAAATAGTTTGATGAATTCACTGTGGTCCAAGAAATCAACGAAAAATCAAATTTGAATTTTTAAATATAAAACCTATTTTTTGATATTAAAATTAAGAAAAATATTAAAAATTAGAAAAAAACTGAATAATTCAAATAATCACCAAATTGTGCAAAATTAAAGCTCACCATTTCATGCGGCTCCTGTAAAAATCCTAAGGTCATTAAAATTATTTTTGACATAAAAAATGTTTTTCTATGTAAATATGAATTTTGATTAAAGAATTATATAAATTAAAATAATAAATTAGAAAAATATGAAAAGTGGTTTGAGGTGTTCCTTATGACTAGGAACACTTAATAAAAATGAATTTTGAGTTAAAACAATTACTTTATTTTTAACTTATTGTTCCACTTAAAAGATTATCAAAAATAAAATAAAAATGTGTAAAATATAAATAATTTTCTCTGAGTTCCTTGAGGTCAGAAAGATTTATGAAAAAAACAAAAGAGAATTTTAATAATAAAAAATGTATATTTCCTATTCATTTATTCCTTAAAATTCTCATTTAATAATTATAAAAATTAAAATATAATTCAAAAAACTCAATAAAAATGTTTCTAGTGGTCCACTGACCTAATATTAGCTTTAATAATTTTCTTAAGTACAAGAGATTTCTTTTACTTAGTTATTTTAATTATCATTAAAAAAATTTTAATTTAAAATTAAAAATTATTATTAAAATTAAATAAAAATTATAAAATACATGATCTCTCCTCTAATGTTCTAATTAAGCCATGAGTAGGGTAACAAAGAATCCTTAATATCATTTGATTTGAATTTAAAAGATTATGAAGTGAAAAGTTGTTAAGGGCAAAATGAAAATTATGGAATTTTGAGTTCTAATTAAAACTTAGGATTAACTAAAGTGTAAATGGGCAAAATTGATCTTAATTAATTATCTTGGATGATTGAAATACAAAGGGTTTAAGTGGTAGAAACCAATCAATCTTCATTTACAATAAGGGTAAAATTGTAATTTCCAAAATTATTTTGACTTGGAAGTTAATCTAATTGGATGATTCTAGAACAATGGGATTGTATTAGGGAGATAATAATTCACTAATTAAAAGCCATAATCAGTGATCAAATGTCAAGTAGAATCTTTCGATAAAAGTTAAAACCATTTAATCCAACATTTCTAATAAGTATGAAATTTAAACATTAAATATTATGGCCTTAGTAGTGAGTTATGCTTAACTGGCTTGCTTAATGAGGTTTATAAAATGAAGCATGACTAATCTTCAATTTTCTTAAGACACTACAAGCCCAATTTTTTTTGGAGGAGGAAGAGTTCTTAATAATCCAAATTGCTCGTAAGGGCGTCCACCCACATAATAATTAAGTAAAACGTCAAGTGAATACTTAGTTATTCCTCTTACGAGATGATTAAAATATTAAGGTTCATTTAGCACAAGTTAAAATATTATCATTAAATTTAAATTTAACTTTGAATGAATGATTTATCAACATAATAAGTTCAAAAGAACTCAAAATTATTCAAAGGATTTTAAAAGCTGTTTAGGGTTATGCCCCTATCACTTTTATGAGCTTTTGTATGTTTTGAAGGAAAATTGAACTTATTATATTTTGATTAAGAATGTCAACGTTAAAATTTTTAGGGATCCGAGACCCTTTAATTCATCTAAATCAATATAAATGCCCTAAACCACTTATCCTACATTTGCAACCCAATGCTCGAGGACATAAGTCTTCCCTACGGTATTTAAGTCCTTGTAAAAGATTGGGGATTTTTTTTTGTCACATATGGATCATCATACATTTATAAGTCTGAGGTCTAGGTGGCTAGGGAGATGATGATAACGCTAATGTGTGTTAAAATGAGGGATACGAGACGATGTGGAATTTTAGAATAGTATCTCCTACCTCAAGAACCTTCAATAACGGAGAGAAAAGGCCCAATCATACTATTCACTGAACATTGGTGGGATTATTTCTCCTGACGCTCTTAGGTTATCAATAGTTCTAGCTTGATTAGTGTGACTAACCAGTGGACTACACTACTATATTAAGGTAAAACAAAAGTTCCTTTTGCTTGTAAAAACAAGCTCTACATCAAAACTTTCAAATGAAAATAAAAGAATTTTGATGAAAATTTTGTAAAGGTCCATGTTTACTCATTTGGATCAAAGTTAAGACTACCCTCTGTTGATCATCGGGTTGGTAGCTCCTTCCCAAGGGCAAGCACATAGTTCAGCTCTGAGCCCTAACCTTTCCTAAACTCTTATACCTAGACTTGGTCTTCCATATGTGACTACGGGTTTTCTTTTACTTGCTCGTGTTTCTTGCGATGAAGTTTTATACTTTTTTAGTACTGCATTTTTGCTTACTAAGCTTACGTACATTCCTTCAATTTATTTAAATTTCCTGTAAAATATATTTTACCTTATTGAACTAACCATGCAGCGTAGCAGAAGCTCATGTACACATTTTACAGTTTATTTAAAGCATTTTACTTTATTGCACCTTACTTTTTTAGCACCTTTTATTTATCTAAATTTATTTTACAATGCATGCATGTAGGACCAAACAAATGGAATAAAATATGTTTTCAAAATTAAAATAAACTTTTAAAACTAGTGAACACCCTTAATACACTCTTTTTAATTTATGAGGATCCCCGGATGAGGTAACTTACTGTTGCTAATGAGAATTCTCCAGTCTGAGTGAACATAAAACCTTGTTTAGGCTAAGTAAAATCAAAAGAAAATAGTGATATCAAAATAATGGAATCATGAGATCCTAACCAGTGTCACTCTAATTAATTTAAAATTCCTACAAATAAAACACTTCAACAAAAACAAAACAGAACAATGAAACATGCATGGTAAAACCTTTTGATACATAGAATTTAGGACTTCTACTTCAATGAGGAGCTTCGAGCTAACACTGCGGGCAGTATGACGAGGACCTGTAGGGGGACACCTTCGAGAGACCAAACTAGTCTATAACAGCAATTCCCTTCCATGTTTAAACAACAAGCTATAGGACTTCGAGGTTGTCTATCTAGTGTGACATAAATCCTAAACCTATCGTTTAGGCTTTTGTAAAACCATTTTGTGTAATATAAGCTCTAACTCAACGTAGGATTCTTTGGTTATCTTTCAATAAGACATAAATCTTTCTATCTCTAAGGCTATTTGTATGATTGACATCATGCAAATGTAAGCCTTAAATAATAAATATGGCAGGATGGAATATTAAATATTATCTCTTCAAAATTGAAGCCAAGCCATAGGACAGTTTAGAAAATCACCGAGGTTCTCCTCAGAATCCGTGACATCCCATACTTTTTTCTTCCTTTGCATTCCATTATAACTGCTCTAATTTGATCCCTTTCCATTTTAAAATCATATGTCCAACCTTGAAAATCCAATACCTTGAAATTCTTGAGGATGATACCTCTCATCTAAATCTAGAGTTTTCTTAAGTGACTTTATTCATTTTTGATGTAATTAATTATAGGGGCTTGCCCTTATAAGCAACTTTAAGAACCCAGCTTAATATAAACCCTATCTAATAATTTATGTTAGATAGCGGAACCTGTCGGTGAACACAATGATTTTTCAGACTAAAATAGATGTCATAAATTCTATAGTTTATTTATTCGAGCTTCATCATCAAACAACATGTCTCCTCCTTGAGATAGATGCATGGCTTGCGGTGTAGTGCTCATTTTTTAAACAGTTAAATATGTGAGATCACTTTGGTCTACTATTTTCAAAACAAAAAATTGCTTTTCAAAATTATATTTACATATATTAAATTAAAAATATTTTCAAGGCAACTAACAGCCTTCCATTTTGGATACCAACATTGTTTTTACTATTTATGGAGACTAGCAGCTTTACTGAGTAATTCTAAATATTTTTATCGTGAATCCCTTAAGCATGAATGCGATTGTTCCATTTATACTTTTAAGCACAATTTCAATGTTATGTTATTCCTAGAGTTTTGGTTCACATTTCATGTTGAGATTTCTCCATCGAAAGATGTAGGTAGTCTACGAGAGTCTCCCATGGTTTCTATTCATTCTACTACTAGGTTGATGCACTGAAAATATATACAGTTTTTGCTATCTAATTTTACTCATATTTGGTGATAATGCACTTTAAAGAAAGGTACTTTTCATGATTTGTTGCAGGTATGATCATTTTAGGTGATTGGAGTGAAAAGAAGCATAAAGGAACGAATCTGAAGCAAAAAGGAGTAAAAAGGAGAAAAATGATGGAAAAAGTATTATGACGTCGCCGGCGCCCAAATCCAGAGAGCACAGAATTAATTGGCACAATAAAGTGCTGCCGGCGCCCGAAGTTGGTTCAATTCAAATTTGAAGAGTTTTGGGTACTTTTTGAAGGGATGCCTATGGAAACTCTTGGGAATTCATCCCTATCTTATAAGTAACTATTTTGGACAAAAATGGTGTGCTTCTTTAGTGGTTTTAGAGTAGTTTTAGTGAGAGTGAAGTATTAGGGTTTAGGAGAAGAGAGTGTAGAGTGAGGATTTGAGAGGGACTTTTCTCTAAGGAGGGGAGGAGAAGAGGTAAAGTGAGAAATTACTTCTTCCTTTCCATTCTAAAGATAGAATCAAAAGTTGTAAAGAAGAAGAGAAGAGGATTCAAAGGAACTTCAAGGGAATTTCATAGGGAAAGAGAAAGAGATAAGTTGTATTTTATTTTGTCATTTGTATAACTTTTCTTTTATATATAAAATCCATGTTTCATTATATCTTCTCCATGAATTATGGCTAGTTTCCTTGTCTTTCTTCTTGCATAAGAGATGTTATGATGGATTGATGTGGATTTGATGTGCTTTTAATGTGATGAAGAAATTGTGATGGTTTTTCATTTAGAACTTAATTTACTTTCGATCTGGCCAATTGAAATGTTAAAATATGTTATTGAACATTAAGTTTGAACGGATTTAATGTCCTACAACAATAATGAAATATCCATTCAATTTCCATGGATGAATTGCGTAGTTCATGGGAATTCAGTGCGAATAAATAGAAAAATATGTTTTGATGGACTTCAATGTGGAGATTTCAGGGTGACAGATTGAAATCCCCTAATTGGTTCTAAGATTAGTAACTAAATATCAATGGTTAGCCTTAGAGAGAAGGGTGAGTGGGAGATCCGAAGTTCAAGCTGGTATCCTCCCAGCCTAGCCTTAGAGTTAGAGACTAAAGTTAGAATATGTCAATGTTCTTTTCTACTTAGAAGAGGGGGGTACTCTTTTAAGGGTAAAGAATCATCTATGCTCCTATTTGATACAATAATATAAATATTTGTTCCATATCAATCCGCACATCATATTCACCTTGCAAGAGGAAAGATACTTTCTTATATATTAAACACCTTTCAAAAACTTAATTTAGTGTGTCTATTAGTTAATTCTGTCTTTAAAATGGTTATAAGTATTTGTAGTTTAGTTAACTGTTGTTGTTTTCTGCATAGTGTTAGTAGGAGTTTGTAAATGTTATTTAAATATAAGATTTTAGTGCCATCTTACTTTTCTTGGGATCACTTTCTTAAAACTTTGAACTTCCCTATAGGATCGATAACTAGGACTCCATTAGAGACCTGAATTACTTGATACGATACGTATACTTGCGATGAATGCTTGGACTTATTAAAATCATTAAAATATATAATTTTGAGTTCATAAATTCTTGCAATATAAGTCCCGTGCATCAAGTTTTTGGCGATGTTGCCGGGGAAGGTAACGGAGTTAGGAAAGAAAAGTAGCTAACTAAGAAGAAAGTAGGAAGGAGTTTATTAATAATATAGTAGTAAAAAAAAAAAAGAAAACCTTTATTTAGTAGTATGTAATTGTGTGTTTGTTCATCTTTATTAGAGTATTTGTCTTTGTATATGCGCAGTAGCAGATCTATAGGTTTAGTGCCTTACGATTTGGAGTTAGAGCGTACTGTCAGAAAAATTAGAAAACAACAGAAACAAATTGAAAATCCCTGCAAAATGGCGAATATTCAAGATAATCAGAGAAATGAAATTTGAAATTTGCCAAGACCTTTAAAAGATTATGATGACACAACAGCAGATGAAATCCTGATGTTGCTGCTAATTCATTTGAACTTAAACCAACTATTATCCAAATGGTACCAAACAATCAATTTGCTGGAACACCTAATGAGGATCTAAATTTACATCTTGCTAGTTTTTTAGAACTTTGTGCTACTTTTAAATATGATGGAGTTTCTAATGACGCTGTCAAACTTAGATTTTTCCTTTTTCATTAAGGGATAAAGCTAAGGCGTGGTAAAATTCGTTAGCACCTGGATCTATTAGAACTTGGGGAGAATTAACTCAAAAGTTTCTATCAGAATATTTCCCTCCATCAAATACTGTTAAACTAAGAATTGATATTACATCTTTTTGTCAGTTTGAAGGAGAGTCAATATATGAAGCTTGGGAGAGATTTAAAGATCTTCTTAGGAAGTGCCCACATCATGGTTTACCAAATTAGTTAATAATTCAAATATTTTATAATGGATTAGTGGGATCATTTAGATCTATTATAGATGCTGTTGCTGGTGAATCATTAATGTCAAAACCTTTTGATGAAGCATACGCATTAATTGACGAAATGGCTACCAATAATTTTTCAATGGCCCTCTGAACGGGTAAATCCTAAGAGAGTAGCTTGTGTTCATGATTCAGATATGATGACTATGGTAGTTTCTCAAATTGCATCCCTTTCAAAGAAAATAGATCAATATGGAATGAATTATTCTCAACCACCTCAAGTGTTAGAGGAAAACTCATTTGGACAGATAACATAATCTCAAACACTGTACGAGACCTTAAAAGTTATTAATAGAATTAACAATCCTTATACGATTTATTATAATCCTGGTTAGAAGAATCACCAAACTTCAATTGGAATAATAATAATGCTAATGTTAACCTGCATTGGGCTAACAATTCTATGAATCCAATTGGAAATTCGAATAATCAAGGAAATTCTAATTTTAGACCATCTTATCCCCTTGGATTTAATAGTAACCCACAATTTAAGGATAAGAAGTTTTCTACTGAAGAAATGATTCTGAATATGGGAAATCAATTACAAGCTTAAGGTGTTACTATGAAGAATGTTGAAAATCAATTAGGACATATTTTCACTGCACTTAATAATAGTCCTTCTAGAACACTTCCAAGTAATGTGGAGATCAATCCAAAAGATCAAAACAAGGAACAACTTAAGGCTATTCAATTAAGGAGTGGAAAAGAATTAGAAACTAAAGTGCAAAAAGAATTTAAAATAGAAAAGGAGAAGGTAGATACTGAAAAAGGTTCAAACAAGATTTATCCAAACTTGGATTATCCTCTTGATCCAATGAAGATAACTGTTGAAAAGCCAACACCTCCATCTCCTCAAAGATTAAGGAAACAAAACAGAGATAACAGATTTGGAAAATTTTTGGAGATCCTTAAGAAATTAACGATTAATATTCCTTTTGTTGAAGCTTTGGAACAGATGCCTGAGTATGCTAAGTTTATGAAGGATATTCTGAGAAAGAAAAGAAAGTTTACAGATCATGAAACTGTTGCACTTAGTGGAGTGTACTGTAATAATTCAGTAGAAGCTTCTAGAAAAACTTAAAGACCCTGGTAGTTTTACTATTCCGTGTGCTATTGGTGAAACCTTTTTTGGAAAAGCTTTATGTGATATGGGAGTAAGTATTAATCTTATGCCTTTATCGACTTTCAAAAGGATATCAATAGGAGAAATTTCTCCTACATCTGTGACTCTTCAGTTGGTCGATCGTTCCATTACTTATCCTAAAGGAGTGGTGGAAGATGTGTTAGTGAAAGTGGATAAATTTATCTTTCCCATGGATTTTATTGTACTTGATATGGTGGAAGATAAAGAAATTCCAATCATTTTGGGAAGACCATTCCTTGCTACTGGAAGAGCAGTAATTGATGTTCAAAAACGAGAATTAACTATGAGAGTTAATGATCAAGAGGTAACATTTAATATTTTAAAATCTATGAAGTATCCCTTAGTGGAAAAAGATAATGAATGTTTTAGAATGGAGGTCTGTGATTACTTGAGAAACGATCATTTTAAAAATATATTTGAAAAAGAAGAAGAATATAAAAATATGTTTGAAGAAGAAAGTGAAGATGAAGTAAATTCAGATAATGAGAAGAATGAAGATTTGGAGTATGTTCAGGAGAGATTCGAAATATTAGACACTATGGAAGGTGGAGATAAAAGCTTAATTCCATCTATCATAAACCTCATAAACTTGAAATGAAAATTCTCCTTAATTGATCTAACTAAAAAATACCCATATTTATGCCTTATTTATGATTCAATTCTTAAGAAAATTATGCTTTAATGAAAGGAATTTTCATGTTTTTTGATGTAGATGATTAAAAAAGAGTCCAAGAAAGAAAAAGAAGGAAAAAGGAGATAAATGGTGCAAAAATGGAGTTTATGGAGCAAAATATTGGAATTATTGACCTGGCACCTAGGCGCCAAAATCTAGTGCCTAAAACCCAGCTCGATACAGACACTGTTAAGATTTTTTGATGATTTTGGGCTGTTATTTTGATGGAGTTAAGCGGTTATTGGAGCATCTAGAAGACTGGAAGTTACTTCTAATATATAGAACATATGATACAATGCATTTGAACACAAGTAAATGGTTTTAATCATGAAGAGGTGTGATCCAAAGTGAAAAGGTACGAAGACCGGGACATGGAGTCTGGCGCCTAGGCACCAGATCCCGGCGCCTTGGCGTGACAATTACCTTCTAGAAGATGCATTGAATTTGGATGAATTTTGAAGGGGTGCCTTAAGCAACCCCTAGTCAAATTCAGAGCTCTATAAATAGGAGCTCATTCTACAGAGAAAATTGCCCCTTTTAGCACCTTCTCTTCCCCCTCTAGTTACTTAGTTTTTTTAGTCTCTCCCACACTTAAGGTGCCACTTTACTTTGTATCTAATGAGTTTATTTTGAGTATTTATTGTTTGTTGTTGTTGTTGGAGTCTTTCATCATTACTTTCGAGTCAGTAGAAGTCAGCGGATCACTTAAAGGAACACTTCAGATAAGTATTTGTACCTTGGTTCAAAGTTTTATAAATATGTTTTGTTGTGTGATTTCAATGTGTTCTGAGTAGTTAGTTATCTTTCTCCTTTAAACTATGAAAAAATAATTAATTAAATAAATTTTGTAGGTGAATTAAATTTAAAATATTTAAAACAATGTGATGATAATAATACTTGATCTTAGTTTACTTTTTAAATTGGCCATTTAAATTGTTAAAACCTGTTGAAGAGTTTTGAGACCTATCCGGAGATAAATTCTTAACTAGTAGATATCACATGAATCCTTATGTAGTCGAAGGCTTTATGCGGGTTATTCAAGGTCTAGTGCAAATAAATAAGAAGATATTATTTATTGGGCGTAAAATTAAATAGTTTTTAGAGTGACAGACTAAATTCTAATAATTTGGTTTATAGAAAGGGAACGAGTCACTAGTAGGGCCGACCATAGCCACCCTTGGACATCTAATATTGTGAGCCTAGGTTAACCCATTCTACTAATAAAACATCCTGAACTGATCTATAGATTAGTCAATGTTCTTTTCACCTTGACCAAAGGGTAAAGAATAGGAATGTTTCTATTTGGCACAATACCATAATCTAAATTTCCTACGGAAGATAATTATTCTAAAAATCTTGGATTAGGTGAAAAGGTGAAAGTCATTTTTATACTTGCATTGAATTTTAATTACTGCTTACTTTACTTTATTACTACTTACTGCTTACTTGCTTATTTTAAAAATTGTTAGTAAATTAAATTTGAATATATATATATATATATATATATATATATATATATATATATATCTATTACTTTTAATTTGAAAAATTCCAAAATATTTATTACATTTCTTACTTTTTATAAAAACACTATCCCCGTGGGACCGATAACAAGAACTCGACTAGAGCACTGTACTACTTGAACGATACGTATACTTGAGTTTAAAATTGTGACTTCTATAATAATTATTATAAAATCTAAATATAAATTCATAAGCAAAAGTAAACATCGCACGTCAAGTTTTTGAAGCCATTTGTGAGGAATTAAATATTCTAAAAAGTGGTATAAAATTCTTGTAATTAAAAGCATATATAAAGACGCATCGCAACAAGTTTTTGACCACCGTTGTTGGGGATCGAATAGAATAAAAGTAAAAAAGAAAGATAAGAAAAACAAACAAACAAAAAAAAACAAAACAAAAACAAAACAGAAATATTTTAAATTTTATGCGTAGTTCTGGATCTGAAGGATTACTACCTTTCGATTCTGAATTAGAAAGAACAATTAAAAGAATTAAAAAGGAAAAAAAATTTCAAAAAATTTAGAAATGGCTAACATACATAAAAATAATTAAAATCCACTCAAAATTAATGAAAACAAAATATTTATAAACCATTAAGGGAATATGCAAACCCTACAACTAATGAACTCCATGTTAGTATTCAAATGTCAGTTGTAGATGCTAATTCTTTTGAGCTTAAACCTTCTATTATTCAAATGTTTCAAAATAATCAATTTGGAGGAACACCTAATGAGGATCCAAATTTACACCTTGCTAGTTTTTTAGACTTTGTGTTACCTTTAAATATAATAATGTTTCTCATGATGCTATTAGGCTTAGACTCTTTCCTTTTTCCTTAAAAGATAAAGCAAAGATGTGGCTTAATTCATTAGTAACTTATTCTATTAAAACTTTGTCAGATATGGCACAAAAATTCCTTGATAATTATTTTCCTCCTTTTAAAACTACTAAATTAAGAAATGATATTACTTCATTTACGCAATTTGATGGAGAAACATTTTATGAAGATTGGGAAAGATTTAAAGAACTATTAAGAAAATGTCCTCATCATGCTTTACCAGATTGGTTAATCATTCAAACATTTTATAATGGACTTATTGGATCACTTAGATCTATTATTAATGCTACTACTGGTGGTTCTTTAATGGCTAAGACATTTGAAGAAGCTTATACCTTAATTGAAGAAATGGCTAATAATAATTTTCAATGGTCTTCTAAAAGGGTTAATCCTAAAAGAATGTCAAGTATTCATGTCAATAAAGCCTTTTCTATTTTAGCTTCACAAGTGGCTGTGATATCTAAAAAATTAGATAATTTTGCTATTAACAAATCGCATGTAAGTAATGATAATTCTGCAAATTTTGATCATTCTCAAACAATGGAAACTTTGCAAGTTATTGCTAGTAAAACTAATAACCCTTATTCAAATTATTATAATGTTGGTTGAAAAAATCATCTTAAATTTAATTGGAATAATGGACATCAACAATGGAGTAATAATCAAGTTAATTCAATTTGGAACAATCAAGGAAATTTAAACTTTAGACCAACTTACCCTCCTCGTTATAATAATCAGCAGAAAAGTTGTCTATAGAAGAATTAATCTTGCAACTATGCAATCAGTTACAAAGTCAAAACACTGATATTCGTAATATTAAGAATCAGATGGGTCAAATTGCTAATTTTATTAATTACAGACCTCAAGGAACACTACCTAGCAATGTTGAAATTAATCTTAAAGAATATGGAAAAGAACATGAACAAGCAAAAGCTATACAACTCAGAAGTGGAAAGGAATTAAAAGAGAAAACACGTAATGAGATTGAAAAAGAGAAAGTAGTTGAAGAGATTGAAAAACCTAAAGATACCCTTTCTCTAAGTAAAGATCAGAATATAGTACCTATTGAAATGGAAGTTGAAAGACCACCACTACCTTTTCCATAAAGACTAAAACAACAGAAACTTACCATCAACATTCTTTTTGCTGAAGCTTTGGAGCAAATGCCAAGCTATGCAAAATTTATGAAGGAAATTTTAAGCAAGAAGAGAAAATTTGAAGCTTATGAAACTGTTGCATTAAGTGAAGAATGTATTGCAATAATTCAGAAGAAATTACCTCAGAAACTTAAAGATCCTGAATGTTTCACTATACCATGTGTTATTGGGGAAAAATTTGTTGAAAAGCCTTATGTCAAGTATTAATCTCATGCCATTTTCAATCTTTCAAAGGTTATATTTAGGAGAGATTTCTCCTACAACTATAACTCTTCAGTTAGCTGATCGATCGATCACTTATCCTGAAGGAGTTATAGAGGATGTTCTTGTTAAGGTAGATAAATTTATCTTCCCTGTGTATTTTATTGTTCTAGATATGGAAGAAAATAAAGAAATACCTATCATTTTAGGGAGACCTTTTCTAGCTACCAGATGAGCTATGATTGATGTGCAAAAAGGAGAATTAACAATGACAGTTAATGATCAAGAGATAACATTTAATGTTCTAAAATCAATGAGGTTTCCTGATAAAGAAAAATGCTATAGAATGGATATTTTTGATTATATAATTGAAAAACATTATCAAGAAAAATGTAAGGTCATTTCTGAAGATAAAAATGATGAATCTGTATTATAAAATGAGTCATTAACTGAAGAAATTGAAAAGGTAAATGAAGAAAAATTATCTGAAGAAACTCATTATATTCATGAAAACTAGGAAAATTTTAGATACAACTAAAAATGATATACTTTTACCCTCCATTGAAAAAGCCCCTGAACTGGAATTAAAAATGTTACCTGCACATTTAAAGTATGCATTTCTTGGAAATTCATTAACTTTACCTGTAATTATATCTTCAGAACTAAGCAAAAATCAAGAAGAAAAATTAATAGGAGTTTTGAAGAATTATAAGAAAGCTTTTGGTTGGAATATTGAAGATAGAAAAGGAATAAGTCCTTCAATCTGTATGCATAGGATTTTAATGGAAGAAAATTGTAAACCCACTATTGAACCTCAAATAAGATTGAACCCAATTATGAAAGAGGTTGTGAAGAAAGAGATTTTGAAAAGATTAGATGCTAGAAATATTTATCCTATTTCGGATAGCCAATGGGTGAGTCCTACTCATTGTGTTCTGAAGAAAGGAGGAGTAACTGTCATTGTTAATGAAAAAAATGAATTAATCCCAACAAGACAAGTTACTGGATGGCGAATTTGCATTGACTATCGAAAATTAAATAACGCCTCTAGAAAGGATCATTTTCCTTTACCTTTCTTGGATCAAATGCTGGATAAACTAGCTGGACACTTATATTTCTGTTTTCTGGATGGATATTTTGGTTATCATCAATTACCCGTTGCTCTTGAGGATCAAGAGAAGACAACATTTACAAGTCCTTATGGAGCATTTGCCTTTAGAAGAATGCCTTTCCGTTTATGCAATGCACCTGCAACTTTTCAAAGATGTATGATGTCAATATGCTGCGATTTGATTGATGAAGGAATTGAAATATTTATGGAAGATTTTTTAGTTTTAGGAACTTCTTTTGAATCTTGCTTGGAAAATATAGAGAAAGTTCTAAAAATATGTGAAGAAACAAATTTTGTTCTAAACTGGAAAAAAATGTTAATTAATGGTTACAGAAGGAATTGTACTTGGATAGAAAATTTCAAAAATAAGAATGGAAGTTGATCAGGAAAAAGTGAAAATTATTGCTGAACTTTGTCGGCATATTTTTAGGTTGAGTGTTGTATTTTTGAAAAGAGGTCGCCTACAGAAATTGTCGGCGAATTTTTAATTTAAATAAATAATTTGAATAGTAGTATTTGATTTTAAAAATAATTTTAAGTTTGAAAATTTTAAGATGTGAAATCAAACCGATCTCACATCCCAAATAGTTTATATAAACGAGCACCGCACCACAAACCGTGTATCTATCCCAAAGAATAGGCACATTGCTTGACGATGGGGCTCGATTAAATAAACTAAAAGATTTGTGACATCTGTTTGGTCTGTGAACCAATTTTATAAGCCGACAAGTTCCCTTGCTTAATACAAAGGAATCAAGCAGGGTTTATATTATCTTGGTACTTAAAATTCCCTATAAGGGCAAGCCCTATAGTTAATTACATCTTAAGTGACGGGAATCACCTAAGAAAACTCTCGATAATAATTAGTTGTTCTGCTCTCAAGAATTTCAAAGTTTAAGTTTTCAAAGGGATTGAATTTTGGAATTTCAATAGGGAATGGATCAAATTTGGAACAATTTATTTCAGGAGTCCAAAAGGAAGAGAAATAGGAGAAGCTGAGGATCCAAGAAGAATATTGGCAACTTCCCAAACTATCCTATTGTTTGGCTTCAATTTTAAGAAAATCCTAATATTATCTGATATTTCGATCTTGCCAATTTTAATTAATTTGGACTTATATTTGTATGATAAAATCATACAAATAGCCTGGAAGATGTGAGGGTTTATGTCGTATCGGACGACTACCTCGGAATCCTAAAATCGGTTAGGGCTTAATTTGCAATGCAAATGCCTAACAAAAGGTTGAGGATTTATGTTGCACTAGGCAAACGACCTCGAAGTCCTATGGCTTAGTTATTTAATTCTTAAGAAAGTTTTGTTGAAGTAGATTCGAGTTTTGCTGATGACGATGGTCGTGCTGCCCACCATGCTCGAGCTCCTTGTTGTTGTAGAGGTTTAGTTTTAGAAGTCATAAATCAGGAGATGAGAAAAGTGTCTTGGTTTAGAGAAATTCTTAATTTCCAAGTGTTTTTTATGTTTTAATTAAAACAAATCTTAAAGTTGATTATAACAACACCGATTAAGATCCCACGGTTCCATCCTTCCGGCATCGTTATTTTTATCGGATTCACTTACTCCAGATGAATTTGCTAAACTCAACTAAATGAGTTCCACACTTTCATTTAGACCAGTGGGAAATCCCGTTAGCAACACGTAGGTTACATCATCCGAGGTATTCCCGATCATCCAACAAGACGTTTTAATTTAGTTGTAGTTTTGTATTCTGTTTATGATTAAATTTTGAGTTGTTTTATATTTTAAAATGTTGTGGCGGTGAATTTTATCTTGCAATGACTTTTAATTTAGTTGTGGTTTCAGTTTTAGGGACTATCCTAAAAGTGTGGGTTTTCATGCAACAGTTGTTTATCATGCAAGAAAAGTAAGTGCGATGCGATTAAGTAAATTACAGTAAAGTAAATTGCAATAAAATAAAAGCGTACCTGGAGGGTCTTCCCGTCATCCCAAGCTGCACTTAAAACACAATTAGGATATTTAAGCATTTAAAGCAAGTCCCTAGGTAAAGCTAAGGGAAGGATTATGGTTTTCTACCAAATTCCTAATCCTATAGCTAGTCATCTCCTATGACATCTAGGTTCTTGTGTTTTGGTTTGAGGACGATTTCCTTCATCAAAGAACAATTAAGTTCAGTTGTTCTTATAAACATCCTATCATATTGAGAAAGTGTTTAAGAAGAATCTTAAACATCTTTTCAATATTCTTAGAATTGTTTTAAGTCCGAATGATTTTAATCATACAAATGAATTAATCGTCCAGGAATTCAAGTTTTGTTGTTATCTTACTCGGTGAGCTAGGACATTTGAATATCCTATGAGGGAAGTAACATTTCATTTAACGTTCGTTTAGGAGTTATGACAACAAAAGCTTTTGAGGGCAAATTGATGTTGAAATGGTTTGTGATTTAATTTAATTTCAGTTAACGGGTTTAAATTTGGAATAGTGTTCAAGTTGCTTTATATTTATTTTTGAATTTCTTTATGTCTTAGGTGATATTATTTTTAATTCAATTTAATTTAAATTTAATTTAATTTAATTTGGTTTAGTTTTAATTTTAATTTAATTTAATTTGATTTAATTTGATTTAATTTAATTTAATTTGATTTAATTCAATTTGATTTAATTTAATTTAATTTAATTTGATTTAAATTTAATTTAACTTAAATTTTAATTTAAATTTTAATTTAATTTTAATTTTAATTTTAATTTAGTATTTTATTATTCTTTTTTTTATGTTTTAAAGATTATTTAAATTTAATTATTAAAGTATTAATTTAATTGAAATTTTAAAAGGATTTAATTTAAGTAATTTAACTTTACTTTAATTTAATGATTAAGACTTTTAGCATTTTAAATCTTAAATTTGGATTATCATTTTAATTAGGAATTAAATATTATTGAGATGATTAATTTAGGGATTTTTAAATTAAAGAACAAATCTCTTCCTAATAATATCCCTATTTTAATAATTCCAATTTTATTATTCTTCCAAATTTAATCAATTATTTAATTAATGTTTATTTCAATTATTTTTAAATTATTTAATAGGTTTCTACCCTTATTATTCAAATTTCAATCATCCAAATCAGATTAGGATCAAATACTTTACTCTTTAATTTTATTAAGCCTAAAGTTTTAATTAAAGGTTAAAATTTTAATTACCATTTTGCCCTTCAAGCTTAATAATTTCATAACTCACTAAATTGAGCTTAAATAAACTTGAAATTTTTATGTGACTTCACTCATATGTCAATAAAGGCATGAGAGGAGAAAATGTGATTTTTCTGTATTTAATTTATTTATGTAATTATTTTTGGTGGAAAATAGGGATTTCCAAGGAAAATTTAATAATATGACCAAGAGAAAGTTTCTGTCCTTAAGAAAATTATGGGACATTCCTAATGACTAGAGGATCACTTGGACCAATTTTGGTGATTTTTTGAATTATATTCTTTTTATTATAATTATTTTGAGTTTTGGAGTATTAATTAATTTAAAAATAAAATAAAGGTTGAAAAATGAATTTTATATTTTTCCAAAATCTCTCTGATATCAAGGAATTCAGAGAATTAATTTTTATAATTTTCTGATTTCTCTTTGATTTATTAGAATTATTTTAGTGGAAATACTAAAAATATACATTTTTTTAATTTTAAAATTACCTTAGGGCTTTAAAATTTAATATCTCATTATAGAGACTTAAGAAAAATATGGAGTTTGTTCCCAAGTGATTAAAATTCAAAATGTGACATTTTGATGAATTTTATTATTTTTGTGATTTTTATTATTTTTTAATTATTAAAATATTAAAATAATGTAAGAAAATCAACTTTTTTGAAAAATTGTAATTTTATTTTTCTTAAATTCTCCTGATATTAGAGAGGCTTTAAAACCAATTTGGTGAATTTTTGAAAAGTATTTTGAAAGTTATGAATTTTTAAAGTTTAAATTAGCTAAATGGTTTAATCAACCCATTTGGTCGGGCTAACCAAGTCCAATTGACTTCAAATTTTTATGGTGGGTTCCTCTGATCCTATAGGTCAGTGGAGAATTGATTTCAAGTCAATTTGATGTATGATTAGCTATAATTAATTAAGGACCTATTTTGGGTGTTTAAGCCAATTAGGGTTATTCCAAGTGGATTAATTCAAAAACTATTTTTCCTAGGTTCCTCTAGTCATAATAAACATCACCAAATTTTCCTAGAATTTATTTCACAATATGCTAATTATTGCAATTAAAATACTCAAACTAGCAACCTAGAGTTGAAAAATCAATAACTCTTCATAGGGATGGCCTCTGACTTTGGAAAATTCAGGGAATGTTCCCAAATTCAGAGGCTTCGAAAGCCCTATGGTCTCATGTCATGGTGAATTGTATACATTCATGGAGAATTGAAAATGTTCAGAGAGTAAATAAATTATTAAAAATCAAATACTTAATGAAATTAAATGATTTTTTTTTCACATTATTCTCCTCTGTTCACTGAGCAAGAGGGTATTTTTATTTTATTTTTACGATTTTTCTACACAAAGTTATGCATTTTTCAAGTTCTGGTAATTAAATAAATAGGAAAATATCCTAATTTCCTACTTATCCACGCGGCGCCCTGTCATCCTCGGCATCTCCGAACGGCCACGCGGCGCGCTCCCATTCGATGCCGCCTTCCGACTCAGTGCCACGCGGCCCGTGGTTCACGTATCATCTCCTGGTCCGACGCCATCTGAGCCGTCCGTACGTGCGTGTATTGAATGAACAGCATCCGTTCATCGTCCCCAAGCCTCCTAGCCCGAGAACCGTCCATCTTCTAGGCCTAAGATCTCACTCGATACTTGACCAAATTGAAAGTTCTTATGCTCTATGGATTCGTCTCTAGATGACGAACACATCCATACGGTTTATGTGGCATGAAATTGACTCAATAAACATGGAGAATGTTCAGAAGCGCGGGAAGAAGATTGAGGCCATACCTTTGCTCAGAGAAGTGTGGCTTCGATCTGAGGATTGTGTCACCTTCGATTGCGTCCCAGCAAGCTCCAGATGAAGTCTCCTGGTCGCAGTGAATTGTCTAGGTAGTATTTCGACCACAGCCGATTACAAAGCTTGGAGTCTAGAACAGATGGGTGGCCTGGAGAGGGGGCTTTTGTTGGTGGACTTCTTCCCTTGGTCTAGTGAAGGTGTAGGATTAATCAATTTTGGGATTGGTCCACTGTGAAGAAGTGTCCTGGTTTTGTGCTGAAGTTTGAACTCAAAATTGAGCTCGACTAGAGGAATTGGGGTGGAATCCAGTGAGAATCAAGTGCTCTATGTGTAGAGAGTGGTCTGGAATGATTTTGGCATAGTTTCCTTAAGGTTGGTTCAGCACCTCTCCCATGGCCGAGAGAGGGGGTGTTTAAATAGGAGAGGCTGAAGGGCCTCCCATGGGGAGTTAGGGACTGGGATCAGCTGCTCTTGGCAAGAGAAGAACAGCTGCAATGGCCACTGGGGATGGAGCAGCTCAGCAGGTGGGAATTTCAAACTTTGGCTCCTCCCAAGGTCTCAGCCATGGTGTTTTTCGGCGACCCAGGCGGCTGGCCGGCAGGCATGGGTCACCCTCAGGTCCAGGTGGGTCAGGGCTGGAGGTTTGTGCAGCCAATTGGCCATGGACATGTGTAAAGGGTTTGAATCAAAGTGGAATGGGAAAGGGCTATTTTTGGGTCTAATTGGGTCAACCCTTGGTTTTGGGTTAGGTCCACCATCCAAGGCCAATTTGGGCTG
The DNA here is from genome assembly GCA_022702705.1 of Papilionanthe hookeriana x Papilionanthe teres. Classification (NCBI taxonomy): domain Eukaryota; kingdom Viridiplantae; phylum Streptophyta; class Magnoliopsida; order Asparagales; family Orchidaceae; genus Papilionanthe; species Papilionanthe hookeriana x Papilionanthe teres. Next base: position 119,429,320 of record CM040431.1, read on the forward strand.
AAGGGAAAGTCACTTGGATCAGCTTGATTAGTGGGGTCAAGTCACAATCCAAGTACAATTAAGCTTAAGAAAGAGTTAGGGGAGACATGGGAGTGGTTAATCACTCTTAAGAGAATCATTAAAGGGTCCCCTCTTCTTGCCATTTTGGGTATGGTGAAGTGTCCAAGGCTTTCATGGCTCACATGTGGCTCATGCATGATTTCATGGCTCACCTTTGCCTTGGAAAAAGCTAAGTCAACTTTCATGAAAGAGGTTTTAGGAATTTTGGTAATTTAGGGGTGATTTGATAGGATTTGGCATATGGCTTAGTTTAGAAAAATTTTATGGCTAATTTAGAACTTAGGGATGATTTTAATTGAGTGAGGATGAGATGAGATTGTAATGTGGGCCTTAGGATGGGTTTGGACTTTTGAAATTATTTTAGGAATGGGCTTTGGATTTCAAAACAAATTTTAGGTTGATAATTTTGTAAAGGATTGGATCCAATAAGTTTTGAATTTAATTTAGGAAGGTTTCGTGAATGATTTGGAATAAATTTGAAGTGGTTTGGGCTTGAATTGGGTTGGATTTGGACCTCTTTGGTAAATGGGCCAATGTAGGCCAAATTGGGCTAACTTGGGCCAATGTTGGGCTAGGGTTCAAATTGATGTAAAATTAATGTTGGGAAATGTTTATGGGAGTGTTTCAAAGAGGTTTTGACTTTGGTTGGGTTTTGATTTTGGGGTTTGGGCTTATTTGGGTTAGGTTTGGGTTTAGGTCAAAATTGGGCTTTTTGGCTTTGGGTTGAATTTGAGTGGGGTTTGGGTCTAAATTTTGGGTAAATCATGTTAGTACTTTGTTTGTGGGGATGTTAAGGAAGGTTTAGAAAATGTTTAGGGTTAATTGGAGTTGAATTGGGTTAGTTTGGTTTAGGTTTGGGTCATGGGTCCAAATTAGGCTTTAAGGCCAAAAGTGAAATTGAATTCAAATGTCAATCAAATTGGACTTGGATCTGGTCTATATTGGTGTTGGGAATGTTAAATTGAATTTTAGAATTGAATTGGACTAGAATTTGGGTCAATTGGGTAGGTTTGGTTTGACATTGGGTTCACTTTGGGTTAAAATGGGTCAAATTGGGGGTTTTGACAAAAGTGGGGTAAATTGACAAATTTGGCCCATGGTGTAGTTGAAAAAAATGAAATTAGGAATATTTGGGATTTTCTGAAATTTTCTGGGAATTTTCTGAATTTTTGGATTTTTGGGTCAAGAGGGGTATTTTGGGTATTTGGAGGGTATTGAGAGGTATTTTTGGAATTTTTGGTATTTTTGGCTATGGATGATCAACTTGATTGGTGAGGAAATGTTAAAGGTTAATTTTGGGGAATTTTGGGTTATTTGGAAATTTTGAAAAATTTGGGTAATTTCAAGGGCTTTGGGTAGGCTAGGCGGGTGTAGCGTCCTAGCGGTCAAAAATTGAAAATTTGCAAAAATAAAGATTGAGTAATTGTAAGTGGAATGAAATCATTTTGGTTGAGCCATGAAGCCATATCAAGCCCACTTGAGCCATGAAGGGACTCATTTGAGGCATCCACTATGTTGTTCCTAACCCTCTTAGCCAAGGGCTTAGGGGTTAAGGACAATCCATGTGAATCACCTTCATGAGTCAGGAAGTCAAGTTAGGTATGGGTGTGTTTTTAGGAGGTGTGTGAAAGTGTAGTGTATAAGTGTAGTGTGTGTGTGGGTCACCCCTTCACTGCGACTGTGCCACCTGTGGGCGGTCCTAAGGCCGAGGAGTCCCATAGGAACTCATCCTTTAAACTTCTACATTTGATTTCAACCCTCTAGGTGATTAGGGGACTACAGTCAAGTTTGTGGAGTTTGCAGGGAGTTAAGAAGTGGTTTGAATTCCTAAGTGGTGGGTCCTAATTCTAATCATCTAAGATAGTCAAAGGAAAAGCCTAAGGCTAGATCCTAAGTACTAAAAAGAAGAAGAGAAGACCTCATCAAAAATAAGGTCAACAAACTTCAACCACCTACTACCGTTAATGAAGTGAGAAGTTTTATGGATCACGCTGGATTTTATAAGAGATATATAAAGGATTTTTCTAAAATTGCTAAACCTCTTTGCCATTTACTGGAAAAAGAATCTAAATTTGAGTTTAATGCGTTCAATATTCTAAAATAAGAATTAATCACTGTCATTGTTGCACCTGATTGGAATAAACCTTTTGAATTAGTGTGTGATACAAGTGATTATGCAATTAGAGCTGTATTAAGATAAAAATGTGAGAAAATTTTCAAAGTTATATATTATGCTAGCAATACTTTAAATGAAACTCAAATAAATTATACTACTACTGAAAAAGAGCTGTTAGCAATAGTATATGCCTTTGATAAATTTAGACCGTATCTTCTTGGAATGAAATGTATCGTACATACTGATCATTCTGTAATTAAATATTTAATGTATAAAAAAGATGCTAAACCTAGATTGATCTGATGGGTTTTACTTTTACAAGAATTTGACTTTGAAATAATAAACAGAAAAGGAACTGACAACCAAATTGCTGATCATTTATCAAGAATTAAAAATAATAAAGGGAAGAATTATGAAGAAAATATAAATGAGAAATTGCCGGATGAACAGTTATATGTCATTCAAGGATTGCAAATGCCATGGTATGCTGATATAGTTAACTATTGGGTTAGCAATATTTTACCATATGTGTTGAATAGCAAATACATTAAGAAATTCAAGAATGATTATAAATCATATATTTGAGAAGATCCTCATTTATTTAAAATAGGAAGAGATTCTATGATTCGAAGATTTATACATTAAGAAGAAACTTGTGCAATAATTCGAAAATGTCACGATTCTGAATTTGAAGGACACTTTGGAGTGGAGAAAACTGCATTTAAAATTTTAAATTCTGGATTTTATTGGCCTACCTTATTTAAAGATGTTGGACATTATGTGAAAACTTGTGATCAATGTCAAAGAATGGGAAATATATCTAGAATAGATGAAATGTCAGTAAACTTTATGTTAGAAATTGAAATTTTCGATGTTGAGGTTTAGACTTTACGGGACCTTTCGTAACATCATTTGGAAAAAATTATATTTTATTAGCAGTTGATTATGTTTCAAAGTGGATCGAAGCTGTAGCTTTACCTAACTGTGATTCCAAAAGTGTTTCAAAATTTTTAAAGGAAATGATTTTTACAAGATTTCAATCATTTCTGGAAAAAATCGGAATTAAACATAGAATTGCAACTGCTTACAAGTGGAATGGCTGAAGTATCAAACAGAGAAATTAAAAGAATATTAGAGAAGACTGTTAATCCTAAAAGAACTGACTAGGTTGATAGACTTAATTCTGTATTATGGGCTTATAGAACAGATTATAAGAAACCTATCAGAATGTGACCTTATCGGTTAATTTATGGTAAACAATGTCACTTACCTGTTGAACGGAACATAAAGCTTATTGGGCGATAATGAATTTCAATTATAATTTGAATACTGCAGGAGATAAATGATTATTACAACTGAATGAAATGGAAGAAATAAGAAATGAGTCTTATGAGAATGCAAATAATTTATAAGCAAAGAATGAAGAAATTACATGACAAAATGATTTTAAGGAAAATATTCAAGCCTGGACAAAAAGTATTATTATTTAATGCTCGTTTAAAACTTTTCCCTGAAAAAATACGTTCTAAGTGGATGAGACCATTTATAATTGAGAAAGTGTACTCTTATGGAGTTGTGGATATTAAAGATCTAAATACTAGAAAAGTATTTAAAGTTAATAGATTAAGACTGAAGCCTTATATGGGACAAATGAAATTAAATTAAAAAGAGGCTTATGAGCTGAGTCTACCCGATTAATTCAATTAGGTCGGGCTGACGACATTAAACTAAGCGCTTTGTGGGAGGCAACCCATATTTATTAGTGTGAGTTAAATTATTGTTGTAAGGTTATGCCTTGGTCTTGACTAAATTTGTATATAAATTCTTGAAATAGAAGGCTAACAAGTTTATATTAACTTAAGCTAAACATTATCTTGAAGTATATAGAATTTGGACTGGACCACTCCGTGTCAAATGTGAGTAAAAAGGAGATCAAGTTAACCTTCGTTTGTGATTGTTTGTGATTTGAATTTTTTGTAATTGTGTTTGTGTGTTGATCATACCCATTTGTTAGACCTATTTTTATGACCAAAACTTGTAAAATCTGACGATAGGCGAATCAGAGTCGATCGAGGTTCCGGAGCCTAGGCGCCAAAAGTTGGCGCCTAAGCGCCAGAATGGCTTACGTATCAATGATCCAGCACCTAGGAGCCAGATTCCAGCGCCTAAGCGCCACGGTTACAGATCATGTAAAAACAAAAAATCTTCAGATTTTCACACGAAATCTTTTTATATATTGCCTTATCTCCGTCCCCAATCCCATAGAAACCTTAATTTCGACAAGAGCAATCCATTTCGTAGGAGTTAAGAAGGATTTGGAGGTAATGGATAAACAAAATCATGAAAATGAGGTAAGAGACAAATCTCCTAAAGATCCTCAGCTTTATTTTAATGGTTTTATTGTTGTTAGTATGGAGAAATTGTTTAGTCGATTGGAGAGGATTGAAGTGGAACTTCAAAGTATTGGTAATCATCTCCATGAGATGTACCACCAATACGAACACTTGAAATGACAAACCAAACATCAATCTGATCACATGGCAGCCTATCATGATGCTCAAGTAGAAATGTACGCCAAGAACAAGTGGATCGATGAAAAGATGGATTTGGAATTTCCAAGGGCGTTGGTGATCTATCCCTTCAGTCCTAGCGAACTTCATTGAGAAAGAGATGGTAATTGAAGATCGATGTTAAATAGCTCTTATACGTGTTTTAGGTGTGATTGAGTCATGTGTTAATGTGTTGAATATCGAATTTGTGTGTTTCCTTAATAGTTCAATGTGTGTTGTTGGATTTGAATATTTGTTTTAAATATGTTGTTGTTTGTGTTATTTATAAAAAGATGAACCATGAAACAGTCTTGTACTAAATTTTATTGAATTTGGAATGGAAGTTATTGATTGGAATTGAAGAATTTGGATACCTTTTTGTGGATGTAAACTATCATTTTAAATTGATTGTGAAAATGTTTGGAGGATATAAATTGGATTAATACTCTCATAAGAAAAATTAGGAGTCAAATTTGATAAGATTTGGTGGAAAATATAAAATTTAAATCAAATTTTTGGAAAGGCAAGTCTGGCGGCTAAGCGCCAGAATTCGGCGCTTAGGCGCCTGTTCGGCTTGAACCTGAAAACTCATCTTTTTAAACACCCCCGACGCCATTTTTGACGCCTAAGCTTCCTTCTCCACTGGTTTCGCAAAAATACCCCCTATAGATCCCATTTAAAGATGGATTTTCATGTTTTTGAGCTTGAAATCACTCGATTTCTTCATCCTAAGGTCAGATTTACATTCTAAACCAATTATTTTCAATTTTCACCATGGATTTTGCTCTCATTGAGAAAAACAGAAATTTTGAGAAAACTTTTGATTTTTAAGGTTAAATCCATGGAATTTTTAAGCTCTTTCAAGTTTAAAAAGCATAAATTAATTTATTTTCCTAGATCCCTTGAATTTATTTCGTATTTTTATTTCACGTTTAGATGGTACCCAAATCTAAACGAGGAAATGAATGAGAAAATTTTGATCGTAGCATGTTCGTCACCACTGCTGCACACTTCCAATGCAATGATTTTGCTATGACTCAGAAATTTATCTCAGAGCGAAGTTTTTATAATCCTGGAGGAAGAATTGAGGATACAATCGTTGCGCTCAACTGGCAACGATTCTGTTATTTCACTGATGTTGTCGTTATCCCGGTTGTTAGAGAATTTTATGCTAATTTCGTGGATGCTGAAGAATATGAGATTTTTGTTAGAGGAGTTGGAGTAGGATTCACTCTTGAACGTATCAATATTTTCTATGGCCTGCCGCCAAACTTTGAGTGCTATTACTCTAGATTATCTCCATCTGAGGGAGATTTTGATATGATCATGTTGACCTCATTTTCGATGAGGTCTGATCTCTCTCCTTAGTATTTAGGATCTAGCCTTAGGCTTTCCCTTTGACTATCCTAGAGGACTAGAGATGGAACCCACCACTTAGAAATTCAAAACACTTCTGGACTCCCTTCAAACCCCACAAGTTTGACTATAAACCCCCAAGCCACTTGGAGGATTAAAATCAAATGTGAAGGTTTAAAGGATGAGTTTCTTATAGGACTCTTTGGCCTTAGGATTACCCTGGGTGGCCTGGTCTGGTGAGGGTAAGCTTGCACACACCACACTCCCACACACACACATTCCAAACCCTAAAACTACCTTTAGCCAATTTGACTTCCCAACTCATGTAGGCAATTCATATGGATGGACCTCAAGCCCTAGGCCCTTGGCTTAGAGGGTTAGGAACAACATAGTGAATGTCTAAAATGAGTCCTTTCATTGCTTTCTTGAGCTTAATATGGCTTCATTGATTTCATTTCACTCACACTTAATCAATCTTCATTTTCCCAAAATTTCAATTTTTGACCCTCGGGACCCTAAACCCATCAAACCTACCAAATATCCTTAAAACTATCCAAAATTTGCAAAATTACCTAAATTACCCAAAATTTCTCAAAATTAGTCCTAAACATTTTCCACTATTCAAATTGATCATCCTTAGCCAAATATACCAAAATTTCCAAAAATACCCCCCAATACCCTCCAAATACCTAAAATGCCCTTCTTAACCAAAAATTCCATAAATTCCAAAAATTTCTAGAAAATTCCAGAAAATCCCAAATATTCCTAATTGCATTTTTTTCAACTACACCATAGGCCAATTTTGTCAATTTAACCCACTTTTACTAAAACCCCCAATTTGACCCACTCTTAACCCAAGTGGACCCAATGTCAAACCAAATCAACCCAATTGACCTCAACTTTGACCCAATTCAATTCTAAACTTCAATTTAATATCCACAATATCAATTTAGATCAAATCTAGGCCCAGTTTGATTGACATTTGGATCCAATTCCAATTTGAAGCCTAAAGCCCAAATTTCGCCCATGACCTAAACTTAGCCCAAACCAACCCAATTCACTCCAATTAACCCCAAATCTTCTCTAGAACCTTCCTAACATCCTCATAAGCAAAACACTAACAAGATTTACCACAAGTTTGAACCTAAACTCCACCCAAACCTAACCCAAAACCCAAATCTCCATTTTTGGCCTAAACACAAACCTAACCCAAATGGGCCCAAATCCCATAATCAAAGCCCAACCAAAGTTGAAAACTCTTTGTGACACTCCCATAAGCATTTATCAACATTAATCTTACATCAAATCCAACCTTAGCCCAACCTTAGCCCAAGTTAGCCCAATTTGACCCACTTTGGCCCCTTTACCAAAAAAGCCCAAATTAAATCCAATTCCACTCTAAATGACACCAAACCTTTTCTAAAATGTTCAAGACACATCTCTAAACTAAACCCAACATTTATTTGGCTCAATCCTTCACAAGATTTCCATCCACCAATTTGTTTTCAAACCTAAAGACCCACTTTCTTAAACCATCCTAAAAGCCCATTTTCACCAATTCCAAAAGCCCAAAATTAGCTCCAAAGTCCACATGACAATTTCTTCTCATCATACCTTTAATTAATATCATCCCTAAGTTCTCAATCAATTATCAAATAAATCCAAATCAAGCCTCATGCCAATTTCCCTTAAACTCATCAAAAATCCCAAAACCCATTCCTATGAAAATAAGTCAACCTTTTCTCAACCCATGAGCAAGCCAAATAAAGCCATTTACAAGCCATATGAAGCCATGAGAGATTTGACACCTCGCCAAGCCATTAATGGCAAGAAGAGGGGGCTTTTTCTTAAACCTTCATTAAGCATTTTTAACCTCATCCATGCTACACTCTAAACTAAAATTAGCCACATTACCTTGGATGGGGACTTCACCACCCCTTCCTAGCTGACCCAACTGATCCCCTTCAGCCCAAATCAGATTATGGGGGGTGAACCTAGCCCAAATACATGAGTTGAACCAAACCAAGCCAAAATGAGCTTTCTCCCTTTCCATTTAAATCAAACTCCTTTACACATGTCCATGGCCAATTAACTGCACTAAACCCCAGCATTGACCTCCCTGACCTTGAGGGTGACCTGACCCTGGCCGGCCAGCCACTACAGTCATCGGAAAACACCAGGCCGAGAGCACCCATTTGGTTTAAAAATTCAATTCTTCCTTGTTGAGCTGTCCCAACCCAAATAGACACCATGTCTGTTCTTCCCTTCACCAGAGCAGCTGATCTCAAGCCTCAATTCCCTCTGGGAGGCCCTCCAGCCATGTCTATTTAAACCCACCACCCTCTCGGCCAAAGAAGGTGATGTACCAGACCTAAACAAAACTCTAACAAAATTGCTCCAGGACCTTCTCCTCACCTAGAGCAATTGATCCCCACTACTCTCCTGCCCTAAACCCCATTGATTGAGCTCAATTTTGGAGCTCAATTCTCAGCCCAGACTAGGACATCTCTGAAAACTCCACCAAATCCAAATTAAACTCACCCACACCTGCACAGGACCAAGAGAAGGAGTTCCCCAGTCAAAGCCCCCTCTCCAGGACACCAGTTGCTCTAGCCTCCAAGCTTTGAAATCGGCTGTGAACACTTTCATACCTAGACAATTCTGCAGAGCCAGAGACTTCATCTGGAGCTTCCCTGGGTGCAATCGAAGGTGACACAACTCTCTGATTGAAGCTACACTTCTCAGAGCAAAGGTATGGATCATTCCTTCCTCCCGAGCTTCCAATGAATCTCCATTTTGATTTACTTAATTTCATAGCATGTAAACCGTATTGATGTTTTCTTCTCTTCAAGACGAATCCATAGAGCATAAGAACATGAAAATACATTGAGAAATGAGAGATTTCTTAGAGTTTTAGAGTGGACGGTCACGGTGCACACCAATCGTAGACGATGACCAGGCGCCGTCCGATCGAGCGTGTATCGAGTGGACGGACCAGATTGCGCCGGATAGAAGGACGTTACATGAATCGCGGGACCCTGGAGCGCTGAGTCAGATGGTGGCGTCAAATGGGAGCACGGCGCGTGGGCTTTCGAAGCTGCCGAGGATGAGTCGTAGCCGCATGGATAAGTAGAAAAATATGGTATTTTTTTATTTATTTAAATACCCAGAACTTAGAAAATCCATATCTTTGTGTAGTAAAATCATAAAAATAAACTAAAAATACCCTCTTACTCAGTGAACAGAGAAGAATAATGTGGAAAAGAAATCAAGTTATTTTGATAAATAATTTATTTTTAATTTATTATTTACTCATTTCAGTATTTTGATTCTCCATTTGCATAGACAATTCATCATGGCATGAGACTATAGGGCTTTTGAAGCCTATGATCTTGGGAATATTCCATGAAGTTTTCAAGGTCAGTGGCCATCTCTATGGAATGTTATGTATTTTTCAAGTTTATGTCACTTTTTTTTGTATTTTAATTCCAATAATTTGCATATTGCTCAATAAAATCTAAAAAAAATTTGGGGAAGTTTCTTAGGACAAGAGAATCCTAGGATAATTATATTTTGAGTTAACTCATTAAGAATAGCCCTAATCAACCTAATTACTCAAAACTTAATTTTAATTATTTAGGGTTAACCATACATTAAAATAACTTGAAATTAATTCTTCATTGATCTTTAGGATACAGAGAACATTGTATAAAAATTTGAAGTCAATTGGAAATGATTAGCCCCACTAAATGAATTAATTAAGCCACACGATCAAAATTAAACTTTAAAAATTCATAACTCCAAAAATACATTTAAACAATTCACCAAATTTGTTTTGTTGGCTCTCTGATATCAGAGGAGTCTATACAAATTAAAATTGGACTTTTCTAAAATTTTTCATTTTTAATGATATATTTAATATTTTAATAATTAAAAAAAATAAAAATCACAAAAATATTAAAAATCATGAAAATGTCATATTTTGACTTTTAATCACTTAGGAGCAAACCAAATATTTTTCTCAAGTCTCAAAGTAAAGATATTGAATTTTAAATGCTTAAAACAATTTTTAATATTAAAAAATGTATTTTCCAAACTTTTCACAAAATTAATTCTAATAAATCAAAGAAAAATAAGAAAATTATAAAATTTATTTCTCTGAACTCCTTGAGGTTAGAGAGATTTAAAAAAAAATATAAAATCCATTTTTCAACTTCAATTTTATTTTATAATTAATTAACACTCCAAAACTCAAAATAATTATAATAAATAAAATATAATTAAAAAAATCACCAAAATTGGCTAATTGGTACTCTAGTTATTAGGAACATCTCATAATTTTCTTAAGGATAGAAACCTTACTTTGGTCATGTTGTTGAATTTTCCTTGAAATCCCTTATTTTTCATTAAAAATAATTATATAAATAAATTAAATTCAGAAAAATCACATTCTCTCCTCTAACGTCTTAATTGACATATGAGTGAAGTGACATAAAAATTTCAAGTTCATTTGAACTCAATTTAGTGAGTTATGAAATAAAAAAAGCCTAAAAGGGCATAAAGGTAATTAAAGAATTTAAACCCATTTATTAACATTTTAGGCTTAATTAAAATGGAGGGTAAAATATTTGATTTTATCTTTCTTGGATGATTGAAACTTTGGGAAATTAAAAGGGTAGGAACCCTTTAATCACTTTTAATAAACCAAAATGAAACTTTAATTATTTAAATAATTTAAATTTTGGAAGATTAATGAAAATTTGAATTACTAAAAAATAGGGATATAACTTGGGAGGATATTGATTCTTTAATAAAACAAATCCCTAAATAAATCACTTCAATAATATTTAACTCTTAATTAAGATTAAAATGATAGTCCAAACTAAGTAAGTTAAAAATTAAGCAAATATAACCCTTAAATTAAAGGAAAGCTCAAAATGTTAAGTGGTTTAACAATTAAATTAAAATTAAATTAAATTAAATTAAGTAAAAATTAAATTAAAATTAAAATTAAATTAAATTAATATTTTAATAATTAAGTTAAATTAAAAAATATTTTAAAATTCAATTAAATCAATTTTAAATTATATTAAATTAACATCATTCAATAAATAAAGTAAAACAAATTAAAAATATTAAGATCACTTAAAGTATAAAGATTTAAACCGAAAATAATTTAAACACTATTCCAAACTTAAAATTATTAATTAAAATCTCATAATTAAACTAAATCACATTAAACTTTTAACTCAAACTTCAAATTAAGAATGATTAAAATTCTCAACAAACTAACTTGCCCCTAAAGGCTTTAATTATTATAACTCTTAAATGAAGTATTAAGTGAGATGTCATTTCATTCATCAGGGAATCAAATGCCCATGTTCACTGAGCAAGACACAAAGCTTAACTAAACTCTTGGATGATTAATTCACCTTTGCAATTAAATTTACTTGGACTCAAAATAATCTCAGAAATATTGAAAAGATGTTTATGACTCGTCCGAAGCACTTTCTCAATAAAATGAGATGTTTTAGAAGAACAATTGAATTTAATTGTTCTTTGATGAAGAAAATCATCCTTAAACAAAATACAAGAACCTAGACATCATAGGAGTTGACTAAGCAATAGGATTAGGATTTTGGTAGACAACCAAAACTCGTCCCTTAGCTTTACTTAGGTACTTGTTATAAATATTTAAATGCCTTAATATGTGTTTTAAGTGCAGCTTGGGATGATGGGAAGACCCTCCAGGTACGCTTTTATTTTATTGCAATTTACTTTATCGTAGTTTACTTACATGCACTGCACTTTACTTTTTCTTGCATGTTAAACAAGATTGTTGCATGAAAACTAAAACCTTTAGGATAGTCACAAAACTGAAACCAAAATTAAATTAAAAGTCACCACAAGATAAAATTCACCGCCACAACATTTCAAAATATAAAACAACTCAAAATTTAATCACAAACAGAACAACAAAACTACAATTGCAACTAAATTAAAACATCTCATTGAATGATCGGGAATACCTCGGATGATGTAACCCACGTGTTGCTAACGGGATTTCCCACTGTCTAAATGAAAGTGTGGAACTCATTATGTTGGGTTTAGCAAATTCATCTGGACTAAGTGAATTCGATGAAAATAACGGTGCCAGGATGACGGAACCGTGGGATCTTAATCGGTTCTATTTAAACAACTTTAAGATTTATTTTAATTAAAATTTTAAAAATATTTGGACTTTAAGATTTCTAAAACAAAACACTTCTCTCATCTCCTGATTTTCACCTTCTAAAACTAAACCTCTGCAACAATAAGGAGCTTGGAGTATGGTGGGCAGCACGGTCATCGTCATCAGCAAAACTTGGGTCTACTTCAGCAAAAATTTCTTAGAATTAAATAACCAAGCCATAGGAATTCGAGGTAATTTACCTAGTGTAACATAAATTCTCAACTTTTTGTCAGGCATTTGCATGATCATGTCATGTAAATCAAGCCCTACCCGGTCTTAGAGTTCCAAGGTAGTCGTTTGGTACGACACAAGCCCTCACATCTTCAAGGCTATTTGTATGATCATATCATACGAATATAAGTCCTAATTAATTAAAATTGGCAAGATTGAAACATTAAATAAATTCCCAAATTGAAGCCAAACAATAGGATAGTTTGGGAAGTTGCCAAGATTCTACTTGGATCCTCAACTTCTCCTACTTTTCTTCCTTTGGATTCCCAAAATAAACTATTCCAAATTTAATCCATTCCCTATTGAAATCTCTAAAATTCAATCCTTTGAAAACCTTAAACTTTGAAATTCTTGAGAGCAAAACCACTGCTCATTATCGAGAGTTTTCTTAAATGATTCCCGTCATTTAAGATGTAATTAACTATAGGGGCTTGCCCTTATAGGGAACTTTAAGAACCTGAGGTAATATAAACCCTGCTTAATTCATTTATATTAAGCAGGGGAACTTGTCGGCTTATAAAGTTGGTTCACAGACCAAACGGATGTCACAAATCTTCTAGTTTATTTAACTGAGCCCCATCATCAAGCAGTGTGTCTATTCTTCGAAATAGATATACAGTTTGTGATGTGATGCTTGATTATTTAAACTATTCGGGATGTGAGATCGGTTTGATTTCATATCTTATAATTTTCAAACATAAAATTATTTTCAAAATCAAATACTACTTTCTAAATTATATATATATCTATATATATATATTTAAATTAAATTTAAAATTTAAAATTCACTGACAACTTCTGTAGGCGACCACTTTTTAAAATTAAACTTACAACCTAAAAATATGCCGACAGATCATTGCCTACCTGACTGATAGTACTGGAGCCTGGAAGATTCACAAATGAAAAAGGGTAAATTTTTCATCTTCTAAGCTTAATGGTATTTCAAAGGTATGGCACTACTTTATTTCTGCTCGTCTCCTTCCATCCAATCATTTAAGCGAGGTTACCAAAGATAGAGCTATCATCAATTACTGCATTCAAGAGAGGAAGGTTATTGATGTAGGGAGCATTATATATGATTCTGTAGAGGCGACTGCTCGCTCTAGAACTTCTGTTGGACTTAGATTTCCATCTTTGATATATTCTCTATGTGAAAGTACTGGAGTAGTCGTTGGGTTTTATGAGGAAAAGCTAAAGTCAACAAACCCTATAGGAAGAGAGAGCGTCAGTATCTATGATCGACTTTGAGGTAAGAGTTCTACTGCACCTTCTAGTTTATTACCTACTTCATGTAGGGCTTCTACTTCTAGACCATCCACTTCTGCTGAGCCACCATCTACTTTTTGGGAATCCATGCATGATAAGCTTATAGAGCAGCAAAATGAGCTATTCCTAACTCATTGTAGACTAGATACGATTGATAAGAAGATCAATCACCTTTCTGAGTATATACAAAGAAATAGTGATTATGATGCTGAGTATTCTGAGTCTTTAGTGGGATTTCTGAAGGGTGAGTGATCCCTGATAGATATAAGTGCAACGAATGCCAGAAACATGCTTCCACTGGATAAATGCGCTGATGATTTAAGATATGAAAATAATGATTTTATAATATGAGATACTACGCAAGTATACGTATCGTTTATCAAGTAATATAGGATTTTCTAATTAAGCCCCGAGATATCGAACTCACAGGGAAAATGTGAAATCTGTAAAGGAATCAGAGAAATTATCTTTTTAATTTCTTTAATTATTTTTGAAAAAGTATGTCTTGATTTTGAAAAGTTTTGAAGGTTGATATGTCTTTTGAAATTTTCTTAATGAAAATGCAAAGAAAGAGATTAAAATTACAATAACTAATAACACTGGATGTGAAATACTATTAACTAGAATATCTTTTTCTTTCCTTTCATAAAGTAGTAATAATTCTTAAAGTATTGTTGTGGAAGTATTCAAATTTTTGTTGTGACAGATAGAAACAAATGTGTTCTTTACCCTTACTTGGTTCTATAAAGAACATTGGTTAATTTGAAATTTATATTATTTTGAACATGGTTAGGCAGGGAAGATACCTGTCTCTCACTCTAGAGTTCCCTCGATTCCCACCACCTGAGGGCTAACTTCTCATAATAAAACTCAAAACTTCAAACCAAATTAGGGGTTTTTAGCCTGTCACTCTAAAATCCTCTAATTTTACTCCCTTTTATAAAAATATCTTCTAATATTACATTCAATTATATGGACTACAGTTCTCACCCATATACTTTCATGTGATTCTTACTAACTTTTATGAGACAATACCTCATTGGATCTTACATAATCTTAAGAAATTTTACAACTTAATAGGCCAAATTAAGAAGTTAACAAAGTTTTTAGAATCAATCTTCACAACTTCTTCCAACTTTTAAACACTTATACTTTCCACAACAATTATCTTTAAATTAATTACTTCTCCATTTAAGAAAGAAAAAGATAAAATAAACTACTCAGAATGCATTGAGAAAATATATAAACATATTGATTTGAAATTAAAAACAACGATAAGAAAAATAATAAATGAAAATAAGTATTAATAAACTAAATCAAACTAAACACTTAACTGAAAATCCTCTCCACAAGACTAAGGAAGTTCCTCTGAAACTTTGACTCTTCGCTAAAATACTTCTCAGAGTAAGTCTCCCAACTTCGTTGACTTAGAATACAAACTTCAGACTTCAATAAAAACTAAACTAAAAGAAAGAAAAGAAGTGGGAAGAAGGATACTTCACTCCGACCCTTTCTCCTTTCTACTCTCTACTCCTACTCTAAATAAAAACTTTTAAAATGCTGTGGAAGAATAATGGAAGTACTCTTCAAAATGCAGTGGAAGAGTCTCCTCAAATTGCCTCCTCTAAATCTTTCCTAAGACTCTCTTTAAATAGTAAACCAAAAGGTGCCCTGGTGTCTCTTCAAAATGTGTCCAGATTCGATGTATCTACCAAGGAACGCACCCCTTCATTCAAACTTGCAGCCCAAAGGATGTTATGGACGTTACCAACAAGAGTTGCATCCCATCCCCTTTGAAATTGGTGCCAAATCCATTTGAATCTCGATTTTTAACTGTGGCGTCTAAGCGCCGGCCAGCGGCGCTTAGCCGCCAATGCCAAATTTTTTATTTTTCATTTTTTTGCTCCAAATTTTGATCCAATTTTGCTCCTTTCATCATGACCATCCATTGTCATCATAACTGCAAGAAAAACACAAAATACCTTCCATTAAACTGCAATATCATTAAAAATAGGTATAAAAATGTGCATAAAAATACTATATATTTTAGGTGTATCAGTGAGCACGGTGTTCAGATCCCTACATGTCTCAAATATTCACCATATGTTGATCTGAAGTATATGAAGTTGCTTTTGGTGATAACGATGATGAAGCTACAAATAGTGATTAGTAGCTTGACTTATCTCTGGAGATGTGTTGATTCTGTTTTTAGTGTGTTTCTTGTTTCTTGTGCTGTTTAGTGTGATGTTATTTGTTAGTGTTTATGTGAACTTGTTATGTTGAAACTGTTTTTAGATTATCTGATGTGTGTTTAAGACTGAAATATGAATGAATTTTTATAAAAGTTTATTTCTATTTCAGCCTACTGTTTAGTATTCATGAATAGTTAGTAATTTTGCATGTTCAAAAAAAAATAAAAAAAATTAAAAAAAATGATTTTTTAGAAATTAACTCCTGCTCTGCAAAACTTTTCTATATATGCTTAATCATTTCTGTTATATTCATATTAAAGCATGTGTAGAAGTAGAAATTAGTTTTTCCTTACGACATCATTAATGTACTTAGATTAATTCCTATTTATTTCTTTCTCCCATGCTTTATAAAATTTCATGATTCATATTTATACTAAAGATGAAGTTTGGGGGAAGGGAAAACATTTATCAAATTTAAATATTATTTGTCCTTAATGAACAAATATTTTCTTTAAAAATATATTAACATAACATAAGGAATGAAAAATCTGTTTAAGATTACCGAAATTTTTGAATTTATAAATAATTTAGTAAACTTAACTAAAATTTCAAAAACTTTGGCTGATTTTAAGAATAGAATTATTTAACTTAAAGAATAATAAGATCAAAATTTTTCTATTTATAGTAAAGAGAATTGTATTTTTGAAATACTAAGGAATCAAGATTATTGCTTAAAATGGAAAAGATTGAAATAAGTTTTGAAAAATAACAAATTATTAAAAATTTCATATTTCTTAAGTAATAATGTATAAGTTTTTGAAAATAATTTAAGGATAGTGGAGTTTAAAATCATTAACGTGCTATCCAAAAATAGTAATACTTATTTGAAAAAAAAAATAAAATGATTAAAAAACAATCCAAAGAAAAAAATAAAAGAAAAAGAAAAAAAGAAGAATAAAGAAGAATGTGAGGAGAAGCTTGTGGAAATGCCTAACCAAAAATTGGCTTCAATTGAATTATCTTATATGAATAAAATTGATTACATTTTTAACTTAATTTCTATGTACAAATATTTTTAGTAGAAAAATATTTCATGAAAATCTTTAGCTTGTAAATATTCTATGTGACCTTAATATAACAAGCTACAATTATTCTTGAAATAAACGAAAAATTGGAAGTCTTATGATTTGGTAGTTAAAAGTTCTTTAATTCTTAAAATTAAACTAAATTAGTGAAATTTAGTTAATGATTTGCTAAAGCATTTATAAAACCAAAAACTACAAGGAATTTTAATTATTTTAACTTCATTTCAAATGTTATATATTTCATGTAATTAAAAGGGTTACTTGAGGACAAGTAACGTTTAAGTTTGGGGGAATTTGATCTACCTAAAAAATATCCTTTTTTATGTCTTATTTATGATTCAATTCTTAAGGATATTATGCTTTAATGAAAGGTATTTTCATGTTTTTGGATTTAGATGATTAAAAAAGAATCCAAGAAAGAAGAAGGAAAAATGAGCAAAAAAGAGCAAAAATTGAGCTTATCGAGCAAATTATTGGAATTATTGGCCTAGCGCCTAGGCGCTAGAATCCGGGGCCTAGGCGCCAGAATCCGGAGCCTAAGCGCCAGCTCGATACAGACACTGTTAAGATTTTTTGATTTTTTTGGGTAGTTATTTTGACAGAGTTAAGCGATTATTGGAGCTTCTAGAAGACTGGAAGTTACCCCTAATATATAGGACATGTGATACAATGCATTTGGACACAAGGAAACGGTTTTAATCGCGAAGAGGTGTGATCCAAAGTGACGAGGTGTGAAGACCTGGTCACGAAGTCCGGCGCCTACACGTCAGATCCCAGCGCCTAGACGCGACAGTTACCTTCTAGAAGATGCCATGAATTTGGATGAATTTTGAAGTGGTACCTTAAGCAACCCCTAGTTAAATTCAGAGCTCTATAAATAGGAGCCCATTCTACAGAGAAAATCGCCCCTTTTAGCACCTTCTCTCCCCCCTCTAGTTTTACTTAGTTTTTTTAGTCTCTTCCATACTTAGGGTGCCTTTACTTTGCATCTAGCGAGTTTATTTTGAGTATTTATTGTGTGTTGTTGCTGTTGGAGACTTTCATCATTACTTTAGAATCAGTAGAAGTCAGTAGATCACTTGAATGAACACTTTAGATAAGTATTTGTACCTTGGTTCAAAGTTTTATAAATATGTTTTGTTATGTGATTTCAATGTGTTCTGAGTAGTTAGTTACATTCTCCTTTCAACTATGTAAAGATGATAAATTAATTAAATTTTGTAGGAGAATTAAATTTAAAATATTTAAAACATTGTGATGATATTATACCTGATCTTAGTTTACTTTTTCAATTGGTCATTTAAATTGTGAAAACTTGTTGAAGAATTTTGAAACCTATTCGGAGATAAATTCTTAAGTAGTAGATATCACATGAATCCTTGTGTCGTTGAAGGCTTTTTTGGGTTATTCAAGGTGAAGTGCAAATAAATAGGAAGATATTATTTATTAGGCGTAAAATTAATTAGCTTTTAGAGTAACAGACTAAATTCTAATAATTTAGTTTATATAAAGGGAACGGGTCACCGGTAGGGCCGACCATAGCCACCCTTGGACATCTAGTAGTGTGGGCCTAGATTAAACCATTCTACTAATGAAACATCTTGAACCGATCTATAGATTAGTCAATGTTCATTGCACCTGGACCAAAGGGTAAAAAATAGGAATGCTTCTATTTGGCACAATACCATAATCTAAATTCCCCACAAAAGATAATTATTTTAAAAATCTTGGATTAATTGAAAAGGAGAAAGTTGTTTTTATACTTGCATTGAATTTTAATTACTGCTTACTACTTACTTGCTTATAGTAAAAATTGTTAGTAAATTAAATTTGAAAATAATATATATATATATATATATATATATATATTACTTTTACTTTAAAATTTTCCAAAATATTTCTTACATTTCTTACTTTTTATAAAAACACTATCCCTGTGAGATCGATAACCAGGACTCCACTAGAGCCCTGTATTACTTAAATGATACGAATACTTGCGTTTAAAATTGTGACTTTTATATAATTATTATAAAATCTAAATATGATTTCATAAGTAAAAGTAAACATCGCACATCAAGTTTTTAAAGCCATTTGCCAGGAATTAAATATTCTAAAAAGTGGTATTAAATTATTGTATTTAAAAGCATATATGAAGTAGCATCGCATCACTAATCATTTAAAGTATATATTTTAAGGAGAATCATCTACTTTACCTGTTATTGTAACTTTGGAGCTAAACGAATTCCAAGAACAGAAGTTGTTGGAAACTTTAGAAAGATACAAGAAAGCTTTTAGATGGACTTTGACATATATTAAAGGAGTTAGTCCTTCGATTTGTACGTACAGAATTTTATTAGATGAAGAAAATAAAATGAGTGTTGATCCACAAAGGAGACTGAATCATATAATGAAAGAAGTAGTTAAGAAAGAGATTTTAAAATAATTGGGTGCTGAAATTATTTATCCTATTTTAGATAGTGCTTGGGTAAGTCAAATACATTGTGTACCGAAAAAAGGAGGAGTGACTATTGAAGTGAATGAATGTGATGAAATTATACCCACAAGACAAATTAATGGATGACGAATTTGTATTGACTATAGGAAGTTAAATGATGCCACCAGAAAAGATCACTTTCCTCTTCCTTTTCTCGATCAAATGTTAGATAGATTTGGTGGACAAAAGTACTACTATTTTTTGGATGGATATACTGGTTACTATCAAATACTTATTGCTCCTAAGGATCAAGAAAAGACAACATTTACTAGCCCTTATGGAACCTTTGCTTTTCGAAGAATGCCTTTTAGACTGTGTAATACACCTGTAACATTTCAAAGATATATGATGTCTATCTTTAGTAGTATGATAGATAATGGAATAGAAGTTTTTATGGATGATTTCTCTGTATTTGGGACTTCATTTGAAATTTTTTTGGAAAACATAGCAAAATTTTTAGAGCTTTGTGAGAAAACAATTCTAGTTCTGAATTTGGAGAAATGACAATTTATGGTTGCAGGAGGAATTGTGATTGGGCATAAAGTATCTGAACATGGTATGGAGGTTGACCCTGCTAAAATTAGAGTAATTGAGATATTGTCGCCATCCACTACTGTGAGAGAGGTGAGAAGTTTCTTAGGACACGCTAGATTTTACAAGCGATATATTAAAGATTTTTCTAAAGTTACCAAACCTTTATGCCAACTTTTAGAAAATGATAGAAAGTTTGATTTTAATGATGAATGCTTAAGAGCTTTTGAATTATTAAAAAAAAATTATTTTACTCGATTGGGAGAAACCATTTGAACATATGTGTGATGCTAGTGATTATGCAATCAGAGTAGAATTGGGGCAAAGGCATGATAAAGTTTTCAAAGTCATTTACTATGTTAGTGAAACTCTTAATGAGGCTCAAATTAATTATACCACAACTGAAAGAGAATTATTAGCTATAGTGTTTGCTTTTGAAAAATTTAGACCTTATTTAATTGGAGCTAAAAGTATTGTGCATACAAACAGTTCAGCTATCAAATATTTAATGCAAAAGAAGGATGTAAAACCTAGACTTATTAGATGGATACTTCTTCTGCAAGAGTTTTATTTTATGATAGTTGATAGGAAGGGAGTTGATAATCAAATAGTTGATCATCTATCCAGAGTAGACTATGACAAATTATCTGAATTTGAAAAAAAATTACTGAAATTTTCCCTGAAGAGCAACTCTATATTATTATGGGAAATAATTTTCCTAGGTATGCTGATATTGTGAATTATATTGTAAGTGATATTGTACCACCTGATTTAACAAGGTAACAATAAAAGAAGTTTAAATATGATGCAAAATTTTATTTTTGGGATGAGCCCTATCTATATAAACAGTGTAAGGATCTAATTATTAGGAAATGTGTGCCACAAGAAGAAACAAATTTGATTATTCAACGATGTCATGATTCTGAATTTGGAGGTCATTTTGGTGTTCATAAAACTGCTTTTAAAATTTTAAAATCTGGATTTTATTGGCCTACTCTTTTTAATGATGTTTAAAAATATATTAAATCATGTAATCGATGCCAGAGAGTATGTAATATCTCTAGAAGAAATGAAATGCCTCTAAATTATAATTTGGAAGTTAAAATTTTTGATGTATGGGGATTAGATTTTATGGGACCATTTACTCATTCATTTAGAAATCTATATATATTGGTTGTTGTAGATTATGTCTCGAAATGGATTGAAGTTGTTGCTTTACCAAGATGTGATGCTCGGAGTGTTTCAAAATTTTTAAAGAAAAATATATTTTCAAGGTATGGAATGCCGAGACTGATCATAACTAATGGTGGATCCCATTTCAGGAATAATCAAATTAACAGATTAATTGAGAAATATAATATTATTCATAGAATCTCTACTGCTTATTATCCCCGGATTAGGGGTTTAGCAAAAGCGTCTAATCGTGAAATTAAAAGAATTTTGGAGAAAACTGTGGATAATCATAAATTAGATTGGTCTACTCGATTAGATATTGCTTTATGGGCTTATAGAACTGCTTTTAAAACCCCTATTAGAATGTCTCTTTATAGATTAGTATTTGGTAAGACTTGTCATTTACCAGTTGAATTGGAGCATAATGCATATTGGGCGATAAAAGAGTTAAATTTTAATTTGAAGAATGCTCGATAGAAAAGATTTATGCAATTAAATGAATTGGAAGAGATTAGAAATCCATCTTATCACAATGAAAGGATCTATAAAGAGAAAAGGAAATTATGGCATGATCAGAAGATATTGAAAAAGAACTTGGAAAATGGACAAAAAGTTTTATTATACAAGGCAAAATTGAGTTTATTTCCTGGAAAGCTCAAGTATAGATGGTTAGGACCTTTTACAGTTGTAAAGGTTCATTCTTTTGGAGTTGTTGATATTAAAAATCCTGATACTTGAAACAGTTTCAAAGTTAGTGGGCATCGATCAAAGCCTTACTTTGATGGGTTTCAACCTGATTCCAATGAGGTTTTAATATTGAGTCGTCTCGATTAACTGAATGGTTTGTCGAGCTGACGACGTTAAATCAAGCGCTTTATGGGAGGCAACCCATATGTATCTTTGTTGTGTGTTTGTTTGTTTATTGTAGTTATACCTTTTTAGATAGTTAATTTTGAATCCTAATTACTGCTAAATAATTAAAAATTGATAAATGATGGATTGAATCGAGATATTGGAATATTTGGATAGAACAAAGTTAATTGAGAAATTTTGACCACTGGCACCGCCAGCACCAGAATGGGCTCTGCCGGCGCCCTTTCTTTTCTGCCCTACTGAACTTGACTTTTTGAGCGCCGCTAGTACCCAAAATCTGTTTGAAGGTTTTTAAGTTTTAAAATGTGAGTTTTGGCGGTTTTTGGCATGATCTTTGTCCTTATAACTCCAAAAACTCCATTTTTGACTTCTTAACTCCAGAAAAACGAAAACCACCTATCTCAATTCATATCCTATGGATTCCTTTCCCATTGAAACCCCTCGATTTCGTGTTTTCAACAAAAGGAAGTTCATAAGTTTTTAAGCGCAGTGTTTGTTCAACAAAGTAATGATGAAAAGAAGGATTATTAAGGAACGAGGCTTCATAAATTGAGGTATGGATAATGCTACTACTAGAATTGAAAAAATTATTAAAGAGAAACGTTGGGAAGTGCTTTGCTACATTACCACTGTTGTTGTTGTTCCCTTCGTGAAAGAGTTTTATGCAAATCTTCATGGGATCAATCAAGGGTTTGTATTTATGCGTAGTAGATTTTTTCAATTCACTCCTGTACAAATCAATGATCTCATTATGATCGAGAACGTACCTATTTGTCATTATTCTAATTTCAATGCCACTAAGGATAATATGAATGATGTCTATCAATATCTGACGGATGAGAATGAAGAATGGAAACTTAGAGAGAATGGATACATGAGTTTCCCATCTGCATCTCTCAATCCAGTATCAAAGCAGTGGCATTACTTTATTTCGGCAAAGTTATTTCCAACATTGAAGATTAGTAAGGTAACCAAAGAAAGTGCCATTTTGAATTTCTGTATTCAAACTATAAGGTTGGTTGGCATTGGTAATATTATTGTGAGATCAATACTTGGATTAATTGTGCAAGGCTCCAAATATGGACTTTGACACCCGTCCACCATATTTCTGTTATATAGTCAGTCACAGGTTCTTATGAAAGTTGAGAAAAAGTTCTTCTTCCATGGAGGCCTATTGATCCAACTAATCCCTCCGATTACCAGACAGTTGGAGATGAAGATGACATGAATTTACTTGCTGATCAACCAACGCAGACTTCACATCCGATTCAACCCTATTTTCCTGAAGGTTTCAGGATGATATTGCAGAAGATCAAACAATTGGAGAAATAGGTACAAAATGTTATGAATGCGATCAACAACATTTCTGATTTATTCAATCATATAGATTAGAGAATGAAAGAGCAATTCGATCACACTGGTCGAATTGAGATGTGCTTGATCAATCTGATGAAGATGAATGCGGTGATTGGTAAAGAATCATATGACAAATTTCCATTTAGTTCATTCTATAACTTGTTTTTGCATCAGCAATCAATTGGAGACATTAGAGGAGAGGTTAGTTCTGAAACTCATGTGGAGTAATTAATGGATTCTACTTATGTATGTTGTGTGTTTAGTTTGCTTTGCTTAGTTATGTTTGGTTTGTGTAGTATTTGCTTTGCTTTGAACTTGGATTTGGATGTGCTTACTTTCATTTTATGCTTAGATCTTAGTGCTTGCCTATCGTAGAGTACTGGCTGCACTAAACATCTAAGAATAGTTGGTTTGAATGAACATATTTAGCATCTTTAATGTAACTTGGATTTTATATATATAAGATTGTTGTGTAATGTTTGTGTGAAAATTGTATTAATTATTTCTTATAGGAAGATGTAAATGCTTATTGAAGTGTTAAACATCATTATGGATGTCGAAACGATCGAAATTACGAAAAAATTTTTGGATCCAGAAATTATTTTGGACTGGCGTCCCCGGCGCCCAAATCGAGAGAGTTTGGCCATTTATTTTAAATAGAGCACTGCCAGAGCCCTATCAAGTCCCGTCGGCGCTCGAACTTAGAAAAGGTCTAAAACCCTCGATTTCGCAATTTCTGCCCTGGGACCCGCAAAAATTTCCATTTCCTTCGTCTTCCTCCTTCATTTTCGCAATTTTGAAGAAATAGGGCTTGGTAGATCTCAGATTTAAGGAGTTTTCAAGCTATTCGACACCGAATTTGCACTTGTCTTGGTAAGAGCTTCACTGTAAATTAAAATTTTGGAATTTTACCATGGAAATCTCTCACATTTCCTATGGTGGAATTTTTGGAGTTTTAAAGAGATTTTGAGATTTCCATAATGAAATTTGCTCTTACTTGCTTAGAATAGTGTTTGGAGTTGTTACATTGTGAATTTGGGATTTATTGGAATGTTGTTGCAAATTTTAGAAATTCACATGGCAAGAGGGAAGAGCAAATTGGATTTTGATGAGGAGAGGTTTGTCAACATCAAAGCATAATTTCGCTATTACTCTATCCTTCACAACAAGAAGTGTATCCAGGATCGAGCCTTTGATAGTCCTGGTGGATCTGTAGAATAATTAATTACAGAGCAAAAATAGGAGCGATTTTGTTATTTCACTGTGAATGCTAATATGGGAGTTGATAGAGAATTCTATTCTAACGTATCCTGGACTGAGACTGAGTATGTGCTTGTTAGAGGGAAGATGGTTGAGTTTACTCCTCGGTGCATCAATGCTTTCTATCAGACTCGGGAACCATTCATATGTGATTACAAAAACTTTGACACTGGAAGGGAGAATATGAGAGAAGTTATTTCTTTTCTGACTGACGGGCGAGGATAATGGAATGTAGGTCAAAAACAGTTGAAAAATTTCCCCTCCTCCACTTTGAATGTTGCTTCAAAAGTCTGACATTATTTCATTTCTGCAAGATTATTACCATCTTATCACCACAGTGAAGTTACTAGAGATAGAGAAATTCTAAACTACTGTATACAGAAGATTAAAAAGATTGATATTGGAGCTATTATTTACAAGAATATCCTTAAGATTGCTAGAGCCGAGACGACTGGAGGATTAGGACATCCTGCCTTAGTTCATGCCCTCTGTGTTCAGTTTGGAGTGGAGTTCAGTAGTTCTGAAGAAGTGGCTATACTGTTAAGACCTTTTACAAAGAATATTATTCGTACTTATGAGTCTCATGTGGGAGCCAGAGCTGAGCATAGGAGTACTGATATTCCTACTACAAGTTACGATGTACCATCTACTTCTGAGTCACCTACCTTATCTGATATTATGGAGTAGCTGAGATTACAGAGTGCTAGTGTGGATAGACTCCATAGTCGGATGGATGTGTTTGAAGCGAGGAGTGATGTGAATGAAGATTATCTGGAGAGAAGAGTTCAGTTTGATATGGCTTATTATGATGCTCAGGTTAAATTTATGAGGGGGGAGTCCGATGTGATATTTCTTACTTGCCCCAGCTATACCCCATATAGACATGACCCTGCTGATGATCCTGCTCATGACCCTGCTGTTGATCTTGATGATGGAGACTGGTAGATAGTTTGTTTATTTTATTTATGTTGCTCTTAGTCTGTTGTGTTGTATTGATGTGATGTAGTGGATATTTATTTTTCATGTGATGTGTAACCATGTGTTGTACTGTGTGATGTAGTGTTATTTACTTTTCATGTTGAACAGTTATGTTGTACTGAAACATTAAAAACTATTAGTTGTATTATTAGTAGTGTGATAGTTTGTTTCATGTTATAGTGTTATGTTGGATATTTAGATGTTTAATGTTAATTTCTCCTTACCCATGCAAATATTTAAAACTGTTATATCACTGCTACTAATTGTTTCATGCCTGCTAGTTATAAATTTTGATTAATACTAGATAGCTGTTGAAGATTTCGGAATCCCATCATTGAAAGGTTTGTTTTTTTTTACTCTCAACTATTTCAAATTTATTGAAAAATTTAAGTTTGTGGGAGGGTAGAGAAATGCTAACCTTTTATTTGTTCTCAATTATTATATTTTCAAAAATTATTAACATAATTTCTGGTAGTTGAACCTCATTATAAGATAAATAAAACTCTTTATTTCAGTTGAATATTATAGAAGGATAGGATGGAAATTTTTAGTGATAAAGTTTGATTTTATAGAAGTAAGATATTTGGTATGAAAGGATTTTATTATAGTCAACTATTTAAAGTAAAGAAAACTGTATTTTTGAAATATTAAGAGACTTAAAGTATTGTGTGTTAAGAAGAGATTGTGACTTTATGATGAATAATAAAGCTTGTACCTAACTATAAAGTAAGGAGGTGACTTAAGTTTGAACTTTAGAAAGAGGAGAGTGAAGTTCAAAAACATAAAAGGTTATCTAGATATAGTAATCCTGAGAAAAAAAATGAGAAAAAAGAGAAAATAAAAGAAGGATTGAAAAACAATCCAAGAAAAAAGAAAAAAAGAGAAAAGAAAAGAAAAGAAAAATATTTATGAGGAGAAGCTTGAGGAGATGCCTAATAAAAAATTGGCTTCACTTGAATCACCTTAAAGGGAGAGCTTGATTTCATTTCTGAATTTATGTTTAAAGTACTAGCCTACATTCCAATGAAGTTTGCATGAACTCCTTTTTCATATAGTCTTTTTATGCACTCTTAATGTAACAAATTATGGTTCATCCTGAAATAAATAAAGGACTAGAACTCTTAGACTTAATTACTGAATATTCTTATACTTATAATGTTGACCTGAGTTACTAAACTTTTTCTAAAAATCTAACTATTATATTCTTTTGAATGAAAAATTTTAGTCTCTTACAATTGAAAAGTACATTGCCTAAAGTTATATTTTATGTAGTAGAAGGATTACTTGAGGACAAGTAATAATTTAAGTTTGGGGGATTCTGATGCACTAAAAATATATATGATTTTACTATCTAATTTTACCCATTTTTGGTGATATTGCACTTCAAAGAAAGGTAATTTTCATGATTTGTTGCAGGTATGATGATTTTAGGTGATTCAAGTGAAAAAAAGAAAAAAAGGAACGAATCTGGAGGAAAATGGAGCAAAAAGAAGCAAAATGGTGGAGAAAGTATTTTGGGGCCGCCGGAGCCCAAATCTAGAGAGCACAAAATTAATTGGCACGATATAGTGCCTCCAGTGCCCTATCTGGCGCCGCTGGCACCCGAAGTTGGTTCAATTCAAATTTGAAGAATTTTAGCGACTTTTTGAAGGGATGCCTATAGAAAATCTTGGGAATTCGTCCCTATCTTATAAGTAACTATTTTTTGGACGAAAATGGTGTGCTTCTTCAGTGGTTTTAGAGTAGTTTTAGTGAGAGTGAAGTGTTAGGGTTTAGGAGTAGAGAGTGTAGAGTGAAGATTTGAGAGAGATTTTTCTCTAAGGAGGGGAGGAGAAAAGGTAAAGTGAGAGATTGCTTCTTCTTTTCCATCCTAAAGAGAGAATCAAGTGTTGTAAATAAGAAGAGAAGAGGATTCAAATGAACTACAAGGGAATTGCATAGGGGAAGAGAAAGAGATAAGTTGTATTTTCTTTTGTGGTTTGTATGACTTCTCTTTTATATATAAAATCCATGTTTTATTATATCTTCTCCAAAAATTCTGAGTAGTTTCCTTGTCTTTCTTATTGCATAAGAGATGTGATGATGGATTAATGTGGATTTGATGTGCTTTTAACGTGTTGAAGAAATTGTGATGGTTTTTCATTTAGAAATTATTTTACTTTCAATATGGCCAATTGAAATGTTATAATATGTTGTTGAACATTAAGTTTGAAAGGATCTAAAGTCGTACAACAATAATTTAATTTCCGTGGATGAATTTCATAGTTCATGGGAATTGAGTGCAAATAAATAAGTAAATGTTTTTTGATGGACTTCAATGTGGAGATTTCAGGGTGACAGTCTGACATCCCCAAATTGGTTCTAAGATTAGTAACTAAATATCAAAGGTTAGCATTCAGGTGAAGAGTAAGTGGGAGCTCCGAAGTGAGAGCTGGTATCCTCCCAGCCTAGCCTTAGAGTTATTGACTTAACTTAAAATATGTCAATATTCTTTTCTACTTGGAAGAGGGGGTACTCTTTTAAGGGTAAAGAATCATCTATGCTCCTATTTGGCACAATATTATAAATATTTGTTCCATATCAATCCGCACATCATATTACCCTTGCAAGAGGAAAGATACTTTTCTTATATATCAAAAACCTTTCAAAAATTTAATTTAGTGTGTCTATTAGTTAATTCTATCTTTAAAGTTGTTAGAAGTATTTGTAGTTTAGTTAACTGTTACTGTTTTCTGCATAGTGTTGGTAGGAGTTTATGTTAAATTTTAAGTGTTATTTAAATATAGGATTTTAGTGCCATCTTACTTATCTTGGGATCGCTTTCTTAAAACTTAGAACTTCCTTGTGGGATCGATAACTAGGACTTCATTAGAGCCCTGTATTACTTGATACGATATCTATACTTGCGTTGAATGCTTAGACTTATCAAAATCATCAAAATATATAAATTTGAGTTCATAAATTCTTGCAATATATGTCACGTGCATCACAGGTCACGAACTATAGTGTGGTGTTGGGCTTAGGAGAATTGTTGCAGCAACTTTCTTGAATGTGTGCAACATGCTAATGAGGGTTTTCAGTCCCTTCGAACATGTTGAAGAGCAGAGGAACAAAGTACGTATAAAATTAGTCTGAATTAAATTCCTCTGGGTAAGTTTTATCGCTCAGAACAATTGATATACCCCTTACCTCGACTATCGTTTCTTTGACTTTTTGCTCAACTAGTTGAGTAATGTCTTTTTCAGGAATCCTACTTAGGGTTGAATGTTTTCTTTTTCTTTTGCTTTTATTCCTTAGCCTCCACCATTTCCCTTTTGTCATCAAGAATGTGGGCTACCTCCCATCAAGAGGTATAAGTAGTTGGGTTTGTGTCACTTATGGTAAGTCATGCAAGGCCATCAAAGCAGCCATCATCTCTTCGAATTTTTCTTTAGATGACTGATTTCTTGATCTCGCTTCTATATCATCCTTTGTAATTCTTCTAACAATTCTTCATTTCCCGATGGTGGTACCTTTCATGATGATGAGGTGGCTCATGTCTCCACCATGTTTATTTCTGTCAAATCTTCCTCCATGTCATCAAGAGAGTATCTCCTTCTGTCTACAAATGATTGTTTGACATCGGCTATTAATTTCTTTATTTTTTCCTCAAACAAATTGATTTGTCCTCTTTGATTGAGAATTGATGTGCCCCTTGCGTGTACTATTTTTTCGCGTGTTTTATTCCACTTTAATTACCCTAAGATGACACAAAAAACTTGACCCGACTCGCAAATACACAGTAATTTAGCATCTAGAATATTACCAAAAACTTAGCCCAGTATATATTTAATGGCTAGTAAGTAACATCTAAATGTTATTAAATGTTGATAATAGTTCACACACTATGGGTTCTATGCAAGTGCACATATTTCTTTAAGTAAAATAGAGCTTTCTTTAAAAACCCTGTGTTGATCCAATAGAGAAGCAATGTAAGAAATCCCTTAGATTAATTACAGTCTACTACTATCAGTCCTTAACTTGGAAGGTCTATTTAGGTGGCTTTTCTAACAAGTACTCCTAGAGGTAAGCCTTAAGTTTATAATAACTAACAACTTCTCTTAAAAGAAAATATTAATTGTAAATATAACTCTTTTTAGATAAATTGGTTTAAATAATTTCGAGATGTTAAAAACTAATATTCTGAAGTAGTGAATTGAATAATGTTTAGGAATGGGATATATTAAATATTGTATGTCAAATATTGTATGTGTTAAATAGTAGTCATCCTATTCTTTACCCGCTTCTAAGTGCAAAATGAACATTGGCTAATCCTTAGTTTAGTCCCTAAATCTGTGGTAAGGTTGGAAGGATATTGGATCTCACTCCAGAGCTCCCACTACCCCCTTTTTTGAAGGCTAACTCTCGCTTTAGTTTCCAAACACTAGGACCAAGACCAAATTGGGGATTTTAGTTTGTCGCCCTAAAATCTCCAATTCTACCTCCATCAAAGTATATTTTCTTATTTATTTACACTTAACCCCATTGACTACATTCTCATCCATGAAATTGAATGTGGTTCCACTTTGTTGAGAATTACACTGCTCTCCTGTGTCTTAGTGCAATTACAACGAATTTTAACACTACAATGGGTCCTTATTGTAATGCTAATGAGGCTCAAGTAAATACCATCACATTTATAATTAATACCTCTTCTAACATGTATCCCACAATTCTAAACATGAATCATACTCATTACAAAGAAAAGTAAAATCAAAACAATGACATAATCTTCTCATACCACTATTTCCACATAAGAAAAAAGAGTAAGAAAAACACGTCATAAAGCATGAAGAAAACACAACCGAAAACTTCATTAACAAAGAAAATCCACTAGATAAGCGTTCACAAAATTATAAGATAATGAAGAACACAATACTTAGCTTATTTCCCTTTGAAAGAAAGATGAAAATCTCTCCCACAAAGTCTCCCGCTGATCCATGGAATGCTAGTCCATTCCCTTACAGTTTCTCACAAAATCCCTTCTCTAATCTCAATACAAAGGTAGAAATCTTTATTTCTACTCCTATTCTAAGATCTCTAAGCATTCCTCTTGTTATTCCTAACATATATCCTTTTTTATTATATAAAATCGCTATTTTATGGTCTAGGAACGAATTTCCCAAGAGATGCCTCAAGGAACATTCCAAAAATCATCCAAAAACATTAAATCTAAACCATAACAATCCCTCGCACCGTCGGTTCCATTTCCCGTCATTCTCAAGACTTGAGCACTATCGGCGCCCATATGCAACAGCTCCACCGTTTTGCTTCATTTAGCTCCGTTTTAGCTTCGTTTTGCCCTATTTCAGTTGCTTTCTGTTCCTAAGAGATAAACATATAAGCATGAAAACGACCTCTTTTTAAAGTGTAATTTATTCATAAATATATGAGAAGTGTAAAAGAGATTAAGCATAGAAAAACATATTGAAATTTGTCTTGTCAGAATTTTCTTTCTTGCTCGTTTTTCCTTCAAATTGCACCGTTTTTGCTTCACATTCACCAAAAGTTCATTTGTTGTGCCTGAAGACAATAAAATACAAAATATCTTCCTTTAAATTGTAATATTACTAAAAGTCACCAAATATAGGCACTAAAAGCATATGAAAAATTGAACAATTTTTAGGCTTATCGAAATCCTACAAACATAATTATTATTTGTCCTCAAGTAACACTATAACTTTAAAAACTAAATAATTTCATATCAGAAAAATTATCTACCAAATCAACCTAGGACTAGAGTGTAAGAATATCTCATATTCAACTTTGGAATCTTAATTTCTATTTACTTCAAAAGTTATTGAAACTTGTCAAACAAAAGATTCATAGAATGTATAAAAATAAAATTTAAGCTCCTTATCTATACTAATTTGAACGATGCTATTCCGAAATAAGAATAAGCTTATGATTATCTCTAGGTCTTTTCATTTTAAAAGATTCAGGTGAAATAACTTTTTGATTAGTCATCTCCTCAAGCTTCTCCTCACATATTTTCTTTTCACTTTCATTTTTTCTTTTCTTCTTCTTTTTTTCTTTTTTTTTCTTTCATGGTCTTCTTAATCCTTACTCCTTTTTTTTATGTGAGGATTACCATATCTGGATAGGCCTTTAATAATTTTAAATTTCACTATCCTCTTTCTAAAATTCAAAAATCAAATTTTTCCCTCGCTTTTTTAAACTAATTATTAGTTTAAAAAAAGTATTAATAAAGGCTCAAAACTCAATAAGTATAAATCTAAGAATCATAACTTTTCAAATATTAAACTCCTTTCTACTGTAAATAGCAAAATAATTTTCTCAATGTTTCCTACAAAATGTCTTCACTCTAGAATTGTTTCTTCACATAGGATTTCAATTAAGTTATTTTTTTAACATTCCTAAAATCAAAGTTATAGTAACCTAAATGTAACAACGCTTACCACAAGTCATTTTAAAGATGATATTTCATTAAATACGGGTTACTAAGGAAAAATGATAGTAAGTTTTAAAAATTTTTCTTCCCACCAAACATGAATTTTTAAATATTTTTCAATTAGTTCTAGAAAATGTAGCGGGAAGAAAAAGCAAAACTTGAATCTACTAACTACTACATCATCCTATGAAATTGATATACATGCATAATGAGGACAAAATGATTGCAAAAGAAAGTAGATCTAGCCTAAAAGATGCTTGTAATAATATTAAAGTAAAAGGTAGTATACTCACTTTAATATTTTATTTTTCTTCCTACCCATAAAATTGATTTATAACATGTATAACATTTTGTAAAAAAAATATAAGCAAGAAGAAATACAGTTAAAAAATCCTATCTGCCACACATGTCTATCAGAAACATTTAAAATTGTTAATCAGGAAATTTTGTAGCAGAAAATAAATCTAAAATAAACATGTCAGAATGAAAGTGACTGAATAAAAGTTTAACTAGCATAACAAGTATCAACATAGTAATATAAAAATATTGTTCAAGTCTTATATCAAATTGTATCACAAAAACAAACATAATATACAAATAGAAACACAAATGATAAATGAGGTCAATTCATCCTTAACTCATCCAATCTCGCAACCTTACTTCCAAATTTTAATAGAATCACTACACTAATAAATTAGGTACATTTTAAATGATTTTATAGATTATAATACCAAATATAAAATTATCCATGATATAATGGCTCATAGGCATCAAATTCGGGCATCATCTAATCCCCTTAATTAAGCACCTTTAACACTTATAAAGATAGTGTAAATCATCCACATGTTACTCATCAAATAGGTTTGAGGCTCCTATCAAATGAAAACAAAATCATAGAAAGAAAGTAAAAAATTGAGATGGAACGCATCACTGCTCAAATTCATGATATCTCTTGTAAAACTTAACTCTGGGTGAGACTTGAGTCGTGGTGGACCCATCCATCTAACTACTACAAGAGAACTTACAAGTCTAACCATAATAAGAAGTTAAGGAATTACCTCTCTCATGACACACAATGATAAATTCAAACCACAAATAATCCAAACATCCATCAATCATCAATCAAACAGATCAATCGACACTAAAGAATACACAATACACACTAACAATGATGACTCTCAAGCATACTAAATCACGACACACTGATAACTATGTGTTGCCTCCCATAAGTGTTGGTTTAACGTTGCTTGCCAGACAAATGATTCCACCTGAATCAAAATTCCAATTAAGTAAACCTCAATCAATCACCCAATATTTTCCAGATCCATGGACTCCTATAGAATCCTCGAACTTATATTTTTCTTTCAGCTCTTCTTTTTCTAATTGATTTATATCATTGTTCCTCATATTTGTTTCTTGATGCAAGGCTCTTCTATTAATTTTCTCAATTTTCATATTAATATCATCCTTGAAATTATTAAGAAATGGATCTCTATAAGATACTTCAAGATATCCTAAATTTTGGATCAAATTCTCTCTAAATAACTCAGATTTTGGAAAAAATTCTTCTAGTTTACTATTTTGTTTCATGTTATCTTCTAATTTTCCGCTTGGTACTGATTAAATGGTGGAGGTGGTCTTTCTATATTCATTTTAGTTGAGGAAATAGGTTTTGCTAATTCCTTAGGAATTTCTTATGTTGGTCTTTCAATCTCCTTATCCTCATCTCTCAACTCAATGTTATTTTGAAGCATATCCTTTAATTTTCTTCTAATTATTAGTTTGATAACTTTATATTGCTAAGCATTCATTTGCTTAGGGTTTATTACAGGGTATATAAAAAATAATCTTCTTGCAAATATTTACCAAATCAATTACCACCCTTCACCTAATACAAATAATCTCTTAGGATATCAACACTCTATAACAATGATATTGATTATTACTACCTCAAATCCATTGGCTTTGTATGATATCATTCACTAGGACCCTACCTTTCTAGATAAACTCACTCTTAACTCTCTACATTTTGTTTTGCTTGGCTATACCAAATACACTAAAGGTTATAAATATTTTCACCCTCCCCCAAGACGCATGAACATATCTCAACATGAAAATTTTTAGGACAATATTTTTGCCAACCACCACAACTTCCACTCATCCTTAAACCCACCATAATATCTCTAGTCCCTCTATCCAAACAAGAAATACTTGGCTAGAAACTAAACTAAAATTTGATGTATCTATTACTTGATATAAAGATCGACTTTGCCCAATGGTTGAAACTACAATATGACATAAAATACAACAAAAATTTTAACCCAGTTTCCAAAATGACCACAATTCGGATCTTTTTACCCACCATCATTTCATGAACTTGGCCCATAAAAAAGCTCAACGTCTCCAACGCCTTCCTACATGACCACATCATAGGAAAAAAATCTACATGCAACAACCTGAATTTATAGACAAAACTCACCATGATCATGCATGTATCCTTCATAAATCACTCTATGGGCTCAAAAAAGTCCTCAGAGAATAATTCAACATTCTATCACAACTCTTACAAAGCCTCAATTTTCACCTCAGAGCTTCCAAGCCATCATTCATGGTTTATGATAAGGAATGGAATCTTACTTTTATACTTATAAATGTTTATGATCTCCACATTACAGATAACAATCAAACCCAAATAGATAATATCATTTAGTCCCTTTAACTTTAACTTCATCTAAGAAAGTTGAGAGACATCAATTACTTTCTTGACATCCCAATCAACTGAACCATAGCATTCCTCCACCTTAATCAATCACACCATGCACAAGAGATAATCAAAAGGAAAGTAATGACAAACTGCAATCATGCACACATCTGCTACAACAAAAGAATTTCCATCATGTCAACACCCAAACCCCAAAGATGCAAACACCCAGTAGGATCACTAGAATGACTAACTAAAACATATTCATCTATATATTCCACTATCAACAAAGCCTCTCAACATATGTACTAACCATGCAATTCTTTGAACAATATATGCAAAGCCTACTGAGATACATACAAGGAACAATACACTAAGGCCCACTTATCAATTCCATAGATCTACAATACCAAGCTTGCCTCGATTTGAACTTGGCTTACCATATGAATGAAAAAATATCTACATCGAGTGGTTTCATTTTATTCGATGAAATTCGGTGTACTGGTAGACCAAAAATCAGTTCACAGTTGCTTGTTTGTCAACTAATGATGAATGTTGGGCAATGGCTCAAACAAAAGACAAAACAGTCTAGAATCGACTTCTACAAGAGTTCCGCATACAAACAACAAATTCCACTCAAGTCAGTTTCAATAACATATGAGCTTTGACTTTAGAAAATAATCACATATTCCATAGTTGCATAAAGCATATCGAGATCGACTACTACTTCATTTAAGGCAACATTAAAGCTCAAACAATCATAATCCATCATATTGAATCTCTAAATTAAGTGGAAGACATATTCACAATGCCTTTATCAATCTTTAAGTTTCAATCTCTACAAAAAAAACTAACCTTACACTAGTTAAGTTTTATCTAGCAATGGAAAACAATGATAAGAAAATATACCCGATGTATAACAACAACAACATTATATTACCAAGTGTATCTGATCACACGTAAACAAAAACACCACTCCACCGTATATCCACCACTAAGAAGTCCTAACTGCCACTTCTGAAATATTCCTTCTCTCCTCTAAATCATATATATATATAGGCGTGCTCACTGTTATGGGACAGAGATGAATATATGATTATAGTCTGACAGCTTCGTTCAGCACTTCCCCTTCTACATACTGGAATTCTCATTTTTAGCATACTAACTTTTGTCTATTTACAATCTATTCATCACTTGTCAATCTTATGGAATTATATATATAACTTTTAAATGAACCAATATTATTCTCTTTTTTTCTAACATAACTTTTAACATCAATCTCATATATATATATATATATATATATATATATATATATATATATATATATATATATATATATATATATATATATATTAACAAAAACTTGCTTTAGTGGCAAGCAAGCTATTATTGATATGCAAGGAAATCAATTACATGACTTGTTGGTGAGGAAGGCCTAACCTATCCCCATAAAGAAAAAAATCTAACAGAGGTGGGGGGTTAGTAGCAATTACAATAGACTCAGAGTCCTTCCCTAAAACAGCTAACCAGTGGGCAGGGGCATTGCCCTCCTTGGGGGTATACAGAAATTGTATCCTGGAACTTTGTATGAAAGGGTATAAACGATTCTGCCATCTTCTAAGACACCAAGGAGGTTGTTCCAAGTTTTCTAAGATTTTGATACAGATGAGGGAATCTGATTCCACATGCAGTAAGCTAATATTTCATTTGTGAGCAATTAAGATGGCCCAAAAGATGGCTATAAATTCAGCCTCCAAGGCAACCAAAGCCATTGTAGGTGAAGAAAAAGTGAGGCGGCACTTTCTCTGGTGGTCCCTAAATACACCACCAAATCCTGCACCTTCTTTACAAAAACTTCCATCAGTATTAACCTTGATCCAAGGCCTTGTTGGAGGTGTCTAGATGACAAGGGAGGGAGTGAAATTTTGCTTATCAATTTTTGTAGGCTTACAGTTTCTGGAAAGATTGGGGAACCTTTTATGTTAGATTAATTTGTGTATATAGGAAAGACAGTTATTCACCACTGACTAAGGCAAGGGGATAGTTGATTCAAATTTGGCTTGTTTCTGCTCATCCAGATAAACCATGCCATCAAACAGAGAATGGCTAGCAGATTAGCTGCATTCCATTCCATCCAGCAGAAAGAAAGTGTGGCCCATTTGAGAGTGATGGTTTCAATATTTAATTTTTTTTAAAAGATCAGCCCATACCTGCTAAGAGAAGGAACAACCAAAAAAAATATGATCTAATGACTCTTCTTTAGCATAGAAGAGGAGGCAGCATCATGTACCTCTCAATCCCTTGAGCTTCAAGATGTCATCTGTGGGTAGT
This sequence comes from Papilionanthe hookeriana x Papilionanthe teres, assembly GCA_022702705.1. NCBI lineage: Eukaryota > Viridiplantae > Streptophyta > Magnoliopsida > Asparagales > Orchidaceae > Papilionanthe > Papilionanthe hookeriana x Papilionanthe teres. The sequence goes on from CM040431.1 coordinate 119,466,558, forward strand.
AGATGCTGCCATAATCTCAAACAGAAGAAAGACATGGAAGGGGATAGAAATTTGCCCCAAAGTGCTTCTCCCAAATCAACTTGATCCCACAGGATAAATTTGGAGTAAATGTAGGTTGATAGCTTCTAGGAGAAAGACTGCTTAGTGATGAGTTTATCTTTCCTAGTTGGAGAAAAATTGGTTTTTATGACATGTATTAGCTGTTCATTTTTCAGTATAAGGTTCAGAAGCCTACTGTTCCATTGGTTGTCCGGCCACAATTCTTTAACTTGTAGATTTTGATATTGAGTATCAACACCTTGGGGATTAGAAAGCTTTTCACCATTCCAGACCCATTGATCTAGCCAAAAGTTAATTTTCCCATCCCCAGCTCCCAAATAAAAAGAGTCTCAGCTTGTGGTCTGACTTGAATCAGCCTCCTCCAGATTCTAGAGTCTCCCAACTTAGGGCTAGCCAAGAAGGGATGTTCATGTCTGCAATACTTCCCTTTCATGAACTGAGCTCATAAACAGTCTTGAGCTCTGAACCTCAGCTAGAGTTTACATAGATTAATGAAGATAAGGTGTTGGAAGCTCTTGAAGCCTAAACCTCCTACATGTAATGGCTTACACAGCTTTTGCCAGGGAAGCCAGTGGAATTGATGCTTTTGTCCTGCCTAGAGAAAGTTGTTAAATATTTTGCCAAGGGAGACTTAAGTACTTTTTTTAATGTTGAACATTCTTAATGCATAAGAGGGTATGGCTGTTAGATACTTCTCAAAAGGGTGATTCTACCTCCATTAGATAAAAAATAATTTGTCCAACATAACAGTTGGGCCTTTATCTTCTCAATGGCATCATTAAATTTTGTTTGTTTAGTTTTCCTTTTAATGAGTTGTACCCCCATATAGCTTATGGGCAGAGAATACTGAGTGAAGCCAGTGTACTCAGCTATCCATTGCTTAATGTGTAGCTTAACGGTGACATTGGCATAAAAATGACATTTATTTAAATTTAGCTCCATTCCAGAAGTTCCCTGAAAGTACTGTAGGGCCTGTAATATAGCGTTGACAGCTGTCTTGGAAGCATTCGTAAAAATTATAATACCATGTGCATAGGATATGTGGCTCACACCATTATTAGATTTATGTGGATAAGCCAGGGAAAGAATTCTAGTCATCAAATTGTTTAGTAGACGTGACAAATAATCAAAAGCAAGGATAAATAGTGTATGGGAAAGGGGATCACCTTGTTTGATGCCCCTGGTATCACTAAAAAAGCCTTGGCTATGCTCATTGACAAGAACTGAATGATTATTACAGGTTAGCCATCTTTTCACTAGTTGTATGAAGTCAGCATGAAAACCTCTAACAACAAGGGTATCAAGAATGGGTTCCCAACTGATTGTGTCATAAGCTTTTTAATATCTAACTTGAAAATGAGATTTCTCCCTCTACATTTTCTGTCCAGATCCAAAAAAAGTTGTTGTGCTAACAAAATGTTATCTTAGATATTCCTCCCTTTGACAAAAGCATCTTGGTTGGCTTGAATGAGGTGCTGAAGATGGGGTTGAAGCCTGAACACCAGAACCTTACTGATCAGCTTGGAAATAACATTGGTGAGACTAATAGGTCTGAAGTCTCCTCAAGTCTATCTAATTTTGTTTTGAGGAATGAGAACTATAGTTAAAGCTATAAAGTATTTGGGGGGATTAATGCCTCTAAAAAAACATTGCACAGCTTGAATTACATATTTGTCGATCTTGTCCTAGCTAACCTTGTAAAAGTTTGAGGTGTACCCATCTGGACCAGCAGCTTTATTCCCATCTATTGTATCTAAAGTTGATTTGATTTCAATGGCTTCTGGTACTTGAGTAAATTACAGGCCTTACAAATAGTCATGACAATCAGCAAACAGTGAACCATCAATGGGGACTCTAGAATTATTACTTTGAGTGAGTAACTGTTGGAAATGTGTCATAATATCATTTGCAATAGCCTCAACAGTATCAAGTTTCTGGCCAGCTGAATTTCTAATGGATATTATCATATTGTATTTTTTTTCTATGTTTAATACAGGCATGGAAAAATTTTTTGTTTCTATCCCCATCAACAAACTTAGATATAGAGGCTTTTTATTGGAGAAACTTTTCATGGTATTTAATATGAGAAAGTAATTTTTCATGTGCCAAATTTAGCTCAGTTTCAGATTTCCTGCCCATCTGAAAAGCAGCTTCGAACTGGGAGACTTCATCTTCAGCAGCCTTTAAGTTTTCATAGACATTCCCAAATTGAGTCCAGTCCCAATGCTTAAAATGTTTAGCTGTTTTCTTCTGAACATTCCATAGATTTATCCCTGTAGGATCAGAAATCCAAACTTTACCCAATTCAGTGACAAAATCAGGATGTGAAGTCAACATGTTCTGAAATCTGAAAGGACTGCCCCCAATTTTAGATGGGTTGTTGATAGAACAAAGTATGGGCTTGTGATCTGATCCTGACATAGCAAGGTGTGTAATAAAAGTATAAGGGAAAGTATGAAGCCATAGAGAGTTACCTAGCATTCTGTCTAATCTCTCCCAAGTGTTGGCTCTTCTCCAAGTGAATTGTGTCTCTTGGAACCCCATATCAAATAATTCAGCATCTCCAAAAAATTAATTGAATATGTTCATAGAGTAGGATGAGGGAGGAATGCCACCCCACTTTTCACAAGGTGAGGTGAGACAATTGAAATCTCCTCCAAGGATCGAAAATGAGTCCACAGAAAGGCCCACATGCAGTAGATCATGCCATAGATTGAATTGTTGGACACCATTATAGCTAACATAAATAATAGTGATATACCTCATCTAGGTACCAATGGAGCACTAAATGTGAATGAATTGAGGGTGAGTCATAACCACTGACCACTGCATTTCGCATTCTGATAAAAAAAACCCGATTTTGTTATTTGAATTTGCACAGAGGTTGAAGGAAGGAAATTTTTTAATAATTTTAGCTGGTTTTTTGAAACCATGGGTTATAAAATGGTAAAGCACCAAGGTTTGTGGGTTTTGATGAGGTGTTTGAGTCTGCTAAGGGAGGAAGCATGAGCCACTCCCCTAATATTCCAACACAGAAAATTGATCATTGGGAGATGGTTTTCCCTTTCCCCTAGTCTTGGGGTAGAGGGGTGAAGTAGAGATATGTTGTGTAGGCTCCAATGGCTGGTCACCGATCAAGCTAGAAATTTCTGTCTTATTTCTCCTTATTTTACTTTTTTTTTCACTTTTCCATTCCTCATGCAAGGCTTCAGAATTGTTGATTATTGGGTCAGCAGTTTCCACCTTCCCAACTGAAGCCTGTTCTTCAACTAGTGGCCCAACTTCACCCTCCTGAGAAGAAGGCTGGGTGGTGAGATCAACAGTGTTTCCCTTCCCATAGGCTGGATGGACCTCTAATGAACCCACACCTCTCTCCTTAGATAAGGATTTGAGGGTTGGGTCAGAATTGTTCTTTTTTGGGTTATTTTGAATTTCTTGAGGGTAGACTGAGTTAAGGTTCCCTAACTCTGAGAGAGTAGGGATAACAGAGGTGGCCTCAGCAGTGCTATTCTTATTAGCCACAATGGTGGGTGCCATTAGGTCATCAGATAAAGTTGTGCGAGAAGAAGGTACAACATTTAAAGCTTATTTCTTCTTTGTAGGAGGATGTAGCCTGTAACAAGACTCTTGTAGATGGCCAAACATTCTAAAATGTTGGCAATAAAAAGGCTTGTACTCCACCACAACATCCTGCAAAAAACCTTCCTCTTCAGTCCCAATCCAGACCCTCTTCATATCAGGGAGAGTAACATCTCTTTCTACCTGGATTCTAGCTCCAGCTGGCCTAGCCATGTCAAAGGTTAGAGAATCCACCATTAAAGGAGTGCAAAGAGATCTACTAATGTTAAATAAAGCATTGAGTTCATAGAACTGCATTGGTAGCTTAGGAAATTTAAACCACATTGGAATAATGGGGGGTTCCTAGGTGGGATCAAAGTCAGTGGTCCACTTTATATGTTTCATCGGAGTGCCAGCTATTGACAGAGCTTGCTTAGCAAAAATCCTAACATAATCTTCCTCATTTGAAAGCCTGATTAATAAGTTCCTGCCATCCATTAGGCTAAGTCTCCAAGTGCCAGTGAGTTGAAGTTCATTAATGTATTTTATAACCAGCTCCATTTTGGGGTGTCCATACTGGAACTTCCCAATCAAAGTAAAATTTTGAGCATTGTTGAGAGTTTGCAATTCTTGAGAGGTAGAAATGATTGCTGACTGTCCCTCTTTCAAACCATATCGTCGGATAAAAGGACAATCCCTCTTCCCTGCGGCAGCATCATGCAAGGCTTGTGGAAAAACAAGATACTCAAAGCTTTTAGGTGGAGCTAGACCCTTACCCACAACTCCAACATAAGTAGCTTTAGCTCACTACGAGTTAGTCTCCACATCTATGGGGAAAGACGCGGCCATGGTATCCCAGACAGGAAAGAAGGTTCCAGTAACAAATGACCACCAGGCACTCCAGGAAGGATCCAAACTAGAGCACCCAAACAAGTGAGCTCAGCTTGAATCACTTTCCACCGCCAAAAGCAATGGAACACTAACTCCCAAATTCAAAAGTGAGAAACCTGGGAAACCTTAGGAAGTAAGAAGGGACCTTCTGACCACCAGTAAACAACATTACCTGAGTACCAAACCTCACTTCCACCAACAGTGCGCCACCAAGGACCGTCGTGCGCCGCCAGAGGGAATCCATTAGAATCCAAACCCTAGCAGAGCAAACCAATAAGAAGGCGCCATTGTGTGTGTGTGTGTCTATATATATATATATATATATATATATATATATATATATATATATATATATATATATATATATATATATATAGTTATTTTTTATTTTATTTTTTTTTTTAAATGAAAATTTTATCTGTATTCCTTTCACCATGGACTTGCCATCATGGCCTCTCTAAAATTATTTTTGGAACATTTTCATACGTACCACATAATTCCTACACATTTACACTCTTAACACCTAAACATAGTCTTTATCATATATGCCACCAATCTACACATAAACAAGGTGTATTCCACTTTATAAATGTTAAATAGTGATATTTTTTATATAGTATGAAAGATTTCGATAATATACATGTAAGAAGTAAGCTTAAAGTGTTGCATTTGTAAATACATAAGAATTGGGTGCTATGTATATAAATGCTCCTTTTTTTGGGTACCCTAAAGAGATACTTACCTAGCACCTAGCAAAAAAGCCTAGAAGTGTACAAGTGAATTGCATCACTTAAATTTGCTCATCTGTTGCTTTAATACAAAGATTATTACCACAATTTATGTTGATCTGCTGTCCCATATATTATATAATAGTGTCATCTATTTCTTAGTAACATTTTAATATTTAAATACTAAAATAAACAATTTATTTATCACATGCAGTGTGTTTGGTTTAATTCTATTTTATTTAGGGAAATTAAAGATTTTTAAATTTTTTATTTTTTTTTAATTATTTTTTTATTTTTATTTTTTTAATTTTTATTTTAGTAGTAGTCTAGTAGTCAACAAAACTCTTAAACATGCTTAATTTGAGAAGCATCAAAAGGCTATGAAAGTAGAAGTTGATTAATCTAAAATTATGAGTTAAGGATTACATAAGATGGATAAACAAAATACTCACCACATAGATTAAAAAATCTCTTAATATTTATTTATAGTACAAAACTTCAAGTATATAATGAATTATAGCAAGGTATTGTACACAATTTTAAACTTTTAAATTTTGAATTGATATTTTTGTTCTAAAAAGTTTAAATTCTTGTTCTGCCATTGACAACATTGATTAAGATATTCACTCCAATTTTAATAATTATGTGGAAAAAAACTTGTGTACAACAAATGTGCATATCTAGTATATAGAGTTTTTTTTTTTGTCAAATGAATTCTATACATCCCGACTCACTCGGTTTACTCAAGCGGTCATGCATATAGCCTGTCAAATTTAAGTTTGATTGATATGAACTTCAAATAACTACTAAAGATAAATCAATAATAATAGCAAGTCTCGGAGTTAAAAAAAAATAAATAAATCCTTACAATGTTTTGGAAGGAATCTCATCCTCAAAGGACAAACTAATTTAGCTTATCCTCTCATTTATAGAGGATAATTCCAAATCAGCTCAACATATTGCTTTCAGAGGACCATTTATGTCAATTCAAAAGTCACAATAGAAGAATTTTTGACACTTATGACAGCATAAAATAAGTTTTGTATATATATATTTCGGTAAATGTCTTTTTTGAATCATGATGAATTTTATAATGAAAATTTATGTATATTTCACTCTATTATTATGTATGTATATATTTAACATCTAAACAGTATTTTTTGTTATTTCACCTTTGTATTAAAATGTGTATTTCAATTTTAAAAAGTATAAAAAGTGATATTTTTTATGCCATATTATAAACTTTTGTTGTATAAATGTAAAAGGTAAAATTTAAATTTTAGATATGTGAATACAAAAGAATTGGGTGGAGTGTATGTAAATTCCCCGATCTTATAAATATTAGCTCTAATCGACACATAAATATTTGTTCTTATATAATAGCTCTTTATTTTTTTCCAAAATCGGAGTATTTTTATATTCTACATATAGCTCCCCTTGGAAAGCTCAAAGGGTGTTACCATGAATTTTATCTCTGAATTCTCCCGATACTATTATAAGTTATCCTATCCAAATCCCACATTCTTATCCTCGTTCTAGGGGTGTTGTGAGCACCGCCCCATAAGGTTTTATATAGCAATAAATCTTAAATGGGCTCAGACCATAACTTTGGTTGGGCCAGAACGTGGTAAGCTCAAAACCATTCTATTGCTATATATTATTGGTCTAACAACAAAACTACGAGATAAATTGGTTTGATTTTTTGTTGTCACAAGGTATATAACATAATTTTAGTGAATAATTATTTTATAAACTATTTTCAAATTTAATTAAAAATGAAGTTATTAAAGTTGATTTCCATCCTTCTTTTAGGAAGATTTACATACATACCGCACAAGTTCCATGTATATAAATATCTAACACTAGAAAAATTATATTTTGCTTTTTAAAAATAAATAATAGTGATATTTTATATCTGATATAAAAACATTGAGTATTATTTATATAAGAATTTAAATTGAAATATTAGATAAATAAATGCCCCTTTTTTCTTAACCAAAGCAATGCGCATTTTATTCGAATTAGTTTTCTTTTATTGTTAAAAATATATAAAAATAAAACCACTCCATATTTTTTTAAATTGTATCTTCAATTTCTACTCCATGAGACGCGCTTTATTAAATGCTGTGGGAAAGGTATTTGTACAAGGATACGTGAAATTGACATTTTTTACAGACAAATATATTGACACAAATGTACAAAGAAGTCGCTTTCTTTAATTTTATTGCCACTCTTTTGTAAGGTAATTATTTAGTAATATAAAATAAAATAAAATGGAGCAAATATGCAATGCTATAACGTGGATTTATTTGCCGCCCAATCACTTATATTTCTATAATTTGATGGAAAAAACCCACATGCAACTGTGCAAGGGATGAAATACTAAAATATCCTCGGAGAATTTACGCACATAACACATAGTTTTTATGTATTTATTTGTTATCATAAATCTATACATAAAAATATGTACTTCACTTTCAAAAAAATAAATAATAAGATAGTTTAGACGTGATATTAAAAATTTGAGCCCTATTTAAATATTTGGCACTAGAAATGTACATATATAAGAATAAGGTGGTACATACGTAAATGCCCAATATCCTTTCTAATTTCTCCTATCAAGAAGTCCTTGATTTGTTTTTTCTTTTTAATTGAAATTATTTTACTACTTTCTTTGTAAATATGTTGACTTAATGCACACAGTCCTATAAGAGGAATTCATATCTATAAATTAGCATTTCGCAATTGTTATGTGGCATTAGTAATATTTCTCACCTTATGTGTGCTAATGATTTGCTAATTTTTGGTTAGGTGATATTAATTCCATTCATCGTATATCCTTTGCTCTTGATATCATTTGTCGTGCTTCTAATCTTACTATTAATATCTCTAAGTCTAATATTTGTTTTCCTTAATCGGTTGAGCCTGTCAAGCAGCAATATTTGTGTGATATTTGTGGCTTCAATTTTAAGTTTTTATCCTAGAGTTATATTGTTGTTGGAAATTAATTCATCTAAACTAGTTGTTCTTCTAGTTGTTCTTAATTATCATCTTCTTCTTAATAATCCCACAGTTGATTGGCTGCGTGGAAGCAGAAGGTCTTATCTTCTGCAAGTAGATTTTAAGTTATAAAGATTACAATTTAGAGTTATTTTTATTAACGGTTTCGTCCTACTACTATTTTTTTTCACAGTAGTAGTGAAAGGAAGATGGTTACCATAGCATGCAATACTATAACTTTGCCTAAATCTTATGACGGCCTTGGGAATCCCTACTAAATACTAATATTATAGTTTTGTTGTATTATTCAATATAGCTCTACAAATTGTCGGCCATTATTTCGTGAAATAATATGAAATTTTTAAATTTAAATTTAATGTATAATATTATTTTGATTTTAAAAATAATAATATTTTTTTATTTTAAAAATAATCGAGTACCAGCATAGATCTCATATATCTAATAGTTTAAATAATTGAAGCACGATACTACTAGTCGATACATCATCCCGAAAGATAAAGATACCACTTTAGTAAGAGCTTAACTATTTAAACATAAAAGTTTATGACTCTATTTTCGATTCGTACTTTATAATCGACAACTTCCCTATCTAATACACAGATTAGACATGGTTTATATTAATCCTGTTCTAATTCCCTATATAGGATGCTCTATAGCTAATTACATCTTAAGCAATCGAAGTCACCTAAAAAAATTCTCGATTAATATCATAAGCTTCGTCTTTAAGAATATCAACGTTTAAGTTTCAAGGAGAAAAATCAAATGGGAGAGGGTCAATATGGAACAGTTATTTTCAGAATCCAAATGAGTCAAGAGTAAGAGATGTCGAAGATACTAAAGAAGCTTCAGTGACATCTCAAATTACCCTATAATTGGGCTTTATATCTTGAAAGTGAATATTTGATATTTCAATCCTGTAAATTATTTATATGTTTGGGACTTATATCTGCATGTTAAATGTAAATAACCCGAGAAAATATGAGGATTTATGTCGTATCAAATGACTACCTCAGAATCCTAAACAGTTTAGGACTTGTATCATAACAATCGTACTAAGTCCTAAAAGATAATATGAGGATTTACGCTGTATCAAACGACGACCTCGACGCTCTATAGATATTATTTAAATCTACAAAAGCCTGATTGAAGATCCTTCATTCGTCCTCTGTCGTCTGATCCACTGCATGAAGTTGCATCGTCACTTGACCACGTCGTCATCTCGTATCGAGAAAAGGAGAGAGAGAAAAGAGAAAAGAGAAGTCATGCCTAGAACGGACTATCCTAGGGTCATGTACAAGTATGCTAAAAAAATAATGACTAAAAGAAAAAAAACTGTATATGTGGACATGCATAGTATAATAAAAGAAAGAAAGAAAACTGTACAATAAAGAAAAGGAACAAATTATGCGGTAAAAACAAGAAAAAACTTTATTGTATAGAATAGAAAGAACTGTGCAGTAAAGAAAAGAAAGATTAAAACATATTTCATTTATTTTATTAATGCTTGAAAGTGAATACAATTACAAGTGTTTATATTTTAAATGAAATACATATGAAATATCAAAGTGGGGAAGTAAGAATTCAATTTTAGAAGATTTTATTAAGGTTGCAGCAAAAAATAGAAGATAACTTTTTTAAGGTTAATTACAAGAGTATAATCCTATTCTATAATGATCATTACATGTAAGGTATTTCTTTGCCTGAAAACTATGGGAATATTATTTTTTAATTTGTTTCACCTTCTTAATATTACTAAACTTAAAGCGGTTATTATTGATGGTATGTCGGCCATTAAAAGTTTGGATTTAATTTAATATATATATATATATATATATATATATATATATATATATATCTGTGCATGTGTGTGTGTGTGTTTGAAAATGTCATTTTAATTAACCGATCTCATTTACGCAAAGTTTAAATAAATGAGCACAACATTATAAGCTATGCATCTATCCCGAAGAATGGACACATTACTTGGTGATGAGGCACATTTAAAAAAACTAAGAAATCTATGACATATGTTTAGTTTGCGAATAATTTATGTTGACCGATAAGTTTCCCTATTTAGTATGAAAAACTAAATAGGGTTTATATTATCTGGGTTCTTAAAGTTCCCTACAAAAGCAAGCCCTATGATTAATTACATCTTAAATGACCAAAGTCACGTAAGAAAACTCTCGATCTAGAACAAGAAATAACGCCTTCATTAATTCAAATGGTAGGATTTCTCAAGGTCAAACAATAGAAAATATGAAATAGGAAAGGTGAAAATGTGAATAATTATCGCAGAATCCCAAGGAAGAAAGCTAAGGGATGTCACGGATTTTGTGGAGAACCTCGGTGACTTCCAAACTATTCTGTGGTTTGGCTTCAACTTTTGATATATATTGTTTAATATTTCATTCTGCTAATTTTATTATTTAAGGTTTACAACTGCTTAATACCAATTATACAAATAGCTTATAAGATAGGAGAATTTATGTCGTACCAAACAACAACCTCGGAGTCCTAAGATTTGTTAGAGCTTATGTTGCGCAAAAGGGTATGCAGAAGCCTAAAAGACCAGGTGAGGGTATATGTCGTAATATACGAACTACCTCGAAGTCCTATGACTTGTTATTTATTTCTAAGAAGGTTTGTTATTGTAGACTTGTTTGCTTTCTCGGAGATGTTCTTCTGCATGCCTCATAGTGCTGCCCACTTTGGTCTAAGCTCCTCGTTGCAGCAGGTTTAAGTTTAGAAGTGTCAAACTGAAGAGGTTGGGAGAAGTATCGGGTTTAGAGTTCAAGTTTTGGTATTGTTGTCACAATTATTTAAATGTCTTATTAGGGGGGAATTTAAATCAATTAGAGTGACACCAGTTAGGATCCCAAGGTTCCCCCATTCCGGATGTTCTTTGGATTAACTTAGTCTAAATGAATTTACCAAACTCAAATAAATGAATTCTAGAAGTTCATACAGAATGGAGGAAATCTCGTTAGCAGCCATAGGTTATCTCTTTCGAGGGATTCCCGATCATCCAAAGAGACGTATTAATTTAGTTACAATTACTTTGTTTTATTTTGTTTGTGATTAATTTTTAGAGTTGTCTTATATTGTTGTTGTTGTGAATTTTGTTTTGTTTTCATTTTGATTCTGGTCTAACATGCAAGGTGACATAATTTGTAGAAAATGAAAAGTACTGGAAAGTAAAGTGCAGTAAAGAAAAATACTGTAAATAATTTATAAAAATGTACTAGACCTTTTCTCACACTCCAGCTGAAATGTTTGTATTTGCAGTGTATACGTATAATCTTGTATGAAATTAAATTATGTTGCATGTAAAAAAACAGAAAAGACTGGTTTAGGGTGTGCCTACAGAGCCATAAGGCATAACTTGGTGGGTTCCTGGTCATTTGTGTAATGGATGATTTTCTAGAGCAAAGCATAATATGTTATGTTGTCCTTTAAGATATCCAAAAAACTATAAAGGCGTTCGGGGTATGATCCTAAACGATTTTTTAGACTTTTTTGAAACGTCTCGAGTTCCTCTAAACTTATTATGTTGCTAAAACATTCATCCATTTCAAAGTGACACTTAGTCAGTGTCTTTTAAACATATGCTCAATAAACATTAATATTTTAAATATCCCATGAGTGAGGTAATTATCACTTGATATTTTATTTTATAAATTATGTGAGTGGAGACACTTTAAGGATAAATTAATTTGTGAAGGAATTTAGCCAATTAATTTAATGTTTGGCTAGTAGTGTTTTCAAAAATTCTGAGTCAATTATGTTTTCTTTTGTAAACCTCATTAATCAAAATTTTGGATTAAGCCTAGTTAACTATTAAGCCCATAAGATTTGTGGGTAAATTTTTAATTATAGAAATGTTAAATTAAATGTCATTTAATCTTTTCCATGATTGTATTATCATCAAACCATTAGCTATGGATCTCAAATTTGTGAATTATTATTTTCCAAAATCAAACCCCTCACTTTAGAACCATTTGGTATAATTAACTTCCAAATTACCATAATTAAAGTAAAATTACCATTTATATTCTTATTATCGAAAGATGTGAGATTGGTTTCTACCTTTCAACCCCTTATGTTTCAAACATCTAACAAAGTTAATTAAAATTATTTATTACCCATTTACCCTTGATTAGGCCTAAATATTAATTAAAAGCTTAAATTCCATAATTACCATTTTTCCCCTTCAAGGCTTATCTCCTCATAATTCATTAAATTCAACTCAAATGACTTTGAAATTTTCATGTTTCCCAGCTCATGAGTCAATTAACATATCATAGAAGAAAATGTGATTTTTCTAACTTTATTTTATTTTATAATTATTTTAATGCAAAAATAAGTATTTTCAATATTAATTTGTTAACTTAGCCAAAACAAATCATTCGTCCTTACAAAATATATTGGAGGTTCACCTAGATTAGAGGTCCACCTATAACAATTTTTATGATGTTTTGAGTTTTATTTTAATTATTATATTTATTTGTTTTTTTTAGTTCTAATTAAATATAAAAGATTATTCAAATAAAAAATTATGGTTTATATTTTTAGTAAATCTCTTTGGTTTTAGAGAAACAAGAGATGCAAATTTCATATTTTTATGATTTTTATTTTTTTATTGTAATTATTTTAATGCAAAATTAGAGAAAATTTATTTCTAGCCTTGTAAAAATTTATAACTTTATTTAGAAAATTAGGAAAAAATATTTTAACCATCCTTAAGTGACCAAGGAATCAAATGTGTCATTTTGCTGTATTTTTATATTTTTATGATTTTTATGATTTTAAATTATTTTTAAATATTTTTAATTATTTAAAATTCAAAATATAGTCTGAAAAATGAAATGTTTATTTTAATTCCAATTTTATTTTTCATAAGTCTCTCTAATCGCTAGGAACTCCCAAAATCATTTTTATAATTTTTTTTATTTATATTTTATTTATCATAATTATTTTAATTCCAAAAATGCTATTTTAATTAGAAAATCCATTTTAGTGATTAAATCAATTCCAATTGACTTAAAATTGTTATGGGGGTTAAAATGATAGTTATTTATAGTGTGGAATTATTTTTTTATTTTCCAATTTATATTTTAATTATTTAATTTTTTTATGAAATTTAAAGAGTTAATTATAATTAGTATCATTGTTAACTAGTTAAATCCATTTTATATTTTTCCTGGGGTCCTCTGACCACAGTGAACCTACCAAGATAAGTTTTGTATTTTTCTGATTTATTTTTTAATTAGTATAAATTTTTAAACAAAACAGAGAGGTTTTACTTAACAATTACTAATTGCTGGCCAGGGATAGCCTCTTACCTTGGAAAGTTAATAGAACACCCCTATTAACATGAGGAATCAACCTCCAAAGTTTCAAGTCATGGTGAAATGTTTGTGATGAGTTATGTTTTAAACATGTTTTACTATATTTACTTAATTTAAAAATAAATACAAGTCAAATAACTCCAATATTATTTCAACATTGTTCTCCTATGTTCACTGAGCAAGATGTATTTTTTCAATTATTTTTATGATTTTTTACACCAAGTTATTCATTTTATAAGGTTTTCTGATTTAAATAAATCGTAAAACCATTATTTTTTATTTATCCGACTCAACGCCATGCCAACCTCGACAGCTCTGAAGATGCGCATGTCACTATTCCAATAGATGCTGCCATCTGACTCAGTTGTCACGCGACCAGCGCTTTATGTTTAGATCGTTCATCCAGCGCTATCTGATCCATCTGCTTGATACACGTGTGATCAGATGACTCCCCGTCTTCATCTCAAACCGGTATAACCCGTGAACCGTTCACACTAAAACCCGAAGATCTCTTCCTAGAATCAAACAAATTATTTTGAATTTATTCCTATAGCTTCATCTAGTTAAGATGGACCTATATATATAGTTACATGCCCATGAAATCAAGTATATTGCCATGAAAGCCAATACCAGGTCGGTTTTGGGGGGATTGGTAGTTCAATACCTTTACCTGAGAGGTGTGGCCTCAATCAGGTGCCTACAAAAGCTTTAGAGGACTCCGACGAACCTCCTGGAAGTGTTATTGGGCTTTGGTGAATTGATTAAGTATGAAATCGCTCAGACTAATTTGAGAGCCTTGGTCTTAAGCTAGGTTAGGGCAGTTGTAGGAAGGGTCTTTCAAGGGGATCTTCTTCGTTTAGTCAGGGGTTGGAGAGGAGCAACTCAAATTGAATTTTGGTGGACTATGGTGAAGAGTGAAATGTGTCCATGGTTTTGGCTAAAATTTGGGTGGGGAAATTGGCTCTAGACTGTGGCTATGGGTGGTTGGAAGCAGTGGGCATGCACTCAGGGAGTTTTGGAGAGGTTCTGAAGGAAATTCGGTAGAGTCTCCCCAGGGTTTTGTGCATTCTCTCCCTTTGTCCATGAAGGTGGTGATTTTAAATTGCCATGGCCATGGTGGCCACTAGAGCTGGATGGTGGGTGCAAAAGCTTGCTGAGGTGGAGGGCTGAGTGGTGCAACCAACCAATTGGAGTGAGCCACCTTGGATGTGTTAATTTGGATTCAAGTGGTGGAGAGGGCTCTCTCTGTATTGAGTAATCCAATGACTAGGCCGGCCAACCAAGCTTGAGCTAGTGGTCAGGTGATCAGGTGAGCCAGTAGGAGGCCTTATTGGTGATTAGCTTCAGTGGTTGATGGCTGATGGAAAAGATAAGGTGGGTTTAACCATTTTTGGGAGGAAATCCATTAAATCATGGGACCCTTGGTTCATGGCTCATGTAGGTTGCTCTAGGTGGATCTTGGCTGGTTCTTAGGGTCCAAATGCTAGCTCTGGTGGACTTGGGTTGGTCAATTTGGCTTGGTTTGGTCACATTTGGAGTTTGAGTTCAAAATTAGGGTTTTGGTTAACCTGGGTCTAGGTTGGGTTTGGACTAAAGTTTAGGTGAAGTGATTGATCAAATAGGCTTGGATAATTGGCATGAAAAATTTTAAAATGAGATTAGATGATTTTGAATTAATTTGGAGGTTCAATTTGGTGGAATTTGGTCATATGGTCAATTTTGGTGCCTTTGGGCTAGAGATGGGTTTGGATTGGGTTTGGATCTGGATATGGTTCAATTGATAGTTCAATTTGATGTGGGTGACTGTCATGAAGAGTTTTAGTTATCAATTGGATGGAAATTTTGGGTATAGGGAGTTCAATTTGGTGAGATTTGGAATTTAGGTCAAAATCGAGGGTTTTGGCTTAGATTGGGCTTGGGTGATGTTTAAGTTCAAATTTAGGTCAATTGGTGTCTCAATTTGATTTTTTTGGGAATGTTATGAAGGATTTGAAATGCAAATTTGGGAAATTGGTTTGCTCATACGGTTCAATTTACGGGAATTTGAACATTTGGTCAAAATTGGGGGTTTTGATTTTGGCTTGAAATTGGGGTCAATTGGTTTTGGATTTCATTTATATTGAGTTTAGGGATGATGGATTTTTATTTGGAATTGAAATGGGGGAAAATTGAATTCATTTTGGTGGAAAATGGGGCTGATTTGGGCATTTTGGTCCTTTAAAGGCAATTTGGGGATTTAGGGTATTTTGGTAGATTTTGGTCAATTTTAATGTTGAGAAATATTTTGAAATGATTTTTTGAAGAAAATTTGAGAATTTGGGAAATTTTGAGAATTTTGGGAAAAATTAGGGTTCTAAGGACAATTTGGTAATTTTGGTGGAGTTTGGGCTAAATGGGTCAAAATTGGGACTTTTTGTAAAAAAGGGATGCTTCATGAATGTTGATTATGAGGTCAGCCTATTTGAGCCATGGGCCAAAGAAAAGTCCTATTTTAGATCCTCCATGTGTTGGTTCTAGTCAAACCCTAGCCTAGGGCTAAGAGCTTGGAGAACCACCTACATGGTGAGTTTCGAATAGAACAGGGAACCAAGGTTGGACATGTTTAGTTTAGGGTTTTGGGTTAAGAGTGAACGAGTGAGGTTCAAGTGTGTGTGTACAAGACTGAGCCAAACCAGACCACCTAGGGTTAGTCTTAAGGCTTGACCATCCTATAGAGAACTCCTCTTGAGTTTTCCTTATGCTTGGCTCCATCCTACTAAGTGCTAGAGGTTGGCAGCAAGCATATGAAACTCCAAGTGAAGCAAAGAAGCATTTTCAATTTCTAGTAGGGAGGGTTCCATCACTAGTTCTCTAAGATAGTCATCAAGAAATCCTATGGCTTGATACTAGGCTCCTAAAGAAAAACTAGACCTCAACAAAAGTGAGGTCAACATAGTAATTTGATTTTTTGATGCCCGAAACTGCTACGAAGCAATCCTCGATCACTCAAGTATACATGTCACTCAAGTAATTTATGAATCTGAGTTCGTGTCCTGATCCTACCATAATCGAGTTAACTTTTCGAAAAGGAAAAATTTTAGTTAATTGATTTTCAGTCTAGCTTGAAGTGTTTGAATTTTGTTAATGTTATCAATCCTAATTTTTGCAAAATTAGAGCTTAAATTACACTATGAGGTTTTCTAACAAGTGAAGTATTATCTCCTGAGTTGGATCCTAGAAACTAGGTTGATAATTATAGGTGACAATTAGGAATAAATTTACTCCTTAGCTCCTTCCGGTGGTCTTAAGAAGGTTTGAAAATTTATATTACAATTTAGTTCTTAAATTATGCAAAATTTCTCATGATTTTGTATTTCCCTACATGATTGTACTAACCTAGAATCAAAATTCTTATTCTTCGAAGTGTGCTTTACCCTAGTTATTACACTAAGCTGTCTTTATAAACTCATAGATTACAATAAATTTAAGCAAAATAATTAGCCTGGTTGAGAGTAAAGATAGCGTTGAAAGTTAAAATTATCATTATGCAAGTTTATTCAATTGAATAAAGAAAGTGAAGTAAAATCATGTTCAACCACATCATTTTGATGTGGTATCCTTGAAACAATAAATTCATGTCTGTCGCATTCTACAACACAAAAATTCTTGAACCTTCGAACACATTATCTACCCCCATTATCTTATCTAAGACATCTCAGCCTCATATCCATTTCATTTTTTATCATGGCCTTTAATTTCTTAATTACTTCAAATACATCAGATTGTGCTGATTTGAAAGATATGGAACAATATAACAAATAAAAATACACATCAAAGTAGTCCTAGAAAAATACAGTAGGATTTAACGTGGAAGACTCGAGAACGACAAAAAATTACGGAGCTACACCACACAAAAAATATCACTATGTAAGGAGAAAAGTATATAAATTTACACACTCAAATCTTCTCCTTACTCCACCAAATATTATACAATTTTGCTATATGTCTTCTCTTGATTGCACTAGAGAAATTTCTGAAATCCTCCTCATCGACTTTCACGGCTCAAAATACAAGCCCTTCGAGAATAGACACAAAATTTATTTTATATGATAGAGAAAAACATGGAATGGAACTAAGCCTTAATCCATACTATAAAGATATCGACTCGCCAGTTAACCAAGCCAATGAGCAGCGTAATCCGATGGAATTGGCATACCTACACAATTCTTGGGTCAAGAATTCCATTTCAGTGGCGCAAGAATCTTACGGCGGTGGAGAAATTCTCTGTTGCACATCAGAAAGCCCAATCAAGGCTCCACACACCATTAATATTCTCCTCCTCTCCCTCCCCATAATAAAGATGGGGATTTATTTATCATTTTTTTAGAATGGAATTTTAGTTTTGGTGCATAACTATTCTAACCTCCATTTCGGATAGTCCCTTTTGATCTCCTTTGATCAAGATGATTATTTAATGATTTAAATGTCTTGATGCTCGAATTGATTATATATAATCAAAATTGGAATCAATGGACCTTTGAAATGACGATACAAAGCCTCTAATTACGCTTCAATGGCTTGAATTGAGTCGAATTTGACCAATTTTGATATCCTTAGCTTCATGTTCTCGAGACGGTCAGTTTAACCATATTCTAGTTGAAATCAGGGCCCAAATGATCTTAAATTTGAAATTTAATAATTCTTCACTATAGATGCATCGAGATACATAGTTGATAAAAAATTTTTGATAGCACATTATTATTATTATTATTATTAGTTGATTTCTTTTGTTATTACTTTACAATTTATAGTTGATTCTTCTATAAAAAAAAGTTTGGTACAAACTGTTTCTAACAAATAGGGATCGAATAATTGTTCACCATGAATTAGATCTTTTTCTGAAATATCTTAAAAGTTGGAGTAAACTCGCATAAATTACCTAAAATTTGCACTTGGTTGTTCGTGAAAAGAGATGAGAAATAAATGAAGACAAAAATCGAGATCACAAAACATTTGCGACTATACATTTATAAAATGATCTCCAATGTTTAATGGTTCTTTTAGTAACAAATACAATGGGTAATTTATTAATATTTATTTAATCATAGTTTCCCTTTTTTCTCTCATAAATTAAATCTCGCTTATTTACCTTAGAGATTTTTTTCATCCCTGTTTTATTTTGTTGACTGATTATGTTATTATTATTATTATTATTGGATTAGTATTGCCCTTTAATACGATTTATGATAGTCATCTTTTTGTTAGCAGATTATACGTTCTCTCATCTTCAATGAATTTGAATTTAGTTGACTAAGTAATATGATGTTTAATTTTTTTTTTTATTTGTAGTGCTTAAAATTTTTTTAACTTTTTTATGTTCATCATATTAATTTTTATTTTTTGTAAATCATCTAATTTATTGGTTGAGAGCTTGAGTTTAAAACAAATGATCTTGAATTCAAGTTCTTTGCATATGATTGCACTTTAGAGCTTGAGTTTAAAACAGTTTGTATTTCATTAAAATTGTTTTTCACCAACTATTTGGTTTATAAGCAAGTCCATCATAAATAAAATATTGTAAATTCCTTCTTAGATAATGACTACAACAACAATAGCAATAACAAGCCTTTATCCCACTAAAGGGGGTCGACTATATTAATCATTTTTCTTCATTATGTCCTACTGAGTGTCATATTTTTATTTAATTTTAATAGATTAAGATCATTTTATTTACTATATGCCCAAGTCATTTTAGGTCTGCCTCTACCTTTTTATCATAGCTTGAATCTTAAACAGCTACTCTCCTAACAAGATCATTAGATGGTTAATATTTAATGTCACCAAACGAACTAATATGGCTCTCTCTAGTATTTTCTGCCATTGGAGCTAGCCCAGACATTTCTTCATAAGTCCAGGCTAAACAGTCTTTGTATTTCTTTAATGGTTAAATTTTTCTTTTGCTTACATGTCGTTAAAGAATGAACTAATGAAAGTTGGTTTTGAATTTCCATTAGTCCATATATTTATTTCTTTTAATTCATCAACTGTCGACATAATTTCTTCTTCCAAGTATGGAGGAGCATCTTCAATTGGGAGATCAGATGTTTGTTTAGAACTAAGTTCTCGGTGATGACTAGGCAAAATTCTGTATCATCCAGGGGTTCTAAAGTGCCAAATCCAATACCCTCCTTAGAGTTATGGTTTCATTTATTTTTATCCCACATTTGTTTAATAAAATGTGGTTGTGTTGAAGAAGATTTTTTAGCATTAAATTATTTTGAATAAATTTTTGTGCCTAAGGAGAATACAACTCAAAAGGGATTTTCATTAATTTTGCAAGATTTATATCTTTTAATTTTACATCGGTTTCAATACTAGAAGAAGTAGAACCATGTCTAAACTTAATTGGCTTTTTATCATCACCATGTACTTCTTTGACCACTAAATCCTCAATCTTAGAAGTAGAGATTGGATTTAGGGTCATAACATGTACAAAATGATTAATTTTCTCATACACTTTAAACCAAATTGAACCTAACTAATGTGGCAAACTCTGATTGGTCGGTGCAGCTATTCAAAACTTCACATAAGTAGCTCAACGCACCCATTGCCAAGCCCTAAGCTCTACTAGGAAGCTATGGCTATAAATGGACCCCTACTTGGCCAAAATGGAAATTGTACTTGACCTTGGCGAAGCCCGGCCAAAATCTATCTAGAGCTTCTCCATACCTTCCTGAGTGCAAGCCCACTTTTTTTAGCCATCTAAACCCACTACCCTGAGCCAATTTCTGAGCCAATTCCCTACCATAAATAGGATAGATTTCACCACCACTCCACAATGCACAATAATCTTATTGCTTGCACTCACACCATCACCAGACTGAGGGAAGAAGATTCCCCTCAGAAGCCCCATCACAGAGATCCCCTAGCCTAGAGTTTAATCAACCACCCAAATTGGGTTTGATTAAGTTCATACTCGAAACCAAGGAGAGCTCGAAATACTGTATGGAGGAGCTTCACAAGATTACTACAAAGGTATAGAAATACTCTGATTGAGGGCTCCCCTCTCTGACCAAGGTATCAAGCTCTTAGTTTAACCCATGCCTATTTTCATTATCTCTGCATGAATAATGCATTTCATACCGTATAAATGGTATGGATATGTTAGTTTGGAATATATGAGTCTATAGAAAAAACCACACTTGATTTGGTTCAGTTTAGGCTGAGATCTTAGTGCTAGAAGGCAAACAGTTTACTGGTTAGGTCCGTCGGAGACGATGAAGGAGGACCGTTCAGTCGCGCGTGTATTGGATGGATGCACTGATACAGTTGGACGAGGTGATGGTGTTTAAAGCGCAAGCGGACAAGGCGGCTACACAGACAACAGCGTCCAACCAGGTGTTACATGCGGACCTTCGGAGCCCCAAACGATGAGGTGGTGCCGCACTGGATGAGTAGAAAAGTAAGGGTATTTTTTATTTATTTAAATCACTCTACCTTTAAAAATCCATAACTTGGTGTAGAGAAATCCTATAAGTAAAACAAAAATATGCTATTGCTCAGTGAATAGAGGAGAATAATGTGGAAATAATTTCATGTTTGTTTGATGTGTATTACATTTTTAATTAAATACATTATTGAATGTTTTAAATATATTTTGGCATAGACATTTCACAATGACTTGATCTTTAGGGATTTTGTTTCCTCTGTCATGAGAACTTCTATAATTTTTCCAAGGTCAGAGGTGATCTCTATGAAGATCTCTAATTTTCAATTAAATTACCCTTTTTTTCATGAAATAACTATAATAATTAAAATATTAATCAGAAAAATGCAAATTAAATATTGGTAGGTTCACTGTAACCAATGGACTAGAGAAAAATATAAACTTGGTTTAACTCATTAAATATCTCACTAATAATAACTAAACCTCTAAAAAAAGAAAAATCAAGTGGGTTAATTATAAATGTAAATAATTTAATTTTGATTTTCCACTGCGGATAAGGGTCAGGGGAGCTCTTATAAAAAATCTCAAGTCATTTGGAGTTAAGTTGATCACCTAATTTGATTTTCTAAGTTAAGTAACATTTTTAGCATTAAAATAATTATAATAATTAAAATATAAGTTTGAAAATTACAAAGTTTGTTTTGGGAGTTCCTTATGACTAGAATAATTTAACAAAAAAAAATCTTAATTAAAATAAACACTTCATTTTTAGGATTATTTTCAAAATTTAAAAATAATTAAAATTATAAAATTAATTAAAAATCATAAAAATCACAAAAACATTAAAATCCACCAAAATGCCACAGTTGGTCTCCTGATCATTTGGGAACCATTTAAACTATATTAGTAATTTACTAAGTGAAGATATTAATTTTAAGAGGGTTAATAATAATTTTTAAGTTTAAAAATGGATTTTTCCTAATTTCTCACTAAAATAATTCTAATAATTAAAATATAAATAAAAATAAAATAAAATTTATTTCTTTGGGTTCCCTTACCTCAGAATGATTTATGAAAAATACCAAACTTAATTTTCAACCTAAATAATATTTTATATTTAATTAGTACTCAAGAAATTAAAATAATTATAATAATTAAATAAAAATTAAAAAATTACAAAAATTGGTCAAAGTGGTCCTCTGCTATATGTGAACCCCAAGTAATGTTCTAAAAAATAAAAATTTTGTTTTAATTAATTTAATGAATTATCTTTGAAAATCCCAATTTTTCATTTAAATAATTATATAAATTAAATTAAAATTAGAAAAATCATGTTTTCTCCTCTAAAAATCTAATTGACCCGTGGGTGGAGTAATATAAAAATTTCAAAGACATTTGAGTTAAATTTAATAAATTATGAGGTGATATGCCTTATAGGGGCAAAATTGTAATTAAGGAATTTAAGCCTTAATTAATATTTATGCCTAAGAAAGGGAAAAATAGGAAATGAATGATCATAATTGACATGTTTAGATAATTGAAATACAAGGTATTTAAATGGTAGAAACTAACCTCACCTTTCTCACAGAAAAGATATATTTGCAATTTCCTTTAGGTATTTTTATTTGAAAGATAATCAAAATTAAACGATCCCAGGGTTAGGGGTTTGACTTTGGAAGTTAATAATTCATCAATATAGTACCCCTAGTTGGTGTTTATTGAAAATTCAGCACATTGATAAGATTCATAATCACATAAGTTAACTTTTCCCTAAATTGCAAATATACCCACTAAGTCTTAAGGGCTTGGTAGTGAGCTAGGCTAAATCAAATTTGACTAATATGGGTTATAAAAAATGATGAAAGTAATTTTAAATGTATTTGAAACACCACAAGCTAAATTTTAAAATCAAATCATCTAAGCTTCTTAATTAAGTCAATGTGCCCCTAAAAATGTCACTCACATAATTTATAAATAAAATATCAAGTGATAATTGCCCCATTCATAGGGATGATCAAAGCATTATTTCATTGAGCATAAGGGTATGAAAAGGATGAATCATTAAGCAACAAAATAAGCTTGAATGAACTCAAGACGTTACAGAGGATTGTGAGATGTCCAGGGCCTGGACCCTTGATCTTTCTCTTACTCTTTTGGGTACCTTGGAGGATGATTAAACTTATTATGCTTTGATTAAGGAATCCTCTTAGGACCCACCAACTTATAACATAGGATTTGATGTTTATGCTTTAAATTTATTTTCCTGCTTTCTAGCATGCTTCAATTACCACAAAATTATATATATGCATTGCAAGGCTAAACTTTCAGGTGAAGGAAAGAGAAGAAATGTCAGGTACGCTTTTATTATATTTCATTGCAATTTTCTTTCAGTTACTTTCTTGTAACTTTTCTGATTGTGAAATTGGATGATAAACAACAAGGTCACCCTACATGTTTAAACAAAAATTTTAAGATTATCACACAACTAAAACCAAAACTAAAATTAAAAAAAACAAGGATAAAATTCACCGCCACAACAGTAAAAAATATAAGATAACTCAAAATTTAATAAAAAATCAAAATAACAAGTGAAATTAAATTAAAACATCTCTATAGATGATCAGAAATCCCTTAGAGGAGGCAACCTACTACTACTAACGAGATTTCCCACGGTCTGAATGAAATTATTGAATTCATTTGGTTGAATTTGGTAAATTCATCTGGACTTAGGGAATCCAAAGAAAATGGGGTACCGGAATGAGGGAATTGTGGGATCCTAACTGGTGTCGTCATAATCAACTTAAATATTCCTTTAATGAGACATTAAGACATCTAAATTTAAACATTTCTAAAACATGATAGTTCTCTCATCTTTTTAATTTGACACTTCTAAAATTCAACCTGTTGTTATGAGGAGTTTGGAGCATACACAGTGGGCGAGACAGTCATCTTCAACGATAAAATTCCTTAGAAATAAACAATAAGCCCAAAAACTTTGAGGTAGTTTTATTAGTGCAACATAAATCCTCACTTTATCACTTAAGGACTTTGCACCTCGTGTAATACCAGCCCTAAATTGTCTTAGGATTTCAAAGTTGTCATCACATATGACATAAATCCTCCTATCCTCCAAGCTATTCACATGATCAGTATAAAATTAATGTAGACCCTAAATAATAATATTGGCAGGATAAAACATTAAATAAATATCTCAATTTGAAGCCATACCATAGGATAATTTAGAAAATCATCAAGATTCTTTTTGGAGCTATGTTTTCCCTTAGCTTTCTCTCACTTTGGATTTCCACAATAATTGTTCTAAACTTGAGCCACTTACCTATGAGATTTTCTATTACCACATTTCCTTGAAGATTTTACCTTTTGGAAGTCGTGAAAATAATGTTTCCTGATCTAAATCAAGAGTTATCTTAGGTGACTTCGGTTATCTAAGATATAATTAACTATAAGGGCTTGCTCTTACAAGAAACTTAAAGACCCCAGATTAATATAATCCCTATCTATTTGCTTCATGTTAGATAGAGAATGTTGTTAGTCAACATAAAAGTTCGCAGACCAAACGAATGTCATAAATCTTTAGTTTATTTAATCGAGCCTCTTTAGTAAGCAATGTGTCTATTCTTCGGGGTGGATGCATAAATTACAACATAGTGCTTACTTATTTAAACTATTATTTATATAAGATTGGTTTGTTTTCATGTTTTTAAAACTAAAAATAATATTTTCCAGCATTAGATATACATATTAAATTAAATACTTTTTAAGGTTGGTGTCGTGATTTTCATTCCAGCGACCGACCCATTCCTAATTTTTAAAATCTTTAACGATGGACACATGGCCAAGGGGGAGTCCTCAAGCTCTTATTGGCTGGGGGCAACGAGCTGAGGTCGAGGCTGAGCGGAAATAATGACAAATGGGGGAGTGCCACATTAGAGAGGTTCAATTTTGGGATAAAAGGTTGGGGAAGGCTCTCGATTTTCAGACTCTCTAGTGACTAGGGTGGCTAGCTAGGGCTTGGTTGGAGGCTATCTAGGTAAGGGAGGTCAGGAAAGATTAATGGTGATGATTTGGGGGCTTGGGAAGGCTGATTACAAATATTCCCTGAATTTAGCCAATTTTAGGAATAAATCCCCCAAATCAAGGGACCCTTGGTTCATGACTCAACTAGGGTGGGATATGTGGAGCTATGTTGGGTCCTAAAGTTCAAAAGGTCGCTATAGTTGCCAAGGTTTGGCTACACCAAGTGGTTTGAGGTGCATTTGGGCTTTGGGTTTAAGATCATGGTTTGGACTTGGACTTGGGTATGGGCTTGGCTAGGGATTGTATTTGGATCAATTTGAAGTCCAAAATAGTTTAGTGAAGTGTCATGAGTAGTTTAGATACCAATTGGGTGGTATAGGGAGTGTCATGAAGTTCAATCTGGTGAAATTTGGATTTTAGGGAAAAGTTGAGGGTTTTGGTTTCGGTTGGATTTAGGCTTGGTTTGAGTTTGTGTCTAGATCAATTGAGTCCAATTGGTCCGGGGAGTGCTATGAAGATTTTAAGATTCAAAATAAGGATAATTGGGCTTGTTATGGGGTTCAATTTGATTAAATTTAGGGCTATGGTCAAATTGGGATATTGGCTCATAATTGAAATTAAAGTTTGGAGGATGGTTCAATCTGGCTTGATTTTGATTTTAATCGGGCTTGGAAATAATGCAATTAATTTTGATTTGAAATTAGGGAAGATTGAAACCATTTGGTAGGAATTGTGAGTGATTTGGAGAATTTAGGCACTTGGGATTTTGGGAAATTTGGCTAATTTTGGTTAATTTAGGTTAAATTTGAGACATTGGATGGTTCAAATTGTTTTTGGAGGCATTTGGAGTAAATTTGTAGTTAATTTTTGGAGTAAATTTTTGGGGCATGAGGAGTATTTTGATAATTTAGTAAATTTGGGGTTTTTTTATGAATTTTGAGGAAAATGAGGCATTTTGGACAATTCAAGCAGTTTACACTGGTTTGATATGATTTTTGAAGAAAATATGAGAATTTGTGCAATTTTGAGAAAGTTAAGGATTAAGGGGCATTTTGGTAATTTTTGAAAAGTTTTGGAACAAAAGATAAAAGTTAGAAATTTTAGAAAAATTCAGATTCATGAAGATGTTGATTGTAAAATTACCCTTTTTGAGCAATGAGACCAAAGAAATCCTCATTTTGGATCCTCCATGTGTTGGTCCTAGCCAACCTAGCCAAAGGCTAAGGGTTTGGGGGACCACCTACATGAGTTCGTAAAAGAGTATGGAACCAGGTTAAACATACTTGATTTAAGGTTTTAGGGTTTAGAATGTGATAGCTTCATATGGTTGTACGCGCAAGTGTGTGAGACTAGATCAGGCTACCCTGGGCTAACCCTAAGGCCTGACAATCATTTGGGGAATACTCTGGAGGTCCCCCATGTTGGTTTCATCCTACTAAGTGTTAGAGGTCAAAACCATACAAGTGGAACTTCAGAAAGAGTAAAGAGGTGTTTAGAATTTCTAATGATGTAGGGTTCCATCACTATTCCTCTAGGATAGTCAATAGGAAAGTCGTATGGCTATATCCTAGGCTTCTAAGGAAGAAAAAGTAAACCTCAACAAAAGTGAGATCAACACATTTTTGCTGTGACTCCTACCTGAATACCAGAATTTAAAACTAAAGCTACTAATCTCTTTAGTCGTTTCTCCACCCCATTTAGTTTCATATGTACATAAGATATTTATCTTCTTATGAACCATAATCTCAACCAATTCCATTAATTTACATGTGAGAGTACCTATAATCCAAAATCCTACCTTAATATTAGTTGCATGGACTAAGTTCTTTAACTGCATCTTTTTACAATGTGGGGACCCTTTCTTATTTAGCACTACACATGGGCATCGGTATAAGGACCCTAGCACACCTTCACTGTATTCAGGACATACAATTCGTCACTTCCAGGGGACGCCCTAGCATTTACATAAAGCTTTAAGAGATTAATGTCATGAATGTTTTTTCGATAATGACTAACTATTTTTTAAAGGGCTTTGAGGATATTTGACGAGTTTGAAATTTGTATTAATGGCCGATTATATTATATTCAATTCAATTCTAAAATTGATAAACTTCATCATTATCTTAATATGATTTAATTTCAACAAATCAAATTGACCCTTAACTCCATATCTTTTTATTGATATTAACAAATTAAATATTTATTTATTTTTAAATTAAATGTATCATTATATATAGTATAATTAAATGTAACGAAACTAAATTAAACTTGAGTTGCACATTTTATTATTATTATTATTTTAATGATATATGGCTCATATTTATAATTCATCAAGTTTCATGCCTCATTTCTTAATTTTGAATTATTAGTTGTTGCCCTTGTAGAATAATGCTATTATCGGATCCCAAGCTTCAAAAGTGAAAAGTGGAGAGTTTTGTTAGGTAGTCGACAACCTGTGTAAAATTTTTAAAAAAATCATGGCATGAGTCCTTTTGATCATTGTGTAAATGCTAGGGAAACCCTTGGAAGCAATGTGTTGTATGGTTGAAATAAGTAAAAGTGTGCAAGGGCCATTATACCAGTATCCATGTGCAGTGTCAAATAATCAATGGTTCCCACATTACAGGCGGATGTAGGTAAAGAAGTTAGTACATGAAACTAATATTAAGATATGGTCTTCAAATTTATGCACTCTCACAAGTAAATTAATATAATTAATTAATATTATAGTTCATAGAAAGATAAATACCTTATGTATTCAAGAAACTAAACAGTTGGAGAAAAGGCTAAGGAGATTGATAACTTAGGTTTTAAACATTAGTATTCAAGTGAGAGTCACACTAGAAATGATGTAGGTGTAATTAGAGAGAAGATTTTAAAAGATAATTTTATAAAAATTAATTGAATTGGAGATAGAATTATAGCCTTTGTGATTATTATTGAAGCTAAGAATTTTAATGTTATAAGTGGTTATGCTCCTCATTTAAGTTTAAATATAGTTTCTAAAAAAATCCTGGAATAACTTAGAAGACTTATTACAAATGATACCACTTGAAGAAATAATTTCTATTGAAGGATATTTAAATGTACATGTCGACATAGTGGCTACGGTTTTAGAGAGATTAAGGAAAAGGTGTAGGCATATTAGATTTCACTATAGTGTATGATTTTATTATTACTAATAATGTTTAAGAAAAGAGATGATCATATTATTACTTATATAAAATGATCTAGTAATACACAAATTGATTATTTTCTTTTGAGAAGAAGAGATTGTTGAGAATTTAAAGTCTGTAAGGTCATTCCAAGTGAGGATTTAAGTACTCAACATTGATTATTACTTCTATATTTTAAGATGAAAGGTTATAAGATAAAGAATATTAAGACTCATTGTCATAGAATTAGATGAGAGCAGCTAAAAGACACATGAATTTTTTTTATGAGTAAACTTCAAGATTTAAGTTATTCATGAAGAACCAAATTCTATATGGGATAATGTAATAAATACCACATAAAAAGTGACAAAAGTTGCACTTGAAGGATCAAAAGAAAAAGTTTCTAAAAATAAAAATAGATGGTGGTGTCAAAATAATGTGCAAGAAAAGATAAAATATGAGAAGTTATGTTATAAAAATTAGCTTTAATTTAAAAGGTTAGATAACTGTGCATAAATAAAATAACCTGTATGGAGTCTAAGAGAACAATCTGTGATGCTAAAATTTATGTATTTAGTGAACTTTATAATAGATTATATATTAAAAACGGTGACAAAAATATGTATAAACTAGTCAGACAAAAAGAAAAGAAACGTAAAGATTCAACTCAAGTAAAGTGTATTAAAGGTCAAAATAAAAAATTCATTACTTATTAAAAGATATTCAAAATAGGCGGGTGAGTTATTTTTATAAAAATTTCAATGAAGTTTCTAAAAATACGATTGACCTTATTGATCTTAATATCGTTAATAAGAATAAAATATTTCATATTTACCTTCAGATTAGTAAAAAAATAATTGAGGTGGCTTTTAAGAAAGCTAAGGTGCAAAGTCTGTAGTACCTGATGATATCCCAGTTGAACTGTGAATATATTCAGGAGATTTGGGAGTTACATGACTTAGTAAACTATTTAATATTATTTTAAATACTAAAAAGTTCCCTAAGGAGTAGAGGAAGTGTATTTTGATCCCCGTTTTAAAGAATAAAGAGGATGCACAAGAGTGTGCAAATTATAGAGGAACTAAGCATACTTTAAAATCATGGAAGAGGGTAATTGAACATAGGTTAAGCTGTATTACTGTGAGTTCTCATGAACAGTTTGAATTTATGCCGAGCAGGTGTACTATGGAAGTTATACATTTATTGAGAGGGTTGTTGATAGAGAAGTTAGAGACAAGAAGGAGAATCTATGTATGATTTTATTTATTTAGAAAAATCTTACGGTAAAATTTCAAGAGATATCCTTTAGAGATTTTTAGAGAAGAATGATGTTTATATGATTTATATTCAAAACAAATCTATACGAGAGTTTTTAGTTGTGTCCCAATAGACAAAAGCTTAAAGAATCACCATCATCTATTTCTTTTCATTGATACACAAAAACTTCCAATTTTGCATACGCACATCTTAACTTAAAAAAAAAAAAAAACTCTTGATATTTTAAAGAGCATAAAAGAATGGAGCTTTCTTAAAATTAAACATGAGTGTGAGTATATATAAATC
This sequence comes from Papilionanthe hookeriana x Papilionanthe teres, assembly GCA_022702705.1. Taxonomy (NCBI): domain Eukaryota; kingdom Viridiplantae; phylum Streptophyta; class Magnoliopsida; order Asparagales; family Orchidaceae; genus Papilionanthe; species Papilionanthe hookeriana x Papilionanthe teres. The sequence goes on from CM040431.1 coordinate 119,496,346, forward strand.
CGGTTTTTTAGGCCGCAAAAGTTGTTCATATTTATGTATATCTACAATCAAAATTTTTATTTTTACACATATATTATGGTGTATCATAATTATCTAAAAACTCATGTATGATAATGCTGTTTCACTTTATATATATTTTTGTGTGATGTTAATGACTACAAATTTGTATAAATAATATTGAAATTCACATACTAGATATTTAAATATATGATGAATCAGTGGCACGTACGTAAAATACCCCTTTTTAAAAATAATATATTCATAGGATTAATGAGTAAAATTAATTGTCATTTTCGAATGAATGAATGCGGATGTAACTTTTCCATATGGTGACATGAGGTTTCATACATGGCTTAAAGGTGAACAACCTGCTGAATAAGGACAAGCGCGAGTCATTTCAAAGTAGATGAAAACGAAATGAATATGAAACGCACGTTGCCAACAAAAACCAATCACAAAACCTGAATAAATTAATCTTCTATATATCATGTTCTAACAAATGAAATTTTGTGAAATTTAATAATTGGTTACTGATAATGATCATGATGACCTGCAGCTTATGAAAAAATATTATATGAGGACTCAGCACGATAAATAAAATTTTTTGAAATTTAATTATTAGTTACTGATCAATGATCATGTGGCCTCTAGTTTATGAAAAAAAATTATATGAGGACTCTATATATATTTACGTGCGGAGTCCAATCGCTGGAAGCTACGTGGAATCCCGACCCCACTAAGGAAAGAGAAAATTATACACGCTAACCCGACCTTACCGGAACTTGACTAATATTCATGGTCATACGACTCGTCCCGCATTCAACCAAAAAATAAATGACATTTCAATAACACAAAAACACCTCAATACTATCACAAAAACACCTGAATAATACGGGGGAATATTTCAGATGAGGTGTTATTCAGATGTTACTGTGGTGATATTGATGTGTCATTGTGTTATTATGATACCAGGAATAATCGCTCACATTATTCCGCATTATTTAAGTATTATTGATATGTTATTGTGTTATTATAACACCGAGAATAGTCTCATAACACCGCTTTTGGTTCAGAACATCACGAAATAACACAAGAGAATATTCTCCCGAGCTATTCCACGTTATTTAGGTGTTATTCAGCGGTATTATGAGAAAATTTCTGGTGTTATGCAAGACAGGGAATATTTGTTGGGTTTCGGTCAGACGGGTTCACTTTCGTAATTTTTCCTCTTTTTCATAGTTGGACATAGTTGGACTGGAATTTCACGTGATTCCTAATGATTGGACTCCACACGTAACTCTATTGATGTAATATTTTTTCCCTGTTTATAGAACATTATTAGTTAACCTATGGATGTTAAAATAGAATATTTATATATAAATTTTGGGTAATCCGAAATATATCTTAATAAATTAATAACAAAAAAAAATCATAAAATCTTAAATAATTCATCCAGCTATTTTTTAGTTAGTGTTGTCATCACCCCTATACATCACGGGTTGGGATGAATGCCTGGCTCAATTATTTGTGTGACATGCCCGTGAGTACCAAGTACAGATCTTCAATCAGTAAATATAAAATTACAAGACTTAATAAAAGTCACGTGTTTGAACTTTCGCCTTGCAAATCAATATATTTTTGCCAGAGAACAAGCATTTTCTGCACTCTTTGGGTTTTAATTATTTAGTTGACGAGACTTAAAAAGCTACTGTGAAAATTTTGATTTTAAATTTTATCTAAGTTAAAATTGAAATTATGCATTGGCACTTACTTTCGAATGTTAAACAAATTTTCTTTCATAAATTATTAACGTCATAATGTTATAAATTTAAATAATAAAATTTAGATATTAATTTGTAAATAAATAGAATTTTGTGGCATGTGTATAAATTCCCCACGCCGTGCATTGTGGTCCCCGATGGTAGGCATCATTTGGATCGTCAAATTATGAAATTTAAAAAAATAATAATAAAGGCAGCAGATTTTGTTTTATTCTATTTGAAAATTTTCGGCGAATTTAATCATATGACTCGTTGATTGAAAGATTAAACTATTAACCACTATAATAAGATAAATTGCTCAACTTTAAAACTGTTGTTTAAACAATTTTTATTTTTATATTTATATCATATTTTCTTTATGATAAATTCTATGTTAATATTCATTTTTGACTATTGGACGTCATTGTGCACACAAAATATGACAGCATGAATCTCAACGAAATCTAGGAGAGAGAAACAGAATATAAAAGGGTGCACCCACTAATAGAAAGATCTGAGGGGACCAGATGCCCTAGTAGAAGAATCAAACTCAAAACCAACTGATACAAAGATTACAGGACATGAGACGAGCGACTCACCCAGACATAATTCAAATGATCATCCAAGCTTAAAATATCTATGAAGCCAAACCTAAGGAAGGAGCTAGTCCCTCAGATCCTGTGACGGTATCGAGGATGACCAGTCATCCCCCAAGACCTCTTCCTCTAATGGCAGGCTATTTGCCATGTTACAGTGATTCACCCTCTGCTCGTCAGCCTAGCCCCGGTCCGTCGACAGGTGTCCTTCGACGAGAATCAATGGGTGAAGACTAGACTATGTAAACCAATCGACGAAACTTAGCTAATCAGATCAGTCCTATTGACCCTCATCTAGTAGAAGACTTGCTGGCTGGAAGAAAATACCTGATCCATCTACTAACAGTGATTTTTGAAGTCCTACCAAGTCCAATCGGCTGAGTAGAGAATAGCAAGGCTCTGATCCCACATGAGGAAATAAAAATACATAAAAATCCTGTACATCCCCTATTAAAAAAGGGGTATAAATGTACTTTATATATTGTACTCACTTTATCTATAAATTGGGGATCATTCCATGAATGAAAGGGTAACAATCCCTTAATTTTATTATTCATTACTTCAAACGCACACACACACACACACATTCTCTCTCTCTCTCTCTCTCTCTCTTATATTTTATGCTCTATTTCTTGTTTGTGACATCTGAATAGATTTAGCTTCATTATTATGAAAGGTGCAGTGAGCTTGGATAATGTTATTAATAACAAAAGCATTAACACAAGGAGAAGAAAGTCACTTATGAGACACAAAATGAACTATGGAGCATATGCAATAAAAAATGCAAGAGTTGAATGACCAGATGATAGATTGGATGATGAGACTTTCTGAGAAGCAATAGCTTGAAGCTAGAAGGAAAACTTTCAGAAGGAAGCACTGGCTCACAATAGATGAAGGGTGAGTAAAGCTTCAGAAAGAATAGGTTGATTTGCTCTGATTAATAATTGCAATTCGGGAGTACGGATGGATCCCATAAGCTAGAGAATATGTTTTCTTAGCAGATTTTCAATGCTAAGTCCCCTAGGAAGTTTAAAATCCATTAATTTAGCATTATTTGAATAAGCCATCTATATATTCAGGATTACCGACGAGCTGAAGTACCGACAGTTCTTCATCATGCTAAGGGAATCAGCCCTTATGTGCTTCAATGGACTACTAGCAAGAGTCTACTAGCAAGAGTGATCACTTCCTTTGCCAACATAAAAATGATGTTTGTGGCATGATTCACAAGATCCCAAAAAGCCCTAAAACATCTACATGCCATGCTGCAAATTCGACAGGGATAAACTAAGAGCCTTCAGCCATTTATCACTCAATTTCAAAAGGAGATGCTAGAAGTGCGGGATCTGGAGTCTGTAGTAGTACATGTCTCCGAGTTCAAAGACTCAAGGAGAAACCATTTCACTATGATTTGAGACTCCAACAACCAACAAACTTTGTTGAATTGTTGGATTTTCCCAACAATCCTATTTCAGCTGAAGAGTACAACTCAACCTTTGTTTTGACCTGGGTAGAGTTAGCCACCCATCGTATATAGAGGAGGGCCATAAGAGATGACAGATGGAGACAAAGGGAACTCTAACACTCTTCTTCTTTGCAGGGTGAAGACAATCGACTGCCTTAATACCATTGAGAAACCAACATAAATCACAACTGAGGAGGCCAGGCTCAATACTCTAACCAAAGACCATCACTTTAGTTTAACCGACCATTGAATGATCATGTGATACCAAAGGTCACTATACTGAGATTCTTGATGATTAAGCTAGTAAATTCCATTTAAAACAATGACTAATTTAAGAAGGCACCACCAATGAGAACCAGAGTTTTTCTCTGGGACACCAGGAGTTATTGTACTTGCACAAGCATGGCTACAATGAGGAGGAACATAGAAACCTTTGAAGTTTAATTGATGAATTGATAAGATCTGGAAAGTTTCTTAAATTTGTGGCACCAAGAATAGCGACATAGTGATAAGGTAAGTCTCCAACATAAGAAATCTTAGTTGAACCAATCCGAGCAAATGTTATCTGCATTACTTGCGTAGTAACAACTATCTTCTGCAGAGTTGGAGAGTTGTCTCAAAAAGCTTGTTAGAAGAGGCTTCGATATGGAGAACTATTCACAAGTGCTTTTTCTTTGAAGTGCAGCATCCACCCATCGCTCACTTTCACCAAAGCGGACCTGCCCCCAAGTGTAATCCTATAGTGATGTTATCATCATTATGATGATAATAGATGACTACCAAATTGTCATCATATTTGTTGACATTAGCACCTATGTGAATATTCTATTCAAGTTAGTGATTAACAAGATCAAACACAAGGATGGTTGATTGACTACACTAGATGAACCACTACATGGGTTCTCATATATGAGGAATGAAGCATTGGGAATGATTGCTCTAACAGTGTCCTTGAGGGAAGGTGAGAAGAAATTCACCAACATAAATATTTTTCCAGTGGTGGATTCACCAATAAACTATAAAAATAGCTTTGGCTTACCCTTGATCAAGGACTAAAAGTTTATGTTCTGCACGCAGAATGTAACAGTGAAGTTTCCAAGTGATGGGGAGATCATCACTGTTCAAGGGAACTTAAGAGAAGTCTTAAACCGAAAACATTTAGGGGCTCTGAAGTTTAGAGAAGGAGCTGCTAAATCTCTATTATGAATGAGAAGTGGGTCTCGAGACCAGTGAGGCCACTCTTGAAATTTTTTGTAGTCGATAGAGAGCCTGATAATTTGTTTTTAATAAGTGAGAACTTTGATACAGAATAAAAAACTTGTTGACCCAAACCCTTTAAGAGTTTCATATTGTCTTTTGTTGGTTAACAGCAGATATGTCAGGGACACCGCTCAATGTGGTCTACCACTGGTTGAACATCAATCTAGGTTCCTGACCAATGAAACATAAGATGAGGTCATTAAAAATTCCTTTGGCTAGAGCAATATGAGTTGAGGTGTGACATGCATCAGTTTTATGTGATTTCCCTTGCATTTTATCCTTGTTCTACCTGTTACCATTACTAAATTATCACATATTTACGCTTGAAAAAGGGTTTTGCTGATGTTATGCATGTTTTTATTTTCAAACATAGAAAATAGATTCTGTCGGCATTATTTTTAGGGTTGTGTGTTTTATTTTGAAAAGTGGTCGCCTAACAGAAGTTGTGTGGCGAATTTTTATTTTAAATTTAATTTAAATATATATAATTTAGAAAGTAGTATTTGATTTTGAAAATAATTTTTAAATTTGAAAGTTTTAAGATATGAGATTAAACCGATCTCACATCCCCAAATAGTTTATATAAACGAGCACCGCACCACAAACCGTATATCTATCCCTAAGGATGTACACTAATCGCTCGATGGTGGGGCTCGATCAAATAAACTAGAAGTTTTGTGACATCCGTTTGGTTTGCGAACCAATTTTATAAGCCGACAAATTCCCCGCTTAATATGAAAGTATCAAACAGGGTTTATATTACTCGGGTTCTTTAAAATTCCCTATAAGGGCAAGCCCCTATAGTTAATTACATCTTAAGTGACGGGAATCACCTAAGAAAACTCTCGATAATAACCAATAATTCCGCTCTCAAGAATTTCAAAGTTTAAGGTTTTCAAAGATCGAATTTTGGAATTTCAATAGTGGAATGGATCAAATTTTGGAACATTTTGTTTTGTGAATCCAAAGGAAGAGAGGTAGGAGAAATCACCGATTCGAAGTGAACTTCGATAATTTCCCGACTATCCTATTGTTTGTCTTGAATTTAGGAAAGTCCTAATGTTTATTTGATATTTCAATCTTCGCCAATTTCAATTAATTAGTGCTTATATTTGTATGATAAAATCAAACAAATAGCTCTAGAAGATGTGAGGGTTTATTGTCGTATCGGACGACTACCTCGAATCCTAAGACCGGTTAGGGCTTAATTTGCAATGCAAATGCCTAACGAAGAGTCGAGGATTTATGTTGCACTAGTGCAAGCTACCTCGAAGTCCTATGGCTTGGTTGTTTAATTCTAGGAAAGTTTTGCTCGAAGTAGACTCAGGTTTTGCCGATGACGATGGTCGTGCCGCCCACCATGCTCCGAGCTCCTTGTTGTCGCAGAGGTTTAGTTTTAGAAATCATAAATCAGGAGTCGAGAAAAGTGTTTTGGTTTAGAGAAAATCTTAATTTCCGTGTGTTTTTTATGTTTTATTTAAAACAAATCTTAAAGTTGATTATAACGACACCGGTTAAGATCCCACGGTTCCATCCTTCCGGCATCATTATTTTTATCGGATTCACTTAGTCCGCATGAATTTGCTAAACTCAACCGAATGAGTTCCACACTTTCATTTAGACCGTGGGAAATCCCGTTAAGCAACACGTAGGTTACATCATCCGAGGTATTCCCGATCATCCAACAAGACGTTTTAATTTAGTTGTAATTGTAGTTTTGTGTTCTGTTTGTGATTAAATTTTGAGTTGTTTTATATTTTGAAATGTTGTGGCGGTGAATTTTATCTTGCAATGACTTTTAACTTAATTTTGGTTTCAGCTTTAGGGGCTATCCTAAAGGTGTGGGTTTTCATGCAACAGGTTGTTTTATCATGCAAGAAAAATAAACGCAGTTGCAATAAAGTAAATTGCAATAATGTAAATTGCTGGAAAATAAATTGCAGGAAAGTAAATCGCAATAATACAAATGCGTACCCTGAGGGTCTTCCCGTCATCCCAAACCGCACTTAAAACACAATTAGCATATTTAAGCAAGTTCCTAGGTAAAGCTAAGGGAAAGGTTATGGTTTTCTACCAAATTCCTAATCCTATAGCTTAGTCATTTCCTATGACGTCTAGGTTCTTTGTGTTTTAGTTTAAGGACGATTTTCTTCATCAAAGAATAATCAAATTCAATTGTTCTTATAAATGTCCTATCATATCGAGAAAGTGCTTAAGAAGGATCTTAAACATCTTTTCAATATTTCTGGGATTGTTTTAAGTTCAAATGAATTTAATTATACAAATGAATTAATCGTCCAAGAATTTCAAGTTTTGTTAACTTCGCTCAGATGAACTAGGACATTCGAATATCCTATGAGTGAAGTGACACTTCATTTAATGTTTTATTTAGGAGCTATAATAACTAAAGCTTTCAAGGGTAAGTTAGTATTCAAATGATTTGGTTTAAGTTAAAGAGTTTAAATTTGGAATAGTTGTTCAAGTTGTTTTTTTTTAAATTTATTTTCTTTCGTTTTAGGTGATGTTATATTTAATTCAATTTAATTTAATCGAGTTTTAATTTAGTTTAACATAGTTCAATTTAATTTGATTTGGTGTTTAATTAATTTGATTTGATTTAATTTAATTTAATTATTTAATTTAATTTAATTTAATTTAATTGTTTAATTTAATTTAATTTAATTTTAATTATTTAATTTAATTTAATTTAATTGTTTAATTTAATTTAATTTAATTTTAATTTAATTTAATTTAATTTAATTTAATTGTTTAATTTAATTTAATTTAATTTTAATTTAATTTAATTTAATTTAATTTGTCTTAATTTAATTTAATTATTAAATTTAATTTAATTTTAATTTAATTTATCTTTAATTTACTTTATTTTTAATTTTAATTGAAATTTTTGAAAGAGTTTAATAATTTGACTTTAGTTTAATGATTAAGTCTTTTAATATTTTGAATTTGAATTATCATTTTAATTAAGAGTTGAATATTAATGAGATGATTAATTTAGGGATTTTTAAATTAAAGAATAAATCTCTTCCTAATAAATATCCCTTATTTTAATGATTCCAATTTTATTATTCTTCCAAATTTAATCCATTATTTAATTAAAGTTTAATCATTTTGAAATTGTTTAATGGGTTTCTACCCTTTAATTATTTAAATTTCAATCATCCAAATCAGATTAGGATCAAATATTTTACTTGTTAATTTTTATTAAACCTAAAGTTTTAATTAAGGATTAAAGATTTTAATTACTATTTTACCCTTTAAGCTTAATAATTTCATAACTCACTAAATTAAACTTAAATGAATTTGAAATTTTTATGTAACTTCACTCATATGTCAATAAAGACATGAGAGGAGAAAATGTGATTTTTTTCTCGTATTTAATTTATTTATATAATTATTTTTGGTGGAAAATAGAGATTTTCAAGGAAAATTTGATAACATGACCAAAAGAAAGTTTCTGTCCTTAAGAAAATTAGGGGACATTCCTAATGACCAGAGAAGCACTTGGATCAATTTTGGTGATTTTTTGAATTATATTATTTTTATTATAATTATTTTGAGTTTTGGAGTGTTAATTAATTTAAAAATAAAATAAATGTTGAAAAATGAATTTTATATTTTTCAAAAATCTCTCTGATATCAAGGAAACCAGAGAATCAAATTTTGCAATTTTCTGATTTTTCTATGATTTATAATAATTATTTTAGTGAAAATGCTAGAAAATACATTTTTTTTTAATTTTAAAATTACCCTAGGGCTTTAAAATTCAATATCTCACTAAATAGACCTAGGAAAAATGTGGGATTTGTTCCTAAGTGATTAAAATTCAAAATGTGACATTTTGGTGAATTTTATTATTTTTGTGATTTTTATTATTTTTTAATTATTAAAAATATTAAAATATTATTAAAAATTAACTTTTTTAGAAAATTGAAATTTTAATTTTCTTAGGTTCCCCTGATATCAGAGAGGCTCCAAAACCAATTTGGTGAATTTTTGAAAAGTATTTTAAAAGTTATGAATTTTTTAAAGTTTAAAATGGCTAAGTGACTTAATCGACCCAATTAGTAGGGCTAACCAAGTCCAATTGATTTCAAATTTTTATGGTGGGTTCCTCTGATCCTAAAGGTCAGTGGAGAATTGATTTCAAGTCAATTTGATACCTGGTTAACTCTAATTAATTAAAGACCTATTTTGGGTGTTTAAGCCAATTAGGGCTGTTTTAAATGAACTAAGTCAAAACCTATTTTTCCTAGTGGTTCTCTCGGTCATAAGGAACATCACCAAATTTTCCTAGAATTTATTTCACAACATGCTATTTACTGGAATTAAAATACTCAAAACAGTGACTCGAACTTGAAAAATCAAGAACTCCTCATAGGGATGGCCTCCGACTTTGGAAAATTCAGGGAATGTTCCCAAATTCGGAGGCTTCAAAAGCCCTATGGTCTCATGCCATGGTGAATTGTATGCATGCATGGAGAATTAAAACAATGCAGAGAGTAAATAAATCATAAAAAATAAAATATTTGATGAAATTAAGTGATTTCTTTTTCACATTATTCTCCTCTCGTTCACCGAGCAAGAGGGTATTTTTATTTTATTTTTGTGATTTTTCTACACAAAGATATGGATTTTTAAAGTTTCGATATTTAATAAATACATTAAATACCCTATTTATCTATTTATCCACGCGGCGCCGCCGAAACATCGGCAGCCTCCGAAGGGGTACGTGTCGCGCTCGTGATTGGGCGCCGCCATCCGAGTCGCCAGCCCGGGCCCCGCGGTTCTCGCACCGTTTCCCCGGTCCGACGCCATCCGAGCCGTTCGTCCGCGCGTGTATCGAATGGACGCGCATCCGTTCATCGTCCCCAAGTGTTCTCACCCGAGAGCCGTCCACACTAAATCCCTAAGATCTCACTCGATTCTCAATGGATTTTTATGTTCTTATACTCTATGGATTCGTCTCGAAGAGACGAACACATCTATACGGTTAACATGCATTGAAACTAAGGCATTTGAAATGGAGAATCTCCAGAAGCTCGGGATGGAGAGTTAACTCATACCTTAGCTCGTAGAAGTGTGGCTTCAATCCGAGAGTTGTTGCACCTTCGATCGGGTCCCAGCAAGCTCCAGCATGAAGTCTCCCGGTCCGGGGAATTGTCTCGGATATGATTTCGACCAAGCCCGATCACAAAGCTTGGAGGCCGGAGCAACTCGGGTGGCCCGGAGATGGGGCTTTTGATGGTGGACACCTTCCCTCGGTCCGGTGAAGGTGTAGAGCCAATCAATTTGGGAATTGGCTCACCGTGGAGAAGTGTCCCGGTTTTGGGTGGAATTTCAACTCGAAATCGAGCTTACAGCAGGAGAAATGGCAGGGGAATCTCACCGGGGATCAAGTGCTCTAAGAGTGGAGAAGGGTCTCGGAACAATTTTGGCGCAGTTTTGGCAAGGTTTGTGCTTCGCTCTTCTTATGGCCGAGAGGGGTGGAGTTTAAATAGAGCTGGTCGGGAGGCCTCCCGTGGGGAGTTAGGGCTTGGGATCAGCCTGCTCGGTGAGGAGAAGAACAGCCATGGTGGCCATCGGGCATGGGGCGCCTCAGCAAGGTGGAATTCCAAAGTCGGCTCACATGTGAGCTCTCGGGTGTGGTGTTTTCCGGCGATCCGGGCGGCTGGCCGGCGTGGCATGGGTCACCATCTCGACCGGGGAGGTCGTGGCTCGGCAATGGTGAAGTCAATCGGGTCTGGACATGTGTAAAGTGTTTCGAATTAAAATGGAATGGGGAGGGGGTCATTTTGGCTTCGAAATTGGTCAACCCATTGGTTTGGGTTGGGTTCACCTCCCCATGGCTGGTCTTGGGCTGAGAAGATCAGCTAGGCTAGCTGGTCAAGAGGTGGTGATGTCCTTATCCAAGAATATTTGGATTAAATCTTGGTTAAGGGAGACATGCTTAAGGTTAATGACTTTTAGGAGATGGTTAAAGGACCTCCTCCTTTTGCCATTAATGGCATGGTCACATGCCAAACTTTCATGGCTTCATATGGCTTGTGAATGGCTCATCCTTGGCTCCATTTGGCTTGGGAAAAGCTTCGGGTCAATTTCATGAAAATGGGTTTTAAGAATTTTGGATGTTTTGATGGAAATTTGTATGAAACTTGATTTGGAATAATTTGATGGTGATTTTAGGACTTAGGTAATGGATTTAATTAAATGGATGACAAATGGAGATGTCATGTGGGCTTTAGGGTAGATTTGGGCTTTTGAATTTTGAAGGAAATGGGCTTTTAGAAAGGTTTAAGGGAAGTGGGCTTTTAAGTTTATGAATGTGTTCATGGATGAAAATTTTTGTAAAAGGTTGGGCCAAATAATTGTTGGTTTAGCTCATGGGTGTGTCATGAGTAACTTGAAGCAAATTTGGGGTAGTTTGGGCTTGAATTGGGTTGGATTTGGATTCTTTTGGTGAATGGGCCAATATAGGTCCAAATGGGCCAAGTTGGGCCAATGTTGGGCTAGGGTTGAAATTTATGTAGAATTATTGTTGAGAAGTGTTTATGGGAGTGTTTCAAAGAGGTTTTGACTTTGGTTGGGCTTTGATTTTTGGGGTTTGGGTTCATTTGGGTTAGGTTTGGGCTTAGGTCGAAAAATGGGCCTTAAGGTCAAAAGTGGAATTGGATCCAAATGTCAATCAAATTGGACTTGGATTTGGTCTAAATTAGTATTAGGAATGTTGAATTGAAGTTTAGAATTGAATTGGACCAAAATTGGGGTCAATTGGATAGGTTTGGTTTGACATTGGGTTCACTTTGGATTAAAATGGGTCAAATTGGGGGTTTTGACAAAAGTAGGGTAAATTGACAAAATTAGCCCATGGTGTAGTTGGACAAAATGAAATTGGGAATTTTTGGGATTTTCTGGAATTTTCTGGGAATTTTTTTGAATTTTTGGATTTTTAGGCCAAGAAGGGTATTTTGGGTTATTTGGAGGGTATTGGGAGGTTTTCTTGGAATTTTTGGTATTTTTGGGTATGGATGATCAATTTGAGTGATGTGGAGGTGTTTGGGATTGATTTTGGAAAATTTTAGGTAATTTGGAAATTTTGCAAAAATTTGGGTAATTTCGATGGTTTTGGGTAGGTTTAGTAGGTGTAGGGTCCCGGGGTCAAAAATTGAAAATTTGGGAAATTGAAGATTGGGTGAATTTGAGTGGGGTGAAATCATTTTGGTTGAGCCATGAAGCCATTTCAAGCCCATATGAGCCATGAAAGGACTCATTTGAGGCATTCACTATGTTGTTCCTAACCTCTTACCAAGGGCTTAGTGGGTTAAGGACCATCCATGTGAATCACCTACATGAGTCGGGAGGTCAAGTTGGGTATGGGTGTGGTTTTAGGAAGTGTGTGGAAATGTAGTGTGTAAGTGTAGTGTATGTCAGCCCCTTCACTGCACCAGAGCCACCTAGTAAGGGCCTCTAAGGCCAAAGAGTCCTATAGAACTCATCCTTTAAACTTCCACATTTCGATTTCAACCCTCTAGGTGATTAGGGGTCTATAATCAAGTTTGTGGAGTTTGCAGGGAGTTTAGAAGTGGTTTGAATTTCTAAAAGGCGGGTCCCAATTCTAGTCCTCTAAGATAGTCAAAGGAAAAGCCTAAGGCTAGATCCTAAGCACTAAAAAGAAGAAAGGAAGACCTCATCAAAAATGAGGTCAACAGATTCGAAACACATGAGATAGTTTTTTTGGCTCAATCACGCCATAACTGAGCATGTCCATGTTAAACTGGGCATAACCATTTCAGAATTGGGATGACCACACCGCTATTGGGTGTGTCCACATAAGTTTTGGTAACAAGACTGTTTTCAGACATCTAGAATTTAGATTTGTGTGCTTTCTTGCCTATTTTGGACCCATTAAAGGATTTGAAGTGTTTGGATGCGTATATTGGATCTCTAATGTAAAACATAACTAAAAAAACATGTCATGAGAGAAGTTCTTATTAGCTTTTTGGCCTCTTCTTGGCTTTGAATAAGAGTTCTACATCTACAAGTCATTGCAGGCTACTAGTGGCAAGGTTTGAAGAGAATTTAAGAGTTTTCCTCAATGTCTTCTTCTCCCATGGGTAGAAACCTTCTTGTTTGAGAGTTTCTTATATTTTTTGAGCTTTAAGAGACTTATATGAGAAGAAGGTGCGTTGCAGTTATGAAGAAACTAATTTTTGACAAGCTTTACTTGTTTTATTTTCCTTACAATGAATTCATGCATCAATTTTGTTTCTATCGTTTTCTCGAAATGCTTGGAATAATTTTTTTTTCATATCTCTATGATGTAAGGGTAATGGATTTAATTGTGATTTTTCCATAATATTTTTCCTCTAGCATTTTCTTGAACTTCCATAGCCCATGTTACTGGTTAACCTATGAACTTAATTTACTCCAAGTTTGGCCAACAAGAATATTAAAAGGTCTTCTGAAGCTACGACCTCTAACCATTGTGTAGTGGAATAAAGGGTTAATCACATAATTTTTATAGGATAGACATATTCCACTTGAATTCTACTATCATCTCAAGGGATTAAAACTCTTATGTGAAATACCATGTGGATTGAGGAAGCCTCAAATTTATTTATTCAAGGCTTTTTTGACCTATACATAGGCATAAAGAGTACTATATCCCCAATTAACAACAATCACATATGAATAAAATTATTAAAATGATGATCACCACAATCTCCGAATTACAGAGGCATGAGCCTCATAAATCTTGAAGGAACTCACAAAAGTATTCTATTTTTTTTATTTTTGTTATCTACTAATTTCTTTGCTTGCTAGAAACTTAGAATTGAAAAGCCCTTTTGTGAGAAAGCCAAGCTAGGTAGATTAAATTAGTAAACTAGAGTTTTTTTATGTAAACAATGTGTAAAGACTTTCCTCGTGAGATATATACGTAGACTCTCAGACCGCTTACTACTTGACACATGCAGTTATTTTGTACATCGACCTACTTTGCGGTAAGTTTTGCAAGTTCAAGCTTTTGTTGCAATTGCAGGGGAAAGGAAGTAAGAACTATTTGTGGTTTTAAAATAACTTTAGTTGAAAAATATAGAATTTAGGTTTGGCACTTCTATTTTCTTGTTTTTAATTTGTGTTTATTATTTCTGTCGTGTTGTATGCATTGTTGTGTTTCTTTCCATGTGCTGAAATTTAAAAAACTGAAATGAAAGAAAAGTAACGAAAAAACTGAAATTAAAGGACATTTTGAAAGGCAAACCCTAAATAAAATTATTTTAGATCTTTCCTAATGTATAACAAATCATTGATGTCTAGCCTTCACAATTAATACCCTTTGTCATAGAAGCTAGCTTTTATCACCCCTCTTCCAATACCTACAACCCCAATTGGACTACTTAACCAAACTCTAGTTGGAATATTAATGAAATTAGTGTAGAAAACCATCGTTGGGGAAGAGCTCAAGCCAATCTGGTAGAAAACTAGAACAGCTAGGGCATGGAACACATTTGCCAAATTCAACCACGGGAAGTCTAATTAAAACCCTCATTTAAGAAGAAAATCATGTCGTTAGAATGGTTGACCTACCCAAGCTTATATGGTAACAGTAATAACCTTAATTTACACAACCAACTATGAGAAAGCACCCAAGTCAGTCATGTAGGAAGTTGGAGCAGCTTGAACAGTGACTACCATGAAGAAAATGAATATTTGGAAGAATTAATAATAATCTTCGAGAAGGAGTTAAAAATCCAAGCTGATGACCTTAGGAACATAGAAAGTCAAGTTAGGTAGCTAAAAAAGCATTATGCAAATGAACTCCAAGGTATTTCAAGGGTAGTATAGGGTCATACCTTTGAATCTAAAGTATTGATCCCTGAAGAGCATGCTAGGTTGGATGAATTTGGTTGGAAATGACTGAGAAAGAATGTGCTTTTATTTCTAAGGCACCCATTTGCATTGAAGAGTAGGTAGTTTAGCATATTGAATCACCCATAGAAGTGCCTTAAGATGGAGAGTTGGAAGACAACCCTAGGCTTGAGACTGACCCAGTATAATTAGATTTATAACTTATCAAACTTAGGCGGAACCTAACAAAAAATTTAGGAGAGCTCGAATAACCTTATAGAGACCCATTTCTTGCATCTTGTGATGAAAAAATTAATTTGCAAATAAGGGAATTAATTGGGAGGATTTTAGATTAAAAAAAGAATCTCAGGAAAGATTATTTTATATAACCCCGTACATCCCTCTGGAAGACAACTATCCAATTGAGAGGGAAAGTTACAAGAAAAATTAATTTTTTAGCAATTAATAAAAACTTTAGGACCAACAAAATATATAGCTATTGATTGGGGATTAATGAATTGAAATTTTGATCCTTGAGGAAGTCTTTTTCGTCAGGCTGAGAACGTTAAACCAAAAATTATCTTGGGAGGCAGCCGAAATGTTATCTGACATGTTAAACATGTTTCCAATTTCTCATTTATCTAAATTTTTTTTAAGGTTATTTTGAGATTTTTTTAAAAAATTTTCATTTGGATTTGTACCTCACCTGATTTATGCACTTTTATATATTTTACATATTTGTATTCTGAGACTACTAGGAATGCTCATGTATTTAGTTTTTTTTGTAATTAGTAATTTTTAAATTACTGTTACACCATGCCATTCTAGTGTTAGAAAAAAAGCAAGTTTGGGAAGAAAAAGTTCACGTTTTAACAAACCTGAATGTAGATCACATAACATAGTAAAAGTCAAAATTTTATTTTTTTTAACTCATGTTACGACTTCTAATCGATTCAAACTGCTTGTCATAAGGTACACATCAATCATATTTTTGTATGTTGTGATAATCATTTTAGGTAATTGTATACATCACTATTGCTCTCACTCATTTGCATGTTTCGTTGCGAGATACACTGACTCGTGGACCAGACACTAACGACTCCGAGGAAATGTTGAAGAATCCTCAAACTTTGTGGTGATGAGAATCACAAATCCCTTTGTGTTTTCTTTTATAGCAGGCCCAAGGTTTATTTTTGGTTGGGACTTGTGGTTCCAATCACCTACATGGGGTGTGTTTGCCAGCAAACACTTGTCGGTGTGGCCACACTCCCATGGATTGGCTTTTGATTTCCTAGAGGTAGCTATAGGTTATAAAACATTCATTGGACACTCCTAGAAAATATGAGAGTTTCCTTTGTGAGTCTTAGATCCATACCTAAGTGGTTAAGAATCCCAAATTTCCTTCAGCTTTGATACTTCAAACCTTCTTTGGAGGCGTTGGGAGAGTTCAATCTTGAAGTATAGTAAAAGTTTTGTAGTTAGTCCATCCTACAATATTGTGAAATTTCGTAGGATAGAAAATACATTGTATCTATTCAGCCATAAAAAAGGTTAAGGACTTCCTCTATGAGAAAATGAAGGGTGAAGTTCTCCGCATTTCCATGTCAAATTCAGAAGCAACCATGTCCCCTTTCCAAGTGATATATACTTAGGTAACTACATGAGTTCATTAGTACAAGTTCTACATGACATTGATCATTTTGGTTTGCATTGCAAATGTGTGCTCACTCGTGGCATTCTTGCATGTGGATCATGTCGCAAATCATATGCATGACAACAAAAGCACACCAAGTCGATTGGCTACCTCAGCATGATCGATAGAACCTTTGGGTTTGATCAGTTGTCACGGGATGATCACCCAAACCTTTGGGTTTGATAGACAACTTCTTTTTGTTCACCTACTTTGGGTTCGATCGGTCATCCTTGGCCGATCACTTTACCCGTTGGGTTCGATCAACCATCACACATCAATTTCCTGCTTAAGGTCGATAGACAACCTGGGCCCATCAACCATTCTTTTGGTCTGATCAATTATCACAAATCAATCAAACCACTATTTCAGTTCGACCGATCGCCACAGCCTTGTCGGCCAACTACTTGCTTGCTTGTGTGCATTTCTTGCATGTTGCATATTTCTTTCCATGTGTTTGAAAAATCTTTTGACTTTATGTCCACAATGTATTCCATTGCATGAAATTCTTTTTGGCTTATATGCTTTGAATGTGGCATTTATAGGATGTCTCTTTGAGCAAGCATGTTAGGTGTCTGTTTGAGTGCTCACCCTCGTAGGTAACTTCCCCATATTTGATGTTGTATGCATGGGGATGAGCACTTGCACACTTTGGGAGGAGTTGGATCACTTATAGGCCATCTATCTCAATGATGAACCAAAAGTATTTTAGATTTATATATATTTATATTATACTCATTTTTTGTGATGTTGCACTTTAAAATAAGGTATTTTTCATATTTTCATGTTGTTATCATGATTTTAGGTGTTTCGAGCAAAAGAAAACAAAAAAGGAATAAATTTGGAGCTAAAAGAGGCAAAATGACAAAATCATCCTACTGGCACCGACGATGCCAGAATGGGCGCCACCGGTTCCCATATCTAGAGAGTTCAAAAAATATTCAGCAGAGCAGCGCCGACGGTGCCCTATGCAACGTTGACGGCACCCTAAGTCGGTGGTGGCCAATTTCAATGCATTTGACAATTTTTGAAGGGTTTCTTAAGGAAACACATTTGGAATTTATTTCTAAACTAATTGCAACAGATTTCGACGCCAAGAAAAGGAGGGAAGAGAAGGAGAGGAGTCATTTTGGTGTTAATAAAGTGTGTTAAGGTTTGTGGAGAGTGAGTGTGTAAGTGTGTCAAAGTGTGTGGAAGTCTTGTTTTGTGAGGGACTCTTCTCCAACGAGTGTAGGATAAGGAGAAAAGTGAGAGTTTACTTCTTTCTTATTATTCTAAAGAGGGAATTGAGTGTTATTGTGAAGAGAAAAGGATTCAAAGGAACTTCAAGTGATTTGCTCGGGGATGAAATTAGGATAAGTTTTATTTACTTCTGTTAGTTTTTATGACTCTGCTTATATATATATAATCTATGTTTTGTCGTATCTTCCTTATGAATTCTGAGTAGATTTCTTTGTCTTTCTCCTTACAATGAGATATGGTGAAGTGATGATGTATATTTGATGTGTCATTTAAACGTTAAGAAATTGCAATAATTTTTCAATTTGTACTTCATTTAATTTCTTATCTTGCCTATTGAAGTGTTAAAACCTGTTGTGAAACATTCAATCTGAGAGGACTAAGAGTTGTACAACAAAAGTGGAGAATTTATTCAATGTCCATCTATGAGTTACGTAGTTCATAGGGGTCAAATTGGAGATTTTAGGGTGACATACTGAAATCTACAATTTGGTCCTAGTGTTTGGTAACTAAAGTTAGGGTTGGCCTTCAGGTGAAGGGAAGTGGGAGCTCTGAAGTGACAACCAGTATCCTCCCAGTTCAACCATGGATTTAGGGACTAAGCCCAAGATTAACCAATGTTCTTTACATAACTCTGAAGAGAGGGTACTCTGATGAGCGTAAAGAATAGGAATGCTCATATTTAGCACAATACAAAACTATATCAATCTATATCATTCACTCATCATAGTATCATTGTAAGGGGAAAAATTATATTCCATATTTGAAGCTTTCAATACAAAACTTCATCTGTGTTAGTTAAATTTGTATAGAAATTTAGAAATTAACATTAGCTACATTAGCTAACTTAGCTTTAAGTCATCGTTATGCTAGCAACTTTAATATTTCCTGAACTTGCATTGTGAATTGAGTATAGGATTTCATTTCTATGCTATACTTTGAATAGTTCCAACCTTCCTCGTGGGATTGATAATTAGGACTCCACTAGAGCTATGTATTACTTGAATGATATGTATACTTGCATATAAGAGTGGCTGCCTAATTATTAAATTGATCTTACTATGAAATTGAACTGAATCTACCTTTTGAACATTTACGTTAGCAACAGTGCATCGGTCAATCTTTTAGTGCCGTTGTCGGGAAAGTCATAAAAATGGTAACTGTCAAATTTGTAATGCTTGAAAACCTTAACTTTATAATTTGCAATTGTGTGTGCTTGCTTTCTTTTAAGTGTGTTCAGTGTGATTTTATATGCTTAGTGTTAGATCCAAAGGTTCAGTGCTTTACGATTCAGAATTAGAGCGTACTATTAGAAACATTTGAAAACAACAAAAATAAATGTAAAAATCTTCACAAAATGGCAAATAATTTAAAAAATCAAAGAAATAAAAATGCACATCTACCTAGACCTTTAAGAGATTATGCTAACTCAATGATCCCTGAATTTTCTTGCTTAAGAGTTAGATATGAACTTATACTTTAATTATTTATAATATAGGATACTACGCTAATAAACATATCATTTATCAAGTAATATAAGACTTTTTAATTAAGTCCCGAGATATCGAACCCATAGGGAAATGTCTAAAAATTTATAGAAATAAGAAAAATATGTTTTTACTTTTTAAAATGATTTTGTAAAGTATGTTTTAAGATATAAAGTTTTTCAAATTTATTTTTGGAATTTTCTGATTAAAAAGCAAAGAAAACAACTAAAGTTAACTCAACTATAAAATTGTATGAAAAAATGAGAATAAAATATCTTTTTCCTGTTTCAATGAATCAATAATAGTTATGGAATTTCATTGTGGAAGTATCTAAAATGTGTTATGTCAAATAGAAGCAGTTATATTCTTTACCCTTACTTGGTTCTATAAAGAATATTGGTTAATTTGATGATTTGAAATCTTGTGGATGGTTAGGCAGGGAAGATACTAGCTCTCACTCTAGAGTTCCCTCGATTCCCTCAACCCGGGGGCTAACATCTCATAACAAAATTTTTCACATCAAACCAAATAAGGGGGCTTTAGCCTGTCACTCTAAAGTCCTCTAATTTTACTCCCCATTATAAGCATATCTTTCTATTTATTTGCACCCAACCATATGGACTAGGATTCTCATCCATACAATTGCATGTGATTCTTTCCAATTGTTGATTGAGACAATATTGCAATGGATCTTACATAATCTCCCAACAAATTTTAACATCTTAATTGGCTAAATCAAGAAGTAAATTAAGTGAAATGTAGTGAATCATCACAATTTCTTCCAACATTGAAATCCTATACTTCACGCAACTTCCTTCCATAATTTAATTACTTCATCAATTAAAAGGAAAAAAATAAGAAAAACTACTCAGAATCCTTGGAGAAAACACATTCACAACTTGATTTGAAAGTAGAAATCATAGTGAAAACCTAACAAGTTTTACTTTTAAACCAAATGTAAAACAAAGTTAAACACTTATCTGAAAATCCTCTCCACAAGTCTCTTGAAGTTCCTTTGATACTTTGGTTGTCCTTTACAAGACACAATAAAGGTTGGGGCCCAACTCCGTAGATTCTAAATCTCTATTCTACTCTTAATAAAAACTGATACAAATGATAATAAACATGGTGAAGTGGAAAGGTGTGCTCTTAACAACTCTCTAACATAAACTTGACTCTTAACACTAATCACACCCTCCAACAAAAATCATTTTTCTGATCTTCAAGTTTTCTTTTTAAAATTTTTCAAAAGGTGCCTTGGTGTCTCTTCAAAATAAATCCAGATTCAATGTATTCCCCAAGAATGCATCCATCCGTTCAAATTTTAAATGAGTTTTCGCACTAATGGGAAGTTAGTGAAGATTAAACCAAAGGATGCTTCAAAAGCCCTGAAAGAATTCTCAACAAAATCAAATAAAATTCATCATCTTAACTGTGACGCCTATGCGCCAACCATCCAACTCTTAGGTGTCAGAGGCCAATTTTGCATATCTTTCAGTTTTTGCTCCAAATTTGATCTTTTATTGCTCCTTTCAGCATAATCACTTATTTTAGTCATACATGCAAGAAAAAACACAAAAATACCTTCCATTAAAGTGCAATATCATCAAAAATAACTATAAAAATGTGTTTAAAAACACTATGTAATTTAGGTATATCAAAATTCCCCAACTTAAAATGTTACTTGTCCTCAAGTGACACTCAATCACATAGAAAATCTTAACATGAAAATTATGTAAATGACTTTTTTTAGGAAGGTTTCAAAATTTTGTTCTAGAAATGAAAATAGTCCAGTTTAGAAAACATTTTAGTAAAAGAGATCAACTTAAAGTTTAGAAGATTCTTAAGTAAAGGATAATGAAAAATATTTGTTAATATCTAATTCAGAAATACTTGTAGATTTTCTAAAATATAGGATTTTAACATTTCATCTTCCTCACTTCAAAATTTTCATTTGGAAATAATTTTACTTACTATGTTATAGCCTTAAGCTTTAGATTTTCTCAAAACTTATATTTTAAACTTTAGGTACGAAACAAATTTTTGATTAGGCCCTTATATCCTCAATCTTCTTCTTTCTTTTTACATAATATATATTTTTTTAAATTATTTATTTTCTTTTCTTTTCTTTTTTTTTATATGACAATGATTACTATATCTGGATATGTCTTTAGTGATTTTGAATTCCACCCTTTCATTTACAATAAAAGTCTGATATATATCTTTCACTTAAAAATCCTAATAATAGTGTTGAAAATTATTTCTCGATAAATGAAATTTAAGCATTGAAAAATAAAAGTTCAATCTTCTATTTATCCAAAATTACTACATTTCTTACTAAAGATAGTTTAACTATATTTAACATTTCTTTACTAAGAAAATATTAACTTCGAATCTTTCATCATTACTATAAATTTTAACTAAATTCTCTTATTCATTTCTATATTAAAAATTTTACTTCCCTAATATAACTTCATATACATAATTACTTTCAATCAAAAATCAAATTTTATTTAAATATTCTTGAGAATAAATAAAATTTGTAGTTTTTAAAAGATTGTTTTTAAATTCCCTCTGAACATTAATTTTTTTAGTAGGATAAAATATTTAAGCATAAAAAATAATACATGGGTAAAAATGAAAAAGCTAGAATAACATGCTTGCAGGAATCTTAATATTCTAAATATGCAAGTATAACAGTTTATAAACAAGGAGTAAAAAGAAATCAAATTTAGTTTTTTTCATAAAATAGAAATTTCAAAGATTCAAAGGGCTTCTACAATAGTAAAGGTTTTCAACGCAACTACACACCAACACAAATCACAACACACTAGAAAATAAATAGTAGAAAATTTTAAAAAGTTTAAACATGCTATATAAATAGTGGTTCCTAATACTATTCTAAAATTTTCTTATATTTATAGGAATTAAATTAGACACTACTAAAAACATGAACACTAGAAACACGTGAAAACATTTACTATCACAAACACACCACATATTACATCATAATACATCAATTCAACACATGAACATCTGAATGTGCTTAAAAGAAATAGTCTAACTATTATCTACACAACATCAGAGTCCATAACAAAATACATCACATCACATATGAAAATATTAAATAAAAGCATCACAATACATAAAGGAAAATCAAATAAAAACATCACAAACTTAACATAACAATCTTAATCATCATCATCGTCATCTTCATCCCAGTCTCTGGATGGCACATAAGGTTTATAAAAAGGATGAGGGGGCATCTCAGCATTGTGATCTCCTCTAATAACTCTATCCATGTATTGCTGATAATTCTCCTCATATTCATCATGTTTAACAATATTTATTTTAATATTTCAATCTTACCATCCATATCTCTAACATGTTCTCGGGTAAGACTCACCTTCTTCAAAATCTTATGTAATAATCCAGTTTGTGAATCTCTGGAAGATGATGCATGTGTAGTCGAAGCATGAGAAGTAGAAGCAGTAGAAGCAGAAGCATTAGAAGCTCTAACAAATTCTCCTTTCCAGCCAAACATTGAATGTACAGTGTAAGTGTTCACATTTGCACTGGTAATCGGTCTAAATGGCTGAAGAACCTCTTCCCATGTTTCAGACTTAACACCAAATTGCTCACAAAGTTAATAAATTAGAGATGGAAATCCCATACCTGCAGTAGTAGCATCTCTGACACAGTTCAAAATATAATAAAAAATAATAGCCCCAATATCTAAAGGCTTTCCCTGCTGATACAATGGTTCAGAATAGCTCTCTCACTTGTAACTTCACTAACATGACTTGAAGGCAGAAGCTTTAATGAGATAAAATAATGCCATACCCTTGAAGTGGCATTCAACTTAAAGGCTTGAAAATTCACTCTTCTATCATTTGTAGTCTTACATAAACCTCTTTCATCAGTAAGAAAGTCAATAATTTCATCTAACTCTCCCTCAGAAGGATGAAAATTTGCATAAAAATAAAACATCATAGGATGTAATTGGTAATTAGTATTAATTACCGAAGATGAAAAGTCCACTTGTTGCCCTCTAACCATCACCAATTTGTCTTCTGCTACTGGCAAGTTAGCATAGAACTCTCTCACCAAAGAAATAACTGCAACAACGAAGAAGCAACAATATCTTTCCCAATTCCTTCTAGTAATCATCTCCTCAATTTTTCCTCCTAACTTACTAAAAACTTGCTCTGGAATCAATTTTTGTGATGTGAGTGCCTCAACGTAACAATTTTCAGCTTTAAAACTGACAAATTAGTTGGAATCAAAATTTTCTTTACCTTTTGAGCGTTTAAACTTTGGAGCCATCTCTAAAAATTCACAAAAAAAGTCACCATAAATTCTAAATTTCCACTAAACTTGTTAATTTAACTTCCAAAGGCAAAACTAAATCCAAGCAATTTCTCATGCTTTTCCTCAAATTTTCACCATGAATAGTACTCAAAATAAAAGGTTAAATTTTTTTTTTTTACTTAAGAGTAGTGATCATACCTTAAGGAACTTAAATCCAAGAAATTTCGACAAAATCGGCTCTAAAATGATCCAAATAATGATGCCCTAGGCTCCTATTTCACAAAACCGAGAGGTTGAAGGTGATGGGGATGTTAAAAATGGTAAATTTTGGGTTTTTAACTCCCGAAAATAGATTTTCGTGAACCGGCGCTTATGCGCGAAGCATACGACGCTTAGCCGCGAAATCTGGTGTTTATGCACCTTCAGTTTGACGCTTAGGTGTCAGTGCTCAAATTTTGATAAATAAGTTAATTCCATCAAAAATCTAAGTTAATCACCTTTAATCACTTCAAATAATTATTTCTCCCCATAAACGCTTCTAATACACCAAAATTACTCTTTAATTTCAAATGATTCCACACAAAGTTCACACAAACAAACACAAACTTATATTTTATTAAATATTAAAACATATTTAATACAAACTACAAATTGTTATCCAAGCACTTTGGATGAAATTCTAAAGTACATAAGTTCAAACTCATGTAATTAAACACAAATTTACATCATAGAGATGTCACAAACACATGTAAAGTGCAACAAACACAAACTTTAATTAAAATCACACTTAAAATACTAAACACATATAATCAAACCACACGACCACACATAATTTAATTTCAATCTCCATTAGGTAGAATATATCCAGGACCACCATTAGATCCATTTGAACCATCTGGAATGTAAATCTGATAAAACGGGCGATGATTAAAATCTCTTACATCTTCTTCTGTCCATTTGTTCTTCAGATACATCGCTCAATTCGCTTCTTCCACATAACTTGTATGATTGAATTGCATTTTGAGTTGCCATCCTATGTGCGCTAAATGAGAATTAATTTCATTTACCTTTGCATCAATAGACTCAACATCAGCCTGAAACTTCGTAACCCTTTATGCTATTCTCTGGATACTCACTGCCAGAGATCCATTATATAACTCTTGTGCACTATCACAAATAAACTTCTTCTTGGCTTCTTCTTTCTTCTTAATTTTTCTCTGCCAAGAAGACATTTTGCACTCAAAATACTCGTTCAGAAGATTAAGAAATGAAAATAAGAACTAGGGAAGTATTTCATAAATTCAGGGCCTTTTTATGGACTTGGGAAGGCTTAAAACCAACCCTAGAGGTGTTAAAACTCCTTAATAACCCCAAAAACTACTCACCCATGATTTTGGCTTCTAGAACCTCATTTTTCACCTTTTTTTTAACTGTGGCGCCTATGCGCCAACCAGCGGTGCATAGCCGATAGTGCACATTTTTGCACAGTTATGCCAAACGTCAAAATCTTTATTATGATTCCATTAAGTCATTAAATAAGGTCAAATAAACACCACTATAACATAAACAACTCCAAAATTCTACAACATTTCACAAATCAAACCAAATAAAAGGACACAAAGCAAACATAAAACAAAACACACCGATAAATATGGGTTGCCTCCCACAAAACGCTTAGTTTAACGTCATCAGCGTGACATACCCAGAGCTTATTCTGAGTGATCCAACATCAGATTCTCATCAATTTTAGATTGATCGACTGAAAAAATAAGATATAAGTCTATGACCGTTTACTTTAAATATTTTTTCAGTTATAGGATCTTGAATATCCCCAACTCCATATGAATAAACTTTCAAAATAATAAATGGACTTATCCACTTGGACTTAAGTTTTCTAGCAAAAATTCTAAATCTAGCATTACATAGCAATACATTTTTCCCCAACTCAAGATTTATAGTAAGAATCATCCAATAATGCCATAACTTCATCTTTTCTTTATAAATCTTAACATTTTCATAAGATTCATTCCTTAAATCTTCAAGCTCATTTAATTACAACAATCTCTTTTCTCCAACATATTTCAAATTAAAATTAAACTCTTTAATAGCCTAATATGCTTTATGCTCAAGTTCAACTGGTAAATGACAAGCATTTCTAAAAATTAGCCTATATGGGGACATTCTTATAGGAGTTCTGTAGGCAGTCATATAGGCCCAAAAAGCATAATCCAATTTGATTGACCAATCCTTTCTATTTGGATTAACTGTCTTTTCCAATAATCTTTTAATTTCATGATTGGATAATTCAACCAAAACACTTGTATGCGGATGATAATTAGTAGCAATGCAATGGTTAATATGATATTTCTTTACTAACTTCTCCGTAATTGCATTTCTAAAATGACTTCCCCCATCTTTAATGATTACTCTTGGTATTTTAAATCTGTAAAATATATTCTTTTTTAGAAACTTTGCAACACTTTGAGCATCACATCAAGGTAAAACAACAAATTCTATCCATTTAGATACATAGTCTACTGTTATCAAAATGTATGTATTTCCAAAAGATGGTATAAATAGTCCCATGAATATAATCCCCAAACATCAAATATTTGAATTTCCAACATATAATTGAGGGGCATCTCATTTCTTCTAGAAATATTTCTTACATGTTTACATTGATCACAGTTTTTAATATAAACATTAACATCTTTAAAAAGTTGTAATCCAATAAAATCCAGATTGCAAGATTTTATATGTAGTTTTATCAACACCAAAATGTCCCCCATAATCAGAATTAAGAAATTTTTGAATAATTTCGTAAGTTTCTTCTAAAGGCATACATCTTCGAATAATCAAATCCTTTTCTTATTTATATAAATATGGGTCATCCAAAAATTAAGTCTTATCTTCTGATACAAATTTCTTCCTCTCCTGGTATGTCAAAACATAGGGTAAAATATCATTGAAAATAATGTTTACAATGTCAGCATACCACGGAACACACCACTCATTAACAGTGAACAATTTTTCATCAGGAAAATTTTCATTAGTTTCTTCAGCATCACAGAGAGATTTTTTTAGTTTCAAGCCATGACAGATGATCAGCAATTTGATTATCAGCACTCTTCATATCTACTATCTCAAAATCAAATCCTTGTAAAAGAAGAATTCATATAATCAATCACGGTTTTGAATCCTTCTTCTTCATTAAATACTTAATAGCGGAATGATCAGTATGCACCACACACATTGTTCCAATTAAATATAATCTAAATTTATTAAAGGCAAATACAACAGCTAATAACTCTTTCTCAGTAGTAGTATAATTAATTTGAGCTTCATTAAGAGTTTTACCAATATAGTAAATTTCATTGAAAATATTATCATATTTTTGACCTAAAATAGCTCCAATAGCATAATCACTAGCATCACACTTTAATTCAAAAGGTTTTTTACAATTAGGTGAAACTATAACAGGTGCAATGATTAATTTTTCTCTTAAAGTTTCAAAAGCTTTTAGGCAATCATCATTAAATTTAAAAATTACATGTTTTTCCAGCAAACGACATAAAGGCTTCGAAATTTTAAAAAAGTCTTTAATATAATGCTTTTAAAATCCAGCATGTCCTAGAAAACTTCTAATTCCCCTTATATTAGTTGGGTAAGGTAAATTAGAGATCACATCAATTTTTGCAGGATCTAATTCAATACCATTTTCTGATATACGATGTCCCAAAACAATTCCTCCTACTAGCATAAATTGGCATTTCTCCCAGTTAAGAACCAAAATATTTTCTTCACAGCATTTCAGAAATTTCGATAGATGTTCTAAACATGATTCATATGGAATTCTAAAAACTGAAAAGTCATCCATAAAAACTTCAATTCATTTTTCTATTAAATCACAGAAAATTTCCATCATACATCTGTAAAATATAGCAGGGGGGCATTACATAAACCAAAGGGAATCCTTCTAAAAGCAAATGTACCATAAGGGCTGGTAAATGTTAATTTCTCGTGATCCTTAGGAGAAATGTGAATTTGTTATAACCAGTATATCCATCCAGAAAACAAAAATATTTATGCCCAACCAGTCTATCCTAAATTTGATCTAGAAAAGGAAGTAGAAAATGATCTTTCCTGGTGGCAAGGTTTAATTTTCTATAATCAATGCATATTTGTCATCATGTAACATGCCTTACTAGTATTATTTCATTCTTTTCATTCATAGTCACAGTAACTCCTCCTTTCTTAGGAACACAGTGAATATGACTAACCCATGCACTATCTGAAATAGGGTAGATAATTCAAGCATCCAACCACTTTAAATTTTCTTTTTTAACAGTTTCTTTCATGATAAGATTTAATCTCCTTTGAGGATCAGCCCGAGGTTTGCAAATATCCTCCATAAGAATTCTATGCGTAGAAATTAAATGATTGATTCCTTTAATATCAGTTATTTTCTATCCGAAGGCTTTCTTATAGAAAAGCCTTTGATAGCTTGCATTGTGGCTTGCATTGTCGGTCGCCATATTGGGATTTGTCGGTCGCCATAATGGATATCCCAACACATAGTTTTAAAATTATTTAATTTAATATATTTAATTTATAAAAATATCATTTTTAATTTAAAAATAAGAAATCAAACTGATCTTGAATCGTCATTACTTTAAATAAATGAGCTCTACACCACAAGCTATGAACCTATCTTGAGGAATAAACACATTACTTGATAATGCTACTGGATTAAACAAACTAAAAAATTTATGACATCCATTTCTACAAACCTTTTATGTGGATCAACAAGTTCTTGTATCTGATATGGAAGGATCAAATAAGGTTTATATTAATACTGGGTTCATTTAAGTTTCCTATAGTGGCAAGCTGTTATAGTTAATTACATCTTAAAAGACCAAAGTCACCTAAGAAAAATCTTGATTTAGATCAAGAAATAAATTTTCATGGCTTCCAAAAGGTAGGATTTTCTAAAAGATTGTGAGGTAGTAGGAATTCCAATAGGTGAGTAGTTCAAGTTTTGGAACAGTTATTGTAAGAAGCCAAAGGAAGAGGAACTAAGGGAAGACACAGATTCAAGAAGAATCGTGGTTACTTCCCAAACTATCCTATGATTTGACTTCAATTTGAGGAGATTATTTAATGTTTCGACCTGCCAAATTTAGTTAGTTAAGGCTTACTTTCACATGATACAGATTGTGTGAGTAGCTTCGAAGATAGGAGGATTTATGTCATATCAGATGACAACATTGGAATACTAAGACGTGTTAGGGTTTATATTGCACTAGGCGCAAAGGTTTAAAGGGATAAGGCAAACTACCTCACTACTAAGCCCTTAAGACTTAATGGGTATATTTACAATTTTAGGGAAATTGATTTATGTGATTATTATTCTTATCAAAATGTTGAATTATCATTAAACCATTGATTAGGAGTTTTGCAGCATTAGATATTATCTTCAATGGATGAAACCCCTAACATAGGAACATTTAATTTTTTACTGTCTTCCAAATTAAAATAAATAACGAAATTACAAGTTTAATCCTTTTGTGACAATAATGAGATTAATTTCTACTACTTATCCCCTTTTATTTCAATCATATAAGTATGCCTACTAAGATCGTTCATTACCCATTCCCTTTAATTTGTCCTAAATAGTTAATTAAGGTTTAATTCCTAAAATTACCATTTTTGCCCCAGATTCCTTATCACCTAATAATTCTTTAAATTTAACTCAAATCTCTTTAAAATTTTTATGTTACCCCACTTATGGGTCAATTAAGACATTAGAGGAGAAAAGGTAATTTTTCTAATTTAATTTAATTTATATAATTATTTTAATGCAAAAATAAGTTTCCATGTAAATTTAATACTTTAGCCAAAACAAAGCCTCTCTCCTTGAGAAAGAGAATGGAGGTTCACATAAACCAGAGGACAACTTGGACCAATTTTCATGATTTTTTCAATTTCAATTTAATTAAAATAATTAATTTAATTTTTGGAGTATTATTTAAATATAAATTATTATTTAGGTTGAAAATTATGTTTGGTATTTTTCATAAATCTTCCTAAGGTCATGGAACTCTGAGGAATAAAATTCATAATTTTTAAATTTATATTTGAATTATTAAAATTATTTTAGTGAGAAAATTAAGAAAATCCATTTTTAAGCTTAAAAAATATTTTTAACCCATTAAATTTTATATCTTTGTCGGCATATTTTTAGATTTAATTTAAATATATAATTTGAAAAGTAGCATTTAATTTTGAAAATAATTTTAAGTTTAAAAATTTTAAGATATGAAATCAAAACGATCTCACATCCCAAATAGTTTATATAAACGAGCACCGTATCACAAATCGTGTATCTATCCCAAAGAATAGACACACTGCTTGATGATGGGGCTTGATTAAATAAACTGGGAGATTTGTGACATTTGTTTGGTCTGCGAACCAGTTTTATAAGCCGACGAGTTCCCTTGCTTAATATAAAAGAATTAAACAAGGTTTATATTACATGGGTTCTTAAAGTTCCCTATAAGGGCAAGCCCCTATAGTTAATTATACCTTAAATGTCTGAAGACACTTAAGAAAACTCTCGATAATGATCCGTGGTTTTGCTCTCAAGAATTTCAAAGTTTAAGGTTATCAAAGGATTGAATTTTGGAATTTCAAAAGGTGTTAGCTCAAATTTGGAACAGTTTATTTTGGAGTCCAAAGGAAGAAAAGTAGGAGAAGCTGGAGATCCAAGAAGTATCTTGGCAACTTCGCTAACTATCCTATTGTTTGGCTTCAATTTGGAAGTTTATTTAATGTTACAATCTTGCCAATTTTATTTATTTAGGACTTATGTTCGTATGATAAAATCACACAAACAGCCTCGAAGATGTGAGGGTTTATGTCGTACCAAACAACTACCTCGGAATCCTAAGAACGGTTAGGACTTAATTTGCATAAAATGATTATGAAAGTGCCTAACAAAAAGGTTGAGGATTTTTGTTGCACTAGGCAAACTACCTCGAAATCCTATGGCTTGGTTATTTAATGCTAAGAAAGGTTTTACTGAAGTAGACACGAGTTTCACAGATGACGATGGCCGTGCTACCCACTATGCTCCAAGCTCCTTGTTGGTGCAGAGGTTCAGTTTTAGAAGTAATAAATCAAAGGATGAGAGAATTGTTTTTGTTTAGAGAAATCTTAAAATCCAAATGTCTTTAATGTTTTATTAGGAAAATCTTAAAGTTGATTATAACAACACTAGTTAAGATCCCACGATTCCATCCTTCTGGCATCGTTATTTTTATCGGATTCACTTAGTCCAGATGAATTTGCTAAACTCAATTGAATGAGTTCCACACTTTCATTTAGACCGTGGGAAATCCAGTTAGCAACACATAGGTTACATCATCCGAGGTATTCCCGATCATCCAACAAGACGTTTTAATTTAGTTAAAGTTGTAGTTTTGTTGTTCTGTTTGTGATTAAATTTTGAGTTGTTTTATATTTTGAATGTTGTGGCGGTGGATTTTATTTTGTAGTGACTTTTAGTTTAGTTTTGGCTTCAGTTCAGGGACTATCCTAAAGTTTTTGGTTTTCATGCAACAATCTTATTTAACATGCAAGAAAAGTAAAGCACAGTGTAGGTAAAGAAAATGCAATAAAGTAAATTGCAATAACATAAAAGCATACCTGGAGGGTCTTCCCGTCATCCTAAGCTGCACTTAAAACACATGTTAAGGCATTTAAATATTTCAACAAGTACCTAGGTAAAGATTAAAGCAATGGTTTTGGTTGTCTACCAGAATCCTAATCCTATAGCTAGCCATTTCCTATGACGTCTAGGTTCTTAATTTTTTGTTAAAGATGATTTTCTTCATCGAAGAACAATTAAGTTCAATTGTTCTTTAAAACTACCCATAGTATTGAGGAAGTGCTTAGAATAAATCCTAAACATCTTTTCAATATCTCGCAGGACAGTCTTAAGTCCAAGTGAATTTAATTATACAGGTGAATTAATCATCCAAGGGTTTTGTTAAGTTTTATTCCCTTGGTCAGTGAACTAGGATATTTGATTATCCTATGAGTGAAGTGACATTTCACTTAACGCTTCGTTTAATAGTTATAATAATTTAAAGCTTTCAGGGGCAAGTTAATTTGTTAAAGATTTTAATGATTTGAAGTTAAAGTTGATGATTTACTTTAATATGATTACGAAATTTTAATCAATGATTTTAAGTTTGGAATGGTGTTTGAATTATTTAAGTTAACCTTTTTTATAAATGATATCAACATTTTATGTTAATTTAATTTTTTAGATTAACTTAGGTCAAAAGAGGTGTTCAAATTATTTATTAAATTTTGATGATTTAATTTGGATTGATTATATTAATTAATTATGTTTTAAGGTAAGTTGTCTTAAAATTATTTAAAATTTGCAAATTTGATTTAAGTTTGTTTTGAAATGATTTTAAATTGGTTTTACTATTTTAATTTACTTTTTAATTATTTAACATTTTAGGTTTTAATCAATTATAAAATTTTTTTAATGTAGGTTTTAATTAAATTAAGAATTATTTACTTTTAATCATTTAATTAGTAATTCCACTTATCCTCTTAAGTTTAAGAATTAAGTATTATTAAGTGATTTGTTTAGGGATTTTTAAATTAAAGAATCAATATCATCTTAAATTATATCCCCATTTTAATAATCCAATTTTAATTAATCTTCCAAAATTTAAATTATTTAATTAATTAAAGTTTCATTTTTGGTTTATTAAAGTGATTAATGGGTTCCTACCCTTTGATTTCCCAAAGTTTCAATCATCTAAGAGAAAATTAAAATCAGATATTTTACCCCCATTTTCATTAAACCTAAAGTTTTAGTTAGGGGTTAAAATCTTTTAATTACCTTTTTGCCCCTTTAAGCTTATTTATTTTATAACTCATTAAATTAAGCTTAAATGAACTTAAAATTTTTATGCCACTTCACTCACATGTCAATTAAGACATTAGAGGAGAAAATGTGATTTTTTGGAATTTAATTTATTTATAATTATTTTTAATGGAAAATATGGGTTTTCAAAGAGAATTCACTAGCATGACCAAGGTAGAGTTTCTGTCCTTAAGAAGATTATGGGATGTTTCTAATGACTAGAGGACCACTTGGACCAATTTTGGTGATTTTTTGAATTATATTTTATTTATTATAATTATTTTATGTTTTGGAGTGTTAATTAACTATAAAATAAAATAAAACTTGAAAAATGGATTTTATATTTTTCAAAAATCCCTCTAACCTCAAGAAAGTGAGAGAAACAAATTTTATATTTTTATGATTTTTCTTTGATTTATTAGAATTAATTTAGTGGGAAGACTAGAAAATATATTATTTAATTTAAAAATTGTTTTAAGGCTTTGAAATTAAATATCTTAACCTAGAGACTTAGGAAAAATATTTGATTGGTTCCTAAGTGATTAGGGGACCAAATATGACATTTTTATGATTTTTATTATTTTTGTGATTTTTATTATTTTTTAATTATTAAAAATATTACGATATGCTTAAAAATGAAAACTTTTAGAAAATTCCAATTTTATTTTTATTAGAATTCTCTAAGATTAGAGAAGTCCCAAAATCTATTTTGTGAATTTTTAAAATGTATTTTTGATGTTATGAATTTTTAAAGTTTAATTTTTATTATGTGGCTTAATTAATCCATTTAATAGGGTTAAACATTTCCAATTGACTTTAAATTTTTATTTGAGGTTCCCCTAATCCTAAAGATTAGTGGAGAATTATTTTCAAGTCTTTTTAATGTGTGATTAACTCTAATTAATTAAAGTTCAATTTAGAGTGATTAGGCCAATTAGGATTATTTTTAAGGAATTAATTCAATCCATAATTTTGCTAGAGTCCTCTGGTCCTAAGATACTTCACCAAATTTTCCTGGAATTTTCTAAGCAACATGCTAATTTTTGGAATTAAAATGTCAAAAAAAGTGACATAAACTTGGAAAATAAATAACTTGCCACAGGGATAGCCTCTGGCCTTGGAAAATTCTGAGAATGTTCCTAAGATCAGAGGCTACGAAAGCCCTATGGCCTTATGCCATGATAAAATTTATACATGCATGGAGAATTAAAATACTAAAAATAGTATTAAATTAATTAAAAACAAAATACTCAACAAAATAGATCAATTCCTTTTCCACGTTATTCTCCTCTATTCACTGAGCAAGAGGGTATTTTTCTTTTATTTTTATGATTTTTCTATGCAAAGATATCAATTTTTGAAGTTTTTGGTATTTAAATAAATAGAAAATATCCTAATTTCCTACTTAAACCAGTCAGCGCCGCGTCAACCTCGGCAGCTCCGAAGCTCTAAGTGTCGCGACCCCATTCGACACCGCCATCTGACTCAGCAACTACGCGGCCCGCGGTTCATATGTCGTTGATTCGTCCGGCGCGATCCTAGTCGTTCACCCAATAAACAAACCATCCGACGGCGGCCGATCATCATCTCCGACTGGTGCTTCCCACGAGCCGTCCATCTTCTAACCCTAGGATCTAGCTCGGTACTTAACCAAATTAAATGTTCTTATGCTCTATGAACTCGTCTTGAAGAGACGTACATATCCATATGATTAACATGCATTGAAATTGACTTGAATGAAATGAAGAGTCGCTGGAAGCTCAGGAGGAAGAAGAGGGCACTACCTTGGTTCTAAAAAGTGAAGCTTCTATCAGAGAGGCTCGGCACGTTCGTTGGAGTCCAAGGAAGTTAGGTATGAAGCCTGGAACTGTGGTGAATTGCCTGGGTATGACTTCGACCAGGCCCGATCACAAAGCTTGGAGGCTGGAACAACTGGGTGGCATGGAGAGAGGACTTTCACTGGGAAACTCCTTCTCTACCTCTGGTGAAGGTGTGGGAAAAGTTAATTTGGATTTGGTAAAGTTTTAGAGAGTGTCATGTTTCTGGTCTGATTTTCAGCTGAGAAATTAGGCTCAACTGGGGGGATTCAGAGCAGGAGAACAGTGGGGATGAGCTTCTCTTGGCTAGGAGGAGCTCTGGGAATAATTTGGAGGGCTTCTGTTGAGAAAAAATTTCAACACCTCTCTCATGGCCGAGAGATGGTGATTAAATGGCTAGGGCCACTTAGCAGGGTTTGGGTTCAATTGAAGGGTGGACTCAACTGCTTAGGTGGAGGGCATAAAGGCTCCAATGTTTAATTTGGTTGAGGTGGCCAATTGGTGAAGTTTGGGTGAGTTTAGGTGAGTGGTGGCTCTTGGTTTTGACCCCCTCCGGCAGCTAAGCCGGCTGGCAAGGACAGGGGAGCTTGCCCCTGAGGTCAGGTGAGTTTTGGAGAGGTTTAATGGTGATTAGTAGTTGTGGGGATGTTTTGGGGTAAGGCAAAAGAGGATTTATCCATTTAAGGGAAGAGATCCCTTAAAATGGGGAACCCTTGGTCCATGTCTCACTTAGCTTGGGTTAGGTGGATCTAGGGTGGTTCCTAGGGTTCACTTGGTGGCTGTGGAAAGGTTGGTTTAGCCACACTTGGTTCAATTTGGTTTGATTAGGCCATAGGTTCAAATTAGCTCACTTGGGTTTAGGTTAGGCTAACTTAGGTTTAGGTTTGATTTAGGCCCAAGTGTCTTGAGCAACATTATAGAAATGATTGCCATGAAAAACTTTCATGAAGACATGGAATGGTTTTGAGTTCAATTGGAAGGCCAGTTTGGTGGATTTTGGTATTTTGGTTAATTTAGGTAAGGTTGAATCAACTTGGGTCCAAGTTGGGTGAAGGTGGGGTTTAGATTCAATTGAAAGTTTCAAATGGTCTAGGGGAATGTATTAAAGAGTTCCCAACCTCAATTGGGAAGAAATTTTAGGATTTGGCTAATCAATTTGGTAGGTTTAGGGCATGGATTCACTTTAGGCTAAAATGGGGGTATTCTGGTTTTCAAATGGAATTGAACTCAAATATGAATTAAATTGGGCTTGGATTTTATTTAGATTGATAGTAATGATGTTGCGTTAAAGTTTAGAATTGAAATTGGGCAAAATTGAGGTCAAATGGGTTGGTTTTGTGTAACATTGGGTCCATTTAGGTTAAAAATGGATCAATTTGGGGATTTTGATAAAAGTGGGTTATTTTGGCTAAATTGGGCTATGGTAGTTGAACAAAATGAAATTCAGAATATTTTGGATTTTCTGGAATTTTCTGGGAAGTTTTGGAATTTTTGGAATTTTGTGCCAAAAGGCTATTTTAGGGTATCAAGAGGTTATTTGTATGGTATTGGGGTATTTTGGTGAATTTAAAAGTTGGGGGTTATTTCAAAATGATCTTTAGGATTTTTGGGAAATTTTTGGATGTTTTGGAAAATTTGGGGCAATTAGGTAATTTTAGGTAGGTTTGAAGGACCCAATGTCAAATAGGCATTTTGGCAAAAATTGAATTTTGATCATGATGAAGCTTAAAGTGAGCCATGGACCAAGAAATGTCCACACTGAACATCTCATGGGTTGTTCCCAACCCTCTTAGCTAAAGAGCTAGGGGTTTGGACTTAGTCACATGAGTGCTCCAATGAACCAGGGGGAAGAATTGGGTAAGGGTGGTGTGTGTGAGAGTGCAGTGTGTGTAAGCCAGACCTCACCAGGACCAGGCCACCCAGGGTAGTCCTAAGGCATGAACAACCTTATAGGAGCTCAATATTGGTTCTCGAAAGGAGAGAATTGGAATTTAAGTACCGACCTCGAAAAGAGAGAACTGAAATTTAAGTACCAGTCTCTAAAGGTTGACGATTGATTCGTGAAGATTTCAATGATTTGAGGCGTAATAGAAGCTTGGAATGGGACATGAAAGTGTTTCATGTCCCGGAGGATTGCATCAAAGGTTAAAAGTTTGGTGAATGAAGTGAATCCATGCCATCAGAACCAAATCGAGAATCTCGTGGTTCTGTGTCAGTAGATTAAGCGATCTTCTCAAAAGAGGGGAGAAATCGCAGAGAGTCGAAAAGATTTTGAGAAGAGCCAGAGGCTGGGGATATCGGATTTGGGAATTTGTTTTCATTATTCATTGCTTTTAATGATTTGATTTTTTTTAAAGTTTCATTTTGAATTGAAATTTCAATTTGATTCAGATTTTAATTGATTTACTTGGTTCACATCTTGAAGTTTTAAGTTGATCTTTTTTGAGGTTTGGTTTGTGTTTTATTCAGACTTTGAATTCAAATTTTATTTTGTTGTTATTATTTCATTCAAATCGTTCTTCGTCCAATTTTCTTTTTAACATGAGTTAAACTCAGATCTGGTGGCGTTTGCAAGAAATTGCACAATACTAAAGGTAAAACACAAAGTTCATCTCTACTAAAATATTGAAGATACATCAGGTGATTCCATCAAAACATTTCTGATGACATCCTTCTGAAAACAAACTTTTACAAAAGTTCATATATATATTTGAACACAGACTGCATTGATATCTCCGTGTAGTCTGACAAAATTGTATGTTTGATTCATCCATGTCTGAAAAGTAAACTACATAGGTAATAACATCACCTTCTAAGCTACTTTCTGGAGGAGAATCTCACATAAGTGTATTTTAGAGGTGTGCTACTACTATGTAGCCTACAGCTCGTAGGGCTGCAAATTCTCTAGTTCTGGATCTGGCTGGAAGTAGATCGGAATTTTACTCTCATCCATCCTTCTGAAGGTGATGGAGACTCGCTCGTAGGGAACTCCCAGAATGCAGTGCTTTGCTACATCTGCACCATCTCCTTGTAGTACGAGAACAAAGCCTACTAGTAGAGGTATCTCCACAGGCCCTCGTAATTCTCCGGGGCCAACTATCCGGAGTTCTGTCCCGAACATAATGTTGCATTGGTTGATGAAGAAAGCGGTGCAAAATCATGATGATTTGTGTGAGGTGGAATGCAGTCTCCTTCTGCATAGATGTTGATAATACAGCTGTTCGGTATGCAATCAGCGGGTAGAACTCGCCAAGCCACCATCCATTTTATCATTTTCTTAATTAAAAATGACATTGGATCCACTTCATCGTAGCAGAGTATCCCTGGCAGTTTCCTTTTCTGTCATCAGCGAAGTTGTAACAACATCCAAATTGAATAGTAATCCTCCCCTTACCTCTTTTCCATTTCTTTGGCTCGGAGTAGGTCCTGCTACGTAATCATCCTGCACGACCTTGTTTCATTAGCTTATTGACGTAGTCTACAATCTCACTCTGCTCGTAGTGAGAGAAAACATCTGTATGTAGCTCTAGTCCATCCAAGATGTTGACATATCTGCCTCTGATTCTCTGAAAGTATTCAAAATTTTGCTTCCGCACCCTCTGGATCATCTCTAATTCGTGCTCTGAAATTATCTGCAGCTATCGGGGTCTAGTGACGTACTGTGGGATGTATGGCTCCACACCATCACGCTCTCTTGGTATCAACACTATCTCAGGTGTAGGCTCTATAGTAACCTTCTCCGGAACAACCTCTGCTATGGTGCTCCTGAGGATTGGCCTTCTTGGGGCAACTGCTACGTCCGTCGGGGTTTCTTCCTTGTTCTGCTCTTCTGTTAATTTCTTCAGCATCTTGGCGATACGGCGATTCTTGTTTCTTCTCTGAGTTGGGGTCAGGGTGGCTCTCCTCTCCCCCTGAAACTCGGTAGGATTAGCATTGACAAGCTTTCCTCCTGCAGACGTTATCACTGATTTCAGCTTGTTTTCCTTGATCATATTGATCTTTCTTTTCTTATTTGTAGCCTGGGGAGCCTTCTTGTTAAGCCTCATCACTGTCTTTCCACGGAACTGCTCGGGATCCATAGCAGTCCAAGCAGTTTCCTCATATTCCAACCCCAGCTGTGCAAAGTCCGAGCCAACCTCTATCACAGCATTAGCTTTCAGCTCTTCTTCGTTAAGTGCAAGACTTACGCCATCCTTAAAGTTTAGGAACAGCCGCCCGTTTGACATTTTCCTGAATAGAAAACAAGGAAAGGATCAGGGGCTGTACTCAGGACGAGAACAATAAGAAAATTTACTTATTAATGAAAAATTCTTATTTAATTATTTCGAATTTTATAAGAGTAAGAGAAGATAAGAAAAGATCAGGAGTGAGCTTGACTCGAAAGGAAGGATCAAAATTTTATTATTACTTCAATTGCATATGTTTTCCTTTAACACACATTTTTTTTCTATCATTCATTTTCTTTCAGGTTCGGACCCAGTTATAAGTGATCACTCTACCCGTGCTTCTAGGAATGAAATTTTATTCTTCGAAACATCAGGTTGGGTAATACTTCTTCAAATATCATCCATTGATTTGAAGCATAAATCATTCTCCATGGCAATTCACAAGCTGGTAAGAACCTCCTGAGTAGACTGTCTCAACCACGAATGGCCCCTTCCAAGTTGGCTCAAATTTACCTCCTATCGTGTGGTATGCAAGAATAGGCCTTCTGAGAACTAGGACTAAGTCGCCGACTTTGAACGTCCTTGGGCGGACCAGTTTGTTGTGGGCCTGGATCATCTTAGCTTGATACAGTTCCAGATTCTGTTGCGCTGCAAGTCACTTTCCTTCCAAGTTTTCCAATTCTTTCAGCCGTAGTTTGACATTTTCTTCTGTAGTGATCTTTTCCGCAACTGCAATTCTGAGTGATGGGAGCTGAACTTCCAAGGGTAGAACTGCCTCGGACCCGTAGACTAGAGCGTAGGGCGTAGACTGAGTAGGAGTCCTGAAAGTCGTTCTGTAGGCTCATAAGGCTTCTAACAACTTCTCGTGCCAATTCCTTTTGTTATCATCCAAAGTTTTCTTTAAGATTTGGACGAGAGTTTTATTAAAAGCCTAGGCCAAGCCGTTTGCTCTTGGGTAGTAGATCGCTGAATAGCGGCAATCGATCCCGTGTCTTCTGACAAAACTATTGATCTTCGTGCTTCTGACCGCAGACCCATTATCTGAAATGATTCTGTGAGGTACCCCGAAGCGGTAGACGACCTGATTCTTGAAAAACTGTAGCATGTGATGTGCCTTCACTTCTCTGAATGGTATTGCTTCTGCCCACTTGGAAAAGTAGTTTGTCGCTGCAAGAATGAAGCAATGTCCTCTTGAAGAAGGCGGTTCTATCGGACCCACAATATCTGTGCCCCAACATTCAAATGGCCACGACGTGATTGTCGGATGTAGCACATTTGGAGGTTGATGTAGAACCACTCCATGCACTTGACATTAGTGACAACTCTTCGGCGACCTTCATGCAGTCGGTCATCATTGAGGGCCAATAGTACCCTAGTCTTTTAATCTTCATTTTCATCTTTGAACCCGACTGATGAGCGCCACAAAGTCCTGAGTGTACCTCTTTAACAATTTCATGAACCTCGGACTTGCTCAGGCACCTTAGCCACATCTGATCAAAAGACCTTCTGTATAACGTATTGTTTATCAATGCGTAAGATAAAGTTCTTTTCTCAATCTGATGGGCTAATGACTTATCGTCCGGTAAGTTTCCTGTTTGCAGGTAATCTATTAATGGTCAACGCCAGTCTTCAGCATTTTTTGTTACTGTTGTAATTGTTTTTTCTTCTTTTTCTGATTTGTGTATTGTATCCATGCCGAGCTGCGAGAGAACCTGACGTCCCTGAACTGACACTTCAACTGATTCAGTAAGCAGGAAAACTCTTTGCGAGGCGGGCAAACGTATCTGCAAGAGGATTTTCTTTTCTGGGAATCTTGTAGATTGTTACATTCAGAATTTGCTCCAATAGTTTCATGGCATACTAAAGGTACTGCTCGAGCCTTGGTTTCAGAATTATGTACTGTCCGGAAATTTGTTAAATGATCAAATGCTAATCTCCATAGATATTGATATCTGTTTTACCCATATGAATGGTTAATTCCAATCCTGTTATGAGGGCTTCGTATTCTGCTTCGTTATTTGTACACGGTTCTGTTAGGTGGAAGGAGTGTCTTAACATCCCCCGCTCCGGTGTTATAATGATTAGTTTGATTCCTACCTTACCGGGCA
This sequence comes from Papilionanthe hookeriana x Papilionanthe teres, assembly GCA_022702705.1. Lineage (NCBI taxonomy): Eukaryota > Viridiplantae > Streptophyta > Magnoliopsida > Asparagales > Orchidaceae > Papilionanthe > Papilionanthe hookeriana x Papilionanthe teres. The sequence continues at coordinate 119,537,062 of CM040431.1, forward strand.
CTATCATTTGAGATTCTCTGTCTTTCTGTGCTGATGATGCTTCGTTGAAGTACAATTCCCAATGCTAATCATCGAGGTCTTGTAAGCTCATTATCTGCTCGTCTGGCAAGTCATCATTGAGAGGCTATTCTGCCGGCAAAGGATGTGCTGCGAGGAAGTCTGTTAGGACTTTTCCTTTCATAGCACGAAGATGAACAAAAGTTATATCGAGTTGCAATAGTATCATCGACCACCTGGCAAGTCTGCTGGAATGCGTTGGGCGAGTCATCAAGTATTGCAACGGATTAAGCTTCGAAATAAGGTTGACCTTATGAGAAAGCATGTAATGCCTGAGCTTTTGAGCGGTGAAGATCAAGGCCAAACAATGCTTCTCAATAGGAGGGTACTTTACTTCCATCAGAATCAGACGACGACTTAAGTAGTAGAGTGCGTTTTCTTTTCCCTCATCATTGACCTGGGCTAACAGGGCTCCAAGGGAGTCGTCTAAAGCCGCGGTATAAAGTATCAACGGTCTACCCGAGACTGGGGCTGCTAAGATAGGAGGTGTCATTAAATATTGCTTAATGTCCTCGAAGGCCAGCTGACATTTCTCTTCCCAAACAAATTTGGCGTCCTTTTTAACCAATGCCGAGAAGGGCTGACACCTACCTGAAAAGTTCGAGATAAAACGTCGAAGATATGCCAATTTTCCTTGAAAGGATCGTAATTGCTTCAAGGTTTTGGGAGGCAGCATTTCTAAGATAGTTTTAATCTTCTCCGGATCGATTTCAATTCCGCGATGTCGAACAACAAATCTTAAGAATTTTCTGGAGGCGACGTCGAAGGCGCATTTTAAGGGATTCATCTTAAGATTAAATTGTCTTAATCGCAAATAATTCTCAAATCATACAGGTGATCTTCCTTCAGTTTGCTTTTGATGACCACATCATCCACGTAGCACTCGACTTGGTTGTGAATGAGATCATTAAAAATCCTCTTCATTGATGTTTGGTAAGTTGCTCCTGCGTTCTTTAGTCCAAACGACATCACTGTGTAGCAGTATACTCCAATTGGTGTTCTGAAGGCTGTGAGCTTTTCGTCTTCTGGAGCCATCTTTATCTGATTGTATCCTGATGATCCATCCATGAAAGAGAAGATTTCATGTATTGATGCGATGTCGATCATTAGTTCTGGAATCGGTAGCGGAAATTCATCTTTCGGGCATGCTTTATTCAAGTCTCTGAAATCTACACAGATTCTGATCTGACCATTCTTCTTTCTGACTGGTACCACATTGGCTAACCAAGTCGGGTATTGTTCTTCACGGACAAATTTACCTTCTATTAGCTTCTTAACTTCAGCTATAACTTGTTGTTCATTCTCTAGACGCATTCTTCTTGGAGCTTGTCTGACTGGAACGACACTGGGATCCACTCCTAACTTATAAACTGCAACCTCTGGAGCTAATCCTGGCATTTCATCGTAACTCCAAGCGAAACAATCCATGAATTCCATTAATAGCTTGATTATTTCTTCAGAGTCTTCTTTATTAAGTAAGGAGCTAACAAAGGTCGGCCTAGGCTCTTTGCTAGTACCTAAGTTAACTTCCATTAACTCGTCTATTGTTGATTTAATTTCCTTTTCAAATTCTGGCGGAGCGTCTCCGATTGTTAGATCTTCGAGATCATCTGAGGTTTCCAGGCAATCTTTGTCATGCTTGCTAGTGACAACCAAGAAAAATCCTATATCATCAACTAATCCTACTGTGCTGAATCCAAGACCATGTTTTGAATTGGGAGGCCGACTGGCGTTGTTCCACAACTTTTCAAAGCGTTGTGATTGGCCTTTTGACCATTGCTTAGACAAAATATCGTGCCGAATTAAATTTTGAACACAGGGAGAATACCACTCAAACGACAATTCCATTAATTCATAAGAAGTAACATCTTCAAATTGTACATTATTTTTCAGTTTTTGAATAAGAAGCATCACGGTAGAACTTGATCGGCTTAGCACCACCACCATGCACTTTCTTGACCACCATACACTCGATCTTATTAGAATGGATCGAGATCAGGGTCATAGTATGCACATAGCGGTTAATCTTCTCATACATTGCTTTGTATTCTTCATTCTTTTCATCTTCGAGAGAGATCTTGAACTGGGGTTTCTTTTGGTTTACTGTTACTGCTTCTTTCTTAATTTCATCTACTTCTTCAGAGCTATTCACCCAATCAACATAGATGACCAGTTTCTTCTGTTCAACTGTTCCACAGTTTCTTCCTCGACCTCGTCCCCGGCCTCGACCTCGGGTGCGAGTTCTAGAGAAACCTTCACCATCTCGTCATAAGGGAGTGGTGAGTAACTGTTGAATGAGGATTTCAGGTTCTTTGTCGTCTCGTGCTTCTTTTTCTTGATTTGGTATGGCATTTCTGGAGAAGATAGTTTTCTTTGGAGGTGCGTAGTAAGCTGCATCTTTGTGTATTCCGATTTCATGCACGGAGAATGGTTGCAAATCACCTTTGATACACTGCTCTTGTCCTCCTTCATAGTACTTTATACACTTTTGTAGAGACGATGGTACCATCCGGTTCTCATGGATCCATGGCTGGCCCAGTAGAGCGTTCAATGATGTCTCAGGATCAATTATGTGGAACTTTGCAGTTGTCTTGGCTAATTCATCGATCTTCATTAACAGTGCTATCGATCCAAGAGCTCTTTCTCCTTTCTAGTTGAAGCCTCTTAGCATCATCTTGTCTGCCTCGAGATCATGGACATCAATCTCTAAATAGGCTAGCGTTCGAAGGTTCATTATATTAATTGACGCTTCTGGATCAACTAGCACCCTGGAGAGAGTGTGAACTTTCCAATACTGACTAAAATGTACAACGGTTGGTTATGATCTGTTGTTCCAAGTAGTAAATCATTGTCTGTGAAGGTAACACCACGCTGTCCTTTCAATGAGAAAACCTCGTCGAAGGAATTACTAGCCATTTGAGCTAAGAAAATTTCTGGATCAAGCAAGGCCTTGACCAGAGATTCTCTCATCTCCTTTGACATTATCAGAGCATCGTAGATGCTTAGTTTGGCCGGTAGCTTCCTAAGATGGGCTAGCACATTATAGTCCACTTTGTTACTAGGCTGTTCAATTTCTTCCCGAACGGGCAATTCTTCTGCTGGGGTTGGCTCTTCCTGAGCAACCACCTGCTTTTCCTTGTCCTTTAGATGCAATCTCGGAGGTAGGACCTTTCCGCTTCTCAGATTGACTTCAGTAATTTCGTCTGAATCTACCGATGTCTCTTCTTGAATTGGAAAGACTGGCTCTTCTGAAGTTGCCTCGGCGTCTGATAGTTCTAACACTATCGTGATCGGAGCTCCTTGTAATTCACAAATAGACTCGTCACTTACTGAACATTCGTAGCCATCCTTGTGAATGTCTTCTTCTTCATCCTGGTTATCTAGGTTTTGTATGATTTGAGAATCGTTATTCGTATCGAAATCGAGATCCTGATTAGGTTGGTTGTCGTTAGTCACGTAATCGTTAGAAACTGTCAAAACGTAGCCAACACTAAAACTCTTATCATTATAAGATCCCGCTGGGGCGAGCAAATAATCATATAGAGTCAGAGGTTCGAGGAATTTCTCCCCCAAATCAGAAACAACCATCCTAGGATAAGCAGCCCTTAGTCTAACCTTCGGAGCCTCGGTCTTCTTTTCTTCTACGATCTTCTCCTTCTCCTGGGGCAGTTCTTCAATCACAACTGATAGTGCTGGCTTGACAGGTTTCAAACTCTGAGTTGAAGCTTGCACCGAAGTGGTCTGGATGTGATCCAAAATTTTCTTTGAAGACTTTGTCCAGACGGTACTTCATCCATCTTTAGTCGTGTACGGGTCGATCGAAACAATAGGCTTCGTCGAGATAACATTGACGGAACCTCCCTTTTGGGGTTCCTTCATGTATTCCTTTGGGATCGTTATGTTCCCTCTCCGAAGATTATCTTCCAGCCAGTTATTGAAGGTGAAGTAGTCTTCGATCTTATATCCGATCATCCGGTGGTAGGGACCGTAGTTCAGATGATTCTTCTTGTCGACTTCCTCGGGCTTCCTGGGCTCTAGCAACTGAAAGTCAGGCATCTTCATCAAATTGCGAAACATCTTAGCCATTGCCTCAGTCTTGAAGGGTTATTATTTGTTCAAAAGTTCCTTCAGGGGACGCAGCGGATGAGGCGGCGGTTGATCATACCGCAGCGACTGATAACTTGGTCAAGGCTGAAAACTCTGTTGAGGTTGATAATTCTACTGAGGGTGTTGATAAGTCTGTTGCGGTGGTTGATAACTCGCCTGCGGTCGCTCTGGCCGTATTTGCACTGGCTGTTTACCTTTATCCACCGCTGCGACTGTTCCTGATTTCTTCTTGAATGCTTTCACAGGCTTCTGCTTATCGGTTTTATCGATGAAACTTAGCTGTTTAGCCTCCTCTTGCAAGCTCCCGGCCTTGCTAAGCAACTTCTCGAAAGTCTTAATGGTGAATCCCTTAAGGAGAAGTGCTATCGGGCCATGGATACTCTTAAGCAAGATACCGACCGCATGTTGTTCCTGAAGCTGTGGTTCACACTTCATGCCCAGGTTCGTCCATCGAAGTATGTAATCCACCAAAGTTTCGTTCGGTTTCTGTCGCTCCACCACTAGATCACCGATAGTGATGTGGTGCTGAGCTCCGAAAAACCTCTTAACCATGAGATTTTCCAATTCTCCAAAAGTCTTGACTGATCCATTTGGTAATTCTGCATACCAGTCGAAGGCGATCCCTGATAAACTGCTGACGAACCATCAGAAAAGCAAAGCGTCGCTCCAGCCGGCATTGCAACAACTGGCAGGAAAATGTGCGACATGTTGACGGGGTTTTCCCGTTCCATCGAAAGTCTTAAGCAGAGGTGGTAAAAAGCCCTTCGAGTATTGGACTGCATCAAATTCTTCGGGTTAAGGTCTACCCGTCTGAATAGATGCTCCGTTCTTAGACTGAGCTAAGTCTTCTCGCACCTGCTGTTCTACCATGCTCTTAATATCCTTTTCGGGAATCATGTTCTGTGTAGAATCTTTCTTCAGTTGATCATCTCCGTTAACAGATGTAATCTCTTTTCCTCCATCTGTAATATGGACGACCTCCGGGGGTATCTCTTTCTGAGGCTGGACCTGACTCTGGAGAGTGGCTAAGGTGGCTGCCATCTCTTCCATCTTTTTCGCCATCTAGGAAATCGTATCATCTCTTTCCCGAAGCTGTGCTCTCATTAACTCTGGCTCATCTCTTTCTAAAGCTGGCGGAACTCCCTGCGAAGCTGACGATGCTCGTGTCTCAACCATGTTGACTTCAGCATACTCTTCATCCATGAATTCTGACGAATCCACTTCGTCCCTTAATTCTTCACCTCTTTCTCTTGCTAGCCGTCGGATGCCCATTCTTAGTTGCCCTATGGATCCTCAAGTGGCCTTTTCTGAACGATATCATGATTATCAGGAGACGATTGTTGAACCTCTCTTTCAGGAGTTTCTTTTACTGCAGCACTCTCTTCAGATCTGGGATCTTCTGCGAGAATTGTCTTTCCAGAATGTTCTGTTGGTATTGGTTCGGCAATAATAGGTCGCCACACCATCCTTCTTGTAGCAGAGGGCCTAGGACCAGCTGGTCTGTCGGCGGTGCGTAAGTAGGTGGTGTCCTCCCTAATATGGAGACTCGATACAACAACAACTGACCCTTCCTCGCTAGCTCGCACCTTCTTCTTCGGTCTTTCAGGGACAATAGCAGGCTCTACTTGCAGATTGAGGTGAGACTTAACTGACACTCGTCCCATTCTTCTTAGAATCTCGGATACAGGACATCCTTCTTTTCTGGCTAATTTCTCGACTACCGCACGCAATCGGGTAAGCGGTGTAGCCTTGCTTTTCTTCTTCTTACTGTCACTGTAATATGCAGGCCGGGGTAACGTAGCGGCAATCTTTCTTGCATCTATTTCATCAGATGCAGCAGACAGAGGGTGGAATTTATTTCTTTCCAACAGTGGTAAGTATTCTGACAGTTCTTCCTCTTTCTCTTTGGGGATTTCTTCAAGACCGGCGGCTTCAACTTCCCTGACCTTCTTGATCTTACCAAACTTCTTGTTTTTATTCCTCCTTTGTGTCCGGGTTAAGGGCCTATACTTCAAACTGGACCCTATCTCAAAAATAGACGGTATTGCAGTGAAGTTTGAACCCTCCACGGTGACAGGCTCATAACTGACTTGTACTTCCTTTCCTTTTAGTTTGGCAGGAACCGAAGTATGCGCAGTAATGACCAGACCGGTGGGGGTAGAGACGACAGTTCTGGGGTTAGCAGTCAACTTCTTGTGAACAGCAGTGTTCCCTTCAACTGGCGCCCTCTGCAGGGGAGGAAACTCTTGAGCCGACTTCAGGTTAAACTCAATCATAGGCTCTTCAGTCTCAGGCACTTTGTTCATTAGTGCAAAAAGAGTAACATCAGCAAACTTAACTTCTGTATTGTCAAACCCTTGTCCAAAGCGGATGATTGCATCGCTAGGCTGTTCGTCCAGGTAGACAGCTAAGTCAAGTCCATTGGTAAAGGAGAAAATTAGCTTCAGGGAAGGCATCTTCTGCAAGGCAAGTTTCGATTATTAGTCCTGAATTATGCTTCCTTCCTTAGGACGAAAAGAAAAAAGAAATTGAAAAAGAGTCCGAACACAATTTACTTAAGTTTTATTTATGCATTTACGATTTAGAAAAGAGTTTGTTTGTTAGGCGGTTAGTTTATTCGTTAAAAAATGAGAGGAGACTGGAGAGGGTAAATGACCCAATCCAGAGCTTAGAAAGGAAGGGAAAATCTCGTAGGATTTCCCAACTCGAAGGACCGCTCCTAAACCAACACCTATTGAGGGTCTACCTCGCCTCTTCGGAGAGGTATCAAAAGGAGGATTTCAGAGCCTCTCTGTTTAAGAGTGTCTAAACAGTGGCTCCAAAATCTAAGAAGAGTTGATCATACTTGTTCAAGATAGAAATGAACAAGATATGTCAACAGAAGAATGGTAGTTTGGTCCACAAGGGATATGGACCCATTGCCGATTTATGAAAGCAAAACCATCTAATCAAAATGGAGAGAGGAACTAGTCCCCAACAGAGTCGCCAGAAAGTTGTCGGCATATTTTTAGATTTAATTTAAATATATAATTTGAAAGTAGCATTTGATTTTGACAACAATTTTAAGTTTAAAAATTTTAAGATATGAAATCAAACCGATCTCACATCCCAAATAGTTTATATAAACGAGGACCGTATCACAAACCATGTATCTATCCCGAAGAATAGACACACTGCTTGATGATGGGGCTTGATTAAATAAACTAGAAGATTTGTGACATCCGTTTGGTCTGCGAATCAGTTTTATAAGCCGACAAGTTACCCTGCTTAATATAAAAGAATTAACAGGTTTTATATTACCTGGGTTCTTAAAGTTCCTTATAAAGACAAGCCCCTATAGTTAATTATATCTTAAATGTCTGAAGACACTTAAGAAAACACTCGATAATGATCAGTGGTTTTGCTCTTAAGAATTTCAAAGTTTAAGGTTTTCAAAGGATTGAGTTTTGGAATTTTAAAAGGGGTTAGCTCAAATTTGGAACAGTTTATTTTGGAGTCCAAAGGAAGAGAAGTAGGAGAAGCTGGAGATCCAAGAAGAATCTTGGAAACTTCCCGAACTATCCTATTGTTTGGCTTCAATTTAGGAGTTTATTTAATGTTTTAATCTTTCCAATTTTATTTAATTAGGACTTATATTCGTATGACAAAATCACACAAACAGCCTCGAAGATGTGAGAGTTTATGTCGTACAAAACAACTACCTCAGAATCCTAAGACCGATTAGGACTTTATTTGCATAAAATGATTATGCAAATGCCTAACGAAAAGGTTGAGGATTTATGTTGCACTAGGCAAACTACCTCGAAATCTTATGGCTTGGTTATTTAATGCTAAGAAAGGTTTTGCTAAAGTAGACCCAAGTTTTGCTGATGACGATGGTCGTGCTGCCCACTATGCTCCAAGCCCCTTGTTGTTGCAGAGGTTCAGTTTTATAAGTCATAAATTAGAGGATGAGAGAAGTGTTTTGGTTTAGATAAATCTTAAAATCCAAATGTCTTTAATGTTTTATTAGGGAAATCTTAAACTTGATTATAACAATACCGGTTAAGATCCCACGGCTCCATCCTTCTGGCATCGTTATTTTTATTGGATTCACTTAGTCTAGATGAATTTCCTAAACTCAATTGAATGAGTTCCACACTTTCATTTAAACCGTGGAAAATCCCTTTAGCAACACGTATGTTACATCATCTGAGGTATTCCCGATCATCCAACAAGACGTTTTAATTTAGTTAAAGTTGTAGTTTTGTTGTTCTGTTTGTGATTAAATTTTGAGTTGTTCTGTATTTTGAATGTTGTGGCGGTGGATTTTATCTTGTAGTGACTTTTAGTTTAGTTTTGGTTTCAATTCAGGAACTATCCTAAAGGTTTTGGTTTTCATGCAACAATCTTGTTTAACATGCAAGAAAAGTAAAGCGCAGTGTAGGTAAAGAAAATGCAATAAAGTAAATTGCAATAACATAAAAGCGTACCTGGAGGGTCTTCCCGTCATCCCAAGCTGCCCTTAAAACACATATTAAGCCATTTAAATATTTCAACAACTACCAAGGTAAAGAATAAAGGAAGGGTTTCGGTTGTCTACCAGAATCCTAATCCTATAGCTAGTCATCTCCTGTGACGTCTAGGTTCTTAATTTTGGTTAAGGATGATTTTCTTCATCAAAGAACAATTAAGTTCAATTTTTATTTAAAACTACCCATCGTATTGAGGAAGTGCTTAGAAAATATCCTAAACATCTTTTCGATGTCTCTGGGACAGCCTTAAGTCCAAGTGAATTTAATTATACAGGTGAATTAATCATCCAAGGGTTTAGTTAAGTTTTATTCCCTTGCTCAGTGAACTAGGATATTTAATTATCCTATGAGTGAAGTGACATTTCAGTTAACGCTTCATTTAATAGTTATAATAATTTAAAGCTTTCAGGGGCAAGTTAATTTGTTAAAGATTTTAATGATTTGAAGTTAAAGTTGATGATTTACTTTAATATGATTACAAAATTTTAATCAACGATTTTAAGTTTGGAATGGTGTTTTATTCATTTAAGTTAAACTCTTTTAATAAATGATATCAATATTTTATGTTAATTTAATTTTTTAGATTAACATAGGTCAAAAGAGGTGTTCAAATTATTTATTAAATTTTGATGATTTAATTTGGATTGATTATATTAATTAATTATGTTTTAAGGTAAGTTGTCTTAAAATTATTTAAAATTTTCAAATTTTATTTAAGTTTGTTTTGAAATGATTTTAAATTGGTTTTAAATATTTTAATTACTTTTTAATTATTTAACATTTTAGGTTTTAATCAATTATTAAATTTTTTTAATGATGTAGGTTTTAATTAAATTAAGAATTATTTACTTTTATCATTTAATTATTAATTCCACTTATCCTCTTAAGTTTAAGAATTAAGTATTATTAAGTGATTTATTTAGGGATTTTTAAATTAAAGAATCAATATCCTCTTAAATTATATCCCGATTTTAATAATCCAATTTCAATTAATCTTCCAAAATTTAAATTATTTAATTAATTAAAGTTTCATTTTTGGTTTATTAAAGTGATTAATGGGTTCCTTCCCTTTGATTTTCCAAAGTTTTAATCATCTAAGAGAAAATTAAAATCAGATATTTTACCCCCATTTTGATTAAACCTAAAGTTTTAGTTACGGGTTAAAATCTTTTAATTAACTTTATGCCCTTTAAGCTTATTTATTTTATAACTCATTAAATTAAGCTTAAATGAACTTAACATTTTTATGCCACTTCACTCACATGTCAATTAATACATTAGAGAAGAAAATGTGATTTTTCTGAATTTAATTTATTTATATAACTATTTTTAATAGAAAATAGGGTTTTTTAAAGAGAATTCACTAGCATGACCAAGCTAGAGTTTCTGTTCTCAAGAAAATTATGGGATGTTTCTAATGACTAGAGGACCACTTGGACCAATTTTGGTGATTTTTTGAATTATATTTTATTTATTATAATTATTTTAAGTTTTGGAGTGTTAATTATCTATAAAATAAAATAAAAGTTGAAAAATGGATTTTATATTTTTAAAAAATCCCTCTAACCTCAAGAAAGTCAGAGAAATAAATTTTACATTTTTATGATTTTTTTTATTTATTAGAATTAATTTAGTGGGAAGGCTAGAAAATACATTTTTTAATTTAAAAATTATTTTAAGGCTTTGAAATTAAATATCTTAACCTAGAGACTTAGGAAAAATATTTGATTGGTTCCTAAGTGATTAGGGAACCAAACATGACATTTTAATGATTTTTATTTTTTTGTGATTTTTATTATTTTTTAATTATTAAAAATATTAAAATATGCTTAAAAATTATAATTTTTAGAAAATTCCAATTATATTTTTCTTAGACTTCTTTGAGATTAGAGAAGTCCCAAAATTAATTTGGTGAATATTTGAAATATATTTTTGAAGTTATGAATTTTTAAAGTTTAATTTTGATTATGTGGCTTAATTAATCCAATAAATAGGGTTAAACATTTCCAATTGACTTTAAATTTTTATGTGAGGTTCCCCTGATCCTAAATATCAGTGGAGAATTATTTTCAAGTCCTTTTAATGTGTGATTAACTCTAATTAATTAAAGTTCAATTTAGAGTGATTAGGCTAATTAGGATTATTTTTAAGGAATTAATTCAAACCATAATTTTTCTAGGGTCCTCTGGTCCTAAGATTCTTCACCAAATTTTCCTGGAATTTTCTAAGCAACATGCTAAGTTTTGGAATTAAAATGTCAAAAACTGTGACATAAACTTGGAAAATAAATAACTTGCCACAGGGATAGCATTTGGCCTTGGAAAATTCAGGGAATGTTCCCAAGATCAGAGGCTACAAAAGTCCAATAGATTCTTTCCATGGTGAAATGTATACATGCGTTGAGAATTAAAATACTAAAAATAATATTAAATTTATTAAAAATAAAATACTTAACAAAATAGAGCAATTCTTTTTGCACATTATTCTCCTCTGTTCACTGAGCAAGAGTGTATTTTTCTTTTATTTTTATGATTTTTCTATGCAAAAATATCAATTTTTAATGTTTTTGGTATTTAAATAAATAGAAAATATCCTAATTTCCTACTTAAACCAGTCAGCGCGTGTCAACCTCAGCAGCTCCGAAGCTCTGCGTGTCGCACTCCCATTCGATACCACTATCTGACTCATCAGCCATGCGGCTCATGGTTCATGTCCCGTTGATTCGTCCGGTGCAATCCTAGCCATTCACCCAATACACAAACTATCCCACAACGGCGGATCATTGTCTCCGACTGGTGCGTCCCGTGAGCCGTCCACCTTTAACCCTATGATCTCGCTCGATACTTAACCAAATTAAATGTTCTTATGCTCTATGAACTCGTCTTGAAGAGACGAACATATCCATACGTTTAACATGCATTGAAATTGACTTGAATGAAATGAAGAATCGCTGGAAGCTCGGAAGGAAGAAGAGGGCAATACCTTGGCTCTGAGAAGTGAAGCTTTTATCAGAGAGGCTCGGCACGTTCGTTGGAGTCCAAGGAAGCTAGGGATGAAGCCTGGAACTGTGGTGAATTGCCTGGGTATGACCTTGACCAGGCCCTATCATAAAGCTTGGAGGCTGGAACAACTGGGTGGCCTGGAGAGGTGGCTTTCATTGGGGAACTCCTTTTCTACCTCTGCTGAAGGTGTGGGAAGAGTTAATTTAGATTTGGTGAAGTTTCAGAGAGTGTCTTATTTCTGGCCTGATTTTCAGCTGAGAAATTAGGCTCAGCTGGGGGGATTCAGGGCAGGAGAACAGTGGGGATGAGCTTCTCTTGGCTAGGAGGAGCTCTGGGAATAATTTTGAGGGCTTCTATTGAGAAAAAAATTTAACACCTCTCTCATGGCCGAGAGGTGGTGTTTAAATTACTAGGGCCATTAAGCAGGGTTTGGGTTCAATTGAAGGGTGGATTCAGCTGCTTAGGTGGAGGGCAGAAAGGCTCCAATGTTTAATTTGGCTGAGGTGGCCAATTGGTGAAGTTTGGGTGAGTTTAGGTGGGTGGTGGCTCTCAGTTTTGACCCCCTCCGATAGCTAGTCCGGCAGGCAAGGACAGGGGAGCTGGCCCCTGAGGTCAAGTGAGTTATGGAGAGGTTTAATGGTGATTAGCAGTTGTGGGGATGGTTTGGGGTAAGGTAAAAGAGGATTAATCCACATAAGGGAAGAGATCCCTTAAAATGGGGAACCCTTAGTCCATGGCTCACTTAGCTTCGGCTAGGTGGATCTAGGGTGGTTCCTAGGGTTCACTTGGTGGCTGTGGAAAGGTTGGTTTAGCCACACTTGGTTCAATTTGGTTTGATTAGGCCATAGGTTCAAATTGACTCACTTGGGTTTGGGTTAGGCTAACTTAAGTTTTAGTTTGATTTAGGTCCAAGTGTCTTGAGCAACATTATAGAAATGATTGCCATGAAAAACTTTCATGAAGACATGGAATGGTTTTGAGTTCAATTGGAAGGTCAATTTGGTGGATTTTGGTATGTTGGTTAATTTAGGCAAGGTTAAATCAACTTGGGTCCAAGTTGGGTTAAGGTGGGGTTTTGACCCAATGGAAAGTTTAAAATGGTCTAGGGGAATGTATTGAAGAGTTCCCAACCTCAATTGGGAAGAAATTATAGTATTTGGCTAATCAATTTGGTAGGTTTAGGGCATGGATTCACTTTAGGATAAAATGGGTGTATTTTGGTTTTCAAATGGAATTGAACTCAAATATGAATCAAATTGGGCTTGGATTTGGTTTAGATTGATAGTAATGATATTGAATTAAAGTTTAGAATTGAAATTGGGCAAAATTGAGGTCAAATGGGTTGGTTTGGTGTGACATTGGGTCCATTTAAGTTAAAAATGAATCAATTTGAGGATTTTAATAAAAGTGGGTTATTTTGGCAAAATTGGCCTATGGTGTAGTTGAACAAAATGAAATTGGTAATACTTGGGATTTTATGGAATTTTTTTGGAATTTTGGAATTTTTGGAATTTTGTGCCTAAAGGGTATTTTAGGGTATCAAGAGGTTATTTGGAGGGTATTGGGGTATTTTGGTGAATTTAAAAGGTGGGGGTTATTTCAAAATGATCTTTAGGATTTTTGGGAATTTTGAGTAGTTTTTGGAAGTTTTCGAAAATTTGGGGCAATTAGGTAGTTTGAGGTAGGTTTGAAGGACCCAATGTCACAACTAGACATTTTGGCAAAAGTTTAATTTTGATCATGATGAAGCTTAAAGTGAGCCATGGAAAAAGAAATGTCCACCCTGAACATCTCACGGGTTGTTCCCAACCCTCTTAGCCAAAGAGCTAGGGGTTTGGACTTAGTCACATGAGTGCTCCAATGAACCAAGGGGAAGAAATGGGTAAGGATGGTGTGTGTGAGAGTGCAGTGTGTGTAAGCCAGACCTCACCAGGACCAAGCCACCCAGGGTAGTCCTAAGGCTTAAACAACCTTATAGGAGCTCACTATTGGTTCTTCATACGGTGGTCTTAACCTTCTAAGGTGATTTAAAGGTTTGCAACCATCCAAGTGGGATCTCAAGAGGAGTTAAGAAGTAGCTGAATTACTAAAGGGTGGGTCCCAATTCTAGTCCTCTAGGATAGTCAAAGAGAAAACCTATGGCTAGATCCTAAGCACTAAGGAGAGAAGAAAAGACCTCTCCAAAAATGAGGTCAACAATCTTCACTTAGAAAATTAAGAAAATTATTCCAATTAATCTCATGTGATCAGGAGACCAAATGTGATAATTTGGTGGATTTTTGTATTTTATTTATTTTTGTGATTTTTAATTAATTTTAATAATTTTTAACAATTTTTAAAATTCAAAATAAGTTTAGAAATGAAGTGTTCATTTTAATTACCATTTTATTTTTATTAAATTCTCTTGGTCATAAGGAACTCCCAATACCAATCTTATAATTTTCCAACATATATTTTAATTATTCAAATAATTGTAATGTCAAAAATTCTATTTAACTTTGAAAATTAAGTTTGTGGCCAAATTAACTCCAAATGACTTGAAATTTTTTATAAGACCTCATCTTACCCTAATCCACATTGAAGAATCATTATTTATTCATTTACAATTATATTTAACCTATTGTAATTTTCTTTTATTTTATAGGTTTAATTACCTTCAAGGAGATATTTAATGAGTTAAACCAAGTTTATATTTTTCCTCTAGTCCACTGGTCACAATGAATCTACCAAAATTTATTTTACATTTTTTGATTAATATTTAATTATTATAACTTTTATACCAAAAAAGAGGATATGAAATTGATAATTAAGGTTCTTTGGCTGGAGATGCCCCCTGACCTTAAAATAAATCAGGGAAGATCCCGAACCACAGAGCCTTTAAGCCCTCCAAACCTCAAGTCACGGTGAAATGTCTAAAGTGAATTAGTCCCTAAATATGATTTACTGTTTTTAATTAACTAAAAATAATACACATCAAACAAATATGAAACCATTTCAACATTATTCTCCTCTATTTACTAGACAAGTGGGTATTTTTCTTTTATTTTTATGATTTTTATACACCAAGTTATGCATTTTCTAAGTTAAATGATTTAATTAAATCCTAAAATTCCCTAATTTTCTATTTAATTACGTGGCACCGCGTCAGCCTCGAATGCATCGAAACCACGCGTGTCACCTTCTAATTAGATGTCGCCATTTGAGTCAGCCACATGCTTTATGCTTGGATCTTCTGTCCAACGTAATCCTAACCATACAACCATTGCACACGCAATCCAATGGCTCCGCCTCTTCTTCCTCAATAGGTTCAACTCGTAAGCCATCAACCTTCTAACCCTAAAACCACGAGCTAGACTCAACCGAATTGAGTGCGGTTTGTTTATATAAACTCATCTAAACAAGATGAACATATTTGTATGGTTTATACTGTATGAAATATAGTGTACAAGCATGGAGAATCAAAATAAGCTCGGACTAAGGGGAGACCTCAATACCTTGATCAAAGGGGTGTGCCTTCTACGCCTTTAAAAGGACCTCACGAAGCTCCTCCAATCACCAATTTGAGCTATCCTTGAGACTTGGTATGAACTCGATTAGAGGGGAATTTCAGCTATGAGAGAAGTATGGGTTGGAGAGGCTCTGTGATGGGGCATCTATGGGGGATCTTCATCGTTTAGTGAGGGGATGGTGAGGAGTAAACTAATTTGGAGCTTGCCACATTGTGGTGTACTTACTGAGAGTGTCCTGATTTTGGATAATTTTTAGCTAAAAAATTGAGCTCAGGTAGTGGAGGAAATGGCTGGGAATTTGATGGTTTGAGCTTAGGAAGGTTGGGAGAGGCTCTGAAAGTAGTTTTACAGAATTTCCTCTAGGTTTGATGTATTCTCCCTACTCGGTTGTGAAAAGTGTTAGTTTAAATAGAGGAACTTAAAGTGGTTGCCATGGCTTTGGTTTGGGTGTGTTCAAGAGCTTAGGTGGAGGGCAGCAAGGAGCAATTGACCAATTAGGGTTAGACAGCTCAGGAGTGTGCAATTGGGTTTTACCTAAGGGAGGTGGCTCTCGGTTTTGGATCTTATGACAACTAGGCCAGCCGACTAGGCCAGGAGGAGGTGTCCAGGGGTAGGTAAGCTATTGGTCAGGTGAGTCGGGTAATTAATTTCAGTGGTGATGGTTTTTAGCAAAGATCCCTTTTACATAGGTATTTTTGGAAAGAAATCCCCTAATTTAGAGGATCTATTTTTGGAAAGAAATCCCCTAATTTAGAGGATCCTTGCTGCATGGCTCAACTAAGCTGGGGTAGGTGGACCTATATCAATCTCTAGGGTTCATTTGGTGGCTGTGGTGGACTTACCTTGGTCTCATTTGGCTTGATTTGGTCACATTGGGTCATAGGTTCAATATGGGTCAAATTGGGCTAGGTAGTGTTTGAGCTTGGATTGGGTCTAATTGATTGAGCAATATTGTGTGGATGATTGTCAAGAATTATTTGTAAAATTTTTGGAGTGATTTTAAATTGGTTTAGGGGGTCAAGTTGGCTTGATTTAGTTATTTGGTCAATTTTGGGTCATATGGGCTAGCTTGGATTTGGGTTAGGCTAGATTGGGGTTAAGATTCAATTTAATGTTCAAAATTATCCAGGAGAATGTTAGTAAGATTTCTTAACATTAATTGGGTGGCAATTTTAAGGTTAGGATATTCAATTTGGAGGGGATTTGGACATGTGGCCAACTTGGGTCAAATTTGTGGATTTTGACTTGGGTTGGATTTAGGTGAGCTTTGAGTACAAATTATTGTTAAATGGTGGTTCAACTTGATTAAGGGGAATGCCATGAAGGGTTTTGGATTTTAATTTGAGGAATTGGTTTGGTCATGGGGTTTAATTTGGGGAATTATGTCATATGGTCAAAATTGAGGCTTTTAGATTTGGGTTGAAATTGTGCTTGCAATTGGGTCAAATTGGACTTTTATTTGGTTTAAATTGAGTTTGGGTTTGGTGAATTTGAGTTTGGAATTGAAATTGAGGAGGATTGATCAATTGGGAAGAGATTGGGGGTGATTTAGGTATTTTAGGCTTAAGGGGGCAATTTTGGGCTTTTTAGTCAAATTAGGCTAATTTGGTCAAATTAGGTCCAATGAAGTTGTTCTAATTAGTTTTTAAGACATTTAGGATGATTTTGAAATTTTTAGAAATTTTTGAGAATGGTTTTTTTGGGCTATGGAGGGTATTTTGGTAAGTTTGGCTAATTTTGGGGTATTCTGGGAAATTTGAGAAATTTGGGATATTTTGGTCTATTTTGATGTTGGTGAACATTTTGGAATGATTTTTAGAGAAATTTCGGTAATTTTGTAAAATTTATGGATTTTGGTCAAAATTTGGGTTTGAGTTTATTTTGGTTGTTTGGTTGGGTTGAAGGGCTAAAGGTCAAAGTTTGGGAATTTTGGTAGAAATTCTTATCAATTAGAAATTTCAACCTCTTTGAGCCATGGACCAAGGGAATTTCCTATTTAGATCATTCATGTGCTGGTCCTAACCACCTTAGCCATGGGATTATGGTTTGGGGGGACCACCCACATAAGTTTCAAAAGACTAGGGGACCAAATGGAAACATAAGTGGCATAGGGTTATGAGTAGTGTGTGAGAGTGTAATGTGCAATTGTGTGTGCAAGCTCCAAACCAACTAGGGTTAGTTTTAAGGACTATCTACCTATAGGGAAATCCCATTGAGTTTTCTTATGCTTAGTCTCGTCCTCCTAAATTTTTAGAGGTCGGAGATTAAACATATGAAACTCCAAGTGAAGTAAAGAAGCATTTAAGGGGAAGGGTTCCATCACTATTCCTCTAATCAAGTCACCAAGAGAGTCATATAACTAGAACCTAGGATATCTAAAGAAAGACTAGACCTCAACAA
Source organism: Papilionanthe hookeriana x Papilionanthe teres (assembly GCA_022702705.1). Taxonomy (NCBI): domain Eukaryota; kingdom Viridiplantae; phylum Streptophyta; class Magnoliopsida; order Asparagales; family Orchidaceae; genus Papilionanthe; species Papilionanthe hookeriana x Papilionanthe teres. The sequence goes on from CM040431.1 coordinate 119,554,651, forward strand.
AAGTGAGGTTAACAAATGGACCCCTAATAGATGTGGTGCGTCGGGCAAGTACAACAAGACCAACACAAATGTCTGTGTCAAAACCCAAGATAAGACGTAGAATCTCAGAGAGAAAGAATCCGCTGGGGAATATCTGTCGGAACTTTCCCGATCCAGAATTCTCGCTGGGAAGAACTGGTGAATAACTTCAAAATGAAGCTGTGAATTTAAAGCATTTAAATTCTGAAGTTGACTTAGTATGATTTCTATTTGAGAAGTTGATTGGAAATTCGATTTCGAATTGAATTTCAGATTTTGAATTTGTAAGTTTGATTTTGCTTTAATTTGAAATTTCACTTGGATTTGGAATTTTAATTTTGTGTAAATTTAGAATTCAGAGTGAGTACAGAGGGGAGAATCGAAATTTAGGTTCCGAACTTGAAAGATGGGAATTAGAATTTAGGTACTGACCCCAAAGGATGAGAACTGAAATTTAGGTACCAACCTCGAAAAAGAAAATTAGAATTTTGGTACCGATCTTGAAAGTGAGAACTGGAATTTAGATACCAGCCTTAGAAAAGAGAATATGAATTTAGGTACCGATGTTGAAAGATGATAATCATAATTTTGGTACTGACATCGAAATTTCATAAATATGGAAAATTCCTCGGATAGTATACACAAATTTCTTGGAATTTGAAGGAATCAGATGACCTTGCACCGACAATGGAATTTCATGGATGGCGGAAAAATTTCTAAGGTAGGATGCAGAAATTTATAGAATTTTGAAGGAATCAGATGACCTGCATCGACCTTGGAATATCATGGATGGTGGAAAAATTTCTAGGGTAGGATCCGGGAGTTTCTAAGAATTTGAAGGAATCAGACTTCCTTACATGGTACTTAGAATTTCATGGATGGGGGTAAAATTGCTCGGGTAGGATACGAGATTTTATTAAAATTTGAAAGAATTTTGGGAAGGAAAGCTCAGGGATTCACATCCAACGCAAGATGCAGAAAGGGGATCACATTAGGAATGAAGTTCAGGGACTCACATCCAGCCTAGGAGGTGACCGAAGGAATCAGAATTTTGGTACTGACCCCTAGATGAGAACTGGAACTTAGGTACTTGCCTTTGAATGGGAATTGAAATTTCAGTACTGACCTTAAAATTGCGGTAACGCATATAATTTGAGGAAAGAGTGTGGAAACTTATGGAGATTTATCTATAAATTGTATAGAGTTTATGGAATTTCAAGGGGGTGGATGTTGTGCAATTTTTGTGAATTTGTAGAGAGTTGTAGAAAATTATGATATTCTGTGATATTTATGGGATGTGATGTTATGAAGAACATAAATTCTTGGAATGAGTGAAGAACTTGGGATTTCGAGAATGATTTTCTTTGATTTGATCTTATCTTTTATCTTTTGTTTGCTTCTGTTTATCATATTCATTTCATTTTTATTTTGAATTTTTATTTCATTTTATTTTGAATTTTAATTTCATTTTATTTTGAAATTTGATTTTGTTTTCAGTTTTGTATTGTTTTTTGTTTTTTAGTTTGGCACTGACATGCTATCCTGCGACATTTCACTAATTGTGCAATTAAAAATATATTCCGAGAACACATGCTGAACTTGAACAGAAACTTCTTCATTAAATTTGATGAAAATGTTAGTAAAACTGATACTGTGCTGAAAAAGCATCAAAAGATAGATTGTAGATCTGAACAGGAACTGAAAAATCACATGATGTATGCTGGTAAAACTAGTAAAAAGAAACTACCCTCTGAGGTCAGCTTGTAAACAAGCTAACCTCCTAAGCTACGCTCTGGGACAAAAGTCCCCTCGCAAACATTTAGTGGTAGGCTGTCTCACAGCGGCAGTAACCAGATGCCCTCCAACTCTGAGTCTGGCTCATGTGTAAATGATGCTTTGTCTTTGTTCAGCCTCTGTAAGGTAATTGAAACTCTCTGGCCGGTGACTCCTGGGATGCAGCGCTTGGCGAGATATGTTCCATTTCCTATTAAGACTAAAACTGGCACCAAGATTTTCACCATTCTTTTGAACTCTCCAGGTCTTACGATCTGTATCTCCCTACTAAATAGAATGTTTCTCTTGCTTATAAACGAGACAGTGCAGAACGGCCTGAAAATCTTGTGGTGGTCAATATGAGGCGGTATGTTGTCTCCATCCTCATAGATGTTTATAATGCAGTTTTTCGAGAAACAAATATGCAGGAAGCAAGTGCGACTCCATCATCCCCTTTATCATCCTTTTTATTTTTGGTGGCATAGGATCCACCTTTTCATGTTGTAAAATCCCCGAAGGATTTCCCTATCTATCATTGGAGAAGTTATAACAGCAACCACATTAAATTGTGACCATGCCCTTTCCTCTTTTCTCATTTTTCATCTCTAAAATAGTCCTCTCACTCAGACGGCCTACCTTGCCAAAGACTTGAAGAGCAAAAACACAATACATAATCTTGCTTTCATCGTTCCTTGAGAATACATTAGTGTATAACGCGAGGCCTTCTAGTATATTAACAGACATTCCTTGTATTAGTTATTAGTGCTCGAACTCTTTCTTTGCTACCCTTCAAATTTTTTCCATCACATAATCTGGGACTCTCTGCTACTGTCGAGGCTGAACAAACTATGGCATGTAAGGCTCTACGTCCAGGTGCTCCCTGCTCCCGAGTAGCATCGAGGTAGCTGCATGTGCCTCAATTTGCGTACTCCTCCAAGTGTAGAACAATACAATCTAGTCATTCTAAAAATTCTCTCGTGGTGGACAGCTACTTTCGTAAACACGAGTGAGAAGTCGGACACCCAGTGAAGATTTTCTTGATCGGATCCCATGTCAGTATTGGCTCTTTAGTGAGCTCTGGCTCTGTCTCCATAACTGACAGGATGGCATCCATCTCCTTCATTTCTGTACTCCTTCTGGAATTAGCAGAAGCTCTGAAGTTGCCCCCTAACCTAACTCCTTCCTATTTTGTCTAACTGGAGGCACATTCAGTGGTTGTAGTCTCTTCCATCTGTACGCCTCAGCGGCGCATCTAGAACCTTCTTTGTAATGGTGGTGACTAGATCGCCTTCCAGCATGGTGATCATGGACGGAACTTTTTTATTTCTTCTGACAAGGAGGTGTGAATCGACAAAACCTCTAGTACCTCTATGGCTCAATGTCTCTCCAGTTTTTCACCGACTGATACAGACCACGAATTTCAACTTTGTAATCTCTCCATTACAAACTAAGTCTTTGTGGAGGCCCTCGCAACCGACGTTGACTTGGGAGTAATCAAAGTCAAACTTAATTACACCTCCAGCGGGTGCCTTCTCTTCTCGGAGTGCTATGTTTAAACCATCTTTGAAAGCAAAGATCAACCGCTTGCCCAACATTATTCTGCAAATAATAGTAGAAATCTCAACGAGTTGATGTTTCACACGAAAAAAAACAATAATAAAATTATCATTATTTTCTGAGTTTTAATTTTAGTAAACGCCATTATCTTATTTAATATTATTTAGAAAATTTTTGAATTAAAAGACTTTAATTTTAAGAGCATTTTATTCCATGAATTTTTTTTTTATTCCATATGACTTTGATTACCTAATTTCTTTAATTTCGAACACGGTCATAGAAACTGGCCACACGACTATAATGGAATGAACATCCTTCTTAAGATTAGTCAAGTTGCGTAGTACTTCTTTAAATATCATCCATTTATCAGCAACAAGTCCTATCTCCTCAAGAATCAACCAGTTGGTACAATCTTCTTGAGTAAACTTTCTCCACCACGAATGTTCCCTGCCTGGTCGGTTCAACTTTCCACCTATCTTGCGCTGTGAAAGAATATGCCTTTTAAGAATGCAAAAAAGTCACCGAAGTTGAACGACTTTGAGCGAACCAATTTGTCGTGGGCTTGAATCATCTTTGCTTGATAGAGTTCCAAGTTTTACTATGCGAGAATTCTTTTCCCTTCAAGGTTTTCCAACTTTGTAAGTAGAAGTTTGGCATTCTCTTCTAGTGTGATTTGATTGGCGATGGCGATCCTGAGTGACAGTAGCTGAACCTCTAACAAAAGCACTGCCTCAGACCCATACATGAGTGCGTAATGTGTGGACTACATTGGTGCACTGACTATCGTCCTATATGCCCATAAGGCTTCTAGTGAATTCTCGTGCTATCCTCTATTGTTGTTTTTGAGCATTTTCTTCAATATTTCTACATTTGTATTATTGAAAGCCACTGCTAAATTGTTGGCTCTAGGGTAGTAGATGGTTGAATACCTCTAATCTATCCCATGTATTCTAGCAAAATTATTGATCTTTTTACCCTTGAAGGTGGACCCATTGTCTGAAATGATCTTGCAAGGCACACTGAACTTGTAGAACACTCGATTCTTGAAGAACTGTAGAACTTGTTGTATTGTGACTTCTTATATCGGAACAACCTCGGCTCATTTTTATAAATAGTCTGTAGCTATCAGTATAAACCTGTGTCCTTTAGAAGTTGGAAGTCCTATTGAACCCACTATATCCGTGCCCCAACAATCGAATGACTACTATGCAACAATGGAGTGCAGAACATTCAGAGGTTGGTGCAAGAACACCCCATGCACTTGGCACTGATTGCATTTCTTTGTTGTGTCCATATAGTCTGTCATGATTGCCAGCCAATAGTGTCCAAGTCTTTTAATCTTCATCTTCATCTTCAGCTCTGACTGGTGAGCTCCACATAATCAAACATCTACCTCTTTCAAAATTTTCAGTGCTTATGGTTTACTTAGACATCTCAACCACATATGATCGAATGACCTTTTGTACAAAACACTATTGACTAAAACATATGACATTGCTCTTTTATGAATCTGATGTGCCACAAACTTATCTTCTGGCTGTCTTCCTGTTCGCAAGTGTTCAATCAACGTCTGACACCAATCTTCTGTATCATTTGTTACAATAGTTACTATCATTTCTTTTCTGAGCTTATGTAGATTATCGAGGTTGATCTGTGACAAAAGCTGTGTCCTTGTATTGTAACTTCTATGGAGACATCCTACGGTCATGCAAATTCTTTAGTCAGTTTAGCTAAAGCATCTGTGTGAGCAATGTCAGCTTGGGGAATCATGTAGAATGTCAAATTGGGAATCTGTTCCAAGAATTTCATAATGTACTGGAGGTATTGTGCTAGTCTTGGTTTTAGAATATTATGTTGTCCAGCCACTTGCTGAATGACAAGTTGGGAGTCACCATAGATGACAGTGCTCGTTATTTCAATTAAGATTGCCAATTCTAATCCCATGATAAAGGCTTCTCATTCCGCTTCATTGTTGGTGCACGGCTCGGTCAGATCCTAGGAGAATCTCAACATCCCCTAATTTAGTGTCACGAAGATCAAGCCGACACCGGCTTAGTTAGGTATTACTTTTTGTAGTCCTTTATCTATTCTTGCTGATGATGCTTCGCCAAAGCAATCTCCCAACATCTGGTACGTAGTTGTTCCACTTGTAGTATTTGCTCGTCTGGTTGCTTTTCATTGAGTGGGGACCCAGCTGATAGTGGGTACACTGTGAAAAAGTCTGCTAGAATCTTCCCTTTGATAGCATGAAGGGGCTCAAAAGTTATGTAAAATTTTAATAGTATCATCGACCATCTTGCTAAGCGTCCAGAAAGTGTTGGTCAGGTCATCAAATATTGTAATGGTTTAACTTTAGAAATCATGTTGACCTCATGAGACAACATGTAATGTCTAAGCTTTTGAGCGGCAAAATTAAAGCTAGACAACGTTTCTCAATAAGAGGATGCTTTACCTTTGCCGGTAGTAGACGTTGAATCAAGTAGTAGAGTGTGTTTTTCTTACCCTCATCATTGACTTGTGCTAAGAGGGCTCCGAGGGAGTCGTCTAAGGTAGTGGTATAAAGTATCAACGATTTACTAGAGCTACTAAAATAGTAGATTTATTAGATATTGTTTCATATCTTCAACGGCTTGTTTGCATTTATCTTCCTGAATGAATTTAGCATCCTTCTTAATTAATGCTGAGAAAGGCTTATACCTACTTGACAGATTAGATATAAAGCATCTCAGGTTTTCCAATTTTTCTTGAAAAGAATGTAATTGTTTCAAGGTTTTTGGATGTGACATTTCTAATATAGCATTAATCTTCTTTAGGTAAATTTTGATTCCCTGATAACAGACAACGAATCCTAGAATTTTCCCGGAGATAACGTGAAGGCGCATTTTAAGGGATTCATCTTAAAATTATATTGCCATAATCGTTCCATTATGATCGTCAAATCATATAAGTGGTTTTCCTTGGCTTTACTTTTGATGAACAAGTCATCCACGTAGCATTCTACTAGGTTGTGACTGAGGTCATCGAACATTCTTGTCATTTCTCTTTGGTAAGTTGCTCTGATATTATTCAATCCAAACAACATCACAATGTAGCAGTAGATCCCAATCAGAGTTTTGAAGGCTGTGAGCATTGCATCTTTTGGTGCCATTTTGATCTGGTTGTATCCTGACAATCCATTCATGAATGAGAAGATCTCGCATGATGACGTGATGTCAACCATTAATTCTAGTATTGGTAATTGGAATTCATCTTTTGGACATGCCTTATTTAGGTCTCTGAAGTCGACACACACTCTTATTTGGCCGTTCTTCTTCTTCACTTGAACAACATTGGCTAACTATGTCGGGTATTCCTCTTCTCAAACAAATTTAGAACCTATTAGTTTCTTTATTTCTGCTGTAACATTTTGCTCTATATCAAGACATAGTCTTCTGGGAGTTTGTTTTACTGGCATTTTTTTTTGATCCACCCCAATTCATTGAACTGTAACCTCTAGGGATAGTCCTAACATTTCATCGTAGCTCCAAGTGTCCATGAATTATGATTACAACATGATTAAATCTGTAAACTCTTCTTTGATGAGTAGCAAACTTGTGAAAGTGGGTCGGGGCTCTTCCTTAGTCCGGAGGTTGATTTCTTTTAATTCATCTATTGTAGCCTTGATTTCTTCTTCAAATTTTCGTGGAGCATCATCTAATATAGCTTCTTCAAATTCTTCTTGAATTTCGAGCCAATCTTCATCTGATTTGCTAGTAACCGCAATGCAAAATTATGTGTCATCAACTGCTCCTATCATACCAAACATGGGACCTTCTTTTGAATTGAACTTCTGACCTTTTACATTCAATAATTATTCAAATAATTGTAATATATATTTTGGTATTTTTTTTGGCACATATCCTTATTGAATTAATTTTTGTACACACGATGAAAAGTAACCAAAAGGTAATTCCATTAATTCGTTAGAACCATCCTTGAGATTTACAACAGATTCAAAAGTTGAAGGAGAAGCATGGTAAAACTTGATCATTTTAGCGTCACCATTATGCACTTCCTTGACCTCCATAATTTTGATCTTTTGAGAATGGATTGGAGTTAAGGTCATGGCTTGTACATAATGGTTAATCCAGTCATACATCAACTCGTAATTGCTTTTCTTTGTATCGTCTAAGGAAATCTCAAATTGGGGCTTCTTCTGGATTATAAACATCATTTCTTTCTCATCTTCCTTGGAACTTCTTTCTATGTTGATGCTGATCTTCGGCTTCATCCATTCAACAATCTGGTGAGTTCTTTCTCTTCTGCGTCCCCCGCCTCGATCTCGAATGTGTGGGCTAAAAGAACCTCAACCGACTCATTACAAAGGAGTGTGGTGAGATTGTTGAAGTGGAGCTGAATGGTCCCATCTTTGTGATTCCTTAAAATCTTCAATTTTATTTTTTACAACCTCTCTGGAGAAAACTGTCTTCTTTGGTGGAGCGTAGTAGGTGGCGTCCTTGTGGATGCCTACTTCATGTATTGAGAACGGTTGTAAGTCTCCCTTAATGCAATTTTCATATCCATTTTAGTAGTATTTGATGCATTGGTGAAGCAACGACGGGACCATAACATATTCATGAAGCCACAGTCGACCAAGTGGGATATTGAACGAAGTATCTATGTCGATGTCATTGAATTTCACTAGTGTTACTAGGTCTCCAACCTTCATCTGTAGCGTTATATATCCAAGTGCTCTCTCTCCCTTCTGGTTGAATTCGTGTTGACCTCACTTTTGATTGAGGTCTAGTCTTTCATTAGAATAGCCTATGGTCTAGCCATAGGACTCTCCTGGTGACGTTCTTAGAGGACTAGTCATGGAACCCTCCCCATAGAAATTCAAACTTTTCTCACTTCACATGGAGTTTTCATATGCTTAAGGCCTAACTTCCAGTTTGTGGGAGGAAGAAACCAAGCATAAGGAAGCCCAGGAGAAGTCTCCTATAAGTGGTCAGGCCATAGGATTTGCCCTGAGAGGTCTAGAACTTACACCACACTCACACTACAAACTCACAACCCTAAACAAAGCACATCCCTCTTTGATCCTATAACTCTTTGGAAACTCATGAAAGTGGTTTTCCCAAGCTCTTAGCTTCAGGCTAGGTTTTGGCTAGTACAAACAAATAGAGGACCAAATGAGGGTAACCCTTGGTCCATGGCTCAATCTAAACAATTCCATACTACTCACCTTCAACCAACTTCAATTTTCTCAAAGATTTAAAATTTCTAACCCCTTTGACCCAAAACACCCAAAATACCTAAAATGCCCCCAAAACCCTAAACCCTCAAAATTTTCCAAAATTATCCAAATTACCAATTTTTCATCCAAAATCATCCCAAAATACTCTCTACCACTCAAATTAGCCAAAATTACACAAGATTGTCAAATTTCCCAAAAAATCCACAGAATACTCCTGTTAGCCCAAAATTCCAAAAATTCTCAAAAATTCCCAAAACCACCAAAATAATCCGAATTTCATTTCTCTTAACTACCACATCATCTAATTTGGCCAATTTAGCCCAATTTAACCAAAAGCCCCAATTTGACCCATTTTAACCCAAAAGTGTCCAAATTAAACCCAATGTCTACCAAATTGGCCCCAATCTTGCCCAATTACATTTCTAAACATTAATTCAACATCTCCTATACCAATCTAAACCAAATCTAAGCTCAATTTGACCCCCATTTGAGTTCAATTTCACTTAAAACTCAAAATCCCTAGTTTTTCCTAAGTGACCCAAATCCCCCAAATTGACTTAACACCAATCAATTTCTCCCCAAATTAATTTCTATACCATTCATAACACTCCCCTAAATTGTATTAAACCATGAATTGCCCCCAATTTGAACCCAAGTCTCACCCAAATCCACTTGAAGCAAGCTTGCCCAATATTGGACCCAAACATGCTATATGCCCAAAATCATCCAAATTGATTGCCCTACTCCCAAAATTTCCACTCAATTGGTGTTAGGAACTCTTTATGACATCCCCATAGACCATTTGGAACCTTCAATTGGCCTTGAACCCAACCCTAGCCCAACCTAAACCGAAGTTAACCTTACTTTCCCCAAATTGATCAAAATGCCAAATCAAGCTAAATTAATATACCAAACCAATCCAAAACCACTTCTATCCTTTTCTAAACCAATTGTGACAATCATATACACAATATTGCTCAATCATTTGGGCTCAACCAAAGTTAAAACCCAAGTTAACCCAATTTGAACCTAAAGTGACCCAAATGAACCCATGACCCAATTTAATCAAATTGAACCAAATGTGACCAAACCAACTCCTCCACAACCACAAAATTGACCTTAGGGATTGGGCTAGACCCACCTAGCCCACCCTAGTGGTGGCACGGACCAAAGGTCCCGCAAATTATAGGATCTCCTCCCTTAAATGGTTAAACCTAGGGGGGATTTGCCAAAATGCATTAACCACTTTAGCTCACCCCATGGATGGCCTACGCATTGGCTCACCAAACCCACTGGCCACCTCCCCTAGCCTGGTCGGCTGGCCTAGTCATGGGAGTAGGCCAAATTGAGAGCCACCTTTGGCCAAACCCATACTCCACTCTATGGCCAAGTCAGCCTAAAATTTTCATTAGAGCTTCTCTACACTCCACCTAGGCAGCCCTTTGCACCTGAATTGAAGCCCTGGCAGCCACGCCAGCCATGGCTATTTAAGCCACCACCCTTCACGGACAAAGGTTTAGGTTGAACTAGACCTTAACAAAATTCTTCCAAAATCACTCCAAAACCTTTCCACAACATAGTGAAGCCAATCTCACCTGCATTCTTGCCCTGAAACCCATTGACTCAGCTCAATATTGAAGTTTAATTTCAGGCCAGAAATAGGACATCTCCCTAAACTCCACCAACCACAAATTAAACTCAGCCACACTATCTCTACAGCAAGGGAAGAAGTTCCCCACTAAAAGCCCTATCACCAGGCCACTCCAACAGGAACTTCCATCAAAGCTCTAAATTGGGTCTGGTCACTTTCATACCTAGGAAATTCACCAGGGTAAGAGGCTTCATCCCTGAGCTCCTGGGACTCCAACAAAGGTGTAGAGTATCTCTGATCGAAGCTTCACTTCTCAGAGCCAAGGTATGGACTTCTTCTTCTTCTCGAGCTTCTTTGAATTCTCCATATAATCATGGTTAATTTAAATCATGATTAGTCGTATGGATATGTTCGACATGCTTAGACGAGTCTATAAGATCAAAACAGAAGCAGTTTGGTTGAGTCTAGGCTTAGAAATTAAGGTTTTAGTGTGGACAATCATGAAATCACACTAAACGGGGATGAAGACGGGTAGCCGTTGGATTGCGCGTATTTTCGTTGGACAGTTCTGATCGCGCCGGATGAGGAGATGAAACAGAACTGCAGGCTGCGTGGCATCCCAGCTAGCTGGCGGCATCGAATAGGAGCACGCCGCGTGGGGCTTCGATCCGTCGTAGGTTGACGTGGCACTGAGCTGGTTAGATAGGAAAATATGGATTTTTTGAAATATTTAAATCACCTGAACTTTAAAAATCTATATCTTGGCTAGAAAAATCATAAAAATAAAAGAAAAATACCCTCTTACTCAGAAAACATAGGAGAATAATTTGGAAATGGTTTGAAATTTATTTAATGTATGTATGATTTTTAATTAATTAAATACACTCTGGGGTCTTTTAATTATCCATGCATGTATACATTTCACCATGGCCTAATATTTTGGTATGTCATAGCCTCTGTCATGGGGGATCTTCCCTGATTTTTCTAATGTCCGAGGAGAATTCTATGAATAGTTCTATATTTTTCAAGTTTAGGCATCTGTTTTTATAAATTAATTCTAATAACTAGCATGGTGATTATAAAAATTTAGAAAAGTCGTGGTAGGTTCCTTATGACTAGAGGACCCTAGGAAAATACAAACTTGATTGAATTCACTGAAAATAACTCTAATGATAATTAAGAATTAAATATCAAATAAAAATAAATTGAATTATACATAAATAAAAATGACCCAAAAACAATTGTCCACTGTATTTTAAAGTTTAGAGAACTCCCCATATAAATGTCACTGCATTTGGAGTTCATTTAGTCACCTAAATGAATTTTCTAAATGAAATGGTAATTTTGAACATTAAACTAATTTTAATAATTAAAATAAACCTCAAAAAATAGTAAAATTGGTTTTGGAAGTTTTTGGGATTAGCGGATTCTTTTAAAAATAAAATTAGGATTTTTACAAAGTTTTATTTGATCATATTTTAATATTTAAATAATTATAGAAATCGCAAAAATATTAAAAATCACCTAATTGTCACTTTTGGTTTCCTAATCACTTAGGAACCATCCCGTAATTTTCTTAATTTTCAAAATTAAAATATTAATTTTTAAAGGCTTAAATTAATTTTTTTAAAAGGATAAAAATGGATTTTTTTAAATTTCCACTAAAATAATTCTAATAATTAAAATAAAAAACAAATAAAATAAATTTTGTTCCTCTGGGTTCCCTGACCTCAGAGGGACTTATGAAAAACATAAAATTGAATTTTCAACTTCTAAACTATTTTATAATTAATTAAAACTCCAGAACTTAAAATAATTCTAATAATTAAATTAGAACTAAAAAAAATCATGCAATTTGGTTCAAGTGGTTTACTGGCCTAGGTCTACCTTCCATAAAAATTTCAAAGTCATATGTTTTGTTTTGGACAAGTTATTGAATCTATTTGAAACCCCTATTTTTGTATGAAAATAAATATATAAATTAAATTAGAATTTGAAAAATCACATTTTCTCCTCTGATGTTTTAGTTAACCCAAAAGTGAGGTTACATAAAAATATCAAAGTCAATTGAGCTAAATGTAATAACTTATGAAGTGATAAAGGGCTTTAGTGGTAAAATGGTAATTGTTGGAAATTTAGCCTTAATTAATATATAGACTTAATAAAAAATGGGAAGAGGGCAATAAATGATCTTAATTATTATGTTGGATGACAGAAACATTAAGGCAGAAATGGTAGAATCCATTGTAATTTTTTCACGTTAATTATTTAAATTTCCTTAATTATTATAATTTGGAATAAGAGAGCAAGTTGAAAGAACCTTAAAGTTAAGGGTTGATTTTGGAAATTAATATTCCATTAATTTAATTCTCCTTTACTTGATGATTCAAATGATAAATCAATATTTTGATAAGAATCATAGTCATGAAAGTCATATAATTTTTTTTTCTAAAGACGAAAACGTACCTACTAAATTTTAAGGGCTTAGTAATGCAGCTAGGCTTGATCAAAAGAATTAATTAACAAGAGAAATATAAAAGAAAACAAGATTAATCTTAAACTAACTTTTGAAACATTACAAGCTCATCAAAATTTGATAAATTTTCCATAAATCAGATTTTGCCCCTAATGGCTCACTCACATAATTCCTAAATAAAGTATTACGTGATAATTACTCCTCCCTTCGGGGTGACTAAAACATTGGTTCACTGAGCATAAGGGCATGAAAGGGATAAATCATTTAATAAATATGATAATTCCAAAGGACCTCAACGAAGCTCAAAAGTAATGTGAAATATTTTAGCCTCTCCTGGATCTTTTCACATGTCTTTTGGACACCTTATAGGACAACTGAACCTATTATATCTATTAAATGAAATATCTTTCAAATAAATGAATAGGAGTTCAATAGGTTATTACCTAGGACTTTGTTGGCTCATGACGAACATAGCCATGGGGGTTTTACTGTACTACAAATTATAAATGTTTATTGCAAGAATACTAATGTTTCAGGTGGAGATGATGGGAGGACCTACCAGGTATGCCTTTATTTTAATGCAATTTACTTACCTACACTCTACTTTACTTTCTTTTCTTGCAAATCTGCATGTTAAACAACAATACCACCCTGCATGAAAACTGAAACCTTTAGGATAGCCACAAAACTGAGACCAAAATTAAATTTAAAAATTACAACAAGATAAAATCCAGCGACACAACATTAAAAAAATATAAAACAACACAAAATTTAATTAAAAAAAAAAAAACAAAAGCCACAATTGTAACTAATTAAAATGTCTCATTGGATGATCGAGAATCATTCAGAGGAGGCAACCCACGTGTTGCTAACAGGATTTCCCACGGTCTAAATGAGAGTATGGAACTCATTGAGTTTAGTAAATTCATTTGGACTAAGTGAATCCGATGAAAATAGTGATGCTGACATGATGGAACCATGAAATCTTAACTGGTGTTGCTATAATCAACTTTAAATTTCCCTTAATAAAATATTAAGACACATAAATTTAAATATTTATAAAACATGAAACTTCTCTTTTCTCCTTAATTGACACTTCTTTAAACTAAACCTGCTACGAAAATGAGCTTGGAGCATGCATAGTGGGCAGCACGGCCATCGTCAACAGCAAAACTTGTCTACACCAGCAAAACCATTCCTTAGAAATTTAAACAACAAACCATATGACTTCGAGGTAGCTTGCCTAGTGCAGCATAAATCCTCACCTTTTCTTTTATGCCTTTGCACAGCTCTGTTGTGCAATATAAGCCCTAATTTGCTTTAGGATTCTGAGATTATTTTCTGATACGACATAAATCCTCCCATCTTCTAGATTGTTTTCTTAAACCGATATTAAGAAAATATAATTCCTATAATTAATTAGCAAGATTAAAATTCAAATAAATTCATTTCTAAGATTTAAAGCCAAACCATAGGATAGTTTGGGAAGATATCGAGATTATCTTGAATCTTTGTTCTTCCCCTCATCTTCTCTCCTTTGGATTCTGATAAAATGAAATATTCCAAAACTTGAGCAATCACATATTGAATATCCGACTATCACATTTTCCTTGAAGACCTTACCCTTGGAAGTCATGAATATAAATGTTTCTTGATCTATATCAAGAGTTTTCTTAGGTGACTCCAAATTAATATAAACCCTAACTAGTTCCTTCATATTAGATAGGGGAAATTGTTGGTAAAAAATTATTTAAAGATCAAACGGATGTCATGAATTCTTTAGTTTGTTTGATCAAGCCTCATCCCAAGTCATATATCTATTCTTCGGGATAGATACAAGTCCTGTGATGAAGCACTTGATTATCTAAACTAATGTTTATATGAGATCAGTTTGATTTCATATTCTTCATTAAAATATTATTTTCAAAATGCATATATATGTTAAATTAAATCAAATATCCATTTGGATAAAAATATATTCTAAAACTATTTTCAAATCAAAACACAAAAAATATATTTTTCAAAATAGAAGATTTTTAAACGGCCGATAGTTTTCTGGCAACTTTGCTGGGGAATGTTTCTTTCTTCATTAAGATCAGGAAATTTTTAATTCATATATCGGTAATGTGCTTATGTCCCTCATGAGCCAGATTACCATTCATCCATTGACACACATCATCCATTTCTTTCATGGGAAAGTATAATCAACTCTTCTGAAATTCAGAACCGTCTGTTTGGTCACTCCTATACAGAAAGGTTCAAGAGTCCCTAGAGTTTCCTTTTAATTTTGTGGGGTCTGACCCCCAATAGGTGTGTCGGCAAGCAAATCTAGCTAGGGTAATCTGCATTGTGAAAGGGACCTCCGATGGGATCCTATACTTCACCTCCTTTCTGTACCTCTTGGGTTCAATTCTGTCTTCAGCAGATTGACCCACTTTTCTTTAAACCTTAAAACTCCTTTTTAACCAACATGTGAAAAACTAAAAAATGAAAGAAAAAAATAATAAAATATCAAAATCAAATAAAATTTTTCCCAGTCCATAGAACGACCTTTTTCGTAGTGTTTGCACTATGATGACAAGATTTTTGGCCCTCACTAACCATCAGAATGCTTCTCCTGACAGTCAAGAAGTTAGCATCTATGCTGACATTATCTTGCAACTTGCCCTACTCCTGCGAGGCCCATCTTACAGTGTCAATGATTTAGTTTGGGACCGGCTTCAAAGAGTTTGAAGTTGTACTCAGAAAAGCCCCGTTCGTGGTCATGAAAGTTGTCATTCCTGAAATTCAAGAGGTGTCTGCCGAGTTCAATCTGAACTCTCATGAAGTTTTCCCTTTTGCTAAGAAGGAGGAATAACTGATGTTCCCGTCAAGTCTGTCGTCTCCGTACCTAGGAGAGTTGTTACCTCTACTGCCATAGACTTTGTTGTCACTACACCTACTTTCCCATCTACCAAAGGGAATGAAATTCTACGTGAAGATGATTTTGATGATACTTTTCTTGCCCCATCGCCAGTCTTCAAGATTGGCTCTAGTTTTAGACCTCCTCTGCCAACCAAGTCTCAAAGAAGAAACCATAACCATAGGATTCACAGGGCTGCCAGAACACTAGTCACAAATCTGCCAGTAATTGATAAGATTCCTCAATAGGAGGAACTCAGTTTACTGGATACCTCTCCTCTTCTTCGAGGTACCAAGTTCCACCCGTTAGATGACACTACTGGAGATGAAAGCCTCCATAAGATTGCTGCTACACTTCCGACACCACACAGTCGTGATAAGGTGAAGGGAAGGCCCACACCTATTACCCGAGCTGACATCCTTCTACGAAGATTGTCTGAAATAGAGGGTTGTTCTATCACCAAACTTCTCAAGAGGATGGGGTGTGCAATATCCCCTGAAGTTAAGGATAAAATTCTAGAAATGGAAAGACCCATTCGATTTTTCGTCAAACATCATTTGGGAAAACATGTTGATACAACTGCTACTGATGATACTACTATAAGCAAGTCAGTCAAGTCTCGGCTGGGCCCAAGAGTAACAGATATCAATGATCATGAGAAACCACGAAAGAGAAAGAATAAGAGAGGATTAATCTCCTCTGTGTGTGGTCTATAAAATATGGAGCACACTTCCCCACGTCACCTCGATGTCCCCACCGAGACACCTCGTCTCAAGTCGTCGACTTTCAAGAGGAAAGTGTGGTTACCAAGAGGTGTTGTACCAGTACATATTGAAAAGTCAGTTGATAACAAAATGGATCATGAGTCTGATATTCCTGTTGCCACTACCACATTTGCCTCTGAATAAGTTGCAGAAAAGAGTGACAGTGCAGGAAAACCTACATATTTAAAACTGACTAAGAAAAAAATAGTTGATGATAGAGTTCAAAGCTCTGGGTAGAAATTTCTCAGTTAGCCAAACAACGAGGGTTGGATATGGATGATGAAGACTACTTGTTGTTAGATTACATGGAAGAAGAATTCATGGAAATTAATATGGTCGAAACTCAGTCCACATCATGTGCGAGCGATGTTCCTAGTGAGGAGAACACCGCATATGAGCTGCGGAGGACCATCCTGACAAGAGATGAACATATTAGCTGTCTGGAAAAGAGAATGAAGAAGATGACCGCCGCGATGACTACCATGGCTACCCTCCACGGGAAATCTCAGTCACAACCCGTAGCGTCTCCTGAGGTTAATCTGCCTAAGAATATACACATCGCCAATGAAAGAAGAGAAATCGCCTCAGCCAATGAAGATGAGCCGCCAAGAAGAGATCTAACTTTAAACCCGTAATAAAAGGACATTAAGCAGATGGTTGAACAATAAGTTTGGGAGGCCTTGGCACAGTCCAAAGGAGGTGCATCAGTTTTAAAGGGTAGACCCTACCCGAAAGAGTTTGATGTCGTACCTTACCCTAAATGCTTCGTGCCCCCGACATTCAAGATTTTCGACGGGATGGGAAATCATCGCCAATACATAGCATATTTTAGAGCTAGTGTTGCAACACAGGAGGAAGTGAAGCTCTGTTGTTTCGTCAGATTGTCAGCATTCTATCGTGAATAGCGTTCGATTGGTATGCCGAGCTTCCCAATGGATCAAAAAATTCTTTTGCAGAAATGGAAAACATGTTCGTGAAAATATTCGCCGGTGCCCGACATCATGTTAGCATAAAACAACACACGATCGAGAGACTACTCAAGAGTATTCACGGTCTGGTAGCCTTCATGCTTAAGGGTCTCACCATAAAGTCCTTTGAGAAACTAATCAGTAAAGCCAGCAGCTTACAAGAAGAGGTAAAGAATATGGAGCCTGTAGAAAAGATAGAAAACAAAAAACATACTAAAGCATACGAGAAGGGATCTGGTGTAGTGGCAACGGTCGATAAAGGAAAGCAGCCAATGAGGATTCTGCTTGAGAAGTTGCCACAGTAGCATAGTCAGCCTCAGCAGTATGGTCAGCCTCATTCATAGATGAACAGTCAGTCTCGTCAGCAGCAGAGGTCTGTACGGCTTATTCTTGTGTTATGTGTTTTATTTTGAAAGGGGGTAGCCTAACAAAAGTTCTCTGCCAATTTTAGATTTTAATTTTAATTTAAGTATATATATATGATTTAGAAAGTAGTATTTGATTTTGAAAATAATTTTAAGATATTAAATCAAACTGATCTCACATCCCAGATAGTTTATAGAAACGAGCATCGCATCACAAACCGTGTATCTATCCCGAAGAATAGACACACTGTTTGGTGATGGGGCTCGATTAAATAAACTAGAAGATTTGTGACATCCGTTTCGTCTGCGAACCAATTTTATAAGCCGACAAATTCCCCTACTTAATATAAATGAATTAAGGAGGGTTTATATTACTTGGGTTCTTAAAATTCCCTATAAGGGCAAGCCCCCATAGTTAATTACATCTTAAGTGACGGGAATCACTTAAGAAAACTCTTGATGATAATCAGTAATTCTGCTCTCAAGAATTTCAAAGTTTAAGTTTTCAAGGGATTGAATTTTAGAATTTCAATATGGAATGGATCAAGTTTAGAACATTTTGTTTTGGGATTTCAAAGGAAGAAAGGTAGGAGAAATTACAGATTCGAAGCGAACTTCGGTGATTTCCCGACTATCCTATTGTTTGGCTT
Source organism: Papilionanthe hookeriana x Papilionanthe teres (assembly GCA_022702705.1). Classification (NCBI taxonomy): domain Eukaryota; kingdom Viridiplantae; phylum Streptophyta; class Magnoliopsida; order Asparagales; family Orchidaceae; genus Papilionanthe; species Papilionanthe hookeriana x Papilionanthe teres. The sequence continues at coordinate 119,572,951 of CM040431.1, forward strand.
GAATTTAGGAAAATCCAAATGTTTATTTAATGTTTTGATCTTGCCCATTTTAATTAATTAGGACTTATATTCATATGACATGATCATACAAATAGCCTTGAAGATGTGAGGGTTTGTGTCGTATCGGACGATTACCTCGGGAATCCTAAAACTGGTTAGGGCTTAATTTGCAATGCAAATGCCTAACAAAAAAGATTGAGGATTTATGTTGCACTAGGCAAACTATCTCGAAACCCTATGGCTTGGTTATTTAATTCTAAGAAAGTTTTGCTGAAGTAAACTCAGGTTTTGCTGATGACGATGGTCGTGCTGCCCACCATGCTCCGAGCTCCTTCTTGTTGCAGAGGGCTTAGTTTTAGAAAATTGTAATCAAAAGAGAAGAGAGGAGTTTAATTTTAGAAATCTTAAAGTCCAAGTTTTTTTTAAGTTTTAATTAAAACAAATCTTAAAGTTGATTATAACTACGCCGGTTAAGATCCCACGGTTCCATCCTTCCGGCATCGTTATTTTTTATCGGATTCACTTAGTCCAGATGAATTTGCTAAACTCAACTAAATGAGTTCCACACTTTCATTTAGGCTCGTGGGAAATCTCGTTAGCAACACGTAGGTTACATCATCCGAGGTATTCCCGATCATCCAACAAGACGTTTTAATTTAGTTATAATTGTAGTTTTGTATTCTGTTTGTGATTACATTTTGAGTTGTTTTATATTTTGAAATGTTGTGGCGGTGAATTTTATCTTGTAATGACTTTTAATTTAGTTTTGGTTTCAGTTTTAGGGACTATCTTAAAGGTGTGGGTTTTCATGCGACGGTTGTTTATCATGCAAGAAAAGTAAGTGCATTTGCAATAAAGTAAATTGCAAGAAGGTAAATTGCAATAAAATAAAAGCGTACCTGGAGGGTCTTCCCGTCATCCCAGGCTACATTTAAACACAATTTAGAATATTTAAGTATTTAAAACAAATTCCTAGGAAAAGCTAAGGGAAGGGTAATGGTTTTCTACCAAATTCCTAATCCTATAGCTAGTCATCTCCTATGACGTCTAGGTTCTTGTGTTTTGGTTTGAGGACGATTTTCTTCATCAAAGAACAATTAAGTTCAGTTGTTCTTATAAACATCCTATCGTACTGAGGAAGTGCTTAAGACAAATCTTAAACATCTTTTCAATACTTTTAGGATTATTTTAAGTCCAAGAGAATTTAATTATATAATGAATCAATTATCTAGGAGTTCAAGTTTTGTTATCTTGCTCAGTGAACTAGGACATTTGAATATCCTATGAGTGAAGTAATACTTCACTTAACACTCCATTTAGGAGTTATGACAATAAGAGCTTTTGAGGGCAAATCGATATTCAAGTGATTTGTGATTTTAATTTAATTTCAATTAATGGGTTTAAGTTTGGAATAGTGTTCAAGTTGTTTTTAGATTTATTTTTGAATTCTTTATGTCTTAAGTGATGTTATATTTAATTCTATTTAATTTAATTTAATTTAATTTAATTTAATTGGGTTTAGTTTTAGTTTTAATTTAATTTTATTTATTTAATTTAATTTTTAATTTTGTTTTAACTTGTTTTTATTTTTTTAATTTAATTTAATTTAATTTAATATGTTTTAATTTAATTTAATTTAATGTGATTTAATTTAATTTAAATTAATTTAATTAAAATTTTAATTTGAATTTTAATTTGGTTTTATTTTTTTTAATTTTAATTTAATTGAAATTTTAAGTTAATTTTATTATTATTTTTTAAATTTAATTTTAATTTAATATTTTTTATTTTTTAATGCTTTAAAAATGATTTAATTTTAATTGTTAAAGTATAAATTTAATTGAAATTTTAAAAGAATTTAATTTAAATGTTTTAATTTTAATTTAATTTAATGATTAAGCATTTTAAGTTTTGAATTTGGATTATCATTTTAATTAGGAATTAAATATTATTGAGGTGATTAATTTAGGGATTCTTAGATTAAAGAATAAATCTCTTCCTAAAAATATCCCTATTTTAAAAATTCTAATTTTTTTATTATTCTTCCAAATTTAATTAATTATTTAATTAAGGTTTATTTTGATTACTTTCAAATTACTTGGTAGGTTTCTACCCTTTAAATACCTAAGTTTCAAACATCCAAAATCAACTTAGTATCAAGTATTTTACCCATCCTTTCAATTAAACCTAAAATTTATAATTATAGGTTAAAATTTTAATTACCATTTTGCTGTTTATGCTTACTAATTCCATAACTCACTAAATTGTGCTTAAATGAATTTAAAATTTTTATGTGACTTCACTCATATGTCAATCAAGACATTAGAGGAGAAAATGTGATTTTTCTGTATTTAATTTATTTATGTAATTATTGTTGGTGGAAAATAAGAATTTTCAAGGAAAATTTAATAACATAACCAAGGGAAAGTTTCTGTCCTTAAGCAAATTATGGGACATTCCTAATGACCAGAGGACCACTTGGACCAATTTTGGTGATTTTTTGAATTATATTATTTTAATTATAATTATTTTTAGTTTTGGAGTATTAATTAATTTAAAAATAAAATAAAGGATGAAAAATGAATTTTATATTTTTCAAAAATCTCTCTAACACCAAGGAAACTAGAGGATAAATTTTTATAATTTTCTGATTTTTCTTTGATTTATTAGAATTATTTTAGTGGAAATGCTAGAAAATACATTTTTTAATTTTAAAATTACCTTAGGGCTTTAAAATTTAATATATCATCATAGAGACTTAAGAAAAATATGGGGTTTGTTCCTAAGTGATTAAAATTCAAAATGTGACATTTTGGTGAATTTTTTTTTTTTTTGATTTTTATTATTTTTTAATTATTAAAAATATTAAAATAATGCAAAAAATCAACTTTTTTAGAAAATTGCAATTTTAATTTTCTTAAATTCCCCTAATATCAGAGAGGCTCCAAAACCAATTTGGTGAATTTTTGAAAAGGATTTTGAAAGTTATGAATTTTTAAAGTTTAAATTTGGCTAAATGGCTTAATCAACCCATTTGATAGGGCTAACCAAGTCCAATTGACTTCAAATTTTTATGGTGGGTTCCTCTGATCCTAAAGGTCGGTGGAGAATTGATTTCAAGTCAATTTGATGTATGATTAGCTCTAATTAATTAAGGTTCCATTTTTGGTGTTTAAGCCGATTAGGGTCATTACAAGTGAATTAACTCAAGACCTATTTTCCACTAGGGTCCTTCGAGTCATAAGAAACATCACCAAATTTTCCTAGAATTTATTTCACAACATGCAAATTATTAGAATTAAAATACTCAGAATAGTAACCTAGAATTAAAAAATCAATAACTCTTCATAGGGGTGGCCTCTGACTTTGGAAAATTCAGGGAATGTTCCCAAATTCAGAGGCTTCAAAAGCCCTACGGTCTCATACCATGGTTAATTGTATACATGCATGGAGAATTGAAAATGTGCAGAGAGTAAATAAATTGTTAAAAGTCAAATATTCAATGAAATTGAATGATTTCATTTCCACATTATTCTCCTCTGTTCACTGAGCAAGAGTGTATTTTTATTTTATTTTTCTGATTTTCCTACACAAAGTTATGCATTTTTGAAGTTTAGAGAATTAAATAAATCAAAAAATACCCTAATTTCCTACTTATCCACGCGGCGCCAACTCAACCTAGGCATCTCCGAAACGCCGCGTGTCGTCTTCTGATTCGGCGCCGCCATCCGACTCAGCGCTCCAGGGCCCCGCGGTTCACGTTCCATCGCGCTATCCGACTCAATCCAGACCTTCCGCTCGATACACGCTCGATCCTACGGCTCCCAGTCATCGTCTACGATTGGTGTGCACCCGTGACCGTCAACCTTCTAACCCTAATTTCTCACTCGATTCTCAACGGATTTTCGTGTTCTAATGCTCTATGGATTCGTCTTGAAGAGACGAACACATCCATACGATAAACATGTATAGAAATTGACACAAATTAAATAGAGAATCTCTGTAAGCTCGGGAAGAAGAGTGAGTCCATACCTTTGCTCAGAGAAGTGAAGCTTCGATCTGAGAGTTGTGTCACCTTCGATTGGGTCCAAGCAAGCTCCGGATGAAGTCTCTTGGGCCGGTGAATTGTCCGGGTATGATTTCGACCAAGCCCGATCACAAAGCTTGAAGGCTGGAAGCAAAGGCTGGCCTGGTGAGGGGGCTTTTGCTGGTAAACTTCTTCTCTTGGTCTGGTGAAGGTGTAGGACCAATCAATTTGGGGATTGGCTCACTGTGAAGAAGTGTCCTGGTTTTTATACTAAAATTTGAACTCAAAATTGAGCTCAGTTGGAGGGAATTGGGGCTGGAATCCAGTGGGAATCAAATGCTCTATGTGTGGAGAGTGATCTGGAATGATTTTGGCAGAGTTTCCTTAAGGTTGGTTCAACACCTCTTCCATGGCCGAGAGAGGTGGGATTTAAATAGGAGAGGCTGGAGGGCCTCCCAGGGGGAGTTTGGGATTGGGATCAGCTGCACTTGGCAAGGGAAGAACAGCTGCAATGGCCACTGGGCTTGGGGCAACTCAGCAAGGGAGAATTTCAATGCTTGACTATTTCCAATGTCTCGGCCATGGCATTGTTCGGCGACCCAAGCGGCTGGCCGGCAGGCATGGGTCACCCTCAGGTCCAGTTGGGTCAGGGCTGGAGGTTTGTGCAGTCAATTGTCCAATGCCAAGTGTAAAGGGTTGGATTTAAGTTGTAAAGGGAGAAGAGTGATTTTGGGTTCACATGTGTCAACCCATGTATTTGGGCTTGGTTCACCTCCCCATGGTCTAATTTTGGGCCAGGGGATCGGTTAGGTCACTGCTAGTGGAGTGGTGAAGTCCCCATCAAAATAGTTTAAGTTAATTTTGGGTTATGGTGTTGCATTAAAGAGGTTAAAATGGCTTAAGGAAGGCCTAGGAAAGGACTCCCTCTTCTTGCCATTAATGTCTTGGTGACGAGTCAAACCCCCCATGGCATCATGTGGCTTGTCCATGGCTTGCATGTGGCTCCATTTGGCTCATCCTTGGCTTAGGAAAAGTGGATTCATTTATATGAAAAAGGAATTTGGAAATTTTGGCAATTTAGTGAAAATTTAGATGGTGCTTGATTTAGGTTGATTTGATGATTGATTTGAGACTTAGGAATTGATTCCAATTAAAGGGATGATGAGAAGGAATTGTCAATGTGGGCTTTGGAATGGGTTTGGGCTTTTGGATTTCACTTTGGATGGGCTTTTAAAATGGTTTAGGGAAGTGGGCTTTTGGATTTTAAAATGGACTTAAGGATGAAAGTTTGGTAAAGGCTTGGGCCAAATAATTGTTGGGTTTGGTTTAGGGATGTTTCATGAGTGATTTGGAATAAATTTGAGGTGGTTTGGGCTTATTTGGGTTAGGTTTGGGTTTATTTGGTTCATGGGCCAATGTAGGTCAAATTGGACTAATTTGGGCCAATGTTGGGCTAGGGTTGAAATTGATGTAAAATTAATGTTGGGAAATGTTTATGGGAATGTTTCAAAGAGGTTTTGACTTTGGTTGGGTTTTGATTTTGGGGTTTGGGCTTATTTGGGTTAGGTTTGGGTTTAGGTCAAAATTGGGCCTTTTAGCTTTGGGTTGAATTTGAGTGGGGGTTGGGTCCAAATTTTGGGCAAATTATGTTAGTGTTTTGTTTTCGGGGATGTTAAGGAAGGTTTAGAAAAGGTTTGGGGTTAATTGGAGTTGAATTGGGTTAGTTTGGTTTAACATTGGGTTCATTTTCGGTTAAAATGGGTCAAATTGTGGATTTTGACAAACGTGGGGTAAATTGACACAATTTTCCCATAGTGTAGTTGAAAAAAATGGAATTGGGAATATTTGGGATTTTTTGGAATTTTCTGGGAATTTTCTGAATTTTTGGATTTTTTGGCTAAGAGGGGCATTTTGGGTATTAGAAGGGTATTGGGAGGTATTTATGGAATTTTTGGTATTTGTGGCTATGAATGATCAATTTGAGTAATGTGGGAATGTTTGAGATTGGTCTTGAGGAATTTTGGGTGGTTTGGAGATTTTTTTTTGAAAAATTTGGGTAATTTCAAGGGTTTTGGGTAGGCTAGGCGGGTGTAGGGTCCTGGGGGTCAAAAATTGAAAATTTAGAAAATTGAAAATTTAGAAAATTGAAAATTTAGAAAATTGAAAATTTAGAAAATTGAAAATTTAGAAAATTGAAAATTTAGAAAATTGAAAATTTAGAAAATTGAAAATTTAGAAAATTGAAAATTTAGAAAATTGAAAATCGGGTAAATGTAAGTGGAATGAAATCATTTTGGTTGAGCCATGAAGCCATGTTAAGCCTATATGAGCCATGAGAGGACTCATTTGAGGCATTCACTATTTTGTTCCTAACCCTCTTAGCCAAGGGCCTAGGGGTTAAGGACCATCCATGTGAATCACCTTCATGAGTCAGGAGGTCAAGTTGGTTATATGTGTGGTTTTAGGAGGTGTGTGAAAGTATAGTGTATGAGTGTAGTGTGTGTGTAAGTCAGCCCTTCACCAGACCAAGCCACCTAGGGCAGTCTTAAGGCCAAAGGGTCCTATAGGAACTCATCTTTTAAACTTCCACATTTGATTTCAACCCTCTAGGTGATTAGGGGTCTACAATCAAGTTTGTGGAGTTTGCAGGGAGTTAAGAAGTGGTTTGAATTTCTAAGTGGTGGGTCCCAATTCTAATCCTCTGGGATAGTCAAAGGAAAAGCCTAAGGCTAGATCCTAAGTACTAAAGAGAGAAGAGAAGACCTCATCAAAAATGAGGTCAATAAATGGATCCCCAAAAGGTGTGGTGTGCTAACTAAGCACACCGCGCGTATTGGAGTTGACCGAAAAGATCAACCAAACTAACACAGATGTCTGAGTGACAGATTTAGGACGAAATTAAAGAATTTCCGCTGAGGAGTGTCAAGTATATCTCTGAGACTGGAGATTCCTTAACTCTCGCTGGGGAAAGGGAAAGGAGGTGAATCCCAAATCACATGATCTGGGGGAATTTCGATTTAGATTTTATTTTGTTTCGAGTTTAAGTTTTGATGTGTGAGCTCAGATTTTAGTTTGAGTTTCAATTTAGATTGTAGTTTTGTTAAGATTAATTTGAAGTGATTCGAACTTGAAATGAAAATTGGAATTTTGTGGTTTTAGATGTAACATCTTCAACTTCAAAAGAAAATTGAATTGATTGGATTAAATCATTATAATGAGGAGAGATCTCAGAGCAATGCGGTATTAGATGTAAAATCCTTAACCTCAAGAGTTTTATTTTTATGTATTTCATTGCGTAGGGAAAGAATCCTAAAGCAATGCAGTCTCGGATGTAAAATCCTCAACCCCAAGAATTTGATTCTAATGTATTTCATTGCGATAGGGAAAGAATCCTAAAGCAATGCAGTCTCGGAAGTAAAATCCTCAACCTCAAGAATTTGATTTATGATGTATTTCATTGCGATAGGGAAAGAATCTTAAAGCAATGCAGTCTCGGATGTATAATCCTCGACCCCAAAAGTTTGACTTTTGATGTATTTCATTGGGATAGGGAAAGAATCCTAAAGCAATGCGATTTCGGATGTAAAATTCTCGACCCCAAGAATTTGATTTTTGATGTATTTCATTGCGATAGGGAAAGAATCCTAAAGCAATGCGGTCTCGGATGTAAAATCCTCAACCCCAAGAATTTGATTTTGATGTATTTCATTGCGATAGGGAAAGAATCCTAAAGCAATGTAGTCTCGGATGTAAAATCCTCAACCCCAAGAATTTGATTTTGATGTATTTCATTGCGATAGGGAAAGAATCCTAAAACAATGCAGTCTCGGATGTAAAATCCTAAACCCCAAGAATTTGACTTTGATGTATTTCATTGTGATAGGGAAAGAATCCTAAAGCAATGCAGTTTCGGATGTAAAATCCTCAACCCCAAAAGTTTGATTTTTGATGTATTCGATTGCGATAGGGAAAGAATCATAAAGCAATACAGTCTCGGATGTAAAATCCTCAACCCCAAGAATTTGACTTTGATGTATTTCATTGCGATTGGGAAAGAATCCTAAAGCAATGCAGTTTCGGATGTAAAATCCTCAACCCCAAGAATTTGATTTTGATGTATTTCATTGCGATAGGGAAGGAATCCTAAAGCAATGCAGTTTCGGATGTAAAATCCTCAACCCCAAGAATTTGATTTGATGTATTTCATTGCGATAGGGAAAGAATCCTAAAGCAATGCAGTCTCGGATGTAAAATCCTCAACCCCAAGAATTTGACTTTGATGTATTTCATTGCGATAGGGAAAGAATCCTAAAGCAATGCAGTCTCGGAAGTAAAATCCTCAACCTCAAGAATTTGATTTATGATGTATTTCATTGCGATAGGGAAAGAATCTTAAAGCAATGCAGTCTCGGATGTATAATCCTCAACCCCAAAAGTTTGACTTTTGATGTATTTCATTGGGATAGGGAAAGAATCCTAAAGCAATGCAGTTTCGGATGTAAAATCCTCAATCCCAAGAATTTGATTTTTGATGTATTTCATTGCGATAGGGAAAGAATCCTAAAGCAATGCAGTCTCGGATGTAAAATCCTCAACCCCAAGAATTTGATTTTGATGTATTTCATTGCGATAGGGAAAGAATCCTAAAGCAATGCAGTCTCGGATGTAAAATCCTCAACCCCAAGAATTTGATTTTGATGTATTTCATTGCGATAGGGAAAGAATCCTAAAGCAATGCAGGTTCGAATGTAAAATCCTCAACCCCAAGAATTTGATTTTGAAGTATTTCATTGCGATAGGGAAAGAATCCTAAAACAATGCAGTCTCGGATGTAAAATTCTCAACCCCAAAAGTTTGAGTTTTCATGTATTTCATTGCGATGGTGAAAGAATCCTAAAGCAATGCAGTCTCGGATGTAAAATCCTCGACCCCAAAAGTTTGAGTTTTGATGTAATTTGTGATCTGGAAGATTGAATTTGAAATTTGATTGAGATTTGATTTGAGATCTGGAAGATTGAATTTTAAATTTGATTGAGATTTGAGTTGAGATCTGGAAGATTGAATTTGAAATTTGATTGAGATTTGATTTGAGATCTGGAAGATTGAAATTGAAATTTGATTGAGATTTGATTTGAGATCTGGAAGATTGAAATTGAAATTTGATTGAGATTTGATTTGAGATCTGGAAGATTGAATTTGAAATTTGATTGAGATTTGATTTGAAATTTGTGTTCATTTTGTTTGTCCTTTAACAATTCAAATTTGCCTTATCGTTCATTTAACGTTCATGTGAATTTGGCGTTCATCATTATTTTTAGATTTTTAAGGAAAGTTTTCTTTTATTCTTTTTGTTTCTTTTCTATTCTTTGTTCGAAGTTCATTTAACTTTAATGGCGTTTCCCAGTCAATTTGCACAAAAGAGGTGAATGACAAAATGTGAGATGGTCACTTTCATTCCAATCATGTCGAAGATACATCATACAACTCGATCTAGAATACATCTCATACAATCCATGTAGACTCAAAACGGACTATGTATGATCTTTGTCGATCCATCCAAAAAGGCATCTGTCAAAAATCCATGTCTGAATAGTGAGGTGCATGGACAATAACATCACCTTCCAAGCCATCCTTGGCAAGGATGCCGTATGGATGTACATAGGAGGTGTGATATTTTCCATGTAACTTACAGCTCGTAAGGCCGGAGGCTCTCTAGCTCTGGGTCTGGCTGGAAGTGGTAAGGTGCTTTCTTGTCATCCATCCTTTTGAAAGTAACTGAGATCCGCTTCATTGGTACTCCTGGTATGCAATGTTTAGCGACATCTGCTCCGTTGCCCTTTAGTATCATGACGAAACCTACCGGTAATGGTATCTTTACTCGGCCCTCGGAACTCACCTGGGCCTGCTATCCGGAGGTCAGATCCGAACATGATATTACACTCGTTCAGAAAAGAAACTGTGATGAAAGGTCTGACAAAGTCGGGGTGATCTATGTGCGGGGGTATGTAGTCACCCTGCTTGTAAATGTTAATGATGCAATCGTTGGGTATGCAATCTGCTGGCAGTACCCTCCATGTTATCATTCTCTTTACCATCCTTTTGATGACTAATGACATTGGATCTACCTTTCCATGACGGAGTATTCCCGGTGGGTTTCCCTTCCTATCTTCTGCGAAGTTGTAGCAGCATCCACATTGTATTGTAATTCTCCCTTTCCCTGGCATCCATCTCCGGGGTTCCGAGTAGGTGTTTTCTCTTAAGCGGCTCTGCTCGACCCATTCTTTTCAAATCCCGGATGCAGTCCACGATTTGTTGTTGTTCGTATTCTGAGAACACGTTTTTATGTAGCTCGAGGCCTTCTAGTATATTGATCCTCCTGCCTCTAATTCTCTCGAAGTATTCAAAAATTTGTTTCTCGACATTCTGCATTCTTTCTAGCTCGTATTCTAGAATAATCTGCAAATGGCGAGGCCTGGTGACGTACTGTGGAATATATGGCCCAATCCCTTCGCGTTCTCCTGCATACCTCGGCTCCTCAGGGATGGTCTCCGTCGGGACATCCTCTGGGGTTGCTTCTGCAACAAGGTTATGCATTACTGGTAGCTTTATTTGGTGGTGTGGTAGCCTTCCTTCTTCTGATCTTCTTGAGATTTCCCTGCTCTCTTCTGTTATCCTCAGAGCTGGCCTCCTTTCTTTAGGTTCCTGGTGAACTGGTATTCTTGAAGTATATGCATTGGTAGTAGCGACTGCCTCGTCGCGCTAGTCCACTGCTAGTTTAGTTAACATCTTGCAGATACAACGATTTTTATTTCTTCACTGAGTTGCTGTGAGAGTAGCTCTTCGTACTTCCTGAATCTCTGTGGGCGTGGCGCTGACAAGCCTGCCCTCTACCGTAGCGACTACGGACTTGATTCTCTTGTCCTCCTCAGTGTTTGTTTTCCTTTTCTTCGTTCAGGGTTGGTGGCTTGGGCCACCCACTTTCATTCTTGTCGATCGGGCGGTTCCTCTCGATCAGCCGGGACCCAGTCACTTTCCTCGTATTGCAGGCCTGCTGGTGCGAAGTTTGAGTCAATCTCTATTATCGCTCCATCTTTCACCCTCTTTTCATCGAGTGCAAGGCTTACGCCATTTCTAAAGTTCAGGACCAACCGCCCGCTCGACATTTCCCTGCGAAAAGACAAGGAAAAGGATCAGGGGCTGTACTAAGAACAAGAACATTAAGAAAAAGTTTATTAGAGACAGAGTTTTCTTTTGTATATATTTTTTTTATTATTCCTTTTGTATTTTTAAATTCGACAGAAATGAAGTGGGAAAAGATCGGGAAAAAGATTTTGATTTGGAAGAGAGAACAAGGAAGACTTTATTATCATGATTTTATTTATTTTAGCACATTTTTATTATTTTTGGGTTCGGACCCAGTCATAAGTAATTACTTCACCCGTGCTTCTAGGGATGAAGAATTCATTCCTTCGAAACATAAGGTAGCGTAATACTTCTTCAAGTATCGTCCGTTGATCGGAAGCATATGTCGTTCTCCTTAGCAATTCACTAGGCCGGTAAGAGCCTCCTGAGTAGATCGCCTCAACCACAAACGGTCCTTCCCGAGTGGGTTCAAATTTTCCTCCTATCTTGCGGTGTGCGAGGATAGGTCTCTTGAGAACGAGAACTAAGTCACCAACTTTGAAGGTTCTTGGGCGGACCGATCCGTCATGGGCTTGAACCATTTTAGCTTGGTATAGTTCTAAATTCTGCTGCGCTGCAAGTCTTTTCCCTTCCAGGCTTTCTAATTCTTCTAGTCGTAATTTGGCATTCTCTTCTGTCGTGATTTTTTTTGCAACTGCAATTCTGAGTGAAGGAAGCTGGACCTCTAAGGGTAATACTACCTCAGACCCATACACTAGAGCATAAGGTGTATCTTGGGTAGGAGTTCTGAAGGTTGTCCGGTAGGCCCATAAGGCTTTTAATAACTTCTCGTGCCAATTTCTCTTATTATCGTCCAAAGTTTTCTTTAAAATTTGAACGAGAGTTTTATTAAAAGCCTCAGCCAGGCCGTTTGCTCTTGGATAGTAAATTGTTGAATACCGCCAGTCGATTCTGTGTCTCCTGACAAAATTGTTGATTTGCGTGCTTCTAAATGCTGACCCATTATCTGAGATGATCTGCGCGGCACTCCGAAACGGTAGACAACTTGGTTCTTGAAAAACTGTAGCACGTGGTGTGCTTTCACTTCTCTGAGTGGAACTGCCTCTGCCCACTTGGAAAAGTAATCTGTAGCCACAAGAATGAAGCGATGTCCTTTTGAAGATGGTGGTTCTATTGGACCCACTATATCTGTGCCCCAACATTCAAATGGCCACGACGCAATTGTCGGATGTAGCACATTTGGAGGTTGGTGTGGAACCACTCCGTGCACTTGGCATTGGTGACAGCTCTTGGCGATTTTCATGCAGTCGGTCATCATCGAGGGCCAGTAGTACCCTAGTCTTTTAATTTTCATTTTCATCTTCGGACCCGGCGGTGGGTGCCACGAGTCCCGAATGCACCTCTTTAACAATTTCACGGGCCTCGCACCCGCTTAGGCACCTTAGCCACATTTGATCGAAAGACCTTCTGTATAACGTGTTGTTTATGAAAGCGTAGGACAGAGTTCTTTTCTTGATCTGATGGGCTAACAACCTATCATTTGGTAATTTTCCTATTTGCAGGTAGTCTATTAATGGTTGTCGCCAATCTTCTGTGTTTTTACGTCACGGCTGCAACTGATTTTTTTCTTTTTCTCATTTGTGTATTGTGTCTATGTCGAGCTGTGATAGAACCTGACATCCGTGAACTGACACTTCCACTGATTCATCTTGCAAGAAGGCAAATTCTTTTGCGAGGCGGGCTAACGCATCTACTAAAGCGTTTTCTTTTCTGGGAATTTGTAGATCGTCACATTCGGAATCTGTTCCAACAACTGTGTGGCATACTGGAAGTATTGCTAGAGTCTTGGCTTTAAAATTTTGTATTATCCGACGATCTGTTGAATGATTAACTGTGAATCTCCATAGATGTTGATGTTTGTTATCCCCATTTGAATAATTAATTCCAGTCCTGTTATGAGGGCCTCGTATTCTGCCTCGTTGTTTGTGCATGGTTCTATTAAGTGGTAGGAGTATCTTAACATCCCCCGCTCCGGTGTTATAAAGATTAGTCTGATTCCTGCCTTACCGGGCACTATCACTTGTGATTCTTTGTCTTTGTGTGCTGAAGATGCTCCGTCAAAATATAATTCCCAACGTCGATCATCAGGGTCTTCTAAGCTCATTATTTGTTCATCTGGCAAGTCGTCATTGAGAGGAGATTCTGCCGGCAAAGGGTGTCGTTGCGAGGAAGTCTGCTAGGACTTGTCCCTTTACGACACGAAGAGGCACGAAAGTTATATCGAATTGCAATAATATCATTGACCACCTGGCAAGTCTGCCAGAAAGCGTTGGACGGGTCATCAAGTATTACAATGGGTTAAATTTCGAGATCAAGTTGACCTTATGAGAAAGCATGTAGTGCCTGAGCGTTTGAGCGGCAAAGATCAGGGCCAAACAGTGCTTTTCAATTGTGGGATACTTTACTTCTGTCAGAAGTAAACGAAGGCTTAGATAGTAAAGAGCATTTTCTTTACCCTCATCATTGACCTGGGTTAACAAGGCTCCGAGAGAGTCGTCTAAAGCCGCGGTATAAAGTATCGCTGGTCTACCTCGGACCAGGCTGCTATGACAGGAGGTGTCATTAAATATTGTTTAATGTCCTCAAAGGCCTTCTGGCATTTCTCTTCCCAAATAAATTTGGCGTCCTTTTTAACTAATGTCGAGAAAGGCTGACACCTACCTGACAAGTTCGAGATAAAGCGTCGAAGATATGCTAGCTTCCCTTGAAAAGATCGTAGTTGTTTTAAGGTTCTGGGAGGCGACATTTCTAAGATAGCTTTAATCTTTTCCGGGTCGATTTCAATTCCACGATGTCGGACAACGAATCCTACGAATTTCCCGGAGGTGACGCCGAAGGCGCATTTTAAGGGATTCATCTTAAGGTTAAATTGTCTTAATCATTCAAAAACAATTCTCAAATCATACAGGTGGTTTTCCTTTACTTTGCTTTTGATGACCACATCATCCACGTAGCATTCGACTTGATTGTGGACGAGATCATCAAAAATTCTTGTCATTGCTCTCTGGTAGGTTGCTCCTGCGTTCTTCAGTCCGAATGGCATCACTGCGTAGCAATATACTCCGATCGGCGTTTTGAATGCTGTAAGTTTTTCATCTTCTGGAGCCATTTTTATCTGGTTGTATCACGAAGATCCATCCATGAATGAGAATATTTCATGTGTTGAGGCAATGTCGATCATTAATTACGGGATCGATAGAGGAATTCATCTTTTGGACATGCCTTGTTTAAATCTCTCGAAATCCACACAAATTCGATCCGACCATTCTTCTTCCCGACCGGCACCACATTGGCTAACCAAGTCGGGTATTGTTCTTCACGGACAAATTTAGCGTCTATTAGCTTTTTAACTTCGGCTATGACTTGTTGTTCGATTTCTAGATGCATTCTTCGGGACCTTGTCCGACTGGAACGAAGTAGGATCCACTCCTAGCTTATGGATCGCGAGCTGCGGAGCTAATCACGGCATCTCATTGTAGTTCCAAGCAAAACGAGTCTTTAAATTCCATTAATAACTTGATTATTTCTTCGGAGTCTTCTTTATTGAGTAAGGAGCTAACAAAGGTAGGTCTAGGCTCTTCGCTAGTACCTAAGTTAACTTCCGTTAACTCATCTATTGTAGATTTGATCTCTTCTTCGAACTACGAGTGGAACGTTTCCAATTTGTAAATCTTCAAATTCTTCGTAGTTTCCATGCGAGTTTTCATTAGATTCGCAAGTGACAACCAAGCAAAATTCAGTATCGTCAACTGATCCTACTGTGCCGAATCCGAGACCATGTTTTGAATTGGGTGGACGACCGGAGTTATTCCATAAATTTTCAAAATGTTGTGATTGGCCTTTTGTCCATTGTCGAGGTAAGAAACCACGCTGAATTAAATTTTGAACACAGGGAGAGTACCACTCGAAAGGTAATTCCATTAATTCGATGAAGTAGCATCTTCGAATTGTACATTGTTTTCGGTTTTTGAGGAAGGAGCACCACGGTAGAATTTGATGGGCTTTGCACCGCCGCTACGTACCTCTTTGACCACCATACCCTCGATCTTATTAGAATGGATCGAGGTCAGGGTCATAGTATGTACATAGTGGTTAATCTTCTCGTACATCGATTTATATTCCTCATTCTTTTCATCTTCGAGAGAGATCCTGAATTGTGGCTTCTTCCGACTTATTGTCGCTACTTCTTGCTTGGTTTCTTTCTCTTCTTCAGAACTGTCTTCCCAATCAACATTGATGGCTGGTTTCCTCTGTCTAACTGTCCTAAAGTCTCTGCCACGACCTCGTCCCCAGCCTCGACCTCGGATGCGAGTTGTGGAGAAACCTTCACCGTCTCGCTGTGAGGGTGCGGTGAGTGACTGTTGGACTAGAACTTCAGGTTGTTCGTCGTCCCGAACTTCCTTTGCTTCATTCGTTATGGTATCTCTGGAGAAGATTTTTTTCTTCGGAGGTGCGTAGTAAGCTGCATCTTCATGGATTCCAATCTCATGTACGGAGAAAGGTTGTAAGTCACCTTTGATGCACTGTTCCCCTCCATCGTAGTATTTGATGCACTGATGTAGGGGTGATGGTACCATCCAGTTTTCATGTATCCATGGTCGGCCCAGTAGAGCGTTGAATGACGTTTCTGAATCGATTATGTGAAATTTTGCGGTTGTCTTTGCTAAGTCACCGGTCTTCATTAGCAGTGTTATTGATCCAAGGGCTCTTTCTCCTTTCTGGTTGAATCCTCTTAATAACATTTTGTCCGCTTCGAGCTCGCGAGCATCAATTTCCAAGTATGATAGCGTTCGAAGATTCATTATATTGATCGATGCTCCTGGATCCACCAATACTCTGGAGAGCGTAAACTTTCCGATTATGACTGAAATGTACAACGGTCGGTTGTGTTCTGCTGTCCCAAGTAGTAGGTCATTGTCCGTGAAGGTAACACCTCGATGTTCCTTTAACGAGCAAACCTCATCTAAGGAATCTCCGGTCATTTGAGCTAAGCAAATTTCTGGATCAAGTAAGGCCTTGATCAGAGCTTCTCTCATCTCTTTTGATAAGATGAGAGCGTCGTAGATGCTTAGTTTGGCCGGTAGTTTCCTAAGATGGGCTAGCACGTTGTAATCTACTTTATTTCCATGTGTCTCGATTTCTTCCCGAATGGGTATTTCTTCTGCCGGGGTTGGTTCTTCCTGAACAACCACCTGCTTTCCTTTGTCCTTTGGACCCATTCTCGGAGGTAGAACTCTTCCACTTCTTAAGTTGACTTCTGTAATTTCTCCTGAATCTGGTATTGAGTTTGCCGGTGTCTCCTCCTGAATCAGAATGACAGGTTCTTCTGGATTAGCTTTAGAGTCTGAAGGCTCTAACTCTATTGTGACTGGAGCTCCTCGAAACTCGCAAATAGATTCATTGCTTGTTGAACTCTCGTAGCCTCCTTGATGGATGTCTTCTTTGTCATTGTGATCGTTGAGATCATGTATGATTTGAGAATTGTCACTTGTATCGGAATCGATATCTGGATTAGGTTGGTTGTATCTAGTTACGTAATCGTTAGAAACAGTCAAAACGTAGCCAACGCCATAACCCTTATCATTATAAGATCCCACCGGAGTGAGCAAATAATCATACAGAGTCAGAGGTTCGAGGGATTTCTCCCCCGAATCAGAAACAACTATCCTAGGATAGGCAGCCCCTAGTCTAGCCTCAGGAGCCTCGGTGTTCTCTTCTTCATCAATTTTCTTCTTTTCATTAACCATCTCTTGTTGAGGTGGTTCTTCTATCGCAAGTGATAATGCCGACTTGACAGGTTTCGAACTCTGAATTGAGGCTCGCACCGAAGTGGTTTGGATGCTATCTAAGATCTTCTTCGAAGACTTTGTCCAAGCGATAGTCC
Organism: Papilionanthe hookeriana x Papilionanthe teres; assembly: GCA_022702705.1. Taxonomy (NCBI): domain Eukaryota; kingdom Viridiplantae; phylum Streptophyta; class Magnoliopsida; order Asparagales; family Orchidaceae; genus Papilionanthe; species Papilionanthe hookeriana x Papilionanthe teres. The sequence goes on from CM040431.1 coordinate 119,590,065, forward strand.
ATCCATCATCAGTAGCATAGGGATCTATCGAAATAATGAGATCTGTCGAGATAACATTGACGGAACCTCCTTTCTGGGGTTCCTTCATGTACTCCTTCGGGATCGTTATGTTCCCTTTTTGAAGATTATCGTTGAGCCAACTTTTGAAGGTAATGCAATCTTCTATCTTGTGTCCAAGCATCCGGTGGTAAGGGCAAAAGTTGGGATCACCTTTCTTGTCGACTTCTTCTAGTTTCTTTGGCTGCGGCGATTAGAAATCCGGAGTCTTCATCGAGGCTCGCGGAACATTTTCGGCATTGCCTCATTCTTGAACGGATACTCCCTGCTCGAAGCTCCCTTAACGTACGTTGTGGACGAGGCGGTTGTTCATACCGTTGAGATGACCGATAGTCGGGTCGAGGTTGCTTGGTACTCTGTTGAGTTTGTTGCGGCCGTTCTGGCGGTATTTGTATTGGCTGCTTGCCTTTATCGACTGCTGCGACTATCCCGGACTTCTTTTCAAAAGTTTTCACGGGCTTCTGTTTGTCTGTTTTATCGGTGAAACTTAATTGCTTCGCCTCCTCTTGCAAGCTTCCGACCTTACTTAACAACTTCTCGAAAGTCTTAATAGTAAATCCCTTGAGGAGAAGCGCTATCGGGCCGTGAATGCTCTTTAGTAAAATGCCGACTGCATGTTGTTCTTGTAGCTGTGGCTCAAACTTCATACTTAGATTCCTCCATCGAAGTATGTAGTCCACCAAAGTTTCATTCGGCTTCTGCTTCTTTACCACTAAATCACCTATAGTGATGTGGTGCTGAGCTCCGGCAAATCGCTTGATGAAGAGGTTCTTTAATTCTGAAAATGTATTCACCGAATTGTTCGGTAATTCCACATACTAATCAAAGGCGATCCCTGACAGGCTGCTGACAAACTGTCGGAAGAGTAAAGCATCACTTCTGCCGGCATTGCAACAACTGGCACGAAAATGTGCAACATGTTGCCGAGGGTTTTCGGTTCCATCAAAGGACTTGAACAGAGATGGTACGAAGCCTTTCGGATATTGGACAGCGTCGAATTCTTCAAGGTAAGGTCTACCCGTCCGAATGGATGTCCCGCTCTTTGATTGTGCCAAGGCTTCTCGCACCTGCTATTCCACCATGCTCTTGATATCCCTTTCCGGAATCATGCTTTGTATTGCATCCTTTTTTAATTGATCATCCCCGTTGACAGATGTTATCTCCTTTCCTCCGTCTACATTGTGAATAACTTCTGGGGGTGTTTCTCTTTGGGGTTGAACCTGACTCTGGAGAGTGGCTAGGGCTGCAGTCATCTCTTCCAACATTTTTGCCATTTGGGCGATCGTATCATCTTTCTCCTGAAGCTGCATCCTCATTACTTCCGACTCCTCTCTTTCTGCGGCTGCAGGAGCACCTTGTGAAACTGACGAAGCTCGTGTTTCAACCATGTTAATTTCTGCATATTCATCATCCATGAACTCTGAGGAGTCGACTTCATCTCCGAATTTTTCATCTCTTTCTTTTGTTAATCGCCGAATATCAGTTCTTAGCTTTTCCATTGTATCTTCAAGTGGTCTTTTCTGTACATCTTTGCAGTTTTCATGCGATAGCTGTCGGGTTTCCTTCTCATGAGTCCCCTTTACTGCGGTAGCACTTTCTTCAGACTCAAGTCTCCTGACGAGACTTTCCTTCTCAGGTTGTTGTTTTAATCTTAATTGTCTGGTAGTGGGACGCCATACCATCCTTCTAGCAGCGAAGGTCTAGGACCGGATGGTCTTTCGACCAAATACTTGGAAGGTGGTATCCTCCCTAATTTGTAGTCCTGAAACAACGACAGGTGGACTAGCTTTCATTCTCTTATTCGGCTTTTCCGCAGCGATAACAGGTTCTACTCACGGCCCAAGACGGGACTTGTCTGGCATCCGCCCTATCCTTCTTAAAATCTCTGATACAGGGCATTTTTCCTTCTTTGCTAACTTCTCTATCAGGGTTTGTAGTCGAGCAAATGGTGTAATTCTAGCCCTTTTCTTACGGCCGTCATTGTAATATGCGGGCTGAGGCAATGCAGAAGCAATCTTGCGAACTTTTTATTCATCCTCTGCGGCGGAGAGGGGATGGAATCTACTTCCTCCCAAAAGTGGTATGTATTCAGGCAGCGGTGTATACTCGAGCGAGTTCGGGATTTCCTCCAGGAAAGCAACTTTAGCAGCTCTGGCTTCTCTAGCAATCCTTCGACTTCTGTTCCTCCTCTGAGTCCGTGTCAGTGGTGGAATTCTCGAGCTGGACCCTATTTAAAAGATAGAAGGTTTTACAGGAAGATCTGTACCCTCCACGAGAACAAGTTCATCACAGTTCTGAATTTCCTTCCCCTTTAGTCTGGCAGAAGCCGGGGTAGGTGCAGAGACAACTAGACCGATGGGGGTAGCAACAACAGTCCTTTTGCGAACAACAGTACTCCTCTCAGTTGGAATCTTTTGCAGAGGAGGGAATTCATGAGTTGACTTGAGGTTAAACTCAATCAACGACTTCTCAATTTTCGGTACTTTGCTTGTGAGTGAAAAGAGAGTGACGTCGGGGATTCTGATGTCGGTGTCCCCGAATCCCTGTCTGAATTGAATGATTCCATTATCAGGCAGTTCATCCTTGAACACAGCTAGGTCCAGTCCGTTGAAGAAGGAGAAGATCAGTTTTGGGGCTTCCATTTTTGCAGGGCAGATTCCAAATGTTAGTCCCCGAATCGTGCTTCTTCTTGTTGTAAAACTTATGACACAAAAGAAAGAGTCCGAACATATTCCTGTTTATTTTAGTGTATTTGTGGTATTAGAAGATAAGTGTTTTTCGAAAAAGATTTGTTCGTTAGGAAGGAGAATTATTAAAAGAAGGAGAGTTGTAGGAAGGGTAAAAGGAATTGATTAGGAACTGGAAAAGGAAGAGAAAGTCTTGTAGAAACTTCTCGACCCGCAAGACTGCTCCTAAACTAATACCTATTGGGGGCCCACCCACCTCAGAAATGTGGTAAAAGGATCTCGGAACCTCTCTGTTTAGGGGTGTCTAAACAGTGGCTCCTAAATCCGAGAGAATGTTGGCTATACTTGTTCAAGGTAGAAATGAACATAGTATTCCAATGGAAAGAAGGGTAGTTTGATCCACTACGGACACGGATACGCTACCGATTTTTGAAGGCAGAATTATCTGATTAAAATGGAGAGAGGAATTTTCCCCAGCGGAGTCGCCAGAAATTGTACGACTTATTCTTGTGTTAAGTGTTTTATTTTGAAAAGGGGGTCGCCTAACAGAAGTTGTCGGCGAATTTTAGATTTTAATTTTAATTTAAGTATATATATGATTTAGAAAGTAGTATTTGATTTTGAAAATAATTTTAAGATATGAAATCAAACCGATCTCATATCCCAGATAGTTTATATAAACGAGCACCGCATCACAAACCGTGTATCTATCCCGAAGAATAGACACACTGTTTGGTGATGGGGCTCGATTAAATAAACTAGAAGATTTGTGACATCCGTTTGGTCTGCGAACCAATTTTATAAGCCGACAAATTCCACTGCTTAATATAAATGAATTAAGCAGGGTTTATATTACCTGGGTTCTTAAAATTCCCTATAAGGGCAAGCCCCCATAGTTAATTACATCTTAAGTGAAGGGAATCACTTAAGAAAACTCTCGATGATAATCAGTAATTCTGCTCTCAAGAATTTCAAAGTTTAAGTTTTTAAGGGATTGAGTTTTAGAATTTAAATAGGGAGTGGATCAAGTTTAGAACATTTTGTTTTGGGAATTCAAAGGAAGAAAGGTAGGAGAAATTACAGACTCGAAGCTAACTTCGGTGATTTCCCAACTATCCTATTGTATGGCTTGAATTTAGGAAAATCCTAATGTTTATTTAATGTTTTGATCTTGCCCATTTTAATTAATTAGGACTTATATTCGTATGACATGATCAAACAAATAGCCTTGAAGATGTGAGGGTTTGTGTCGTATCGGACGACTACCTCGGGAATCCAAAAACTGGTTTGGGATTAATTTACAATGCAAATGTCTAACAAAAAGATTGAGGATTTATGTTGCACTAGGCAAACTACCTCGAAACCCTATGGCTTGGTTATTTAATTCTAAGAAAGTTTTGCTGAAGTAGACTCAGGTTTTGCTGATGACGATGGCCGTGCTGCCCACCATGCTCCGAGCTCCTTGTTGTTGCAGAGGGCTTAGTTTTAGAAAATTGTAATCAAAAGAGAAGAGAGGAGTTTGATTTTAGAAATCTTAAAGTCCAAGTGTTTTTTATGTTTTAATTAAAACAAATCTTAAAGTTGATTATAACAACACCGGTTAAGATCCCACGGTTCCACCCTTCCGGCATCGTTATTTTTATCGAATTCACTTAGTCCAGATGAATTTGCTAAACTCAACTAAATGAGTTCCACACTTTCATTTAGATCGTGGAAAATCTCGTTAGCAACACGTAGGTTACATCATCCGAGGTATTCCCGATCATCCAACAAGACGTTTTAATTTAGTTATAATTGTAGTTTTGTATTACGTTTGTGATTAAATTTTGAGTTGTTTTATATTTTGAAATGTTGTGGCGGTGAATTTTATCTTGTGATGACTTTTAATTTAGTTTTGGTTTCAGTTTTAGGGACTATCCTAAAGGTGTGGGTTTTCTTGCAACAGTTGTTTATCATGCAAGAAAACTAAGTGCATTTGCAATAAAGTAAATTACAAGAAGGTAAATTGCAATAAAATAAAAGCGTACTTGGAGGGTCTTCCCGTCATCCCAGGCTACATTTAAACACAATTTAGAATATTTAAGTATTTAAAACAAATTCCTATGAAAAGCTAAGGGAAGGGTTATTGTTTTCTACCAAATTCCTAATCTTATAGCTAGTCATCTCCTATGACGTCTAGGTTCTTGTGTTTTTGTTTGAGGACGATTTTCTTCATCAAAGAACAATTAAGTTCAGTTGTTCTTATAAACATCCTATCGTACTGAGGAAGTGCTTAAGACGAATCTTAAAAATCTTTTCAATACTTTTAGGATTATTTTAAGTCCAAGAGAATTTAATTATATAATGAATCAATTATCCAGGAGTTCAAGTTTTGTTATCTTGCTCAGTGAACTAGGACATTTGAATATCCTATGAGTGAAGTAATACTTCACTTAACACTCCATTTAGGAGTTATGACAATAAGAACTTTTGAGGGCAAATCGATATTCAAGTGATTTGTGTTTTTAATTTAATTTCAATTAATGGGTTTAAGTTTGGAATAGTGTTCAAGTTGTTCTTAGATTTATTTCTGAATTCTTTATGTCTTAAGTGATGTTATATTTAATTCTATTTAATTTAATTTAATTTAATTTAATTTAATTGGGTTTAATTTTTGTTTTAATTTAATTTTATTTATTTAATTTTATTTTAATTTTATTTTAACTTGATTTTATTTTTTTTAATTTAATTTAATTTAATTTAATATGTTTTAATTTAATTTAATTTAATGTGATTTAATTTAATTTAATTTTAATTTTAATTTTAATTTTAATTTGGTTTTATTTTTTTTAATTTTAATTTAATTTAAATTTTAATTTAATTTTATTATTATTTTTTTTAAATTTAATTTTAATTTAATATTTTTTTATGCTTTAAAGATGATTTAAGTTTAATTGTTAAAGTATAAATTTAATTGAAATTTTAAAAGAATTTAATTTAAATGTTTTAATTTTAATTTAATTTAATGATTAAGCATTTTATGTTTTGAATTTGGATTATCATTTTAATTAGGAATTAAATATTATTGATGTGATTAATTTAGGGATTTTAGATTAAAGAATAAATCTCTTCCTAATAATATCCCTATTTTAATAATTCTAATTTTTTTATTATTCTTCCAAATTTAATTAATTATTTAATTAAGGTTTATTTTGATTACTTTCAAATTACTTGGTAGGTTTCTACCCTTTAAATACTTAAGTTTCAAACATCCAAAATCAACATAGTATCAAATATTTTACCCATCCTTTCAATTAAACCTAAAATTTTTAATTATAGGGTAAAATTTTAATTACCATTTTGCCCTTTATGCTTACTAATTCCATAACTCACTAAATTGAGCTTAAATGAATTTGAAATTTTTATGTGACTTCACTCATATGTCAATCAAGACATTAGAGGAGAAAATGTGATTTTTCTGTATTTAATTTATTTATGTAATTATTGTTAGTGGAAAATAAGAATTTTCAAGGAAAATTTAATAACATGATCAAGGGAAAGTTTCTGTCCTTAAGAAAATTATGGAACATTTCTAATGACCAGAGGACCACTTGGACCAATTTTGGTGATTTTTTGAATTATATTATTTTTATTATAATTATTTTGAGTTTTGGAGTATTAATTAATTTTAAAATAAAATAAAGGTTGAAAAATGAATTTTATATTTTTTAAAAATCTCTCTAACACCAAGGAAACCAGAGGACCAATTTTTTTAATTTTCTGATTTTTCTTTGATTTATTAGAATTATTTTAGTGAAAATGCTAGGAGATACATTTTTTAATTTTAAAATTACCTTAGGGCTTTAAAATTTAATATCTCATCATAGAGACTTAAGAAAAATATGGGGTTTGTTTCAAAGTGATTAAAATTCAAAATGTGACATTTTGGTGAATTTTATTATTTTTATGATTTTTATTATTTTATAATTATTAAAAATATTAAAATAATGCAAAAAATCAACTTTTTTGGAAAATTACAATTTTAATTTTATTAAATTCTCCTGATATCAGAGAGGCTCCAAAACCAATTTGGTGAATTTTTGAAAAGGATTTTGAAAGTTATGAATTTTTAAAGTTTAAATTTGGCTAAATGGCTTAATCAACCCATTTGATAGGGCTAACCAAGTCCAATTGAGTTCAAATTTTTATGGTAGGTTCCTCTGATCCTAAAGGTCAGTGGAGAATTGATTTCAAGTCAATTTAAGTTATGATTAGCTTTAATTAATTAAGGTTCCATTTTCGGTGTTTAAGCCAATTAGGGTCATTACAAGTGAATTAACTCAAGACCTATTTTCCCTAGGGTCCTCTGTTCATAAGAAACATCACCAAATTTTCTTAGAATTTATTTTGACAACATGCAAATTATTAGAATTAAAATACTCAGAATAGTAACCTAGAATTGAAAAATCAATAACTCTTCATAGGGGTGGCCTCTGACTTTAGAAAATTCAGGGAATGTTCCCAAATTCAGAGGCTTCAAAAGCCCTATGGTCTCATGTCATGGTGAATTGTATACATGCATGGAGAATTGAAAATGTGCAGAGAGTAAATAATTTGTTAAAAATAAAATACTCAATGAAATTAAATGATTTCTTTTCCACATTATTCTCCTCTGTTCATTGAGCAAGAGGGTATTTTTATTTTATTTTTCTGATTTTCCTACACAAAGTTATGCATTTTTGAAGTTTAGGGAATTAAATAAATCAAAAAATACCCTAATTTCCTACTTATCCACGCGGCGCCAACTAAACCTAGGCATCTACGAAACGCCGCCTGTCGTCTTCTGATTCGGTGTCGCCATCCGACTCAGCGCTCCAGGGCCCCGCGGTTCACGTACCATCGCACTGTCCGGCTCAATCCAGACCGTCCGTTCGATACACGCTAGATCCGACGGCTCCCAGTCATCGTCTACGACTGGTGTGCACCCGTGACCGTCAACATTCTAACCCTAATTTCTCACTTGATTCTGAATGGATTTTCATGTTCTTATGCTCTATGGATTCGTCTTGGGGAGACGAACACATCCATACGGTAAACATGTATTGAAATTAACTCAAATTAAATAGAGAATCTCTGTAAGCTCGGGAAGAAGAGTGAGTCCATACCTTTTCTCAGAGAAGTGAAGCTTCGATCTGAGAGTTGTGTCACCTTCGATTGGGTCCAAGCAAGCTCCAGATGAAGTCTCTTGAGCTGGTGAATTGTCCAGGTATGATTTCGACCAAGCCCGATCACAAAGCTTGGAGGTCTGGAAGCAATGGCTGGCACTAGTGAGGGGGCTTTTCTTGGTAAACTTCTTCTCTTGGTCTAGTGAAGGTGTAGGACCAATCGATTTGGGGATTGGCTCACCTTGTGAAGAAGTGTCCTGGTTTTTATGTTGAAATTTGAACTCAAAATTGAGCTCAGCTGGAGGGAATTAGGGCTGGAATCCAGTGGGAATCAAATGCTCTATGTGTGGAGAGTGGTCTGGAATGATTTTGGCAGAGTTTCCTTAAGGTTGGTTTAGCACATCTTCCATGGCCGAGAGAGGTGGGGTTTAAATAGGAGAGGCTGGAGGGCCTCCCAGGGGGAGTTAGGGCTTGGGATCAGTGCTCTTGGCAAGGGAAGAACAGCTGCAATGGCCACTGGGCTTGGGGCAACTTAGTAAGGGAGAATTTCAATGCTTGGCTCCTTTCAATGTGTCGGCCATGGCATTTTTCGGAGACCCAGGCGGCTGGCCGGCAGGCATGGGTCACCCTCAGGTCCAGGTGGGTCAGGGCTGGAGGTTTGTGCAGTCAATTGTCCAATGCCAAGTGTAAAGGGTTGGATTTAACTGGTAAAGGGAGAAGAGTGATTTTGGGTTCACATGTGTCAACCAATGTATTTGGCCTTGGTTCACCTCCCGATGGTCTGATTTTGGGCCAAGGGGATCAATTGGGTCAACTGCCATGGAGTGGTGAAGTCCCCATCAAAATAGTTTAAGTTAATTTTGGGTTATGGTGTTGCATTAAAGAGGTTAAAATGGCTTAAGGAAGGCTTAGGAAAGGACTCCCTCTTCTTGCCATTAATGGCTTGGTGACAAGTCAAACCCCCATGGCTTCATGTGGCTTATCCATGGCTTGCATGTGGCTCCATTTGGCTCATCCTTGGCTTAGGAAAAGTGGATTCATTTATATGAAAAAGGAATTTGGAAATTTTGGCAATTTAGTGAAAATTTAGATGGTGCTTGATTTAGGTTGATTTGATGATTGATTTGGGACTTAGCAATTAATTCCAATTAAAGGGATGATGAGAAGGAATTGTCAATGTGGGCTTTGGAATGGGTTTGGGCTTTTGGATTTTACTTTGGATGGGCTTTTAAAATGGTTTAGGGAATTGGGCTTTTGGATTTTAAAATGGTCTTAAGGATGAAAGTTTGGTAAAGGCTTGGGCCAAATAATTGTTTGGTTTGGTTTAGGGATGTTTCATGAGTGATTTGGAATAAATTTGAGGTGGTTTGGGCTTATTTGGGTTAGGTTTGGGTTTATTTGGTTCATGGGCCAATGTAGGTCAAATTTGACTAATTTGGGCCAATGTTGGGCTAGGGTTGAAATTAATGTAAAATTAATGTTGGGAAATGTTTATGGGAATGTTTCAAAGAGTTTTTGACTTTGGTTGGGTTTTGATTTTGGAGTTTGGGTTTATTTGGGTTAGGTTTTGGTTTAGGTCAAAATTGGGCCTTTTAGCTTTGGGTTGAATTTGAGTGGGGTTTGGGTCCAAATTTTTGGGCAAATTATGTTATTGTTTTGTTTGTGGGGATGTTAAGGAATGTTTAGAAAAGGGTTGGGGTTAATTGGAGTTGAATTGGGTTAGTTTGGTTTAACATTGGGTTCATTTTGGGTTAAAATGGGTCAAATTGGGGATTTTGACAAAAGTGGGGTAAATTAACAAAATTGGCCCATGGTGTAGTTGAACAAAATGAAATTGGGAATATTTGGGATTTTCGGGAATTTTCTAGGAATTTTCTGAATGTTTAGATTTTTTGGCTAAGAGGGGCATTTTGGGTATTTGGAGGGTATTGGGAGGTATTTTTGGAATTTTTGGTATTTTTGGCTATGAATGATCAATTTGAGTAATGTGGGAATGCTTGGGATTGGTCTTGAGGAATTTTGGGTGGTTTGGAGATTTTTTTTTGAAAAATTTGGGTAATTTCAAGGGTTTTGGGTAGGCTAGGCGGGTGTAGGGTCCCGGGAGTCAAAAAATTGAAAATTTAGAAAATTGAAAATTTAGAAAATTGAAAATTTAGAAAATTGAAAATCGGGTAAATGTAAGTGGAATGAAATCATTTTGGTTGAGCCATGAAGCCATGTTAAGCCTATATGAGCCATGAGAGGACTCATTTGAGGCATTCACTATGTTGTTCCTAACCCTCTTAGCCAAGGGCCTAGGGGTTAAGGACCATCCATGTGAATCACCTTCATGAGTCAGGAGGTCAAGTTGGGTATATGTGTGGTTTTAGGAGGTGTGTGAAAGTATAGTGTATGAGTGTAGTGTGTGTGTAAGTGAGCCCTTCACCAGACCAAGCCACCTGGGGCGATCTAAGGCCGAAGAGTCCTATAGGAACTCATCTTTTAAACTTCCACATTTGATTTCAACCCTCTAGGTGATTAGGAGTCTATAATCAAGTTTGTGGAGTTTGCAGGGAGTTAAGAAGTGGTTTGAATTTCTAAGTGGTGGGTCCCAATTCTAATCCTCTAGGATAGTCAAAGGAAAAGCCTAAGGCTAGATCCTAAGTACTAAAGAGAGAAGAGAAGACCTCATCAAAAATGTGGTCAACAAGGTCATGCAGGATAGATGGACGACAGGTTCCGATAATGTCAGAACGGCTGCACAAAAACTACTCTTTCAAAAATGATGACGTAATAAAGATATTTAAGAATTTGATGAAGAAGCCCGAGTTCAGATTGCCCGAACCGAAGAATCAGGAAGAAGTGGACAAGAAGGCTCAGCCGAACTTCTGCCCCTACCACAAAATGCTCAGACACACCTTAGAAAGCTGCTTCAATTTTAAGGATTGGCTCGAGCTGAATTACAAGGAAGGGAATATAACGATACGAAAGGAAAATTGAAATAACCTGAAAAAGGTTCTAAAAATGTGAATTCAATTGATCCTATCTCTCCGATTGATTCGTACAATGACAAAGGTGGATGTAGCACAATTTGGAATTAGCTCAAAAGTCCTGGACCAGATTCAATCTACTCCAAAGAAAGCCGCTATCCGGAGTCTACCGCTAGCCCAATCCAAGATGAAGGCTTCACCATGGAAGCCACCTCGACAAGAATGAAGGAAGAAGTAAATTGTGAACAAAAGTAAGGATGATAGCACAAAGGGTAGGATATAGGCTGCCACTGTTAGATTGGTTGTTTCGAATTTGAGGGTGAAACGCTCGAATCCCTGACTTTGTACCATTATCTTTTTTCCCTTCCAAGGTCTCATAATGACAATATAAACAATGTTGGCAACATTCTTAATGTCTCTAGTGATGATGTAACTAATCACAACCACTCTAGTCCTAATTTTGATTCCCAAAATGATCCTCAAATCATGATTATTCTCGACAATAATGTTGACGAAAATGAAGAAGATATTGACAACACTGACTACGACAGCACCGGAAGCGAGGAGCCAGTCCTCAAATGCAAAGGAACTCCACTTGTCATCAACGTCTACTTTTCAGAAAAGGAAGAACCAGATATAATAATAGAAGAATCTCTGGGTCTAGAAAATGAAGAAATAACATAAGTACACCTGAGAAGTGGTAAGGTGCTACTGCCAAGGACATATCCAAAGGATAAAGGAAAACAGACGATTACTCAAGAAGAAGTATCTCCAGCAACAGAAGAGATACAAGTTCAAAATGAAATTGAAGACTCAAACAAGGTGGATTATAATGTGTTAGCTCATCTCAGAAAGTTGCCAGCCAAACTAAACACTTACGATGCTCTGATTCTGTCAAAAGAGATGAGAGAAAATCTGATCAGGGCTCTAATTGATCCGGATATTTGCTTAGCACAGTTGGCTAGCACATCCTTAGATGGAGGTGGTACTTTGAAAGAGAAGCCTGGCGTAACTTTCACCGATGAAGATTTGCTACTAAGTATAGCCGATCGCAACCGTCCCCTCTACATTTCCGTCATCATCGGCAGGTTTGTACTTTCCAGAGTGTTGGTAGATCCTGGAGCATCGCTCAACATTATGAGTCTACGGACACTGGCCTACTTGGACATAGACGCTCGAAAACTTTCTATGGATAAAATGATGCTAAGAGGATTCAACCAGAAAGGAGAAAGAGCCCTCGGATCTATAACGCTACAAATGAAAGTTGGAAATCTAGTAAACATTGCAAAATTCTATGTTATCGATGCAGATACATCGTTCAATACCATGCTTGGTCCACCGTGGCTTCACGAGTACAATATGGTCCTGTCATCACTTGACGAATGCATCAAGTACTATAAGAACGGACAAGAACATTGCATCATGGGAGACATACAACCTTTTTCAATACATGAAGTAGGCATTCACAAAGACATAGCCTATTATATTTCCCTGAAGAGAACAATACTTTCAAGAGAAATTATGACAAGTAAAGCTGAAGATTCAGAAGAATTATGAGAACGGGACCATACAGCTCCAGCTCAACTATCTCCAACTACTCCTTTACAACGTGTTGGTGGAGGTTCTTTTAGCCCAGACATCCGAAGTCGAGGCCGGAGACGTGGTCAAGGAAGAAATTACCAGATTGTTGAACAGACGAAGCCGAAAATTAGCATTGAAGTAGAAGGAAGCTCCGAAGAACATAAAGAAACAATGATGATAAGTCAGAAAAAGCCACAATTCAAAATTTCTGCGGATGGCACAGAAAGAGACGAACGTGAATCAATGTATGATCGGATTAATTATTATGTTCAAGCCATGACTCTAACTCTAATGCATCCTCAAAAGATCGAGAGTATGGAAGTCAAGGAAGTTCATAATGATGGTTCTAAACCGATCAAGTTTTATAAAGCTTCTCCTTCTACTTCTGAACCTTGTATAACTCTTGAAGAAATCGATTCTAATGAATTAATGGAATTACCTTTTTGTTACTTTTCGTCATGTGTACAAAAGCTAATTCAACAAAGATATGTGACAAAGAAAATGCCAAAATATAAGTTACAATCATTTGAAAAGTTATGGAATAGAAAAGGAAAGAATCTTAACTCGAAAGAAGCTCTTCGGTTCGGTACGATAGGACCCATCGATGACTTAGAATTTTACATGGCTGTTACTAGTCAGCTAGTGGAAGATTGCCTGGACATCCAAGATAAATACAAAGATCAACCAATAGAAGAGGCTCCGCAAGAATTTGAAGAAGAAGTCAAGTCAACAATCGACGAATTAAAAGAAATTAATCTCGGGACTTAGGAGCAACCCCAACCTACTTTCATAAGTTCAGTGCTCAACGAAGTAGAGGTTACAGACTGTTAGTGATAGTGCCCTAGGCCTATTATATGGATATTATATAGATATGTATTTTGAACTTTTTATGAATATTTTTCTAGTTTAATTAGCATGTTTATGATAGAAGAAGAACCTTGAATAGTTTCATGTTTATTATGAAGATTATTCTAAATATCCATAATCGCTTATTGTTGTGGGAATGACAATAAATAAAGATTAATATAAAGTTTGATGGATATTCATGAGATTAATATATGTATGAGGATACACATCAGATTTATATGTATTTATTGGAGAATAAATATTGGATCGACTCGCTTTGAGATTAAATCATGGATATAAGTCATATGTTAATCTCAAGTTGTAGTGACATCGAATCCTTTGACCTGAGATTGTCATGGTTCTCAACATGAGGAATATTATGTTTTGACATAACCCAACGTTGTCTTTGACCGGATGACCATAAAGATTATGATTGGGCATAATGTGAATCATGTAGTGAGATATGAGTAATCAAGATGGAATTTATCCCTCTTATAATAAGAGAGATATCTACGGGCCCCTCGAATGATTTAGACTGAGAATTGTGTGGCCACACTCAAATGAATTGATGGAGATCAATTGCATTTATTTAATCAGTCTAATCAGGAGTCAAGAAATTAAAGATAGAGAGATATAAGGTTGACATTAATCCATGCCTTATATTCTATCATGATATCATGTGATAAAGGGATTATGTCATTAACAATCAGGTTGTCTCGGATCTTGAGACTATTCATACTAACTTGGGTAGTTATAGTGTCTTGCTAGAGACCAACTATAACTTGTAGGTTTATAAATGGTGATTTAAGCCTACCGCCAATGTTAATTGAACCTATAGGGTCGCACAAAATTTGAATGGACTAGAATGGTTGATGAACACTCTCTCACTTGAGTAATTTATAATAATAAGATTATTTTAAATTACAAGCATGAATTAAAAGAGTTTTAATTCATCATATATTTAAAAAAAAAGAAGGAGTTTTTAAATATATATTAAAAAATGACTTCTTTAATGAAGAGGTGCCATGAAACGGTGTCACTTCAATTAAAAGGAGGGGTCATGGCTTATGAAGTTAAATTTTATTATTTTCCTTTTGAAATCCATAAGAGAGGAAGAGAGTTCTTTGGGTTTTGGAGAAAACCCCGTTTCCGATCTAGCAGTTGGAAGCCATTTGGAAATCCGTTCGAGTGTGGATACCGGTAGAGGGCGGTGGTTTCGGCGCCTTAAAGATCCGAGGAAATCTAAGAGTAGAACTCTTGCATGGTATGATTTCTTGCACTTCTTTTTGGGTTTATGTTTTTGATTTGTATGAGCACATGAGATCCTTGGTGGTTTATTGGGGAAATGACTTTAATATGCGTATATGATTAATTTCGCTTCCGTTGCGCATGATCCCCAAAATCCAACAGTGGTATCAGAGCCAACTTGTGTTTTCATAGAAATCAATTTAACGGCGTTTTTGGAAGTCGGCTGCGGCGGCTATGGCCGCCGGCGGATTCGGCGGCGGCGATTGGCCGACGGCAGCGGTTGGCGTTGGCAGGCGGTTATGGCGGGCGGTCAATGTGGAGTTGACACCAATAGGTGTCTAATGGGTTGGCACCTCTTGGTTTGTGAGGCCCAACTCCCTCGTGTCTATTCGTTCGAATGGCACCTATTCGCATTAATTAATTTATATGATTAATTAAATTATGATTCAATGCGAATTTAAAATCTGGAATCAAATTTTAATTAGATTAATGTATTGAATCTATATCGCAATATGTATAATTTTTTGCATGAAATTCCTTTTAAATAATTTATAAAATTTTGGATTGTTTTTGGCAAAAATATAAAATTTTAGTATTGCGATGTACAAATTTTAATTAAGACCCCGCGAGGGCGCTGTCCCTCGACCCCGTCCGCTAACCGGCTATCGGAACCGCCGTTTTTATTCCTAACGCCTCATAAATTTAATTGTTTTAGAAACATCGAGGCAATTATCAAGTAATTTTATTATTATTATTATTATTTTTTTTTAGTTTGTCAAACATGGATGTATTAATTAGATTAATACATGATGTATTGACTTGCGTGACACATAATATGGCCCAGTGATTTCTGTGAATTGCATGGTTGTAATATTTTTAATTTTTGCAATGGAATGTAATTATTAATTATGGCCTGCGTGTCATTTTGCTTTGTTGTAATTTATATTACATGTATTTATTCTTGGTGAGATAAATCGTGAGAAGACAAAGCAAGGCACTTGAAGTCCACTATCCACCATGGTGATGGAGGAGCTAGAAGTCCATGCAGGAGATGGTGATCTCGAAGGCTTTAGAAGTTACTTTTTACCCTTAGATTGGACTTTTGAACTTCATAATTGGCTTATGAAGATCATTCTTGTTTTGGGGCCATATTTTGACACGCTTAATTATACTTCAGATTTTGATATTTTCTGTGATGTGGTTTAGTATATGATACTAAAATAAATCATAACATCATTATACTTTAAAATCTATAACGATCCCTCATTTGAAATTTTAAGTTTTTCATGCCATCCATTATTATTAAACACTCGTCAAAAACTAATATCACCATGATGTGGGTTCTACCAAAGTAGGAGTACATTAGATAATATTAGCATGACAGGATGAGTAATGATGCTACTCATGTGTTTAAAATGGTAAAACTTAATTAGGCTTACAAAATGGTTTTGAGCCTAAGGGCATAAGATGAGATTTAAACATGCTACGATATAAGATGTCAAAAATCCCATTAAGAGTTGCATTTGATGCAATTGGTAATAGTTACCTACCTAAATATACTTGATTTTAAGTGTCATGCCAAAGCTGACTTAAAATTAAGTATAATTATGGATCTTATACCACTAAAGTTAATAATAATTATAAAAGAGGGATTATTAATTTAGTTACCTACCTAAAGGAAATGTTCCAGCAACAAGCAAGGCAAGAAAGATATGAAACTACCAAGGCATTGCATTCTTGCAAAATGACTGAAGGTAGTTCAGTTAGTGCTCATGTATTGAAAATGAAAGGTTACATGGAGCACCCGGCAAGGCTTGGATTTCCATTAAGCCAAGAATTGGCTACCGATTTGCTCTCGAATTCACTTCCTCGTAGTTATGACCCGTTTGTCATGAACTACAATATGAATGAGATGGACCAATCAATATCGAGTTGCATACGATGCTTAGAACTCGCTGAACAAAATATAAAATCCAAGCCCAGGCAAATCTTAATGGTTAAGCAAAAGGGTAAGAGTTTTAAGAAGAAAGGAAAAGGAAAAGGCAAAGGTTGGGGTGGAAAGTCCAATCCTAAACCTAAGCCCAATCTTAGTTCCAAGGCTAAATCCCGAAGGATGATGTCTGTTTCTTTTGCAATGAACCTGGTCATTGGAAAAGAAATTGCAAACTTTATAAGGAAGATCTAATGAACAAGAAAACTGGTGGGACCAGTGCTTCAGGTATAAATGTTATACAGATTAATTATACTCCTTCTAGTTCCTGGATAGTGGATACTGGATCTGCATCTCACATTTGTTCAAATGTGCAGGGACTAAAGGGGAATAGAAAACTGAAACGGGGCGAAGTGGATCTTCGCGTAGGCAATGGAGCAAAAGTTGCTGCTTTAGCTGTAGGAAGTTATGAACTTTCTTTACCCAGTGGGCTTTTGTTAGTATTGAACAATTGTTTTTATGTTCCTACAATGTGTAGAAACATTGTTTCGGTTTCTTGTTTGGATAATGATGGTTTTGCTTTTATTATTAGGAATAATATTTGCTCCATCTATCATAAAGATATGTTCTATGCAAATGCTGTTTTACTAGATGGTCTTTATGTTTTGAACCTTCAAATATCCAATGATTTTTCTATATGTAACATTACTACCAAGAAATTTAAGTCAAATGACTTGAATGTAACCTATCTTTGGCATTGTCGTCTAGGACACATAAATGAGAAACGCATTTCAAAACTCCATAAAGATGGACTTTTGAATTCATTTGATTATGAATCATTTGATACTTGCAAATCATGTCTTTTGGGGAAAATGACAAAGGAGCCTTTTACTGGACACGGTGAAAGGGCTAATGAATTATTGGCCCTAATACATACAGATGTATGCGGACCATTAAGTATAGAAGCCATAGGAGGTTACAGGTACTTCATTACCTTTACTGATGATTTCAGTAGGTATGGTTATGTCTATTTGATGAGACATAAATATGAAGCATTTGAAATGTTCAAGTATTTTCAAAATGAAGTACAAAATCAACTTGGTAAGACAATTAAGGTGCTTCGATCTGATCGAGGTGGAGAATATTTGAGCCAAGAGTTTGGTGATCATCTTAAGAGTTGTGGAATTGTTTCACAACTTACTCCTCCTGGAACACCACAATGGAATGGTGTGTCTGAAAGAAGGAATCAAACTCTATTTGATATGGTTCGATCAATGATGAGTACATCAGATCTTCCACTTTCCTTTTGGGGTTATGCACTTATGACAGCTGCTTTTACACTAAATAGAGTTCCATCCAAAAGGGTTGAAAAGACACCATATGAGATATGGATCTGGGAAGAAGCCTAGTTTGCTTTTTCTTAAGATTTGGGGTTGTGAAGCTTATGTAAAGCGTTTACATTCTAATAAACTTGAACCTAAATTTGATAAATGTATTTTTGTGGGTTATCCTAATGAGACTAAAGGATATTACTTTTACAATCCCATTGAGAACAAAGTGTTTATTGCTAGAAATGGTTTCTTTTTGGAAAGGGAATTTATTTCTAAAGGAATCAGTGGGAGTAAAGTACAACTCGAAGAAGTTCGAGAGTCACAAAATAACATTGAAATACCTTTGGATGATGGTGGTCAACAAGGAGTTATTGACACACCAGTTGTAACACAAGAACTATGTAGATCTGATAGAATACGTTATTAGCCTGAGAGATATGGATTTCTCATGAATAATGATCATGATGTATTGTTAATGGATCATGGTGATCCTACTACCTATCAAGATGCTATGTTAAATCAAGACTCTGACAAATGGTTAGAGGCCATGAAATCTGAAATCCAATCCATGTATGATAATCAAGTTTGGAACTTGGTTGATCCACCAAATGATATTAAGACCATTGGGTGCAAGTGGGTTTTCAAGAAGAAAACCGAAATGGATGGTAATATGCATACTTATAAAGCAAGACTTGTTGCAAAAGGTTTTAAACAAATTCATGGTATTGACTATGATGAAACTTTTTCACCGGTAGTCATGCTTAAGTCTATTAGAATTCTCATTGCCATTGCTGCATATTATGACTATGAGATATGGCAAATGGATGTTAAAACTGCGTTTCTTAATGGAAACTTGTTTGAGGATGTGTATATGACACAACCTCGAAGGTTTTGTTCATCCCGAGAATTCAGTAAAGTGTGCAAGCTTCTAAGATCCATTTATGGTTTGAAGCGAGGCTTCAAGGAGTTGGAATCTTCGTTTTGATGAGACGATCAAAGAGTTTGGCTTTATCGAAAATGAAGATGAACCTTGTGTTTACAAGAAAGTTAGTGGGAGCACTATTGTTTTTCCGGTCTTATATGTCGATGACATATTACTCATTGGGAATGACATACCTACCTTGCACAATGTCAAAACTTGGTTGGGTAAATGTTTCTCAATGAAGGATTTAGGAGAGGCATCCCATATCCTAGGGATAAAGATCTATAGAGATAGATCTAAAAGGCTAATCGCTCTAAATCAAAGTACATATATAGACCTTATACCGAAAAGGTTCCGTATGGAAGAGTCCAAGAGAGGATTCTTGCCTATGTCACATGGCATAACGCTTAGCAAGACTCAGTGTCCTAACACGAATGATGAGCGAGAGCGTATGAGTAAGATTCCTTATGCTTCTGCTATAGGATCTATCATGTATGACCTGTTATGTACTAGACCAGATGTTTCTTATGCTTTAAGCATAACGAGCGAGATACCGTCGGATCCCGTGAAAGTCACTGGATAGCAGTCAAGAACATTCTTAAGTACTTGAGAAGAACTAAGGATGTGTTCTTGGTCTTTGGTGGATTAGAAGATGATTTGGTTGTAAGAGGTTACACAGATGCAAGCTTTCAATCACACAAAGATGATTATCGATCGCAATCGGGATATGTGTTTTGTTTAAATGGTGGTGCTATTAGCTGGAAGAGTTCAAAGCAAAGCATTGTTACTGATTCTACAACTGAAGCTGAGTACATAGCAGCATGTGATGCAGCGAAAGAAGCAGTTTGGATAAAGAAATTTGTTTCTGACCTTGGAGTGATTCCTAGTATCACAAATCCTGTTGAGATTTATTGTGACAACAATGGTGCTATAGCACAAGAAAAGGAACCTAGGTCACATCAGCGATCCAAACATATACTCAGGCGTTATCATCTCCTTAGAGAAATTATTGAGAGAGGTGACGTTAAAATATGCAAAGTTGCAACGAGATGACAATGTTGCGGATCCATTAACTAAACCTCTACCACAAGCAAAACATGAGGGTCATGTAAGGTCCATGGGTATTAGATACATTGATAAATGGGCCTTGTGCAAGTGGGAGACTGTTAGTGATAGTGCCCTAGGCCTATTATATGGATATTATATGGATATGTATTTTGAACTTCTTATGAATATTTTTCTATTTTAATTAGCATGTTTATGATAGAAGAAGAACCTTGAATAGTTTCATGTTTATTATGAAGATTATTCTAAATATCCATAATCTCTTATTGTTGTGGGAATGACAATAAATAAAGATTAATATAAAGTTTGATGGATATTCATGAGATGAATATATGTATGGGGATACACATCGGATTTATATGTATTTATTGGAGAATAAATATTGGATCGACTCGCTTTGAGATTAAATCATGGATATAAGTCATATGTTAATCTCAAGTTGTAGTGACATCGAATCCTCCGACCTCGAGATTGTCATGGTTCTCAACATGAGGAATATTATGTTTTGACATAACCCAACGTTGTCTTTGATCGGATGACCATAAAGATTATGATTGGGCATAATGTGAATCATGTAGTGAGATATGAGTAATCAAGATGGAATTTATCCCTCTTATAATAAGAGAGATATCTCTGGGCCCCTCGAATGATTTAGACTGAGAATTGTGTGGCCACACTCAAATGAATTGATGGAGATCAATTGCATTTATTTAATCGATCTAATCAGAGTCAAGAAATTAAAGATAGAGAGATATAAGGTTGACATTAATCCATGCCTTATATTCTATCATGATATCATGTGATAAAGGGATTATGTCATTAACAATCAGGTTGTCTCGGATCTTGAGACTATTCATACTAACTTGGGTAGTTATAGTGTCTTGCTAGAGACCAACTATAACTTGTAGGTTTATAAATGGTGATTTAAGCCTATCGCCAATGTTAATTGAACCTATAGGGTCGCACAAAATTTGAATGGACTAGAATGGTTGATGAACACTCTCTCACTTGAGTAATTTATAATAATAAGATTATTTTAAATTACAAGCATGAATTAAAAGAGTTTTAATTCATCATATATTTAAAAAAAAGAAGGAGTTTTTAAATATATATTAAAAAATGACCTCTTTAATGAAGAGGTGCCATGAAACGGTGTCACTTCAATTAAAAGGAGGGGTCATGGCTTATGAAGTTAACTTTTATTATTTTCCTTTCGAAATCCATAAGAGAGGAAGAGAGTTCTTTGGGTTTTGGAGAAAACCCCGTTTCCGATCTAGCAGTTGGAAGCCATTTGGAAATCCGTTCGAGTGTGGATACCGGTAGAGGGCGGTGGTTTCAGCGCCTTAAAGATCCGAGGAAATCTAAGAGTAGAACTCTTGCATGGTATGATTTCTTGCACTTCTTTTTAGGTTTATGTTTTTGATTTGTATGAGCACATGAGATTCTTGGTGGTTTATTGGGGAAATGACTTTAATATGCGTATATGATTAATTTCGCTTCCGTTGCGCATGATCCCCAAAATCCAACACAGACTTGGTCAGGTTACTGTCAGAATTTAAAGATTGCTTCACTTGGAGTTATGATGAAATGTCTGGACTATCTCTAGAGGTTGCAGTTCACAAATTAGGAGTGGATCCAAGTATGATAGCTGTAAAGCAAGCTCCCAGAAGAAAGTGCCTTGAAATAGAATAGCAAGTTATAGCAGAAGTCAAAAAATTAGTAGACACGAACTTTGTCCGAGAAGAATAATATCTGACATGATTAGCCAACGTCATACCAGTAAAGAAGAAAAATGGACAGATACGAGTGTGTATGGACTTCAGAGATTTGAATAAGGCATGTCGAAAGATGAGTTCCCGTTGCCAATAGAGGAATTAATGGTGGACATTACGTCATCACACGAAATTTTCTCCTTCATGGATAGAGCGTCAGGTTACAATCAAATCAAGATGGCTCCAGAAGATGTAATGCTTACAGCATTCAGAACTCCGATCGGGATTTACAGCTACACCATGATGCCGTTTGGATTGAAGAACGCAGGAGCAACATATAAAAGAGCAATGACGAAGATCTTCGACGACCTCATTCACAACCAAGTAGAATGCTACATGGATGATTTGGTAATCAAGAGTAAAGCAAAGGAAAAGCACCAAAATGATTTGAGGATTGTATTTGAATGGTTATAACAATATAATCTAAAGATGAATCCCTGCACTTTCGGCGTTATCTCCAGGAAATTTCTAGTCCGTCTTTGGGGAATTAAAATAGGCCTAGAAAATATTAAAGCAATATTAGAAAAGCCTCCTCATAAAACCTTGAAACAACTATGTTCTTTTCAAGGAAATTTGGCATATCTAGGACGCTTCATACCTAATTTGTCAAGAAGTTGTTTTCCCTTTTCGAACCTACTTCGAAAGAATGTCACATTTGTTTGGGGAGAGCCGTGTCAACGAGCTTTCAAAGATATTTAATGATATCTTATGACACCTCTTGTTTTAGTAGCTCTTATCCTGGGTAGACCATTGATACTTTATACTGCGGCTTTATAGGAATCTCTTGGAGCCTTGCTCGCTCAAATCAATGATGAGGGTAAGGACAAGACACTCTACTACTTGAGTCCACAACTAATACCGGCATAAGTGAAGTATCCTTTTATTGGGAAGCATTATCTAGCTTTGGTTTTTGCCACTCAAAAGTTAGACACGACATGTTGTGTCATAAGGTCAACCTAATCTCGATAGTTAATCCATTGCAATATTTGATGGCCCAACCAACACTTTTCGGACGTCTAGCAAGGTGGTCGATGATACTATTGCAATTTGACATAACATTTGTGTCATTTCGCTCTATCAAAGGGCAGATTCTATAGATTTCTCGCAGCGCACCCACCGCCAGTTGGGTCCCTGCTCAATGACGAACTACTTGACGAACAGATACTACAAGTAGAATAGCCCAATGCCAGACATTGGGAAATTTACTTCAACAGAGCGTCATCAGCATGAAGAGATAAAGGACAACAAATAGTGATACCAGGCAAAGCAGGAATTGGTTTAATCTTTGTGACTCCGGATCAGGCCATGCTGAGATTCTCCTACCACTTGTCAGAGACGTGTACCAATAATGAAGTAGAATAAGAAGCTTTAATTACTGGTTTAGAATTACCAATACTAATGGAAATAACAGACATTGCCATTTATGGTGACTCACAACTCGTCATTCAACAAGTGGCAGGACAGTACAAAATTCTAAAATTGAAATTAGAAGAATTCCACCGATACATATGGACTCGAACAATTTTTGAATGTGATATTCTATAGAGTTCCTTGAGCAAACAACTCCCAAGTGGACGCTTTTGCTAAATTCGCTAAAGAATTGGCTTGTCCACCTGAAGGTTCTATAGATATTACATTATAGGGACGTCAGGTTTTGTCAGAAATCAACCTCGACAGTCTACACAAGCTTGGAAAAGAAGAGATAGCAGCCACAGTGGCAGATGATACAAAAGATTGGCATCAGCCTTTGATAGAATATTTACAAACAGGAAGGTTGCCAGAAGTAAAATCAGCAGTGCATCAAATTTAGAAGAGAGCCCTCTCATATGCCTAATTTGACAGTGTTCTGTACAGAAGATCCTTCGATCAAATGTTGCTCAGATGCCTCAACAAAGCAGAAGCAAAGCAAATTGTCAAAGAAGTACATGTCAGATTGTGTGGTGCTCACCAGTCAGGACCGAAGATGAAAATGAAAATCAAAAGACTCGAATACTACTAGCCGGCAATGATGACAGACTGCATGGAAACAACAAAGAAACGTTGTCAATTCCATGTGCACGGAGTGGTCTTGCACAAAGCTCTGAATTTTCTACACCCTAGGATTGCCTAGTGGCCATTTGAGTGTTGGGGCACGGATATAGTGGGTTTGATAGACCCTCCGTCTTCGAAAGGACATAGATTCATACTCATGGCTACAGACTACTTCTTATGTGGGCAGAGGCAGTTACGCTACACGAAGTTACATTACAACAAGTTCTACAGTTCTTCAAGAATCAGGTTGTCTACTGCTTCGGTGTGCCTTACAGGATCATTTCAGACAATGGGTCCGCCTTCAAAAGCATGAAGATCAACAACTTTGTCAGAAGACATGGGATAGATTGGAGATACTCAACAATCTACTACCCCAAAAGCAATTGGCTTGGTAGAAGCCTTCAACAAGACGCTCGTTCAAATTTTAAACAAGATGCTCGACGACAACAAAAGAGCATTGCATGAAAAAATCGGTAGAGCTTTTGTGGTCTTACAAGATGAAAGTCAGTATGCCAATGCAGTCTGCACAATATGCACTTGTGTACGGGTCCTCGGATGTCCTCCTGCTAGAAGTTCAGCTACCGTCACTCCAGATCACCGTTGCCAAAAAAATTACAACAGAATAAAATGCCAAGCTTCGACCAACATAACTAGAAAGTCTCGAAGGGAAGAGATTGCTTGCACAACAGAATTTGGAACTCTTCCATGCAAAGATGATTCAAGCCCACGATAAATTGGTCCGCCCGAGGTCGTTTAAGATTGGTGACCTCGTTCTCATCCTCAGAAAGCCTATTCTTGCACACCGCAAGATAGGTGGAAAATTTGAACCTACCTGGGAAGGACCATTCCCGGCAAAAAAGGTTTACTCTGGAGGGTCGTACTAGTTGGTAGACTCTCAGGGGGATAGACCAATGTTTCCAATTAATAGACGATATCTCAAGAAGTACTACGCAACATGAGGAATCTGAAGAAAGATTTTCATTCCAATATAGAATAGGGCTAGCGTCTGCGACTGGGTCCAAATTTTGTAATATAATGAAATTAAATAAAATAAAGTAAATTTTCTCACAAAATAAAATACCCTTGTTGAAATTTCTAAATCTAAATCTTGCAAAATTGTATTAAATAAGATAATGGCATCAAAATAATTATAAAACTTATTATAATGAAAGATAATAATTTTTGTCCATGTTCTTGTTCATGCATAACACCACCCACTGATATTTCCCCCATTTACTTGTGCAGGAGGTGTCGATTTGCGAGTTGGTGTTTACTTCCATAAACAGCTTGGACATTGCTTCTTGAAAAAGAAACACACAAAAGGATACTACAAATATGAAGTCGATGAAGAAGAGTGGTCACAGAGAGACTGGACAGATGTCAGGATAAAGAGAAACTGGGGGATTCATCGACTTAGACCTCCTCAACACGAAACATACTCACGTTCCATCCATGATCACTACTCTAGAAGGTGATCTTATTGCTGCTTCAACCGAGATAGTTCCAGATGCACCGATGGCGCGTACAAAAAAAAGAAATGCAAATCGCCACAAGCGTCGCCTCTTAGACAGGATGGAGAGGAGACAAGCTCGGGAGCTAGCCGCCGCGCTATCACCCGTTCCAGAAGATTCTTACAATCTTGAAATGAAAGAAACTGAAGACAGTGCATGGCACACCGATACTGAGCCGGAGACTGCGAAGGATCCCGCACTGACACTAGATCCGATGGAAGAAATTTTGACTAGGTGTTCGACTTGCAACTCGAGTTTACCCAAACTGCCTACAGTGACAGGGGCATTTTCAGAATGTACAGAATATCATGTATTACAGGTTTAAGAGTATGACACGTTCAATACATATGCAGCCGCCTCAATACTATTCAGGAGCCGAGAATATCCTGAGGTAGAGCCGTACGTACCGCAGTTTGTCCTACTGTCACCACCACCGCGAGGAGTTCCAGACTACATCATGGAGAAGATTAGAAGAATAAAAAAACAAGAATTTCAACATTATGAAGAAATACAAGGAAAGTTTATCAATATCCTGGAAGGACTCGAGCTATACACAGATGTATTCTCGAGGAGGGATGAAGTAGAAAATTTTTACTGCATCGACACTCTTTAGACATTGGGCAGAGAAGGTCGTCTAAGGCCGAAAACTTATACAGAGTTGTTAAAATGGAAACATGGAAAGGGCAGAGTCAGTGTGGGTGCTGCAATAACTTCACGATAGGTCGACAAGAAAATCCCCTAGGGATTTTACAACATGATGAGGTTGATCCAATTCCTCCACAAATCAAGAAAGATGATAAAGAGGATGGTGGAGTGGCACGTGTTGCCGGTAGATTGTGTTCCCAACAGCTGCATCATAAATATTTATGAGGATGGAGACTGCATCCCGCCTCATATCGACCACCTTGACTTTGTGAGGCCCTTCTGCACGGTCTCTTTTATAAGTGAAAGCAATATCTTGTTTGGTCAAGAAATCCAGATTGTGGGACCGGGAGAATTCTGAGGATCTGTCGAAATTTTCCTACTAGTCGGATCAGTGCTGGTACTAAAAGGAAATAGAGTGGATTTAGCGAAACACTGCATCCTAGGAGTTCAAAGAAAAAGGGTGTCGGTAACCTTCAGAAGAATGGATGAAGATAAAGCATACTTTTACTACTAGCCAGATCCAAAACTGGAGAACCTTCGTTCTTTGCCACTATGACGGCAGTACCTTCGGGTGTTCCCGAGGGGACTTTTGTTCCAGAGCGTAACCTTAGCAGGTTGGCTCGTCCCCGCAGCAGTCTCAGGCAGCAGAAATATACCACCCCTTTCAGTGGGTCATGACAGTTGTTGTCACCACTTTTGTAGCAGCCAGATGATATGTTATGTCAGCGTTGTTCTGTTTTGTACACAATATCTACTTTTAGATGCTTGCTAGCATATGATCAGTTGTACTACTTTCAGTAGAACTAATGAAGATTTCTGTTTTCAGAAATGCTTTCTTTTCAGTATGACAGTCGAAAACCGTTTAACCACGTGCTTGGTTCCAAAATGAAAAGAATAAAAGAATAATGCAGAAGAAAATGATAAAATGATACCTAAAATGAAATTAAATCGAAATTTGAACCAAAATTTAAAATTGAAAATAAACTCAAATGAAATAAAATGAAACAAAACAAATTTAAAAATGATGATGAATTGAAGACAAATAATGATAATACTCTCTCTCTCTCTCTCTCTCTCTCTCTCTCTCTCTCTCGATACTGAGTCATTGCACTAGTCTTCAAATCCCTCGCTTTTGTGGGAACTTCACAAAATTTGGCACTTTTCACACAGTGCCACTTCTCACAAATTCAAAAAATCTTGAAATTCTGCAAATCTTGCAATGGCTACCGATCTTGACGAATTGCACCAAATCACTTTCTTTGAAAGTCAAATACCAAGTTTTACCAAATTCTCCTAAAATGAAATTCCAGAATCAGTACCTAAATTTTGATTCCCCTCTGTTACCTCTTAGGTTAGATATGAGTCCTTGAGCTTTCCCTCCTATGTGGCGCCTTAGGCTGGATGTGAATCCTTGAGCTTTCCTCCTCAAGATTTCCCAAAATTCCCTAATTTTTCATCATCCTTCCAAGAAAATTTTCTACCTCCCATAAAAATTCAGGAACGAAGCTTAGTCTTCTAAATCCCAAAATTCTCTAATTTTCCATCATCTTTCCGAGAAAATTTTCCACGTCCCATGAAATTCCAGAAAAGGAGCTTAATCATCCGATTTCCCAGAATTCCCTAATTTTCCATCATCCTTCTGAGAAATTTTTTCGCCTCGCATGAAATTCCAGGAACGGAGCTTTGTCGTCCGATTTCCAAAAAATCCTTAATTTTCCTTCATCATTCCGAGAAAATTTTCGACCTCCCATGAAATTCCAGGAACGAAACTCATTCCTCCAATTTACCCCCAAAATTCCTTATATTTGCACATGCTATCCAAGAAATTTTTTGCCTTCCATGAAATTCCGTGAATGAAGCTTAGACGTCTGATTCCCCTAAAAATCCCTATATTTCCATTTCCCTTTTGAGAAATTTTTCCACACCCACGAAATCCTAAGATCTTTACTAAAATTCTGATTCTCATTTCTGAAGCTAGTACCTAAATTCCAGTTCTCATCCTTTTGGGATCGGTACTGAAATTCTGATTTCCCCTCTACACTCACTTTTAACTCAAAACTTCCCACAAGATTAAAATTTAAAATTCCACAAATTCTAAAATTTTGATGAATGCCATAAAGCCTAAAATAAAGAAAAATTAAAACTCAAAATTAAATTAAAATTCAAACTCAAAATTTAAACCGAAATCAAATTCAAACTCCAAATCCTAATTCTAAATCTAAATTCCAACTTCAAATTCATTCAGATTCGACTCCTTCAGAAATTGAAAAGCTAGAAATCCACAGGTTCTCTCATGAAGGTATTCAATTTTCCTCCCCATCAAGAGTTCCCAAGACTTGAAGGTTTCAACTAATTAATCCCGAGCAGAAACTTCCTCACTGAATTATGTGTTTGTCTTGAGTCCTAACTCAGACAATTATGTTGGTTTTGTTGATCTCATCGGTTAATACCAATAATTGCAGTGTGCTTGCCCAACACACCAAACCTATTGGGGGGTCCATTTGTTGATTTCACTTTTGGTTGAGGTCTAGTATTTCTTTAGAATAGCCTAGGGTCTAGCCATAGGACTCTCCTGGTGACTTTCTTAGAAGACTAGTCTTGGAACCCTTCCCATAGAAATCTAAACTTTTCTCACTTCACGTGAAGTTTTCATATGCTTAAGGCCTAACCTCTAGTTTTTTGGAGGAAGAGACGAAGCATAAGGAAGCCAGGGGAAGTCTCCTATAGCTGGTCATGCCATAGGATTTACCCTGAGACATTTAGAACTTACACCACACTCACATTACACACTCACGACCCTAAATAAAGCACATCCCACTTTCATCCCCTAACTTTTTGGAAACACATGAAAGAGGTTTTCCCAAGCTCTTAGCCTCAGGCTAGGGTTTGGCTAGTACCCCACACATAGAGGACCAAATGAGGGTGACCCTTGGTCCATGGTTTATACTAAACAAGTTCATACTACTCACCTTCAACCAACTTCAATTTTCGTAATGATTTCAAATTTCTAACCCCTTTGACTCAAAATACCCAAAATACCTAAAATGCCCCCAAAACCCTAAAGCTCTTAAAAATTTCCAAAATTACCCAAATTACCCAATTTTCTCCCAAAATCATCCTAAAATACTGCCTACCACTCAAATTAGCCAAAAGTACCAAAGATTGCCAAATTTCCCAAAAAATCCCCAAAATACCCAAAATACCCAAAATACCCCTCCTAGCCAAAAATTCTAAAAATTTCGAAAATTCCCATAAATTCTTAAAACCTCCTAAATATTCCTAATTTCATTTATTTCAACAACCACATCACCCAATTTTGTCAATTTAACCCAATTTAACTAAAAGCCCCAATTTGACCCATTTTAAACCATAAGTGCCCAAATTGAACCCAATGTCTACCCAATTGGCCCCAATCATGCCCAATTTCAATTCCAAACTTTAATTCAACATCTCCTATACCAATGTAAACCAAATCCAAGCTCAATTTGACCTACATTTGAGTTTAATTTCACTTAAAACCCTAAATCACCAATTTTGCCTAAGTGACCCAAATCCCCCAAATTGACCAAACACCAATCAATTTCTCCCCAATTTCAAATATTAACCTTTCGTAACCCCCCCCCCCCCCCATTAAATTGAATCAAACCATCAATTTCCACCAATTTGAGCCCAAGTCTCACACAAATCCACTTGAACCAAGCTTGCCAAATTTTGGATCCAAACATGCCATATGCACGAAATATTCTAAATTGATTGCCCTACTCCCAAAATTTCCACTTAGTTGGTGTTGGGAACTCTTTATGACATCCTCATAGACCATTTGGAACCTTCAATTGGCCTTGATACCAATCCTAGCCCAACTTAAACGCAAGTTAACCCAACTTGCCCCAAATTGACTAAAATGTCAAATCAAGCCAAATTGATCTACCAAACCAATCCAAAACCACTCCAATCTTTTTCTAAACCATTTATGAAAATCATATACACAATATTGATCAATTAGTTGGGCTCAACCAAAGATAAAACTCAAATTAATCCAATGTGAACCTAAAGTGAACCAAATGAATCCAGGACCAAATTTAATTAAATTGAACAAAATGTGACCAAACCAACTTCACAACAGCCACAAAGTTGATTCTAGGGACTGGATTAGACCCACCTAGCCCACCCTAGTGGATCCATTGACCAAAGGTCCACCAAATTAGGGTATCTCCTTCTCATTTTCTATTTCAACTTATTTTTACACTCTAGTTTCTAATTCTTTTTCACTCTTTAATTGAATAGCCTTAAGTTGTTCCTTATTTTGATATTTTGGTTTGATCTCAACACTACTTGGAAGTGTTCCAGAAATTATATTATTAAGTGCAGAGAAAATTTTCCCCAGTTGATTTTCAACGTTTTTCATAGCAACACCTTAAGCTTGTAATTAATTTCCCATATTCAGAATCATTTCTTCAGTAGACAACATCTTATCCTTAAATTGTGGGTTACTACTAAATCTAGGAGGATAAGATGGTCTAAATTTGGTATTTCCTTGATTGTTCAAATTTCCAATTGAATTTATAGAACTGTTCCCCCAATGTGGGTTGACATTGGCATTGCTATTATTTCAATTGAAATTTGGATGATTCTTCCAACCAAGATTATAATAATTCAAATAAGGATTATTAGGTTTATTAATAGCATTTAAAGCCTCATAAGTTGTTTGAGATTCTATTATCTATCCAAATGAATTTTCCTTCAACACTTGAGGTGGTTGAGAATAATTCATTTCATATTGATCTATTTTCTTAGAAAGGGCTGCAAAATGAGAAACTACCATAGTCATTATATCTGAATCATGAACACTAGCTACTCTCTTAGGATTTATCCGTTCAGAGGGCCATTGAAAATTTTTAGTAGCCTTTTCTTCAATTAATGTGTATGCTTCATCAAAAGGTTTTGACATTAACGATCTGTTAGCAGCAGCATCTATAATAGATCTTAATGATCCCACTAATCCATTATAAAATGTTTGAATTATTAACCAATCTGGTAAGGCATGATGTGGGCACTTCCCAAGAAGATCTTTAAATCTCTCTCAAGCTTCATATATTGACTCTCCTTCAAACTAACAAAAAGATGTAATATCATTTCTTAGTTTAGTCGTGTTTGATGGAGGGGAAATATTTTGATAGAAACTTCTAAGATAATTTTCCCCAAGTTCTAATAGATCGAGGTGTTAACGAGTTTAACCACACCTTAGCTTTAACCCTTAATAAAAAAGGAAAAAGTCTAAGTCTGACTGCGTCACTAGACACTCCATCATATTTAAAAGTAACACACAGTTCTAAAAAATTAGTGAGATGTAAATTTGGATCCTCATTAGGTGTTCCTCTGAATTGATTATTTTGTACCATTTGGATAATAATAGGTTTAAGTTCAAATGAGTTGGCAGCAACTTCAGGATTTTGAATAGTTATGTGAATTTTGTCTGTTGTTGGGTTAGAATAATCTCTTAACGGTCATAACAAATTTCCAATATCTTTTCTCTGATTATCTTGATTATTTTCCATTTCATAAAGATTTTCAATTTATTTTTTTATTTTCTATTTTTTTTGAAAGTACACTCTAGCTCCGAATCGTAAGGCACTAAACCTATAGATTCACTACGACGCATGTACAATCACACACATACTTTTAAAAAGTAAACAAACACACAATTACACACTACAAAGTAAAGGTATTTTGTTACTATATTATCAATAAATACCGTTTATACTTCCTTCCTTACTTAGGTACTTCGTTACCTTCGTTGGCAACGGTGCCAAAAACTTGACCGGACAATTTACAGACTTTTATTTTTTAAGAATTTATGAACTTAAATTTATATATGTTTATAATAATTTTGTAAAGTCCAAGTACTCAACGCAACTATACGTATTATATCAAGTAATACAGGGTTCTAATGGAGTCCTGGTTATCGATCCCACAGGGAAGCTACGAAGTAGAAGAAAGTGTTTCACAATATTTAATGTAACACTGAAATCTGATACTCAAATTGCACTTAAAGTTTAATGCTTACTTCCACTACCACTATGCAGAAAACAGGAACAATTAATCAAACTACAATTACTTCTAATAACTTTGAAAATAGAATTAACTAACAGACACACACTAAGCTATAAATTTGAAAGGTTTTTGATATATGAGAAAAGTATTGTTCCTCTTGCAATTAGAATATGATGTGTGGATGATATGGAACGATTATCTATGTTATTGTGCCAAATATGAGCATAAATGTTTCTTTACCCTTAAAAGAGTACCCCCTCTTCCAAGCATGAAAAGAACATTGACATATCCTAAGTTTAGTCACTAAATCTAAGGCTAGGCTGGGAGGATACTGGCTCTCACTACGGAGCTCCCAATCACCCTTCACCTGAAGGCTAACCTTCGAGTTTAGTTACCAATCTTACGACCAAATTGGAGATCTCAGCCTGTCAACCTGAAACCTCTAAATTGAAGCCCATCAAAACACATTTCCCTATTTATTTGCACTCAATTTCCATGAACTACGCAATTCCTCCATGGAAATTGAATGGATTCTTAATTATTATTGTAGGACACTAAATACATTCAGCATTAATGTTCAACAACATATTTTAACAATTCAATTGGCCAGATCGAAAAGTAAATTAAGTTTAAAATGAAAAACCATCACAATTTTTTCAATACATTTAAAGCACATCAAATACACATCAATCCATCATCACATCCTTATGCAAGAAGAAAGAAAAAGGAGACTACTCAGAATTCATGAAGAAGATACAATAAAACATGGATTTTATATATAAAATAAAATTAATACAAACCACAAAAGAAAATACAACTTATCTCTTTCTCTTCCCAATACAATTCCCTTGAAGTTCCTTTGAATCCTTTTCTCTCTTCTTTGCAACAGTTAGTTCCCTTTTTAGAATGGAAAGGAAGAAGCAATCTCTCACTTTACTTCTTCTCCTTCACTCCTCAGAGAAGAAATCCTCTCAAGTGCTAACTTCTACACACTTTTCTCCTAAGCCCTAACACCCAACACACACTCTCCCTCTCTAGAACTTCAGAACACACTCTCAAAAACCACCCCATTTTCATCCAAAAACAGTTACTTATAAGTTAGAAATGAAATCCCAAGAGTTTCCATAGACATCCCTTCAAAAATTTGCCAAAACTCCTCAAATTTGAATTCCACCGAGGCGCTCTATCGTTGAATTAATTTCTGAGTCTCTGGAAAAAGGCACCGGTGGAGCCCATTTTGGTGCCGGCGGTGCTAGAACCTGTTTTCCTCCTTTTTCCTCCTTATTGCTCTGAATTCATTCCTTTTATCTTCTTTTCGTTCCAATCACCTAAAATCATCACACCCGTAACAAATACTAAAAAAATACCTTTTTAAAATTGCAATATCACGAAAAAGGGATAAAATTACATAGCAAAAATAGTATATATTTTTGGTGCATCAGATCCGAACACAGGAGAAAGCAGGATTTAATCTCAACCATCCGTTTCCAAAACACTGGAACGGACGAGTGTGGTTCATCATTATCATCCCTTTGATCCCACAGACCGTACAAGGTCTAGGATCAATACGTCACTTGATTCTCGATAAAATCGAGTGATTTTTTATCCTACAGCTTCGACTTGAGGAGAAGAAGACATTCATATGGCTTTGTAGGGGTTCTAGAATGATTTCTTTCACAAAGTGTGAATCCCGATCGCCATTGATAGTGAAGAACCATACCTTGGCCACAGTGTATTAAACATTGATGTGAATGCATTTTGTTGGTCGTCTAGGTCCCAGAAAGCTTCCAAAACTTCAATTTGAGTTCAAATTGGGTCTGTATATGATTTTGATTTTCGAGGAGCTCGGTTCAATGTAAGATAATAAATAGAAGGCTAAAGGCTATGGAGAAGCTTAATTTCAGTTGGGCTCTTCCCCTTGTGACCCCTAATTGGATTTGAGAAGGTTAATTTTGAGTTTGGTGGAGTTTGATTTCAGAAACCCATTCTGTCCTGGTTTTGGCTTATTTTTGGTGCTCCCGGGTTGGTCAAATTGAGGGGTTATGGTGGGTTTGAGAGCCTGGTTTCATTGGGAATCCATTGCCTAGGCTCTAAGAAGAAACTTTGATGTTGGGAGCTGAGGGATTTAGGCAATAATTGGAGAGTTTTAAATTTTGTCTCCCCTCCTTCCATGGCTTGGGTTTGGGTCCTTTTATAGGCATGGCTGACCTTGGGTGAGCTTGGCCTAGCTTTAGATCATCTGGGGAGGTTGATATCTGTCTCATTAATGTTTTGGGGGAATATTTAAGCTATGTCATTGATAGATTGCCAATTTCCAAGCCTAGGCATCATAGGTTTAACCATGGTGAAGGCTTTGAGTTTGGATCTTGTCTTGCCTTCGTTGGATCCCTTGTGAGGTGTCTTTGGCTTGGTGAATCTTGCTGAATTCACCTCCTCTATATAATTTCCAAATTCATTTGTTTCGTTTGAAGGAATGGTGAGACATTAGCCACTTAGTCATTCCATGCATGTCTTAGCATTGATGGCCTTTAACCAAGGCATGGAATGTGTTGACTCTTGTCTCCCCTCCATTGAGTGGTCTAGGAGGTGAATGGTGACTCAAGAAGGCAGGCCCTTTTCCTTTCAATATGTCATTTAAATTTTTAATGAGGGGATGACACATAAACCTCTCATTAAAAAATTATAATTTAGTTATGATGGAACATAACTTGAGTTAAGCATGGTATCCTAGAGAGTTTAAATAGTGTTTTACTCCCATTCCATTATTGAGTTCATGGGGCACCTAAAGAGGTGAGCCACCTCATCTTGATGGAGGAGATGAGTAATACTTTAAATGTGGGAGAGATGACACCTTATTTCCCTTCATGATGAACTTTCTTAACCATGGTTAAAGTTGTGAATTATGGGTTATTTAATGTGTTAACCCATATCTAATGAGTCCCATGGGTCATGGGTAACCCATGGATGACTTTATATGAAGTCATGTGTAATGTCATAAAGTAGATTGGAATTTTTTAAAACCATGATGTCATCGGTTAAAATTCCATTTCATACCCCTTTCTTAATTTAATTTTTATTTTAATTAATTTTGTCATTAATTAAAATATTAGAAATTATTTTATTAATTAATTATTAATTGAAAATAATTCCAAATCAATTACTTGATTAATAATCACATAATTTTTATTTAGAATTGGATTTAGTCTTATTTCATAGCTTTTGATAATATTTTCATTATGATTAATTATTTAATTAATTAAAATGTTAAAAATTATATTATTGGCCAATTAATTAATCAAAATAATTCTGGAATAATTATTTGATTAATTTATATTATTTTTTGGTTCAAAATTGAGTATTTTGACCAAATTTGATGAATGTTGACTAAGGTTGATCAACATTGACCCAAGTTGACTTAAGTTTGTCTTGATTAATTAATTTTAGTCCAAGGATGTTCAATGTGACTTTCTCAACCTTATCATGGTTGATTTGGTCATAAGATTGGTGATTTTGTCATTTTGTGGTTGAAATTGGTCATGTTGACCAAATATAGGGTTTTAGTCAACCCAAAGGTTAATGTGGTGACTTTTGGGTTAACTTTTAGTAAATTTGATCAATATCAGTTTGATTATGTTAATTTCTATTGTTGAAGTCAATTTGGCGACCAAAGAGGTATGGGTTAGGCATTTTAATCTATTTTTGACCTATCTAGGTCAAGGGTTCACCAAAGTTATCTTACTGGTCTTTTAACGCCTTTAGGTGTTTAAATGGATCATATTAGATCATATTTGATCATTTTAGTGTAAAAAATTGATCAATTTGTCCAAAGTTGTTTTCTAAGTCAAAAGTTGGCTCATTGGGTCAAGGGTTGACCTGTTGGGCCAGTAAGGATGGTCATTAAGTCAGGATTGACCATTTTGACCAAAGTTGACTTTTTGGGTGAATGATTGACCTGTTGGGTCAGTAGGGTTAGTCATTGGGTCAGGATTGACCATTTGGACCAAAGTTCACTTTTTGAGTCAAGGGTTGACCTGTTGTGTCAATAGGGTTTATTGAGACCTTTTATAAAAATGAGGTCAACTAAGGGGCCCCCAATATATATGTAATACTGCATAAGTATACCACACATATTGGCATTGACCGAAATGGTCTGAATATCTATTGTTAAGAAATGTCTCATAATAATCAGGAAAGGAGTGGGTGTCATTTCATTGCTAAAGAATGTCAGATGTCTTTTATGTCAGTTTTGAGAAGAAACATCATGCGACTTATGTCGTTTCTCAAAGGAATATTCATTAGAATGTCATAATTTCCGTGTCAGGAAAAAGACTTATATCCAATAACTGGAGAGAGAAAATGGATGTCATATTCCATTTTTCGAAACGTCAAAAATCGATGTCTAGTTAGAGGTATGCCATAATTTTCATGTTAGGAAAATGACTTATATCCAATAACAGGAGAGAGAAAATGGATGTCATATTCCATTTCTCGAAATGTAAAATGAAGATGTTTAGTTAGAGGAATGTCATAACTTCCGTGTCAGGAAAAGGACTTATATTAAATAAGAAGAGAGAGAAAATGGATTTCATATTCCATTTCTCGAAATTTCAAATATCGATGTTTAGTTAGAGGAATGCCATAATTTTCGTGTCAGGAAAAGGACTTATATCTAATAATAGGAGAGAGAAAATGGATGTCATATTCCATTTCTTGAAATGTCAAATGTCGATGTTTAGTTATAGGAATGCCATAATTTTCATGTCAGGAAAAGGACTTATATCTAATAACAGGAGAGAGAAAATGGATGTCATATTCCATTTCTCGAAATGTCAAATGTCGATGTTTAGTTATAGAAATGCCATAATTTTTGTGCCAGGAAAAGGACTTATATCCAATAACTGTAGAAAGTGGCAGACTTACTAAGATATTTGCTGGGGATATCCGCTGGGGATTTGACCTGTATAGGCCAAACGATAATTCTCATATTAGATATCATAAGTTTTTCATCATGTCAATTTAGTTAATTTTGGCATTCTTGGACTTGATGATGCATTATAGTCAGTTAGGAAATATCTCACAAGATTTCATTCCACTTCCAATAATGTACATAGATGGAAAAACTTTTCAGTACATTATGTATTATACAATACACAAATACACATTGAAAACTATTTGTACAATACTATGTTGAAAGCTCTCAGATATTGTTTGACCTACCACAAATGTCTAACACTCTGTGATATTGTTTATTGCATATGTCTTAGGTCTTTAAACATTCATAGGGTCATGGCATCTCTAAGGGTTGTAGCACCTCCAGTTCTGGTATTGGTTGATATCCATCGGGGCGCTTTTTCAGGGCGCATTTTTCTCAAAGTTATTGATATGCGATGTCGACTCACACTCGGTATACAGTGTTTCAAAACATCATCTCCATTGCCTTGCAAGACTAAAACTGATCCTCATGGTAGTAGAATCTGATAAGATCCACAAAATTCTCCAGGACCCACAATTTGTATTTCTCTCCCAAACAGAATAGAACATCTATTCATGAGGGAGAGAGTGCAAAAAGGTCTTTCAAAATCACGACTGTCAATATGAGCTGGTATACAGTCACCTTCCCCATATATATTTATAATGAAACTATCTAAAACACAATTAGTAGGCATAATATTCCACGTTCAAAGTCGTCTGATAATCTGAATAATGACTGTCGGTAGTGGATTTACTTGTTCATGTTGTAATATCCCTGGGGGATTGCCGTCCTTATCCACAACATATTTATAGTAGCATCCATATTGAATAGTCACATGACCTTTCCCACAAATCCATCTATTAGGTTCAGAGTACGTCCTCCATTTCAGACGTCCAGCTAGCCCGCCCGCGATCACGCGCTTCTATTACATGATCAATAATGGCACCTTGTTCCACTTCATAAAAAAACTAGGGTAAACAACTGAATGCCTTTCAATATATTAGTGGTTTGACCATTAATATATTGAAATTGTTCAAATGATTGTCTTTCAATAGTTAGAATACATCTAACTTCTTTTTGAGAAGTAATCCATTTGTTATTTATTACTTCTGTTGTCGTTAGATCCAATGCTTGTTCGTAAGGAGCGGGAGTGAATATTGTTCTTTCAATTCTCTCCTCTTCTTCAATCATTTCTTCTCCTAAGACATAATATGTCTCTTTAGAAATTTTTTTAAGTTTCGAAAATTTGAACCCATTATCTTCTTCCATCGGTTTTAATTTTTGTCTTTCTTTTTCTACAAGTTTCTTGAGCCGTTTATTGTGATTTCTTCTCTAGGCTTTAGTCATTCCAGAAGCTAATTTCTTCACTCCGCTAGTAGATGCCATTCCATCTTCATAGGATGGAATTTCCATTATTGACTTCAATTTTCTGTTGTCAATAACATTTTCTGTTTCAATAGCATGTTGACGAAGCTTGAACTCTAATACAGATGGTTTTCCTTCTGATTCTTGTTGATTAGCAATGGAGAGTAAAGGTATGTCATAGAGTAATTCAATTTGAGAAATCTCAAAATCAAAGTGGATTTTAGATCCTTTTTCAATACATCATCGGTCCAAAGCCAGAAAAACACACTTTGGAATGTGAAAAGAAGTTTGTTGTTAGACATTTTT
The DNA here is from genome assembly GCA_022702705.1 of Papilionanthe hookeriana x Papilionanthe teres. Lineage (NCBI taxonomy): Eukaryota > Viridiplantae > Streptophyta > Magnoliopsida > Asparagales > Orchidaceae > Papilionanthe > Papilionanthe hookeriana x Papilionanthe teres. The sequence continues at coordinate 119,628,498 of CM040431.1, forward strand.
TTCTGAAAGCAACAAGATAATGCAACATTTTAGATTTTTTTTATGTTAAGGGACCATGCTTATAAAAATTTGTTTAATAAGTGAAACAGATATAAAAAAACATAAAAGTCAAGATTTCTATCACAGAGATAATTTGAAGAAAAAAAATTTATTGTCCCAGTTTATAAATGAGTCATCATTTTTATGTCGCATAATTTTTCTTTAGGAAATGTCCATTGATTGGAGATAAGGTTTTTTCTCCTTGACATTCTACAGGTTAGTAAGATCCTCCAAAATATGTCTTTTCAATTACATATAGGCCCTCCCATATTGGTTCAAATTTGTCACTTATCTTTCGATGAGTTAGTATATGTCTTTGAAGAACTAAAAATAATTCACCAACTCGAAAGGCTCTGGGGCGAACTAATTTGTCATTGGCCTGTATCATCTTTGCTTGATTTAGTTCAAGATTTTGCTGAGCTTGTAGAAGTTTCCCTTCTAAACTCTCAAGCTCTTCAAGTCGAAATCTGACATTTTATTCTTCAGTTATTTTATTTGCTATTGCAACTCTGAGAGAAGGGGTTTGGACTTCGAATGTTAAAATAGCCTCATAACCATATACCAAAGTAAATGGTGTTGACCGTGTTGGTGTTCGGTATGTAGTTCTATAGGCCCATGAACTTCTATTAATTGTTCATGCCATTGCCTTGGACTGTTGATTTATGTCTTTTTAAAAATTTTAACAAATGTTTTATTGAAGTCTTCAGCTAAACCATTGGCTTTAGGATAATAGATTGTGGAATACCTCTAGTCTATCCCATGTCTTTGGATAAAGTTACTCATTTCGTATTTTTAAAGGCCAATCCATTGTATGATATGACCCTTCGAGGAATTCCAAATCTTTAAACAATATGTGTCTTAAATAAATAAAGGATTTGTTCTGCCTTAACTTCTCTAAGCAGTATTGCTTCTGCCCATTTGGAGAAATAATCAGTGGCTGCTAGAATAATTCGATGTCCCTTAGATGATGGAGGATCTATGGGGCCCACTATGTCAGTGCCCAACATTCAAATGGCCAAGATGCAATAGTTGGGTGTAAGACATTTGGTGGCTGGTGTAAAACTACTCCGTGTATTTGACATTGATGACATTTCTTAGCAACCTCAAGACAATCAGTCATCATTTTCAGCCAATAATATCCCACCCTTTTTATTTTCATTTACATTTTAGATCCAGATTGGTGTGCACCACATAAAATTGAATGGACCTCCTTAACAATATCTTTAGCTTCAACTTGCTTTAAACACCTTAACCACATTGGGTTAAAAGATCGTTTATAAAGGACATCATTTATTAGAGCATATGATATTGCTCTTTGTTTAATTTGAGTGGCAATAGAAGTGTTTTCAAGTAACCTTCCGGTTTGTAGATATTGAATAATTGGTTGTTGCCAATCATCCCTTTCTTCGTTAATTATTGTCATTATCGTGTTTTAATTAATTTTGTGCAAATTTTCCATGTCAATTTGAGAAAGAACTTGTCATCCTTTTATAGAAATTGATATGTCCTCTTCTTCTAGACAAGCAAATTATTTTGCAAGTTTTGCCAAAGCATCTATTAAAGAATTATCTCGTCTCGGGATTAAGAAAAATGTCACATTTGGAATTTGCTGAAGCAGTCTCAGAGTGTAACGAGAATATTGTTCAAGTCGAGCTTTCAGAGTCTTATATTTACCAGCAATTTGATTGATAATCAACTGAGAATCTCCGTAGATGTCAATATTTTTAATTTCCATTAGTATCATCAATTCTAGACAGGTTATAAGTGCTTCATACTCGGCTTCATTATTTATGCATGGTTCAGTCAGATGATAGGAAAAAGGCATCATCATTTTGTCTGGAGTGGTAAAAATTAATCATACTCCAGCTTTTCCCAGAATAATTGTCTGTTTATCTTTATCTTTCAGTGCAGATGATACTTCATCAAAGTATATTTCCCATCGTTGCACATTGGAACCTTTTATTTCTGATATTTGCTCATCAGGTAAATCATCTTTGAGAGGAGATCCAGTTGGAATTGGGTGTGCTGCTAACAAATCTGCCAAGATTTTTCCTTTGACAGCACGTAATAGTTCAAATGTTATGTCAAATTGGAGTAATATCATTGCCCGCCTTGCTAATCTTCCAAAATTTGTCGGCCGTCTCATTAAATATTGTAGTGGATTAACTCTAGAAATAAGAGTTACTTTATGAGAAAGGATATAGTGCCTCAGAGTTTGGACTGCAAAAATCAAGGCTAAGCAATGCTTCTCGATTGTTGGATATCTTGTTTCCGTTGGAACCAGACAATGACTTAAACAATATAACGTATTTTATTTTCCCTCGTCGTTTACTTGTGCCAATAATGCTCCAAGGGAATTGTCCAACGCTGCGGTGTAAAGGATTAGAGGTCTTCCTACTACAGGGGCTGCTAAAACAAGAGATGTTGTTAGGTATTGTTTAATATTTTCAAAGGTATGTTGGCATTTTTCATCCCACACAAATTTGCTATCCTTTCTGGTTAGTGCAGTTAGAGGCAGACTCCTTCCTGAAAAATTGGAAATAAAACGTCGTATATATGCTAACTTTCCCTGAAATGATCTCGATTGAGATAGATTTTTAGGAGAAAGCATATTTATGATAGCTTCAATTTTGAGAGGATTAATTGCTATCCCACGATGTCAAACTACAAATCCTAAAAATTTTCCTCAAGTAACACTGAAAGCGCACTTTAAGGGATTCATTTTAAGATTGTATTGTCGTAGTCGTTCAAAGAAAATTCTCAAAAAGTATGCATGATCATCTTTTTGTTTGTTATTGATAACCAGATCGTCCACATAACATTCAACTTGATTGTGTACTAATTCATCAAAAATTCGTGTCATGGGTCTTTGATAGGTTGAACCACATTCATTAGTTTAAATGGCATAAAATTATAACAATATGTCCCTATGGGTGTTCGGAAGGTTGTATTTGCTTCATCTTCCGAAAACATTTTTATTTGATTATATCCTGATGATCCATCCATAAAGGAAAATTTTGCATGTTTGGATTCTATATCAACCGTTAATTCAGAGATTAGTAAAAAGAATCATCTTTTAGACATGCTTTCTAAAAATCCTTGAAGTCTCTACAGACTCATATGTGACCATTTTTCTTTTTAACTGACACCACATTAGCTAACCATGTTGGATAATTTTCATCTCGTATGAAATCAGTTTCTATCAATTTTTTAACTTCTGAAATGACTTGTTGCTCTATTTAAACATGCATCCTTCTCGAAGTTTGTTTACCAGGATTGGGATTTGATTTATCCTAAGTTTATGGACTGCAACTTCTGGAGATAAACCAGGTATTTCGTGATAAGTCCAAGCAAAGTAGTCTTTGTATTCTGTTAATAATTAAATTATGTCTTTGCTTCCATATCATTAAGGAATGAAATAATGAATGTTGGTTTCAGATTTTCATTAGTTCCTAAATTTATTTCTTTTAATTCATCAACTATTGATTTAATTTCCTCTTCCAATTCTGGAGGAGCATCTTCGATTAAAAGATTAGATATCAGTTCAGAATTATGTTATTCTATGACGACTAGGCAAAATTCTGTATCATCTAGTGATTATAGAGTACCGAATCCAACACCTTCTTTGGAGTTAGGATTTCATTTTTTATTATTCCACATTTGTTCAATATCATGTGGTTGTTTTAAAGACCATTTTTTGAGCATTAAACTATTTCGAAATTTTTGCGCCCAAGGAGAGTACAACATAAAAGGAATTTTCATTAATTTCGGATGATTTTCATCTTCTATTTTTACATCAGTTTCATTACTAGAAGAAGTAGAGCCAAGTCTAAACCTAATTGGCTTTTTGTCATCACTACATACTTCTTTGACTACTAAATTCTCAATCTTAGCAGTAGAGATTGGAGTTAGAGTCATAAAGTGTATATAATGATTAATTTTATCATACATAGACTCATATTGTTTCTCTTTGTCTTCCTCTTCTAGAGATATTTTGAATTGTGGTTTTTTTAAAACCACCTATATCGTTTCTTTGTTTGCATCTTCCTCAGAGTCCAGGTGAATTTTGAACTTCAATGGTTTCTTCATTGTAACAATTGGGTTTTCTTTCTCTTGTCCTCGTCTCCAGCCTCGACCTCGAGCATGAGTCTCATCAACATCTTTTATCTTTTTTTGAAAAAAAATGATCCTTTTCATTTAGTTTTTTCTCTTAGTGTTTTTATTTTATATTCACCATTGTCTCTTTTGAGAACATTGTTTTCTTTATAGGAGCATAATATGCTGCATCTTCATGTATATCGATTTCATGGATCGAAACCGGTTGCCAATCTCCTACAATACAACATTCTTATCCTTTTTGTAAATATTTTATACATTGATGTAGCGAACAAGGAACCATTTTGTGTTCATGAAGCCATGATCTGCCAAGTAAGGCATTAAAAGAGGTATCAGAGTCAATGATATGGAATTTTGCCGTTGTCGTCAAGACAGCTATCTTTTAGAGCAGTGTTATTGATCCAAGAGCTTGTTCTCCTTATTGATTAAATCCTTGTAACATCATTGTATCTCTTGATAGTTGAGATGCATTAATATCCAGATATGCAAGACTTCTTAAATTCATAATGTTAATCGAGGCACCTGGGTCGATAAGAACCCTTGAAAGTGTTGTTTCATTTATGTTTACTATGATATACAGTGGACGATTATGCTCAGTTGTTCCAAGCAACAACTAATTATTAGAGAAGGTAATTTTTGTTGATTCTTCTAATGGACAGACATCATTCTGAGTAGTACTAGCAAGTTGAGCAAGGCAAATGTCTGGATCTAAAAGCTTTTATCAATGACTCTGTCATTTTTTTGGAAAGCATAACAACGTCATAGATGCTCAATTTTGCTAGTAACTTCCTCAAATGAGCTAATACATTATAGTCCACTTTGTTATGAAGACGATCATTATCTTTTTTAGGGAGTTGTGGACATATTGAAGGAATGATCTTTTCTGATGTGACTATTTGTTTTCTCATTTCTTGTGGAGCCACTTTGGGAGGCAGAATCTTTCCACTTCTTAAATTGATTTGAATTATTTCTCCAAGTTTACTATCTGACTCTTTTGTTTCTGAGTCTAAAGATTCCAATTCTATGGAGATCGGGCCTCCTTGTAATTGAAGTGTGGTATTATCGCTTTCATCTCTGTCATTGTCAAAATCATTATCAATGTTACTGCTATTTTGGTTGTCTTTAGATTAATTAAGATCATATACAATTTGAGTATTGTCCATAGGATTAGAATTTGAATGATCATTTTAGGAGCATCACTCAAAATAGATAAAATGTAAGCAGAATTGCAAGTGTTATTATTCACAGTAGTGGTAAACAAAAAGTCATACAAAGTCAATGGCCTAAGGGATTTCCTCCCTTCGTGCGAGACAAGTATCATAGATGATGGAGATACATAAGAACTGAGAGATACAAAAGGAACTGCAGTCCCTATATATAGAAGACCTTTCATCCTTTTTGGTTCTTTATTTTTATTTTTGTTTTCTTTCCTACAAGGTTTTGTAACTTGATATTCAGTAAGGATCTCCTCAGAAGATTTACCCCGAACAGTGTTGTCTTCGTTCCTGTTGTTGGAATTAAGTTTATTAACTAAAATTATCTTGAGTAAACCATTGTCAGGTTCTTTCAAATATTCTTTCGGGATCACTATATTTCCTTCATTGAAGTTATGCTCTAACCAGTCTTTGAAGACAAAACATTCTTCGATCTTGTGTCCAAGCATTCTATGATAAGGATAATAATTGGGATTGTCCTTCAAGTCAGCTTCTACTGGCCTTTTAGCTTCAGGTAGCTTAAATTTTGGTATTTTAAGCAAGCTATGGAATATTTTGCTGACGACCTCTGTTTTAAATTGATATTCTTTAATCATTCGTTCGACCATTATTCTTTTATCTGTTGTTACTGGGATTGGTTATTGAAGTTGTAATTGAGGAGATGTTTGTGATGTTGATGGATTCTGTCATTGTTTCTTTTGTTTAGGTTGAACTTGCATCACTTGTTTACCTTTTTCGACAACATTCCCGGTTTCTTTTCAAATGTCTTGACAGTTTTTGTCTTTCCAGTCTTTTCCGTTACACTCATCTGCTTAGCTTCTTCTTGAAGATTGGTAGCTTTACTGAGCAATTTTTCAAAAGTTTTTTTGTAAATCCTTTGAGCATAAATGCTATAGTACCATGAATATTTTTAAGCTTGATTTCAACAGCGTGTTTGTTGACCTCATTTTTGATGAGGTCTTCTCTTCTTCTTTTTAGTATTTAGGATCTAGCCGTAGGCTTTTCCTTTGACTATCTTAGAGGATTAGAATTGGCACCCACCACTTAGAAATTTAAACCACTTCTTAACTCCCTGCAAACTCCACAAACTTGATTGTAGACCCCCTAATCACCTAGAGGGTTGAAATCAAATGTGGAAGTTTAAAGATGAGTTCCTATAGGACTCTTTGGCCTTAGGACTGCCCTGGGTGGCCTGGTCTGGTGAGGGGATGACTTACACTACACTTTCACACACCTTCTAAAAACACACCCATACCTAACTTGACCTCCTGACTCATGAAGGTGATTCACATGGATGGTCCATAACCCTTAAGCCCTTGGCTAAGAGGGTTAGGAACAACATAGTGAGTGCCTCAAATGAGTCCCTTCTTGGCTCATGTGGGCTTGATATGGCTTCATGGCTCAACCAAAATGATTTCATTCCACTTACATTCACCCAATCTTCAATTTTGCAGATTTTCAATTTTTGACCCCCGGGACCCTACACCCGCCTAGCCTACCCAAAGCCCTTGAAATTTACCCAAATTTTTCAAAATTTCCAAATCACCCAAAATTCCCCAAAGTTAACCTTGAACATTTCCTCACCAATCAAGTTGATCATCCATAGCCAAAAATACCAAAAATTCCAAAAATACCTCCCAATACCCTCCAAATACCCAAAATACCCCTCTTGACCCAAAAATCCAAAAATTCAGAAAATTTCCAGAAAATTCCAGAAAATCCCAAATATTCCCAATTTCATTTTATTCAACTACACCATGGGTCAATTTTTTCAATTTACCCCACTTTTGTCAAAAACCCCAATTTGACCCATTTTAACCCTAAGTGAACCCAATGTCAAACCAAACCAATTTAACTCCAATTAACCCCAAATCTTTTCTAAACCTTCCCTAACATCCCCAGAAGCAAAAAACTAACATGATTTGTTTAAAATTTAGATCCAAACCACACTCAAATTCAACCCAAAGCTAAAAGGCCCAATTTTGACCTAAACCTAAACCTAACCCAAATAAGCCCAAACCCCAAAATCAAAACCCAACCAAAGCCAAAACCTCTTTGAAACACTCCCATAAAAATTTCCCAACATTTATTTTACATCAATTTCAACTCTAGCCCAACATTGGCCCAAGTTAGCCCAATTTGACCTACATTGGCCCATTTACCAAAGAGGTCCAAATCCAACCCAAACCTAGCCCAAACCACTTCAAATTTATTCCAAATCATTCATGAAACATTCCTAAATTAAATTCAACACTTATTGGATCCAATCCTTTGCAAAATTCTCATCCTAAAATTTGTTTTGAAATCCAACAGCCCACTTCCCTAAACCATTTTAAAAGCCCGTCTTCACTAAATTTCAAAAGGCCCAAAGCCCACATGACAACCCTATATAATCATCCATTGGATGAAACCATCTCCTAAGTTCTAAACCCATGATAAAATAAATCCAAATCAAGCCATATGCCAAATCCCATCAAATCACCCCTAAATTAGCAAAATTTCTAAAATCCATTTTCATGAAATTGACCAAGCTTTTCCCCAAGCCAAAGACAAGCCATGAAGCCACTCTTAAGCCACTTGCAAGTCATGTGAGTTGCTCACATGTGACCTTACCACATTGGGCAAAAGGATGAGATCCTTTCCACATTCCCTTAAGGTGATTAACCACTCCTATGATTCCCCTTAACCATGCTTATGCCTAATTGTGCTTGGATGGTGACTTGACCCTGTCGGCACTATTTTTAGGTTGTGTTGTATTTTTAAAAGGGGTCGCCTAACAGAAGTTATCGGCGAATTTAAATTTTAAATTTGATTTAAATATATATATAATTTAGAAAGTAGTATTTGACTTTGAAAATAATTTTAAATTTGAGATTGAACCGATCTCACATCCCAAATAGTTTATATAAACGAGCACCGCACCATAAACCATGTATCTATCCCTAAGGATAGACACACTGCTTGACGGTGGGGCTCGATCAAATAAACTAGAAGTTTTGTGACATCCGTTTGGTCCGCGAACCAATTTTATAAGCCGACAAATTCCCTCGCTTAATATGAAAGTATTAAACAGGGTTTATATTACTCAGGTTCTTTAAATTCCCTATAAGGGCAAGCCCCTATAGTTAATTACATCTTAAGTGACGGGAATCACCTAAGAAAACTCTCGATAATAACCAATAATTCCGCTCTCAAGAATTTCAAAGTTTAAGGTTTTCAAAGATTGAATTTTGGAATTTCAATAGGGAATGGATCAAATTTTGGAACATTTTGTTTTGTGAATCCAAAGGAAGAGAGGTAGGAGAAATTACTGATTCGAAGTGAACTTCGGTAATTTCCCGACTATCCTATTGTTTGGCTTAAGTTTTGGAAAGTCCTAATACTTATTTAAATGTTTTGATCTTGCCAATTTTAATTAATTAGGGCTTATATTTGTATGATAAAATCAAACAAATAGCCTAGAAGATGTGAGGGTTTATTGTCGTATCGGACGACTACCTCGGAATCCTAAGACCGGTTAGGGCTTAATTTGCAATGCAAATGCCTAACGAAGAGTTGAGGATTTATGTTGCACTAGGCAAGCTACCTCGAAGTCCTATGGCTTGGTTATTTAATTCTAGAAAAGTTTTGCTGAAGTAGGTTCAAGTTTTGCTTGACGACGATGGCCGTGTCGCCCACCATGCCCCAAGTTCCTTGTTGTTGCGGAGGTTTAGTTTTAGAAATCATAAATCGGGAGATGAGAAAAGTGTTTTGGTTTAGAGAAAATCTTAATTTCCAAGTGTTTTTTTTTTACGTTTTAATTAAAACAAATCTTAAAGTTGATTATAACGACACCGGTTAAGATCCCACGGTTCCATCCTTCCGGCATCATTATTTTTATCGGATTCACTTAGTCCAGATGAATTTGCTAAACTCAATCTGAATGAGTTCCACACTTTCATTTAGACCGTGGGAAATCCCGTTAGCAACACGTAGGTTACATCATCCGAGGTATTCCCGATCATCCAACGGGACGTTTTAATTTAGTTGCAATTGTAGTTTTGTGTTCTGTTTGTGATTAAATTTTGAGTTGTTTTATATTTTGAAATGTTGTGGCGGTGAATTTTATCTTGCAATGACTTTTAACTTAATTTGGTTCCAGTTTTAGGGGCTATCCTAAAGGTGTGGGTTTTCATGCAACTGTTGTTTTATCATGCAAGAAAAATAAAGTACATTTGCAAGAAAGTAAATTGCAAGAAAGTAAATTGCAAGAAAGTAAATTGCAATAAAAATAAAAGCGTACCCGGAGGGTCTTCCCGTCATCCCAAGCTGCACTTAAAACACAATTAGAATATTTAAGCAAGTTCCTAGGTAAAACTAAGGGAAGGGTTATGGTTTTCTACCAAATTCCTAATCCTATAGCTAGTCATTCCCTAGGACGTCTAGGTTCTCTGTGTTTTGGTTTAAGGACGATTTTCTTCATCAAAGAATAATCAAATTCAATTGTTCTTATAAATGTCCTATCATATTGAGGAAGTGCTTAAGAAGGATCTTAAACATCTTTTCAATATTTCTAGGATTGTTTTAAGCCCAAATGAATTTAATTATATAAATGAATCGGTCGTCCGAGGTTTTCAAGTTTTGTTAACTTGCTCAGTGAACTAGGACATTTGAATATCCTATGAGTGAAGTGACACTTCATTTAATGTTTTATTTAGGAGTTATAATAACTAAAGCTTTCAAGGGTAAATTAGTATTCAAATGATTTGGTATAAGTTAAAGAGTTTAAATTTGGAATAGTGTTCAAGTTGCTTTAAATTTATTTTCTTTCGTTTTAGGTGATGTTATATTTAATTCAATTTAATTTAATTTTAATTGAGTTTTAATTTAATTTAATTTGATTGGGTTTGATTTAATTTGATTTGATGTTTAATTAATTTGATTTGATTTAATTTTAATTTGATTATTTAATTTAATTTAATTCAATTATTTAATTTAATTTATTTAATTTAATTTAATTTGATTTAATTCAATTTTATTTAATTAATTTAATTTATTTAATTTAATTTAATTGTTTAATTTAATTTAATTTAATTTAATTTAATTATTTGATTTAATTTAATTTAATTATTAAATTTAATTTAATTTAATTTAATTGTTAAATTTAATTTAATTTTAATTTAATTTATCTTTAATTTACTTTATTTTTAATTTTAATTAAAATTTTAAAAGAGTTTAATAATTTAATTAAGTCTTTTAATATTTTAAATTTGAGTTATCATTTTAATTAAAAATTGAGTATTAATGATATAATTAGTTTAGGGATTTTTTAAATTAAAGAATAAATCTCTTCCTAATAAATATCCCTTATTTTAATAATTCGATTTATTATTCCTCCAAATTTAATCTATTATTTAATTAAAGTTTAATCATTTTAAAATTATTTAATGGGTTTCTACCCTTTAATTATTTAAATTTCAATCATCCAAATCAGATTAAGATCAAATATTTTACTTGTTGATTTTTTATTAAACCTAAAGTTTTAATTAAGGGTTAAAAGTTTAATTACCATTTTACCCCTTAAGCTTAATAATTTCATAACTCACTAAATTGAACCCAAATGAACTTGAAATTTTTATGTGACTTCACTCATATGTCAATAAAGACATGAGAGGAGAAAATGTGATTTTTCTGTATTTAATTTATTTATATAATTATTTTTGGTGGAAAATAGAGATTTTCAAGGAAAATTTAATAACATGACCAAGGGAAAGTTTCTGTCCTTAAGAAAATTAGGGGACATTCCTAATGACCAGAGAAGCACTTGGACCAATTTTGGTGATTTTTTGAATTATATTATTTTTATTATAATTATTTTGAGTTTTGGAGTGTTAATTAATTTAAAAATAAAATAAATGTTGAAAAATAGATTTTATATTTTTCAAAAATCTCTCTGATATCAAGGAAACCAGAGAAGCAAATTTTGCAATTTTCTGATTTTTCTATGATTTATTGTAATTATTTTAGTGAAAATGCTAGAAAATACATTTTTTTTTTAATTTTAAAATTACCCTAGGGCTTTAAAATTTAATATCTCACTAAATAGACTTAGGAAAAATATGGGGTTTGTTCCTAAGTGATTAAAATTCAAAATGTGACATTTTGGTGAATTTTATTATTTTTGTGATTTTTATTATTTTTTAATTATTAAAATATTAAAATATTATTAAAAATCAACTTTTTTAGAAAATTGAAATTTTAATTTTCCTAGGTTCCCCTAATATCAGAGAGGCTCCAAAACTAATTTGGTGAATTTTTGAAAAGTATTTTAAAAGTTATGAATTTTTAAAGTTTAAAATGGCTAAGTGGCTTAATTAACCCAATTAGTGGGGCTAACCAAGTCCAATTGACCTCAAATTTTTATGATGGATTCCTCTGATCCTAAAGGTTAGTGGAGAATTGATTTCAAGTCAATTTGATGCATGATTAACTCTAATTAATTGAAGACCTATTTTGAGTGTTTAAGCCAATTAGAGTTGTTTTAAATGAATTAAGTCAAAACCTATTTTTCCTAGAGTTCTCTGGTCATAAGTAACGTCACCAAATTTTCCTAGAATTTATTTCACAACATGCTATTTACTGGAATTAAAATACTCAAAACAGTGACCTGAACTTGAAAAATCAAGAACTCTTCATAGGGATGGCCTCGACTTTGGAAAATTCAGGGAATGTTCCCAAATTCAGAGGCTTCAAAAGCCCTATGGTCTCATGCCATGGTGAATTGTATGCATGCATGGAGAATTAAAATAATGCAGAGAGTAAATAAATTATAAAAAATAAAATATTTGATGAAATTAAGTGATTTCTTTTCCACATTATTCTCCTCTCGTTCACTGAGCAAGAGGGTATTTTTATTTTATTTTTATGATTTTCCTACACGAGAGATATGAATTTTTGAAGTTTAGGGAATTAAATAAATAAGAAAATACCCTAATTTTCTATTTATCCACGCGGCGCCGCCGCATCCTCGGCAGCCTCCGAAAGGCCACGCGGCGCGCTCCCATTCGACGCCGCCACTTGAGTCGGCGGCCCGGGCCCCGCGGTTCTCGCACCGTTTCCTCGGTCCGACGCCATCCGAGCCGTTCGTCCGCGCGTGTATCGAATGGACGGCATCCGTTCATCGTCCCCAAGTGTCCTCACCCGATAGCCGTCCACACTAAATCCCTAATATCTCACTCGATACTCAATGGATTTTCATGTTCTTATACTCTATGGATTCGTCTTGAAGAGACGAACACATCTATACGGCTAACATGCATTGAAACTAAGGCATTTGAAATGGAGAATCTCCAGAAGCTCGGGATGGAGAGTTAGCTCATACCTTGGCTCAGAGAAGTGTGGCTTCAATGCGAGAGTTGTTGCACCTTCGATTGGGTCCCAGCAAGCTCCAGATGAAGTCTCCTGGTCTGGGGAATTGTCTGGATATGATTTCGACCAGGCCCGATCACAAAGCTTGGAGGCTGGAGCAACTGGGTGGCCTGGAGATGGGGCTTTTGCTGGTGGACACCTTCCCTTGGTCTGGTGAAGGTGTAGAGCCAATCAATTTGAGAATTGGCTCACTGTGGAGAAGTGTCCTGGTTTTGGGTGGAATTTCAACTCCGAAATCGAGCTTACGGAGGAGAAATGGCGGGGGGATTTCACCTGGGATCAAGTGTTCTAAGAGTGGAGAAGGGTCTGGAACAATTTTGGCAGAGTTTTGGCAAGGTTTTTGCTTAGCTCTTTTCATGGCCGAGAGGGGTGGAGTTTAAATAGGAGAGGGTGGAGGGCCTCCCAGGGGGAGTTGAGGCATGGGATCGAGCTGCTGCGGTGAGGAGAAGAACAACCATGGTGGCCATTGGGCATGGGGCAACTCGAGCAGGTGAGAATTCCAAGCTTGGGCTCACATGATGCTCTCGGGTGTGGTGTTTTCCGGCGATCCAGGCGGCTGGCCGGCAGCATGGGTCACCATCTTGACCGGGGAGGTCGGGGCTTGGCAATGGTGAAGTCAATTGGGCTTGGACATGTGTAAAGTGTTTGGATTAGAATGGAATGGGGAAGAGGCCATTTTGGCTCGAAATTGGTCAACCCATTGGTTTGGGTTGGGTTCACCTCCCCATGGCTGGTCTTGGGCCGAGAAGATCAGTTAGGCTAGCTGGTCAAGAGGTGGTGATGTCCTTATCCAAGAATATTTGGATTAAATCTTGGTTAAGGGGAGACATGCTTAAGGCTAATGACTTTTAGGAGATGGTTAAAGGACCTCCTCCTTTTGCCATTAATGGCATGGTCACATGCCAAACTTTCATGGCTTCATATGGCTTGTGAATGGCTCATCCTTGGCTCCATTTGGCTTGGGAAAAGGTTTGGTCAATTTCATGAAAATGGGTTTTAAGAATTTTGGATGTTTTGATGGAAATTTGTATGAAACTTGATTTGGAATAATTTGATGGTGAATTTAGGACTTAGGTAATGGATTTAATTAAGTGGATGACAAATGGAGATGTCATGTGGGCTTTAGGGTAGATTTGGGCTTTTGAATGTGGTGAAGTGGGCTTTTAGGAAAGTTTAAGGGAAATGGGCTTTTGATTTTAGGATGGGCATTTGGATAAAAATTTTGTGAAGAACTTTGTCAAATAAATGTCATAATTGGTTTAGGGATGTTCTATGAAGGGCTTGGAATCAGTTTGATGTGATTTGGAGTTGAATTGGTTTGAATTTGGGTTTATTTGGTAAGTGGGCCTATGTAGGTCCAAGTGGGCCAAATTGGGCTAATGTTGGGCTAGAGTTGAAATAAATGTTGAGAAATGTTTATGGGGGTGTTAAGGAAGGTTTAGAAAAGATTTGGGGTTAATTGGAGTTGAATTGGGTTAGTTTGGGCTAAGTTTGGGTCATGGGTCCAAATTTGGGCTTTAAGGCCCAAAGTGAAATTGGATCCAAATGTCAATCAAATTGGACTTGGAGTTGGTCTAGATTGGTATTGGGGATGTTGAATTGAAGTTTAGAATTGAATTGGACCAGAATTTGGGTCAATTGGATAGGTTTGGTTTAACATTGGGTCTACTTTGGGTTAAAATGGGTCAATTTGGGGGTTTTGACAAAGGTAGGGTAAATTGACAAAATTGACCCATGGTGTAGTTGGACAAAATGAAATTGGGAATATTTAGGATTTTCTGGAATTTTCTGGGAATTTTTTGAATTTTTTGATTTTTAGGCCAAGAAGGGTATTTTGGGTATTTGGAGGGTATTGGGGGGTATTTTTGGAATCTTTGGTATTTTTGGGTATGGATGATCAATTTGAGTGATGTGGAGATGTTTGGGATTGATTTTGGAAAATTTTGGGTAATTTGGAAATTTTGCAAAAATTTGGGTAATTTCAAGGGTTTTGGGTAGGTTTAGTAGGTGTAGGGTCTCGGGGGTCAAAAATTGAAAATTTGGGAAATTGAAGATTGGGTGAATTTAGGTGGAAAGAAATCATTTTGGTTGAGCCATGAAACCATTTCAAGCCCATATGAGCCATGAAATGACTCATTTGAGGCATTCACTATGTTGTTTCTAACCCTCTTAGCCAAGGGCTTAGGGGTTAAGGACCATCCATGTGAATCACCTACATGAGTCAGGAGGTTAAGTCGGGTATGGGTGTGGTTTTAGGAAGTGTGTGGAAATGTAGTGTGTAAGTGTAGTGTAAGTCAGCCCCTCACTGGACCGGGCCACCTGGGCAGAGTCCTAAGGCCAAAGAGTCCTATAGGAACTCATCCTTTAAACTTCCACATTTGATTTCAACCCTCTAGGTGATTAGGGGTCTATGGTCAAGTTTGTGGAGTTTGCAGGGAGTTTAGAAGTGGTTTGAATTTCTAAAAGGCGGGTCCCAATTCTAGTCCTCTAAGATAGTCAAAGGAAAAGCCTAAGGCTAGATCCTAAGCACTAAAAAGAAGAAGGGAAGACCTCATCAAAAATGAGGTCAACAGACCCTACTGATTATGTTGAACCAAATCACTTTCCCTTCACCCTAAACCAAGCATTGGGTGGTGCACTAGCCCAAAGGGATGGGTTGACCCATTTGGAACCAAAATGGCCTCTCTCCCATTCCATTTTAGTCCAAGCCTTTTACACATGGCATTTGCCAATTGCCTACACTAAACCCCAGCCCTGACCCACCTGAACAAGATGGTGACCAGTGCCTGGCCGGCCAGCCACCAGGCCGCCGGAAAACGCCATGGTCGAGACATGGGGAGAAGCAAAATTTTGGAATTCCACCTTGCTGAGTTGCCCCATGCCCAATGGCCACCATGGCTGTTATTCTCCTCACCAGAGAAGCTGATCCCAAGCCCTAACTCCCCCTGGGAGAGCCTTCAGCCAGCTCTATTTAAACACCCCCTCTCTCGGCCATGGGAGAGGTGCTGAACCAACCTTTAGGAAACTCTGCCAAAATTATTCCAGACCACTCTCTACACATAGAGCACTTGATTCCCACTTGATTCCAACCCCAATTCCCTCTAGCTGAGCTCAATTTTGAGTTCAAATTTCAGCACAAAACCGGGACACTTCTTCACAGTGGACCAATCCTCAAATTGATTGATCCTACACCTTCACTCGTACCAAGGGAAGAAGTCCACCGAAGAAAGCCCCTCTCCGGGCCACCCATCCGTTCCGTACTCCAAGCTTTGTAATCGGTTGTGGTCGAAATCCTACCTAGACAATTCACTGCACCGAGAGACTTCATCCGGAGCTTGCCGGGACGCAATCGAAGGTGACACAACCCTCAGATTGAAGCCACACTTCTCTGAGCTAAGGTATGAGCTAACTCTTGATCTCTAGCTTCTGGAGATTCTCCATTTCAAATGCCTTAATTTCAATGCATGATCACCGTATAGATGTATTCGTCTCTTCAAGACGCATCCATAGAGCACAAGAACACGAAAATCCGTTAGGTATTGAGTGAGATATTAAGGATTTAGTGTGGACGGTTCTCGGGCTAGGAGGCTTGGGGACGATGAACGGATGCCGTTCATTTAATACATGCGCAGACGGACAGCCAGGATCGCGCCGGATGAGGAGACGGAACGATACAGTAGGCTCCTGGAGCGCTTAGTCGGATGGCGGAGCCGAATCAGAACACGCCGCGTGGCCTTTCGGAGACACCGAGGTTGAGTCAGCATCGCGTTGATAAGTAGAAAAATAGGTTATTTCCCTATTTATTTAATTACCAGAACTTCAAA
The DNA here is from genome assembly GCA_022702705.1 of Papilionanthe hookeriana x Papilionanthe teres. Lineage (NCBI taxonomy): Eukaryota > Viridiplantae > Streptophyta > Magnoliopsida > Asparagales > Orchidaceae > Papilionanthe > Papilionanthe hookeriana x Papilionanthe teres. The sequence goes on from CM040431.1 coordinate 119,645,098, forward strand.
AATGCATAACTTTGTGTAGGAAAATCAGAAAAATAAAATAAAAATACCCTCTTGCTCAGTGAACAGAGGAGAATAATGTGGAAAATAAATCATTTAATTTCATCAAGTATTTTATGTTTAATTGTTTATTTACTCTCTGTATATTTTCATTTGTCCATGCATGTATACAATTCACCATGGCATGAGACCATAGGGCTTTTGAAGCCTCTGAATTTGGGAACATTCCCTGAATTTTCCAAAGTCAGAGGCCATCCCTATGAGAAGTTATTGATTTTTCAAATTCATGTTGCTGTTTTGAGTATTTTAATTCCAATAATTAGCATGTTGTGAAATAAATTCTAGGAAAATTTGGTGATGATTATTATGACCGTAGGAACCTAGGAAAAATAGGTTTTGAATTAATTCACTTGGAATAACCCTAATTGGCTTAAACACCCAAGATAGGTCCTTAATTAATTAGAGCTAATCATGCATCAAATTGACTTGAAATCAATTCTCCACTGACCTTTAGGATTAGAGGAACTCACCCTAAAAATTTGAAGTCAATTGGACTTGGTTAGCCCTACTAAATGGGTTGATTAAGCCATTTAGCCAATTTAAACTTTAAAAAATTCATAACTTTCAAAATACTTTTCAAAAATTTACTAAATTGGTTTTGGAGCCTCTCTAATATCAGGGGAATTTAAGAAAAATAAAATTGCAATTTTCTAAAAAAGTTGATTTTTTTGCATTATTTTAATATTTTTAATAATTAAAAAATAAGAAAAATCACAAAAATAATAAAATTCAACAAAATGCCGTATTTTGAATTTTAATCACTTAGGAACAAACCCCATATTTTTCTTAGGTCCCTATGATGAGATATTAAATTTTAAAGCCCTAGGGTAATTTTAAAATTAAAAAAAATGTATTTTTTTTTTGCATTTCCACTAAAATAATTCTAATAAATCAATGAAAAATCAGAAAATTGTAAAAATTGATTCTCTGATTTCCATGATATCAGAGAGATTTTTGAAAAATATAAAATTCATTTTTCAACCTTTATTTTATTTTTTAAGTTAATTAATACTCCAAAACTCAAAATAATTATAATAAAAAGAATATAATTTAAAAAATCACCAAAATTGGTCGAAGTGGTCCTCTGGTCATTAGGAATGTCCCATAATTTTCTCAAGGACAGAAACTTTCCCTTGGTCATATTATTGAATTTTTCTTGGAAATCCTTGTTTTCCACAAAAAATAATTACATAAATAAATTAAATACAGAAAAGTCATATTTTTCTCCTCTCATGCCTTTATTGACATATGAGTGAAGTCACATAAAAATTTCAAGTTCATTTAAGCTCAATTTAGTGAGTTATGAAATCATTAAGCTTGAAGGGCAAAATGGTAATTAAAATTTTAACCTTTAATTAAAACTTTAGGCTTAATAAAATTAAAGAGTAAACTATTTGATCCTAATCTGATTTGGATGATTGAAATTTGAATAATAAGGGTAGAAACCTATTAAACAATTTAAAAATAATTGAAATAAACCTTAATTAAATAATTGATTAAATTTGGAAGAATAATAAAATTGGAATTATTAAAATAGGGATATTATTAGGAAAAGATTTGTTCTTTAATTTAAGAATCCCTAAATTAATCATCTCAATAATATTTAATTCTTAATTAAAATGATAATTCAAATTTAAGATTTAAAATGCTAAAAGACTTAATCATTAAATTAAATTAAAGTTAAATTATTTAAATTAAATCCTTTTAAAATTTCAATTAAATTAATACTTTAATAATTAAAATTAAATCATCTTTAAAAAATTAAAAAAAATAATAATAAAATATTAAATTAATATTAAAAATGAAATTAAATTAAAATTTAAATTAAATTAAATTTAAATTTAAATTAAATTAAATTAAATTAAATTAAATTAAATTAAATTAAATTAAATTAAATTAAATTAAATTAAATTAAATTAAATTAAATTAAATTAAATTAAATCAAATTAAATTAAATTAAATCAAATTAAATTAAATTAAATTAAATCATATCAAATCAAATTAAATTGAATTAAATTAAATTAAATAATAGAATCAAGTTAAAATTAAAATCAAATTAAATTAAACTAAAATTAAAACTAAACCAAATTAAATTAAATTAAAGTTAAACTAAATTGAATTAAAAATAACATCACCTAAGACATAAATAAATTCAAAAATAAAACAACTTGAACACTATTCCAAATTTAAACCTACTAACTAAAATTAAATCATAAACCATTTGAACATCAATTTTCCCTCGAAAGCTTTTGTTTTCATAACTCCTAAACAGAACGTTAAATGAAATGTTACTTCCCTCGTAGGATATTCAAATGTCCTAGTTCACTGAGTAAGATAACAACAAAACTTGAATTCTCGGACGATTAATTCATTTGTATGATTAAATTCATTTGGACTTTAAAACAATTCTAGCAATATTGAAAAGATGTTTGAGATTCTTCTTAAACACTTCCTCAATATGATATGATGTTTATAAGAACAACTGAACTTAATTGTTCTTTGATGATGAAAATCGTCCTTAAACCAAAACACAAGAACATAGACGTCATAGGAAATGACTAGCTATAGGATTAGGAACTTGGTAGAAAACCATAACCCTTCCCTTAGTTTTACCTAGGAACTTGTTCTAAATGCTTAAATATTCTAAATTGTGTTTAAGTGCAGCTTGGGATGACGGGAAGACCCTCCAGGTTCGCTTTTATTTTGTTGCAATTTACTTTATTGCAATTTACTTAATCGCATCGCACTTATTTTTCTTGCATGATAAAGAACTGTTGCATGAAAACCCACACTTTTAGGATAGTCCCTAAAACTGAAACCAGAACTAAATTAAAAGTCATTACAAGATAAAATTCACCGCCACAACATTTCAAAATATAAAACAACTCAAAATTTAAACTACAAACAGAACACAAAACTGCAATTACAATTAGATTAAAACGTCTTGTTGGATAATCAGGAATACCTCGGATGATGTAACCTAAGTATTGCTAACGGGATTTCCCACGGTCTAAATGAAAGTGTGGAACTCATTTAGTTGAGTTTAGCAAATTCATCTGGACTAAGTGAATCCGATAAAAATAACGATGCCGGAAGGATGGAACCGTGGGATCTTAACCGGTGTTGTTATAATCAACTTTAAGATTTGTTTTAATTAAAACATAAAAAAAACACTCGGGAATTAAGAATTTCTCTAAACCAAAACACTTTTCTCATCTCCTGATTTATGACTTCTAAAACTAAACCTCTGCGACAATAAGGAGATCGGAGCATGGTGGGCAGCATGGCCATCGTCATCAGCAAAACCTGAGTCTACTTCAGCAAAACTTTCTTAGAATTAAATAACTAAGCCATAGGACTTCGAGGTAGTTTGCCTAGTGCAACATAAATCCTCAACCTTTTGTTAGGCATTTGCATTGCAAATTAAGCCCTAACCGGTCTTAGGATTCCGAGGTAGTCGTCCGATACAACATAAACCCTCACATTTTTGAGGCTATTTGTATGATCATGTCATACGAACATAAGCCCTAATTAATTAAAATTGGCAAGATCAAAACATTAAATAAACATTAGGACTTTCCTAAATCCAAGGCAAACAATAGGATAGTCGGGAAATTACCGAAGTTTGCTTCGAATCTGTAATTTCTCCTACTTTTCTTCCTTTGAATTCTCAAAACAAAATTATTCCAAATTTGATCTATTCCCTATTGAAATTCCAAAATTCAATCCTTTAAAAACTTAAACTTTGAAATTCTTGGGAGCAGAACTACTGATTATTATCGAGAGTTTTCTTAGGTGATTCCCGTCACTTAAGATGTAATTAACTATAGCGGCTTGCCCTTATAGGGAATTTTAAGAACCCAGGTAATATAAAGCCTACTTAATTCATTTATATTAAGCAGGGGAACTTGTTGGTTTATAAAATTGGTTCGTAGAACAAACGGATGTCACAAACCTTTCTAGTTTATTTAATCGAGCCCCATTACCAAGCAATGTGTCTACTCTTCGGGGTAGATACACGGTTTGTGGTGCGGTGTTCGTTTATATAAACTATTCGGGAAGTGAGATCAGTTTGATTTCATATCTTAAAATTTTCAAACTTAAAATTATTTTCAAAATCAAATACTACTTTTCAAATTATTTATTTAAATTAAATTAAAAATTCGCCGACAATTTCTGTAGGCGACCCCCCTTTTCAAAATAAAACACACAACCTAAAAATATACCTACAATTTCTGGCGACTCCGCTCGGGACAAATTCCTCTCTCCATTTTAATCAGACAATTCTGCTTTCAAAAATTGGTAGTGTATCCATGCTCCTAGTGGATCAAACTACCCTTCTTTACGTTGGAATACTATGTTCATTTCTACCTTGAACAAGTATAGCCAACATTCTCTCGGATTTAGGAGCCACTGTTTAGACACCCCTAAACAGAGAGGTTCCGAGATCCTTTTACCTCATTTCTGAGGTGGGGTGGACCCCCAATAGGTATTAGTTTAGGAGCGGTCTTGCGGGTCGAGAAGTTTCTATAAGACTTTCTCTTCCTTTTCCAGTCCCTCATCAATTCCTTTTACTCTTCCTACAACTCTCCTTCTTTTAATAATTCTCCTTTCTAACGAACAAATCTTTTCAAAAAAAAAATTGATTTTCTTTTAATACCACAAATACACTAAGATAAACAAAAATGTGTTCGGACTCTTTCTTTTTCGTCATAAGTTTTACGACAAGGAGACGCACGATTCGGAGACTAACACTTGGAATCTGCCCTGCAGAAATGGAAGCCCTAAAACTGATCTTCTCCTTTGTCAACGGACTCGACCTGGCCGTGTTCAAGGAGGAACTGCCTGACAATGGAATTATTCGATTCGGATAAGGATTCGGGGACACCGACATCAAAATCCCCGACGTCGCTCTCTTTTCACTCACAAGCAAAGTACCAGAAACTGAGAAACCGTTGATTGAGTATAACCTCAAGTCAACTCATGGATTCCCTCCTCTGCAAAAGATTCCAACTGAGAGGAATACTGTTGTTCGCAGAAGGACTGTTGTTGCTACCCCCACTGGTCTAGTTGTCTCTGTACCTACCCCGGCTTCTACCAAACTAAAGGGGAAGGAAATTCAAAACTATGATGAACCTATTACCGTGGAGGGTACAGATCTTCCTGTGAAACCTTCTGTTTTTGAAATCGGGTCCAGCTCGAGGATTCCATCATCGACACGGACCGAGAGAAGGAATGTAGTAGAAGGATTGCTAGAGAAGCCAGAGCTGCGGAAGTTGCTTTCCTAGAAGAAATCCCAGAACTGCCCGAGTATACACCGCTGCCTGAATACATACCACTTTTGGGAGGAAGCAGGTTCCATCCCCTCTCCACCGCAGAGGATGAAGAAAATGTTCGTAAAATTGCTGCCGCATTGCCTCAGCCCGTATATTACAACGATAGCCGAATGAAAAGGGCTAGAATTACGCCATTTGCTCGACTGCAAACCTTGATAGAGAAGTTAGCAAAGAATAAAAATTGCCCTGTGTCGTGAGATTTTAAGAAGGATAGTGGCGGGTGCCGCCCAAGTCCCGTCTCGTGCCGCGAGTAGAACCTCGCTAGCCGCTGCGGAAAAGCCAAATAAGAGAATGAAAGCTAGTCCACCTGTCGTTGTTTAAGGACTACAAATTAGGGAGGATACCACCTTCCAGCATTTGGCTGACAGACCATCCGGTCCCAGACCTTCTGCTGCTAGGAGGATGGTATGTCGTCCCACAACTGGGCAATTAAGATTAAAACAACAACATGAGAAGGAAAGTCTCGTCAGGAGACTTGAGTCCGAAGAAAGTGCTACCGCAGTAAAGGGGACTCATGAGAAGGAAACCCGACAGTTATCACATGACAACTGCAAGGATGTACAGAAAAGGCCACTAGAAGATGCTATGGAAAAACTAAGACCTGATATTCGGCGATTAGCAAGGGAAAGAGAAGAGAAATTCGGAGATGAAGTTGACTCGTCAGAGTTCATGGATGATGAATATGCAGAAATTAACAAGGTTGAAACACGAGCTTTGTCAGCTTCACAAGGCGCCCCTACAGCCGCAGAAAGAGAGGAGCCGGAAGTAATGAGGAGGCAGCTTCAGGAGAAAGATGATACAATCGCCCAAATGGCAAAAAGGATGGAAGAGATAGCTGTAGCCCTAGCTACTCTCCAGAGTCAGGTTCAACCCCAAAGAGAAACACCCCCAGAAGTCATCCACATTGTAGACGGAGGAAAGGAGATTACGTCTGTCAATGGGGATGATCGATTAAAGAAGGATGCAACACAAAGCATGATTCCGGAAAAGGATATCAAGAGCATGGTGGAACAGACGAGTGCGAGAATCCTTGGCACAATCAAAGAGCGGGACATCCATTCGGACGGGTAGACCTTAACCTGAAGAATTCGACGCTGTCCAATATCCGAAAGGCTTTGTACCACCTCTGTTCAAGACCTTTGATGGAACTGGAAACCCTCGACAGCACGTTGCACATTTTCGTGCCAGTTGTTGCAATGCCGGCGACAGTGATGATTTACTCTTCCGACAATTTGTTAGCAGCCTGTCAGGGATCGCCTTTGATTGGTATGCAGAATTATCGAACGGTTCGTTGAAGACATTTTCAGAATTAGAGAACCTCTTCATCAAGCGATTTGCTGGAGCTCAGCACCGCATCACTATAGGTGATTTAGTTGTAGAGAAGCAGAAGCCGAACGAAACTTTGGTGGATTACATACTTCGATGGAGAAATCTAAGTATGAAGTGTGAGCCACAGCTACAAGAGCGAGCATGCGATCGGCATTTTACTTAAGAGCATTCATGGCCCGATAAGCACTTCTCCTCAAGGGATTTACTATTAAGACTTTCGAGAAGTTGTTAAGCAATGCCAGAAGCTTGCAAGAGGAGGCGAAGCAATTAAGTTTCACCGACAAAACAGACAAACAGAAGCCCGTGAAAACTTTTGAAAAGAAGTCCGGGATCGTCACAGCTGTCGATAAAGGCAAGCAGCCGATACAAATATCGCCAGAACGGTCACAACAAACTCAACAGAATTACCAACGAACTCCGACCCAACTGATCGATCATCCCAACAGTATGAACAGCCGCCTCGTCCACAACGTATGCTAAAGGAGCTTCTGAGCAGGGATTATCTGTTCAAGAATGAAGCAGTGCCAAAAATGTTCCGTAGTCTGATGAAGACTCCAGATTTCCAACTACCAGAACCTAAGAGACTGTAAGAAGTCGACAAGAAAGGAGATCCCAACTTTTGCCCTTACCACCGGATGCTTGGACACAAGATAGAAGATTGTATTACCTTCAAAAGTTGGCTCAACGACAATCTTCGGAAAGGGAATATAACGATCCCGAAGGAGTACATGAAGGAACCCCAGAAAGGAGGTTCCGTCAATGTTATCTCGACGGATCTCATTGTTCCGATAGATCCCTATGCGACTAATGATGGATGGACTACCTCTTGGACAAAGTCTTTGAAGAAGATTTTGGATCACATCTAAACCGCTTCAATGCGAGCCTCAATTCAGAGTTTGAAACCTGTCAAGTTGGCACTATCACTTGCTATAGAAGAACCACCTCAACAGGAGACGATTGAAGAGAAGAAGAAAATCGACGAAGAAGAGAAGACCGAGGCTCTTAAGGCTAGACTAAGGGCTGCTTATCCTAGGATAGTTGCTTCCGATTCGGGGGAGAAATCTCTCGAACCTCCGACTCGTATGATTATCTCGCTCACTCCGGTGGGATCTTATAATGATAAGGGTTATGGCGTTGGCTACGTTTTGACTGTTTCTAACGATTACGTAACTAGCGACAATCCGGACATCGATTCCGATACAAATGACAATTCTCAAATCATACACAATCTCGACGATCACAATGACAAAGAAGACATCCACCAAGGAGGCTACGAGAGTTCAACAAGCAATGAATCTATTTGCTAGTTTCAAGGAGCTCCAGTCACAATAGAGTTAGAGCCTTCAGACTCTGAAGCTAATCCAAAAGAACCTGTCATTCCGTTTCAAGAGGAGACACCAGCAAACTCAATACTAGATTCAGAAGAAATTACAGAAGTTAACTTAAGAAGTGGAAGAGTTCTACCTCCGAGAATGGGTCCAAAGGACAAAGCAAAGCGGTGGTTGTTCGAGAAGAACCAACCCCGACGGAAGAAATTCCCATTCGGGAAGAAATCGAGACACATGGAAATAAAGTGGACTACAACGTGCTAGCCGCATCTTAGGAAACTACCGCCAAGCCGAGCATCTACGACGCTCTCATCTTATCAAAGGAGATGAGAGAAGCTCTGATCAAGGCCTTACTTGATCCAAAAATTTTCTTAGCTCAAATGACTGGAGATTCCTTAGATGAGGTTTGTTCATTAAAGGAACAACGAGGTGTCACCTTCACGGACAATGACCTACTACTTGGGACAGCAGACCACAATCGACCGTTGTACATTTCAGTTACAATTGGGAAGTTCACACTCTCCAGAGTATTGGTGGATCTAGGAGCATCAATCAATATAATGAATCTTTGAATGCTAGCATACTTGGAAATTGATGCTCGCGAGCTCGAAGCGGACAAAATGTTATTAAGAGGATTCAACCAGAAAGGAGAAAGAGCCCTCGGATCGATAACACTGCTAATGAAAACTGGTGACTCGGCAAAGACAACCGCAAAATTTCACATAATTGATTCGAAACGTCATTCAACGCTCTATCGGGCCGACCATGGATACATGAGAACCGGATGGTACCATCATCTCTACATCGGTGCATCAAATACTACGATGGAGGGGAACAAGTGCATCAAAGGTGACTTACAACCATTCTCCGTACATGAAATTGGAATCCATGAAGATGCAGACTTATTACGCACCCCCGAAGAAAACAATCTTCTCCAGAGATACCATAACGAATGAAGCAAAGGAAGTTCGGGACAACGAAGAACCTAAAGTTCTAGTCCAACAGTCACTCACCACTCCCTTACGGCGAGATGGTGAAGGTTTCTCCATAACTCGCATCCGAGGTCGAGGCCGGGGACGAGGTCGTGGTAGAGACGTTAAGACAGTTGGACAGAGGAAACTAGCCATCAATGTTGATTGGAAAGACAGTTCTGAAGAAGAAAAAGAGATCGAACAAGAAGCAGTGACAATAAGTCGGAAGAAGCCGCAATTCAGGATCCCTCTCGAAGATGGAAAGAACGAAGAATATAAATCGATGTACGAGAAGATTAACCACTATGTACATACTATGACCCTGACCCCGATTCATTCTAATAAGATCGAGGGTATGGTGGTCAAAGAGGTACATAGCGGCGGTGCAAAGCCCATCAAATTCTACCGTGGTGCTCCTTCCTCCAAAACCGAAAATAATGTACAATTTGAAGATGTCACTTCATCAGAATTAATGGAATTACCTTTTGAGTGGTACACTCCCTGTGTTCAAAATTTAATTCAGCGTGGTTTCTTACCTCGACAATGGATAAAAGGTCAATCAAAACATTTTGAAAAATTATGGAATAACTCCGATCGTCCACCCAATTCAAAGCATGGTCTCAGATTCGGCACAGTAGGGTCAGTTGACGATACTGAATTTTGCCTGGTTGTCACTTGCGAGTCTAATGAAAACTGCATGGAAACTACAGAAGAATTTGAAGATTTACAAATTGGAGACGCTCCACCGAATTCGAAGAAGAGATCAAATCTACGATAGATGAGTTAACGGAAGTTAACTTAGGTACTAGCGAAGAGCCTAGACCTACCTTTGATAGCTCCTTACTCAATAAAGAAGACTCCGAAGAAATAATCAAGTTATTAATGGAATTTAAAGACTTGCTTTGCTTGGAGCAACGATGAGATGCCGAGTTTAGCTCCGAGGTCGCGATCCATAAGCTAGGAGTGGATCCCTGCTTCCGTTCCAGTCGGACAAGGTTCCGAGAAGAATGCGTCTAGAAATCGAACAACAAGTCATAGCTGAAGTTAAAAAGCTAATAGACGCCAAATTTGTCCGTGAAGAACAATACCCGACTTGGCTAGCCAATGTGGTACCGATCGGGAAGAAGAATGGTCAGATCAGAATTTGTGTGGATTTCATAGATTTAAACAAGGCATGTCCGAAAGATGAATTCCCTCTACCGATCCCAGAATTAATGATCGACATTGCTTCAATACATGAAATATTCTCATTCATGGATGGATCTTCAGGATACAACCAGATAAAAATGGCTCCAGTAGATGAAAAACTTACAGCATTTAGAATGCCGATCGGAGTATATTGCTACACAGTGATGCCATTAAGACTGAAGAATGCAGGAGCAACATACTAGAGAGCGACGACAAGAATTTTTGATGATCTCATCCACAATCAAGTCGAATGCTACGTGGACAATGCGGTCATCAAAAGCAAAGTAAAGGAAAATCACCTGTATGATTTGAGAATTGTTTTCGAACGATTAAGACAATTTAACCTTAAGATGAATCCCTTAAAATGTGCCTTCGGCGTCACCTCCGGGAAATTCTTAGGATTCGTTGTGGAATTGAAATCGACCCAGAAAAGATTAAAGCTATCTTAGAAATGCCGCCTCCCAAAACCTTAAAACAACTACGATCTTTTCAAGGGAAGTTGGCATATCTTCGACGCTTTATCTCAAACTTGTCGGGTAGGTGTCAGCCTTTCTCGGCACTAGTTAAAAAGGACGCCAAATTTATTTGGGAAGAGAAATGCCAGAGGGCCTTCGAGGACATTAAGCAATATTTAATGACACCTCCTGTCTTAGCAGCCCCAGTCTCGGGTAGACCGGCGATACTTTATACCACGGCTTTAGACGACTCTCTCGGAGCCCTGTTAGCCTGTGTCAATGATGAGGGTAAAGAAAATGCTCTTTACTACCTAAGCCGTCATTTACTTCCGACGGAAATAAAGTATCCCACAATTGAAAAGCACTGTTTGGCCCTGATCTTCGCCGCTCAAAAGCTCAGGCACTACATGCTTTCTCATAAGGTCAACCTGATCTCGAAATTTAATCCATTGCAATACTTGATCACCCGTCCAACGCTTTCTGGCAGACTTGCCAGGTGATCAATGATATTATCGCAATTCGATATAACTTTCGTGCCTCTTCGTGCCGTAAAGGGACAAGTTCTAGCAGACTTCCTCGCAGCACACCCTTTGCCGGCAGAATCTCCTTTTAATGACGACTTGCCAGATGAACAAATAATGAGTTTAGAAGACCCCGATGATCGACGTTGGGAATTATATTTCGACGGAGCATCTTCAGCACACAAAGACGAAGAATCGCAAGTGATAGTGCCCTATAAGGCAGGGATCGGATTAATCTTTATAACACGGAGCGGGGGATGTTAAGATACTCCTACCACTCGACGAGCCGTGTACAAACAATGAAGAAGAATACGAAGCCCTCATAACGAGGTCGGAATTAACTATTCGAATGGGGATAACGAGACATCAACATCTACGGGGATTCGCAGTTAATCATTCGAACGGATCGCCGGACGATACGAATTTTAAAGCCAAGACTCGAGCAATACTTTCAGTATGCCATACAGTTGTTGGAACAGATTCCGAATGTGACGATCTACAAAATTCCCAGAAAAGAAAACGCTTTAGCAGATGCGCTAGCCCGTCTCACAAAAAAATTTGCCTGCTTGCAAGATGAATCAGTGGAAGTGTCAGTTCACGGACGTCAGGTCCTATCACAGCTCGACATAGATGCAATACACAAATCAGAAAAAGAAGAAGAATCAGTTGCAACAGTGACAGAAAACACGAAAGATTGGCGACAGCCATTAATAGACTACCTGCAAACATGAAAACTACCAGATGATAGGTCACTAGCCCATCAGATCAAGAAAAGAACTCTGTCCTACGCATTAATAAACAACACGTTATACAGAAGGTCTTTCGATCAAATGTGGCTAAGGTACCTAAGCGGGTCCAAGGCCCGTAAAATTGTTAAAGAGGTGCATTCAGGACTCTGTGGCGCTCACCAATCGGGTCCGAAGATGAAAATTATAATTAAAAGACTAGGGTACTACTGGCCCTCGATGATGACCGACTGCATGAAAATCGCCAAGGGCTGTCACCAATGTCAAGTGCACTGAGTGGTTCTACACCAACCTCCGAATGTGCTACATCCGACAATTGCGTCATGGCCATTTGAATGTTGGGGCACAGATATAGTGGGTCCAATAGAACCGCCATCTTCAAAAGGACATCGCCTCATTCTTGCGGCTACAGATTACTTTTCCAAGTGGGCAGAGGCAGTTCCACTTAGAGAAGTGAAAGCACACCACGTGCTACAGTTTTTCAAGAACCAAGTCATCTACCGTTTCGGAGTGCCGCGCGGGATCATCTCGGATAATGGGTCGGCATTCGAAGCACACAAATCAACAATTTTGTCGGGATACACGGAATCGACTGGCGATATTCAACAATTTACTACCAAAGAGCAAACAGCCTGGCTGAGGCTTTTAATAAAACTCTCGTTCAAATTTTAAAGAATGCTTTGGATGATGATAAGAGAAATTGGCACGAGAAGCTATTAGAAGCCTTATGGGCCTACCAGACAACCTTCAGAACTCCTACTCAAGCTACACCTTACTCTCTGGTGTATGGGTCAGAGGCAGTGTTACCTTTAGAGGTCCAGCTTCCTTCACTCAGGATTGCAGTTGCAAACAAAATCACGACAGAAGAGAATGCCAAATTACGACTAGAGGAATTAGAAAGCCTGTAAGGGAAAAGACTTGCAGCACAGCAGAATTTAGAACTATACCAAGCTAAGATGGTTCAAGCCCATGACAGATTGGTCCGCCCAAGAACCTTCAAATTTTGTGACTTAGTTCTCATTCTCAAAAGACCTATTCTTGCACACCGCAAGATAGGAGGAAAATTTGAACCCACTTGAGAAGGGCCATTTGTGGTTGAAGCAGTATACTCAAGAGGCTCCTACCAGCTAGTGAATTGCCGAGGAGAACGACATATGCTTCCGATCAATGGACGATACTTGAAGAAGTATTACGCTACTTGATGTTTCGAAAGAATGAAATTTTCATCCCTAGAAGCACGGGTGAAGTAATTACTTATGACTGGGTCCGAACCCAAAAATAATAAAAAATGTGCTAAAAAAAATAAAAAAATAATAAAATCATGATAATAAAGTTTTCCTTGTTTTATCTTCCAAATCAAAATCTCTTTCATGATCTTATCACACTTCATTCCTGTTAAATTTAAAAATACAATAAGTAATAAAAAAAACTATCTTTAATAAACATTTTCTTAATGTTCTTGTTCTTAGTACAGCCCCTGATCCTTTTCCTTGTCTTTTCGCAGGGAAATGTCGAACGGGCGGTTGGTCCTGAACTTTAGAAATGGCGTAAGCCTTGCACTCTACAAAAATAGGGTGAAAGATGGAGCGATAATAGAGATTGACTCAGACTTCGCACCGGCGGAGCTCGCAATACGAGGAAAGTGATCGGGTCCCGGTTGACCGAGAGGAACTACCCGGTCCGGACGATAATGAAAGTGGGTGGCCCAAGCCACCAATCCAGCAGCAAGAAAAGGAAAACAAACACTGAAGAAAACAAGAGAATCAAGTTTGTAGTCGCTACGGCAGAAAGCAGGCTTGTCAGCGCCGCGCCCACAGAAACTCAGGAAGTACGAAGAGCTACTCTCACAGCAACTCAGCGAAGAAATAAAAATCGCCATATCTGCAAGATGTTAACTAAACTAGCAGCGGACCGGCGTGACGAGGAAGTTCGTCTAGCCGCGTGCATATACTTCAAGGATACCGGTTCGCCAGGAGCCTGAAGAAAGGAAGCCAGCTCCCAGGATGACAGAAGAAACCAGGGAAATCTCGAGGAGATTAGAAGAAGGAAGGCTACCACACCACCAGATAAAGCCACCAGTAATGCATAACCTTGTTGCAGAAGCAACCACGGAGTATGTCCCGACGGACACCATCCCCGAGGAGCCGAGGTATGCAGGAGAACGTGAAGGGATTGAGCCATATATCCCACAATATGTCACCAGGCCTCGCCATTTGCAGATTATTCCAGAATACGAGCTAGAAAGAATGCAGAATGTCGAGAAGAAAACTTTTGAATACTTCGAGAGAATCAGAGGCAAGAGGATCAATATATTAGAAGGCCTCGAGCTACATACAGACATGTTCTCAGAATACGAACAACAACAAATCTTGGACTGCATCTGGGATTTCAAAAGAATGGGCCGAGCGGGCCGCCTAAGAGAAAACACTTACTCGGAACCCCGGAGATGGATGCCAGGGAAAGGAAGAATTACAATACAATGTGGATGCTGCTACAACTTCGCGAGAAGACGAGAAGGGAAACCCACCGGGGATACTCCGTCATGGCCAGTGGATCCAATACCATTAGTCATCAAAAGGATGGTAAAAAGAATGATAAGCATGGAGGGTACTCGCCGACGGATTGCATACCCAACGAGTTGCATCATTAACATTTACAAGAAGGGTGATCGCATACCCCCGCACATAGATCATCACGACTTTATCGACCTTTACGCACAGTTTCTTTTCCGAACGAATGTAATATCATGTTAGGATCCGACCTCCGGATAGCGAGCCCGGAGTGAGTTCCGAGGGCTAGTAAAGATACCATTACCGGTAGGTTCCGTCATGATACCGAAGGGCAACGGAGCGAGACGTCGCTAAACATTGCATACCGGGAGTACCAATGAAGCGGATCTCGGTTACTTTCGAAGGATGGATGACGAGAAAGCACCTTACCACTTCCGACCGTACCCGGAGCTAGAGAGCCTCCGGCCTTACGAGCTGTGAGTTACATGGAAAATATCACACCTCCAACGTACATCCATACGACATCCTTGCTAAGGATGGCTTGAAGGTGATGTTATTGACCATGTGCCTCACTATTCAGACATGGATTTTTGACAGATACCTTTTTGGATGGATCGGCAAAGATCATACATAGTCCGTTTTGCGTCTATATGGATTGTATGAGATGTATTCCAGATTGCGTTGTATGATGAATCTTCAACATGATTGGAATGAAAGTGACCATGTCACATTTTTGGCCTTCACGTCTTTTGTGCAAGTTGACTGAGAAACGCCATTAAAGTTAAATGAACTTCGAACAAAGAACAGAAAAGAAACAAAAAAAAGAATAAAAGAAAACTTTCCTTAAAAATCTAAATAAAAAATGATGAACTCCAAATTCACGATAAAATAAAATTTGAATCGTTAAAGGACAAATAAAATGAGCACAAATTTTAAATCAAATTTTAAATTCAACCTTCCAGATCTCAAATCAAATCTCAATCAAATTCAAATTCGATCTTCCAGATCTCAAATCAAATCTCAATCAAATTCAAACTCAACCTTCCAAATCTGAAATCCAATCCGTTCTACTCTCTCCCTTGTCTGTGATGGAAGCGGTTGATTCCATTGACACAGAGCCATGAGGTTTTTGATTCGAATCTGATGGCGAGGAATTATATCCAATCCAAACCAGCAACTCTCAATCAACTCTTTTGAATGGGATATGTAGCATCTACATATTCCCTCCTAATTTGTTTCTTTCCATAAAAATCTTTTACAACTTTCACGAAATTCTTGAAACACCAAAATTCCACACTGCAAATCTTTGCAAAATCAATTACCCATCAAATTCAAATTCTTGGGGTTGAGGATTTTACATCTAAGACTGCATTGCTTTAGGATTCTTTCCCTATCGCAATGAAATACATCAAAATCAAATTCTTGGGGTTGAGGATTTTACATCAGAGACTGCATTGCTTTAGGATTCTTTCCCTATCGCAATGAAATACATCAAAATCAAACTCTTGAGGTTAAGGATTTTACATCCAATACCACATTGCTCTGAGGTCTCTCCTCATTGTAATATTCAATCTAATCAATTCAATTTTCTTTGGAAGTTGAAGATGTCGCATCTAAAACCACAAAATTCCAATTTTCATTTCAAGTTCAAATCCCTTCAAATTAATCTTAACAAGACTTCAATTTAAATTGAAACTCAAACTAAAATCTAAGCTAACACATCAAAACTTAAACTGAAACAAAATAAAATCTAAATCAAAATTCCCCCAGGACATGTGATTCGGGATTCACCTCCTTTTCCTTTCCCCAGCAAGAGTTCAGGAATCTCTAGTCTCAGAGATATACTTGACACTCCCCAGCGGAAACTCCTCTACTCTGTCCCAAGTTTGTCACTTGGACTTTTGTGTTGGCTTTGTTGATCACTTCGGACAACACCAATACGTGCGGTGTGCTCTGTCAGCTTACCACACCTATTGGGGGTCTATTTGTTGACCTCATTTTTGATGAGGTCTTCTCTTCTTCTTTTTAGTACTTAGGATCTAGCCGTAGGCTTTTCCTTTGACTATCTTATAGGATTAGAATTGGGACCCACCATTTAGAAATTCAAACCACTTCTTAACTCCCTGCAAACTCCACAAACTTGATTGTAGACCCCTAATCACCTAGAGGGTTGAAATCAAATGTGGAAGTTTAAAGGATGAGTTCCTATAGGACTCTTTGGCCTTAGAACTGCCCTGGGTGGCCTGGTCTGGTGAGGGGCTGACTTACACTACACTTATACACTACACTTTCACACACCTTCTAAAAACACACCCATACCTAACTTGACCTCCTGACTCATGAAGGTGATTCACATGGATGGTCCTTAACCTCTAAGTCATTGGCTAAGAGGGTTAGGAACAACATAGTGAGTGCCTCAAATGAGTCCCTTCATGGCTCATGTGGGCTTGATATGGCTTCATGGCTCAACAAAAATGATTTCATTCCACTTACATTCACCCAATCTTCAATTTTACAAATTTTCAATTTTTGGCCCCCGGGACCCTACACCTAGCCTACCCAAAGCCATTGAAATTTACCCAAATTTTTCAAAATTTTCAAATCACCCAAAATTCCCCAAAGTTAACCTTGAACATTTCCTCACCAATCAAGTTGATCATCCATAGCCAAAAATACTAAAACTTCCAAAAATACCTCCCAATACCCTCCAAATACCCAAAATACCCCTCTTGACCCAAAAATCCAAAAATTCGGAAAATTCCCAGAAAATTCCAGAAAATCCCAAATATTCCCAATATCATTTTGTTCAACTACACCATGGGTCAATTTTGTCAATTTACCCCACTTTTGTCAAAACCCCCAATTTGACCCATTTTAACCCTAAGTGAACCCAATGTCAAACCAAACCAATTTAACTCCAATTAACCCCAAATATTTTCTAAACCTTCCCTAACATCCCCACAAGAAAAAAAACTAACATGATTTGCCCAAAATTTAGACCCAAACCCCACTCAAATTCAACCCAAAGCTAAAAGGCCCAATTTTGACCTAAACCTAAACCTAACCCAAATAAGCCCAAACCCCAAAATCAAAACCCAACCAAAGCCAAAACCTCTTTGAAACACTCCCATAAACATTTTCCAACATTTATTTTACATCAATTTCAACCCTAGCCCAACATTGGCCCAAGTTAGCCCAATTTGACCTACATTGGCCCATTTACCAAAGAGGTCCAAATCCAACCCAAACCTAGCCCAAACCACTTCAAATTTATTCCAAATCATTCATGAAAAATTCCTAAATTAAATTCAAAACTTATTGGATCCAATCCTTTGCAAAATTTGCATCCTAAAATTTGTTTTGAAATCCAAAAGCCCACTTCCCTAAACCATTTTAAAAGCCCATCTTCACTAAATTTCAAAAGGCCCAAAGCCCACATGACAACCCTATATCATCATCCATTGGATGAAACCATCTCCTAAGTTCTAAACCCATGATAAAATAAATCCAAATCAAGCCATATGCCAAATCCCATCAAATCAACCCTAAATTACCAAAATTTCTAAAATCCATTTTCATGAAATTGACCAAGCTTTTCCCCAAGCCAAAGACAAGCCATGAAGCCACTCTTAAGCCACATGCAAGCCATGTGAGTTGCTCACATGTGACCTTACCACATTGGCCAAAAGGAGGAGATCCTTTCCACATTCCCTTAAGGTGATTAACCACTCCTATGATTCCCCTTAACCATGCTTATGCCTAATTGTGCTTGGATGGTGACTTGACCCTACTGATTATGTTGAACCAAATCACTTTCCCTTCAGCCTAAACCAAGCATTGGGTGGTGCACCTAGCCCAAAGGGATGGGTTGACCCATTTGGAACCAAAATGGCCTCTCCCCCATTCCATTTTAGTCCAAGCCTTTTACACATGGAATTTGCGAATTGCCTACACTAAACCCCAGCCCTGACCCACCTGAACAAGATGGTGACTAGTGCGTGGCCGGCCAGCCACCAGGCCGCTGGAAAACGCCATGGCCGAGACATGGGGAGAAGCAAAATTTTGGAATTCCACCTTGCTGAGTTGCCCCATGCCCAATGGCCACCATGGTTGTTCTTCTCCTCACCAGAGCAGCTGATCCCAAGCCCTAACTCCCCGTGGGAGAGCCTCCAGCCAGCTCTATTTAAACACCCCCTCTCTCGGCCATGGGAGAGGTGCTGAACCAACCTTAAGGAAACTCTGCCAAAATTATTCTAGACCACTCTCTACACATAGAGCACTTGATTCCCACTGGATTCTAGCCCCAATTCCCTCTAGCTGAGCTCAATTTTGAGTTCAAATTTCAGCACAAAACCAGGACACTTCTTCACTGTGGACCAATCCCCAAATTGATTGATCCTACACCTTCACCAGACCAAGGAAAGAAGTCCACCAAGCAAAAGCCCCCTCTCCAGGCCACCCATCTGTTCCAGACTCCAAGCTTCATAATCGGCTGTGGTCAAAATCATACCTAGACAATTCACCAGACCAGGAGACTTCATCTGGAGCTTGCTGGGACGCAATCGAAGGTGACACAACCCTCAGATTGAAGCCACACTGCTCTGAGCTAAGGTATGAGCTAACTTTTTATCCCGAGCTTCTGGAGATTCTCCAATTCAAATGCCTTAATTTCAATGCATGATCACCATATAGATGTATTCGTCTCTTCAAGACGAATCCATAGAGCACAAGAACAAGAAAATCTGTTAGGTATTGAGTGAGATATTAAGGATTTAGTGTGGACGGTTCTCGGGCTAGGAGGCTTGGGGACGATGACCGGATGCCGTTCATTTAATACACGAGTGGACGGACGGCTAGGATCGCGCCGGATGAGGAGACGGAACGATACAGCGGGCTCCTGGAGCGCTGAGTCGGATGGCGGCGCCGAATCAGTACACGCCGCGTGGCATTTCGGAGACGCCGAGGTTGAGTCAGCGCCACGTGGATAAGTAGAAAAATAGGTTATTTCCCTATTTATTTAATTACCAGAACATCAAAAATGCATAACTCTGTGTAGGAAAATTAGAAAAATAAAATAAAAATACCCTCTAGCTCAGTGAACAGAGGAGAATAATGTTGAAAAGAAATCATTTAATTTCATCAAGTATTTTATTTTTAATTGTTTATTTACTCTCTGTACATTTTCAATTCTCCATGCATGTATACAATTCACCATGGCATGAGACCATAGGGCTTTTGAAGCCTCTGAATTTGGGAACATTTCCTGAATTTTCCAAAGTCAGAGGCCATCCCTATGAGAAGTTATTGATTTTTCAAATTCATGTTGCTGTTTTGAGTATTTTAATTCCAATAATTATCATGTTGTGAAATAAATTCTAGGAAAATTTGGTGATGATTATTATGACCAGAGGAACCTAGGAAAAATAGGTTTTGAATTAATTCACTTGGAATAACCCTAATTGGCATAAACACTTAAAAGAGGTCATTAATTAATTAGAGCTAATCATACATCAAATTGACTTGAAATCAATTCTCCACTGACCTTTAGGATCAGAGGAACCCACCCTAAAAATTTGAAGTCAATTGGACTTGGTTTGCCCTACTAAATGGGTTGATTAAGCCATTTAGCCAATTTAAACTTTAAAAAATTCATAACTTTCAAAATACTTTTCAAAAATTCACTAAATTGGTTTTGGAGCCTCTCTGATATTAGGGGAATTTAAGAAAAATAAAATTGCAATTTTCTAAAAAAGTTGATTTTTTGCATTATTTTAATATTTTTAATAATTAAAAAATAATAAAAAAAACCAAAATAATAAAATTTACCAAAATGATGTATTTTGAATTTTAATCACTTAGGAACAAACCCCATATTTTTCTTAGGTCCCTATGATGAGATATTAAATTTTAAAGCCCTAGGGTAATTTTAAAATTAAAAAAAATATATTTTTTTAGCATTTCCACTAAAATAATTCTAGTAAATAAAAAAAATCAGAAAATTGTAAAAATTGATTCTCTCGATTTCCTTGATATCAGAGAGATTTTTGAAAAATATAAAATTCTTTTTTCAACCTTTATTTTATTTATTAAGTTAATTAATACTCCAAAACTCAAAATAATTATAATAAAAAGAATATAATTTAAAAAATCACCAAAATTGGTCGAAGTGGTCCTCTGGTCATTAGGAATGTCCCATAATTTTCTTAAGGACAGAAACTTTCCCTTGGTCATATTATTGAATTTTTCTTGGAAATCCTTGTTTTCCACCAAAAATAATTACATAAATAAATTAAATATAGAAAAATCACATTTTCTCTTCTCATGCCTTTATTGACATATGAGTGAAGTCACATAAAAATTTCAAGTTCATTTAAGCTCAATTTAGTGAGTTATGAAATCATTAAAAAATTAAAACTTTAGGCTTAATAAAATTAAAGAGTAAACTATTTGATCCTAATCTGATTTGGATGATTGAAATTTGAATAATAAGGGTAGAAACCTATTAAAAAATTTAAAAATAATCGAAATAAACCTTAATTAAGTAATTGATTAAATTTGGAAGATTAATAAAATTGGAATTATTAAAATAGGGATATTATTAGGAAGAGATTTGTTCTTTAATTTAAGAATCCCTAAATTAATCATCTCAATAATATTTAATTTCTAATTAAAATGATAATTCAAATTTAAGATTTAAAATGCTAAAAGACTTAATCATTAAATTAAATTAAAGTTAAATTATTTAAATTAAATCCTTTTAAAATTTCAATTAAATTAATACTGTAATAATTAAAATTAAATCATCTTTAAAAAACAAAAAAATAATAATAAAATATTAAATTAAAATTAAAAATAAAATTAAATTTAAATTTAAATTAAATTAAATTTAAATTAAATTAAATTAAAATTTAAATTAAATTAAATTAAATTAAATTAAATTAAATTAAATTAAATTAAATTAAATTAAATCAAATTAAATTAAATTAAATTAAATCATATCAAATCAAATTAAATTGAATTAAATTAAATTAAACAATAGAATCAAGTTAAAATTAAAATCAAATTAAATTAAATTAAAATTAAAACTAAACCAAATTAAATAAAATTAAAGTTAACCTAAATTGAATTAAAAATAACATCACCTAAGACATAAATAAATTCAAAAATAAAACAACTTGAACACTATTCCAAATTTAAACCTACTAACTAAAATTAAATCATAAACCATTTGAACATCAATTTGCCCTCGAAAGCTTTTGTTGTCATAACTCCTAAATAGAACGTTAAATGAAATGTTACTTCCCTCATAGGATATTCAAATGTCCTAGTTCACTGAGTAAGATAACAACAAAACTTGAATTCTCGGACGATTAATTCATTTGTATGATTAAATTCAATTGGACTTTAAAACAATTCTAGCAATATTAAAAAGATGTTTGAGATTCTTCTTAAACACTTCCTCAATATGATAGGATGTTTTTAAGAACAACTTAACTTAATTGTTCTTTGATGAAGAAAATCGTCCTTAAACCAAAACACAAGAACTTAGACGTCATAGGAAATGACTAGCTATAGGATTAGGAACTTGGTAGAAAACCATAACCCTTCCCTTAGTTTTACCTAGGAACTTGTTCTAAATGCTTAAATATTCTAAATTGTGTTTAAGTGCAGCTTGGGATGACGGGAAGACCCTCCAGTACGCTTTTATTTTGTTGCAATTTACTTTATTGCAATTTACTTAATCGCATCGCACTTATTTTTCTTGCATGATAAACAACTGTTGCATGAAAACCCACACTTTTAGGATAGTCCCTAAAACTGAAACCAAAACTAAATTAAAAGTCATTACAAGATAAAATTCACCGCCACAACATTTCAAAATATAAAAGAACTCAAAATTTAAATCACAAACAGAGCACAAAACTGCAATTACAATTAAATTAAAACGTCTTGTTGGATGATCGGGAATACTTTGGATGATGTAACCTACGTGTTGCTAACAGGATTTCCCACGGTCTAAATGAAAGTGTGGAACTCATTTAGTTGAGTTTAGCAAATTCATCTGGACTAAGTGAATCCGATAAAAATAAAGATGCTGGAAGGATGGAACCGTGGGATATTAACCGGTGTTGTTATAATCAACTTTAAGATTTGTTTTAATTAAAACATAAAAAAACACTTGGGAATTAAGAATTTCTCTAAACCAAAACACTTTTCTCATCTCCTGATTTATGACTTCTAAAACTAAACCTCTGCAACAACATGGAGCTCGGAGCATGGTGGGCAGCACGGCCATCGTCATCAGCAAAACCTGAGTCTACTTCATCAAAACTTTCTTAGAATTAAATAACTAAGCCATAGGACTTCGAGGTAGTTTGCCTAGTGCAACATAAATCCTCAACCTTTTGTTAGGCATTTGCATTGCAAATTAAGCCCTAACCAGTCTTAGGATTCCGAGGTAGTCGTCCGATACAACATAAACCCTCACATTTTCGAGGCTATTTGTATGATCATGTCATATGAACATAAGCCCTAATTAATTAAAATTGGCAAGATCAAAACATTAAATAAACTTTAGGACTTTCCTAAATCCAAGCCAAACAATAATATAGTCAGGAAATTACCGAAGTTTGCTTCGAATCTGTAATTTCTCCTACTTTTCTTCCTTTGAATTCTCAAAACAAAAATGTTCCAAATTTGATCCATTCCCTATTGAAATTCCAAAATTCAATCCTTTGAAAACTTAAACTTTGAAATTCTTGAGAGCATAACTACTGATTATTATCGAGAGTTTTCTTAGGTGATTCCCGTCACTTAAGATGTATTTAACTATAGGGGCTTGCCCTTATAGGGAATTTTAAGAACCCAGGTAATATAAACCCAACTAAATTCATTTATATTAAGCAGGGGAACTTGTCGGTTTATAAAATTGGTTCGCAGACCAAACAGATGTCACAAACCTTTCTAGTTTATTTAATCAAGCTCCATTACCAAGCAATGTGTCTATTCTTCGGGGTAGATACACGGTTTGTGGTGCGGTGCTCGTTTATATAAACTATTCGGGATGTGAGATCAGTTTGATTTCATATCTTAAAATTTTCAAACATAAAATTATTTTCAAAATCAAATACTACTTTTCAAATTATTTATTTAAATTAAATTAAAAATTCGCCGACAATTTCTGTAGGTGACCCCCCTTTTCAAAATAAAACACACAACCTAAAAATATGCCGACAATGTTCTTCTTAAAGTTGTAGTTCACATTTCATGCTGAGATTTCTCCACCACAAAATGTAATCTACTAAGCTTTCTCCTGATTTATGCTTTTCTACTACTAGATCTCCAACTGTAGTATGATGTTGAGCTCCAGCAAATCGTTGAATGAAGTGAATTTAAAGCTCTACAAAAGTTTTAACAGACCCATTAGGAAGTTCCGCATACCAGTCAAAGGCAACTCCCGTGAAACTGTTAACAAACTAACGAAATAAAAGAGCGTCGCTTCCCCCCGCATTGCAGCAGCTTACTCTACAATGTGCTAAATGTTGTCAGGGATTACCAGTTCCATCAAAAATTTTAAAGATAGGAGGAACAAAACCTTTAGGGTATTGGACAGATTCAAATCCCTCTAGATATGGTCTACCCTTTAGAATTAATGATCCAGCCTTTACCTGAGCCATTGTTTCTTTTATCTTTAGTTCTATAAGTTGTGTGACATCTTATTTTGGAATTCCACTATAAGGGGAATCCTTTTTCTTCTGAGTGCTTTCTTTAACATCTATTGTCTCTCCTCTGTCTTCTAAAATGTTGATAGCCTCTGACCTAAGAATTTCAATGGCCGGTGATGGATTTGTTGGTGGATTTTGTAAGACTGCTACCAACTCTTCCTTTTTTTGCTCAAGATGACTAACTTGTTCTTCTCGTTGTCGTATAATTTCTCGTAATTCTTTTGTTGCAAATTCTTCATTTAATTCTCGTGCTAATGAAGTAGACCGTGTTTCTACCATATTAATGTTGGCAACATTTCCATTTGAACTGTCAGAAGAATCTTTCTTTCCTCGCACCGAGAATTGTTTGATGTCATTCTTTAATTTTTTTTGTCTTTCTTTGAATAATTTTGCAGGATGTTCTTTATAAGTTCCTTCTTGTGAACTATTTGTAGGAGTGCTCATAGTATCTGAGTTTCTTTCAGAAGATCTTCGTTTCCATACATTATTTCTTAGTATGGGACGAGACTCTCTAGGTGATGTATCATCATATTGTGAAAATGAACAATCTTCATTTTGTAACATATGGACCAAATATGTTATTTTAGTAGATGTATCTTCCGCTTCCAACATCAGTTTGTCATATCTGGCCTTGTCTTTTGTTACTGTCACATCTATTACTCTTGTCCCTAGTAGGAACATTACTAGCAATCAAGTAGATTGATCATCTGTTGGGGTTTGATAACCTATTTCTTCATAAACAGAGTTTTCTATTGCTAGAATTCTCCTATTCATTGTTTAAGAGCTTGCACATCCCATTTTGTCCAATAATCGGGAAATTAAACATTTATCTTTTCATGCTAATCTCTTAAATACTCAATGTATAGTGTGAATTGATGGAGAACTCTTAGGTTAAAAGAAATTATCAATATATTCGAAAGGAATTGGAATATACCAATCTTCTTTTGAAAAGGAAGGGTTTCCAAAAACACTTTGCTCAAATTTGGGTGTTTCAAAATTATCATTCTCGTTCCACCTTTTCTTCCTTTGAAGCGAACAAGACCTGTTTTTATGAATATTTTTGGAACATGATCCAACTTCGTATGAGGATGGTGGTGGAATATCATCCTCTAAGTAGATTTGTTTTCTTTTCCTGTCAATTTGTCTTTTCATATCTTTAAGAGTATAGGGTTCTTCAGGTGTATATTCAGGTAGGTCTTCTGTAATATTTAAAAAGTCTTCATAATGTTGCAGATCAAATACTTCAAAGGAGTGTATATCAGTTTGGTATGGATTATCTAATTTGAATTCAGTTTTACCAAAGAATCCATAATTATTATGATAAAGGGAAAATCTTCCTCCATTGGTGTATTGATGTCTTCATAATAAGAAAAGATTGAATTCATCGAATCCATTGCAGCTTTTATAGTTAATTACATCTTAGGAAATTTATAATTTTCTAAGAAAACTTCTGATTAATGTTGATCACTTGTTTTCTGGAAATTTTTGTTTTTAGGGAAAGATGTACCCACTATCAATCGTAAATGTCATTTTGTCATGTCAGTTTATCTTATTGTAGTGTCATTTTTTTATCATTTTTTTCGTTGTTTATCCTTTTTTTGTTTTATTGTTTGTCATTTTTGTTGTTATTGTTTGTTTGTTTGGTGGCTATCCTAAAAGTTTTGGTTTTGTTTTGGTTTTGTCATTTTAAAGTTGTGTTTTGTTTTGTCAATGTCATTGTTTTGATGTCATTAATGTTTGTATCCTTTCCAGAATGTCGTCCTGCAAAACAAAGTTAGCACACTCTATAACATGCAAAGGAAATTTAAATGAAACTTGTCTTCATCCTGCAAAGAAAACATTGTCAGAAATAATGTCATAAAAATATTTATTTGGTAAGGATGTCCATTATTTCAGAATTTTTGGATGTCCAAGTTTGATTTGAAATGTTGATTTAGTATGTCTTGAATGTTGATTTGGGTCAGATTTATGTCAGTTTCTGTCGATTTTGGATTTTTATGTCAATTTATATTTAATTTTTGTTGAGTTAAGTTCGATGTGGGTCAAACTTAAGTTTGAATTGAAATCAAATTGAGTTTAAGCCTTAATTTTGAGTTCAAGTCTGTTTTGAATTTAAGTTAGAAAGTTAGATTCAATGTAGTTTGAATCTAATTAACTTGAGTTCATGTCTGTTTGAACTTAAGTTAGAAATTTAAAGTTAGATTCAATGCAGAGTGAATCTAATTAACTTGAGTTCATGTCTATTTGAACTTAAGTTAGAAATTTAAAGTTAGATTTAATGTAGATTGAATATAATTAACTTGAGTTAATGTCTGTTTGAACTTAGGTTAGAAATTTAAGGTTAGATTCAATGCAGATTGAATCTAATTAAATTGAGTTTATGTCTGTTTGAACTTAAGTTAGATATTTAAAGTTAGATTCAATGCAGATTGTATCTAATTAACTTGAGTTCATGTCTGTTTGAACTTAAGTTAGATATATTTTAGTTGATTTTGGTTAAAATAAACTTAATTAAGTTTTAAGCCTTGTTTAAATAGTACTTAAAGGTTAATCAAGTCTAAAGTGATTAGACTTAATTAGAATTATAGACCATTAAAATCCTTTTTAAGTAAGGCTTAAGGTTTAATTAAGTCCAATTTGATTTAACTGGGATTTGAGAGTATTTAGGTTTCATTTGAGTAAGGTTTAAATATTAATCAAGTCTAATAGGTTAAACATAATTTAATTAAACCTTAGTTAATTAAGTTTAATGTGGTAGACTTAATTATAGTTTAAGTTTGATTAAACCTTAGTTAGTTAAGGTTTAATAATTTAACTAAGTCTAATGTATTAGACTTAATTATAGTTTAAGTTTGATTAAACTTTAGTTAGTTAAGGTTTAATAATTTAATTAAGTCTAATGTGGTAGACTTAATTATAGTTTAAGTTTGATTAAACCTTAGTTAGTTAAGGTTTAATAGTTTAATTAAGTCTAATGTGGTAGACGTAATTATAGTTTAAGTTGATTAAAGTTTGAGTTAAGTTAAGTTGAACCTATACTTAAGGTTGACTTAAGTTCAATATAGATTGAACTTAAGTTTGATTTAGGTTTGATTTAAGTTAGGTTAGAGTTAGGTTAAACCTAGACTTAAAGTTAACTTAAGTTCAATGTGGATTGAACTCAAGTTTAATTTAGGTTTGATTTAAGTTAGGTTTAACTTAGGTTAAACCTAGACTTAAAGTTAACTTAAGTTGAATGTGGGTTGAACTCAAGTTAAGTTAGGTTCAAGTTAGGTTGAACCTAGACTTAAAGTTAACTTAAGTTTAATGTGGGTTGAACTCAAGTTTGATTTGAGTTTGATTTGAGTTAGGCTCAAGTTAGGTTCAACCTAGACTTAAAGTTAACTTAATTTTAATGAGGGTTGAACTCAAATTTAATTTATGTTTGAGTTGAGTGAGGTTCAAGTTAGGTTGAACCTAGACTTAAAGTTAACTTAAGTTCAATGTGGGTTGAACTCAAGTTTGATTTGAGTTAGGTTAAAGTTAGGTTGAACCTAGACTTAAAGTTAACTTAAGTTCAATGTGGGTTGAACTTAAGTTTAATTTAAGTTTGAGTTATTTTAAGATTGATTGCTTTTAATTAGGATTGGTTTATAATTAATTGAACCTAATTTGGATAAGGTTTAATTGATTAATTAAACTTAATATGGGTTAAGTCTAACTGGCTTAGGAGTAATTAATCCTAGTTTAACTAAGGTTTAATAGATTAATTAGACATAATATGGGTTAAGTCTAATTGGTTTAAGAGTTAATTAAAACTAATTTGGATAAGGTTTAATTAATTAATGAGACTTAATTAGGGTTAAGTCTAATTGGTTTAAGATTAATTAAACCTAATTTGGGTAAGGTTTAATTGATTAATTCGACTTAATTAGGGTTAGTTCTAATTTGCTTAAAGTTTGATTAACTCTAATTAAGTTAAGACTTAATAGTTTAAGTAGGTTTAAAGGGTTAAATCTAATTAAAATTTAATTTTGTATTAAACCTGATTTAGTTAATGTTTAAGAAGTTTAATTAAGCCTAATGATGTTTTAAGCTTAATTAAAGTTTAGTTTTGTATTAAACCTAATTTAATTAAGGTTTAATATTTAATTAAGCCTGTTGATGTCTTAAGCTTAATTAATGTCTAATTTTGTATAAACCTAATTTAATTAAGGTTTTATGAGTTGATTAAGTTTAATATTTCCTTAAACCTAATTAATGTTTGATTTTGGATTAAACCTAAAGTAACTGAGGTTTAATGAGTTAATTATGTTTAATAAGTCTTTACCTAATTAAAGTTTAATTTTGTATTAAACATAATGTAATTAAGGTTTAATGAGTTAATTAAGTTTAATATGTCTTTAAACCTAATTAAAGTTTAATTTTTTATTAAACCTAATAAATTAAGGTTTAATGAGTTAATTAAGTTTAATATGTCTTTAAACCTAATTAAAGTTTTATTTTGTGTCAAACCTAATGTAATTAAGTTTTAATGATTTAATTAAGTTTAATATGTCTTTAAACCTAATTAAAGTTTTATTTTGTGTTAAACATAGTGTAATTAAGGTTTAATGATTTAATTAAGTTTAATATGACTTTAAACCTAATTAATGTTTTATTTGAGTTTATTTAGGTTTTGACTCATCATTGACTTAGTCCATTGTGAAATGGGATAAGTAAGTGAAGGTCGAGAGCTCCATGTGAGCCAAAATTTCAAATTCTTCCTTACTGAGTTGTCCCAACTCAATTGGACTCCATGGCTATTCTTTCCTTGCATAGAGCAGCTGATCCCAAGCCTTAACTCCCCCTGGGAAGCCATCCAACCATGTCTATTTAAACCCCACCCCCTCTCGGCCAAATGAGGTGCTGAACTAAAACCTAACAAAACTCTGCCAAAATCATTCCAGACCCTTTTCCAAACAGAGAGCACTTGATCCCCACTGAAATCCAGCCCTAAAACCCCCTCTGTGAGCTCAATTTCTGAGTTCAATTTTGAGCCCAAAACTATGACACTTCTCCACATTGAACCAAACTCCAAATTGAGCAGCCCAACACCTTCACCAGACCAAGAGAAGAAGTTCCCCATCAAAAGCCCCCTCACTAGGGCAGTCATTCTCCCTATCGAAGAAGCTTTGAAATTGGCCCTGGACACTTTCATACCTCGACAATTCCTCAGAGCCAGAGACTTCATCTGGAGCTTCCTTAGGTTTAGTTGAAGGTGCCACAACTCTCTGATTGAAGCTTCACTTCTCAGAGCAAAGGTATGGATCTCTTCTTCCTCCTGAGCTTCAGTGAGTTCTCCATTTTTTAGCTCAAGTTCATAGCATGTTAGCTGTATGGATGTGTGTGTCTTGCTGAGACGAATCCATCAAGTATAAGAACATGAAATTTGGTGGAGAAATGAGAGAGATCTTAGGGTTTTAGTGTGGATGGCTCTCGGGATACACCAGACGGAGACGATGACTAGCGCACCGTCGGATCGCTCGTGTATCAGATGGATGGTCCAGATCGAGCTGGACTAGGAGATGGGACGAGACCGCCGGCTGCGTGGCATCCCAGTCAAATGGCGGAGTCAAATGGGAGCGTGTCGCGTGGGCTTTCGATCCTCCATAGGATAACGGGGCGCTGACTGGTTTAAGTAGATAAATAGGGTATTTTTTTATTTATTTAATTACCGAGAACTTCAAAAATTCATATCTTTCTGTAAAAAAATCACAAAAATAAAATAAAAATATTCACTTGCTCAATGAACAGAGGAGAACAACGCAGAAAAAGAATTAAGTTATTTTGATGAGTATTTTATTTTTAATTAATTATTTGCTAAGTTCATTATTTTAATTCTCCATGCATGCATAGAATTCACCATGGCATGAGACCATAGGGCTTTTGTAGCCTCTTTTGTTGGGAACATTTCCTCAATTTTCCAAGGCCAGAGGTCATCTCTGTGGCAAGATATTGATTTTTCAAATTTATGTGTCTGTTTTTATGTTTTAATTCCAGTAATTAGCATGTTGCTTAAAAAATTCTAGGAAAATTTGGGGAGGTATCTTATGAACAGAGGACCTTAGGAAAATTTTGGTTTTGTTTAATTCCTTAAAAATAACCCAATTGGTCTAAACAGCCAGAACTGAATATTAATTAATTAGGATTAACCACACACCAAAATCACTTGAAAACAATTCTCCACTGTCATTTAGGATGCAAAGAAACTTACATAAAAATTTGAAGTCAAATGAAAATAATTTAACCTATTAAATGAATTATTTAAGTTGTATGACTATTTTTAAAATTTAAAAAAAATTTAAAACCTAAAACTCACATCAAAAATTCACCAAAATGGTTTTGTGGGCTCTCTGATATCAGAGGAGTCTAAGAAAATTAAAATTGGAATATTCTAAAAATTTTCATTTTTAATCATATTTTTAATATTTTAATAATTAAAAAATAATAAAAATCACAAAAATATTAAAAATCATAAAAATGTCATATTTTGCCTCCTAATCACTTAGGAACAAACCAAATATTTCTCTCAAGTCTATAGGTTAAGAAATTGAATTTTAAAGGCTTAGGACTTTTTTTAATATTAAAAAATGAATTTTCCCACATTTTCACTAAATTAATCCTTATAAATCAACGAAAAATCAGAAAGATATAAAATTTGCTTCTCTGGACTCCTTGAGGTTAGAGAGATTTAAGAAAAATATAAAACTTAATTTTCAACTTTAATTTTATTTTATAATGAATTAATACCATAAAACTCAAAATAATTATAATAAATTAAATATAATTCAAAAAAATTACCAAAATTGGTCTAGGTGGTCCACTGGTCAGTAGGGACATTCCATAATTTTCCTAAGGGCAGAAACTTCACCTTGGTCATGCTGTTGAATTTTCATTGAAAATCTCCATTTTCTCATAAAAATAAATATATAAATTAAATTAAATTCAGAAAAATCACATTTTCTCCTCTAGTGTCTTAATTGACATATGAGTTAAGTGACATAAAAAATTTTAAGTTCATCTGAGCTTAATTTGATGAGTTATTAAATAAATAGGCCTAAGGGGCATAAAGGTAATTAAAGACTTTAACCCTAATTAATATTTAGGTCTAATCAAAAGGGAGGGTAAAATATTGTATCTTAATCTTCTCTTGGATGATTGAAACTTAGGGAGTAAAGGGGTAGAAACCCATTGATCACTTTAAAAATATCAAAATAGAACTTTAATTAACTAAATCATTTAAATTTTAGGAAGATAATTAAAATTTTGGATTATTAGGGACGTGACTTCGGAAGATACCAATTCTTTAATTTGAAATCCCTAAATAAATTACTTTAATATCATTCCAATTCTTAATTAAACTTTAAACGATAATTGAAATTAATGATTAAAAGGAAAATAACCCTTAATTAAATTGAACTTTAAAACATTAAGTGATTTAATAAATTAATTATATTAAATTGAGAACAGTAAAATTAATTTATCATTTGAAAACAAACCTAGGATAAATTTCAAACATTAAAAAGTAATATCAAAACAATTTATAATAAAAAAAAATTAAACTAATTAAAATCAACCTAAAATATTACAATCAATCCAAATAAAGTCATTAAAATTTAATAGATAATTTAAACACCTCTTTCAACTTAAACAAATTTAAAACATTAAAATACATCTAAAATATTAAGATCATTAAAATATAAAGATTTAATTGAATTGAGACAACTTGAACACTATTCCAAACTTTAAATAATTAATTAAAATTTTATAACTAACCTAAATTATTTCAAAATCATCAATTTCCTAATTAAGAATTGTTAAAAATCTTCAACAAATTAATTTGCCCCTAAAAGCTTTCATTATCATAACTCTTAAATAAAACATTAAGTGAAATGTCACTTCACTCATAGGATAATCAAACATCCTAGTTCAATGAGTAAGAGTCAAATAAGATCAGAACATTAAAGTAACATGGGTGATTGATTCATCACCACAATGAAACTAACTGAATTTAAAATAATCTCTACAAAGTTTAAGAAGATGTTCAGAATTCAGTTCCGATCACTTCTCTAACTTGATGGGATGTTTTAAAAGAATAGTGAGACTTCATTGTTCTTTGATGAAGAAAATCATCCTTAACAAAACACAAGAACCTAGACGTCATAAGAACTAACTAGCTATAGGGTCTTGATCTTGATAGACAACTTAAACCTTCCCTTAGCTTTACCTAGGTATTTTCTTGCAATTATATAAATTCTTTAACATGTGTTTTAAGTGCAGGAGAAAATAAATAGGAATGCTTGCTAGGTACGTTTTTATTTCATTGCAATTTATTCACCTGCACTGTACTTTACTTCTCTTGCATGTTAAACAAGAATGTCATCCTGCATGAAAACTGAAAACTTTAGGATAGCCACAGAACTGAAACCCAAAACTAAATTAAAAGTCATAACAAGATAAAATTCACCGTCACAACATTCAAAATATAAAACAACTCAAAATTTAATCAGAAACAGAACACAAAACTACAACTACAACTAAATTAAAACGTCTCGTTGGATGATCGGGAATACCTCAGATGATGTAACCTACGTCTTGCTAACGGGATTTTCCACAGTCTAAATGAAAGTATGGAACTCATTCAGTTGAGTTTAGCAAATTCATTTGGACTAAGTGAATCCGATAAAAATAACGGTGTCGGAATGATGGAACCGTGGGATCTTAACCGGTGTTGTTATAATCAACTTTAAGATTTCCCTGATAAAACATTAAGATATTCGAATCTTAAAACTCTTCTAAACCAAAACACTTCTCTCATCCCCTGATTTTCACTTTGTAAAACTAAACTTCTGCAACAACACGGATCTTGGAGCATAGGGGGCAGCACGGCCATCGTCGTCAGCAAAACTTGAATCTACATCAGCAAAACCTTCAAGCCATAGGATTTCGAGGTAGTTTGCCTAGTGCAACATAAACCCTTAACCTTTTTGTTAGGCATTTGTATAATTATGTAATGCAAATTAAGCTCTAACCGGTCTTAGGACTATGAAGTAGTAGTTCGGTACGACATAATCCCTCACATCTTCGAGGCTACTTGTGTTATTATATCATACATGCATAAGTCCTAATTAATTCAAACTGGCAGGATTGAAACATTAAAGATACTCTTAAATTGAAGCCAAACAATAGGATAGTTTGGGAAGTTGCCAAGATTCTTCTTGGATCCTCAGCTTCTCCTACTTCTCTTCTTTTGGACTCCTAAAATAAATTGTTTCAAATTTAATCCATTCCTTATTGAAATTTCCAAAACTCAAATCCTTTGAAAACCTTAAACTTTGAAGTTCTTGAGAGCAAAACCACTGATCATTATCGAGAGTTTCTTAAATTATTCCCTTCATTTAAGATGTAATTAACTATATGGGCTTGCCCTTATAGGGAACTTTAAGAACCTAGGTAATATAAACCCTGCTTAATTTCTTTATATTAAGCAGGGGAACTTGTCGGCTTATAAAATTGGTTTGCAGACCAAACGGATGTCATACATCTTCTAGTTTATTTAATCAAACCCCATCATCAAGCAGTGTGTCTATTCTTCGGGATAGATACACGGTTTGTGTTGCGGTGCTCGTTTATATAAACTATTTGGGATGTAAGATCGGTTGAATTTCATATCTTAAAATTTTTCAAACTTAAAATTATTCTAAAAAATCAAATGAATATTTCTAAAATTATATATATATATTTAAATTAAATTTAAAATCTAAAGTTCGATGACAACTTCTATAGGCGAACCCCCTTTAAAAACACTTAACCTAAAAATATGCCGACACGGCGCCAGGGCTGTTTTCCTCCAAATTGCTCCATTTTTCTCCAAATTCGTTCCTTTTTGTATCTTTTCACTCCAATCACCTATAATCATCATACCTGTAACAAATCATTAAAAAAACATTCCTTTAAAGTGTAATATCACCAATAATAGGTAAAAACATATAGCTAAAAGAGTATATATTTTTGGTGCATCACATCCTTTGGTTTAAACTTTACTAACTTTCCATCAGCGCCAAAACTCAATTAAAATTTGAACGGATGGATGCATTCTTGGTGGATACGTTGAATCTGGACATATTTTGAAGAGACACCAAGGTACCTTTTGGAAAATTTTAAAAAGAAGACTTGAAGATCAAGAAAAGGGTTGTTGTTGGAGGGTGTGATTAGTGTTAAGAGTCAAGTTTATGTTATAGAGTTATTGAGAGTACACCTTTCCACTTCACCACTTTTATATCAATCGAGTCTAGTTTTTATTAAGAGTGGAATAGAGATTTGGAATCAATAGAGTTGGGCGCCAACATTTATTGAGTCTTGTAAAGGGAAAGCAAATTGTCAAAGGAATA
The DNA here is from genome assembly GCA_022702705.1 of Papilionanthe hookeriana x Papilionanthe teres. Taxonomy (NCBI): domain Eukaryota; kingdom Viridiplantae; phylum Streptophyta; class Magnoliopsida; order Asparagales; family Orchidaceae; genus Papilionanthe; species Papilionanthe hookeriana x Papilionanthe teres. The sequence goes on from CM040431.1 coordinate 119,679,676, forward strand.
TCAAGAGTCTTATAGAGAGGATTTTAAGATAAGTGTTTATCTTTGTTTTACATTTTATTTTTAAGTAAAACTTGTTGTGTTTTTCATTATGACTTGTACATTCAAATTAAGTTGTGATTGTGTTTTCTCCATGGATTATGAGTAGTTTTGTTATCTTATTCCTTTTAAATGATAAAATATTTAAATTATGGAAGTAAATTGTGTGTAGTATAGGATTTCAAAGTTGGAAGAAGTTGTGATGATTCACTACCTTGCACTTCATTTACTTCTTGATTTGGCCAACTAGGAAGTTAAAATTTGTTGGGAGATAATGTAAGATCAATTGCGGTATTGTCTCAATAAACAATTGGAAAGAATCACATGTAATTATATGGATGAGAATTGTAGTCCATATGATTTGGTGCAAATAATAGAAAGATATGCTTATAATGGGGGATAAAATTAGAGGACTTTAGAGTGACAGGCTAAAGCCCCCTAATTTGGTTTGATGTGAAAGATTTTGTTATGAGATGTTATCCCCCAAGTGAAGGGAATCGAGGGAACTCTAGAGTGAGAACGAGTATCATTCCTACCTAACCCATCTACAGGATTTCAAATCATCAAATTAACTAATGTTCTTTATAAAACCAAGTAAGGGTAAAGTATATAATTGCTTCTATTTGGCACAACACATTTTAGATACATCCACAATGAAATTCCATAATTATTGTTGATTCATTAAAAGAGGAAATATGTATTTTATTTTCATTTACTTTAATACTATTTTAAGGTTGTGCTAACTTTAGTAGTTTGCTTTGCTTTTTATTCAGAAAATACCAAAAAAAAATTTGAAAAAATTTACATCTTAAAACATACTTTACAAAATCATTTTAAAAAGTAAAAAGTTATTTTTCTTAATACTTTAAATTTTTAGACATTTTCCTATGGGTTCGATATCTTGGGGCTTAATTAAAAAGTCCTGTATTACTTGATAAACTATACATATACTTACGTAGTGTCCCATTTTATAAATAATTAAAGTATAATTTCCTATCTAAATTATAAAAATAAATATTCGGGGATCAGCTATCAGTTCTTCTTTTCCAATCTAGTGCAAACTGTAGAGGTCAATCTGCGACAAAATCTGACGTCCTTGCTTTGTAATATATATAGAATCTTCAATTGGACAAGCCAATTCATTGGCAAGCTTAGCTAAAGCGTCCACCTAGGCATTGTCTGCTCGAGGAATTCTATAGAATGCCACACTTAGAATCTGCTCCAGCAATCTCATTGTGTACCGATGGTATTTTTCTAATATGGGCTTCAAAATTTTATATTGTCCGGGCCCTTATTGGTTGATAAGCTGCAAGTCGCCATAAATGGCAATGTCTGCTATATCCATTAAGATTTCCAATTCCAAACCGGTAAATAGAGCTTCATATTCTACTTCATGTTTGGTGCACGGCTCTGTAGCAAATCTTAACATTGCTTGATCCAGAGTTACAAAGATCAAAATGATCCTCACTTTTCCTGGTATCAGTGTTTCTTATTATTTGTCTCTTCTGGCTGATGACACCCCATTAAAGTACATCTCTCAACATTTAGCATAGGGCTGCTCCACCTGTAGTATATGTTCATCTGGTAGTTCATCGTTGAGCGGGGTCTCAGCCGGCAGTGGGTGCGCTGCAAGAAAATTTGCAAGAATCTATTCTTTGATAGTGCGAAGCGGCACAAAAGTTATTTTAAACTACAATAGTATCATCGACCACCATGCTAAAAGTTGGGACAGTGTTGGTCAGGTCATTAAATATTACAACAGATTAACATTTGAAATCATGTTGACTTTATGGGACAACATGTAATGTCTAAGCTTTTATGCGGCAAAAATTAAAGCTAGAAATTGTTTCTAAATAGGGGGATACTTTACTTCCGCAGGTATTAGATGTTGACTCAGGTAGTAGAGTGTGTTTTCTTTACCCTCATCCTTGACTTGGGCGAGTAAGGCTCCGAGGGACTTATCTAAAGCGGTGGTATAAACTATCAATGGTCTACCTGGGATAAGTGCTGCCAAAACAGCAGGTGTCGTCAGGTACCACTTAATGTCTTTGAAAGCTCATTGACACAGCTCTCCCTAAATGAATTTGACATCCATTTAAAGTAAGTTTGAAAAGAGTAAACACCTTCCTGACAAATTAGATTAAAGTGTCTTTAATATGTCAATTTGCCTTGAAAAGATCGTAATTGTTTCAAGGCTTTGGGAGGAGGCATTTCTAAGATAGCTTTAATCTTCTCTTGGTCAATTTCGATTCCCCGATGACAAACAATGAATCCTAGAAATTTCTCAAAGGTAACGCTAAAGGTGCACTTTAAGGGATTCATCTTGAGAATGTATTGTTGTACTAGTTCAAATACGATCCTAAAATCATATAGGTGGTTTCCTTTTACTTTGTTTTTGATGAAAAAATTATCCATGTAGACTTTCAATTCATTGTGGATGAGGTCATTGAAGAACTTCTTCATTGCTCCCTAGTAAGTAGCTCGAGTGTTTTTCAAACCAAAGGACATTACGGTGTAGCAGTAAATCCCGATCGGATTTCTGAAGGCTATAAGTGTTGCATCTTCTGGACCCATTTTAATTTAATTTTAGCCTGAAGATCAATCCATAAATGAGAAGATTTCGTGTGCGGATTCAATGTCTACTATTAGTTCTGGTATTGGCAGTGGAAACTCATCCTTCGGACATGCTTTAATTAAGTCCCTGAAGTTGACACACACTCAAATCTGTCCGTTTTTCTTCTTGACAGGCACAATGTTGGCTAACCATGTGAGGTATTTTTCTTCTTGCACAAAGTTAGCATCTACTAATTTCTTTATCTCACCTGTAACTTGTTTTTCTATTTTGAGGCGCATTCTCCTAGGGGCTTGCTTCACTGGCGTTGTACTTTGATCCACTCTGAGTCGGTGAACTGCGACTTCTGAGATAGTCTTAGCTTTTTATCAGAGTTCCTAGTGAAGCAATCCTTAAATTTTCTTAACAACTTGATTAAATTTGTAGACTCTTCTTTATTGAGTAGCAAACTTATATAAGTTTGTCAGGGCTGTTCCTCAATCTCGAGATTAATTTCCTTCATTTTATCCACTGTTAATTTGATCTCCTCTTTGAATTCTAGTGGAGCATCATCTATCGATTGATCTTCAGATCCATTTTTGATGTTCAGACAATCATCTGCTGATCAACTAGTAACAAACATGCAAAATCCCAAGTCTTCGATAGGTTCGATCGTTCCAAACCCAAGACCCTCTTTCAAGTTGATTTTCCTCCCTTTCGAATTCCATAAATTTTCAAATGATTATAACTTATGTTTTGGCATTTTCTTCTTCACATATCCTTGTTGAATCAATTTTTGTACACATGGCAAAAAGTAACCAAAAGGTAATTCCATTAATTCATTAGAGTCATTTTTTTCAAGAATTACACAAGGTTCAGAAGTAGAAGGAGAAGCTCGGTAAAACTTGATGGGTTCAACGCCATTATTATGAAATTTCTTGACCTCCGTACTCGATCTTTTGAGGATGGATTGGATTTAGGGTCATGGCTTGAACATAATGGTTAATCCGATTGTACATTGATTCATATTCATCCTTTTCTATGTCTTCAAAATAGATGTTGAATTGAGGCTTCTTCTGACTTATCATCATTGTTTCTTTATCCTCTTTGGATCTTCCTTCTACATCAATGCTAATCGCCAGCTTCATCCGTTCAACAATCTGGTCAGTTCTCCCTTGCCCATATCCCCAACCTTGAACTCGGATGCATGGGTTAAAATAACCTCCACCAATTCGTTCCAGAGGAGTGGGGAGAGACTGTTGAATCAAAATTGTATGTCTCTATTCCTGTGGTTTTTTCTGGATCTTCATCTTTGCATGTCGTAACTTCTATTAAAAATACTATTTTCTTTGGGGGAGTGTAGTAGGTGGCGTATTCGTGGATGCCTACTTCATGTATTGAGAATAGTTGCAGATCTCAATTGATGTAATGTTCTTATCCATCTCTGTAGTACTTAATTCATTGGTGAAGCGATGACGGGACCATATTGTATTCGTGAAGCCATGGCCGACTAAGCTGGGTATTGAACGAAGTATCCACATTGATGACATGGAATTTTGCGGTTGTTACTAGATCTCCAGATTTCATTTACAGTGTTATAGATCCAGGTGTTGTTTCTCCTTTTTGGTTGAATCCTCTTAGCATCATCTTACCTATAAAGAACTCTCGTCTGTCGATGTCCAAGTAAGCTAATGTCTGTAGACTCGAGATGTTAAGTGACACTCTAGGCTCTACCAACACTCTGGAAAATACAAACTTGCTGATGATGACATAAATGTAAAGCAGACGGTTGTGATCGGTTGTACTGAGTAACAAAACTTCATCGGTGAAGGTTACACCTGGCTGTTTTTTCAAAGTACAAACTCCATCCGAGGATGTGTTAGCCAGCTGTGCTAAGCAAATATTTAGATAAAGTAGGGGCTTGATCAGATTTACTCTCATCTCTTTTGATAGGATTAGAGCATCATAAATGCTTAGTTTTTTCGGCAACTTCCTGAGATGAGCTAATACGTTGTAGTCCACTTTGTTTGAACTTTTAATCTTATTTCAAACGTGTACTTCTTCCGTTGGTGAAGGCATCCCTTCTTGAGTAACTATCTATTTTACTTTATTTGTCGGAGCTGTACTTGATGGTCGTACCTTCCTGCTTCTTAAATGTACTTCCGTGATTTCCTCTTTAGGACCCTGAGGTACTCCTATTACTATAGCTGGCTCTTCTGGTATCATCTCTACATCTGAAAGATTCAGGTTGATGGTAATTGGAGTTCCTTTACATTCAAGGACTAGCTCCTCACTGCTCGTACTGTCGTAATCGGTGTTGTTAATGTCTTCTTCATCTTTGTTCTTATCGGGATTTAATATGATTTGAGGATCAACATAGGAATTGAAATTAGGGTTAAATAGGTTGTGATTCTTTACGTCATCACTATAGACAGTAAGAACATAGCCAAGATCGTTTCTATTATACTTATGAGACTATAGAGGGGCATAAAGATAATTGTACAAAGTCAAGGGTTCAAGGGTTTTCACTCCCGAATACGAGACAACCAATATAACATGGGGTAGCCCTTATCCTACCTTTTATGCTATCGTCATTAATTTCATTTGCGATCACCTTCTTCTTTCTCTCCCACTACAGCAGTCTCTTTGGTACAGTCTTCATCTTGGACCGGGCTGGGGACAAATTCCGGGTAGCGGCTTTCATTGAAGTGGACTGGATCTAATCCAGGACCCTCTTGAGCTCATTCCAAATTGTACTCCACCCATCCTTGAAGGCATACAGAGTAATTAAAGAAAGTGGCTCAGTAGAAATTATATTTATAGAACCTCTTCCAGGTTCTTTCAAATATTCTTTCGGTAATTTTATATTCCCTTCTTTCTAATTTCTTTTGAGCCAATCCTTAAAATTAAAGCATCCTTCAATCTTGTGTCCGAGCAACCTATGGTAGGGACAAAATTTGGGTTAATCCTTTTTGTTCATCTCTTCCAGCTTGTTCGGCCTGGGTAATCTGAACGCAGGCTTCTTCATTAAGTTCTTAAACATCATTGTTATAGTATCGTCTTTGCAGGAGTAGTTCTTGCTTAGCCGTTCTGACATTGTCAGAACACTCGTCCTTCTGTCCTATATGACCTTTACTACAGACAAGACTGATTATTTTACTGCAAACGAGGCTGACTGATGCGACTTTTTTTATATGCAAGGATTTATGAACAATAAATATATAATAGTTTTATAAAGTCATAATGATCCAACGCAAGTATACGTATCGTATCAAGTAATACAGGGCTCTAATGGAGTCCCATTTATAGATCACATAGGGAAGTGAGGTAAGTGGTCCTTAGTTAAATTATAGTCTACTACTAATAGCCTTAGTTTGGAATTGTGATATAAGTGGTGTTTCTAACAACTACTCCTAAATGCAGATGATTATATGTAAGAATAATAACTACTCCCTAATACAATATTAATATTAAAGATAACCCCTTTTTGGGAAATTGGTTTGGTGAATCTTCATATAATAAAAACTACTATTTTCTTGTAACGAATTGGATAATGTATAGGAATGAGATGCATTAAATATTGTATGTGCCAAATAGTACAATCCTATTCTTTACTCTCTTCTGAGTACCCCCTCTTCAGAGTGCTTTAAATACCATTGGAAAATCCTAGGTCTAGTCCCTAATTCCAAGATTAGGCTGGGAGGATACTGGCAGCCACATCAGAGCACCCACTTCTCTTCATCTGAAGGCTAACCCTAGCTTTAGTTACCAAACTTTAGGACCGAATATGGGATCTCAGCCTGTCACCCTGAAACCTCTAATTCGATGCCCATGAAACCATATTTCCTTATTTATATGCACTCAATCCCCTTGAACTATGCAATTTATTCACGGACATTGAATGTGGTTCCACTTTGTTAAGAATTACACTGCCCTTTCGAGTCAATGCAATTACAACAAATTTTAACACTACAACGTGCTATTTTTTGTAATATAAATGAAGCGCAAGTAAAAACCATCACATTTTTAATTAAACTTCTTTTAGAAAGCATCCTAATATCCTAAACATGAATCCTATTCATTACAAAAGAAAAGTATTATGAAAACAATGATATAGTTTTCTTATGCCACTATTTTCAAACAAGAAGAAAGTGTAAGAGAAAGACATCACAAAGGACGAAGAAAATACAACGGAAAAGTTCATTTCAAAGCAAATAAAAAAAATAAGTGTTTAAAAAATCATAAGATAATGAAGAACACAATAATTTGTTTTTTTCCCTTGAAAGAAAGATGAAAATCTCTCCCATAAAGTATCCCGTGGATCCATGCAATGCTAGAAGATTCCCTTAAAGATTCTCTCAAAATCCCCTCACCAATCTCTCCAAAAAGATAGAAATCCACATTTCTACTCCAATTCTAAGATCTCTAATCATTTTCCATGTTTTCTTTATCATCCCCCCAATTTTTGTGGCTTCAAATTCAGTTTAAAATAATGTAGGGACAAATTACCCAAGAGGTGCATGAAGAAACCTTCCAAAAATCATCCAGATTCAATGTATATGGCCAAAAACCGCCCATTATCACATGCCAACCGTCCGAAATGCCGCCGACATTGAATAGGGTGCTACCGGTTCCCTATTTTGGTGGTATTAGGTTTCTGGCGTCGCCGACACCGGTTTGGCTACCCATCCTGTGCAGCTTGATCCACTTAAAAATTATCTATTTTCAGTGTAAATTTCAAGCTCAATTTATGCACATTTTTAATGATATTACACTTTAAAGGAAGGTATTTTTCATATTTTTGTCTTCAAGTATAAAAATATAATTTTAGAGAAAATGAAGCAAATGAAGCAAAAACTATGCAATTTTGAGCCAAAAATGACCAAGGAAGAAAATTCTGACATGGCACATATCGATATGTCTTTCTAAGCTTAATATCTTTTACATTTCTCACATGATTTTGAATGAAATTACACTCATGAAAAAGTATATTTTTATGTCTATTTTGTAGGTGAAGATGTTAGGAACACAATGCAACTGAAATGGGGCGAAACAAAGTTGAAATGGAGCCAAACAGAGCAAAACGGTTGAGCTGCGCAGAGGGTGGCGCCTAGGCACCAGAACTTGACGCCTAGGCGCCAGAATCGTCCAAATACGGTTATTGGCGAGATTATTAACAACTTTTGGCCATTCTAGGGTGTTCTAGAAGTTTCTTGACAATATGCACGCCCCAAATCAGTTATACAATGAATATAGACAAGTGGAGTGGTTATTGACCCGACCGCAAATAACGCAGTAATGTTTGCTTCCAAAAGATAGCCAAAAACTTTGACTCAATTTATAAATGGCGGCTAGTGTATAAATTTAATATTATGTAAATTTAGAAAATATTTTTACACACTAGGGGTACTACGCAAGTATACGTATCGTTTGAAGTAATATAGGGTTTTGAAACAAAGACCCCAGTATCGATCCCACGGAGAAGAATTATAGTGATAAATTTTTATATATTAAAAATAAAAAAATGTTTTTATTTTATCTTTTAATTTAATTATAAATTACTATTAATTTACTAGATGCAAATAAAGAAAACAATAATAAGAAAATGATTTTATGAAATCTATATAAAATAAACAACTTTCTTTCCTTCAATAAATCTAAGATTTTTAAGAAACTTTAATATTCGTTGGAGAATTTGATATATAGTATTGTGCCAAATAGAAGCATTCCTATTCTTTACCCTTTGATCCAGGCGCAAAGAACATTGGCTAATTTACAGAATAGGTCTGGATGTAGTGTTAGTAGAATGGGTTAATCTAGGCTCACACTTCTAGATGTCCAAGGGTGGCTAAGGTCGGCCTTACTAGTGACCCTTTCCTAATCTATAAATCAAATTATAAGAATTTAGTCTGTCACTCTAAAAACTTATCAATTCTACGCCCTTTTAAATCTTATCTTCCTATTTATTTGCACTTCACCTTGAATAGCCCGCACATGGCCTTCGATTACCCAAGGATTCATGTGACATTTACAAGTTAAGAGTTCTTCTCCTTTAAGGTCTCAAAACTCTTCAACAGGTTTTAACAATTCAAATGACCAATTTAAAAAGTAAAGTAAGATCAGGTATTAATGTCATCACAATGTTTTGAAAATATTTTGAATTTTAATTCTCCATCGAATCTTTATATTATCTTATCTACCTCTTCATAATTGAAGGAAGAAAGTAAACTAACTACTCAGAACACATTGGAAATAAATAGCAAAACATGATAATTTGTATCAAATATAAAAATACTTATCTCAAATATTTCTTCTACAGATCTTCTGATTCCTTCTAACTCCACAGTGTCATGAACTCTAGATGAAATAACTTGAAAATAAACTCACTAAACTAAACAAAAGTGGCCCTAAATTTCTGTCTCTATTTCTCTCTCTAAGGATGAGAGATCCTAAAGTGGATAAGAGAAAGGGTTACAATGGGAGGGGCACGTTTTCTGAAGAAATTGACCTCTATTTATAAGCTTCAAGGGTTGCCTTGAGGCACCTCTTTAAAACATGTCCACATTCAATGAATCTTCTAGAAGGTCGGTTTGGCACCTAGGCGCCGGAATCTGGCGCCTAGGCACCGAACACCGCGTCCAGTTCTTCATGCCTCTTCACTTTGGCTCACACCTCTTCGCGTTTAAAATCATTTTGGAGCGTCCATATGCAATGTATCACATGTCCTATTATCAAGGAACAACTGCCAGTCTTCTAGAATGTCCAATAACAGCTCACTCTGTCAATATAACTGATCAAACATTGTCAAAAACTTGACAGTTTTTGTATCGAGTCTAGCGCTTAAGCACCACCTTCTGGTGCCTAGGCGTCAGGCCATAATTTTTTATACTTTTTGTATTTTGCTCCATTTTTGCTCCTTTTTTATTTTTAGACCTTTTTACATTACGTACATCCAAAAAACACAAAAAATACCTTTCATGAAAGCATAATATCCTTAGAAATTAATAAGAATTAAGACATAAAGAAATAGGTATTTTTTTATAGATCAAAATCCCCCAAACTTAAATGTTACTTGTCCTCAAGTAACTCCTACTATATAAAATATATAACCTTTGGAATATAAGATAAATATTCAAGATTCCTTATAATTTTTGACTTTATAAAGTTTTTAGTAAATTGTTAACCCAATTTCACTAACTAGGTTTAATTTTAAGAATTTAAAGAATATTTAACTACCAAATCATAAGATTTCAAACTTTCCATCCATTTTGAAAATAATAGAAATCTATTATATTAAGCTTTCATAGATTATTTACAAGAAAAAGATCTTCTTGAAAAATCTTTTCTAAATAAATATGTATGTATAAAAATTAAGTATGTAACAAGTTTTCTTCCTATAAGATAATTCAAGTGAAGCCAATTTTTTATTAGGCATTTCCTCAAGCTTCTCCTCTCTATCTCTTTTATTTTCTTTTTTTTTATTTTTTTATTTTATATTTATAGAGGATTACTATATTTGGATAGCCTGTTAATGGTTTTGAACTTCACTATCCTTAACTTATATTTTCAAAACTTATACATTTCCACTTAATTATTATAACATAAATAAGAATTCAAAAAGATTTCCAATCTTTTCTTTTTCAAGTGATAATTTTTTATTACTTAATAATTCTAAAATTCTATTTTTTCTACCATGTATAGAAAAATTCTATATCTTATTCTTCTTTCAGTTAAATAATTAAATTCTTAAAATCAATCAAAGTTAGTAAAATTTTGGTTAATTTCACTAAATTGTTTATAATTTCAAAAATAAAAGTGATCTCAAATAAATTCTTTATTCCTTAAGTTATGTTAAATAGTTTTTATTTTTATGAAAATATTAGCTCTTTAAGGACAAATAAAATTTAATTTTGAATGGATTTTCCCTTCCCCAAACTTTAAGTTTTGGTATACTATGATAATTTGAAAGTATGAGAGAAAGAAAATCATAAGAATTTTTAATAAGTATGTAAAAACAACCTTAAAAAGAAAAATTAACTTCTAATCATGCTTTTATGAATAATTAAGATAAAATTTAAGCATGTATATAAAAAGTAAGCAGGCTAATTTTATGATGATATTAAATTTGAACAGAATTAAAACAGGGCAAAATAATTAATTACTAAACATTAAACTAAAACAACATATAAATTAATTCTAAGTTCAGTCTCAACACAACAGAATCCTAACACTAATCAGTCAACATACATCAAACACAAAACTATCAAACAATCCAAATAAAACAAACTAACAGAGTAACACATCATAGAGTTCTATAACTACTAGTTACTAGTTGTAGCCTCATCATCATCATCATCACCAAAGGAAAATTCTACGTCCATAAGATCAAAAAATGGTGTGAAACTAGGAAAAGTAGGGAAACTAACATCATATTCACCCTTCAAAAATCTGACTAAGGCTTCATCATACCTAGCATCATATCTACTCTTCCTCTGGGTATAATCAGATAAATTATCTAGTTTTCTATCAATAGTATCAATCCTGCATTGAGTTTGAAATAACTCCTGCTGCTGCTCTAAAAACTGATCATGCATTGATTCCCAGAAATCTGATGGTGGCTCAGCAGAAGTAGAGGGTCTAAATGTAGAAGGTCTACTTGAAGTATGTGCAGAAGTAGAAGGAGCGATTAATCTCTTCCCTCGAAGACGATCATAGATACTAACACTCTCCTGCCCAATTGTCTTGGTAGACTTTAACTTCTCCTCAGAAATATCAGCAGTGACTCCATTACTAACACATAGTAAGTAGATCAGAGATGGAAATCCCAATCCAACAGAAGTGCTGGACCTCCCAATAGAATCCACAGAATCATAAATAATGCTCCCGACATCAATAGGCTTCCTCTCCTGAATGCAGTAGTTTAAGATCGCTTTATCTCTAGTCACATCACTCAGGTGGTTGGAAGGTAACAATCTTGCAGAAATAAAATAGTGCCATGCTTTAGATATACCATTTAATTCGGAGGATTTGAAGTTTACCCTTTTTCTGTTCCTAATCTTCCAAGATTCAGTACCGTCAGTCAGATAAGCAATAATCATATCAAAATCTCCGTCAGATGGTGATAATCCAGAATAATAGCACTCAATAGTCGGTGGCAGGTCATAAAATATGTTGATTCTTTCTGGACTAAATCCTACTCTGATTCCTCTGACAAAGACTTCATAATCCTCAGCATCCAGAAAATTTGCATAAAATTCTCGAACAATTGGGATAACAGCAACAGCAGTAAAATAACAAAATCGTTGCCAATTGTGCGCAACAAAAAAGTTTTCGATCATTTCTCCAGGATGATAGAAACTTCATTTAGAAATGAACTTTCTGGACGTCGCAAATTCATGGAAGTGAAAATGCGCAACCACAGTAGAAAATTTGCTGCTATCAAAGTTATCTCGTGCCTTCCCGCGTTTAGATTTTGGAGCCAAATAAACGTGAAAGAAAACAAAAATAAATTTAGGAATCAAAGATTTAAACTCTTTTTAAGTTTATAAAACTTAAAATAAGTTTAGAAATCCAAAGAAATCACTAAAAATTGAATATTTTTTTAAAATTTTCGGTTCTTAGCAAAACTTAGGGAAATCTATGGTAAAAATCGAAAATAAATGGTTTAAACTGTAGATCTGACCTTGAGACGAATAAATCAAGTGGTTTCGTGCTCAAATCCTTGATGTTCTGACCTCAAAATGGATCTAGAGGATGTATTTTCATGAAAATGGGGAAGTTGATGAAGCTTAGGCATCAAAAATGGTTTTGGGGGTTATTTAAGTAAATTCTCGGGTACAGGCCGAACTGGCGCTTAGGCGCCGAATTCTGGCGCCTAGGCGCCATACTTGCCTTTCACAAAATTTTTTTTTTAAAATTTAATTTTCCACAAAAATTCATAAATTCAACTTCCAATTACTTATATCAGAGTAGAGCTTCAGTTTCTAACTTCCACAACATTTTTCAAAAATTTAAAAAAATTAAATATTAAATCAACCAATCAAACATAAGGTTTCAATAAAACTCACTAATCTCCATTTAAAACCTTCAATATTGCCTCAATACATTCCACATAAGTACTATATTTGATTCAAGTTCCTAATATACACTCAAACATAACAATTTCCAAGCAAAAACAACACACATTGAACATGAAAGAAAATACACAAAAAAACACAATCGATTCTCTAAATCGATACAACGACTCAACAAACCATAATAACTATCTCATTACCAGAGGAATTCTAATCTTCACAAGGAAAATTGTGTATTCCACTTGGAAAGAACACTAACGCTCTTGGCAAATCCGTAGCCGTCTTTTCGTCAATCCACTTTTTTTTTTTTCTAATTGTTCTTTCTAATTCAGAATCTAATGGTATTAATCCTTCAGAACCAAATCTTCGCATAAAACAAGGAATAAAATTATATATTTTTCCTTTTATTAAAAAAATTTATACTATTCTATTTCTTTCTTCCCCGGCAAAGGCGCCAAAAACTTGACCCGTCTGCAAATAATGCAGTAATGTTTGCTTCCAAAAGATAGCGAAAAACTTTGACTCAATTTATAAATAACAGCTAGTGTATAAAATTAATATTATGTAAATTTAGAAAATATTTTTACACACTAGGGGTACTACGCAAGTATACGTATCGTTTCAAGTAATATATGGTTTTGAAATAAAGACCCCAGTATCAATACCACAGAGAAGAATTATAGTGATAAACTTTCTATATAAAAATTAAAAAATATTTTTATTTTATCTTTTAATTTGATTATAAATTACTATTAATTTACTAGATGTAAATAAAGAAAACAATAATAAGAAAATGATTTTATGAAATCTATATAAAATAGAAAACTTTCTTTCCTTTAATTAATCTAAGATTTTTAAGATACTTTAATATTCGTTCGAGAATTTGATATATAGTATTGTGCCAAATAGAAGCATTCCTATTCTTTACCCTTTGATCCAGGCGCAAAGAACATTGGCTAATTTACAGAATAGGTCCGGATGTATTGTTAGTAGAATGGGTTAATCTAGGCTCACACTTCTAGATGTCCAAGGGTGGCTATGGTCGGCCCTACTAGTGACCCTTTCCTAATCTATAAATCAAATTATAAGAATTTAGTTTGTCACTCAAGAAACTTATCAATTCTACGCCCTTTAAATCTTATCTTCCTATTTATTTGCACTTCACCTTGAATAGCCCGCACATGGCATTCGACTACCCAAGGATTCATGTGACATTTACAAGTTAAGAGTTCTTCTCCTTTAAGGTCTCAAAACTCTTCAACAGGTTTTAACAATTCAAATGACCAATTTAAAAAGTAAAGTAAGATCAGGTATTAATGTCATCACAATGTTTTGAAAATATTTTGAATTTCAATTCTCCATCGAATCTTTATATTATCTTATCTACCTCTTCATAATTGAAGGAAGAAAGTAAACTAACTACTCAGAACACATTGAAAATAAATAGCAGAACATGATAATTTGAATCAAATATAAAAATACTTATCTCAAATATTTCTTCTACAGATCTTCTGATTCCTACTGACTCCACAGTGTAATGAACTACAGATGCAATAACTTGAAAATAAACTCACTAGACTAAACAAAAGTGGCCCTAAATTTCTCTCTCTAATTCTCTCTCTAAGGATGAGAGATCCTTAAGTGGATAAGAGAAAGGGTTACAATGGGAGGGGCACATTTTCTTAAGAAATGGACCGCTATTTATATGCTTCAAGGGTTGCCTTGAGGCACCTCTTCAAAACATGTCCACATTCAATGAATCTTCTAGAAGGTCGGTCTGGCGCCTAGGCATTCCTGCACCTAGGCGCCGGTCATCGCGTCCAGTTCTTCGCACCTCTTCACTTTGGCTCTCACCTCTTCGCATTTAAAACCATTTTAGAGTGTCCAGATGCAATGTATCACATGTCCTATTATCAAGGAACAACTGCCAGTCTTCTAGAATGTCCAATAACCGCTCACTCCGTCAAAATAATAGATCAAACATTGTTAAAAACTTGTCAGTTTTTGTATCAAGTCTGGCGCTTAGGCACCAGGCCATAATTTTTTATACTGTTTGTATTTTGCTCCATTTTTGCTCCTTTTTGCTCCTTTTTCCTTTTTAGAGCTTTTTACATTACCTACATCCAAAAACACAAAAAATACCTTTCATTAAAGCATAATATCCTTAGAAATTAATAAGAATTAAGACATAAAGAAATAGGTATTTTTTTATAGATCAGTTATTAAATGAAGAGATGTGTCATTTGAATGAAGGGGTGTGTCCATTGGGCAGAATGAACTGGCGCCTACATTTATGGTTTTAATTATAAAATAATTAAAAATTCATGTTTGGGGTGAATGAAAAACAACTTTCAAAAACTTAAATTTTATTTGTCCTCGAAAATGCTATAAATAAAATTGATTTTTGATTAAAAAAAATTATGACTATGAAATTATATTAGGGAATTATGAGTATGAAATTATATTAGGGAAATAAAATTTTGAATATAGAAATGAGTAAGAAAACTTAGTTCGAATTTATAGTAGTGATGAAAAATTTAAAGTTAAATTTTTCTCAGTGAAGAAATGATAAATATTGTGTAACCATTTTTAGTGAGAAAAATTGTATTTTTAGAAATAGAAGGATTAGACTTTTATTTTCAATATTTAAATTTCTTTTATTGAAAAATAATTTTCAAAACTGTTATCTAAATCAAAGCACTCTAATAACTATGGCTTGCCACCCATAAAGCACTTGGTTTTAACGTCGCGGTCTCGACAAATGATTCATCCTAGATCAAAATTCTAATTAAGTAATCCTCGATCAATCACCCAATCCTTTTCAGATCTAGGAATTCCTAAAAATTCCTCAAATTGTAATTTTTCATTCAGCTCTTCCTTTTCAGATGGATTTATATCATTGTTCCTCTTAGTTCATTCTAAATCCAATGTTCTTCTATTGATTTTCGAAATTTACATATTAATATCATCCATGAAATTTATAAGAAATTGTCCTCTATAAGATAATTCAAGATCTCCCAAATTTTGGATCGAATTCTCTCTAGATAATTCAGATTCAGGATCAAATTCTTCTATGTCACTCTTCTGTTTCAAGTTATTTTCCAATTCTTCCCCTATATAAATATTAAATAATGGAGGATCTATCTTAGTTGAGAAAATAAGTTTTTCTAATTCCTTAGGAATTTCTTCCAATGGTCTTCCAATATGCTTATCCTCTTTTCTCAACTCAAAGTTCTTTTGAAATGTATACTCAAATTCTCCTTCAAGTCCTAGTTCAATAATTTAATCTTGTTCGTCATTCAATTCATGTTTTTCTTTTAGTTGAATTGAATATGACGATATAAAGACTAGGCGTGTAAATGAATTCCCTAAATAGGCAGGCTTTAAAATTGTATGGGGTACATCCATCTTAAGTTCATGAGATTTTTCAACATATGAAATTACAAGTTCACAATTTTTGGCAGCTTCCATCATTTCAAACCTCTCTTGAACATACATACAGTCTTCTTTAGATAACGTTTTCAACTCATCATGAAGAGCCATTCCAACCTCATCTGTTATCTTACTCTCAAAACTTTCTTTGAAATGGTCTTTACTTAGATAATCAATTTCATCTATCCAAAAACATTCATCATCTTTTCTTTGAGCTGGAAATTTCATAGTCTTCAACACATCAAAAGTGACTTCCTGGTCATTAATATTCATAATCAAGTCTCCTTTTTGCACATCTATAATAGTTTGTCTAGTAACAAGGAATATTTGTTCACTATCATTCTCTTTAGATTTGATCTCAGTGTTGCTAGGAAGTGTTCATTTGGGTCTATTGCTAAGTGAATTAGCAATTTCTCTCAGTTGATTCTCTAAGTTTGTAATTGCATCATTTTGACTTTACAACTAGTTTCCCATTTGCAATACCACTTTGTCTATAGACATCTTCTTATCCTCAAATTGTTGATCAATAATAGAGTCTAGTGGATGTGAAGGAATATATCTTGTGTGACCCTGCCTATTCCAACTTCCATTAGGATTTAGATGATTGTTTTCCCATTGTTGGTTTCCACCCTCGGTAGTATGATTCCAGTTAAAATTAGGATAGTTCTTCCAACATGGGTTGTAAAAGTTAGAATATGTGTTGTTTATGGAATTTAAAGTCTCATATAATATGTTTGAATCAATCATACGTCCTAATGAACTTTCCTCACTTACAGGAGTAAATTGAGATTGGTTCATTCCAAATTGGTCCAACTTCCTTGATATTGCAGCAATTTGAGATGCAAGAATTACAATTGCATCTGTATCATAAACACTAGCTACATATTTATGATTTATCTTTGTAGAGGGCCATTGAAATTTATCTGTAGCCATTTCTTCAATTAATGCACACGCTTCATCAAATGTTTTTCACATTAATGAAGAACCAGCAGCAGCATCAATAATGAACCTAAGGGATCCTACTAACCCAATATAAAAATTTTGAATGATTATCCAATCTGACAGAGCATGATGTGGACACTTTCATAGGAGTTCCTTAAATCATTCCCAGGGTTCTTATATTGATTCTCCTTCATACTGACAAAATAAGATAATATCATTTCTAAGTTGAGTAGTCCTTGAAGGTGGAAAATACTTAGCTTGGAATTTCTGAGTTAACTCCTCCCAATTTTTAATAGAACCAGGTGCTAATGAGTATAACCACATTTTAGCCTTATCCCTAAGTGAGAAAGGAAAAAGCCTTAGCCTAATAGCATTGTCTGACATGCCATTATAATGAAATGTAGCACAAAGTTCTAGAAAACTATATAAGTGTAAGTAGGGATCCTCCGAAGGAGTTCCCCCATATTGGTTGTTCTGCACAAGTTAGATAATCATTGGATTTAGTTCAAACGAGTCAGCTTCTACAACAAGATTTTGTATACTTGAGTGAATTTTATCTATCATAGGATTTACATAATCCCTCAATGATTTATGATGATTTTTCAAGTTATTATTTTGAATGTTTTCTATTTCCATTTCTAGTTTTTCAAGTCCTTTATTTTTTTATTTTTTTTCATTTTTCTAACTTGGGATCATAAGGCACAAGTCCTATAGATCCTTTGCTTTGCATACGTAACACAACAAACAATACATTAACAATAAAACAAATAAAACAAAAAATATTTTCAACACAACAAAACATTTTTACAAACACCTTATTTTTCACACAAACAGTTTTTTTTTTCACAACACTTTTTCATACAAAAAAAACACTTTTCACACAAACACAACTTTACGACACTAAAGTTTTCTAATTCTAAGCCTAATTACTTCAACTAAAATTCTCCTAAAATTCTTACTGAAGCTTCCCTGATGACGACACCAAAAACTTGATGCGACTTTTTTTTATATGCAAGGATTTATGAAGAATAAATATATAATAATTTTTATAAAGTCACAGCGCAAGTATACGTATAGTATCAAGTAATACAAGGCTCTAATGGAGTCCCATTTATCGATCCCACAGGGAAGCGAGGTAAGTGGACCTTAGTCAAATTTCAGTCTACTATTAATAGCCTTAGTTTGGAATGGTGATATAAGTGGTGTTTCTAACAACTACTCCTAAAAGAAGATGATTATATATAAGAATAACAACTACTCCTTAATGCAAATATTAATACTAAAGATAACCTTTTTTTAGGAAATTGGTTTGGTGAATTTTGAGATAATAAAAACTACTATTTTCATGCAATGAGTTGGATAATGTATAGGAATGAGATGCATTAGATATTGTATGTGCTAAATAGGAGAAATCCTATTCTTTACCATCTTCCGAGTACCCCCTCTTTAGAGTGCTTTAAAGACCATTGGCAAATCCTAGGCTTAGTCCCTAAATCCAAGGTTAGGCTAGGAGGATACTGGCTGCCACTTCAGAGCTCTCACTTCCCTTCACCTGAAGGCTAACCCTAGCTTTTGTTACTAAACTTTAGGATTAAATTGGGGATCTCAGCCTGTCACCCTGAAACCTCCAAATCGATGCCCATGAAACCATATTTCCCTATTTATTTGCACTCAATCCCCATGAACTACACAATTCATTCACGGACATTGAATGTTGTTCCACTTTGTTGAGAATTACACTGCTCTTTCGAGTCAATGCAATTTCAACAAATTTTAACACTAAAAGGAGCTCTTTTTTGTAATGTAAATGAAGTGCAAGTAAAAACCATCACATTTTTAAATAAAATTCTTTTAGAAAGCATCCAAATATCCTAAACATGAATACTTCTCATTACAGAAGAAAAGTAGAATGAAAACAATCACATAATTGTCTTATGCCACTATTTCAAAACTAGAAGAAAGGGTAAGAGAAAGACATCACAAAGCACAAAGAAAACACAACAGAAAACTTCATTTCAAAGAAAATCTACAAAATGAGTGTTTACAAAATCATAAGATAATGAAGAACGCAATACTTAGTTTTTTTCCCTTGAAAGAAAAATAAAAATTTCTCCCATAAAGTCTCCCGCAGATCCATGCAATGCTAGAACATTCCCTTACAGATTCTCTCAAAATCCCCTCACCAATCTCTCCAAAAAGATAGAAATCTACATTTCTACTCCTATTCTAAGATCTCTAATTATTCTCCATGTTTTCCCTATCATCTTCCCCATTTTTGGCTTCAAATTCGGTTTAAAATAATGTAGGGATGAATTTCCCTAAGAGGTGCATAAAGAAACCTTCCAAAAAGCATCCATATTCGATGTATATGGCCAAAAATCATCCATTATCGCATCGACACTGTCTGAAGCGCCACCGGCGCTGAATAGGGCTCTGCCAGTGCCCATTTTGGTGGTCTCATGTTTCTGGCACCGTCGGCGCCGATTTTGGTGCCCCAAGATCCCATCCTATGCAGCTCCACGATTTTGCTCCGTTTTGCTCCGTTTCAGCTCTGATTCTTCCCATTTCAGCTGCGTTACATTCCTAACAAATAGCCCTAAAAAATAAGCATAAAAACAACCTTTCTTTATAGTGTAATCTCATTCAAAAATATGAAAGAATTGTAAAAGATATTAAACATAGAAAAAACTTATCGAAATGTGTCAATCCAAATTTGCTTTCTTGCTCTTTTTCGCTCGAAATTGCATCATTTTTGCTTCCTTTTGCTCCAATCACCATTTCTTATACATAAAACTAAAAAACATACAAAATACCTTCCTTCTAAAGTGTAATATCACCAAAAATGAGTAGAAACATATAGCCAAAATCGTATATATTTTGGGTGCATCATTGACCATACTGTTAAGACTGATTCTCCTACTGCGGCGATTGCTCGACTTTAATCCTCGTTGGCTGTTTTCCTTTATCGACTGTTTCTGAAACACTAGATCTCTTTTCATATGCCTTGGTCGGCCTCGTTTTCTTTATTTTCTCTACAGGCTCCATCTGCTTAAATTCTTCTTGTAAACTTCTGGCCTTGCTGAGTAACTTCTCAAAGGATTTGATGGTAAGACCATTTAGCATGAAAACCATCGGACCGTGAATACTTTAAGGTAGTATCTCGATCATGTATTGTTCTTGTAGCTGAGACTAACAATTCATGCTAAGGTTTCTCCATCTCAACATGTAATCGACTAGAGTCTTGTAAGGCTTCTGTCGTTCCACTACGAGGTCTCCTATAGTGACATGGTGCTGCACACCTGAAACTCTCTTTATGAATATAATTTTCATTTCTACGAAGGACTTAAAGCTCGACGTACCAATCAAACGCTATTCATGACATGTTGCTGACAAACTATCAGAATAAATGTGATTCTTTTCTTCCTGAGTTGCAACAACTGGCTCTAATGTGTGCTATCTGTTGATCAGGATTTCCCATCCCATCAAACATCTTGAATGTCGGGGGACGAAGCCTTTGTGCTAAGGCATGGCATCAAATTCCTCCGAGTAAGGTCTACCCTTTAAAACCGATGCTCTGCCTTTGGACTGAGCTAAGGCCTCTCGAACATGCTGTTCAATCATTTGCTTGACGTCTTTATCTGGTGGACTCAGTGTTGATACCACCCTTGGAGGTTTGTCTTCATTGACAGAAGCAAATTCTTTTCTTTCGTCTGTTATATATAAGATTTCAGGCTAGTTTACCTCCGGAGATGGTAATGGTTGTGACTGCGACTGTCCCTAGAGTGTAGTTATGACGGTCATGACGACAGTTATCTCCTCTATTCTATTCTCCAGACGGCTAATCTGTTCATCTCATGTCAGAAAGGTGCTTCAAAGCTCATCCGTGGTGTTCTCCTCACTAGGAGCATTACGTGCAGATGACGTGGACCTAGATTCAACCATATTAATTTCTACGAATTCTTCATATAGGTAATCATCTTCATCTTTGACATTCAATCCTCACTGTTTTACTAATTCTGAAATTTCTGCTCGAAGCTTTCGAACTTTATCATCAATTGTTTTCTCTTTAATCAATTTAAATTTTGCAGGCTTCCCTCGACTGTCACTTTTCTTTGTGACTGATTCAGAAACAACGGGATTAGTGGCAATGGGAACATGAGACTCATGATCCATCTGGTGGTCAATAGACCTTTCAAAATGTACTAGTGTAATGACCTTCGGTAACCACACTTTTCCTTTTAAAATTTGATGCCTTGAGACGAGGTGTCTTGGTGAGAACATCGGGGTGGTGAGGGGAAGTGTGCTCCCTAGGGTGTAGATCGTGCACAGAGGAGAATAATTTTCTCTCATTCTTTCTCTTTCGAGGTTCCTTATAGTCATCGGCAGCTGGTACTCTCGGACCCAGCCGGGACATGACTGAGCTGTGCAGTGCAGGTGCTGGAATGGTAATAGCAGCATCGGTGGTAGCAGCATCAACATGCTTTCCATTCGGTGTTTAACGGAAACATAGACGGGTCTTTCCATCTTTAAAATTTCATTCTTTATATATGGGGATATTGCACATCCCATCCTCTTGAGGAGCTTAGTGACAGAACATCCTCTCCCTCATCTCATCACGACAATGAATTGACAGAAACGTTGTGATAATCCTGTGTAGGATTTCATTTCCAGTAGTATCAACCAGTGGGTAGAACCTACTCCCTCGAAGGAGAGGAGAGGTATCCGATAAATCGAGTTCCTTCTGTTGAGAAAGCTCATCAATCACTGGCAGAATTGCAACTTGTGCCCTAGCAGCTTTGAGACTCCTACGGTTGTGGTTCCTCCTTTATGACCTGGTTGGAGAGGGAATTCTAGAGCTAGAACCAATCATAAAAACTGACAGTGGGGTAAGAAAGGCAATGCCAGAATCTTCTTCATACAAAATTTCTTTCTGTTTGACAGATAGAAAAGCCAGCGCAGTGATGGAAAAACCGGTAACATTAGGGGTAACAAATCTCCTAGGCACAGAGACGACTGACTTGACCGGAGTAGTAGAAACTTTCACCTTCTTAGCAGAAGTGAAATCCAGGTAGGAAGCTGACAGTTCTTTGACTTCGGGGCAACAATTTTACGACAACCAACTGGGGCTTTTCCAAGGACGACTTCAAACTCCTTGAAGCCAGTCCCAAACTAAATCATTGGTGCTATAATATGGGCCTCACGGGAGGAGGGCATGTTACAAGAGAAAGTCAGCATAGGGTTTGACATCTCGACTGTCGAAGGAAAGGAATTCCGGAAGTTAGCAAAGGCTTAAACCCTTTAATCATAGTGCAGACACCATAAAAAAGGTAAGTCATTCTGTGAACTGGGCACAATTCATCTTGATATTCATTTCTATTATTATCTTTCTTTTAGATTTTAATATGTTTGTTAAAAGGAATTATAAGATTTTAAAAGGAACGGGCCATTCTGCTGATGGCAGGATTGTACCCGGGAGGCATAATGAGCAGGTGAAGTATGAGACCATGTTCCAGATCTCCTTCACGATGCACATTGCCCTAGCCAAACTTATTCACCAACACACCTAACGGGGGTCCAACCCCCAAAAATCAAGCAAAAACCTAAAGATCCATGAACCCCTCTGTCTAAGGATGGTTAAACTGATGATTCTGAAATCGAGGTGAGTTGGTCGTACTTCCCTAAGAAAGAAATGGGCAAAGTATATCAACGGAATAGTGGTAATCTAATTCATGAGGGGCATGAACTCATTACCGATGTATGAATATAACATTTTCTGATCTTAATGAAGAGAGAATCTAACTCCCTAGCGAAGTTACTAAAAAATTCACTGTTGTTTTCTTCTACGAGGTAGAAAATATGTGGTCTTGTTTTAGTTTAATATATATATATATATATATATATAACGAAAAACTTGCCTATGGAAAGCAATCTATTGAACCAGAAAGAAGTTATAAGCTAAGTCCTAATGTAAGGTAGAAACAAGTTGTCTCCATGAAGCAAAAAGGCTAGGGTGGGGGGGGTACAGCAACATTAACAACTTCATTAAAACTTCCCCGAGAAGCAAGTCAATGTGCAGGTGCATTGGCTTCCCTAGGGGAGTAGGTAAAACCAACTTGCATGACATCTTGAAACTTTGGCATTCTGTTGATCCACCTTCTAATATGCCGTGGGGCAGGTTCAATATTTTGTAGATACTTGATACAACATGTTGAATCTAATTCCACCATAAGAAGATTTACCTTGCATTGGTTAGGTATCCTTATTGCCCAAAATATAGCAATCATTTCAGATTCCAAGGAATCAAGGGCACAAGTTAGAGAGTGAAAGAAATGAAGAAACTTCCCAGCATTGTTCCTAAAAATACCTCTAAAGCCAGCCTTCATCCTATAGTAACTCCCATCTGTGTTGACTTTAATCCATGGACTTGGAGGTGGAGACCGCTGAATAATAATTGGATGTTGCAAGGGGACTTTATCAATTATTTTAATCAAGTAGATATCCTTGAGATGGTGAAGCTTAAGAAGCTTTTGAATGTAAGCCAAACAATGGGCAGCCACTAGCATACAGGATGGAGGCTTCTCCTCATACTTGGCTTGATTTCTGCACATCCAAATAAACCAGGAAACTAAGCAAGGGACCACCAGCAGATCAACCTGATGCCACTCCATCAGGCTGTAAGACAAATGCAACCAGCTCAAATTCAATGTATCCAGCTTAAGTTTAGAGAGCAGCTCCATCCAAACATTCTGGGAGAATTGACAAGTGAAGAATAGGTGTTCAATTGATTCTTTAACACATTAGCAAAGAAGACAATAAGAAGGCCCACTTAATGCTTTCAACTTTAATATGTCATCAATGGGTAGAAGTTTATGTCTAGCTCTCCAACAAAAAAAGGACATAGATGGGGTCAGCAGCTTCCCCCAAAATTCAACTCCCCATTGAATTTGTTCCCAGTTAAAATATTTATGATAAATGAAGGAAGTTAGCTCTTGAGAAAGTTTATTCTTGGTAAAGAGCTTATCCTTCTGATCAGTCTTGAATTCAGTTATCATAACTTGTTGCAATTATTCAGAGTTTAGAATATTGCTGGGTAAACTGCAGTTCCATTGACTGTCCTGCTAAAAATCTTTAACACAGCTATTAGAGGAAATCTCAATGTGGGTAGGAGAGAGTCTTTCACCTCCCCATACCCATTGATCTAGCCAGAAGTTGATTTGGCCCTCACCTAATTCCCAGATGAACAGCTGTTCAGCTTTTTCTCTGATCTTCAGTAGCTTGTTCCACTGCCTGAAGTCCCCCAGTTTGAGCTGAACCACTACTGGATGCTCATGCTTACAGTATTTTCCCTTTAGACTAGCCTAGAGGTTTTCTTAAGCTCTGAATTTGAACCCTATCTTACATAGATTGATAAAATTTAAATGATCAAAACTCTTGAATCCCGACCCACCAGCTTGCAGAGGTTTACAAAATTTCTGCCATGCCATCCAATCAATTTGTTTATGTTGTCTAGCCCATAGGAACTTATTGAACATTCTACCAAGTTTTTGTTGTGTACTTTTCTTCATGGTAAACATTTGTAGAGCATAAGAGGGTAGTGCAAGGAGTATAATTTTCAAAAGAGTAATTCTGCCACCATTTGATAGGAAGGAATTAGTCCAACAATGATTTGTGCCTTAATTTTATCAATCACCTCCTAAAATTGTGTTTTTTTAGTTATGCCCTTCAATAAGTGAACACCTAGATACCTAATGGGGAGATGAGATGATTTAAAGCCAGTGTAATCAGCTATCCATTTCTTCATTTGGTGGCTAACATGAATACTAGGAAAGAATTGGCATTTCTGTAAATTTAACTCCAAGCCAGAGACTGAATGGAAGTGTTTCAATGCTTGACAGACCACCTTGACTGCTGCCTTTGAAGCTCTGGAGAAGATTATGATGTCATCTGCATATGACAGATGGCTAACAAATATGTTAGATTTATGATGGTAGTTTAGCTGGGGTGACTTAGCCGTTAGATCATCCAAAGTCCTGGATAGATAGTCAAAGGCTAAAATAAAGAGAGTAGGGGAGAGGGGATCTCCCTGTTTGATACCTCTTGTAGAACTAAAGAAGTTGTGGCTCTTATCATTCACTAAGACTGAATGTGCATTACACTTCAGCCACCTCCCGATGAGCTCCATGTCGGCATATTTTTAGGTTTGTGTGTTGTATTTTGAAAATGAGTCGCCTAACAGAAATTGTCGGCAAATTTTGGGTTTTAAATTTAATTTAAATATATATAATTTAGAAAGTAAAATTTAATTTTGAAAATGATTTTATATTTGAAAATTTTAAGATATGAAATTAAATTGATCTAACATCCCGAATAGTTTAAATAAACGAGCACCGCACCACAAACCGTGTATCTATCCCGAAGAATAGACACACTGCTTGATAATGGGGCTCAATTAAATAAACTAGAAGATCTGTGACATCCGTTTGGTCTGCGAACCAATCTTATAAGCTGACAAGTTCCTCTGCTTAATATAAATGAATTAAGCAGGGTTTATATTACCTGGCTTCTTAAAGTTCCCTATAAGGGGAAGCCCTTATAGTTAATAACATCTTAAATGTCTGAAGACACTTAAGAAAACTCTCGATAATGATCAGTGGTTTTGCTCTCAAGAATTTCAAAGTTTAAGGTTTTCAAAGGATTGAATTTTGGAAATTTCAATAGGGATCAGCTCAAATTTGGAACAAGTTTATTTTAGGAGTCCAAAAGAAGAGAAGTAGGAGAAGACTTATATTTATATGACATGATCATATAAATAGCCTCGAAGATGTGATGGTTTATGTCGTACCAAACGACTACCTCAGAGTCCTAAAGTAGGTTAGGGCTTAATTTGCATAACATGATTCCGCAAATGCTTAACGAAAGGTTGTGGATTTATCTTGCACTAGGTAAACTACCTCGAAATCGTATGGCTTGGTTATTTAATTCTAAGAAATGTTTAGCTGATGTAGATCCGAGTTTTATTGATGACGATGGCCATGCTGCCCACCATGCTCCAAGCTCCTTGTTGTTGCAGAGGTTTAGTTTTAGGAGGTCAAAATCAGGGGATGAGAAAAGTGTCTTGGTTTAGAGAAATCTTAAAGTCCAAATGTCTTTAGTGTTTTAATTAAAACAATTCTTAAAGTTGATTAAACAGAACCGATTAAAATCCCACGGTTCCCTCATCCCGGCACCGTTATTTTCATCGAATTCAATTAGTCTAGAGGAATTTACTAAACTCAACTGAATGAGTTCCACACTTTCATTTAGACTGTGGGAAATCCCGTTATCAACACATGGGTTACATCATCCGAGGTATTGCCGATCATTCAACGAGACATTTTAATTTAGTTATAATTGTAGTTTTGTTGTTCTGTTTCTGATTAAATTTTGAGTTATTTAATATTTTGGAATGTTATGGCGGTGAATTTTATCTTGCAATGACTTTTAATTTAGTTTTGGTTTCAGTTTTGTGACTATCCTAAAGTTTTTAGTTTTCATGCAACAGTTATTGTTTATCATGCAAGAAAAAGTAAAGTACAATGCATGTAAGTAAATTGCAACAAAATAAAAGCGTACCTGGAGGGTCTTCCCATCATCCCAAGCTGCACTTAAAACACATGTTAAGGCATTTAAATATTTCAACAAGTACCTAGGTAAAGCTAAGGGAAGGGTTTTGATTGTCTACCAAATTCCTAATCCTATTGCTAGTCATCTCCTACGATGTCTAGGTTCTTGTGTTTTGTTTAAGGATGATTTTCTTCATCAAAGAACAATTGAATTCAATTATTCTTCTAAAACACCCCATCTTATCGAGGAAGTGTTTAAGATGAATCTTGAACATCTTTTCAATACTTCTGGGATTATTTTGAGTTCAAATGAATTTTATTGTACTGGTGAATTAATCATCAAAGGATTTAATTTTGTTTTGTTTCTTGCTCTGTGAACTTAGGACATTTGAATATCTTATGTGTGAAGTGGCACTTCAATTGATGCTTCATTTAAGAGTTATAACAATAAAAGGCTTTTAAGGGCAAAGTAATGAATATTTTAATGGTTTAATTTGATTTGATTTATTATAAAAACTAATTAATGATTATTAAGTTTGTAATAGTGTTCAAGTTATTTTAGATTTAATTTATGTTGAAAAGGTGTTAAAGTACTTCATATGTTTTGATTTAACTCTTAATGTTTTCATTTAGGTTTGTTGTTAAGTGACATTAATTTAATTTAATTTAATTTAATTTTAATTTAATTTAATTTAATTTTAATTTAATTTAATTTTAATTTTAATTTAATTTTAATTTTAATTTTAATTTAATTTAATATT
The DNA here is from genome assembly GCA_022702705.1 of Papilionanthe hookeriana x Papilionanthe teres. Classification (NCBI taxonomy): domain Eukaryota; kingdom Viridiplantae; phylum Streptophyta; class Magnoliopsida; order Asparagales; family Orchidaceae; genus Papilionanthe; species Papilionanthe hookeriana x Papilionanthe teres. The sequence goes on from CM040431.1 coordinate 119,707,073, forward strand.
AATTTAATTTAATTTAATTTAATTTAATTTTAATTTAATTTAATTTAATTTAATTTTAATTTAATTTAATTTTAATTTAATTTAATTTAATTTTAATTTAACTTAATTTATTTTAATTTTAATTTAATTTAATTTAATTTAAACTTTGAATTAATTTAATTTAATTTAATTTAATTTAATTTAACACTAGGATTTTAAATTTGATTTTAATTATTGGACCATTTAACATTTTAAACTTTAATTCATTTAAAGGTTATCTTCTTTTAATTTTTAATTTATTTAGTTTGAATTATTATTTTAATTTTTAATTAAGAACTAAATATTATTGAAGTGATTTATTTAGGGATTTTTAAATTAAAGAATAAATAACCACTTAATAATATCCATATTTTAATAATCCAAATTTTAAATATATTCCTTCCAAAATTTAAGTTATTTAATTAATTAGAGTTTTATTTTAATATTTTCAAAGTGTTTAATGGGTTTCTACCCTTTTAATTTCCCTAGGTTTCTATCATCCAAGAGAAAATTAAAATAAAATATTTTACCCTTCCATTTTAATTAAACCTAAAGTTTTAGTTAAGGGTTAAAATTCTTTAATTACCTTTATGCCCTTTTAGGCTTATTTATTTCATAACTCATTAAATTGAGCTCAAATGAATTTGAAATTTTTATGTCACCTCACTCACATGTCAATTAAGACATTAGATTAGAAAAATGTGATTTTTTTTAATTTAATTTAATTATATAATTATTTATAGTAGAAAATAGATGTTTTGAAAGAAAATTCAACAACATGACCAAGTTAATGTTTCCGTCCTTAAGAAAATTATGGGATGTTTCTAATGACCATAGAACCACTTGGACTAAGTTTGGTGATTTTTTGAAATATATTTTATTTATTATAATTATTTTGGGTTTTAGTGTATTAATTAATTTTAAAATAAAATAAAAAATGAAAAATAGATTTTATATTTTTTTTAAATTTCTCTGATCTCAAGGAGTCCATAAATACAAATTTTATAACTTTTTTAGTTTTCTTTGATTTATTAGAATTATTTTAGTGAAAAAAGGTTGAAAATTCATTTTTTAAAATTAAAAATTACATTAAGCCTTTAAAATTCAATATCTTATTCTAGGGACTTGGGAAAAATATTTGGTTTGTTCCTAAGTGATTAGGAGTCCAAATGCGACATTTTTATGATTTTTAATATTTTTATGATTTTTATTATTTTTTAATTATTTAAAGTATTACAATATTGTGAAAAATCAACTTTTTTAGAAAATTCCAATTTTAATTATCCTAAGCTCCCCTCATTACAGAGAAACTCCAAAATCATTTTTGGGAATTTTTGAAAAATATTTTTGGAGTTATGAATTTTGAAAGTTCCATTTTCCTTATGAGGCTTAATCAATCCATATAGTGGGGTTAATTAAGTCCAATTGATTTCAAAATTTTATGTGAGGTTCCTCTGACCCTAAAGAGCAATAGAGAATTATTTTCAAGTCAATTTGGTGTGTGGTTAACCCTAATTAATTCAAATTTAATTTTGGGAGTTTAGGCCAATTAGGGTTATTATAAATGAATTAACTCATAATATATTTGTCATAAGGTCCTCTTGTCCTAAGGAACACCACCAAATTTTCTTAGAATTTATTTTACAACATGCTAATTATTGGAATTAAAATACCTAAAACAGTGACACAAACATGAAAAATCAATAACTTTTTACAAAGATGGCCTCTGACCTTGAAAATTTCAGAGAATGTTCCCAAGATCAGGGGCTTCAAAAGCCCTATGGTCTCATGCGATGGTGAATTGTCTATGCAAATGGAGAATCAAAACATTAGAAACAGTAAATAAATTACTAAAAATAAAATACTCATCCAATTAACTTGATTTCTTTTCCACATTATTCTCCTCTGTTCACTGAGCAAGTGGGTATTTTTATTTTATTTTTGTGATTTTTCTATGCAATGATATGGATTTTTGAAGTTCTGGGCATTTAAATAATCAAACATACCCTATTTATATACTTATCTGACTCGGCGCCAGCGCAACATCGGTAGCTCCTAAAGCCCACGCGGCACATTCCCATTCAACTCCTCCATCTGACTCAGCGCTCCACGGGCCTGCGGTTCACGTAACATTCCCTGGTCCGGTGCAATCTGAACCGTCCGCTCGATACACGCGCGATCCAACTGTGCCTGGTCGTCGTCTACGATTGGTGTGCACCCATGACCGTCCACACTAAAACCCTAAGAACTCACTCGATCCTCCATGGATTTTTATGTTCTTATGCTCTATGGATTCATCTTGAGAAGAAGAACATATCTATACGGTTAAGGTGCATTGAAATCAACTCAAATTAAATGGAGAATCTCCAGGAGCTCGGGTTTAGGGCAAAGGAACACTGGGGATCAACTGCTCTGGGTTAGGAGAGGATTCTGGAGAATTTTTGGCAGAGTTTCCTCAAGGTCTGGTTTATCACCTCTTTTGGCCGAGAGGTGGTGGTGTTTACATAGCCATGGCTGGAGGGCTTCCCAGGGGCAATTGAAGGCTAGGATCAGCTGCTCAGGGGAGAAGAAGAACAATTATGTGGTCCATTTGGGTTAAGACAAGTCAGCAAGGGATAATTGGAAAGTTTGGCTCACATGGACCTTTCGGCCATGGCGTTTTCCGGCGACTGTGGTGGCTGGCCGGCCAGGCATGGGTCACTCTCAGGGTCAAGGAGGTTAGTGCTTGGGTTTAGTGAACTCAATTGGCTAATGCCATGTGTAAAGAGCTTGATTCAAAATGGAATGGGGAAGGGGCTCATTTTGGGTTGATTTGGTCCAAGGCATGGTTTAGGCTAGGTGCACCTCCCCAAGGCTTGAATTTGAGCTGAGAGAAATCAGTTGGATCAGCTAGGAAAGGGTAGTGAGGTCCCCATCCATTAATATTTGGATTAATCATGGATTAAGGTGAAGCATTAAAAGGGTTGAAATTTTTAAAGAGGGTTTAAAAGAGGCTCATCCTTTTGCAATTAATGGTATGGTGATGTGTAAAGTGATTCCTATGGCTTCATGTGGCTTGTGCATGGCTTCAATGCTTGCTCATGGCTTGGGAATGGCTTGGCTTACTTGCATGAGAAAGGAATTTTGGGATTTTTGAGATTTAAGGGTATTGTGGCATGAGGCTTGATTTAGATGTTTTTGATGATGGAATTGGAACTTAGGGAATGATTTTAATTAAAGGCATAGAGAGGAGGATTTGTCATGTGGGCTTTGGATTGGCTTTAGGCCTTTGAAATTGTTTTGGATGGGCTTTTGAAGTGTCTTAAAAAGGTGGGCTTTTAGGTTTCCAAATGAATTTTTGGATAACAATTTGGTGAAAGGTTGGGCCAAATAAATGTTGGTATTGGTTTAGGGATGTATCATGAGTGATTTGGAAAAGGTTTGGTGTCATTTGGAGTTGAAATGGGTTTAATTTAGGCTTTTTGATAATGGGTTCAAAATGTGCCAAAAAGGGTTAACTTGGGCTATCATGGGCTAAGGTTGGCCTAATGTTAGTTTTAATGTAAAATTAATAATCGGAAATGTTTATGGGAGTGTTACAAAGAGTTTTCAACTTTGGTTGGGCTCTAATTTTTGGGGTTTGGGTCCATTTGGGTTAGGTTTGGGCTTAGGTCAATTTGAGGGATTTTGGTTTTGGGTTAGGTTTGGGTGGAGTTTAGGTTCAAATTTGGGACAAATATTGTTAGTGTTTTGTTTATGGGGATGTTAGGAAGGCTTTAGAAATTATTTGAGGCCAATTGGAGTTGAATTGGGTTAGTTTGGGCTAGGTTTAGGTCATGGGCCAAAATTTGGCCTTAAGCCCCAAATTGGAATTGGGCCCAAATGTCAATCAAATTGGACTTGGATTTGGTTTAAATTGATATTTTGGATATTGAATTGAAGTTTAGAATTGAATTGGGCCAAAATTGAGGTAAATTGGGGTGGTTTGGTTTGACATTGGGTTCACTTGGGTTAAAAAATGAGTCAAATTGGGGGTTTTGGTAAAAGTGGGGTAAATTGGCAAAATTGGCCTATGGTGTAGTTGAACAAAATAAAATTGATAATATTTGGGATTTTTTGGTATTTTCTGTTAATTTTTGGAATTTTTTGGATTTTTGGGGTAAAAGGGTATTTTGGGTATTTTGGAGGATATTGGGGGGTATTATTGGAAATTTTGGTATATTTGGCTAAGTATGATCAATTTGAATGGTGGGAAATTTTTAGGACTGATTTTGAGGAATTTTGGGTAATTTAGGTGATTTTGCAAATTTTGGGTAGTTTCAAGGACTTTTGGTAGGTTTAGTGGGTGTAGGGCCCCGGGGGTCAAAAATTGAAATTTTGGAAAAATGAAGGTTGATCAAGTGTGAGTAGAATGGAATCACTTTGGTTGAGCCATGAAGCCATATTAAGCCCATATGAGCCATGAGAGGACTCATTTGAAGCATTTACTATGTTGTTCCTAACCCTCTTTGCCAGGGGCTTAGGGGTTAAGGACCGTCCATATGAATTACCTACATGAGCCAGGAGGTCAAGTTGGGTAGGAATGTTTTTAGGATTTAGAAAGTGTGTGAGAGTGTAGTGTATGTGTAAGTCAACCCTCACTAGACTAGGCCATCCAGGGTATTCCTAAAGCTAAAAAGTTTTATACGGAACTTATCCTTTAAACCTCCACATTTGATTTCAACCCTCTAGGTGATTAGGGGTTTACAATCAAGCTTGTGGGGTTTGCAGGGAGTTAAGAAGTAGTTTGAATTTCTAAATGGTGGGTTCCATTTCTAGTCCTCTAAGATTAGTCAAAGGAAAAGCCTAAGGCTAGATCCTAAGTACTAAGGAGAGAGAAGAGAAAAGACCTCATCAAAAATGAGGTCAGCAAATGGACCCCCAATAGGTGTGGTGTGCTAACGAAGCACACTGCGCAAATTGGTGTTGACAGAAGAGATAAAAAAATCCAACACAGATGTCCAAGTGACAAACCTAGGACGAAGTAGAAGAATTTCCGCTGGGGAGTATCAGGTTTATTTCCAAGACTGGAGATTTCTGAACTCTCGCTGGGGAATGGAAAAGGAGGTGAACTCCAAATCACAAGATCTGGGGAATTCAATTTAGATTTCATTTTACTTTTAAATTTCAAGTTTCAATGTGTGAGTTTAGATTTCGATTTGTTTCGAGTTTCAATTTTGATTTTTTAATTTAAGGTCATTTTAATGAAATTCTGGATTTAAAATGAGAATTGGAGCCTAGGTTCCAACCTCGGGGTTGCAAAGAGAACTGGAATTTAGGTACCAGCCTCGAGGTGAGAATTGGAGTTTAAGTATCAATTGAAAAAGATGGGAGTCAGAATTTAGGTACTGATCTCGAGAGAAAGAGATTTGAAATTTAAGTATCAATCCCAGAATGAGAACTGGAATTTAGGTATCAGTCTCGAAAGAGAGTTGAAATTTAGGTATCGCTCTCGAAAAGGATGAGACTTGAAATTTAGGTATCAATCTCGGAAGAGAATCAAAATTTAGGTATCGATCTCGAAAAGGAAGTCAGAATTTGGTACCGACCTCGAAGGAAGAGAACTGTAATTTGGTACTAGTCTTGGAAACTTAAAATTGAAATTTTGTATCAATTCGAAAGAGAATCGGAATTTGGTATCAACCTCGAAGGAAGAGAACTGGAATTTGGTACTAGTCTCGAAAATTTGGAATTGAAATTTGATATCAATTCGAAAGAGAATCGGAATTTGGTACCGATCTTGAAGGAAGAGAACTGGAATTTGGTACCAGTCTCAGAAATTTAGAATTGAAATTTGGTATCAATTCGGAAGAGAATAGGAATTTGATACCGACCTCGAAGGAAGAGAACTGGAATTTCATACCAGTCTCGAAAATTTAGAATTGAAATTTGGTATCAATTCGAAAGAGAATCGGAATTTGGTACCAACCTCAAAAGAAGATAACTGGAATTTGGTACCAGTCTCGGAAATTTAGAGTTGAAATTTGGTATCAATTCGAAAGAGAATCAGAATTTGGTAGCGACCTCGAAGGAAGTGAACTGGAATTTGGTACCAGTCTCAGAAATTTAGAATTGAAATTTTGTATCAATTTGAAAGAGAATCGGAATTTGGTACCGACCTCGAAGGAAGAAAACTGGAATTTTGTACCAATATCGGAAATTTAGAATTGAAATTTGGTATCAATTGGAAAGAGAATCGGAATTTAGTACCGACCTCGAAGGAAGAGAACTAGAATTTGGTACCATTCTCGGAAATTTAGAATTGAAATTTGGTATCAATTCGAAAGAGAATCGGAATTTGGTACCAACCTCGAAGGAAGAGAACTGGAATTTGGTACCAGTCTCAAAAATTTAGAATTGAAATTTTGTATCAATTTGAAAGAGAATTGAAATTTGGTACCGACCTCAAAGGAAGAGAACTAGAATTTGGTACCAGTCTCGGAAATTTAGAATTGAAATTTGGTATCAATTAGAAAGAGAATCAAAATTTGGTACCGACCTCAAAGGAAGAGAACTGGAGTTTGGTACCAGTCTCAGAAATTTATATGTATGATGAGGGACCCAGTCTTATGCCATCAGAACTAAATCGAACAAAGTTCGTTTATCCGTGTTAACAGGACTAGTCGATCCTCTAAAACACAGAGGAAAGAGTGCTGAAAGGAACTGGTAAACGTGCCAAGCTGAAAAGACTTAACTTAACGACAAGTCAAAGAGAATTTTCAAATTTCAAAAGAGTTTCCAACAGATTTTGATGGCGGAAAGAACTGAAAGTTTTGAATCAGAGGTTTAAGATCGAAATTCAATTCAGAGTTTAGATTCATTTTGTTTGTCCTTTAACGATCTCATTTTATTTTTTTTTATTTTTTATTTTTTATTTTTTTGTTGTTTATTTAGTGTTCATGTGAATTTGAAATTCATTTTAATATTAAGGCTTTTTTAGGAAAGATTATCATTTATTTTCTTCTCTTTTCTGTTCTTCTTTCAAAGTTCATTTAACTTTAATGGCGTTTCCCAGTCAATTTGCACAAAAAGAGGTGAAGGCAAAATATGACGTAGTCATTTTTATTCCAACTTGCTGAAAATACATCATACAACTGGATCTAATCATGATGACATTTTCCTCAAAAATTTAATGTCTCCTACAATCCATGTAAATCCAAAACGGATTGTGTAAGATTCTTGTTGATCCATCCAAAAGCTTCTGTCAAAAATCCATGTCTGAATAGTAAGAAACATGGGCAATAACATCACCTTCCAAGCCACCCTTGGCAGGAATGCCGCATGCATGGTGTTGGAGGTGTGCTATTTCTCATGTAACTCACAGCTCGTAGGGCGAAAACTCTCCAATTCTGGATCTGGCTTAAATTGGTAAGGCATTTTTCTATCATCCATTCTTCTAAAAGTAACTGAGATCCGCTCCACAGGCATATTTTTAGGTTTGTGTGTTGTATTTTGAAAAGGGTTCACCTAACAGAAATTATCGGTGAATATTGGGTTTTAAATTTAATTTAAATATATATAATTTAGAAAGTAGCATTTGATTTTGAAAATAATTTTAAGTTTGAAAATTTTAAGATATGAAATCAAACCGATCTCACATCTCGAATAGTTTATATAAACGAGCACCGCACCACAAACCGTGTATCTATCCCGAAGAATAGACACACTGCTTGATAATGGGGCTCAATTAAATAAACTAGAAGATCTGTGAATTCCGTTTGGTCTGCGAACCAATCTTATAAGCCGATAAGTTCCCCTGCTTAATATAAATGAATTAAGCAGGGTTTATATTACATGGGTTCTTAAAGTTCCCTAAAAGGGCAAGCCCCTATAGTTAATTATATCTTAAATGTACGAAGACACTTAAAAGTTTAAGGTTTTCAAAGGATTGAATTTTGGAAATTTCGGATCAGCTCAAATTTGGAACAAGTTTATTTTAGGAGTCCAAATGAAGAGAAGTAGGAGAAGTTGAGGATCCAAGAAGAATCTTGGCAATTTCCCAAACTATCCTATGGTTTGGCTTCAATCTTGAGAATTGATTTAATGTTTCAATCCTGCCAATTTTAGTTACTTAGGACTTATATTTATATGACATGATCAAATAAATAGCCTCAAAGATGTGAGGGTTTATGTCGTACCAAACGACTACCTCAGAGTACTAAAGCAGGTTAGGGCTTAATTTTCATAACTTGATTATGCAAATGCCTAACTAAAAGGTTGAGGATTTATGTTGCACTAGGAAAACTACCTCGAAATCCTATGGCTTGGTTTTTTAATTCTAAGAAATGTTTAGTTGATGTAGATCCGAGTTTTACTGATGAAGATGGCCGTGCTGCCCACCATACTCTAAGCTCTTTGTTGTTGCAGAGGTTTAGTTTTAGGAGGTGAAAATCAGGGGATGAGAAAAGTGTCTTGGTTTAGAGAAATCATAAAGTCCAAATGTCTTTAGTGTTTTAATTAAAACAAATCTTAAAGTTGATTAAACAGAACTGATTAAGATCCCACGGTTCCGTCATCCTGACACCGTTATTTTCATTGTATTCACTTAGTCTAGATGAATTTGCTAAACTCAACTGAATGAGTTCAACACTTTCATTTAGACCGTGGGAAATCCCATTAGCAACAGGTGTGTTACATCATCTGAGGTATTCCCGATCATTCAACGAGACGTTTTAATTTAGTTGTAAATGTAGTTTTGTTGTTCTGTTTGTGATTAAATTTTGAGTTATTTTATATTTCGGAATGTTGTGGCGGTGAATTTTATCTTGCAATGACTTTTAATTTAGTTTTGGTTTCAGTTTTGTGACTATCCTAAAGGTTTTAGTTTTCATGCAACAGTTGTTATTTATCATGCAAGAAAAAGTAAAGTACAATGCATGTAAGTAAATTGCAACAAAATAAAAGCGTATCTGGAGGGTCATCCCGTCATCCCAAGCTGCACTTAAAACACATGTTAAGGAATTTAAATATTTCAACAAGTACCTAGGTAAAGCTAAGGGAAGGCTTTTGATTGTCTACCAAATTCTTAATCCTATTGCTAGCCATCTCCTACGACGTCTAGGTTCTTGTGTTTTTCTTAAGGATGATTTTCTTCATCAAAGAACAATTAAATTCAATTATTCTTCTAAAAACACCCCATCGTATCTTTTTAATTTGATTTGATTTATTTATAAAAACTAATTAATGATTATTATGTTTGGAACAGTGTTCAAGTTGTTTTAGATTTAATTTATATTGAAAAAGGTGTTGAAGTACTTCATATGTTTTGATTTAACTCTTAATGTTTTCATTTAGGTTTATTGTTTAGTGATATTAATTTAATTTAATTTAATTTAATTTAATTTAATTTAATTTAATTTTAATTTAATTAATTTTAATTTTAATTTAATTTAATTTAATTTTAATTTAATTTTAATTTAATTTAATTTTAATTTTAATTTTAATTTAATTTAGTTTAATTTAATTTAACTTTAATTTAACTTTAATTTAATTTAATTTAATTTAATTTAATTTAATTTAAACTTTCACTTAATTTAATTTAGTTTAATTTAACTCCAGGATTTTAAATTTAATTTTAATTATTGGACCATTTAACATTTTAAACTAATTCATTTAAGGGTTATCTTCTTTTAATTTTAAATTTATTTAGTTTGAATTATTATTTTAATTTTTAATTAAGAACTAAATATTATTGAAGTGATTTATTTAGGGATTTTTAAATTAAAGAATAAATATCCTCTTAATAATATCCCTATTTTAATAATCCAAATTTTAAATATATTCCTTCCAAAATTTAAGTTATTTAATTAATTAGAGTTTTATTTTAATATTTTCAAAGTGTTTAATGGGTTTCTACCCTTTTAATTTCCTTAAGTTTTAATCATCCAAGAGAAAATTAAAATAAAATATTTTACCCTTCCATTTTAATTAAACCTAAAGTTTTAGTTAAGGGTTAAAATTCTTTAATTACCTTTATGCCCTTTTAGAGCTTATTTATTTCATAACTCATTAAATTGAGCTCAAATAAATTTGAAATTTTTATGTCACCTCACTCACATGTCAATTAAGACATTAGAGGAGAAAATGTGATTTTTCTGAATTTAATTTAATTATATAATTATTTATAGTAGAAAATAGATGTTTTCAAAGAAAATTGAACAACATGACCAAGTTAAAGTTTCGTCCTTAAGAAAATTATTGGATATTTCTAATGACCAGAGAACCACTTGGACCAATTTTGGTGATTTTTGAATTATATTTTATTTATTATAATTATTTTGGTTTTTTAGTATTAATTAATTTTAAAATAAAATAAAAATTGAAAAATAGATTTTATATTTTTCTTAAATTTCTTTGACCTCAAGGAGTCCAGAAAAACTAATTTTATAATTTTCTGATTTTTCTTTGATTTATTAGAATTATTTTAGTGAAAAAAGGTTGAAAATTCATTTTTTCAATATTAAAAATTATTTTAAGCCTTTAAAATTCAATATCTTATCCTAGGGACTTAGAAAAAATATTTGGTTTGTTCCTAAGTGATTAGGAGTCCAAATGTGACATTTTTATGATTTTTAATATTTTTATGATTTTTATTATTTTTTAATTATTTAAAGTATTAAAATATTGTGAAAAATCAACTTTTTTAGAAAATTCCAATTTTAATTTTCCTAAGCTCCCTTGATATTAGAGAAGCTCCAAAACTATTTTTGTGAATTTTTGAAAAGTATTTTTGGAGTTATGAATTTTTAAAGTTCCATTTTGCTTATGAGGCTTAATTAATCTATTTAGCGGGGTTAATCAAGTCCAATTGATTTCAAAATTTTATGTGAGGTTCCTCTGACCCTAAAGAGCAATGGAGAATTGTTTTCAAGTCAATTTGGTGTGTGGTTAACCCTAATTAATTCAAATTCAATTTTGGGAGTTTAGGCTAATTAGGGTTATTATAAATGAATTAACTCAAATTATATTTTTTATAGGGTCCTCTGGTCCTAAGGAACACCACCAAATTTTCCTAGACTTTATTTTACCACATGCTAATTATTGGAATTAAAATACCTAAAAAAGTTACTCAAACTTGAAAAATCAATAACTTTTTACAGAGATGGCCTCTGACCTTGAAAAATTCAGGGAATGTTCCCAAGATCAGAGGATTCAAAAGCCCTATGGTCTCATGCCATGCTGAATTGTCTATGCAAATGGAGAATCAAAACATTGGAAACAGTAAATAAATTATTAAGAATAAAATACTCATCCAATTAACTAGATTTTTTTTCACGTTATTCTCCTTTGTTCACTGAGCAAGAGGGTGTTTTAATTTTTTTTTTTTGATTTTTCTATGCAAAGATATGGATTTTTGAAGTTCTGGGCATTTAAATAATTCAAAAATACCCTATTTGTCTACTTATCCGACTCGGCGCCAGTGCAACATCAACAGCTCCGAAAGCCCACGCGACGCATTCCCATTCGACGCTGCCATCTGACTCAGTGCTCCAGGGGCCCGCGGTTCACGTAACATTCCCTGGTCTAACGCAATCTGAACAGTCCGCTTGATACACGCGCGATCCAAGGGTGCCTAGTCGTCGTCTACGACTGGTGTGCACCCATGACCGTCCACACTAAAACCCTAAGAACTCACTCGATCCTTCATGGATTTTCAGGTTCTTATGCTCTATGGATTCGTCTTGAGAAGACGAACACATCTATACGGTTAAGGTGCATTGAAATCAACTCAAATTAAATGGAGAATCTCCAGGAGCTCGGGAGGAAGAGTGAGTTCATACCTTTGCTCAGAGAAGTGAAGCTTCGATCTGAGGGTTGTGTCACCTTCGATTGAGTCTAAACAAGCTCCAGATGAAGTCTCTTGCTCTGGGGAAATGCCTAGGTACAAAAGTGACCAGACCCGATTTCAAAGCTTGGAGGCTGGAGTAACTGGGTTGCCTGGAGAGGGAGCTTTCACTGGGGAACTTCTTCTTTTGGTCCTGTGCAGGTGTGGGTGAGTTTAATTTGGATTTGGTGGAGATTCCAGAAATGTCCTAATTTTTGGGTGGATTTTCAACTCAGAAATTGAGCTCTGTTAATGGGGTTTAGGGCAAAGGAACATTGGGGATCAACTGCTCTGGGTTAGGAGAAGATCATGGAGCAATTTTGGCAGAGTTTCCTTAAGGTCTGGTTCATCACCTCTTTTAACCGAGAGGTGGTGGTGTTTAAATAGCCATGGCTGGAGGACTTCCCAAGGGCAATTGAAGGCTGGGATCAGTTGCTTAGGGGAGGAGAAGAACAGTTATGCTGTCCATTTGGGTTGAGACAAGTCAGCAAGAGAGAATTGGAAAGTTTTGCTCACATGGAGCTTTCGGCCATGGCATTTTCCGGCGACTGTGGTGGCTGGCCGGCCAGGCATGGGTCATTCTCAGGGTTAGGGAGGTCAGTGCTTGGGTTTAGTGAACTTAATTGGCTAATGTCATGTGTAAAGAGCTTGATTCAAAGTGGAATGTGGAAGGGGCTCATTTTGGGTTGATTTGGTCCAAGGCAAGGTTTAGGCTAGGCGCACCTCCCCAAGGCTTGACTTTGAGCTGAGAGAAATTAGTTGGATCGGCTAGGAAAGGGTTGTGAAGTCCCCATCCATGAATATTTCGATCAATCATTGATTAAGGTGAAGCATTAAAAGGGTTAAAACTTTTTTAAGAGGGTTTAAAAGAGGCTCCTCCTTTTGCAATTAATGGTATGGTGATGTGTAAAGTGATTCCCATGGCTTGTGCATGGCTTCAAAGCTTGCTCATGGCTTGGGAATGGCTTGGCTTACTTGCATGAGAAAGGGATTTTGGGATTTTTGAGATTTAAGGGTATTTTGGCATGAGGCTTGATTTAGATTTTTTTGATGATAGAATTGGAACTTAGGGAATGATTTTAGTTAAAGGCATAGTGAAGAGGATTTGTCATTTGGGCTTTGGATTGGCTTTGGGCCTTTGAAATTATTTTGGATAGGCTTTTGAAGTGTCTTAGAAAGGTCGGCTTTTAGGTTTCCAAATGAATTTTAGGATAAAAATTTGGTGAAAGGTTGGGCAAAATAAATGTTGGGTTTGGTTTAGGGATGTATCATGAGTGATTTGGAAAAGGTTTGGTGTCATTTGGAGTTGAAATGGGTTTAATTTAGGCTTTTTGATAATGGGTTTAATTTAGGCTTTTTCAAAATGGACCAAAAAGGACTAACTTGGGTTCTCTTGGGCTAAGTTTGAGCTAATGTTGGTTTTAATGTAAAATTAATGTTGGGAAATGTTTATGGGAGTGTTACAAAGAGTTTTCAACTTTGGTTGGGCTCTGATTTTTGGGGTTTGGGTCCATTTAGGTTAGGTTTAGGCTTAGGTCAATTTAAGGGATTTTGGTTTTAGGTTAGGTTTGGGTGGAGTTTAGGTTTAAATTTGGGACAAATCATGTTAGTCTTTTGTTTATGGGGATGTTAGGAAGGATTTAGAAAAGATTTGAGGCCAATTGGAGTTGAATTGGGTTAGTTTGGGCTAGGTTCAGGTCATGGGCCAAAATTGGGCCTTAAGCCCCAAATTGGAATTGGGCCTGAATGTCAATCAAATTGGACTTGGATTTGGTCTAAATTGATATTGGGGATATTTAATTTAAGTTTAGAATTGAATTGGGCCAAAATTAAGGTAAATTGGGGTGGTTTGGTTTGACATTGGGTTCACTTGGGTTAAAAAATGGGTCAAATTGGGGGTTTTGGTAAAAGTGGGGTAAATTGGCAAAATTAGCCCATGGTGTAGTTGAATAAAATGAAATTAAGAATTGTTGGGATGTTCTGGAATTTTCTGAGAATTTTTTGAATTTTTTGGATTTTTAGGGTAAAAGGGTATTTTGGGTATTTAGAGGATATTGGGGGGTATTTTTGGAAATTTTGGTATATTTGGCAAATTAAGATCAATTTGAATGGTGGGAAATGTTTAGGACTAATTTTGAGGAATTTTGCGTAATTTAGGTCATTTTGCAAATTTAGGGTAGTTTAGTGGGTGTAGGGCCCCGGGGGTCAAAAATTGAATTTTTGGAAAAATGAAGGTTGATCAAGTGTGAGTAGAATGGAATCATTTTGGTTGAACCATGAAGCCTTATTAAGCCCATATGAGCCAGAGAGGACTCATTTGAAGAATTTACTATGTTGTTCCTAACCCTCTTAGCCATGGGCTTAGGGGTTAAGGACCATCCAAATGAATTACCTGCATGAGTTAGGAAGACAAGTTGGGTAGGAATGTTGTTAGAAATTAGAATGTGTGAGAGTGCAGTGTATGTGTAAGTCAACCCTCACCAGACCAGGCCATCCAGGATATTCCTAAGGCCAAAAAGTCCTATGGGGAACTCATCCTTTAAACCTCCACATTTGATTTCAACCCTATAGGTGATTAGGGGTCTACAATCAAGCTTGTGGGGTTTGCAGGCAGTTAGGAAGTAGTTTGAATTTCTAAATAGTGGGTTCCATTTCTGGTCCTCTAAGATTAGTCAAAGGAAAAACCTAAGTCTAGATCCTAAGTACTAAGGAGAGAGAGGAGAAAAGACCTCATCAAAAGTGAGGTCAACTCTGCACAAAATCAGGAGGTAAACCTCTAGCAGTCAGACAATTAAGGATGAAGGCCTAGCTTATGGTATCATAAGCTTTTTTAATGTCTAACTTAAAGATCAAATTGCGTCCCCTACACTTTTTATCCAGGTCTAACAGCAATTCCTGAGCCAGCAAGATGTTGTTTGAGATGTTTCTCCCATTCACAAAAGTTGCCTAATTAGCTTTGATAAGTAAATGCAAGTGAGGTTGGAGTCTAGGTACTAGAATCTTGCTTAGAATCTTGGAAATCACCGAGGTTAAACTGATAGGTCTAAAATCCGCCCATGATTTTCTATACTTGTTTTAGTTATCAGAATAATGGTGGAAGCAGTAAAGTACTTGGGTGGATCCAACACCTGAAAAAAGGCTTGCACAGCCAGGACAACATCCTTACCAGTAATGAACCAACTCTCCTTATAAAATGAAGATGAAAACCCATCAGGTCTTGCAGCCTTAGTACCATAAATAGAGTCTAAAGCGGATTTAACTTTAGCTTCCAGTGGTGTTTGAGTTAAATTAAGATCTTGCACATAAGTAATGTTATCCTGAAATATCATAAACTGAATGGGGGTAGATTGGGTAGGAACCTGTGTAAATAGCTGTTGGAAATGAAGCACAACATCTTATGCAATTGCTTCAGCTTCCATAATCTTACTTCCATCAGCTTTGTCAATAGAGAATCATATTGCAATTCCTTTTAAAATTGATATTGGCATGATAATATTTGGAGTTCCTATCATCATCAATGAATTTTGAAGAAGCAGCTTTTTGCTTAAAGAAAGCTTCCTAATATTTGATTTATGTGAGTAACTTTTCATGAGCCAGGTGCAAATCCAATTCAGTATAGACCCCCCTAAGAAAGCCCTCTTCCACCATTTCAACATGTTCTTCAGCTTTATGGATATTAGTATGGGCACTGCCAAAAGTTGTCCAATTCCAGCTTTGGAGATGCTTAGCTGTCAGCTTATGTAAATGCCAGAGGTTACCCTTAGGAGAGTTTCCCATGATGGGTTTCCAGCATTTTTCCAACTCAATCAAAAAATCAAGATGGAGCAGCCACGTATTTTGAAACCTGAACTCTCCCTCTCCTCCACCATTAACATTCTTGATTGAATAAAGTAAAGGTCTATGGTCAGACCCATCCATGGATAGGTGTGTGATAATATTATATGGAATGGCTTGGAGCCCTGCAGAGTTCACTAGAATCCTATCCAATCTTTCCCAAGTATTACCTCTTCTCCAAGAGAAGGAAGGACCCTGAAATCCTAGATCAAGAACATCAGCATCAGTAATGAATTGAATAAAAGAGGTCATGGAGCAGGTGGAAGGTGGATTGCCTCCTTTTTTCTCAGATACTGAAGTGAGGCAGTTAAATTCTCCCCCGAGAATTCAAAAAGAATTCACCTGTAGGCCAATTTGCAGCAGATCACTCCATAGTAACTATTGCTGAATAGAATTACTGCTGGCATATATAAATGATACAAAACCAATCTATTCCCTAATAGAAAATTGAGATGGATGAACTGATTGTGATCAAAAAGCGCTGACCATTGTATTTCCATTCTAGCAAACACCCAAATCTTATTATTTATGTTGATATAATGAGAGAAATTTGGAAAAGACTTAACAATAAGGTTTGTAATTTTTTTAACCATGGGTTCCAAAAGAGCAAAACACTAGAGTTTATGTGTAGGAACAAGTTGTTTAATTCAACTTAATGAAGAGGGATGAGCAACTCCCCTTATCTTCCAACACAAAAATATTAATCATTGAGAAAGATTCTTTCCTTTCCCCCTGGTTTTGGGGTGAGAATTGAATGGGGGACTATTTGGGGGTCACCAGGAGGTTGGGATTCCAGCAGTCCTTGTATTTCTGTTTTGTTCTTTCTTCTTTTGTTATTTTTCTGAGTTTGCCATTCATTGTGGAGTTCATTCGCCATTTTCCTAATATTTGCCTATGAAAATTCCTGTCCAAGATCAGAACATTGAGCCCCCTTCTCTTGAGCCACTGGGCTATTAAATGTAGGCTTCTAAGTAGTCTCTGCTAAAAACTCCTACAAAACATCTGATTGGTCAAGCTCCACAACAGATATAAAAGTAACAAGTGGAGACAATTCCACGACATGTAAAACTGGCTCAGGAGGAATTGTCTGCTCACCCATCAAGAATAATGATCATATCTTCTAAATAGTCATGCTCCACAACAGTCAAAGTAGTAACATGTGTAGACAACTCCATATCAAGCACAACTGGCTCAGGAGGATCTGCCTGCCCCACTTCAGGAATTTTAGTAGATAAGACATTCTGCTTACTGGTAACAATAGGTCTCTTTCTAGAGGGTGGGTGTAGTCTATAACAACTCTCCTGTACATGGCCAAATATTCTACAATGTTAGCAATACTAAGGCCTAAACTCCACCTCAATGTTTTTCCAAAAGCCCTCCTTAGGGGAGTCTTCATCAGTTCTAACCCAAACCTTTTTTAAATCAGGGAGGGTAATGTCCCTCTCTACCAAAACCCTGGCTGCTACAGGACTGGCCATTTCAAAAGTGTGAGTGTCTATTTTCAAAGGAGTGCCCAAAGCTTGGCTAATGTTGTACAAGGCATTATGATGGTAGAGCTGTATAGGAAGATTGGGGAATTTACACCAAATTGGGATTATGGGAGGCTCTTTCAATGGATCAAAATCTGGTGTCCATTTAAGTATTTTCAAATAAGTGCCAGCAATAAAAACTGACTGTTTGGCAAATAATCTAGCATAATCCTCCTTATTAGATAGCCTAATGAGCAAATGCCTTCCATCAAGTAATCTAAGCTTCAAAGTTCCCACCAGGTTGAGTTCATCAAAAAATTTCCTCACTTATTCCATCTCAGGATGCCCCATCTGGAATTTCTAATCAGACTGAACTTAATTGCTTAAGAAAGAGTCTTCATATCTTGCTTTGTAAAGAGGACAGTAGGCTGTCCCTCATTAACTCCCAAAGGCATAATAAAGGGGTTGTTCCCCTTTCCTGCAGTAGTATAATGCAAGACCTGTGGGAATACTAGATGATCAAAAAATTTATGAGAAGCTTGTCCTTTACCCACCACTCCCGCATATGTCGCCTTAGCCCACATGGCATTGGTGCTGGAATCAATGGGAAAAGGTTTGGCCATTCAGCTAGCCAAGTTCCACCCAGTAGAAAAACGTAAAACAATTGTCATCCCCTACCACAGGGATCAAACTAGCTTAACTCAAAGGAGAAGAGAGATGATAGCAGAAGCACACTCAGAGAATTCTAAGAAGCCAAACAAAGCCGCCACAGCTCAGTGAGGCAATGTAATAGCAACTTCCCAAAAGTCAAAAATACAAAAACTCTGGAAGGCCAAAACGAAAGGTGTGGCTTCAAGAACCTCAAACACAGCTTACAACAGCAAACCAAGGGGCAGAAACAAACCTTCCTCCGACAAACACCAATCAAAACCACTGTCAAAGACCCAATTGCCGCCAAGTACTCCATCAAAACCCTAGCAGAGCTTCTCTCCCCTCAGCCGCCAACATTTTATATATATATATATATATATATATATATATATATATATATATTTGAAAATAATATTTTAAATTTAAAAAATACAAAATCAAACTGATATCATATAAATGATTGTTTAAATAATTGAGCACTTTACTACAAGAAATTTATCGATCTCAAACAATAGATACATGGCTTGGTGGTGAGGCTCTATCAAATGAACTAAAATATTTATGACACCCGTTTCATCTATGAACCATTTATATTAAGCAACAATTTCTTCTATATAATATGGAAGAATTAGATAGGGTTTATATTAATCTAGAGTCATTAAGTTTCATGTAAGGGAAAGCCCCTATAATTAACTACGTCTTAGATAACCAAAGTCGCCTAAGAGAACTCTTGATATAGATTAGCAAATATTGTATTCATGACTTCCAAAGGGTAAGGTTCCTCAAGAAGAGTGGTAGTATGAGATCCAATAGGTGAGTGTCTCAAATTCCAGAAAATTTTTGTAGGAATCTAAAGAAAAGAGAGACTATGGGAAAGACATAGGTTCAAGAGAGATCTTTGTGTTTTTCCTAACTATCCTATGGTTTGGCTTTAATTTGGGATAGTTATTTGGCTTTTCAATCTGCCAACTTTATTATTTAGGGCTTACATTCACTTGATACTGATCATATGAATGGCCTGGAAGATAGGAGGGTTTATGTCATACTCGATGATGACCTCGGAATCCTAAGACAAGTTAGAGCTTATATTGCACAACACAGTAATACAAATGAATAAAGAGATAAGGTGAGGATTTAAGTTATATTAGTCAAGCTACCTCAAATTCCTATGGCTTGTTTTAATTTCTAAGGAGTTCTGCTGTTAAAGATGGCTGTGTTGCCCACTATGCATGCTCCAAGATCCTCATCGTAGCAGGTTTAGTTTAAAGAAGTGTCAATTGTAAAAAAAGAGAAGTATTCTGTTTTGGAATTATCTGAATTAAGGTGACTTAATGTCTTCTTTAGGGAATATTAAAGTTGATTATAGAGACACTGTTGACCTCATTTTTGATGAGGTCTTCTCTTTAGTACTTAGGATCTAGCCTTAGGCTTTTCCTTTGACTGTCTTAGAGGACTAGAATTGGGACCCACCTTTTAGAAATTCAAACCACTTCTTAACTCCCTGCAAACTCCACAAACTTGACTGTAGACCCCTAATCACCTAGAGGGTTGAAATCAGATGTGGAAGTTTAAAGGATAAGTTCCTACAGGACTCTTTGGCCTTAGGACTGCCCTGGGTGGCCTGGTCTGGTGGAGGGGCTGGCTTTCACACACACTACACTCACACACTACACCTATACACTACACTTTCACACACCCATACCTAACTTGACCTCCTGACTCATGTGGGTGACTCACATGGATGGTCCTTAACCCCTAAGCCCTTGGCTAAGAGGGTTAGGAACAACATAGTGAATGCCTCAAATGAGTCCCTTCATGGCTCATGTGGGCTTGATATGGCTTCATGGCTCAACCAAAATGACTTCTTTCCACTTACATCCACCCAATCTTCAATTTTCCAAATTTTCAATTTTCCAAATTTTCAATTTTTGACCCCCGGAACCCTACACCCGCTTAGCCTACCCAAAACCCTCGAAATTACCCAAATTTCTCAAAAATTTCCAAATTACCCAAAATTCTCCAAAATCAATCCCAAACATTTCCACATCACTTAAACTGATCATCCATACCCAAAAATACCAAAAATTCCAAGAAAACCTCCCAATACCCTCCAAATACCCAAAATACCCCTCTTGGCCTAAAACTCCAAAAATTCAGAAAATTCCTAGAAAATTCCAGAAAATCCCAAATATTACCAATTTCTATTTGTTCAACTACACCATGGGCCAATTTTATCAATTTACCCTACTTTTGTCAAAACCCCCAATTTGACCCATTTTAACCCTAAGTGCACCCAATGTCAAACCAAACCTACCCAATTGAACCCAATTTTGGTCCAATTCAATTCTAAACTTCAATTCAACATCCCCAATACCAATCTAGACCAAATCCAAGCCCAATTTGATTGACATTTGGATCCAATCTCACTTTTGGCCTTAAAGCCCAATTTGGACCCATGACCTAAACCTAACCCAAACTCACCCAATTCAACTCCAATTAACCCCAAACCTTTTCTAAATCTTCCTTAACATTCCCACAAACAAAACACTAACATGATTTGCCCAAAATTTAGACCCAAACCCCACTCAAATTCAACCCAAGGTTAAAAGGCCCATTTTTGACCTAAACCCAAACCTAACCCAAATGAGCCCAAACCCCAAAATCAAAGGCCAACCAAAGTCAAAACCTCTTTGAAACACTCCCATAAATATTTCTCAACATTAATTTTACATCAATTTCAACCCTAGCCCAACATTAGCCCAACTTGGCCCACTTGGACCCATATAGGCCCACTTACCAAATAAACCCAAATTCAAACCAATTCAACTCCAAATCACATCAAATTGATTCCAAGCCCTTCATAGAACATCCCTAAACCAATTATGAAATTTATTTGACAAAGTTCTTCACAAAATTTTTATCCAAATGCCCATCCTAAAATCAAAAGCCCATTTCCCTTAAACTTTCCTAAAAGCCCACTTCACCACATCCAAAGGCCCAAAATCTACCCTAAAGCCCACATGACATCTCCATTTGTCATCCACTTAATTAAATCCATTACCTAAGTCCTAAATTCGCCATCAAATTATTCCAAATCAAGTTTCATACAAATTTCCATCAAATTACCAAAAATTCTTAAAACCCATTTTCATGAAATTGACCAAACCTTTTCCCAAGCCAAAGGTGAGCCATGCAAGCCATGGACAAGCCACATGAAGCCATGGAAGGCTTGACATGTGATCAAGCCATTAATGGAAAAAGGAGGGGCCCCTTTCCTAATCCTCCTTAACCCCTTTTTACCTTAAGCATGTCACACACTAAACCATGCTTAGCCACCTCATCATGGATGGAGACCACACCACTCTCCCTCGGCGACCCAACCGATCTTCTCAGCCCAAAATCAGTCCATGGGGAGGTGCACCCAACCCAAACCAATGGGTTGACCAAATTAAGGCCAAAATGACCCCCTCCCCATTCCATTTTAATTCAAACACTTTACACATGTCAAAGCCCAATTGACTTCACCTTTGCCAAGCCCTGACCTCCCTGGTCAAGATGGTGGCCCATGCCTGCCGGCCAGCCGCCTGGATCACAGGAAAACACCACACCCGAGAGCATCATGTGAGCCCAAGCTTGGAATTCTCACCTGCCGAGTTGCCCCATGCCCAATGGCCACCATGGTCGTTCTTCTCCTCACCGAGAGCGGTGATCCCATGTCTCGACTCCCCCGGGAGGCCCTCCACCCTCTCCTATTTAAACTCCACCTCTCTCGGCCATGAGAAGAGCCGAGCACAAACCTTGCCGAAACTCGCCAAAATTGTTCCGGACCCTTCTCCACCCTTAGAGCGAGTTGATCCCCAGGTGTCGATTTGCCCTAATCCCCACTGATAAAATCCAATTTCGCAACTGAAATTCCACCAAAAACCAGGACACTTCTCCACAGTGAGCCAATTTCCAAATTGATTGGTTCTACACCTTCACCAGACCAAGGGAAGGTGTCCACCAGCAAAAGCCCCATCTCCAGGCCACCCAGTTGCTCCAGCCTCCAAGCTTTGTGATCGGGCTTGGTCGAAATCACATCCGGACAATTCACCGCGACCGGGAGACTTCATCCGGAGCTTCGCGGGATCCAATCGAAGGTGCAACAACTCTCGGATTGAAGCCACACTTCTCCGAGAAAAGGTATGAGCTAATTCTTTATCCCAAGCTTCTGGAGATTCTCCATTTCAAATGCCTTAATTTCAATGCATGTTAACCGTATAGATGTGTTCGTCTCTTCAAGACGAATCCATAGAGCATAAGAACATGAAAATCCATTGAGTATCGAGTGAGATCTTGGGGATTTAGTGTGGACGGCTCTCGGGTGAGGACGCTCGGGGACGATGAACGGATGCCGTCCATTCAATACACGCGCGGACGAACGGCTCAGATGGCGTCGGACCAGGAGACGGTACGAGAACCGCGGGGCCCGGGCTGCTGACTCAGGTGGCGGCGTCGAATGGGAGCGCGACGCGTGTGCGTTCGGAGATGCCGAGGTTGACGCTGCACCGCGTGGATAAATAGAAATTTAGGGTATTTTTCTATTTATTTAATTCCCTAAACTTCAAAAATTCATATCTCTGTGTAGAAAAATCAGAAAAATAAAATAAAAATACCCTCTTGCTCAGTGAACAGAGGAGAATAATGTGGAAAAGAAATCATTTAATTTCATCAAGTATTTTATTTTTTATAATTTATTTACTCTCTACATTATTTTAATTCTCCATGCATGTATACAATTCACCATGGCATGAGACCATAGGGCTTTGAAGCCTCCGAATTTGGGAACATTCCCCGAATTTTTCAAAGTCGAGGCCATCCCTATGAAAAGTTATTGATTTTTCAAATTCAGGTTACTTGTTTTGAGTATTTTAATTCCAATAAATAGCATGTTGTGAAATAAATTCTAGGAAAATTTGGTGATGTTCCTTATGACCAGAGAACCCTAGGAAAAATAGGTTTTGAGTTAGTTCATTTAAAACAACCCTAATTGTCTTAAACACCCAAAATAGGTCTTTATTTAATTAGAGTTAACCAGGCATCAAATTGACTTGAAATCAATTCTTCACTGACCTTTAGGATCAGAGGAATCCACCATAAAAGTTTGAGGTCAATTGGACTTGATTAGCCCCACTAATTGGGTTGATTAAGCCACTTAGCCATTTTAAACTTTAAAAATTCATAACTTTTAAAACACCTTTCAAAAATTCACTAAATTGGTTTTGGGGCCTCTCTGATATCAGGGGAGCCTAAGAAAATTAAAATTTCAATTTTCTAAAAAAGTTGATTTTTAATAATATTTTAATATTTTTAATAATTAAAAAATAATAAAAATCACAAAAATAATAAAATTCACCAAAATGTCACATTTTGAATTTTAATCACATAGGAACAAATCCCACATTTTTCTTAGGTCTATTTAGTGAGATATTAAATTTTAAAGCTTTAAGGTAATTTTAAAATTAAAAAAATATATTTTCTAGCTTTTTCACTAAAATAATTATAATAAATTATAGAGAAATCAGAAAATTGTAAAATTTGATTCTCTGATTTCCTTGATATCGAGAGATTTTTGAAAATTATAAAATCCATTTTTCAACATTTATTTTATTTTTAAATTAATTAACACTCCAAAACTTAAAATAATTATAATAAAAATAATATAATTCAAAAAATCACCAAAATTGGTCCAAGTGGTTCTCTGGTCATTAGGAATGTCCCCTAATTTTCTTAAGGATAGAAACTTTCCCTTGGTCATGTTATAAAATTTTCCTTGAAAATCTCTATTTTCTACCAAAAATAATTATATAAAAAAATTAAATGCAGTAAAAATCACATTTTCTCCTCTCATGTCTTTACTAGCATATGAGTGAAGTCACATAAAAATTTCAAGTTCATTTGGGTTCAATTTAGTGAGTTATGAAATCATTAAGCTTAAAGGGTAAAGTGGTAATTAAATTTTAACCTTTAATTAAAACTTTAGGTTTAATAAAAAAAATTAATAAATAAAATATTTGATCCTAATCTGATTTGGATGATTGAAATTTAAATAATTAAAGGGTAGAAACCCATTAAGCAATTTAAAATGATTAAACCTTAATTAAATAGTTGATTAAATTTGGAAGAATAATAAAATTGGAATTATTAAAATAGGGATATTATTAGGAAGAGATTTATTCTTTAATTTAAAAATCCCTAAATTAATTATCTCATTAATATTCAATTCTTAATTAAAATGATAACTCAAATTTAAAATATTAAAAGACTTAATCATTAAACTAAAAATAAATTATTAAACTCTTTTAAAAATTTCAATTAAGATTAAAAAAAATTAAATTAAATTAAAGATTAAATTAAACTAAATTAAATCAAATTAAATTAAATTAAACAAATTAAATTAAATTAAATTAAATCAAATTAAATTAAATTAAATCAAATTAAATTAAATTAAACAATCAAATTAAGTTAAATTAAATTAAATAAATTAAATTAAATTGAATAATTTAATTAAACTAAATTAAATTAAATAAATTAAATTAAATTGAATAATTAAATTAAATTAAATTAAATTAAATTAAATTAAATCAAATTAAATTAAAATTAAATCAAATCAAATTAAACTAATTTAACATCAAATCAAACTCAATTGAATTAAATTAAAATTAAAACTCAATTAAATTAAATTAAATTAAATATAACATCACCTAAAACAGAAAGAAATTAAATATAAAGCAACTTGAACACTATTCCAAATTTAAACTCTTTAACTTAAACCAAATCATTTGAATACCAATTTACCCTGAAAGTTTTAGTTATCATAACTCCAAAACGGAATATTAAATGAAATGTTACTTCACTTATAGGATATTCAAATGTCCTAGTTCATTGAGCAAGATAACAACAAAGCTTGAATTCTCGGACGATTAATTCATTTGTATAATTAAACCCATTTGGACTTAAAACAATCCTAGAAAATATTGAAAAGATGTTTAAGATTATTCTTAAGCACTTCCTCAATATGATAGGACATTTATAAGAACAATTGAATTTAATTATTCTTTGATGAAGAAAATCGTCTTCAAACCAAAACACAAGGAACCTAGACGTCATAGGAAATGACTAGCTATAGGATTAGGAATTTGGTAGAAAACCATAACCTTTCCCTTAGCTTTACCTAGGAACTTGCTTAAATATTCTAATTGTGTTTTAAGTGTAGCTTGGGATGACGGGAAGACCCTCCGAGTACGCTTTTATTTTATTGCAATTTACTTTCTTGCAATTTACATTATTGCAATTTACTTTATTGCAAATGCACTTTACTTTTCTTGCATGATAAGACAACCGTTGCATGAAAACCCACACCTTTAGGATAGCCCCTAAAACCGAAACCAAAACTAAATTAAAAGTCATTGCAAGATAAAATTCACCGCCACAACATTTCAAAATATAAAACAACTCAAAATTTAATCACAAACGTAACACAAAACTACAATTGCAACTAAATTAAAACGTCCCGTTGGATGATCGGGAATACCTCGGATGATGTAACCTACGTGTTGCTAATGGGATTTCCCACGGTCTAAATGAAAGTGTGGAACTCATTCAGTTGAGTTTAGCAAATTCATCTGGACTAAGTGAATCCGATAAAAATAATGATGCCGGAAGGATGGAACCGTGGGATCTTAACCGGTGTCGTTATAATCAACTTTAAGATTTGTTTTAATCAAAACATAAAAAACACTTGGAAAATTAAGACTTCTCTAAACCAAAACACTTTTCTCATCTCCCGATTTATGATTTCTAAAACTAAACCTCTGCAACAATAAGGAGCTCGGAGCATGGTGGGCGAGCACGGCCATCGTCGTCGACGAAAACTTCGAACCTACTTCAAGCAAAACTTTCCTAGAATTAAATAACCAAGCCATAGGATTTCGAGGTAGTTTGCCTAGTGCAACATAAATCCTCAACCTTTTGTTAGGCATTTGCCTTGCAAATTAAGCCCTAACCGGATTTAGGATTCCGAGTTAGTCGTCTGATACGACATAAACCCTCACATCTTCAAGGCTATTCGTATGATTCTATCATATAAGTATAAGTCCTAATTAATTAAAATTGACAAGATCAAAACATTTAAAAATATTAGGACTTTCTTAAATCTAAGCCAAACAATAGGATAGTCGTGAAATTACCGAAGTTCACTTCGAATCTGTGATTTCTCCTACTTTTCTTCCTTTGGATTCACAAAACAAAATGTTCCAAACTTGATCCATTCCCTATTGAAATTCCAAAATTCAATCCTCGAAGACTTAAACTTTGAAATCCTTGAGAGCGGAATTATTGATTATTATCGAGAGTTTTCTTAGGTGATTCCCGTCACTTAAGATGTAATTAACTATAGGGGCTTGCCCTTATAGGAATTTTGAAGAACCTGGTAATATAAACCCCGTTTAATGTTTTCATATTAAACGAGGGAATTTTGTTCGGCTTATAAAATTGGTTCGCGGACCAAACGGATGTCACAAATCTTCTAGTTTATTTAATCGAGCCCCACCGTCAAGCAGTGTGTCTATCCTTAGGGATAGATATACGGTTTGTGGTGCGGTGCTCGTTTATATAAACTACTTGGGACGTGAGATCGGTTTAATCTCATATCTTAAAACCTTCAAATTTAAAATTATTTTCAAAATCAAATACTACTTTTCAAATTATTTATTTTAATTAAATTAAAAATTCGCCGACGTATTTACGTTAGGCGACCCCTCTTCAAAATAAAACACACAACCTAAAAATATGCCGACAGATTTCTGGCGACTCCGCTGGGGAAAATTCCTCTCTCTATTTTAATCAAATAATTCTGCTTTCAAAAATCGGTAGTGTATCCATGTCCTTAATGGGTCAAACTACCCTTCTTTCCGTTGGAATACTATGTTCATTTCTATCTTGAATAAGTATAGCCAACATTCTCTCGGATTTAGGAGCCACTGTTTAGACACCCCTAAACAGAGAGGTTCCGAGATCCTTTTACCTCATTTTTGAGGTGGGGTGGACCCCCAATAGGTGTTAGTTTAGGAGTAATCCTTCGAGTCGAGAAGTCTTGCTTAAGACTTTCTTTTCCTTTCCAACTCCAAATCTAATTCCTTACCTTCTCTACACCTTTGAACATTTCGTTCTAAATAAACAAACTCTCTAATAAGTAACTCTTTTAACAAATGATTCCCTCTTATAAATACATGAACAAGAATGAGTTCGGACTCTTTTTCAATTCCTTTCTTTTCATCCTAAAGAAAAGAAGCATAACTTGGGACTGACAACCAGAATCTACCTTGCGAAATGGAAGCCCCGAAACCGATTTTCTCCTTCACCAACGGACTGGACTTCGCCGTCTATAAGGATGAGCCGCCCTACAATGGGATCATCCGATTTGGACAGGGATTCGAAAACACGAACGTCAAGGTCACCGACGTCTCCCTCTTCGCACCGACAAACAAGGTATCCGAAGCCGAGGAGCCACTCGCTCGAGTTCAACCTTAGGTCGACCCAAGAGTTTCCTCCCCGCAAAGGATCCCGACTAGGAGGAGTACTCGCCGTCCGCAGGAGGACCGTTCTTACTACCCCCACTCGGTCTAGTTGTTTCTGCACCTACCCCGACTTCCGCCAAATCAAAGGGGAAAGAAATCCGAGATTATGGTAAACCCGTCACCGTGGAGGGTACGGATCTTCCTCGTAAGACCTTCTGTTTTCGAAATCGGGTCCAGTTCAAAGATTCCGTCACCGACAAAGACCCAAAGAAGAAACGAAGTAGAAGGATCGCCGGAGAAGCCGTAGCCGCCGAGATCGCTTTCCGGAGGAAATTCCGCAGTTGCCGGAATATACACCGCTACCGAATATACACCGCTACCGTAATATACACCACCGCTCGACTACATACCACTTTGGGAGGAAGCGAGTTCCATCCCCTCTCCGCCGCGAGAGGATGAGGAGAATGTTCGCAAGATTGCCGCCACATTACCTCGGCCCGCATACTACAACGATAGCCGCAAGAAAAGAACTAGAACTACGCTGTTTGCTCGACCGCAAACTTTGGTAGAAAAGTTAGCAAGGAAGGAAAACCGCCCGTATCGGAAATTCTACGAAGGATAGGGCGGGTGCCGGTCAAATCCCGTCTTGGGCCCCGAGTAGAGCCCGCCGTCATGACGAAAAGCCAAGCAAGAGAATGAAGGCTAGCCCGCCCGTCGTAGTCTCGGGATTACGGATTAGGGAGGATACCACCTTCCAACATTTGGCCGACGGACCATCCGGTCCTAGACCTTCTGCTGCTAGAAGGATGGTATGGCGTCCCACTACTGGGCAGTTAAGATTGAAACAACAGCCCGAGAAAGAGAGTCTCGCCAGGAGGCTTGAATCCAAAGAAAGTGCTACTGCGATAAAGGGGACTCGTGAAAAAGGGACCCGGCAGCCTATCGCATGACAACCGCAAAGACACACGTAAAGCTCCGCTAGAAGATGCCATGGAAAAGTCGAGAACCGATATCCGACGGTTGGAAAAAGAAAGAGAAGAAAAGTTCGGAGATGAGATCGATTCATCGGAGTTCATGGACGACGAATATGCAGAAATCAATATGGTTGAGACACGAGCTTCATCAGATTCGCAAGGTGCTCCTGCAGCTGCAGAAAGAGAGGAGCCGGAATTGATGAGAAGACAGCTTCAGGAAAAGGACGACACGATCGCTCAAATGGCGAAAAGGATGGAAGAGATGGCCGTAGCTTTGGCCACTCTCCAGAGTCAAGTACAACCACATTGAGAAACACCCCCAGAGGTCATTCACATTGTAGACGGAGGAAAGGAGATTACATCCATCAATGGGGATGATCAGCTAAAGAAAGATACAACACAAAGTATGATTCCAGAAAAAGATATCAAGAGCTTGGTGGAACAGCAGGTGCGAGAAGCCTTAGCACAATCAAAGAGCGGGACATCCATTCGGACGGGTAGACCTTACCCGGAAGAATTTGACGCTGTCCAATACCCAAAAGGCTTCGTACCACCTCTGTTCAAGACCTTTGATGGAACCGGGAACCCCCGATAGCATGTTGCACACTTTCGTGCCAGTTGTTGCAATGCCGGCGGGAGCGATGCATTACTCTTCCGACAGTTCGTCGCCAGCTCGTCGAGGATCGCCTTTGATTGGTATGCGGATTACCGAATGGTTCGGTGAAGACGTTCTCGGAACTAGAAAACCTCTTCATCAAGCGATTCGCCGGAGCTCGGCACCACATCACTATAGGTGATTTAGTGGTAGAGAAACAAAGGCCGAATGAAACTTTGGTGGATTACATACTTCGATGGAGAAACTTAAGCATGAAGTGTGAACCACAACTCGCAAGAATAACATGCGATCGGCATCTTGCTTAAAAGCATTCACGGCCCGATAGCACTTCTCCTCAAAGGATTCACTATTAAGACTTTTGAGAAGTTGTTAAGCAAGGCCGGAAGCTTGCAAGAAGAGGCGAAGCAATTAAGTTTCGCCGATAAGACGGACAAGCGAGAGCCGGTGAAGACCTTCGAAAAGAAATCCGGGATCATTGCGGCGAGCCGATAAAGGCAAGCAACCGATGCAAATACCACCGGAACGGCCGCGAGCAACCACAACAAAATTACCACCAACCCCGGTCCAAGCTATCGATCGTCTCCGCAGAGTATGAACAACCGCCTCGTCCGCAACGTACATTAAGGGAGCTTCGAGCGAGAGAATATCCATTCAAAAATGAAGCGAGTACCGAAAATGTTCCGTAGCTTAATGAAGACTCTAGATTTCCAGTACTGCCGTAACCTAAAGACCGGAGGAAGTCAACAAGAACGGTGATCCCAACTTTTGCCCCTACCACCGGATGCTCGGGCACAAGATAGAAGATTGCATTACCTTTAAAAGTTGGCTCAACGACAACCTTCGGAAAGGAAATATAACAATCCCGAAGGAGTACATGAAGGAACCCCGGAAAGGAGGTTCCGTCAATGTTATCTCAACCGATCCCGTCATTCCGATAGATCCCTATGCAACCGACGATGGATGGACTACCGCCTGGACGAGGTCTTCGAAGAAGATTTTAGACAACATCCGAACCGCCTCGGTGCGAGCTTCAATTCAGAGTTCAAGACCTGTTAAACCGGTACTATCACTTGTGATAGAAGAACCACCTCAACAGGAGACGATCGAAGAAAAGAAGAAAATTGACGAAGAAGAGGGGACCGAGACTCCTAAGGCTAGACTAGGGGCTGCTTATCCTAGGATAGTTGTTTCCGATTCGGGGGAGAAATCCCTCGAACCTCTGATTTTGTATGATTATCTCGCTCACTTCGGTGGGATCATATAATGATAAGGGTGATGGCGTTGGCTACGTTTTGATCGTTTCTAACGATTACGTAACTAGCGACAATCCGGACATCGACTTCAATGCCAACAGCAATTCTCAAATCATACATGATCTCGACGAGCAAAATAACGAAGAAGACATCCATCAAGGAGGCTACAAGAGTTCAACAAGCAACGGATCTATCTGTGAGTTTCGAGGAGCTCCAGTTACGATAGAGTTAGAGCCTTCAGATTTTGAAGATAATCCGGAAGAGCCTGTCATTCCGATTCAGGAGGAGACACCGGCAAGTTCAACACTAGATTCAGAAGAAATTACAGAAGTCAACTTAAGAAGTGGATCGCCTTTGATTGGTATGCAGAATTACCGAATGGTTCAGTGAAGACGTTCTCAGAACTAGAAAACCTCTTCATCAAGCGATTCGCTGGAGCTCAGCACCACATCACTATAGGTGATTTAGTGGTAGAGAAACAAAGGCCGAATGAAACTTTGGTGGATTACATACTTCGATGGAGAAACTTAAGCATGAAGTGTGAACCACAACCGCAAGAACAACATGCAGTCGGCATCTTGCTTAAAAGCATTCACGGCCCGATAGCACTTCTCCTCAAAAGATTCACTATTAAGACTTTTGAGAAGTTGTTAAGCAAGGCCGGAAGCTTGCAAGAAGAGGCAAAGCAATTACGTTTTGCCGATAAGACGGACAAGCAGAAGCAGGTGAAGACCTTCGAAAAGAAATCTGGGATCATTGCAGCAGTCGATAAAGGCAAGCAACCGATGCAAATACCACCGGAACGGCCGCAGCAACCACAACAGAATTACCACCAACCCCGGTCCAGCTATCAGTCGTCTCCGCAGTATGAACAACCGCCTCGTCCGCAACGTACATTAAGGGAGCTTCTGAGCAGAGAATATCCATTCAAAAATGAAGCAGTACCGAAAATGTTCCGTAGCCTAATGAAGACTCTAGATTTCCAGCTGCCAGAACCTAAAAGACCAGAGGAAGTCAACAAGAACGGTGATCCCAACTTTTGCCCCTACCACCGGATGCTTGGGCACAAGATAGAAGATTGCATTACCTTTAAAAGTTGGCTCAACGACAACCTTCGGAAAGGAAATATAACAATCCCGAAGGAGTACATGAAGGAACCCCGTAAAGGAGGTTCCGTCAATGTTATCTCAACCGATCCCGTCATTCCGATGGATCCCTATGCAACCGACGATGGATGGACTACCGCTCGGACGAGGTCTTCGAAGAAGATTTTAGACAACATCCGAACCGCCTCGGTGCGAGCTTCAATTCGTAGTTCAAGACTCGTTAAACCGGTACTATCACTTGCGATAGAAGAACCACCTCAACAGGAGACGATCGAAGAAAAGAAGAAAATTGACGAAGAAGAGGGGACCGAGACTCCTAAGGCTAGACTAGGGGCTGCATATCCTAGGATAGTTGTTTCCGATTCGGGGAGAAATCCCTCGAACCTCCGATTTTGTATGATTATCTCGCTCACTTCGGTGGGATCATATAATGATAAGGGTGATGGCGTTGGCTACGTTTTGATCGTTTCTAACGATTACGTAACTAGCGACAATCCGGACATCGACTTCGATGCCAACAGAGCAATTCTCAAATCATACACGATCTCGACGAGCAAAATAACGAAGAAGACATCCATCAAGGAGGCTACAAGAGTTCAACAAGCAACGCATCTATCTCGTGAGTTTCGAGGAGCTCCGAGTTACGATAGAGTTAGAGCCTTCGGATTTTGAAGATAATCCGGAAGAGCTCGTCATTCCGATTCGGGAGGAGACACCGGCAAGTTCAACACTAGATTCGAAGAAATTACGAAGTCAACTTAAGAAGTGGAAAAGTTCTACCTCCAAGAATGGGTCCAAAAGACAAAGGAAAGCGGTGGTTGTTCAAGAAGAACCAACCCGGCAGAAGAAATACCCGTTCGAGAAGAAGCCGAGACGCATGAGAACAAAGTGGACTACAACGTGCTAGCCCATCTTAGGAAACTACCGGCCAAGCCGAGCATTTACGATGCTCTCATCTTATCAAAGGAGATGAGAGAAGCTCGATCGAGGCCTTACTCGATCCGGAAATTTGCTTAGCTCAAATGGCCGGAGATTCCTTAGATGAGGTTTGCTCGTTAAAGGAACAACGAGGCGTTACCTTCACGGACGAGTGACTTACTACTTGGGACGGCAGATCACAACCGACAGTTGTACATTTCGATTACAATTGGGAAGTTTACGCTCTCGCAGTATTGGTGGATCCAGGAGCATCAATCAACATAATGAGTCTTCGAACACTAAGCATACTTGGAAATTGATGCTCGTGAGCTCGAGGCCGACAAAATGTTATTAAGAGGATTCAACCGTAAAGGAGAAAGAGCCCTAGGGTCAATAACGCTACCGATGAAGACCGGTGACCGAGCGCAGACAACCGCGAAATTTCACATAATCGATTCGAAACGTCGTTCAACGCTCTACCTGGGCCGACCATGGATACATGAAAACAGGATGGTACCATCATCTCCGCACCGAGTGCATCAAATACTACGATTGAGGGGAACGAGTGCATCAAAGGCGACTTGCAACCATTCTCCGTACATGAGATTGGAATCCATGAAGATGCATCTTATTATGCACCGCCAAAGAAAACGATCTTCTCCGGAGATACCGTAACAAATGAAGCAAAGAAAGTTCGGGACAACGAAGAACCCGAGGTTCTAGTCCAACAGATCACTCACCACTCCCTTACGGCGAGATGGTGAAGGTTTCTCCACAACTCGCATCCGAGGTCGAGGCCGGGGACGAGGTCGTGGTAGAGATGTTAGGACGAGTTGGACGAAGGAAACCGACCATCAATGTTGATTGGGAAGATAGTTACGAAGAAGAAAAAGAAATCAAACAAGAAGCAGCGGCAATAAGTCGGAAGAAGCCGCAATTCAAGATCTCTCTCGAAGATGAAAAGAATGAAGAATATAAATCAATGTACGAGAAGATTAACCACTACGTACATACTATGACCCTAACCCCGAACCATTCTAATAAGATCGAGGGTATGGTGGTCAAAGAGGTACGTAACAACGGTGCAAGGCCAATCAAGTTCTACCGCGGTGCTTCTTCCTCCAAAACTGAAAATAATGTACAATTCGAAGATGTCACTTCATCAAAATTAATGGAATTACCTTTTGAGTGGTACTCTCCCTGTGTTCAAAATTTAATTCAACGTGGTTTCTTACCTCGATAATGGACAAAAGGCCAATTACAACATTTTGAAAAATTATGGAATAACTCCGATCGTCCACCCAATTCAAAGCATGGACTCGGATTCGGCACGGTAGGGTCGATTGACGATACCGAATTTTGCTTAGTTGTCACTTGCAAGTCCAATGAAAGCCGCATGGAAACTACGGACGAAATCGAAGATTTGCAAATTGGAGACGCTCCACCGAATTCGAAGAAGAAATTAAATCCACGATAGATGAGTTAACGGAAGTTAACTTAGGTACTAACAAAGAGCCTAAACCTACCTTTGTTAGCTCCTTACTCAATAAAGAAGACTCCGAAGAAATAATCAAATTGTTAATGGAATTTAAAGACTCGTTTTGCTTGGAACTACGATGAGATGCCGGGATTAGCTCCGGAGGTCGCAGATCCATAAGCTAGGAGTGGATCCTACTTCGTCCCGGTCGGACAAGGTCCCCGAAGAATGCGTCTAGAAATCGAACAACAAGTCATAGCCGAAGTTAAAAAGCTAATAGACGCTAAATTTGTCCGTGAAGAACAATACCCGACTTGGTTAGCCAATGTGGTGCCGATCGAAAGAAGAATGGTCGGATCGGAATTTGTGTGGACTTCGGAGATTTAAACAAGGCATGTCCAAAGGATGAATTCCCTCTACCGATCCCGAATTAATGATCGACATTGCTTCAACACATGAAATATTCTCGTTCATGGATGGATCTTCAGGATAAACCAGATAAAAATGGCTCCATAAGATGAAAAGCTTACAGCATTCAGAACGCCGATCGGAGTATTTTGCTACACAGTGATGCCATTCGGACTGAAGAACGCAGGAGCAACCTACCAGAGAGCAATGACAAGAATTTTTGATGATCTCATCCACAATCAAGTCGAATGCTACGTGGACGATGTGGTCATCAAAAGCAAAGTAAAGGAAAACCACTTGTATGATTTGAGAATTGTTTTCGAACGATTAAGACAATTTAACCTTAAGATGAATCCCTTAAAATGCGCCTTCGGCGTCACCTCCGGAAATTCTTAGGGTTCGTTGTCCGACATCGTGGAATTGAAATCGACCGGAAAAGATTAAAGCTATCTTAGAAATGCCACCTCCCAAAACCTTAAAACAACTACGATCTTTTCAAGGGAAGCCGGCATATCTTCGACGCTTTATCTCAAACTCCGTCGAGTAGGTGTCAGCCTTTCTCGGCACTAGTTAAAAAGGACGCCAAATTTATTTGGGAAGAGAAATGCCGAAGGCCTTCGAGGACATTAAACAATATTTAATGACACCTCCTCGTCTTAGCGAGCCCGGTCTCGGGAAGACCACCGATACTTTACACCGCGGCTCTAGACGACTCTCTCGGAGCCCCGTTAGCCTGAGTCGATGATGAGGGTAAAGAAAATGCTCTTTACTACTTAAGCCGTCGTTTACTTCCGACGTAAGTAAGGTATCCCACAATTGAAAAGCATTGTTTGGCCACGATCTTCGCCGCTCAAAAGCTCGAGCACTACATGCTTTCTCATAAGGTCAACTCGATCTCGAAGTTTAATCCATTGCAATACTTGATGACTCGTCCAACACTTTCCGCGGACTTGCCGGATGGTCGATGATATTATTGCAATTCGATATAACTTTCGTGCCTCTTCGTGCCGTAAACGGACAAGTCTTAGCGGACTTCCTCGCAAGCACACCCTTTGCCGGCCGAATCTCCTCTCAATGACGATCCGCCGGATGAAAAAATAATGAACCTAGAAGACCTTGATGATCGACGTTGGGAATTATATTTCGACGGAGCATCTTCGAGCACACAAAGACGAAGAATCGCAAGTGATAGTGCACGGTAAGGCGGGAATCGGGCTAATCTTTATAACGCCGGAGCGGGGGATGTTAAGATACTCCTACCACTTGACGAACCGTGTACAAACAATGAAGCGTAATACGAAGCCCTCATAACGGGACTCGGAATTAACTATTCAAATGGGGATAACGGACATCAACATCTACGGGGATTCGCAGTTAATCATTCAACGGATCGTCGGACAATACGAGAATTTTAAAGCCAAGACTCGAACAATACTTCCGAGTATGCCATACGAACTGTTGGAACGGATTCCAAATGTAACGATCTACAAAATTCCCGGAAAAGAAAATGCTTTAGCAGATGCTTTTAGCCCGTCTCGCAAAAGAATTCGCCTATTTGCAAGATGAATCGGTGGAAGTGTCGGTTCACGGACGTCGAGTCCTATCACAGCTCGACATGGACACAATACACAAATCGAAAAAGAAAAAGAATCGATTGCGGCGAAGTGACGGAAAACACGGAAGATTGGCGACGACCATTGATGGACTATCCGCAAATAGGAAAGCTACCGGACGATAGGTCGCTAGCCCATCGGATCAAGAAAAGAACTCGTCCTACGCATTAATAAACAACACATTGTACGAAGGTCTTTTGATCAAATGTGGCTAAGATGCCTAAGCGGGTCCGAGGCCCGTGAAATCGTTAAAGAGGTGCATTCGGGACTCCGTGGCGCTCACCAGTCGGGTCCAAAGATGAAAATGAAAATTAAAAGACTAGGGTACTACTGGCCCTCGATGATGACCGACTGCATGAAAATCGCCAAGAGCTATCACCAATGCCAAGTGCACGGAGTGGTTCTACACCAACCTCCAAATGTGCTACATCCGACAATTGCGTCGTGGTCATTTGAATGTTGGGGCACAGATATAGTAGGTCCAATAGAACCACCATCTTCAAAAGGACATCGATTCATTCTTGCGGCTACAGATTACTTTTCCAAGTGGGCAGAAGCAGTTCCACTTAGAGAAGTGAAAGCACACCACGTGCTACAGTTTTTCAAGAACCAAGTTGTCTACCGTTTCGGAGTGCCGCGCGAGATCATCTCAGATAATGGGTCGGCATTCAGAAGCACGCAAATCAACAATTTTGTCAGGAGACACGGAATCGACTGGCGATACTCAACAATTTACTACCCAAGAGCAAACGGTCTCGCTGAGGCTTTTAATAAAACTCTCGTTCAAATCTTAAAGAAAATCTTGGACGATAATAAGAGAAATTGGCACGAGAAATTGTTAGAAGCCTTATGGGCCTACCGGACAACCTTAGAACTCCTACTCAAGCTACACCTTACGCTCTAGTGTATGGGTCCGAGGCAGTGTTACCTTTAGAGGTTTAGCTTCCTTCACTCAGAATTGCAGTTGCAAACAAGATCACGATAGAAGAAAACGCCATATTACGACTCGAAGAATTAGAAAGCTTGGAAGGGAAAAGACTTGCAGCGCAACAGAATTTAGAACTATACCAAGCTAAGATGGTTCAAACTCATGACAAACTGGTCCGCCCAAGAACCTTCAAAGTTGGTGACTTAGTTCTCGTTCTCAAGAGACCTATTCTTGCACACCGCAAGATAAGAGGAAAATTTGAACCCACTTGGGAAGGACCGTTTGTGGTTGAAGCGAGATACTCGGGAGGTTCCTACCGGCTAGTGAATTGCCGGGGAGAACGACATATGCTTCCGATCAACGGACGATACTTGAAAAAGTATTACGCTACCTGATGTTTCGAAGGAATGAATTCTTCATCCCTAAGAAACACGGCGAAGTAATTACTTATGATTGGGTCCGAACCCAAAAAATAATAAAATGTGTTAAAATAAATAAAATCATGATAATAAAGTTTTCCTTGTTTTCCTTTCCAAATCAAAATCTCTTCCCTAATCTTATCCTACTTCATTCCTGTTAAATTTTAAATATAGGAGAAAAAAAAAATGTCTTTAATAAACATTTTCTTAATGTTCTTGTTCTTAGTATAGCCCCTGATCCTTTTCCTTGTCTTTTCGCAGGGAAATGTCGAACGGGCGGTTGGTCTTGAACTTTAAGAATGGCGTAAGCCTTGCACTCGATAAAAAGAGGGTGAAAGATGGAGCGATAATCAAGATTGACTCGGATGTGGTGAAGAATTCTCAACATAAATTGGGTGGTAATTTGGGATTGGGCATTCAATTTGGTGCGATTTGGTCATGTGATCAATTTGGAGCAAAATTAGGAATTTTAGATTTAGATTGACTGGGGTGAGACTTCAACTTAAATTGGGGGCAATTTAATGCTTCATTTGGCATATAGGAGTGTAATGAGAAGTTTAGAATTCAAATTGAAGGGAAATTGATTGACATTGGGTCCAATTTGGGTGAAATGAGTCACTTGGTCAAAATTGGAAATTTTAAGTTTCGGTTGAAATTGAGCTCAAATGTGAGTCAAATTGGGTTTGTATTTGGTTTAGATTGAGGCTATGGATGTTGAATTAAAGTTTGGAATTTAAATTGCAATATTTGGATTAATTGGGTGGACATTGGGTTTAATTTGGGCATTTTTGGGTTAAATGAATCATATTGGGGCTTTTTGTTAAATTGGGCTAAATTGGTCAAATTGGTTATGTGGTAGTTGAGAGAAATGAAATTAGGAATATTTGGGAGGCTTTGGTAAATTTTAGGAATTTTTGGAATTTCTGGATTTTTGGCCTAGGAGGGGTATTTTGGTAATTTTGCAAATTTTTGGGCTATTTTGAAAATTTTTGTAAATTTTGGTCAAATTGGTCAATTTTAGTGTTGGAAAATATTTTGAAATAATTTTTGGAGAAAAATAGGTAATTTTGGTAAAATTGTGGTTTAGGGTTATTTTGGGCAGAATTAGTGGAAGGGGGTATAAAATTGAAGTTTTGGAAAAATTAAGGTTGATGTGGGGTGAGTAGTATGGAATTGTATAGGTTGAGCCATGCACCAAGGGTAACCCTCATTTGGTCCTCTATGTGTTGGTACTAACCAAACCATAGCTTAGGGATAAGTGGTTAGGGAAACTACGCACATGAATTTTCAAAGAGTCGGAGAATCAAAGTGGGGTGTGCTTTGTTTAGGGTTGTGAGTGTAAAGTGTGTGTATTTATAAGCTCCGGACTTCCCAGGGTAAATCTTAAGGTCTGACCACCTATAGGAGACTTCCCTTGGGCTTCCTAATGCTTGGTCTCTGCCTCCCAAAAGCTGGAGGTTAGGCCTTAAGCTTATGAAAACTCCCAGTGAAGTGAGGTTGGTTTGAATTTTTAAGGGGGAGGGTTCCAATACTAGTCTTATAAGAAAGT
Organism: Papilionanthe hookeriana x Papilionanthe teres; assembly: GCA_022702705.1. Lineage (NCBI taxonomy): Eukaryota > Viridiplantae > Streptophyta > Magnoliopsida > Asparagales > Orchidaceae > Papilionanthe > Papilionanthe hookeriana x Papilionanthe teres. Next base: position 119,745,705 of record CM040431.1, read on the forward strand.
CCCCAAGAAATTCCTATTGCTAGACCCTAGGTTATTCTAAAGAGAGACTAGACCTCAACCAAAAGTGAGGTCAATAATGGTTTACATTCTCAACCATACAATCTTATGTGTTTATTTCCAATTGTTGACTGAGACAATACCGCATTGGATCTTACATGTTCTTACAATAAATTTTAACATCTTAATAGGCCAAATCTAGAAGTAAATGAAGTACAAGGTTTTGAATCATCACAACTTCATCCAACATTAAAATCCTATACTTCACACAACATACTTCCATAACTTAATTACTCCATCACTTTAAAAAAAGATAAAGAAAACTACTCATAATTCATGGAGAAAATAAAATCACAACTTGGTTTAAAAGTAAAAATCATAATGAAAACACTAGAAATATTAATTAAAAATCAAATGTAATACAAAGATAAAGACTTATTTGTAAATCCTCTACACAAAACTCTTGAAGTTCTTTTAAAAACTTGGTTTTCCCTTACAATTCTCTTAAGAGTTTAACACCCAATTTAGTAGACTCCAAATCTCAATTCTAATTCTGATATGAACTATTTAAAATGAAGTGGAGAGGTGTGTTCAAACTCTCTAACATAAACCTCATTCTTAACACTAACCACAACCTCCAACAATAACCATTTCTCTGACCTTCAATTCCTTTTTCAATACTTTTTCCAAAAGGTATCTTCGTATCTATTGAAATTGTGTCACGACTGAATGTATTTTCTAAGAGATGCATCCATTCAAGAGCAATTTGAGCTGAATTTGGTGCAAATAAGTAGTTTCCCATGTTCTGTTGACCTCATTTTTGATGAGGTCATCTCTTCTTCTTTTTAGTACTTAGGATCTAGCCTTAAGCTTTTCCTTTGACTATCTTAGAGGACTAGAAGTGTAACCCACCACTTAGAAATTCAAACCACTTCTTAACTCCCTGCAAACTCCACAAACTTGATTGTAGACCCCTAATCACCTAGAGGGTTGAGATCAAATGTAGAAGTTTAAAGGATAAGTTCATATAGGACTCTTTGGCCTTAGGACTGCCCTGGGTGGCCTGGTCTGGTGAGGGCTGACTTACACACACACTATATTTATACACTACACTTTCACACACCCATACCCAACTTGACCTCCTGACTCATGTAGGTGATTCACATGGATGATCCATAACCCCTAAGCCCTTGGCTAAGAGGGTTAGGAACAACATAGTGGATGCCTCAAATGAGTCCCTTCATGGCTCATGTGGGCTTAATATGGCTTCAAGGCTCAACCAAAATGATTTCATTCCACTTACATTCACCCAATCTTCAATTTTCCAAATTTTCATTTTTTGACCCCCGGGACCCTACACCCGCCTAGCCTACCCAAAATCCCAAATCACCCAAATTTTTCAAAAAATCCCAAATCACCCAAAATTCCACAAAACCAATCCCAAACATTTCCACATCACTCAAATTGATCATTCATAGCCAAAAATACCAAAAATTCCAAAAATACCTCCCAATACCCTCCAAATACCCAAAATACCCCTCTTGACCAAAAAATCCAAAAATTCAGAAAATTCCCAGAAAATTCCAGAAAATCCCAAATATTCTCAATTTCATTTTGTTCAACTACACGATGGGCCAATTTTGTCAATTTACCCTACTTTTATCAAAACCCCCAATTTGACCCATTTTAACCCAAAGTGAACCCAATGTCAAACCAAGCCTACCCAATTGACCCAAATTCTGGTCCAATTCAATTCTAAACTTCAATTCAACATTCCCAACACCAATCTAGACCAAACCCAAGTTCAATTTGATTGACATTTGGATCCAATTCCACTTTTGGCCTTAAAGCCCAATTTGGACCCATGACCCAAACCTAACCCAAACTCACCCAATTCAGCTCCAATTGACCCCAAATCTTTTCTAAACCTTCCTTAACATCCCTAAAAACAAAAAACTAACATGATTTACCCAAAATTTAGACTCAAACCCCACTCAAATTCAATCCAAAGCCAGAAAGCCGAATTTGGACCCATGACCCAAACCTAACCCAAATGAACCGAAACCCCAAAATCAAAACCCAACCAAAGCCAAAACCTCTTTGAAACACTCCCATAAACATTTCCCAACATTTATTTTACATCAATTTCAACCCTAGCCCAACATTGGCCAAAGTTAGCCCAATTTGACCTACATTGGCCCATTCACCAAAGGGGTCCAAATCAAACCCAAATCACTCCAAACTTGTTTCAAATCAATCATGACACATCCTTAAACCAAACCCAACAATTATTTGGCCCAAGCCTTTGCCAAAATTTCATCCTAAAATCCATTTTAAAATCCAAAAGCCCACTTCCCTAAACCATTTTAAATGCCCATCTAAAACCATTTCAAAGAGCTCAAAATCTACCCTAAAGCCCACATGACATTTCCATTTGCTATCCATTTAATCAAAGCCATTCCCTAAGTTCTAATCCCATCATCAAATAATTCCAAATCAAGCCTCATGCTAAATCACCCCTAAATACCAAAATTTTTCTTAAATCCATTTCCATGAAATTGACTCAACTTTCCCAAGCCAAAGGTGAGCCATGAAGTCATTCTTAAGCCACATGCAAGCCATGTAAATTGTTTGACATGTGACCATACCACATTGGGTAAGAGGAGAGGGAGCTTTCCTTAATTCCTAAAAGTCTTTAACCTCACCCATGATACCCCTTAACCAAGATTTAATCCAAATATTTTTGGATAAGGACATCACCACCTTTTGATCAGCTAACCTAACTGATCTTCTCAGCCCAAGGCTAGCCATGGGGAGGTGAACCCAGCCCAAACAAATGGGTTGACCAAACCTAGCCAAAATTAGCCATATCCCCATTCCATTTTGATCCAACCATTTTACACTTGGCAACTGCCAATTGAATACACTAAGCCCCGACCCCGACCTCCCCGAGCTTGATGGTGACCAATGCACGGCCGGCCGGCCACCGGGTCGCCGGAAAACACCACACCCGTGAGCTCACATGTGAGCCCAAACTTGAAATTCTCACATGCTGAGCTGCCCCATCCCCAATGGCCATTGTAGCTGTTCTTCCCATGCCCAGAGCAGCTGATCCCAGCCCTTGGCCATCCCTGTGAGGCTCTCCAGCCACCTCTATTTAAACCCGACCCCCTCACGGCCATGGAGGAGAGTTACACAAACCTTGCCGAAACTCTGCCAAAATTGTTCCAAACACTTCTCCATCCTTAGAGCAGTTGATCCCCAGTGTCAATTTGCCCTAATCCCCACCAACGGAATCCGATTTCTCAGCCGAAATTTCACCCAAAACCAGGACACTTTGCCACGGTTAGCCAATCCTCAAATCGACTAGTCCTACACCTTCACCTGGACCATGAGGACAAGTTCCCCACCGAAAGCCCCATCTCCAGGGCCACTCGGTTGCTCCGGCCTCCAAGCTTTGTGATCGAGCCGTGGTCGAAATCCTACCTAGACAATTCACTGGGCCAAGGGACTTCATCCGGAGCTTCGCTGGGATCCAATCGAAGGTGACACAACCCTCGGATCGAAGCCACCCTTCTGCGAGCAAAGGTATGGCCTCACTCTTCTTCCCGAGCTTCTGAACATTCTCCATTTTCATTGAGTCAATTTTATGCCACATAAACTGTATGGATGTGTTCGTCTTCTCGAGAAGAATCCATAGAGCATAAGAATGTTAAATTTGGTCAAGTATCGAGTGAGATCTTAGGCCTAGAAGATGGACGGCTCTTGGGTAAGGACGCTCAGGGACGATGAACGGATGCCGTTCATTTAATACACGCGCGGACGGACGGCCAGGATCGCGCCGGATCAGGAGATGGAACGACACAGCGGGCCCAAGGAGCGCTGAGTCAGATGGCGGCGTCGAATAGGAGAGCGCCACGCGGCGTTTCGGAGCTGCCGAGGTTGACGCGGCGCCGCGTGGATGAATAGAAAATTAGGGTATTTTCTGATTTATTTAATTCCCTAAACTTCAAAAATCCATAACTTTGTGTAGAAAAATCAGAAAAAATAAAATAAAAATACCCTCTTGCTCAGTGAACAGAGTAGAATAATGTGGAAAAGAAATCATTTAATTTCATCAAGTATTTTATTTTTAATGATTTATTTCCTTTCTGCATTGTTTTAATTCTCCATGCATATAGGAAATTCACCATGGCATGAGACCATAGGAATTTTGAAGCCTCCGAATTTGGGAACATTCCCGAATTTTCCAAAGTCGAGAGCCATCCTATGAGAAGTTATTGATTTTTCAAATTCATGCTACTGTTTTGAGTATTTTAATTCCAATAATTAGCATGTTGTGAAATAAATTCTAGGAAAATTTGGTGATGTCTCTTATGACCGAGAGGACCCTAGGAAAAATAGATTTTGGATTAATTCATTTAAAATAACCCTAATTGGCTTAAACACCCAAAATAGCTCCTTAATTAATTAGAGCTAACCATACATCAAATTGACTTGAAATCAATTCTCCACTGACCTTTAGGATTAGAGGAGCCCACCATAAAAATTTGAAGTCAATTGGACTTGGTTAGCCCTACTAAATGGGTTGATTAAGTTATTTAGCCATTTTAAACTTCAAAAATTCATAACTTTCAAAATACCTTTCAAAAATTCACCAAATTGGTTTTGCAGCCTCTCCGATATCGGGGAATTTAAGGAAATTAAAATTTCAATTTTCTAAAAAATTTAATTTTTTGCATTATTTTAATATTTTAATAATTAAAAAATAATAAAAATCACAAAAAAAATAAAATTCACCAAAATGTCACATTTTGAATTTTAATCACTTAGGAATAAACCCCATATTTTTCTTAGGTCTATTTAATGAGATATTAAATTTTAAAGCCCTAAGGTAATTTTAAAATTAAAAAAATGTATTTTTTTTAGCATTTTCACTAAAATAATTCTAATAAATCAAAGAAAAATCAGAAAATTACAAAAATTGATTCTCTGATTTTCTTGATATCAGAGAGATTTTTGAAAAATATAAATTTCATTTTTCAACCTTTATTTTATTTTTAAATTAATTAATACTTCAAAACTTAAAATAATTATAATAAAAATAAAATAATTTAAAAAATCACCAAAATTGGTCCAAGTGGTCCTCTGGTCATTAGGAATGTCCCATAATTTTCTTAAGGACAGAAACTTTCCCTTGGTCATATTATTAAATTTTCCTTGGAAATTCCTATTTTCCATCAAAAATAATTATATAAATAAATTAAATACAGAAAAATCACATTTTCTCCTCTCATGTCTTTATTGGCATATGAGTGAAGTCACATAAAAATTTTAAGTTCATCTAAGTTCAATTTAGAGAGTTATGAAATTATTAAGCTTGAAGGGCAAAGTGGTAATTAAAATTTTAACCCTTAATTAAAACTTTATGCTTAATAAAATTAACAAATAAAATATTTGATCTTAATCTGATTTGGATGATTGAAATTTAAGTAATTAAAGGGTAGAAACCTACTAAACAATTTAAAATAATTGAAATAAACCTTAATTAAATAATTGATTAAATTTGGGAGAATAAGAAAATTGGAATTATTAAAATAGGGATGTTATTAGGAAGAAATTTATTCTTTAATTTAAAAATCCCTAAATTAATCATCTCAATAATATTTAATTCCTAATTAAAATGATAATTCAAATTTAAGTTTTAAAATGTTAAAGGACTTAATCATTAAAATTAAATTAAAAACTTAAATTATTAAACTCTTTTTAAATTTTCAATTAAACTAAAATTAAAAATAAAATTAAATTAAATTAAATTAAATTAAAACATATTAAATTAAATTAAATTAAATTAAATTAAATCAAATCAAATTAAATTAAAAAAATAATAATAAATAAATAATTAAATTAAATTAAATTAAATTAAATCATATTTAATTAAATTAAATTAAATTAAATTAAATCATATTTAATTAAATTAAATTAAATTAAATTAAATTAAATAAATCAAATTAAAATTAAACCAAATTAAATCAAATTAAACTAAAGTTAAATTAAATTGAATTAAAAATAACATCACCTAAGACATGAAGAAAATTAAATATAAAACAACTTGAACACTATTCCAAATTTAAATCCGATAACTGAAATTAAATTAAATCACAAATCATTTGAACACCAATTTGCCCTCGAAAGCTTTGGTTATCATAACTCCTAAATAGAACATTAAATGAAATGTTACTCCACTTATAGGATATTCAAATGTCCTAGTTCACTGAGCAAGATAACAAAACTTGAATTCTCGGACGATTGATTCATTTGGACTTAAAACAATTCCAGCAATATTGAAAAGATGTTTAAGATTCTTCTTAAGCACTTCCTCAATATGATAGGATACTTATAAGAACAATTGAACTTAATTATTCTTTGATGAAGAAAATCGTCCTCAAACCAAAACGCAAGAACCTAGACGTCATAGGAAATGACTAGCTATAGGATTAGGAACTTGGTAGAAAACCATAACCCTTCCCTTAGCTTTACCTAGGAACTTGCTTAAATATTCTAATTGTCTTTTAAGTGCAGCTTGGGATGACGGGAAAACCCTCCAGGTACACTTTTATTTTATTGCAATTTACATTGTTGCAATTTATTTAATCGCATCGCACTTACTTTTCTTGCATGATAAACAACTGTTGCATGAAAACCCACACCTTTAGGATAGCCCCTAAAACTGAAACCAAAACTAAATTAAAAGTCATTACAAGATAAAATCCACCGCCACAACATCTCAAAATATAAAACAACTCAAAATTTAATCACAAACGAACACAAAACTACAATTACAACTAAATTAAAACGTCCTGTTGGATGATCGGGAATACCTCGGATGATGTAACCTACGTGTTGCTAACGGGATTTCCCACGGTCTAAATGAAAGTGTGGAATTCATTCGGTTGAGTTTAGCAAATTCATCTGGACTAAGTGAATCCGATAAAAATAACGATGCCGGAAGGTTGGAACCGTGGGATCTTAACCGGTGTCGTTATAATCAACTTTAAAATTTGTTTTAATTAAAATATTAAAAACACTTGGATTTTACGACTTCTCTAAACCAGAACACTTTTCTCATCTCCTGATTTATGACTTCTATAACTAATCCTCTGCAACAACAAGGAGCTCGGAGCATGGTGGGCCGCACGAACATCGTCATCAGCAAAACTTGAATCTACATCAACAAAACTTTCTTAGAATTAAATAACCAAGCCATAGGACTTCGAGGTAGTTTGCCTAGTGCAACATAAATCCTCAACCTTTTGTTAGGCATTTGCATTGCAAATTAAGCCCTAACCTGTCTTATCATTCCGAGGTAGTCGTTTGGTACGACATAAACCCTCACATCTTCCAGGCTATTTGTGTGATCATATCATACGAATATAAGTCCAAATTAATTAAAATTGGCAAGATCAAAACATTAAATAAATATTAGGACTTTCCTAAATTCAAGCAAAACAATAGGATAGTCGGGAAATTACCGAAGTTCGCTTCGAATCTGTAATTTCTCCTACCATTCTTCCTTTGAATTCCCAAAACAAAATGTTCCAAACTTGATCCATTCCCTGTTGAAATTCCAAAATTCAATCCCTTGAAAACCCTAAACTTTGAAATTCTTGAGAGCAGAATTACTGATTATTATCGATAGTTTTCTTAGGTGATTCCCGTCACTTAAGATGTAATTAACTATAGGGGCTTGCCCTTATAGGGAATTTTAAAGAACCCATGTAATATAAACCCTGTTTAATGCTTTCATATTAAACAGGGGAATTTGTCGGCTTATAAAATTGGTTCGCAGACCAAACGGATGTCACAAATCTTCTAGTTTATTTAATCAAGCCCCATCGTCAAGCAGTGTGCCTATTCTTCGGGATAGATACACGGTTTGTGGTACGGTGCTCGTTTATATAAACTATTCGGGATGTGAGATCAGTTTGATTTCATATCTTAAAATTTTCAAATTTAAAATTATTTTCAAAATAAAATACTACTTTTTAAATTATTTATTTAAATTAAATTAAAAAATTCACCGACAATTTCTGTTAGGCGACCCCTCTTTTTAAAATACAACACACACAACCTAAAAATATGTCGACACGTTCTCAGCAAGAAGTGCTTTGAAACCTCTTCAAAATGGCTCCTAAGGGACTTAGCGCGTAAGTGTGTGTTCTGGTGTTTAGCTACCACAGATCATGTCTTTAATTTTCTTCATTTTTGTTCCAAATTTGATCTTTTTTCCTTCTTTTCATCACAGTAATCCATTTAATCATACATGTAAGAAAAACCCATAAAATATCTTTCATTAAAGTGCAATATCATCAGAAATAGGCAAAAATTGTGCATAAAAACACTCTATATTTTAAGTGTATTAGAAACCTCTTAGTTTTCTCCATATAATCGATGATCATTGCTGGTTAATAGTACCCAAGTCTTTCGATATTCATCTTCTTTTTCAACCCTAACCAGTAAAAACACCACACAATCTGGCATGTACTTCTTTGATTGTATTCTCCACCTTTGTCCTACTAAAAAATCTCAACCACATCTATTTATATTATCTTCTGTATAGAACATTGTTGATCAAATCATATGATATTGTTCTTTTCTTAATCTGAAGTTCCTCTAATTTATCTTCCGGTAATTACCAGTCATCAAGTACTCAACAATTGGATTACACCGATCCTCAGTATCATTTTCCACTTTAGCTGTTATTTCTTCTTTTCCTAGATTCTTTAATTCGTCTAGGTCGATCTATGACAGAACTTGACGTTCCTGCACCATAATATCAATTGAGTCATCTCGTGGACATGCCAATTCCTCAGTGAGATTTGCTAAAGCATTTGAATGGGCATTATCCACTTGAGTAATCCTGTAGATTGTCAGACAATTTCATGATATACTGATGATAATCTGTTAATCGTGGTTTGAGAATCTTATACTGTCAGGTCACTTGCTGATTGAAGAGTTGTGAGTCGCCATAAATGTTGATGTGCTTTATTTCTATTAATATCACCAATTATAAACCATTTATCAAAGCTTTGTATTCTTCTTCATTGTTGGTGCACGACCCTATCAAGTGGTAAGAGAATCTAAATATTCTCTGATCCGGTGTAACAAAAATAAGACCAATTTCTGCTTTGCTTGGTATAAGTGTTTGCAATCCTTTATCTTTCTCGGTTGATGAAGCTCCATCAAATTACATTTCCCAATGTTTAGTACTGGGCTGCTCCACTTACATTATCTATTCATCTGGGAGGTCATCGTTGAGAGGGGACCCAGCTGATAGTGGGTGCGTTGCGAGAAAGTCTACAAATATCTTCCCTTTGATAGTGTGAAGGGTTACAAAAGTTATATCTAATTACAATAAAATCATTGAACACCTTGCTAAACATCCACAAAGTATTGTTCTGCTCATCAAATATTGCAATGGATTAAATTTAAAAATTAAGTTGAATTATGAGAATGTATGTAATGCCTAAGCTTTTGAGCAACAAAATCCAAGGCTTAACAATGCTTCTGAGAGTACTTTATCTCAACTGGTATTAGACGTTGACTCAAGTATTAAAGTGCTTTTTCTTACTCTCGTCATTGACTTGGGCTACTAGATGCCCGATGGAGTTGTTTAACGTCGTGGTATAAAGTATCAACTATCGACCTAGGATAGGGGCTGCTAAACTAGGAGGTGTCATTAAGTACTATTTAATTTCTTTGAAGGACAGTTGGCATCACTCTCCCCAATAGAACTTGACATCCTTTCGAAGTAAAGTTGAAAATGGCTAAAACCTTCCATACATATTAGATATGAAACATCTTAAATATGCCAATTTATCTTAAAAAGATCGTAGTTATTTCGAGGTTTTGGAAGGCAGCATTTCCAAGATAGCTTTAATCTTCTTTTGGTTAATTTGGACTCCCCAATGACGGACAAAGAATTCTTGACATTAATCAGAGGTAATACTGAAGGCTCTCTTTAAGGGATTCATCTTAATATTATATTATCATAATCATTCGAACACGATCCTCAAATCATATAAATGGTATTTCTTTTCCTTGCTCTTAATGATCAAGTCGTCCATGTATCACTCCACTTGATTGTGAATTAGATCATCGAAACTCCTTTTCATTGCTCATCGGTAAGTTGCTTCGGCGTCCTTCAAGCTAAACGGTATTACTATGTCGCAATAGATTCAAATCTAAGTTCTGAATGTTGTAAGAGTTACATTTTCTAAAGCCATCATGATCTGATTTTAAATAGACGATCCATCCATGAAGGAGAAAATCTCATGTGACAATACAATTTCCCCATTAGCTCTAGTATTGGCAACGAAAACTCATCCTGCAAATATGCTTTAATTAAATTCCTAAAGTCGACACTCATATTTTTCCATTCTTTTTCTTAACTAGCACAATGTTGGCTAACCATGTCAGGAATTGTTCCTCACGTATAAAGTTAGTGACTATTAATTTCTTTACCTCGATTGTGACTTGTTGTTTTATCTCGAGGTGCATTCTCCTTGGAGCTTGCTTCACTGGGGTTATATATCAATCCACTCAAAGCCTGTGAAGTGCATCTTTTGGAGATTATCGTGATATTTTATCATAGCTCCACGTGAAACAATCATTGAATTTTGACAATATTTTATTCAAATCCGTAGACTCTTCATCAATGAGTAGTGAACTTACAATGGTAGGTCAGGGCTGCTTCTTAGTTCTGAGTTTGATTTCCTTTAATTCATCTACTATAGTTTTGATTCCCTCCTCAAATTATGGTGCAACATCAACTATCAGTTGATCTTAAAAATAATATTTAACATCGAGGCAATCCTCTTTTGATCCATTGGTAACAACCAAGCAAATTTTCAAATCATCGATCGGTCCAATTGTACCAAATCTAAGACCTTCATTCGAGTTAAGAGTTTTTCTTTTAACATTCCATAATTTCTTAAGGGGTTGTAGCTTATCTTTTGGCATTTGATTCAGCACATATCCCTGTTCAATTAGCTTTCGTACACACTGGAAAATATATCTAAATGGTAATTTCTTTAATTCATTAGAATCATCCTCTTTCAATTTTACATAAGTTTCCAAACTTGAAGGAGAAGAGGCGTAGTAAAACTTGATTGGTTTCAAACCAAAATTCTAAACTTCCTTGCAATCCATACTCTTGACATTTTGAGGGTAGATCAAAGTTAAGGACATAGCTTGCACGTAGTTGTTGATCGATCATACATCGACTCATATTCATTCTTTTCGGTATCCTGCAAGGAGATCTCCAACAGAGGTATCTTTTGTTGTATCATCATTGATCTACCTAAAAAATACCCTTTTTTATGCCTTATTTATGATTCAATTCTTAAGGATATTATGCTTTAATGAAAGGTATTTTCATGTTTTTGGATGTAGATGATTATAAAGATTCCAAGAAAGAAAAAGAAGGAAAAAAGAGCAAAAAGGAGCAAAAATGGAGCTTATGGAGAAAAATATTGGAGTTATTGGCCTGGCGCCTAGGCGCCAAAATCTGTTGCCTAAGCTCCAGCTCGATACAGATGTTGTTAAGATTTTTTGAAGATTTTGGGGAGTTATTTTGATGGAGTTAAGCGGTTATTGGACCTTCTAGAAGACTGAAAGTTACTCCTAATATATAGGACATGTGATACAATGCATTTAGACACAAGGAAATAGTTTTAACCGCTAAGAGGTGTGATCTAAAGTGAAGAGGTGCAAAGGTCTGGTCAAGGAGTCCGGCGCCTAGGCGCCAGATCCCGGCGCCTACGCGTGACAGTTACCTTCTATAAGATGCATTGAATTTGGACAAATTTTAAAGGGGTGCCTTAAGTATCCCCTGGACAAATTCAGAACTCTATAAATAAGAGCTCATTCTACAGAGAAAATCACCCCTTTTAGCACCCTATAGTCTCTTTGGCCCCATTTAGCACCTTCTCTCCTATCTTTAGTTTTACTTAGGTTTTTTAGTCTCTTCCACACTTAGGGTGCCACTTTACTTTGTATTTAGTGAGTTTATTTTGAGTAATTATTATGTGTTGTTGCTTTTGGAGTCTTTTATCATTGCTTTGGAGTCAGTAGAAGTCAACAAATCACTTGAAGGAACACTTCAAATAAGTATTTGTACCTTGGTTCAAAGTTTTATAAATATATTTTGTTGTGTGATTTCAATGTGTTCTGAGTAGTTAGTTATCTTTCTCCTTTCAACTATGAAAACATAATAAATTAATTAAATTTTGTAGGAGAATTAAATTTAAAATATTTAAAACATTGTGATGATATTAATACCTGATCTTAGTTTACTTTTTAAATTGGCCATTTAAATTGTTAAAACCTGTTAAAGATTTTTGGGATCTATCCAGAGATAAATTCTTAACTAGTAGATATCACATGAATCCTTGTGTAGTCGAAGGCTTTATGCAGGTTATTCAAGGTGAAGTGCAAATAAATAGGAAGATATTATTTATTGGGCGTAAATATAATTAGTTTTTTGAGTGACAGACTAAATTCTAATAATTTGGTTTATAGAAAGGGAACGGGTCACTGGTAGGGCTGACCATAGCCACCCTTGAACATCTTGTAGTGTGTGCTTAGATTAACTAATTCTACTAATAAAACATCCTAAACCAATATATAGATTAGTCAATGTTCTTTACACCTGGACCAAAGGGTAAAGAATAGGAATGCTTCTATTTGGCACAATACCATAATCTAAATTCCCCACAAAAGATAATTATTCTAAAAATCTTGGATTAGTTGAAAATGATAAAGTCATTTTTATACTTGCATTGAATTTTAATTACTGCTTACATCGCTTACTTGCTTATAGTAAAAATTGTTAGTAAATTAAATTTGAATATATATATATATATATATATATATATATATATATATATATATATATATATATATATTACTTTTAATTTGAAAATTTCCAAAATATTTCTTACATTTCTTACTTTTTATAAAAACACTATCCCTGTGGGATCAATAAGCAGGACTCCACTAGAGCCCTGTATTACTTAAACGATACGTATACTTGCGTTTAAAATTGTGAATTTTACAATAATTATTATAAAATCTAAATATAAATTCATAAGTAAAATTAAACATCACACATCAAGTTTTTGAAGCCATTTGCCAGGAATTAAATATTCTAAAAAGTGGTATCAAATTCTTATATTTAAAAGCATATATAAAGTCACATCGCATCAAGTTTCTCGCGCCACTGCTGGGGATATAATGGAATAAAAATTAAAAATAAAGTTAACAAAAATAAATTAAAAAAAAACATAAAAGCAAAACAAAAACAAAAGAAAAATATTATAAATTTTATGCGTAGTTCTGGATCTGAAGGATTACTACCTTTTGATTTTGAATTAGAAAGAACAATTAAAAGAATTAAAAAGAAAAAAAATTTCAAAACATCAAAAAATGGCTAACTTATATAACAATAATCAAAATCCAATCGAAATTAATGAACAAAATATTTATAAACCATTAAGGGAATATGCAAACCCTACAGCTGATGAACTTCATGTTAGTACTCAAATGTCAGCTAGAGATGCTAATTCTTTTGAGCTTAAATCTTCTATTATTCAAATGGTTCAAAATAATCAGTTTAGAGGAACAGCTAATGAGGATCCAAATTTACACATTGCTAGTTTTTTAGAACTTTGAGCTACCTTTAAATATAATAATGTTTCTGATGATGTCATTAGGCTTAGACTTTTTCCTTTTTCATTAAAAGATAAAGCAAAGATGTAGCTTAATTCATTAGCAACTAATTCTATTAAAAATTGGTCAAATATGGCACAAAATTCCTTGCTAAATATTTTCTTTCTTCTAAATCTGCTAAATTGAGAAATGATATTACTTCATTTACACAATTTGATGGAGAAACAATTTATGAAGCATGGGAAAGATTTAAAGAACTATTAAGAAAATGTCCTCATCATGCTTTACCAGATTGGTTAATTATTCAAACATTTTATAATGGACTTATTGGGTCACTTAGATCTATTATTGATGCTGCTGGTGGTGGTTCTTTAATGGCTAAGACATTTAAAGAAGCTTTTACCTTAATTGAAGAAATGGCTAATAATAAATTTCAATGGCCTTCTAAAAGGGTTAATCCTAATAGAATGGTAAGTATTCAAGATAATGAAGCCTTTTCTATTTTAGCTTCACAAGTGGCTATGATATCGAAGAAATTAGATAATTTTGCTATTAACATATCGCATGTAAGTAATGATAATTCTGCAAATTCTAATGATTCTCAAACAATGGAAACTTTGCAAGCTATTTCTAGTAAAACTAAAAACCATTATTCTAATTATTATAATCCTAGTTGGAAAAATCATCCTAATTTCAATTGGAATAATGGACATTAACAATGGAGCAATAATCAAGTTAATCTAAATTGGAACAATCAAGGAAATTCAAACTATAGACCAACTTAACCTCCTAGGTATAACAATCAGCAGAAAAGGTTGCCTGTAGAAGAATTGATCTTGCAACTAAGCAATCAGCTACAAAGTCAAAACACTACTATTCGTAATATTGAGAATAAAATGGGTCAAATCGCTAATTTCATTAATTACAGGCCTCAAGGAACACTACCTAGCAATGTCGAAATTAATCCTAAATAATCTGGAAAAGAACATGAACAAGCAAAAGCTGTACAACTCAGAAGTGGAAAGGAATTAAAAGAGAAAACATGGAATGAGATTGAAAAAGAGAAAGAAGTTGAAGAGATTGAAAAACCTAAAGATACCCTTTCTCCAAGTAAAGATCAAACTATAGTACCTATTGAAGTGGAAGTTGAAAGACCACCACCACCTTTTCCTTAAAGACTAAAACAGCAGAAGCTTGACCATTAATTTTCTAAGTTCTTTGAAATTTTTAAGAAACATACCATCAACATTCCTTCTGCTAAAGCTTTGGAGAAAATGCCAAGCTATGCAAAATTTATGAAGGATATTTAAAGCAAGAAGAGAAAATTTAAAGCTTATGAAACTGTTGCCCTAAGTGAAGAATGTAGTGCAATAATTTAAAAGAAATTACCTCAGAAACTTAAATATCCTGGAAGTTTCACTATACCATGTGATATTGGAGAAAAATTCTGTGGAAAAGCCTTATGTGATTTAGGAGCAAGTATTAATCTCTTGCCATTTTCAATCTTTCGAAGGTTAGCTTTAGGAGAGATTTCTCCTACCACTGTAACTCTTTAGTTAGCTCATCGATTGATCACTTATCCTAAAGGAGTTATAGAGGATGTTCTTGTTAAGGTAGATAAATTTATCTTCCCTATGGATTTCATTGTTCTAGATATGGAAGAAGATAAAGAAATACCTATCATTTTAGGGAACCTTTTTCTAGCTATCAGACGAGCTGTAATTGATGTCCAAAAAGGAGAATTAACGATGATAGTTAATGATCAAGAGAAAACATTTAATGTTCTGAAATCAATGAGGTATCTTGATAAAGAAAAATGCTATCGGGCTGATATTTTTTATTATATAATTGAAAAGTATTATCAAGAAAAATGTAAGGTCATTTCTGATGATAAACATAAAGAATCTATGTTGTATAACGAGTCATTAAATGAAGAAATTGAAAAACTAAATAAAGAAAATTTATCTAAAGAAACTCATTATATTTATGAAAATTAGGATATTTTAGACAACTAAAAATGATATACTTTTACCCTCAAATGAAAAAGGCCCTGAACTGGAATTAAAAATGTTACTTGCACATTTAAAGTATGCATTTCTTAGAAATTCATTAACTTTTCCTGTAATTATATCTTTAGAATTAAGCAAAGACCTAGAAGAAAAATTCATAGGAGTTCTGAAAAATTATAAGAAAGCTTTTGGTTGGACTATTGCAGATATAAAAGGAATAAGCCCTTCAATCTGTATGCATAGGATTTTAATGGAATAAAATTGTAAACCCACTATTGAATCATACTAAAGATTGAACCCAATTGTGAAAGAGGTGGTTAAGAAAGAGATTTTGAAATGGTTAGATACTGGAATTATTTATCCTATTTTGGATAGCCAATGGGCAAGTCCTATTCATTGTGTTCCGAAGAAAGGAGTAACTGTCATTGTTAATGAAAAAATGAATTAATCCTAACAAGACAAATTACTGGATGGCGAATTTGCATTGACTATGAATAATTAAACAACGCCACTAGAAAGGATCATTTTCCTTTACCTTTCTTGGATCAAATGCTAGATAAACTAGTTGGACACTCATATTTCTATTGTCTGGATGGATATTCTGGTTATCATCAATTACCTGTTGCTCATGAGGATCAAGAGAAGAATTATGAAGAAAAAATAAATGAGAAATTCCCTGATGAACAGTTATATGTCATTCAAGGATTGCAAATACCCTGGTATGCTGATATAGTTAACTATTTGGTTAGCAATATTTTACCTTATGGGATGAATAACAAAATATATTAAGAAATTCAATAATGATTGTAAAACATATATATGGGAAGATCCTCATTTATTTAATATAGGAAGAGATTCTGTAATTTGAAGATGTGTACCTTATGAAGAAACTTTTGCAATAATTCAAAAATGCCACGATCTTGAATTTGGAGGACACTTTGGAGTGGAGAAAACTGCATTTAAAATTTTAAATTCAGGATTTTATTGGCCTACATTATTTAAAGATGTTGTACATTATGTGAAAACTTGTGATCGATGTCAAAGAATGGGAAATTTATCCAGAAAAGATGAAATGCCTCTAAACTCTATATTAAAAATCAAAATTTTTGATGTATGGGGTTTAGACTTTGTGAGACCTTACGTATCATTATCTAGAAAAGTTTATATTTTATTAGCAGTTGATTATGTTTCGAAGTGGATCAAAGTTGTAGCTTTACCTAACCGTGATTTCAAATTGTTTTGAAGTTTTTAAAGAAAATAAATTTTACAAGATTTGGAATGCCCAGGGTAATTATCACAGATGGGATAAGTCATTTCAGAAATATAAGAATTCAATCATTATTGGAGAAATTCATAATTAAACATAGAATTGCAACTGCTTATCATCCTCAAAAAATTGGAATGGTTGAAGTATCAAACAGAGAAATTAAAAGAATATTGGAAAAGACTGTTAATCCTAAAAGAACTGACTGGGTTGATAGACTTGATTCTGCATTATGGGCTTATAGAAAAACTTATAAGACACCTATCAGAATGTCACCTTATTGGTTAATTTATGGTAAACATTGTCACTTACCTGTTGAACTTGAACATAAAGCTTATTGGGTGATAAAGGAGTTTAATTATAATTTGAATGCTGCAGGAGAAAAACGATTATTACAACTGAATGAAATGGAAGAGATAAGAAATGAGTTTTATGAAAATGCAAGAATTTATAAGAAAAGAATGAAGAAATTAGATGAGAAAATGATTTCAAGGAAAATATTCGAGCCTGGACAAAAAGTATTATTATTTAATACTCGTTTAAAACTTTTTCCTGGAAAATTATGATCTAAATGGATGGGACAATTTATAATTGAGAAAGTGTACCATTGTGGAGCTGTGGGTAATAAAGATCCCAAAACTAGAAAAGTATTTAAAGTTAACGGATTAAGACTGAAGCCTTATATGGGAGAAATGAAATTAAATTACAAAAAGGCTTATGAGCTGAGTCTAACTGATAAATTCAATTAATTAGGTCGAGCTAGTGACGTTAAACCAAGCGCTTCGTGGGAGACAACCCATATTTATTAGTGTGAGTTAAATTATTACTTTAAGGTTATGCCTTGGTCTTGATTAAATTTGTATATAACTTCTAGAAATAGAAGGCTAATAAGTTTGTATTGGCTTAAGTTAAACATTATCTTGAAGTATATAGAATTTGGACATGGACCACACCATGTCAAATGTGAGTAAAAAGGAGATCAAGTTAACCTTCGTTTGTGATTCTTTGTGATTTAAATTTTTCGTAATTGTGTTTGTGTGTTGATCAGACCCGTTTGTTAGACCTATTTTTACGACCAAAACTTGCAAAATTTGACGATAGGAGAATCGGAGTTGAACGAGGTTCCAGCACCTAGTCACTAAAAGTTGGTACCTAAGCGCCAGAATGGTCTGCGTATCGATGATTCGCGCCTAGGCGCCAGATTTCGACGCCTAAGCGCCACGGTTATAGATCATGTAAAAAAAATCTTCATTTTTTCACACGAAATCTCTTTATATATGACCTTATCTTCATCACCAATCCCATAGAAACCTTAATTTCGACCAGAGAAATCCATTTTGGAGGAGTTAAGAAGGATTTGGAGACGATGGATACAGGAAATCATGGAAATGAGGTAAGAGACAAATCTCCCAAAGATCCTCAGCCTTAATTTAATGTTTTTATTGTTGTTAGTATGGAGAAATTGTTTCATCGATTGGAGAAGATTGAAGCAAAATTTCAAAGTATTGGTAATCATCACCATGAGATGTACCACCAATATGAACACTTGGAATGGCAAACCAAACTTCAATCTGATCATATAGCGGCCTATCAAGATGCTCAAGTAGAAATGTACACGAAGAACAAGTGGATCGATGAAAATACAACTTTGGAATTTCCAAGGGTGTTGGTGTTCAATCCTTTCGGTCCTAGCGAACTTCATTGCGAAAGAGATGGTAATTGAGGATCGGTGTTAAATAGATCTTATATGTGTTTTAGGTGTGTTCGAGTCATGTGTTAGTGTGTTGAATATCGAATTTGTGTATTTTCTTAATTTTTCAATGTGTGTTGTTGGATTTGAATATTTGCTTTACATATGTTGTTGTTTATGATATTTATAAAATGATGAACCTTGATACAGTATTGTACTGAAATTTATTGAATTTGGAATGGAAGTCATGGATTGGAATTGAAGAATTTGGATACATTTTTGTGGATTTAAACTATCATTTTAAATTGATTGTGAAAATGTTTGGAGGATATAAATTGGATTAATATTCTCATAAGTGTAATTATAAGTCAAATTTGATAAGTTTTGGTGGAAAATATAAAATTTAAATCGAATTTTTGGAAAGGCGAGTCTGGCGCCTAGGCGCCAGAATTCAGCGCCTAGGCGCCGGTTCGGCCTGAACCTGAAAACTCATCTTCTTAAACACCCCCCACGCCATTTTTTGATGCCTAAGCTTCCTTCTCCACAGTTTTTCACGAAAATACTCCCTATAGATCCCATTTAAAGCCGAATTTTTATGTTTTGAACTTAAAATCACCTGAATTCTTCATCCCGAGGTCAGATCTGCATTCTAA
The DNA here is from genome assembly GCA_022702705.1 of Papilionanthe hookeriana x Papilionanthe teres. Lineage (NCBI taxonomy): Eukaryota > Viridiplantae > Streptophyta > Magnoliopsida > Asparagales > Orchidaceae > Papilionanthe > Papilionanthe hookeriana x Papilionanthe teres. Next base: position 119,765,049 of record CM040431.1, read on the forward strand.
ACTCATTATTTTTTATTTTCACCATGGATTTTGCTCTCATTTAGAAAAACCAAAATTTTGAGAAAAATTTTGATTTTTAAGGTTAAATCCATGAAATTTTTAAGCTCTTTCAAGTTTGAAAAGCTTAAATTAGTTTATTTTCCTAGATCCGCCGAATTTATTTCGCATTTTTATTTCACGTTTAGATGGTACCTAAATCTAAGAGAGGAAAGGAAAGAGAAAATTTTGATCATAGAAAGTTCGTCACTGCTGCTGCACACTTCCAATACAATTATTTTGCTACGACTCGAAAATTTATCTCGGAGCGAAGTTTTTACAATCCTGGAGGAAGAATTGAGGATATAATCATTGCACTCAACTGGCAACGATTCTGCTATTTCACTGGTGTTGTCGTTATCTCGATTGTAAGAGAGTTTTATGCTAATGTTTTGGATGCTGAAGAATATGAGATTTTCGTCAAAGGAGTTGGAGTAGGATTCACTCATAAACGTATCAACATTTTCTATGGCCTACCGCCAAACATTATGTGCTATTACTCCAGATTATCTCCATCTGAGGGAGATTTGGATATGATCATTGCCTACCTGATTGATAGTATTGGAGCCTAGAAGATTCAGAAAGGAAAAAGGGTAAATTTTTCTCATCTTCTAAGCTTAATGGTATTTCAAAGGCATGTCGCTCTTTTATTTATGCTCGTCTCCTTCCATCCAATCATCTGAGTGAGGTTACCAAAGATAAAGCTATCCTCAACTACTACATTCAAGAGAGGAAGTCTATTGATGTTGGGAGCATTATTTATGATTCTGTAGAGGCTACTGCTCGTTCTAGCACTTCTATTGGACTTGGTTTTCCATCTCTGATCTATTCTCTATGTGAAAGTGCTTGGAGTAGTTGCTTAGCTTTCTGAGGAAAAGCTCAAGTTGACAAAGCCTATAGGAAGAGAGAGCGTCAGTATCTATGATCGACTTCGAGGTAAGAGTTCTACTGCACCTCTGGTTCATTATCTACTTCAGGTAGAGCTTCTACTTCTAGACCATCTACTTCTGTTGAGCTACCATCTAATTTTTGGAAATCCATGCATGATAAACTTATAGAGCAGCAGAATGAGTTTTTCCTAACTCATTGTAGAGTAGATACGATCGATAAGAAGATTGATCTTCTTTCTGAGTATACACAAAGAAAGAGTGATTACGATGCTGAGTATTCTAAGTCTTTAGTGAAATTTCTAAAAGGTGAGCACGATGTTCAATTGCCTACTTGTCCCAGATATTCACCATATGTTGATCTGAAGGATATGGAGTTTTCTTTTGGTTATGACGATGATGAAGCTACAGATAGTGATTAGTAGCTTGACTTACCTCTGGAGATGTGTTGATTCTTTTTTTAGTGTGTTTCTGGTTTCTTGTGTTGTTTAGTGTTATGGTATTTGTTAGTGTTGATGTGAAATTATTATGTTGAAACTGTTTTTAGATTATCTGATGTGTGTTTAAGACTGAAATATGAATGAATTTTTATAAAAGTTTATTTCTGTTTCAGCCTACTATTTAGTGTTCATGAATAGTTAGTAATTTTGAATGTTCAAAAATAAAAATAAAAATAAAAATATAAAAAAATAGATTTTTTAGAAATTAACTCCTGCTCTGCAAAACTTTTCTATATATGCTTAATCATTTCTGTTATATTCATATTAAAGCATGTGTAAAAGTAGAAGTTAGTTTTTCCTTACTACATCTTTAATGTACTTAGATTAATTCTTGTTTATTTATTTCTCTCATGCTTTAGAAAATTTCATGATTCATCTTTATATTAAAGCTGAAGTTTGGGGGAAGGGAATATATTTATCGAATTTAAATATTATTTGTCCTTAATGAACTAATATTTTCCTTAAAAATATATTAACATAACATAAGGAATGAAACATCTGTTTAAGATAACCAAATTTTTTAAGAACTTAACATAACTTAACTAAAATTTCAAAAAATTTGATTGATTTTAAGAATAGAATTATTTAACTTAAAGAATAATAAGATCAAAATTTTTTTATTTGTAGTAAAGAGAATTGTATTTTTGAAATACTAAGGAATCAAGATTATTGCTTGAAAAAGAAAAGACTGAAATAAGTTTTGAAAAATAATAAATTATTAAAAATGTCATATTTATTAAGTAAGAACGTTTAAGTTTTTGAAAATAAGATAAGGATAGTGAAGTTTAAAATCATTAATAGGCTATCCAAAATAGTAATCCTCCCTTGAAAAAAAAAAAGAAAAAGAAAAAGGATTGAAAAACAATCCAAAAGAAAAAAAGAAAAGAAAAAGAAAAAAAAAAGAGAAAGAATGTTAAGAGAAGCTTGAGGAAAAGCCTACTCAAAAATTGGCTTCTCTTGAATTATCTTATAGGAAGAAAACTGATTACATTTTTCAGCTTAATTTCTATGTACAAATATTTTTACTAGAAAAATATTTCATGAAAATCTTTTTCTTGTAAATATTCTATGTGACCTTAATATGATAAACTACAATTATTCTTGAAATAAATGAAAAATTGGAAGTCTTATGATTTGGTAGTTAAATGTTCTTTAATTTTTAAAATTAAACTTAATTAGTGAAATTTTGTTAATGATTTGCTAAAGCATTTATAAAACTAAAAATTACAAGGAATCTTAAATATTTTAACTTCATTCCAAATGTTATCTATTTTTATGTAATTAAAAAGGTTACTTGAGGACAAGTAATGTTTAAGTTTGGGAGAATTTGACTACCTAAAAAATTCCCATTTTTATGCCTTATTTATGATTCAGTTCTTAAGGATATTATGCTTTAATGAAAGGTATTTTCATGTTTTTGGTTGTAGATAATAAAAAAACATCCAAGAAAGAAAACAAAGGAAAAAGGAGCAAAATGGAGCAAAAATGGAGCTTATGGAGCAAAATATTGGAATTATTAGCCTGGCGCCAAGGCACCAGAATCCGATGCCTAAGCGCCAGCTCGATACAGACGCTGTTAACTTTTTTAAATGATTTTGGGGAGTTATTTTGACTGATTTAAGCGGTTATTGGAGCTTCTAGAAGATTGGAAGTTACTCCTAATATATTGGACATGTGATACAATGCATTTGGACACAAGAAAACGGTTTTAATCGCGAAGAGGTGCGAACACCTAGTCACGGAGTCCGGCGTCTACACGTGACAGTTACCTTCTAGAAGATGCATTGACTTTAGATGAATTTTGAAGGGGTGCCTTAAGCAACCCCTAGTCAAATTCAGAGCTCTATATATAGGAGCCCATTCTACAGAGAAAATCACCCTTTTAAGCACCTTATAGTCTCTTTGACCCCTTTTATCACCTTCTCTCCCCCCTTTAGTTTTACATAGCTTTTTTAGTCTCTTACACACTTAGGGTGTCACTTTACTTTGTATCTAGTGAGTTTATTTTGAGTATTTATTCTGTATTGTTGTTATTGGAGTCTTTCATCATTTCGTTGGAGTCAGTAGAAGTCAGCAGATCACTTGAAGGAACACTTCAGATAAGTATTTGTACATCGGTTCAAAGTTTTATAAATATGTTTTGTTATGTGATTTCAATGTGTTCTGAGTAGTTAGTTGTCTTTCTCTTTTCAACTCTGAAAAGATAATAATTTAATTAAATTTTGTAGGAGAATTAAATTTAAAATTTTTAAAATATTGTGATGATATTAATATCTGATCTTAGTTTACTTTTTAAAATGGCCATTTAAATTGTTAAAACCTGTTGAAGAATTTTGAGACCTATCTGGAGATAAATTCTTAACTAGTAGATATCACATGAATCCTTCTATAGTCGAAGGTTTTATGCGGGTTATTCAAGGTGAAGTGCAAATAAATAGGAAGATATTATTTATTGAGCATAAAATTAATTAGTTTTCAGAGTGACAAACTAAATTCTAATAATTTTGTTTATAGAAAGGGAACGGGTCACTAGTTGGGCTGACCATAGCCACCCTTGGACATCAAGTACTGTGAGCCTAGATTAACCCATTCTACTAATAAAACATCCTGAACCGATCTAAATATTAGTCAATGTTCATTGCACCTGGACCAAAGGGTAAAGAATAGGAATGCTTCTATTTGGCACAATACCATAATCTAAATTCCCCACAAAAGATAATTATTCTAAAAATATTGGATTAGTTGAAAAGGAGAAAGTCGTTTTTATACTTGCATTAAATTTTAATTACTGCTTACTTTATTTTATTACAGCTTACTCGCTAACTTGCTTATAGTAAAAATTGTTAGTAAATTAAATTTGAAATATATATATATATATATATATATATATATATATATATATATATATATATATATATATATATTTGGGAAAGGAGCTGCTTTAGGCTCCCTACATGTTGATTCAAAAGAGTGAAGTTACAAAATATCCCAAATGGGAACAAACATGACTCGAGTACAACTCCACACCAAAAGAAAAAGTAACTAAACTAAGTGTAAAATAAACCCATCCCAAAAAATGTGCCCGATAAACACTTAATCCAAAGAAAAGAGAAAGTGATGACACCAACACTCGCCTACGGTAAGACACTCCCCGAGGAGTAAGGGGCCGATTGTAGGAGATGCGAAGTTACCAACATCCGACCGGATAGGAATGCGCTCCGGGAGAATAAGCCGAAGGCCAAAATACCAACCATACTGAAATTATTTCCTTCCCAGTCTAAGTTGAGGGAGGCTCAGCTTATCCCCAGCAATGAGCAAGTTTAACTCATAAGTGGGGGTAGTGGATACCCTCACCTGCTGAGAAGATGCACCCTTACTTGCCAGCCAGTGGGCAACTTTATTTCCTTCCCTAAAAATTGAAGAGAAGGTAGTCTGAGGGGATGAGAGCTGTTGAATCTGGTAGATCCAATAGTTGTGCCTCCGAGAGGAGCCACACTTCGGATGTAAGTTGTGAACAAGAGCAGTGGAATCAACTTCAATCCCGAGGTTAGACCAGATGAACGGTATCTGCAAGCTGCGGGGCATAAAGGACTGCAATGTATTCAGCTTCCAGTGCATCCAAAGCTAGTACAGGAGCATAGAAATAAAGAATACAGTGACCATGGTGGTTTCTGAAAATGCCCCCAACTCCAGCTCTCCCATTTAGAAGCTGCCATCAGTGTTAATTTTAATTGTTGGTCTAATGGGGGGAAGCCAACTTACCAATAAGACCTTGGGGGCAGGAGTAGAAGTAGTAGGTAAATCAATGTTTAACAGGTTGGTGATGCCTTTGTGACAAATGATTTTGTGTAGATAGACTTTGCAGTTTTTGGCCACTTTGGTAGAAGAGGCAGCAATACCATTAAACTTGGCATTGTTCCTGGCCATCCACAGAAACCACATGACATTGAGATGGATAGTTTGAATATGTTGGCTATTCCCCTCCAAACAGAACAGGAAAAAGGGCAGTTGAAGTACAGGTGGGGGATGGATTCCTCCTGAGAATTGCATAAAACACACTTGGAAGGGCCTCTAAGCCCTTTGAGCTTCAGACTGTGTTCTCCAACAAAGGAAGGCCATAGATGGGGACAAAAATTGATTCCATACAGCAAGATGCCAAGGCACAGGAGTCCACTGGTATAAGGTGTTATAGAAGTCTTTAGAGATGCTCTGATGTTGATGATTGGGCCAGCAGATGGAGTCAGGGACTGTTCTAGTAAATTTGATAGTAGAGATCAGTGAGGCTGATTGGTCTTGAAGAATGGCTTTGAGGTGGGGAAGAGACCAGTTGTGCCCCTCCCAGAAATCAGATACTTTAGAAGAATGTTCAAGATGTGGGCTTCTAGCAACCAACCATTTTTTGGGACACCAATTATCAAGCCAAAAGTTGATTTCTCCCCTTCCCAAATTCCAGATATATAAGTCCTCGATTGTCTTTCTAACATTAAGAAGTTTGACCCAAGTTCGGAATCCCCCAATTTTCTTTCCACCAGGAGGGGTGAGAAGACTTGCGAGTATTTCCCCATCATGAACCTTGCCCATAAAGAGGTTTGGGCCACGAAATGTACCCGAGTTTACGAAGTTGACTTGTTGGATGTGTGGGAGACCTTTCGGTCCCGGGCCACATGCGAGCGATTGGTTTAACAACGAGTTTGCCAAGAGGTCCGAGTGTGGTTGCTTAGTCCGGCCGGACAAAGAAACCCGTTAAATGCCCTCTCCATCCGTAATTGGGTACTTTTCTTCATAGTGACCATTTGGAGTAAGTATGAAGGGAAAGTGGTCAGAATACTCTTGAGAAGAGTGATCCTACCTCCATTAGATAAAAAGGAGATGGTCCAGCTGCTAAGTTGTGAGTTAATCTTGGCTATGATATCATCAAATTGTATCTGTTTGGTTCTGCCCATGGTGAGGAAAGCCCCAAGGTATTTCAGAGGAGGAGAAACACATTTGAAGCCAGTGTAGTTCAATATCCAGTGCTTTATTGGGCTAGTTGTCAAGTTTGAGAAAATCAAATGAAATTTATCAGTATTGAACGCCATACCTGATTGTTGTTGAAAGGAATCCAAACATATTTTAACCTTCTTAACAGCTGATTTGTGAGCACTGGAAAACAGCATGATATCATCAGCATAAATCAGGTGGGTAATGGAGATGTTGGATCTGTGGTGGAACCTTGCATAAGGTTTGTTCAGCAACTCATGGTCAACCATCTTGGAGAAATAGTCCACTGCAAGGATGAAGATAGTGGGAGATAATGGGTCACCTTCTTTGTAAACCTCTAGTGGCTTTGAACTTGCCTCTAGCAGAACCATTAATTAAGATGGAATGTTCATTGGAGTGGAGCCACCTTGAGATAAAGTTGCAGAAGTGGTGATTAAATCCTTTAGCAATCAATACTTCAATGATAAAATCCCAATTTATAGTATCATATGCTTTTTGTATATCAAGTTTATAAATCAAGTTGCCCCCCCATGAGCTTTGTTTAAATCTAATAGGAGTTCTTGTGCCAGCAAAACATTATCAGTAATTAATCTGCCTTTGACAAAGGCAGATTGATTCAGACTGATAATGTTATCCAAATGAGGTTGGAGTCTTCCCACCATGACTTTGCTGATCACTTTGCTAATCACAGAAGTGAGGCTAATGGGTCTAAAATGTTCCCATCTTTGTAAGGTAGAGCTTTTTGGAATCAGTACCATGCTAGAAGCATATATATATATTACTTTTAATTTGAAAAATTCCAAAATATTTCTTTCATTTCTTACTTTTTATAAAAACACTATCTCTATGGGATCGATAACCAAGACTCCACTATAGCCCTGTATTACTTGAACGATACGTATACTTGCATTTAAAATTGTGACTTTTACAATAATTATTATAAAATCTAAATATAAATTCATAAGTAAAAGTAAACATTGAACATCAAGTTTTTGAAGCCATTTGTCAGGAATTAAATATTCTAAAAAGTGGTATCAAATTCTTGTATTTAAAAGCATATATAAAGTCGTATCGCATCAATCATCATATCTTTATCAGACTTATCCTCTTAGGAGCTTTCCTCCAAATCGATGTTGATAGTTGGCTTCATCCGTTCAATAGTCTTATTAGTTCTTCCTCCCTGTCATCCTTGGCATAGATCTCAGATGCGTGGGCTAAGTGAACCTCCACCGACTCGTTACAAAGGACTAGTAAGAGATGGTGAAGCGGAGCTAAATGGTCCCTTTCTTGTGATCCTTTCGAATCTTCAATTTTATTTGGCATACTTTATCTTGAAAAGAAAATCTTCTTTTGGGAAGCGTAGTAGGCGTCGTCTTCATGGATGACTACTTCATGTATTGATAACGCTTTAAGTTGCCCTTAATGTAGTGTTCTTGTCCTTCTTTGTAATAGTTAAGGCACTGATGTAGCGATGATAGAACTATATTGTACTTATGAAGCCATGGTCCACTCAACCACTCGTTTGGCTCGATCCACCACCATTGTCAATCTCAAAGCCACTTAGATGATCACAAAACAACATTTTGGTTTAATCAACCACCAAAATCCAATCACAAAATCACACTATGATTGAATCGGCCACCATGACAAATCAGAAAAACACACCTTGTTCTGACCAACAACCTGCATTGGTTTGATTGTCCACCAAGGCATGATCATAAATCCAATCATTTTGGTTTGATTGGTCACCAAGGCTTGATCAACCAATTACATGCATGTCGTTTTTTTCACATTTTCATTCACACTACTTGTATGTTGGTCCGACTTTTTAAAATTGCCAAAGTTTACGAACTCAGATTTATATATAAATTAATTTAGTTTCTATTGAGTCACACAATTAAACCCAAGTATACACATCATTCAAGTAATATAGGGCTCTAATGGAGTCCTGGTTATCAATCCCAGGAGGAGGAAATTAATTCTATAATGTAGCACAGAAATCACTTCATGAATCACAGCACAATCACAGTATTTACTAATAATAAAAGATGAATAAACAGTTGCAGTTACTAATTCAACCAATTTATGTTCTAACTTCCTAACAAAGTTAACTAACACAAGACTGAGTTTATAACAAAAGTTCAAATGTAAGAAATAATCCTCCTCATCTCCAATAATAATGTGATGATTTAGTGACATAGATTTATGATGCAAATGTATTGTGCCAAATAGGAGCATTTCTCACATAAAGAAAACTTTTGTTAGGCTGGGAATATACTGGCTCTCACTCCAAAGCTCCCACTTTCATTCACTGGAATACTAATCTCGCTCTGATTTCCAAACCCTAAGACCAAATTAGGGATTTCAGTCTCTCACTCTAAAATCTTCAATTCTACGCATATCCAAATATATTTCTTTTTTATTTGAACCCAACCCTATGAACTACGTTTCTCATTCATGGACATTGAATGTGACCTTCACTTTTATTATGGAACTCACAATCATTTCGGAAAATATGTTTCTCAACAAGTTTTAATAATTCAATTGGCCAGATCAAAAAGTAAATGAAGTACGAAGTGAAAAGGTCATCCCAAATTCTCCATAATAAATCGGCGCTTCATTTCCATATCACAACATTAACAAATCACATGAAAAGGAGGAAAACAAAGAAATCTACTCAAGACTCATGAGGAAAAGATGACAAAAGATGGATTATATATATAAAAGCAACTTCATACAAAAAGAGCAAGGAAAAGATAACTTATCTCAATTTCTTCCCCAAGCGAATCTCAAGGAATTCCTTTCACTCCTCTTCTTTCTTCACAACAACACACAATTCTTTTTTTAGATATGTAAGGAAGAAGAAATCTCTCACTTTTCCTCTCCTCCTACCCTCCTTAGAAGAGAACACACACAAACCCTAGATGGACTCTCTACACTAAAACAATTCAAAGACACTCTCACTCTTCACTCACACACTCAAAAAACTCTCCCCCTCCTCTATATTTGGCTCTAAAATAATTAGAATTCAGCTATAACTAATTTCTCAGAAGTTTCCTCAAGCATACCTCCAAAATTCAGACAAATACATTGAATCTAATTTTAAATCAGGATAGGGCGCGGTCTGGCAGAGGATAGGGCGCCGTCCAGTGCTATTTTTTGCCTTCTGGTCAAAACTCTCTATAAATTGGCAGGTTTTGCGCTGGTGACAGCGTCGTCCAGTGCTCCATTTCAAAATCTGTATTTTGTCTCATTTTGCTCCAAATTTGCTCATTTTTGCTCCAAAGGCCTAAAATCATTGTACATGCATGAAATCAGGAAAAGTACATTTCCATAAAGTGCAATATCATTAAAAATAGGTTTGAAATAGACATTAAAAAGCTATCAAATTTTTAGTGGATCAAGATCCCCCAAACTTAACTATTACTTGTTCTCAAGTAATTTAGTTAATACATAAAATAATGATTCACTGCAATGAACTTTCTTTCTAGAATACCATAATTTCGACTTAGATAAATACAATAATAAAATTTTCAGAAAGATCTTTGAATAATTCTAGTAAATTCTGCAGGTATAAGGCTATCTAGTCATCAAGTCTAAGAGTTCAAGCCTTCTATTCTTTTCAAAAATGACAGTAGATATTCCTATTAAGGCACTTAAAAGGATTACATGAAACAAAGTTTATGAGAACAATACTAGTAAAGATGCTAATCCATACATATAAGTTCATGAAAGTAATTAAGTTCTTCACGTTAGGTAGATCCAAGTGAAGCCAATTTTTAATTAGGAATCACCTCAAGCTTCTCCTCACTTTTTCTTTTCTTTTTCTTCTTTTTTACTTTTATTTTTTGCTTTTTAAGTGAGGATTACTATATTTGGATAGCCTTTAATAATTTTGAACTTCACCATTTTCACCCTAAATTTGAAACATACCACAATCATTTACCTTGTAGGCATTTTTTTAGCTTATTATTGATTCATCATAGAGTCCCAATCCTTCCTTTTCACATAAAATTATAAAATTCTTAATATTTCAAACATATAGTTTTTCTTATTTTGAATAGTTGACTATAGTCATATTATCTTGTACCAAATTTCTTGGCCTATAAAATTACTTTCCATTACCAAAAATTTTTATTCAAGTCCATTAAAGTACTCAAATAAAATCAAAATACTGTTATCCAAAGTTTAGCTCTATCACAGGAAATCATGTTAATAATTTTGAAAATATTTTTAAATGAGAACAACTAATAGTTAATTCTTTATCTCCCTCAAACTTAAATTGTTGAATATCAACAAGATTAGAATAGTTAGAAAGAAAAGATTTAAACATATATGTAACTCATACCTCAATATGTTGGGCTTTTCATACCTTTGAGTTTAGGCAGGTCGTCTTTATAAATTTAGAACAGTAAGTCTGAAATAACTAAGAGCATTTCTACACTCAAATATATGTTAGAAATTTGCATGGTGAAGAAGTTTGAAATCTTAAAACATAAAACATCAACAATACATATAACACATTAACATCCAACTGTTACAACATAAAGTTCACTACAAATACATCCAAATACACATTACATCACAATTACTAATCAAAGTCTCAAGTACATCACAAATACATCAGAAAATACTAAATGCAATGAAAATAAAAATACTAAACTACCAATCATCATCTGCAGAAGCTCCACCATCATTAGGTTCATCAAGGTGGTATGGAGTGTACTCAGGGTATGTAGAGAATACAACACTACTGTCTCCCCTGAGGAATCTCATATGTGCGTCATGATAAGCTATATCATATACTCACCTCCACACTTGATAATCATCATTTATCTTTTTCCTTAATTCTAGTCCTTCTACTCTGGTATTTAGCTTTTCTAACTGATCCATAACATCATACAGAGTAGGTTCTCTAAATGTAGATGGTCTCTCTTGACAAGAAGAAGGTACATCTGCTTTCTTACTCCATTTTCATCCTACATGGGATTCATAGGTCTTTAGGTTTAATTTACTTATTGGCTTCAGGGGGTGGACTACCTCATCATTATCTTCAGTTGCTACACCTGATTGAATACATAAGGCAAGAATCAGGCTGGGGTGTCCTAGTCCACCTGTAATCTCTCCTTTTGAATTAGTCAAAATTCTTCTATGAATGATAGCCCCAATATTGATATTCTTCATGTTCAAAATACAATGATTCAGAACAGCTCTATCTACAGTAACTTTGATATGATGGCTAGTATGCATAAGTCTTGCGAAAAATAAAATAATGTCAGATTTTTGATATAGGGTTAAATCTAGAAAGGAGGAAGTTAACTTTTTTCCTCTGTCTAATCTTCAATTCCCCTTTTCCATTAGTAAAATAATTCATAACCATATCCAATGCTTCATTAGTAACAGAAAAATTTTCATATTCACACAAGAAAGGTTCTCTCAACTAGTAAAAGGCATTTATGTGTGAGGGGGTAAACTCTACCTTTTGTCCTCTAACAAGGATATATTCACTTTAAGAATAGTATAAATTAGCATAAAATTCTCTCACAATCCCAAGCATCCCTTCAGCTATAAAATAGCAAAAAATTTCTCATTGACGATTCGCATATAATTCTTCGATCACACCTCCAAGATTTTCAAAGGCTTTCTCTTGAATACACTTCTTATTACTAAAAAATGTACTAAAGCTGGAATAAGCCTTGAAATTCACAAATTTACTCTCATCATATTTGAATTTTCTCTCCCCTTTTACCATTCTTGGAGCCATTTTTCTAAAAATATCAAATTAACCTAAATCAATTTCAAAATTGCAATGTAATAGACTCCAAAGTAAATTTAAATAAATAAGAACTCCAACACCATGAAAAATCTCTAAATTTTCTCTAAAAATCTCAAAATTCAAATCTTTCTAATGTTGGAGATCTCCACGGCCAAAATAAAAAAAATTTAGTTTAAAGTGAAGCTCTTACTAAGAGAAGATGAAATTAGAACTTTTCGGCCACAAAATTGCTTCAAATCCAAATGCAAGTGAGCCCTACGTGCAAAAATCAGCCTGGGCTGGAGATAGAAGATGATGGTTTGGACAAAAATGGTGGGTACTAGGGTTAAATTGTTAAATTTGAGGGTTTAAGGCCTTCTTGTCTGTCGGGTACGGTCCAGCGCTGCTGATAACGCCGTTCGATGCATTTTTCATTTCAATAGGCCAAACTCTCTATCTTTTGGAGCTGTCTGGTGTTGGTAGCAGCGCCAACGCCATTTCAAAATCTGGGCTTCCAACTTTCTTTTGCATTTTTGATCTTTTCAAGTGCGCACCAATGACTAATTAGTCCATTTAAGCATTGAATAACATACTAAAGCTATGGTAAATAATATTTTTTAACACAAACAACGCAAAACATCACTTATATATATATATATATATATATATATATATATATATAATCCAAATTACAAACACTCATAAATAACACTAAACTCTACACATTGTCAAGCCATAAAATACTGATATACAGCATCGCTCACAACCAAAACACACTGATGCTGAACACTAAATAAGAAAGCAAGATCAAATATAACATTCAAGTAAAGCAAAGTAAGTAATCAGTTCAAACACATAAACACATAAAAATAATAATTAAATCTCTATTCTTCCTCAGAACTATCATCAACTCTGATATCTTCGATTGATTGAACATGAATGAACATATTATAGAATGGACAAAACAAGAACTCTTCAGTTGAATCCTCCTTAATCCAACCATTTCTTCTCATCAAACGTATCAAACTTCCTTCAAGGTACCTAGAATGATCAAAGTGTTCCTTCATTCTACAATCCAGGTGATCAAAGAAGCAAGATATATTGTTGATTGTATTCATCAGATGTTGCATTTCTTTATGTAATTTCTTAATCTTCTTCAAAATTATCTGTAAACTTTCAGGAAAGTAAGGAGGAATAGGTCTTGAACTCTGAGATGGTTGTTCTTCAATGATACTCATTTCATTTATATCATCAACTGCCTGGTTACTATGTTTGTTCATTGGGACTATAGGGTTCCTGATCCACTTTAAAAATTACCTATTTTTACTGTAGATTTCATGCTAACTTTATGCACATTTTTAAAAATATTACACTTTAAAGGAAGTAATTTTGCATATTTTTGTCTTCAAGTATAAAATATTATTTTAGAGAAAATCAAGCATAAACTATGCAATTTTGAGCAAAGATGAGCAAGGAAGAAAATTCTGACTTGGCACATATCAATATGACTTTCTATGATTAATATCTTTTATGTTTCTAACATACTTTAGGATGAAATTATACATTTGAGAAATGTTGTTTTTATGTCTATCTTGTAGGTGAAGATGTTAGGAACGCAACACAACTGAAATGGGGCGAAATGGAGTTGAAACGGAGCCAAGCGGAGCAAAATGGTGGAGCTGCGCAAAGGGTGGCACCTAGGCGCCAAACCCAGTGCCTAGGTGCCAGTGACGATGGGAAAACAGTGCCTAGGAGCCAGAATTAAGGCCTAGGCACCAGAATCATCAAAAAACAGTTATTTGATGGATTTTTGACAATTTTGGGGGTTATTTTGACGGTGTTAAGTAGTTTCTAGACCTTCTAGAAGACTGGAAGTTACTCCTAATATATAGGATATGTGATACAATGTATCTGGACACATTGGAATGATTTTAATCGCGAAGAGGTGTGACTCAAAGTGAAGGGGTGCAAAGACTTGGTTACAGGAGTCTGGCGCCTAGGCGCCAGAGTCAGTTTCTTTAAGATTCAAATAATGTGGACTACTTTTGAAGAGGTGCCTTAAGCAACCCTTGGCCATTTTCAGAGCTCTATAAATAAGAGATGTTTATACAGGAAAAAGTGCCTCTCTCTCTCTTCTCTCCCTCTCTCTTTCTCTCTCCCCCTCTCTTTCTTCCCCCTCAGTCATTTTAGTCATTTTAGAGTCATGAAGATGTAGATTTCTACATCTTATAGAGAGATTGGTGAGGGATTTTCAGATATTTAGGCAAGGGATGTACGAGCGGCGCATAGATCGGTTGGAGACTTTGGTGGAGAGATCTTCTTCTTTCCTTCAGAGGGAAAAAGCTAAGTATTGTGTTCTTCATTCTCTTATATTTGTTGTAAAATCTTTCTAGTGGATTTTCTTTGTTTTAAACCGAGTTTTCTGTCTTGATTTTTCCATGCTTCGTAAGTGATTTTCATTACTCTTTCTTTTAATATGAAGTAATGGCATGTGTAGGAAAATCATTTTTATGATAGAATTAACTAATGAATGCTTCTTGGTGACATATAGTTTCATAAATATAATAGAATACTAATGAAATAACTTCCTTGTTGACACTTAATTTATTACATAATTCTATCAATTCTTTTACTTCTTATGCCATAATTTTCATTTACTTTTATTTTATAATGAAATAGAAGCATGTTTAGGAATTAAGATTTGCTTAGATATTCTCTTAGTAAATTATGGTGATAATATTTATACTGGATAATCATTTACATTACAAATTGATCTCTTGTATTGTTAAAATCTGTTGAAGAATTCGGAGACCTATCGGAGATGAGTTCTTAACTAGTAGATATCACATGAATCCTTGGCTAATTGAAGGCTATATGCGGGTTATTCATGATGAAGTGCAAATAAATAGAAAGATAATGCTTATTGGGCACAGAATTGATTTTTTTTAGAGTAACAGACTAAATTCTAATAATTTGGTCTATAGAAGGGGAACGGGTCACTGGCAGGGCTGACCATAGCCACCCTTGAATATCTAGTAGTGTGAGCCTAGATTAATCTATTCTACTAATAAAACATCCTGATCTGATCTATATATTAGACAATGTTCTTTACACGTGGACCAAAGGGTAAAGAATAGGATTGCTTCTAACCAAAGGGTAAAGAATAAGATTGCTTCTATTTTGGCACTACTACATAAAATTCTAAGCATTTTATTCCTACACATTATCTGTGTAATTGCAAGAGAAAGGTAGTCTTTAACATCTCAAAATTCTCCAAACCAATTTATCCATAAGTTATTTTTTTATTTAAGAACTTTATTTAGGAGTAGTTATTAAAAAAAACCTTTGTTGACCTCATTTTTGGGGAGGTCTTTTGCTTCTCTCTTTAGTACTTAGGATTTAGCTTTAGGCTTTTCCTTTGACTAATCTTAGAGGACTAGAAATGGAACCCACCCTTTAGAAATTCAAACTACTTCTTAATTCCCTGCAAACCCCACAAGCTAGATTGTAGACCCCTAATCACCTAGAGAGTTGAAATCAAATGTGGAGGTTTAAAGGATGAGTTCACTATAGGACCTTTTTGCCTTAGGAATACCCCAGGTGGCACGGTCGCAGTGAGGGTTAACTTGTACATACACTACACTCTCACACACATTCCAAGTCCTAAAACCACACTCTCACCCAACTTGACTTTCTGACTCATGTAGGTAATTCATATGGATGGTCCCTAACCCCTAAGCCCCTGGCTAAGAAGGTTAGGAACAACATAGTGAATACCTCAAATGAGTCCTCTCATTGCTCATGTGGGCTTAATATGGCTTCATGGCTAAACTAAAGTGATTCCATTCTACTCACACTCAATCAATCTTCATTTTTCCAAAATTTCAATTTCTGACCCCCGGGGCCCCGGACCCACAAAACCTATCAAATACCCTTGAAATGACCCAAAATTTGCAAAATTGCCCAAATTACCCAAGATCCCTCAAAATCAATCCTAAACACTTCCCACCATTCAAATTGACCATCTTTGGCCAAAAATACCAAAATTTCCAAAAATACCCCCCCAATACCCTCCAAATTACCAAAATACCCTTTTGCCCCAAAAAATCCAAAAATTCAAAAAAAATCCCAGAAAATACCAGAAAATCCCAAATATTCCTAATTGCATTTTGTTAAACTACACCATGAACCAATTTTACCAATTTACCCCACTTTTTCCAAAACCCACAATTTGACCCATTTTTAACCCAAGTGAAACCAATGTCAAACCAAACCACCTTAATTGACCCCAATTTTGGTCCAATTCAATTCTAAACTTCAATTCAATATCCCCAATATCAATTTAGACCAAATCCAAGTCCAATTTGATTGACATTTGGGCCCAATTCCAATTTGGGGCTTAAGGCCCAATTTTGACCCATGACCTAAACCTAGCCCAAACCAACCCAATTCAACCCCAATTGGCCCTAAATATTTTCTAAAGCCTTCCTAACATCCCCATAAACAAAACACTAACTTGATTTTCCCAAAATTTGAACCTAAACTCCACCCAAACATAACCCAAAACCAAAATCCCTTAAATTGACCAAAGCCCAAACCTAACCCAAATGGGCCAAATCCCAAAATCAAAGCCCAACCAAAATTGAAACTCTTTCTAACACTGCCATAAACATTTCTCAATATTAATTTTACATCAAAACCAACTTTAGCCCAACCTTAAACCAAGTTAGCCCAATTTGACCCACTTTGGCCCCTTTACTAAAAGACCCACATCAAACCTAATTCAATTCAAAATCACTTCAAATTTGTTCCAAATAACTCATGACACATCCCTAAACTAAAGCCAAAATTTATTTGGCATGGTCCTTCACAAAACTTTCATCCAAAAGCCCATTTTAAAATCTAAAAGCCCACTTCCATAAAGCCTTTTAAAAAGCCCACTTCCACCAAACCCAAAAGCCCAAAATCTCATCCAAAGCCCACATGACAATTCCTTCTAATCGTCCACTTGATAAAATCATTCCCTAAAGTTTGAAACCTATGATTAAATCATTCCAAATAAGGCTTTATCCAAATTCCCATCAAAATGCCAAAATTTCTAAAATCCATTCCAATGAAATTGACTAAGTCATCCCCAAGCCCAAATGAAGCCTTGAAGCCATCCTTAAGCCCCATGTAAATCTATGAAAAGTTTGACATGTGACAATCCCATAAATGGCAAATGGAGCAGCCCCTTTCTTAAGCTTTCCTTACGCCTTTTTAACCTTATCCATGATACACACTAAACCATGCTTAGCCACCTCACCATGGATGGAGACTTCTCCACTCCAATTCAACTGAGCCATATGATTCCTTTCAGCCCAAATCAGGCCTTGGTGGGTGCACCAAACCCAAATCCATGCCTTTAACCAAACTAAGCCCAAAATGATCCCTTCCCCCTTCCACATTGATTCAACTCCTTTACACTTGGCATTTTCCAATTGAACTCACAAAACTCAAACACTGACCTCCCTGACCCTGAGGGTGACCCATGCCTGGCCGGCCAGCCACCACAGCCACCGGAAACCACCAGGCCGAGAGGCTTAATTTGAATCAAAAATTCAATTTGAACTTTTTGAGATGTCCCATGCCCAATGGCCATTGCAGCTATTCTTCTCCTCCCCTGAGCAGCTGATCCCAGCCTCCAATTGCCCCTGGGAAGCCCTCCAGCCACCTCTATTTAAACACCACCACCTCTCGGCCAAAGAAGGTGTTGAACCTCACCAAAACTCTGCCAAAATCACTCCAGATCCCTCTCCAGACATAGAGAAATTGATCCCTACTGAAATCCAGCCCTAAAACCCTCTCTGTGAGCTCAATATTTGAGTTGAAAATCCACCCAAAAACAGGACACTTCACCACAGTGAGCGAATCTCCAAATTGATTGACCCTACACCTTCACCAAACCAAGAGGAGAAGTTCCCCATCAAAAGTCCCCTCACCAGGCCAGCCATTGCTTCTAGCCTCTATGCTTTGTGATCGGCCTTCGTCACTTTCATACTTAGACAGTTCCTCAGAGCTAGAGACTTCATCTGGAGCTTGCTTGGACTCAATCGAAGGTGAAACAACTCTCAGATCGAAGCTTCACTTCTCTGAGCAAAGGTATGAACTCATTCTTCCTCCCGAGCTTCCAACACTTCTTCATTTTGTTTGGGTTAATTTCATAGCCTATAAACCGTATGGATGTGTTTGTCTCTTGAAGACGAATCGATAGAGCATAAGAACTCAAAAATCCATTCAGAATCAAGAGAGATATTAGGGTTTGAGTGTGGACGGTCACGGGTGCACACCAGTCATAGACGATGACCAGGAGCCGTTGGATCGCTCGTGTATCAAGCAGACGGTCGAGATCGAGCCAGACAGCGCAATGGTACGTGAACCGTGGGCCCCTGGAGAGCTGAGTTAGATGGCGGCGCCGAATCACAGCCCGACGTGTGGGCTTTCGGAGCTGTCGGGGTTGATGCGGCGCCGCGTGGATAAGTAAGAAAATGAATTATTTAAATGCCCTAAACATCAAAAATTCATATCTTTGCATAGAAAAATTTCAAAAATAAAACAAAAATTCCCTCTTGCTCACTGAACAGAGGAGAATAATGTGGAAAAGAAATCAAGTTAATTGGATGAATATTTTATTTTTAATAATTTATTTACTATTTTCAATGTTTTAATTCTCCATTTGCATAGATAATTCACCATGGCATGAGACCATAGGGCTTTTGAAGCCTCTAATCTTGGGAACATTCCCTGAATATTTCATGGTCAGAGGCCATCTCTATGAAAAGTTATTAATTTTTCAAGTTCATGTCACTGTTTTAGGTATTTTAATTCCAATAATTAGCATGTTGTAAAATAAATTCTAGGAAAATTTGGTGATGTTTCCTAGGACTAGGGGACCCTATAAAAAACATATCTTCAGTTAATTCATTCATAATAACCTTAGTTGGCCTAAACCCCTAAAATTGAATTTTAAATAATTAGGGTTAACCACACATTAAATTGACTTAAAAACAATTCTCCATTGCTCTTTAGGGTCAGAGGAACCTTACATAAAATTTTGAAATCAATTGGACTTGATTAACCCCACCAAATGGATTAATTAAGCCACATAAGCAAAATGGAACTTTAAAAATTCAAAACTCCAAAAATAATTTTCAAAAATTCATAAAAATGGTTTTGGAGTTTCTCTGATATCAAGGGAGTTCAGGAAAATTAAAATTGGAATTTTATAAAAAAGTTTATTTTTCATAATATTTTAATATTTTAACAATTAAAAAAATAATAAAAATCATAAAAATATCATATTTTGACTCCTAGAACAAACTAAATATTTTTCCTAAGCCCCTGGATATTGAATTTTAAACGCTTAATGTAATTTTTAATATAAAAAAGAAAAATGAATTTTCAACCTTTTCACAAAAATAATTCTAATAAATCAAAGAAAAATCAGAAAATTATAAAATTTGTTTCTCTAGACTCCTTGAGGTCAGAGGAATTTAAAAAAAATATAAAAGTTAATTTTCAACTTTCATTTTATTTTAAAATTAATTAATACTCTAAAAACAAAATAATTATAATAAATAAAATATAATTCAAAAAATCACAAAAATTGGTCTAAGTGGTCCTCTAGTCATTAGGAATATCTCATAATTTTCTTAAGGATAGAAACATTTCCTTGGTCATATTGTTAAATATTCTTTGAAAGTCCCTATTTTCTACTAAAAATAATTATATAAATTAATTAAATTCAGAAAAATCACATTTTCTCCTCTAATGTCTTAATTGACATATGAGTGAGGTGACATAAAAATTTTAAATTAATTTGAGCTCAATTTAGTGAGTTATGAAATAAATAAGCTTAAAAGGGCATAAAGGTAATTAAGAATTTTAACCCTTAATTAAAACTTTAGGTTTAATCAAAATGGAGGGTAAAATATTTGATTTTAATTTTCTCTTAGATGATTGAAACTTAGGGAAATTAAGGGGTAGAAACCCATTAAACACTTTGGAATTATCAAAATGAAACTTTAATTAATTAAATAATATATATTTTGGAAAGAATATATTTAAAAACTTGGATTATTAAAATAGGGATATTATTAAGAGGATATTTATTCTTTAATTTGAAAAATCCCTAAAAAAGTCACTTTAATAATATTTAATTCTTAATGAAAAATTAAAATAATAATCCAAATTAACAATTAAAACTAAAATTCAATTAAATTAAATTTAAAATATTGAAATTTAAATTAAATTATAATTAAATTAAATTAAATTAAATTAAATTAAAATTAAACTAAATTAAATTAAAATTAAAATAAATTAAATTAAATTAAACTAAAATTAAACTAAATTAAAATTAAACTAAAATTAAATTAAATTAAAATTAAATTAAATTTAAATTAAATCAAAATCAAATTGAATTAAATTAAAATCATTTAACAACAAACCTAAATGAAATCATTAAGAGTTAAATCAAAACATATTAATAATTTCAACACCTCTTTCTATCTAAATAAATCTAAAACATGAACATCAATCTGAAATACTAAGATAATTGAAAGTGTAAAGATTTAAATTAAATCTAAAATAATTTAAACACTATTCCAAACTTAAAATTATTAATTAAAACCTCATAATTAAATTAAAACACTTTAAATCATTAACTCAAACTTTAAATTAAGAATGATTAAAATCCTCGATAAACCAACTTGCCCTTAAAGGCTTTAATTATTATAACACTTAAATAAAGTATTAAGTGACATGTCACTTCATTCATCAGGTAATCAAATACCCAAGTTCACTGAGCAAGGGACAAAGTTTAATTAAACTCCTGGTTGATTAATTCATATGTGCAACTAAATTTATTTGGACTCAAAATAATCTCAAAAGTATTGAAAATATGTTTAGGATTCGTCCTAAGCACTTCCTCAATATGATGAGATGTTTAAGAAGAACAATTGAATTTAATTGTTCTTTGGTGAAGAAAATCATCCTTAAACCAAACTAACAACCTAGACGTCATAAGAGATGACTAGTTATAGGATTAGGAATTTGTTAGATAACCGAAACCCTTCCCTTAGCTTTACCTAGGTATCTGTTGAAATATTTAAATGCTCTAACATGTCTTTTAGGTGCAGCTTAGGATGACGGGAAGACCCTCCAGGTATGCTTTTATTTTATTGCAATTTACTTTATTGCAATTTACTTACATTCACTGTACTTTGCTTTTTCTTGCATGTTAAATAAGACTGTTGCATGAAAACCAAAACCTTTAGGATAGTCCCTGAACTGAAACCAAAACTAAATTAAAGTCATTGCAAGATAAAATTCACCGCCACAACATTCCAAAATATAAAACAACTCAAAATTTAATTAGAAACAGAACAACAAAACTACAATTACAACTAAATTAAAACATCTCGTTGAACGATTGGGAATACCTCGGATGATGTAACCCACGTGTTGCTAACGGGATTTCCCACGGTCTAAATGAAAGTGTGGAACTCATTCGGTTGAGTTTAGCAAATTCATACGGACTAAGTGAATTCGATGAAAATAACGGTGCCGGGATGATGGAACCGTGGGATGTTAATCGGTTCTGTTTAAACAACTTTAACATTTGTTTTAATTAAAATATAAAATATTACAAATATTTGGACTTTAAGATTTCTAAAACAATACACTTCTCTCATCTCCTGATTTATGACTTCTAAAACTAAACCTCTGCAACAACAAGGAGCTCGGAGCATGGTGGGCAACACGACCATTATCATCAGCAAAACTTGAATCTACTTCAGCAAAACCTTTCCTAGTTTTAAACAACAAAGTCATAGGGCTTCGAGGTAGTTTGCCTAGTGCATCATAAATCCTCAACCCTTTTATTAGGCATTTACATAATCATGTTATGTAAATTAAGCCCTAACCGGTCTTAGGATTCCGAGGTAGTCGTTTAGTAAGGCATAAACCCTCACATCTTTAAAGCTATTTGTATGATCATGTCATGCAAATATAAGTCCTAATTAATTAAAATTGGCAGGATGGAAACATTATATAATTCTCTCAAAATGAAGCCAAACAATAGGATAATTTAGGAAGTTGCTAAGATTCTTCTTGGATCCTCAGCTTCTCCCACTTCTCTTCCTTTGGACATCTGAAAATGAACTGTTCCAAACTTGATCCATTCCCTATTGAAATTCCAAAATCCAATCCTTTGAAGACATTAAACTTTGAAATTCTTGAGAGCAAAACCACTGATCATTATCGAGAGTTTTCTTAAATGATTCCCGTCATTTAGGATGTAATTAACTATAGGGGCTTGCCCTTATAGGGAACTTTAAGAATCCAGGTAATATAAACTTTGCTTAATTCATTTATATTAAGAAAGAGAACTTGTCGGCTTATAAAATTGGTTCGCAGACCAAATGGATGTCACAAATCTTTTAATTTATTTAATCGAGCCCCATCATCAAGCAGTGTGTCTATTCTTCGGGATAGATACACGGTTTGTGATGCGGTGCTCGTTTATATAAACTATTTGGGATGTGAGATCGGTTTGATTTCATATCTTAAAATTTTCAAAATTAAAATTATTTTCAAAATCAAATACTACTTTCTAAATTATATATATATTTAAATTAAATTTAAAATTTAAAGTTCGCCGACAATTTCTGTTAGGCGACCCCCTTTCAAAAATACAACACTCAACCTAAAAATATGTCGACAACTTCTGGCGACTCCGCTGGGGATAAATTCCTCTCTCCATTTTGATTAGATGGTTTTGCTTTCATAAATCGGTAGTGTATCCATGTCCCTAGTGCAGCAAACTACCATTCTTCCGTTGGAATACCCCGTTAATTTCTGTCTTGAACGAGTATAGCCAACTCCTCTCGGATTTAGGAACCACTATTTAGACACCCCTAAACGGAGAGGTTCCGAGATCCTTTTACCTCTTTTCTGAGGTGGGGTGGACCCCCAATAGGTGTTAGTTAAGGAGCGGTCCTTCGAGCCGAGAAGTCTTGCATAAGACTTTCTCTTCCTTTCCAATTCTAAATCGGGCCCTTTAACTTTTCTATAACCTTTTTCCTTCAATCGCTTTGTTTCTAACAAACGAACTTCCTAATAAGCAACCTCTTTTATAAATCAAAAATACACTAAAATAAACGAAAATTTGTTCGGATCTTTCTTTTTCATCCTAGGTTTTGCGACAAAAGAAAGCATAATTCAGGACTAACATTCGGAATCTGCCCTGCAGAAAATGACTGCCCCAAAGTTAATCTTCTCCTTCACCAATGGAATGGACTTCGTTGTTTACAAGGATGAACTGCCTGACAATGGGATCATCCGTTTCGGACAAGGATTCGGCATCACAGATGTCAAGTTTGCTGATGTCACTCTCTTCACACAGAGTGTCAGAAACTGAAGAGCCCGTGATTGAGTTTAACTTGAAATCGACTCAAGAATTCCCTCCCCTGCAAATGGTTCTAGTCGAAAGGAGTACCACTGTTCATAGGAGGACTGTTGTCTCTACCCCACCGGTCTAGTCATCTCTGCACCTACCCCGATTCCTGCCAAACTGAAGGGGAAGGAAATCCAAGTCTATGATGAGCCTGTCACCGTGGAGGGTACAGATTTTGCTACAATACCATCTATTTTTGAGATTGTGTCCAGTTCAAGAATTTCCCCCTTAACTCAGACTCAAAGAAGAAATATAAGTAGAAAGATCGCCAAGATCGAGAAAGCCAGAGCTGCTGAACTTGCTTTTCTAGAAGAAATTCCTGAGGAAAGAGAAGAACTTCCTGAGTATATACCTCTGTTGGGAGGAAGCAGGTTTCACCCTCTCTCTGCCGCATTAGATGAAGAGGATGTCCGTAGGATCGCCGCTGCATTACCACGACCAGCGTACTACAGTAATTACAAAAGAAAAAGGGATAAGACTACGCCATTCGCCTGACTGCAAGCTGTGATAGAAAGATTGGCAAAGAAAGAAAGATGCCTTGTGTCAGAAATCTTAAGAAGGATAGGACAAGTGCCAGCTAAATCCCGCCTCGGACGGCGAATAGAGCATGTCGCTGCCACAGAGAAACCAAAGAAGAAGATAAAAGTCATTTCACCCATTGTTGTATCGGGTCTACAAATTAGGGAGTATACCACCTTCCAGCATATAGCCGACAAATCATTCGATCCTAGGCTTCCGGCTGCAAGAAGGATGGTATGGTGACTTGAATCAGAAGAAAGTGCTACTGCAATAAAGGGGACTCCCGGAAAGGAAGTTCAAAAACTGTCATGAGACAACTACGAGACTGTGCGGAAAAGGCCACTAGAGGATGCCATGGACAAGTTAAGGACTGACATCCGATGGTTAGCAAAAGAAAGCGAAGAAAAATAGCTTAATGAAGACAAGTTAAGGACTGACATCCGACGGAAGCAGTAGCGAAGATGTTCCACAGCTTAATGAAGACACTAGATTTTCAGCTGTCAGAGCCCAAGAAGCAGGAGGAAGTCAATAAGAAAGATCATCTGAACTATTGCCCTTACCACCAGATGCTCGGACACAAGATAGAGGATTGCATCACTTTCAAGAGTTAGCTTGATGACAATCTCCGGAGAGGGAACATAACGATCCCAAAGGAATACGTGAAGGAACCCCAGAAAGGAGGTTCTGTCAATGTTATCTTGATGGATCCTATTGTTCCGATAGACCCTTACATGACTGATGATGGATGGACTGCTGTCTGGACAAGATCATCGAAGAAAATTTTGGATCACATCCAGACCACTTCGGTACGCGCTTCAACTCAGAGTTTGAAACCTGTCGATCCAGCACTATCACTTCCGATTGAAGAACCGCCCCAGATGGAGGTTAAGATCGTGGAAGAAAAGAAGACTGAGGCTCTAAAGGGTAGACTAGGGGTTACTTATCCTAGGATGGTTATTTCCAATTCGGGGGAGAAATCCCTCGAACTCCTGACTCTGTATGATTATCTGCTCGCTCCGGCGAGATCTTATAATGGTAACGGTTATGGTGTTGGCTACGTTTTGACTGTTTCTAGCGATTACGTAACTAGCGACAACTGGCTTAATCCATATCTCGATTCCAATACAAATAACGATTCTCAAATCTTACACAACCTCGACGACCATGACGAAGAAGATGTTCACAAAGGAGGCTAAGAAAGCTCAACAAGCAACGAGTCCATTTATGAATTTCGAGGAGCTCTGATCACGATAGAATTAGAACCATCAGACACCAAAGCAACTTCAAAAGAGCCAGTTGTTCTGATTCAAGAGGAGACACCGGTAAATTTAGAAGAGATAACAGAGATCAATCTAAGAAGCGGAAAAGTTCTACCTCTGAGAATGGGTCCAAAGGATAAAGGAAAGCAGGTGGTTGCTCAGGAAGAGTCAACCCCAGTAGAAGAATTGCCCATTCGGGAAGAAACCGAGGAACATGGTAATAAAGTGGACTACAACGTGCTAGCCCATCTTAGGAAGCTACCAACAAAACTAAGCATATACGACGCTCTGATCCTATCAAAGGAGATGAGGGAGGCTCTGATCAAGGCTCTACTTGATCCAGAGATTTGTTTAGCTCAAATGGCCGGTGATTCCTTCGACGAGGTTTGCTTGTTAAGAGAACAGCGAGGTGTTACCTTCACGGACAATGATCTATTATTGGGAACAGCTGACCACAAACGACCATTATACATTTCAGTCACTATTGGAAAGTTTATGCACTCCAGAGTGTTGGTTGATCTAGGAGCATCAATCAACATAATGAATCTTTAGACGCTAGCATATTTGGAAATTGATGCTCGCGAGCTTGAAGCAGACAAGATGTTATTAAGGGGCTTCAATCAAAAAGGAGAAAGAGCTCTTGGATCGATAACACTACTAATGAAGACCGGTGATTTGGCAAAGACAACCGCAAAATTCTACATAATTGATTCTGAAACATCGTTCAACGCTCTACTGAGTCGGCCTTGGATCCATGAAAACCGGATGATACCGTCGTCTATGCACCAGTGCATAAAGTATTATGATGGAGGAGAACAGTGTATCAAAGGTGACTTGCAACCATTCTCCGTGCACGAAATTGGAATTCATGAAGATGCAGCCTACTATGCGGCCCAAAAGAAAACAATCTTTTCTAGAAATACTTTACCAAATGAAGCAAAAAAAATTCGAGACGATGAAGAACCTGAAGTTCTAGTCCAACAATTACTCACCACTCCCTTACGGCGAGATGGTGAAGATTTCTCCAGAACTCGCACCCGAGGTCGAGGCCGGGGACGAGGATGTGGAAGAAATGTTGGAACAGTTTAACAGAAGAAACCTGTCATCATTGTTGATTGGGAGAACAGTTTCGAAGAAGAAGAAGAAATTAAGAAAGAAGCAGTGACAATAAGTCAAAAGAAACCCCAGTTCAAGATCTCTCTCGAAGAAGAAAAGAATGAAGAGTATAAATTAATGTACGAGAAGATTAACCATTATGTAAATACTATGACCCTGACCCCGATCCATTCTAATAAGATCGAGGGTATGGTGGTCAATGAAGTGCATGGTGGTGGTATTAAACAAATCAAGTTCTACCGTGGTGCTTCTCCTTCCAAAACTGGAAAGGATGTACAATTTGAAGATGTTACTTCATCTGAATTAATGGAACTACCTTTTGAGTGGTACTCTCCCTTTGTTCAAAATTTGATTCAACGTGGTGTCTTACCTCGACAATGGACAAAAGGTCAATCACAACCTTTTGAAAAATTATGGAATAATGCAGGTCGGCATCCCAATTCAAAACATGGCCTCGGATTCGGCACAGTAGGATCAGTTGATGATACAGGATTTTGCTTGGTTGTCGCTCGTGAGCCTAATGAAGACTGCTTGGAAGCTTTAAATGATCTTGAAGATCTACCAATCGGTGACGCTCCACCAGAATTCGAGGAAGAAATCAAATCTACAATAGATGAGTTAACGGAAGTTAACTTAGGTACTAGCGAAGAGCCTAGGCCTACCTTTGTTAGCTCCTTAATCAATAAAGAAGACTCTGCGGAAATAATCAAGCTACTAATGGAATTCAAGGATTGTTTTGCTTGGAGTTAAGACGAAATACCGGGATTATCTCCAGAAGTCGCAGTCCACAGACTAGGAGTAGATCCTACTTCTGTTCCACTCAGACAAGCCCCCAGAAGAATGCGTCTAGAAATTGAGCAACAAGTAATAGCTGAAGTTAAGAAGGTAATAGACGCTAAATTTATTCATGAAGAACAATACCCTACTTGGTTAGCCAACGCGGTACCAGTCAGTAAGAAGAACGGTCAGATCAGAATCTTTGTGGATTTCAGAGATTTGAATAAAGCATGCCCGAAGGACGAATTCCCGTTACCAATTCCAGAATTGATGATCGACATCGCTTCCACACATGAAATCTTCTCATTTATGTCTGGATCGTCGGGATACAACCAGATAAAGATGGCACCAGAAGACGAAAAGCTCACGACATTCAGAACGCCGATCGGAGTGTATTGCTACACAGTAATGCCATTCGGACTAAAGAACGCAAGAGCAACATACTAAAGAGCAATGACAAGAATTTTTTATGATCTCATTCACAACCAAGTCGAGTGCTACGTAGATGATGTGGTCATCAAAAGCAAACTAAAGGAAGATCACCTGTATGATTTGAGAATTATTTTCGAGCGACTAAGACAATTTAACCTTAAGATGAATCCCTTAAAATGTGCTTTCGGCATCACCTCAGGGAAATTCTTAGGATTTGTTGTCCGACATCGCGGGATTGAAATCAATCCGGAAATGATTAAAGCTATCTTAGAAATGCCTCCTCCTAAAACTTTGAAATAACTATGATCCTTTCAAGGGAAGTTGGCATATCTTCGACGCTTTATCTCGAACTTGACAAGTAGGTGTCAGCCCTTCTCGGCATTAGTTAAGAAGGACGCCAAATTTGTTTGGGATGAGAAATGCCAGCGGGCTTTCAAGGATGTTAAGCAATATTTAATGACACCTCCTGTCTTAGCAGCCCCAGTCTAGGGTAGACCGTTGATACTTTATATCGCGGCTTTAGACGACTCCCTTGGAGCCCTGCTAGCCCAGGTTAATGATGAGGGAAAAGAAAATGCTCTCTACTACTTAAGCTGTCGTCTAATTCTGACGGAAGTAAAGTATCCTCCTACTGAGAAGCACTGCTTGGCCCTGATCTTCACCGCACAGAAGCTCAGTCATTACATGCTTTCTCATAAGGTCAACCTTATTTCGAGAGTTAATCCGTTGCAATACTTGATGACCCGATCGACTCTTTCTGGCAGATTTGCCAGGTGGTCAATGATACTATTGCAATTCGACTTAACTTTCGTTCCTCTTCGCGTCGTAAAGGGACAAGTCCTAGCAGGCTTCCTTGCAGCACATCCTTTACCGGCAGATTCGCCTCTCGACGACGACTTTCCTGACGAGCAGATAATGAACCTAGAAGACCCTGATGATCAACGTTGGGAACTATAATTCGAAGGAGCATCCTCAGCACAGAAGAACAAAGAATTGCGAACGATAATGCCTGGTAAGGCAGGAATCGGACTAATCTTTATAATGCCGGAGAGGGGGATGTTAAAATACTCCTACCACTTAACAGAACTATGTATAAACAACGAGGAAGAATACGAAGCCCTTATAACTGGATTAGAATTAACCATTCAAAGGGGAATAACGGTCATCAACATCTACGGAGATTCTTAGTTGATCATTCAACAGGTCGCCGGACAGTAGAGAATTTTAAAGCCAAGTCTCAAACAATACTTTCAGTATGCCATGAAATTGTTGGAGCAGATTCCAAACGTAACAATCTACAAGAATCCCAGAAGAGAAAATACTCTCGTTGATGCGCTAGCCCGCCTTGCAAAGGAATTTGCATGCTTGCAGGATGAGTCAGTTGAAGTGTCAGTTCAGGGACGACAGGTCCTATCACAGGTCGACATGGATACAATACATAAATCAGATGAAAAAGTAGAAGAAACAATTGCAGCAGTGACAGAAACTACAGAAGATTGGCGACAGCCACTAATAGACTACTTGCGAATAGGAAATCTACCAGACTATAAGTCGATAGCCCATTAAATCAAGAAAAGAACTCTGTCTTACACATTAATTAACAATACATTATGCAGAAGGTCTTTTGACCAGATGTGGCTAAGATGCCTGAGCGGGTCCGAGGCTCGTGAAATCGTTAAAGAAGTACATTCAGGACTTTGTGGCTCTCATCAGTCGGGTCCGAAAATGAAAATGAAGATTAAAAGAGTAGGGTACTACTGGCCCTCAATGATGACCGACTGTATAAAAATTGCCAAAAGTTGTCACCAGTGCCAAGTGCACGGAGTGGTTCTACACCAACCTCCAAATGTGCTACATCCGACAATCGCGTCGTGGCCATTAGTGTTGGGGCACAGATATAGTGGGTCCGATAGAACCGCCTTCTTCAAGAGGACATCGCTTCATTCCTGCAGCTACAGACTACATTTCTAAGTAGGCAGAAGCTATACCACTCAGAGAAGTGAAGGCACACCACATGCTACGGTTTTTCAAGAACCAAGTCGTCTACCATTTTTGGGTACCACGCAGGATCATTTCAGATAATGGGTCTACATTCAAAAGTACAAAGATCAACAATTTTGTCAGAAGACACGGGATCGATTGACGATACTCAATGATCTACTACCCAAGAGCAAACGGCTTGGCCGAGGCTTTTAATAAAACTCTTGTCCAAATTTTAAACAAAACCTTGGATGACAACAAAAGAAATTGGCACGAGAAGTTGTTAGAAGCCTTATGGGCCTACAGGATGACTTTTAGGACTCCTACTCAATCTACGCCTTACGCTTTAGTGTACGGGTCCGAGGCTGTCTTGCCCCTGGAAGTTCAGCTTCCGTCACTCTGAATTGCAGTTGCGGAAAAGATCACTACATAAGAAAATGTCGGACTACGGCGGGAGAATTGGAAAGCCTGGAAGGGAAAAGACTTTCCGCGCAGCAGAATTTGGAACTGTATCAAGCCAAGATGATCCAGGCCCATGATAAATTAGTCCGTCCCAGGACATTCAAAGTTGGTGACTTGGTTCTAGTTCTCAGAAGACATATTCTTGCACATCGCAAGATAGGAGGTATATTTGAACCAACATAGGAAGGGTCGTTCTTGGTCGAGACAGTCTACTCAGGTGGTTCCTACCAACTGGCGAATTGCCGAGGAGAAAGACTCATGCTTCCAATCAATGGATGGTATTTAAAGAAGTATTACGCAACTTGATGTTTCGAATGGTGGCCTCTAAAGTAGAATCTTATCCCTAGAAACATGGGTGAAGTAGTCACTTTGTGACTGGGTCCGAAGCCAAAACAAAATAAAATGGATAATAAAAAAAATCTCATCAATGAAAATGTTAAAAAAAGAAAACATGAGAAATCACAATAATAAAATGTCAAATCTTTCCTTTTAAATTCATTCATTCCTGATATTTTCTCATCTCTTCGTACTTCCTTCAAAATTTAAAAGAAATGAATAAGAATTTTTAAATGTTTTTCTTATTGTTCTTGTTCTTAGTACAGCCCCTGATCCTTTCCTTGTTTTTTGCAGGGAAATGTCGAACGGGTGGTTGGTTCTAAACTTTAGAAATGGCGTGAGTCTAGCACTTGATGAAAAGAGAGTGAGGGATGGAGCAGTGATAGAGATTGACTCAGACTTCACACCCTCCGGCTTACAATACGAAGAAAATGATTGGATCCTAGTTGATCGAGAAGAACTTCAGAGCTAGACAGTGATGAAAATGGGTGGCCCGAACCACCAATCCAGCAACAAGAAAAGAAAAGCAAATGTCGTGCATGCAACCGGAGAAGATAAGAAAGTTAAGTCCGTGGTTGCCACAGCAAAGGGTAGGCTTATCAGCGCCCCACCCACAGAAATTCAAGGGGTAAGGAGAGCTACTCTCACTGCTACCCAGCAAAGAAATAAGAATCGTCGCATTAGCAAAATGCTAACCAAGTTAGCAGAAGAGCAACATAAACAGACAGTGGATACCATTAGTGCAAATGCTCCAAGGAGACCGGTTCGTCAGGAACCAGAAAGAAGGAATTCAACTCCAAGAAGGTCGGAACAGATAAAGAAATACCAAGAAGAACAGAAATAGAGTCGGTACCTCGACGCCGAGCATATATACCGGATCCGAAGAGTCTTGTTGCGAAAGCAACCCCGGAGGATGTCCCTACAAAGACTATCCCCGAGGAGCCGAGACATGCAGAAGAACGTGTTGGGGTTGAGCCATACATCCCGCAGTATTTTACTAGACACCGAGGATTTTAGATAATCCCAGAATACGAGCTAGAAAAAATGCAGCTAGTCGAGAAGAAAACCTTTGAATACTTTGAAAGAATTGGAAATAAGAGGGTCAACATCTTGGAAGGCCTCGAATTGCATTCAGATGTTTTCTCAGATTATGAGCAACAACAAATTGTAAATTGTATCCTTGATTTGAAAAAAATGAGTCGAGCTGGCCACCTGAGAGTAAAGACATACTCAGAACCCCGAAGATGGATGCCAGGAAAGGGAAGAGTTACAATCCAATGCGAATGTTGGTACA
Source organism: Papilionanthe hookeriana x Papilionanthe teres (assembly GCA_022702705.1). Classification (NCBI taxonomy): domain Eukaryota; kingdom Viridiplantae; phylum Streptophyta; class Magnoliopsida; order Asparagales; family Orchidaceae; genus Papilionanthe; species Papilionanthe hookeriana x Papilionanthe teres. The sequence goes on from CM040431.1 coordinate 119,796,876, forward strand.
ATATTGCCACAGATAGAAAAGGAAATCCACCAGGGATACTCCATCGCAGCGAGGTGGATCTGATGCTAAGAATCATTAAAAGGATGGTAAAAAGGATGATAACATGGAGGGTATTTCCTGCAGATTGTATACCCAACAGTTGCATTATTAACATCTACAAGGAAGGCAACTGCATACCTCCACATATAGACCATCATGACTTTGTTAGACCCTTCTGCACAGTGTCATTCGTCAACCAGTGTAACATCATGTTCGGATCTAACCTCCAGATTGCAGGCCCCGGTGTGTTCCGAGGGCCGGTGGAGATACCACTACCGGTAGGTTCCCTCCTGGTGTTAGAAGGAAATGAAGCAGACGTTGCGAAGCATTGCATTCCAGGAGTGCCTGTGGAGCGGATCTAAGTTACTTTTAGAAGAATGGACGACAGAAAAATGCCTTACCACTTTCAACCATATCCAGAATTGGAGAGTCTCCGGCCCTACGAGTTGTGAGTTACATGGGAAATAACACACCTCCAATACACATCCATGCGGCATTCCTGCCAAGGGTGGCTTGGAAGGTGATGTTATTGCCCATGTTTCTTACTATTCAGACATGGATTTTTGACATACACTTTTGGATGGATCAACAAGAAGTTTATACAGTCCGTTTTGGATTTACATGGATTGTATGAGACATAAAATTTCTGAGGAAAATGTCATAATGACTAGATCAAGTTGTATGATGTACTTTCAGCAATTTGAAATGAAAACTGCTACGTCATATTTTGCCTTCACCTCTTTTTGTGCAAGTTGACTGGGAAACGCCATTAGAGTTAAATGAACTTTGAACGAAGAATAGAAAAGAAAAGAAAATAAATGAGATTTTTTCTTAAAAATCTAAATATTAAAATGAACTTCAAACTCACATGAAAATTAAATAAATAACAAAAATAAATAAATGGGATCGTTAAAGGACAAACAAAGCGAATCTAAATCTCAAATTGAATTCTGATCTGAATCCTCTGATTCGAACCTTTCAGTTCTTTCCTCAATTGAAATCTGTTTGAAACTCTTTTGAAATTTGAATATTTTCCTCGACTTGTTGCTAAGTCAAGTCTTTTTCAGCTTGGTACACTTACCAGCTCCTTTCAATTCTCTTTCTTCTATGTCTTAGAGGATCGACTAATTTTATTGACACGGACCCACAAACTTTGTTCGATTTGGTTCTGAAGGCATGGGATTGGGTCCCTCTTCATACAGATAAATCTTCGAGATTGGAACCAGTTTCCAATTCTCATTAAATTTCAATTCTAAATTTCGTGACTGGTACCTAAATTCCAGTTCTCTTCCTTCGAGGTCGGTACCTAAATTCCGACTCTCATTTGAAATCGATACCTAAATTTCGATTCTCTTTCGAATTGATACCTAAATTTCAATTCTAAATTCCGAGACTGGTACCTAAATTCCAGTTTTCTTCCTTCGAGGTCGGTACCTAAATTCCGACTATCATTCCAGATTGATACCTAAATTTCTACTCTCTTTCGAATTGATACCTAAATTTCAATTCTAAATTCCGAGACTGGTACCTAAATTCCAGTTCTCTTCCTTCGAGGTCGGTACCTAAATTCCGACTCTCATTCGAGATCGATACCTAAATTTTGATTCTCTTTCGAATTGATAAGTAAATTTCAATTCTAAATTCCAAGACTAGTACCTAAATTCCAGTTCTCTTCCTTCGAGGTCGGTACCAAAATTCGGACTCTTATTCAAAATTGATACCTAAATTTTGATTCTTTTTCGAATTGATACCTAAATTTCAATTCTAAATTTCCGAGACTGGTATCTAAATTCCAGTTCTCTTCCTTCGAGGTAGGTACCTAAATTTCGACTCTCATTCGAGATCGATACCTAAATTTTGATTCTCTTTCGAATTGATACCTAAATTTCAATTTTAAATTCCGAGACTGGTACCTAAATTCCAGTTCTATTCCTTCAAGGTCGGTACCTAAATTTCGATTCTCATTCGAGATCGATACCTAAATTTTGATTCTCTTTCGAATTGATACCTAAATTTCAATTCCAAATCTGAGACTGGTACCTAAATTTCAGTTCTCTTCCTTCGAGGTCAGTACCTAAATTCCGACTCTCATTTGAGATCGATACCTAAATTTTGATTGTCTTTCGAATTGATACCTAAATTTCAATTCTAAATTCCGAGACTGGTACCTAAATTCCAGTTCTCTTCCTTCGAGGTTGGTACCTAAATTCCGACTCTCATTTGAGATCGATACCTAAATTTCGATTCTCTTTCGAATTGATACCAAAATTTCAATTCTAAATTTTTGAGACTGGTACCTAAATTCCAGTTCTCTTCCTTCGAGGTCGGTACCTAAATTCCGACTCTCATCCGAGATCGATACCTAAATTTCGATTTTCTTTCAGGTTTGATACTTAAATTTCAAATCTCACTCTCTTGATATCAGTACCTAAATTCTGGTTTTCATTCTTTTTCCGTCTATACTTAAATTCTGATTCTCACTTCGAGGCTGGTACCTAAATTCCAGTTCTCTTCGCAATCCCAAGGTTGAAACCTACGTTTCAATTCTCATTTCAAATCCAAATTTCAAATTCAAAATTTCCCTAAATCTATTTTAAATTAAACTTCAATCAAAATCTAAACTCACACATTGAAACTTGAAATTTAAAAAGCAAACTGAAATCTAAATTGAATTCCCCAGATCTTGTGATTTGGAGCTCACCTCCTTTTCCATTCCCCAGCGAGAGTTCAGAAATTTCCAGTCTTGGAAATATACCTGATACTCCCCAGCGAAAATTCTTCTACTTCGTCCTAAGTTTGTCACTTGGACATCTGTGTTGGTTTTGTTGATCTCTTCGATCAACGCCAATACGTGCGGTGTGCTTGGTTAGCACACCACACCTATTAGGGGTCCATTTGTTCACCTCATTTTTGGTTAGGTTTTTTGTTTCTCTCTTTAGTACTTAGGATCTAGCCTTAGGCTTTTCCTTTGACTAATCTTAGAGAACTAGAAATGGAACCCACCCTTTAGAAATTCGAACTACTTCTTAACTCCGTGCAAACCTCACAAGCTAGAGTGTAGACCCTTAATCACCTTGAGGGTTGAAATCAAATGTGGAGGTTTAAAGGATGAGTTCCCTATAAGACTTTTTGGCCTTAGGAATACCCTGGGTGGCCTGGTCTGGTGAGGGTTGACTTGTACATACACTACACTCTCAAACACATTCCAAGTCCTAAAACCACACTCTCACCCAACTTGACTTCCTGACTCATGTAGGTAATTCATATGGATGGTCCCTAACCCCTAAGCCCCTGGCTAAGAGGGTTAGGAATAACATAGTGAATGCCTCAAATGAGTCCTCTCATGGCTCATATGGGCTTAATATGACTTCATGGCTCAACCAAAGTGATTATATTCTACTGACATTCAATCAATCTTCATTTTTCCAAAATTTCAATTTTTGACCCCTAGGGCACCGGACCCACTAAACCTACCAAATACCCTTGAAATGAACCAAAATTTGCAAAATTGCCCAAATTATCCAAGATCCATCAAAATTAATCCTAAACACTTGACACCATTCAAATTGGCCATCTTTGGCAAAAAATACCAAAATTTCCAAAAATACCCCCCAATACCCTCCAAATTACCAAAATACCCTTTTGCCCCAAAAAATCCAAAAATTCAACAAATTCCCATAAAATTCCAAAAAATCCCAAATATTCCCAATTTCATTTTTTTCAACTACACCATGGTCCAATTTTGCCAATTTACCCCACTTTTACGAAAACCCTCAATTTGACGCATTTTTAACCCAAGTGAACCCAATGTCAAACCAAACCACCCCAATTGACCCCATTTTGGTCCAATGCAATTCTAAACTTCAATTAAATATCCCCAATATCAATTTAGACCAAATCTAAGTCCAATTTGATTGACATTTGGGCCTAATTCCAATATGGGGCTTAAGGCCCAATTTTGACCCATGACCTAAACCTAGCCTAAACCAACTCAATTCAACCCCAATTGGCCCCAAATCTTTTCTAAAGCCTTCCTAAAATCCCCATAAAAAAACACTAACTTGATTTGCCCAAAATTTGAACATAAACTCCACCCAAACCTAACCCAAAACCAAAATCCCTTAAATTGACCTAAGCCCAAACCTAACCTAAATGGGCCCAAATCCCAAAATCAAAGCCCAACAAAAATTGAAAACTCTTTGTGACACTACCATAAACATTTCTCAACATTAATGTTACATCAAATCCAACTTTAGCCCAACCTTAAACCAAGTTAGCCCAATTTGACCCACTTTGGCCCCTTTACTAAAAGACCCACATCAAACCCAATTCAATTCAAAATCACTTCAAATTTGTTCCAAATCACTCATGACACATCCCTAAACTAAACCCAACATTTATTTGGCATGGTCCTTCACAAAACTTTCATCCAAAGCCCATTTTAAAATCTAAAAGCTCACTTCCATAAAGCCTTTTAAAAAGCCCACTTCCACCAAACCTAAAAGCCCAAAAACTCATCCAAAGCCCACATGACAATTCCTTCTCATCATCCACTTGATAATATCATTCCCTAAAGTTTGAAACCTATGATTAAATCATTCCAAATTAGGCTTTATCCAAATTCCCATCAAAATGCCAAAATTTCTAAAATCTGTTCCAATGAAATTGACTAAGCCATCCCCAAGCCCAAATGAAGCAATGAAGCCATCCTTAAGCCCCATGTAAAGCCATGAGAAGTTTGACTTGTGACCATCCCATAAATGGCAAATGAAGGAGCCCCTTTCTTAAGCTTTCCTTAAGCCTTTTTAACCTTATCCATGATACACACTAAACCATGCTTAGCCACCTCACCATGGATGGAGACTTCTCCACTCCAATTCAGCTAAGCCATATGTTTCACTTCAGCCCAAATCAGGCCTTGGTGGGTGCCCAAAATTATCCCTTCCCGTTTCCACTTTGATTCAACTCTTTTACACTTAGCATTTGCCAATTGAACTCACAAAACTCAAACACTGACCTCCCTGACCCTGAGGGTGACCCATGCATGGCCAGCTAGCCACCACAGCCGCCGGAAACCACCAGGCCGTGAGGCTTAACTTGAATCAAAAATTCAATTTGAACTTGCTGAGCTGTCCCATGCCCAACGGCCATTGCAGTTGTTGTTCTCCTCCCCTATGTAGCCGATCCTAGCCTCCAATTGCCCCTGGGAAGCCCTCCAGCCACCTCTATTTAAACACCACCACCTCTTGGCCAAAGAAGGTGTTGAACCAAACCTTACCAAAACTCTGCCAAAATCACTCCAGATCCCTCTCCAGACATAGAGAACTTGATCCCCACTGAAATCCATCCCTAAAACCCTCTCTATGAGCTCAATTTCTGAGTTGAAAATCTACCCAAAAAACAGGACACTTTACCACAGTGAGCCAATCTCCAAATTGATTGACCCTACACCTTCACCAGACCAAGAGGAGAAGTTCCCCATCAAAAGCCCCCTCACCAGGCCAACCATTGCTTTCGGCCTCCAAGCTTTGTGATTGGCCTTGGTCACTTTCATACTTAGACAATTACCCAGAGCCAGAGACTTCATCTGGAGCTTGCTTGGACTCAATCAAAGGTGACATAACTCTCACATGACATAACATTCAGATCGAAGCTTCACTTATCTGAGCAAAGGTATGAACTCATTCTTCCTCCCGAGCTTCCAGCACTTCTCCATTTTGCTTGGGTTAATTTCATAGCATATAAACTGTATGGATGTGTTCGTCTCTTCAAGACGAATCGATAAAGCATAAGAACTCAAAAATCCATTGAGAATCGAGAGAGATATTAGGGTTTAAGTGTGGACGCTCCGGCGCCGCGTGGATAAGTAGGAAATTAGGGTATTTTTGAATTATTTAAATGCCCTGAACTTCAAAAATTCATATCTTTGCATAAAAAAATCACAAAAATAAAACAAAAATACTCTCTTGCTCAGTGAACAGAGTAGAATAATGTGTAAAAGAAATCAAGTTAATTGGATGAGTATTTTATTTTTAATAATTTATTTACTATTTTCAATGTTTTGATTCTCCATTTGCATAGATAATTCACCATGGCATGAGACCATAGGGCTTTTGAAGCATCTAATCTTGGGAACATTCCATGAATTTTTCAAGGTCAGATGTCATCTCTGTAAAAATTATTGATTTTTCAAGTTCATGTCACCATTTTAGGTATTTTAATTCCAATAATTAAGATGTTGTAAAATAAATTCTAGGAAAATTTGGTGATGTTTCTTAGGACTTGGGGACCCTATGAAAAATATATCTTGAGTTAATTCATTCATAATAACCTTAATTAGCCTAAACCCCTAAAATTGAATTTGAATTAATTAGGGTTAATCACACATTAAATTGACTTGAAAACAATTCTCCATTACTCTTTAAGGTCAAAGGAACCTTACATAAAATTTTGAATTCAATTGGACTTGATTAACCTCACCAAATGAATTAATTAAGCCACATAAAAAAAATGGAACATTAAAAATTTATAACTCCGAAAATACTTTTCAAAAATTCACAAAAATGGTTTTGGAGCTTCTCTGATATCAGTGGAGTTCAGGAAAATTAAAATTGGAATTTTGTAAAAAAGTTGATTTTTCACAATATTTTAATATTTTAATAAATAAAAAAATAATAAAAATCATAAAAATATTAAAACATCATAAAAATATCACATTTTAACTCCTAATCATTTAGGAACAAACCAAATATTTTTCCTAAGTCCCGAGGATAAGATATTGAATTTTAAAGGCTTAACGTAATTTCTAATATAAAAAAGAAAAATGAATTTTCAACCATTTCACAAAAATAATTCTAATAAATCAAATAAAAATTAGAAAATTATAAAATTTGTTTCTTTGGACTCCTTCAGTTAGAGGAATTTAATAAAAATATAAAACCTATTTTTCAACTTTCATTTTATTTTAAAATTAATTAATACTCTAAAACTTAAAATAATTATAATAAATAAAATATAATTCAAAAAATCACAAAAATTGGTCAAAGTGGTCCTCTTGTCATTAAGAACATCCTATGATTTTCTTAAGGATAGAAACCTTTCCTTGGTCATATTGTTGAATTTTCTTTGAAAACCCCTATTTTTCACTAAAGATAATTTTATAAATAAATTAAATTCAGAAAAATCACATTTTGTCCTCTAATGTCTTAATTGACATGTGAGTGAGGTGACATAAAAATTTCAAATTCATTTGAGCTCAATTTAGTGAGTTAAAAAATAAGTAAGCTTAAAAGGGCATAAAGGTAATTAAGAATTTTAACCCTTAATTAAAACTTTAGGTTTAATGAAAATGGAGGGTAAAATATTTGATTTTAATTTTCTCTTGGATGATTGAAACTTAGGGAAATTAAAGGGTAGAAACCCATTAAACACTTTGGAATTATCAAAATGAAACTTTAATTAATTAAACAATTTAAATTTTGGAAAGAATATATTTAAAAACTTGGATTATTAAAATAGGTATATTATTAAGAGGATATTTATTCTTTAATTTGAAAATTCCCTAAATAAGTCACTTTAACAATATTTAATTCTTAATGAAAAATTAAAATGATAATCCTAATTAACAATCAAAACTAAAATTAAATTAAATTAAATTTAAAACATTGAAATTAAAATTAAATTAAAATTAAATTAAATTAAATTAAAATTAAACTAAATTAAAATTTAATTAAATTAAATTTAAATTAAATTAAACTAAAATTAAACAAAATTAAATTAAAATTAAATTAAATTTAAATTAAATCAAAATCAAATTGAATTAAATTAAAATCATTTAACAACAAACCTAAATGAAATCATTAAGAGTTAAATCAAAACATATTAATAATTTCAACACCTCTTTCTATCTAAGTAAATCTAAAACATGAACATCAATCTGAAATACAAAGATAATTGAAAGTGTAAAGATTTAAATTAAATCTAAAATAATTTGAACACTATTCCAAACTTAAAATTATTAATTAAAACCTCATAATTAAATTAAAACACTTTAAATCATTAACTCAAACTTTAAATTAAGAATGATTAAAATCCTCGATAAACCAACATGCCCTTAAAGGCTTTAATTATTATAACTCTTAAATAGTGTATTAAGTGAAATGTCACTTCATTCATTGGGTAATCAAATAAGCAAGTTCGCTGAGCAAGAGACAAAGTTTAATTAAACTCCTGGATGATTAATTCATATGTGCAACTAAATTTATTTGGACTCAAAATAATCTCAGAAGTATTGAAAAGATGTTTAGGATTCGTCCTAAGCACTTCCTCAATATGATGAGATGTTTTAGAAAAACAATTGAATTTAATTGTTCTTTGGTAAATAAAATCATCATTAAACCAAACTAACAACCTGGACGTCATAAGAGATGATTAGTTATAGGATTAGGAATTCGGTAGACAACCAAAACCCTTCCCTTAGCCTTACCTAGGTATCTGTTGAAATATTTAAATGCTCTAACTTGTGTTTTAAGTGCAGCTTGGGATGACTGGAAGACCCTCCAGGGATGCTTTTATTTTATTGCAATTTACTTTATTGCAATTTACTTACATGCACTGTACTTTACTTTTTCTTGCATGTTAAATAAGACTGTTGCATGAAAACCATAACCTTTAGGATAGTCCCTGAACTGAAACAAAAACTAAATTAAAAGTCATTGCAAGATGAAATTCACCGCCACAACATTCCAAAATATAAAACAACTCAAAATTTAATCACAAACAAAACAACAAAAATACAATTACAACTAAATTAAAACGTCTCGTTGAATGATCGGGAATACCTCGGATGATGTAACTCACGTGTTGCTAATGGTATTTCCCACGGTCTAAATGAAAGTGTGGAACTCATTCAGTTGAGTTTAGCAAATTCATCTGGACTAACTGAATTCAATGAAAATAACGGTGCCGGGATAACGGAACCGTGGGATCTTAATCGGTTATGTTTAAACAACTTTAAGATTTGTTCTAATTAAAATATAAAATATTAAAAATATTTAGACTTTAAGATTTCTAAACTAAGAAACTTCTCTCATCTCCTGATTTATGACTTCTAAAACCAAACCTCTACAACAACAAGGAGCTCGGAGCATGGTGGGCAGCACAACCATCGTCATCAAGAACTTGAATCTACTTCAGCAAAACCTTTCCTAGTTTTAAACAACAAAGCCATAGGGCTTCAAGGTAGTTTGCCTAGTGCAACATAAATCCTCAACCCTTTTATTAGGCATTTGCATAATCATGTTATGTAAATTAAGCCCTAACCGGTCTTAGGATTCCGAGGTAGTCTTTTAGTACGACATAAACCCTCACATCTTTAAGGCTATTTGTATGATCGTGTCATGCAAATATAAGTCTTAATTAATTAAAATTGGCAGGATGGAAACATTGAATAATTCTCTCAAAATGAAGCCAAACAATAGGATAGTTTGGGAAGTTGCCAAGATTCTTCTTGGATCCTCAGCTTCTCCTACTTCTCTTCCTTTGGACTCCTGAAAATGAATTGTTCCAAACTTGATTCATTCCCTATTGAAATTCCAAAATCCAATCCTTTGAAGACCTTAAACTTTGAAATTCTTGAGAGCAAAACCACTGATCATTATCGAGAATTTTCTTAAATGATTCCCGTCATTTATGATGTAATTAACTATAGGGGCTTGCCCTTATAGGGAACTTTAAGAACCAAGGTAATATAAACCCTGCTTAATTCATTTATATTAAGCAAGGGAACTTGTCGGCTTATAAAATTGGTTCACAGACCAAACAGATGTCACAAATCTTCTAGTTTATTTAATCGAGCCCCATCATCAAGCAATGTGTCTATTCTTCGGGATAGATAAATGGTTTGTGATGCGGTGCTCGTTTATATAAACTATTTGGGATGTGAGATCGGTTTGATTTCATATCTTAAAATTTTCAAACTTAAAATTATTTTCAAAATCAAATACTACTTTATAAATTATATATATTTTTAAATTAAATTTAAAATGTAAAGTTTGCTGAAAATTTATGTTAGGCGACCCCCTTTTCAAAAATAAGACACTCAACCTAAAAATATGCAGACAACCTTTTAATCAAAATTCAAAATTTAGGCCTTATAGAAATAGAATGAAATTAGCCTAAAGGATTACTTACCTCGCTTCTCTGTGGGATCGAAACTGGGGTTATAAAAGAAAATCCTATATTACTTGAAACAATACGTATACTTCCGTAGTACCTTTAATGTGTAAAATATTTTCTAAAATTTTACAACATTTTTATTTTATACACTAGCCACTATTTAAAATTGGGTCAAGTTTTTTGCTATCTTTTGGAAGAAAAAATTACTGTGTTTTTGCAGGTCGGGTCATGTTTTTGGCGCCGTTGTCGGGGAAGCTTTGGTAAGAACTTTAGGAGAATTTTAGTTGAAATAATTAGGTTTAGACTTGAAAATTTGTAGTGTCGGAAAGACTACTTTTGTGTGAAAAGTATTTGTTTATTTGAAAAATAAGGTGTTCGTGAAAATGTTTTGCTGTGTTGAATATATTTTTCATTTTATTTGTTTTATTGTTAATGTATTGTTTGATATGCTTTGTATGCGAAATAAAGGATCTGCAGGACTTGTGCCTTATGATCCCGAGTTTGAAAAAAATAAAAAAATAATAAATATACAGAAAGGACTCAAAAAATTAAAAATGGAAAAGGAAAACTTTCAAGATAATAACTTAAAAAATCATCATGCTTCATTCAGGGATTGCATAAATCCTACGAGAGATAAAATTCACTCAAGTACACAAAATCATGTCATAGAAGTTGACTCATTTGAAATAAATTTTGAGATTATCCAACAGGTGCAGAACAATCAGTTTGGGGGAACTCATTTGAAGGATCCCTATTTACACTTATTTAGTTTTCTAGAACTTTGTGCTACATTTCATTATAATGGCATGTCCGGCGATGCTGTTAGGCTAAGGCTTTTTCCTTTCTCACTAAGGGATAAAGCTAAAATATGGTTATACTCATTAGCACCTGGCTCTATTAAAAATTGAAAAGAGTTAACTCAGAAATTCCTAGCTAAGAATTTCCACCTTCAAGGACTGCTAAACTTAGAAATGATATTATCTCATTTTGTCAATGTGAAGGAGAATCTAAATTCGAAGCCTGGGAAAGATTTAAGGAACTCCTAAGAAAGTGTCCACATCATGCTCTGCCCGATTGGTTAATCATTCAAACTTTTTATAATGGGTTAGTAGGATCCCTTAGGTCTATAATTGATGCTACTGCTGGTGGTTCATTAATGTCAAAATCAATTAATGAAGCGTATGCATTATTTAAAAAAATGGCTACAAATGAATTTCAATGGCTCTCTTCAAGGGTAAATGATAAAAATGTAGCTAGTGTTCATGATACAGATGTGATTACAATTCCTGCATCTCAGGTTATCGTAATATCAAGGAAGTTGGACAAATTTGGAATGAACCAGCCTTAATTTACTCATGTACGTAAGGAAAGTTCTAAGGCATATAATTAATTCTAGCTTATCATATGACGCTTTAAATACCATAAATAACCCATATTTTAACTTTTACAACCCGTGTTGGAAGAACCATCATAAATTTAAACCGAACTATACTATTGATTGTGGAAACCAAAAATGGGAAAATAATCATGTGAATCCTAATGGAAGTTGGAATAATTAGGGGAGCACAAACTATATATCTTCATATCCACTGGACTCTAACAATGATCAACAATTCAAGGATAAGAAGATTTTTATGGAAGAAGTGGTATTGAAAATGGAAAACAAGTTGCAAAGTCAAAATGTTGCGATTAAATATAGAGAATCAACTGGGACAAATGGCTAATTCACTTAGCAATAGACCCCAAGGAAAACTTTCTGGCAATATTGAGATAAACCCTAAAGAGAACACTAATGAATAAGTAGAAGATGTCCAATTAAAAATTAGAAGAGAGATAGAGGATGTGGTTAGAAAAGAGAAAGATGTTGTGAGAGAAACAAAGGAAAGTAAAAGACCTGAAAAACATGTTTCTAAGGATCTGGAAAAATTAATTTATCCAACTAAAATCAGTTTGGAAAGACCACCACCTTCATTTCCTCAAAGACTTAGACAACATGAGTTGGATAAAAATTTTTCAAAGTTTATGAAAGTACTTAAGAAGTTAATGATAAATATTCCTTTCACTGAAGCTTTGGAACAAATGCAAGTTATGTAAAGTTTATGAAGGAGATATTAAACAAGAAAAGGAAATTTGGGGATTACGAGATAGTTGCACTAAGTGAGGAGTGCAGCGTTATACTTCAGAAAAAATTTCCTATGAAATTTAAAGATCCTTGTAGCTTTACAATTCTTTGTGCAATTGGAGAATGATTATGTGGAAAAGCTTTATGTGATTTAGGAGTGAGCATTAATGTGATGCCTCTATTTATCCAAAAGGAGTTATAGAAGACGTGCTTATTAAAGTGGATAAATTTATCTTTCCTTTGGACTTTATTGTATTAGATATAGAAGAAGATAAAAAAATTCTAATTATTTTATAGAGACCTTTCCTTGTTACTAGACAAGCTATGACAGATGTGCAAAAAGGAGAGTTGATTATAAATATTAATGACAAGAAAGTTACTTTTGATGAATTAAAGACTATGAAATATCCAGCTGAGAGAAAAGATGATGAATGTTTTTTATTAGATGAAATTGATTATCTAAGTAAAGACCATTTCCAAGAAAGTTTTAAGAGTAAGTTAACAGATGAGATTGAAATAGATTTTCATGAGTATTCAAAAACGTTATTTAAAGAAGACTGTATGTATGTTCAGGAGACGTGTGAAATGATAGACGATACCAAAAATAGTAAACTTTTAATTCCATTTGTAGAAAAATCTCATGAAAATAAGATTGATGTATCCCATATAATTTTAAATCCTACCTATTTAGGGAATTCATCTACACAACCAGTCTTTATATCTTTAGATGTGACTCAATCACAAGGAAAACCTGAATTGAATGATGAACATGATAAAGTTATTGAACTAGGACTTGGAAGAGAATTTGAGGATATATTTCAAATGAACTTTGAGTTGAGAAAAGAGGATAAGGATATTGGAAGACCATTGGAAGAAATTCCTAAGGAATTAGAAAAACATATTTACTCAACTATGATAGATCCTCCATCATTTAATAATTATAAAGGAGAAGAATTAGAAGATAATTTGAAACAGAAGAGTAACATTGAAGATACTGATCCAGAATCTGAATTATTTAAAAAGAATCTGATCCAAATTTTGGGAGATATTGAAGTATCTTATAAAGATCCATTTCTTATAAATTTCAAGGATGATATTAATATGAAAATTCAGAAAATCAATAGAAGAATATTTGATCTTGAAACAAATATGAGGAATAATGATATAAATCAAACCAAAAATGAAGAGCTGAATGAAAAATTAAAATTTTAGGATTTAATAGGAATCCCTGGATCTGGAAATGAATGGGTGATTGATCGAGGATTACTTAATTAGAATTTTGATCCAGGAGGAATCATTTGTCGGGCCCGCGATGTTAAAACCAAGCGCTTTATGGGAGGTAACCCATAGTTATCTGTGTGCTTTGATTTAGTGTGGTTGCGAGTCATTATTGTTTATGTGTTGTTTTGCATTTTCTTTAGATCAGAATAGATTAATGTTGTGAGGTTATGCCTTGGTCTTGACTAAATTTGTATATGACTTATGGTAGTAGCAGGCTAACGAGTCTGTTATAACTCAGTTATCGACAGGACCTGAGCATTACCCTGAAGCATGTAGAGTTTGGACTTGGACCACTCCATGTCAACTCTATTACTTCCTTTATCTGACTTTGTTTTCACTTGTGGACCTCATTTTTGATGAGGTCTTCCCTTTTCTCTTTAGTGCTTAGGATCTAGCCTTAGGCTTTTCCTTTGACTATCCTAGAGGACTAGAATTGGGACCCATCCTTTAGAAATTAAAGCCACTTCTTAACTCCCTGCAAACCCTATAGGCTTGGTTGTAAACCCCCAAGTCATTGCCCCTGAGTCACTTGGAGGGTTGAGATCAAATGTGGAGGTTTAAAGGATGAGTTCCCTATAGGACTCTTTGGCCTTAGGATTACCACAGGTGGCCCTGGTGCAGTGAGGGCTGACTTACACATATACTACACTCTCACACACACACTCCAAATCCTAAAACCCACACTCTCACCCAACTTGACCTCTTAACTCATGTGAGTAATTCATATGGATGGTCCTTAACCCCTTAGCCCTTGACTAAGAGGGTTAAGAACAACATGTTGAATGCCTCAAATGAGTTCTTTTATGGCTCATGTGGACTTAATATGGCTTCATGGCTCAACCAGAATGATTCCACATTACTCACACTTGGTCAATCTCCATTTTGCCAAAATTTCAATTTTTGACCACCGGGACCCCGGACCCGCCTAACCTACTAAAAGCCCTTGAAACTACTCAACTTCTTCAAAATTTCAAAATCACCCAAAATTTCCTAAAAATAATCTCAAACATTTCCCCCACTACTCAAATTGACCATCTCCAACCTAATATACCAAAAATTCCCAAAATACCCCCAATACCCTCCAAATTACCAAAATGCCCCTCTTGACCCAAAAATCTAAAAATTCAGAAAATTCCCAGAAAATTCCAAAAAATCCCAAATATTCCTAATTTCACTTTGTTCAACTACACCATGGACCAATTCTGTTAATTTAATCCACTTTTGTTAACACCCCCAATTTGACCCATTTTAACCCAAATGAACGTAATGTCAAACCAAATCACCCCAATTGACCCCAATTTTGGTCTAATTCAATCCTAAACTTCAATTCAATATCCCCAATATCAATCTAGACCAAATCCAATTCCAATTTGATTGACATTTAAATCTAATCTCACTTTTAAGCTTAAGGCCCAATTTTGGCCCATGACCCAAACTTAGCCCAAACCAACCCAATTCAACTCCAATTAACCCCAAACCTTTTCTAAACCTTCCCTAACATCCCCACAAAAACAACACTAACATAATTTGCCCAAAATTAGGACCCAAACCCTACTCAAATTCAACCCAAACCCAAAATCTCTTAAATGGGCCTACACCCAAACCTAACCCAAATAAGCCCAAATCCAAAAATCAAAACCCAAACAAAGTTGAAACCTCTTTAAAACACTCACATTAACATTTCTCAACATTAATTTTACATTAAATCCAACATTAGCCCAACGAAAGCCCAAGTTAGTCCATTTTGACCTATTTTGACCCGATCACTAAAGAGACCCAATTTAGACCCAATTCAATTCCAAACCACCTCAAGCTTGATCCAAATCACTCATGACACATCCCTAGACTAAACCCAACATTTCTTTAGCCTAATCCTTTACCAAATTTCCACTTACCAATTTATTTTTCAACTTAAAAGCCCCATCCCCTTAAGCGATTTTTAAAGCCCACCTTTACCAAATTTTAAAAGCCCAAAACTTAATGCTAAAGCCCACATGACACTCAATTCATCATTTCATTAATTAAAATCATCCCTAAATTCTAATTCAACAATCAAACCTTTCTAAATTAAGCCATATGACAAACCATCCAAATTTCACACCAAAATACCAAAATTCCATAAACCCTTTTCCATGAAAGTTGACTTGACTTTTCCCAAGCCATATAAGAGCCATGAAGCCATCCTTAAGCCCCATGTGGAGCCATGAAAGCTTTAACATGTGACCATACCACATTGGGCAAATGGAGGAAGCCCTTTCTAGATCCCCTTAAGGTCATTAACCTTAACCATGATTACCCTTAACCCAAAATTAATCCAAATATGTTTGGATGTGGACTTCACCACACTTGTAAGCCTGACCCACGTGATCTCCTCAGCCCAAAATCAGGCCATGGGAAGATGAACCAAACCCAAAACCATGGCTTGAACCAAATTAAGCCAAAATGGACACTCCTCCATGCCACTTTGATCCAGCCCCTTTACACTTGGAAAAACTCAATTGAACCCATAGGATTCAAGCCCTGACTTCCCTGAGCCTGAGGTTGACCTGACCCTGGCTGGCCAGCCACCACAGCCGTCGGAAAACCCCATGGCCGAGACCTTGGGAGGATCCCAACATTGAAATTCTCCCTTGCTGAGCTGCCCCATGCCCAATGGCTGCCATGGATGTTCTTCCCTTGACCTAAGCAGCTGATCTCAACCAATAAACCCCCCTGGGAGGCCCTCCAGCCACTCCTATTTAAACACCACCTCCTCTCGGCCAAAGGGGACATTGAAACAAACCATACAGAAACTCTGCAAAAATCATTCCAAACTCTTCCCCACACCTGGAGAACTTGACCCCCACTGAAATCCCCCTGCCATTTCTTCTCTGTAAGCTCAATTTCAGAGTTGAAATTCAAGCCCAAAACCAGGACACTTCACCACAGTGAGTCAATCCTCAAATTGATTGACTCTACACCTTCACCGGACTAAGAGGAGAAGTTTCTCGGCAAAAGCCCCCTCACCAGGCCAGCCATTGCTTCCAGCCTCCAAGCTTTGAGATCGGCTGTGGTCACTTTTGTACCTAGGTAATTCACCAGGATAAGGGACTTCATCTGGAGCTTGCTTGGACCCAATCAAACGTGACACAACTCTCAGATCGAAGCTTCACTTGTCTGAGCAAAGGTATGAACTCTCTCTTCCTCCCGAGCTCCTGGAGATTCTCCATTTGATATGAATCGATTTCAATGCATGTTTACCATATGGATGTGTTCGTCTCTTCAAGATGAATCCATAAAGCATAAGAACACAAAAATTTTTTGAGAATCGAGTGAGTTCTTAGGGTTTTAGTGTGGACGGTCACGGGTGCACACCAGTCGTAGATGATGACCAGGAGTCGTCAGATCGAGCGTGTATCGAGCAGACGGTCGAGATCGAGCCGGACAGCGCTATGGTACATGAACCACGAGCCCCAGGAAGCACTGAGTCAGATGGCAGCGTCGAATAGGAATGCGCCGCGTGGGCGTTCGGAGCTGCTGAGGATTGCGTGGCGCCGCGTTGATAAGTAGATAAATAGGGAATTTTCTTATTTATTAAATACCCATAACTTCAAAAATGCATAACTTTCTGTAGAAAAATCCTAAAAATAAAATAAAAATACCCTCTTGCTCAGTGAACAGAGGAAAATAATGCGGAAAAGAAATCGAGTCATTTCATCAAGGATTTTATTTTTAATGATTTATTTACTCTCTGTGGTATTTTTAATTCTCCATTTTCATAGACAATTCACCATGGTATGAGACCATAGGGCTTTTGAAGCCTCTGATTTAGGGAACATTCCTTGAATTTTCCAATGTTAGAGGACATCCCTATGAGAAGTTATTGATTTTTCAAGTTCATGTTACTGTTTTGAGTATTTTAATTCCAATAATTAGCATGTTGAGAAATAAATTCTAGGAAAATTTGGTGATGTTTCTTATGAGCAGAGGAACTTAAGAAAAATAGGTTTTGAGTTAATTCATTTGGAACAACCCTAATTGGCCTAAATACCCAAAATTGAACTTTAATTAATTAGGGTTAACTACACATTAAATTAACTTGAAAACAATTCTCTACTGATCTTTAGGATCAGAGAAACATCACATAAAAATTTGAAATCAATTGAAAATGTTTAACAACACTAAATGGATCAATTAAGTCACATAACCAAAGTTAAACTTTAAAAATTCATAACTCACAAAATACTTTTCAAAGATTCACAAAAATGGTTTTGGAGCTTCTCTGATATCAGGAGAACTTAAGAAAATTAAAATTGTAATTTTCTAAAAAAAAGTTGATTTTAATCATTATTTAAATATTTTTAATAATTAAAAATAATAAAATCATAAAAATATTAAAAAACACCAAAATGTCACATTTTGAATTCTAATCATTTAGGAACAAACCAAATATTTTTCTTAAGTCTCTAGGGCAAGATATTAAATTTTAAAAGCTTAATAAAATTTTTAATATTAAAAAAAATGTATTTTCCAACCTTTTCACTAAAATAATTCTAATAAATCAAAGAAAAATCAGAAAAATATAAAATTTATTTCTCTGGACTCCTTGAAGTCAGAGAAATTTACAGAAAATATAAAATCCATTTTCTAACTTTAATTTTATTTTAAAATTAATTAATTCTCCAAAACTTAAAATAATTTTAATAAATAAAATATAATTTAAAAAATCATCAAAATTGGTCCAAATGGTCCTCTAGTCATTAGGAACATACCATAATTTTGTTAAGGATAGAAACATTTCCTTGGCCATGTTCTTGAATTTTCCTTGAAAACCCCTATTTTCCATTAAAAATAATTATATAAATAAATTAAATACAGAAAAATCACATTTTCTCCTCTAATGTCTTAATTGACATGTGAGTGAGGCTACATAAAAAATTCAAGTTCATTTGAACTTAATTTAGTGAGTTATAGAATTATTAAGCTTGAAGGGCAAAAGGGTAATTAAAAATTTCAACCCTTAATTAAAATTTTAGGATTAATCAAAACGGGAATGTAAAATATTTGATTTTAAACTGATTTTTGGATGATTGAAACTTAAATAATTGGGGGTAGAAACCTACTAATCATTTCAAATATAATTAAAGTAAAACTTTAATTAACTAATTAATTAAAATTTTGGAAGAATAATAGAAATTGGAATTATTAAAATAGGGATATTATTAAGAGGATATTTATTCTTTAATTTAAAAATCCCTAAATAAATCACTTCAATAATACTTAAGTCTTAATTAAAAAAAAATTAGAAGAATAATTTCAATTAAATTAAAATTAAAATTAAATTCAAATCAAATTAAATTAAATTAAAATTAAATTAAAATTAAATTAAATTAAACTAAATTTAAAATTAAATTAAAATTAAATTAAATTAAATTAAATTAAATTAAAATTAAATTAAAATTAAATTAAAATTGAAATTAAATTAAATTAAATTAAACTAAAATTAAAATTAAAAATTAAATTAAATCAAATTAAATTAAATTAAATTAAACTAAATTAAAAATCAAATTACAATTAAATTAAAATTAAATTAAATTAAATTAAAATAAATTAAATTAAATTAAAATTAAATTAAATTGAATTAAATTAAATCAAAATCATTTATCAACCAACTAAATTAAATTATTAAGAACTAAATCTAAAATAACTTGAACACTTTTCCAAACTTAAACTAATCTTTATAATTAAGTCAAATTTAAAATTAAATCATTAAGCTTAAATCATTAAAATACTTAAGAAGTTGATTTGCCCTTTTAAAGCTCTTATTATTATAACTCTTAAATGAGGTATCGAGTGAAGTGTTACTTCACTTATAGGACATTCAAATGTCCTAGTTCACTAAGCAAGAGAACAAAACTTAAACCCCTGGATGATTAATTCACACATGCAACTAAATTTACTTGGACTCGAAAACAATCCCAGAAATATTGAAAAGATGTTTAGGACTCGTCCTAAACACTTCCTCAATATGACGGGATGTTTTAAAAGAACATTTGAATCTAGTTGTTCTTTGATGAATAAAATCGTCCTTAAACCAAACCAAGATCCTAGACGTCATAGGAGATGACTAGTTATAGGATTAGGAATTTGGTAGACAACCAAAACCCTTCCCTTAGCTTTACCTAGGTATCTCTTGAAATATTTAAATGCCTAAACATGTGTTTTAAGTGCAGCTTGGGATGACGGGAAGACCCTCCAGGTACGCTTTTATTTTATTGCAATTTACTTTGTTGCAATTTACTTACATGCACTGCACTTTACTTTTCTTGCATGATAAACAACTATTGTATGAAAACCGAAACCTTTAGGATAGTTCCTAAACTGAAACCAAAACTAAATAAAAAGTCATTGCAAGATAAAATTTACCGCCACAACATTCCAAAATTTAAAACAACTCAAAATTTAATCACAAACAGAACAATAAAACTACAACTTTAACTAAATTAAAACGTCTCATTGAATGATCGAGAATACCTCGGATGATGTAACCCACGTGTTGCTAACGGGATTTCCCACAGTCTAAATGAAAGTGTGGAACTCATTCAGTTGAGTTTAGCAAATTCATCTGGACTAAGTGAATTCGATGAAAATAAAGGTATCGGAATGAAAAAACCATGGGATCTTAATCGGTTCTGTTTAATCAACTTTAAGATTTGTTTTAATTAAAATATTAAAAAACATTTGGATCCTAAGATTTTCTCTAAACCAAAACACTTCTCTCATCTCCTGATTCATGACTTCTAAAACTAAACCTCTGCAACAATAAGGAGCTTGGAGCACGGTGGGCAGAGACGACCATCTTCGTCAGCAAAACAACTCTACATCAGCTAAACATTCCTAGAATTAAACAACCAAACCGTAGGATTTCGAGGTAGTTTTCGTAGTGCAATATAAATCCTCAACCCTTTTGTTAGGCATTTGCATGATCATGTCATGTAAATTAAGCCCTAACAGGACTTAGGACTCCGAGGTAATCGTTTGGTACGACATAAACCCTCACATCTTCGAGGCTATTTGTGTGATTATATCATACAAATATAAGTCCTAATTAATTAAAATTAGCAGGATTGAAACATTAAATAACATCTTCTCAAATTCAAGCCAAACAATTAGGATAGTTGGGAAGTCACCGAGGCTTGTCTCGAATCCGTGACATCCCCTACCTTTTCGTTCCTTTGGACTCCTAAAATAAACTTGTTCCAAATTTGAGCTGATCCCTATTAAAATTTCCAAAATTCAATCCTTTGAAAACCATAAAACTTTGAAATTCTTGAGAGCAAAACCACTGATCATTATCGAGAGTTTTCTTAAATGATTCTCGTCATTTAAGTTGTAATTAACTATAGGGGCTTGCCCTTACAGGAAACTTTAAGAACCCAGGTAATATAAACCCTGCTTAATTCCTTTATATTAAGCAGGGGAACTTGTCGGCTTATAAAATTGGTTCGCAGACCAAACGGATGTCACAAATCTTCTAGTTTATTTAATCGAGCCCCATCATCAAGCAGTATGTCTATTCTTCGGGATAGATACACGGTTTGTGGTGCGGTGCTCGTTTATATAAACTATTTCGAGATGTGAGATCGGTTTGATTTCATATCTTAAAATTTTCAAACTTAAAATTATTTTCAAAAATCAAATGATATTTTCTAAATTATATATATATATATTTAAATTAAATTTAAAATCTAAAATCTGCCGACAACTTCTGTAGGCGACCCCCTTTTTTAAAATATAACATAAACCTAAAAATATGCCAACATCGCTAAGTAAGGACATGAAATTGCTTAATGAACACATATGAATGAATTGCACTATTTTTATTTCCCAAATTATCATTATTATTGTAGTTTCTTCCGTTAGAAATTGAAAGTAAGGACGGAAAATATGAGTAGAAAGGAGATCAAATTAACCTCAATTGATATTTGTTTATGAATCTACGAGTCTAGGTATTTTAGTTTGTGTGTTTGTGTTTATGTTACAACAATTAAGAGATTTCAATAACACTTAACTATATATTTCTATGCAGAAACATGTCCTGCTTATTTAACCTTTCTTTAGTTTAATTTTATTCTAGCATGTTTAGTTTAGATTTACTTTCTGTTGCAAATTGTTATGTCCTGATGAATATTTGTAGATGTTTTTGACAAACATTTGTGGTACATAGAATTTCTGAACTATTTTTCTTCCTGCTTATATTTTTTTTGCTGAATGCTATACATGTTCAAAATCATGTTTGGGGGTAGGAAGAGAAATATATTTTAAAGTTAATATACTTCCTTTAAGTTTAATATTATAACAAGCATGTTTTAGGCTAGATTTACTTTCTCATGCAGTCATTCTATCTTGATTATGCATGTATATAAATTTGATAGGATGTTGTAGTAGTTAGTAAATTTAACTTTTATTTTTCTTCCTCCTACATTTTATGGAATTAATTGCAAAATATTTTAAAATTCAAGTTGGGGGGGAATGAAAAAAAATTTTCAAAAACTTAATTTTATTTGCCCTCAAAAATGCTATAAATAAATTTGATATTTGATTGAAAAATAATTATATGTATGAAGTTATATTAGGGAAAAAAATTTTTGAATATAGAAATGAGTACGAAAATTTAGTTAAAACTTATATTAGTGATGAAAAATTTAAAGTTAAATTTTTCTTGGTGAAGAAATGATAAATATTGTGTAACCATCTTTAGTAATAAAAGTTGTATTTTTAGAAAAATAGAAGGTTTAGACTTTTGTTTTCAATATTTAAAATTCTTTTATTGAAAAATAATTTTTAAAACTGTTATTATATTTCTAAGTAAAAGATATATATCTACCTTATGCTTTAGTAAAGGAAGGGTGGAATTCAAAATTATTAAAGGTCTATCCAGATATAGTAATCCTTGCATAAAAAAAAGAAGAAGAAGAAATAAAAGAAAAATAAAAAGAAAAAGAAAAGAAAAGTATAGTATGTGAAAAAGGAAGGAGAAGCTTAAGGATTAAAGGGCCTAATCAAAAATTGGTTCCGCACCTGAGCTTTTTAAAGTATAAGATTTGAGAAAATCTTAAGCTTAAAAATATAATATAGTTAGTATAATTATTTTTTAATAAAGGTTTTTAAGTAAAGAAAATAAAATGTCTAACCCCTATATTTTGAAAAATTTACAAGCATTTCTGAATTAGATAGCAACGCATATTTTTATACTCTTTCATCTAAGAGATTTCAAAACTACAATTTGGTCTCATTTACTAAAATTTTTTCTAAATTGGACTACTAAATTTCTAGAACAAAATTTTAGAAACTTTTAAAGAAACTCATACACATGATTTTCTTATGTGGTTTTACATGATTATAGTGTTACTTGAATACAAGTAATGTTTAAGTTTCGGGGAATTTGATCCACTTTAAAAATTACCTATTTTTAGTGTAGATTTCATGCTAACTTTATGCACATTTTTAAAGATATTACACATTAAAAGAAGTAATTTCATTATTTTTTCTTCAAGTAAAAAAATATGATTTTAGAGAAAATCAAGCAAAAACTATGTAATTTTGAGCCAAAATGAGCAAGGAAGAAAATTCTGACTTGGCACATATCAATAGGACTTTCTATGACTAATATTTTTTATGTTTCTCACATATTTTTGGATGAAATTATACTTTTGAGAAAGATTATTTTTATGTCTATCTTGTAGTTGAAGATGTTAGGAACGCAACGCAATTGAAATAGGGAAAAACGGAGTTAAAATGGAGCAAAACGGAGCAAAATGGTAGAGCTGCGCACAGGGTAGAGCCTAGGCGCC
The DNA here is from genome assembly GCA_022702705.1 of Papilionanthe hookeriana x Papilionanthe teres. Lineage (NCBI taxonomy): Eukaryota > Viridiplantae > Streptophyta > Magnoliopsida > Asparagales > Orchidaceae > Papilionanthe > Papilionanthe hookeriana x Papilionanthe teres. The sequence continues at coordinate 119,820,327 of CM040431.1, forward strand.
AAACCCGGCACCTAGGTGCCAGTGACAACGAGAAAACGGTGCCTAGGCGCCAGAATCAAGGCTTAGGCGCCAGAATCATCCAAAAATTGTTGTTGGATATATTTTTGACAACTTTGAGAGTTATTTTGATGGTGTTAAGTACTTTCTAGACCTCCTATAAGAATGGAAGTTACTCTTAATATGTAGGACATGTGATACAATGTATCTGGACACATTGAAATGGTTTTAATCGCGAAGAGGTGTGACCCAAAGTGAAGGCGTGCGAAGACATGGTCACAGGAGTCTGGCGCCTAGGCGCCAGAGTCGGTTTCTAGAAGATTCAATGAATGTGGACTACTTTTGAAGAGGTGCCTTAAGCAACCCTTGGCCATTTTCAGAGCTCTATAAATAGGAGATATTTTCTATAGGAAAAAATGCCTCTCTCTTGTCTCTCTCTCTCTCTCTCTCTCTCTCTCTCCCCTCTCTTTCTTTCCCTTTAGTCATTTTAGTCATTTTAGAGTCATGAAGATGTAGATTTCATGACCATAATTTTAATCATTTTAGAGTCTACAACTTATGAAGAGATTGGTGAGGGATTTTGAGATATTTATGTAAGGGATATACGAGCGGCGCATGGATAGGTGGGAGACTTTGGTGGAGAGATCTTCTTCTTTCCTTCAGAGGGAAAAAGCTAAGTATTGTTTTCTTCATTCTCTTGTAATTGTTGTAAACACATTCTAGTGGATTTTCTTTATTTTAAACTGAGTTTTCTATCGTAATTTTTCTATGCTTCATAAGTGCTTTTCTTTACTCTTTCTTTTAATATGAAGTAGTGGCATGTGTAGGAAAATTATTTTTATGATAGAATTATCTATTAAATGCTTCTAAGTGACAGATAGTTGCATAAATATAATAGAATACTTATGAAATAAGTTCCTTGTTGGCACTTAATTTATTACGTAATTCTATCAATTCTTTTACTTCTTATTCCATTATTTTCATTTACTTTTATTTTATAATGAAATAGATGCATGTTTAGGAATTAAGATTTGCTTAGATATTCTCTTATTAAATTGTGGTGCTGATATTCATACTGAATAATCATTTACTTTACAAATTGATCACTTGTATTGTTAAAATATGTTGAAGAATTCTAAGACCTATCATGAGATGAGTTCTTAACTGGTACATATCACATGAATCCTTGGGTAATCGAAGGCTATATGCAGGTTATTCATGGTGAAGTGCAAATAAATAGGGAGATATTACTTATTGGGCACATATTTAATTAGTTTTTAGAGTGATGAACTAAATTCTAATAATTAAGTCTATATAAAGGGAACGGGTCACTGGTAGGGCCGACCATAGCCACCCTTGAACATCTAGTAGTGTGAGTCTAGATTAATCCATTCTACTAATAAAACATCCTGAACTGATCGATGGATTAGCCAATGTTCTTTACACCTGGACCAAAGGGTAAAGAATAGGATTGCTTCTATTTGGCACTACTACATAAAATTCTAAGCATTTCTTTCCTACACAGTATCTATGTAATTGTAAGAGAAAGGTAGTCTTTAACATCTCAAATTTCTCCAAACCAATTTATCCATAAGTTATCTTTTTATTTAAGAACTTTATTTAGGATTAGTTATTAAAAAAACTATTTTAATCGAAATTTCAAATTTAGGCCTTATAGAAATAGACTGGAATTAGCCTAAAGGATTGCTTACCTTGCTTCTCTGTGGGATCGATACTGGGGTTATAAAGAAAACTCTATATTACTTGAAACAATACGTATACTTGCGTAGTACCCCTAGTGTGTAAAATATTTTCTAAAATTTTACAACATTTTGATTTTATACAATAGCAACTATTTAATAATTGGGTCAAGTTTTTGTCCATCTTTTGGAAGCAAAAATTACTGCATTATTGCGGGTCGGGTCAATTCCAAGGTAGAGACACTCTCTCCCAATTTTCATATGGCACTTGTGATTGACTGCAGAGGAGAAATATGGTGAAAGGATGTCCAAGCCCATATTTTGATCTGTGTACGATCAATCCTAAAACAAATTTCATAATTATAGAACTAACATCAATAGGCATCCCCATTTGAAAATAGTTCAAAATAACACATTCCTTGGTTACTTCACTGATTTTTGTAGTTGGGAGTAATTTTGAACATATAAAATAATGCAAGTGCTTGACGTAGGATTTAGTAGTGTGTTCAAACAACTCACATACATGTTATCTCTTATCTCCCATCCATCACTTTTATCTGTTACATATGTGTATATATCATTCATGTTGCCTTTTGTTGGGGCAAAATTTGAATAGTGGCAGATCGGCACATTCTCAATCATATATAAATCATTAATCTTTGCAAGAGTAAATGTGAAAAACCTAACTTGCACATAGAGTGATCCTTGGTAGATTCCATGACGATTTGCATAAAATTCTTTCACAACAGGGACGACTACGGTGACAGTAGTATAACATAACACTTCCCAACGTCTTTGAACAATGATTTCTTCAATTTGAGTAGTAGGAGAATTCATACCAAGATTCACAAAGCCTCACTCCTTAATCAGCCTCTTCTTTGAGATATTCTTGTTGAATAGATGTTGTGCATCGAAACTGATGAACTTTCTACGGTTGAAAACTTGATTTCTTGATGTTTTGATCGAGTCGGAATCCATTTGGATGAGATTTGGGATATTCCTTTTCGTTTCTCTTTTGTTTTTCGCATGTAGAGGTGGTTTTGGGAGTTTAAATGGAAGAAATGCGGCCTAGAACTGCCAAAATATGATTTTAAGAATAAAATATTATTTCCTGAATAGCAGCATAGTCCAACGCTGATGGCAGCGTTGTCCGGCTCCAGTTCAATCTTTGCCAAACTTTCATTCAGTCAAATTCTTTCCAAACTTTGATTCTATTCATTTTTTAATGTTGTTTATGATATTTAAGGAAGGGTGGGAATTAATTAAGTAACAATCAAATAAAAATAACACATAAGAAAACACTCCATAACTATGGGTTGCCTTCCACAAAGCGCTTGGTTCAACGTCATCAGCCCGACAAAACCGCTGGTTTTTCCAGTTGATCCAACATTAAAACCTCTATAAAATTAGGTCTATCGCCTTCAAAATATGGTTTTAACATTTGTCGATTCAATTTGAATATTCATCCAGATTTAGGGTCTTCAATAATCACAGCTCCAAATTGATAGATTTTTACGACAATGAAAGGTCATGTCCATCAAGATTTCAGTTTGCCAGGAAATAAATTCAATCTTTTATTGTATAATAAAACTTTTTGTCCTTGTTTAAATTCATTTTTAACAATTTTCCGATCATGCCACATTTTTCTTCTCTCTTTGTATATTATATAATTATCTTATGATACATTTCTGATTTCTTCCAACTCATTCAATTGCAACAGTCTTTTCTCACCAGCATCTTTCAAATTAAAATTCAATTTATTTATTGCCTAATATGCTTTATATTCTAATTCAACTGGCAAGTGACAAGTCTTTCCAAAGATTAATCTATAAGGGGACATTCCTATGGGAGTTTTATAAGAAGTTATGTATGCCCATAAAGCGGTGTCTAATCTAGCAGACCGATGTAATTTCTCAGGATTTATGACTTTTCTAAAATTCATTTAATTTCACGATTAGATATCTTAGCTAGGTCATTAGTTTGGGGATGATAAGCTCTAGAGATTCTATGCATAATATTATATTTTCTACCAATCATTGAATCGGATTATTTTTAAAATGGTATCCTCCATCATTGATGATTACTCTAGGAATTCCATATCTGTGAAAATAATTTTCATTAAAAAACTCGAAACACTCCTAGCATCACACTTAGGTAAAGCTATTTCCTCAATCCATTTTGATACATAATCAACAGCAACTAATATATATATAAATTCCCAAGTGAAGGTATAAATGGTCCTATAAAATCTAATCCCCAAGCATAAAAAATTTCAACTTCCAATGTAAAATTAAAAGGCATTTCACTTCTTCTATATATATTTCCAATTCTCTGACAACGATCACAGGTTTTGATAAATCTATTAACATCTCTAAAAAAAGTAGACCAAAAAAATCCATATTGTAAAATCTTATGTGTTGTTTTATCATTTTTGAAATGTCCTCCAAATTCATAATCATGACATTCTCGAATAATTCGTTCAGTTTCTTTAGAAGGCACGCATCTCCTAATAATAAAATCTTTACATTGCTTTTACAGATAAGGATTGTCCCAAAAATAAAATTTAGCATCATGTTTGAATTTCCTCCGTTGTTACATTGTAATTCCGGTGGTAAAATTTTACTAACGATGTGGTTTACAATATCACCATACCACGTTATATTTTCTTCTGTAATATTATACAGCTGCTCATCAAGGAAAGTTTAAATTATTTTCTTTTTAAAATCAGCCAATTTAGGTTGTTCAACTCTAGATAAATGATCAGCTATTTGATTGCCGACCTTTTTTTCTATTCACGATCTCAAAATTGAATTATTGCATTAAAAGTATCCATCGAATTAATCTTTGTTTAGCATCCTGTTTTGCATTAAATATTTAATAGCAGAATAACCAGTATGCACAATACATTTGCATCACTGATCTATGTGACCCGACCGCAAGTAACGCAATGATATATGCTTCCAAAAGATGGCCAAAGCTTGACCCAATTTATAATAAGCGGCTAGTGTATAAATCAAAATATTGTAAATTTTAGAAATTACTTTACACACTAGGGGTACTACGCAAGTATACGTATCGTTTCAACTAATATAGGGTTTTCTATTATAACCCAAGTATCAATCCCACGGGGAAAAAATTATAGAAATAAATTTTCTAAATATTATATTTTTAAAATATCTTTTTATCCTTTAAATTAACTATAAATTACTATTAATTTACTAGATGTAATTAAAGAAAACAACACTAAGAAAATGATTTATGAAAACTATATAAAACAACAACTTTCTTTCCTTCAATTAATCCAAGATTTTTAAGATAATTTAATATTCGTTGGAGAATCTGATTTATGGTATTATGCCAAATAGAAGCATTCCTATTCTTTACCCTTTGATCCAGGCGCAAAGAAGATTGGCTAACCTACAGATCAGGTCCGGATGTATTGTTATCTTAACTCTCACTTCTAGATGTCCAAGGGTGGCTATGGTCGGCCCTACTAGTGACCCATTCCTGATCTATAAATCAAATTATAAGAATTTAGGCTCTCACTCTAAAAACTTATCAATTCTACGCCCTTTAAATCTTATATTCCTATTTATTTGCACTTCACCTTGAATAGCCCGCACATGGCCTTCAACTACCCCAAGATTCATGTAACATTTACAAGTTAAGAGTTCTTCTCCTTTAAGGTTTCAAAAATCTTCAACAGTTTTTAACAATTTAAATGGCCATTTTAAAAAGTAAAGTAAGATAGGGTATTAATGTCATCACAAAGTTTTTGAAAATAATTTAAATTTTAATTCTCCATCGAATCTTTATATTATCTTATCTATCTCTTCATGATTGAAGGAAGAAAGTAAACTAACTACTCAGAACACATTGAAAATAAACTGCAAAACATGATAAATAAACTTTGAATCAAATATAAAAATACTTATCTCAAATATTCCTTCTACAGATCTTCTCACTCTTGAATCCACAGTATAATGAACTCCAGATGCTACAAATTGAAAGTAAACTCACTAAACTAAACAAAAGTGACCCTAAATTTTTCTCTCTAATTTTCTAGACTCTCTCTTAGGAGGCTAGAGGGGGTGGGACGAATGGGGCGTGATTTTCTCTGAAGGAGTGGACTCCTATTTATAGGCTCCAAGGGTTGGCTTGAGGCACCTCTTCAAAACATGTCCAAATTCAATGAATCTTTTAGAAGGTCGATCTGGCGCCTAGGAGCCGGAATCTGGCGCCGGAATCTGGCACCTAGGTGCAGGACACTGCGTCCAGTACTTCGTACCTCTTCGCTTTGGCTCGCACCTCTTCGCGTTTAAAACCATTTTGGAGCATCCAAATGCAATGTATCACATGTCCTATTATTAAGGAACAACTCGCCGCCTTCTAGAATGTCCAATAACTCGCTCACTCCCTCAAAATAACAGATCTAAAAGTCATCAAAACTCGACGGTTCAGTATTAAGTTCGGCGCTAGCGCCGCTTCGAGCGAACTAGCGCCTAGGTGCCAGGCCATATTTTTTTCTTCTTTCTGTATTTTGCTCCATTTTTGCTCCTTTTTGCTCCTTTTCCTTTTTTAGACCTTTTTATATCACCTACATCCAAAAACACAAAAATACCTTTCATTAAAGCATAATATCCTTAGAAATTGATAAAAATCAAGGCATAAAAATATGTATTTTTCTTCATGGATCACTATGTCACTAAATCTTCACATTATTATTGGAGAGGGGGAGGATTCTTTCTTACATTTGAAATTTTGTTATAAATTTTGTCTTGTGTTAGTTAACTTTGTTAGGAAGTTAGAATGTAATTTGGTGGAATTAGTAACTGCAACTGTTTATTCATCTTTTATTTCTAGTAAATACTGTGATTACGCTGTGATTCATTAAGTGATTTTTGTGCTACATTATAGAATTAACTGCTTCATCGTGGGATCTATAATTAGAGCCCTGTATTACTTGAGCGATACGTATACTTGCATTTAATTGTGTGACTCCTTATCTCCTGCCCTTTCATTCACCTTCTTGAAGTAAAAGAAGGATGTCCTGCTGTTATTTTCACTAATGAAGAACTGCAAGCTTTGGATGATGAGGTGAAACTTACTCTGATTGGCAAATTCATGCTGGGACACCCCAAGATGGAAACTGTCAGAAATTTCTTTGCATCCCTTTACTTCAAGGGAAATTGAAAAATTGGACTTTTAGATGGGAGACATTTGCTAATCAATTTCTCTAGTGAAGAGGATTATGCACTCCTGTTTGCTAAACAAGTGGTTAATATAGCTAGGGTGGAAATGAAAATCATCAAGTAGACCCCTAACTTTGATCCCAGCAAAGACCCACCTATTGTTCCTATTTGGTTCAAATTACCAAATCTTCCCTATAGATACTTTAATCAAACAGCACTATTCCAAATTGGTAGATCTCTTGGCACACCCCTAAGACTTGATGCTGAAACTCTAAATAAACCTGAAGCAGCTAGAATCCAAGTTGAAAGGGACATTACCTTGCTCGTGATTCACAAGATCCGGATTGGTTCGGCCAGCTGAGGGACAATGGCAAGAAGTCATTATGCAACAAAAGCCTTATTTCGCTCCCATTGTAAAATGTTTGGACATACCAATGAGAAATGTTTTAGACTCCACCCTCCTAGCAGAAAGTACAGTACTCGGTAAAACCACAATCGAAACTACCTCACATGAAGCCGCCGTTGCTCATCGCGATCCGAGGGCCTCCGTGTCCGCCGAATTTCTTCCAGTTTTTGGGGGACCAGCTGGTATTTCTCCTCCACAGGCTCCAATTCATCTTACTACTCCTAATACTGGTGTTCGCTATGTCCTCGTTAGATCAACCTCCCCCTCCTTACCAGATAATGACTCGCTCCTCATCGCTGCGCGTCCCATCGACCGGTGTAGAAAGGAGGAACTGGAAGTCAGAATGATCACACCTACTCCATCAACTGAGTAGTTAACTGACCCACAAGTCCTCACTCAAGTTGAAGTTAACCAGATGCAATCTGATTTGGAAGGCAAATGGCTCACACAGATCTCCAAGAAACAGAAAAAAAAGGCTCTTTCTGAAGTTCAGAAGATGGGTACTCCTCTTTCTGTGGGGGAGCTGGCTGGTAACTCTTTAACTAGGGGTAGATCTAGATCTATATCTCAGTCTTCCCTCACCCCTTTACCTAATCTATGATTAGTTTCCTAATTTGGAACATTAGGGGTATTGCCAATCCCCTAACTTTCAAAAGACTTTTGTATCTTAATAAAAAATATAAATTTTGGTGCATTTCTATTTTGGAACCCCTGGTTCACAAGTCTCCACAGAAGATTATCAGCAAATTACATGGATTCTCTCACTATGCTAATTGCAATAACAAAATTTGGGTTTTCTGCAGAAAAGAGGTTTCCTGGACTGTTCTCATAGACAACAGACAATTTATCCACTCCTCTTTTCAGATTAATGGGAGACAAGGCACTGCAACCTTTGTCTATAGTGGCTGCAATAGAGCTGATAAAAAACTGTTATGGGACCAGCTTCATGAGATCAGTATACAATTGCATTCACCTTGGTTAGTTGGAGGTGATTTCAACAGCATTGGGTCTACCTGTGAAAAGAAAGGAGGCAGACATCCCAAGCTTTCTGAAATGACTATGTTTAATGATAATATCACTGCTGCCAATCTCTTTGACATTGGTTTTAGAGGATTTGAGTTCAATTGGAAGAGGGGTAAAATCTGGGAGAGACTTGACAGGGTCCTGGTGAATAATGATTGGCTTGCAAATTGGCTTCAAACTTATGTTACTCATCTAAATTTCTCTGGATCCGATCACGTGCCCCTTCTCATCTCCATAACTTCCCCTAGCCGCTCCAATACTCCCCTCCATTCAGATACTTAAATGTTTGGTCCACCTATGAGGGGTTTCATAATGTGGTGAAGGATCATTGGCTCCGTGAGGACCCGCCCGATCCCTTAATTAAGCTAAGTATACCGCGAAAAATTTAAGCAAAGCCCTTAGAAAATGGAGCCGGACATCTATTAGGGATTTTTCCGCCGCTCGTTAAAGAAGCCGAGAGAAATTCGACTAGAGTGGAAGCCGCCGTTGAAGCCGGACTTGAACCTCGAAGATCCGTTCTATTCTCGCACAACCGAATCTCCTCATCGCTATCGAAAAGCTGAATCGGCATCTTAAACGAAAAGCCGCATTTAATCATTTACTTCATGGGGACAGAAATACTCAATTCTATCATGCTCGTATCAAATATAGAAGAAAATGCAACACTATTCACTCCATTTTATCCTCTCGATGGAAGAAAGCTCATCGATGACAATGAGATTGGGCTTCGATGTCGTCTCATACTTTGAAAAGCTCCTCAATCACAACCCCTCAGTGCAGAAACCCATCGATGGTTCTTTGTTCCAGGAGAATTACCAATATACTAGCAATTTACACCTCACTCGCCATACCCTCACTCAGGAGATCCGGATGGCTTTAAATTCAATCGACCCATCTAAAACCGCAGGCCCGGATGGTTACACCGCCGACTTCTACAAGAAGGAGTGGAATCCGGTGGGGGTTGATGTTGTTGCTCGCAATCAAAGCTTCTTCCAAGGACAATCCTTGCCTAGCTATTTCTGTGCTTCTAGCATGGTACTGATTCCAAAAAGCTCTACCTTGCAAAGATGGGAACATTTTAGACCCATTAGCCTTACTTCTGTGATTAGCAAAGTAATCAGCAAAGTCTTGGTGGGAAGACTCCAACCTCATTTGGATAACATTATCGGTTTAAATCAATCTGCCTTTGTCAAAGGCAGATTAATTACTGATAATGTTTTGCTGGCATAAGAACTCCTATTGGATTTAAACAGAGCCCATAGAGGGGGCAACCTAATTTATAAACTTGATATACAAAAAGCATATGATACTATAAATTGGGATTTTATCATTGAAGTATTGATTGCTAAAGGATTTAATCACCACTTCTGCAACTTTATCTCAAGGTGGCTCCACTCCAATGAACATTCCATCTTAATTAATGGTTCTCGCTAGAGGCAAGTTCAAAGCCACTAGAGGTTTACAGCAAGGTGACCCATTATCTCCCACTATCTTCATCCTTGTAGTGGACTATTTCTCCAAGATGGTTGACCATGAGTTGCTGAACAAACCTTATGCAAGGTTCCACCACAGATCCAACATCTCCATTACCCACCTCGATTTATGTCGATGATATCATGTCGTTTTCCAGATGCTCACAAATCAGCTCGTTAAGAAGGTTAAAATATGTTTGGATTCCTTTCAACAACAATCAGTGTATGGCGTTCAATACTCGATAAATTTCATTTGATTTTCTCAAACTTGACAACTAGCCCAATAAAGCACTCGGATATTGAACTACACTGGCTTCAAATGTGTTTCTCCTCCTCTGAAATACCTTGGGGCTTTCCTCACCATGGGCAGAACCAAACAGATACAATTTGATGATATCATAGCCAAGATTAACTCACAACTTAGCAGCTGGACCATCTCCTTTTTATCTAATGGAGGTAGGATCACTCTTCTCAAGAGTATCCTGACCACTTTCCCTTCATACTTACTCCAAATGGTCACTATGAAGAAAAGTACCCAATTACAGATGGAGAGGGCATTTAACAGGTTTCTTTGGTCTGGCCAGACTAAGCAACCACACTGGACCTCTTGGAAAACTGTTGCTAAACCAACTGCTGCAGGTGGCCTGGGACTGAAAGGTCTCCCACACATCCAACAAGTTAACTTTTGTAAACTCTGGGTACATTTCAGGGCCCAAACATCTTTATGGGCAAGGTTCATGATGGGGAAATACCGCAGGTCTTCACACCCTCCCGTGTGGAAAGAAAATTAGGGGATTCCGTAACCCGGGTCAAACTTCTTAATGTTAGAAAGACAACTCGAGGACTTATATATCCGGAATTTGGGAAGGGGAGAAATCAACTTCGGCTTGATAATTGGTGTCCCAAAGAATGGTTGGTTGCTAGAAGCCCACATCTTGAACATTCTTCTAAAGTCTCTCGATTTCGGGATGGGCACAACCGGTCTCTTCCCCGCCTCAAAGCCATTCTTCAAGACCAATCAGCCTCACCGATCTCTACTATCAAATTTACTAGAACAGCTTCCGGACTCCATCCTGCAGCCCAATCATCAACATCGGAGCATCTCTAAAATCATCTATAACACCTTATACCAGTGGACTCCTGTTCCTTGGCATCTTGCTCGTATGGAATCAATTTTTTTCCCCTCTACGGCCTTCCTTTGTTGGAGAACACTCCACGCATTAATTCCCACCGATGACATTCGAAGCTAAAAGGGCTTAGAGGCCCTTCCAAGTGTGTTTTATGCAATTCTCGGGAGGAATCCATCCCCCACCCGTACTTCAACCGCCCTTTATCCAAGTCTGTTTGCGGCAGCTTATCCGACGATAGTGCAAATTAAGAATTGTCACCGGGAAGATTTTAGTAATCTCTGGTTAGAGGGGAACAGCCAGCATATTCAAACCATCCATCTCATTGTCATCTGGTTTCTGTGGATGGCCAGGAACAATGCCAAGTTTAATGGTATTGTTGCCTCTTCTACCAAAGTGGCCCAAAATTGCAAAGTCTATCTACACAAAATCATTAGTCACAAAGGCTTCACCAACCTGTTAAACATTGATTCACCTACTACCTCTACTCCTGCCCCCAAGGTCTTATTGGTAAGTTGGCTTCCCCCCATTAGACCAACAATTAAAATTAACACTCATGGCAGCTTCTCAAATGGGAGAGATGGTGTTGGGGGCATTTTCAGAAACCACCATGGTCACTGTCTTCTTTATTTCTATGCTCCTGTACTAGCTTTGGATGCTCTGGAAGCTGAATACATTGCAGTCCTTTATGCCTTGCAGCTTGCACAGTCTGTTCATTGGTCTAACCTCTGGATTGAAGTTGACTCCACTGCTCTTGTTCACAGCTTACATCTGGAGTGTGGCTCGTCTTGGAGGCACAACCACTGGATCTACCAGATTCAACAGCTCTCATCCCCTCAGACTACCTTCTCTTCAATTTTTAGGGAAGGAAATAAAGTTGCCCACTGGCTGGCAAGTAAGGGTACATCCTCTTAGCAGGTGAGGGTATCCACTACCCCCACATATGAGTTAAACTTGATCATTGCTGGGGACAAGCTAAGCCTCCCCCAACTTAGACTGGGAAGGAAATAACTTCAGAATGGTTGGCATTTAGGCCTTCAGTTTATTCTCCTGGAAGCAGATTTCTATCTGGCTGGATGTTGGTAACTTCTGCATCTCCTACAATCAGCCCCTTACTCCTTGGGGAGTGTCTTACTATTAGGCAGTGTTGGTGACATCTCTTTTTCTTTTCTTTGGATTAAGTGTTTATTGGGCACACTTTTTTTGGGATAGGTTTATTTTACACTTAGTTTAGCTACTTTTTCTCTTAGTGTGGAGTTGTACTGAGTCATGTTTGTTCCCATTTGGGATATTTTGTAACTTCACTCTTTTGAATCAACATGTAGGGAGCCTAAAGTAGCTCCTTTCCAAATATATATATATATATATTTTTTTAGAGAAAAGGAGCCAACATAGGCTCCCTGCATGTTGATTAGTAAATAAAAAGGGGGTTACAAAAGTTGAAGTAGAGGGGGTCCCCACCAAACAGTAACAAAATACATTTTGAAGCCCTATGGGGATCCCCAATCACAAAACAGAATCAGCTTAAAATAAAAACAACTCTATTAGATACAAGGAAATCTATAAATTACTGAAACTAACCCTCACAGTAAGGAGATCATGAGAACCTTCAGCCACATATAGTGTGCCCAAGTGGGATAGCAAAGAAACATGAGACCTCATGGAGCAAATATAGCCAACAAAAAAAGAACCCAATGAGCAACAGACCTCAACAACCAAAACCATCACAAGAAATGCTCGTTATAACAAAGAGTGGCCATTGTCAATCCTTAAGTGGGGAACAGATAAGAGATCACCAGCCTCCAACGATTCGAGATGAGCAGGGAGAATAGTTGAGAGGGTCACTCTAGTGGAAAGGGATCCAGCTTCTTGCAAGCCGATCAACTCGGCTTATTTCCCTCTCTGAAAATAAAAGTGAAGGTGGCCTTTAGTTGACTAGTGAGGGAAAGAATTTTTTGGATCCAAAGTGAGTGGGTCCAAGTGGTTAAAGTTCCAGTATCAATCAAATTAATCATCTCCTGAGAATCCCCCTCAATGATTAGATTCCTCCAATCGAAGATCAAAGCTAATTTCAGAGCTCCGCAGTGGCACTATAAGTTTGGTTTCAAGAGCATCGCACAGCAGTAATTGGGGCATGGAAGATCAGACAGTGTGCCCCCTCGTGGTTCCCGAAGAGACCACCCACACTCGCAACATCGCTGGTGTAGCAGCCATCGGTGTTTGCTTTAACATAGTTGTCGGGTGGAGGAGACCAGGTGACGCTGAGAATTTTAGGGAGCCAGTTGTTCAAGGGTTGGCTAGCTCTAAAAATATTTGGAAACTTCTTGTGGCTAATAAGTTTATGGAGATAAGATATGCGGCTTCGGCAACAAGATACTAGCACCGAGTGGCAGCTCCCTCAAAGATAGCCTTGTTTCTTGCCATCCAAATGAACCATGCAATGAGTAGGGGTAAAGCTTCAGCTCCTCGTCGATGCCATTCAGTCCAACGAGGTGAGAAGATGATGCCAAGGCAAATGGAGGGTATTCAATTTAAATTGAGGGATTAGCCGAGTCCGTACCTCCTTAGAAAACTTTCATTCAAAGAAAAGATGATTGATAGTTTCTTCCTCCATATGACACAAACTACAAGCAAGAAGGGCCCCTAAGTCCCTTTAACTTAAGGATGTTGTCGGTGCGGAGAAGATTTTTGAAAAGTCTCCAACTGAAGAGGTTCATAGAGGGGAGAGGTACTTGTTCCGCATCGGATCACTCCAAGGAATAGCTTCCCACCGATAGAGTTGAGTGTAAATAGCCTTTCGAGAAGCTTTGGTTGTGAAGGGCCTTCCTAATAGGAGAATCCAGATTGGATCCGTTGAAAGGAATAGTGGCAACTTTCCGGCGGAAGGAGCTTCCGGGATGTCGTGGAGAAATGGCAAGGACCAACTGTCCCCATTCCAACGAATCGAACAACTTTCGATTAAGGTTGGTAGGTGGAGTGAGAGGTTGTAGCCAATCTGGAGGGCACCAATGATCAAGCCAAAAACTGAGATTTCCCTGACCCAGGTTCCAAAGGTACTGCTGTTCAGCCAGGGTTCTTTTCTTTATAAGAGATCTCCAAAGTTTGGAGTCACCAGTCTTGGAGGGGACCTGGGAAGGGTGAGTGTGTCTGCAATACTTTCCAAGAAGGTAGTGTGCCCACAAAGAGTCTTGAGTTCTGAATTTGATCCACAGTCGGCAAAGATTAACGGTGATAATCTGCTCGGATCCCTTCGAAGCCCGTACCACCTGCCCAGTGGGTTTGGCCATCCTTTGCCAAGAAGCCCAGTGAGTTTGATTTCCGTTCCCCGCCCGAGAAAATGGTTAAATGCTCTTTCAAACCGGTTCTAAGTACTCTTTTTCATAGTGGTCACCCGCATAACATAGGAGGGTAGAGTGGTTAGGATGCTCTTAAGCAATGTCAATCTTCCACCATTTGAAAGATAGATGTGAGTCCAGTTAGAAAGGTAAGTGCCGATCTTATGCCGGATTTCATCAAAGTGGGTCCGTTTCGACTCTTCCTATATTAAGTTGTACTCCCAAATGCTTGATAGGTAGCTGTGTGCTAGAAAAAGCAGTGTAGGTGAGAATCCAATTTTTTATTTCAGGTGAGATCTTCTGGGGAAAAAGAATCTGACATTTAGAAGGGTTGAAAATGAGTCCTGATTGCTGTTGAAAATGTTGGATGCACTTGAAGGTGTGTTTAACAGCTCCCTTGGAGGCATTAGAAAAAATTATCACATCATCAGCATATATGAGGTGGGAAACCATTATGTTAGATTTATGGTGATATCTGGTATGCTTGTGAGTGGTTTGGAGATTATTCAAGCATATAGGAAAAGTAATCCATAGCTAGAATAAATAGGGTTGGGGATAGGGGTCCCCTTGTTTAAGCCCCCTGGTTGCAGTGAAAGTGTTCCAGCTAGTGCCATTTATGAGGATAGAGTGGGAATTGTTTCTAAGCCATCTTTGAACCATGCAGCAGAAAACTTCAGGAAAGCCCCTAGCTGAGAGAACCTCATTGATGAACTCCCAGCTGATGGAATCATAGGCTTTTCTAATGTCCAATTTATAAATTAGATTTCCCCCTACATTTTTTATTGAGATCATAGAGCATCTCCTGGGCCAATAACACATTATTCGAAATTGTCCTCCCCTTCACAAAAGCAGCATTGGTTCATACAAATGATTTTACCGAGATGGGGTTGGAGCCTTGCCACTATAATCTTGCTAATGACCTCGTTTATAACCGATGTGAGGCTTATGGGTCCGAAGTGGTCCCGCTTGACCGCAGTGGTGTTCTTAGGGATCGGGACAATAGTGGATGAGCTAAAAAATTGTGGGGGGTCCCTTCCCAAGAAGAAACTAGCAATGGCCGCAATAATATCGTGGCCGATGACGAGCCGAGCTTTCTTGTAGAAGTCGCCAGTGAACCCATCTCGGTCCAACTCGATTTAGAGCTATCAATGGAGTTAACGTACCGCCAAACCTCATGCTCATTGGGGGTGTGTAAGTGAAAGAGAGTTGGTGTAATGGTAGTTTCCCCGGAAACATAAAGGGTTTAGGAGTTCTCTAATCCTGGAAGGAAAGGAAAGGAGCTTTTGAAAGTAGCTGGTAGCACTTCCGCCAATAGCTTGATTGTTCCCGAGCCAAGTGCCATTCTCATCCCGGATACCGTGAATGGTGTTGCAATGTCTTCTCGTATTTGATAAAGGAATGGTAGAATTTTGTGTTTCGTCCCCCTCGGTGAATATATGCATAGAAGACTTCGTCCGAGAAACTCGTTCCCGAATTTCAATGGAGTTAGAGAGATTTACCCGGGCCGCGACCGTAGGTGGTCGAGAACAACTCCCATCCGAACCTTCCGCTCCAAGTCAAGTACTTCCTTCTCGCCTTCAGCAACGAGCAGTGTGAACATTTCCAAATTCTCTCCAACTCCACTTCTTAAGCTCTTTACTCGATTTTCCGATGGAGGTGTTCTAGCCTAAGCCGGGGATCATTATTGGGAGCACCATTCCGCAGAGACTCGGATGAGGGGTAAGAACCGGGGGTGTGAAGACCGTAAATTTAGGAATCTAAAAGGAGAGCCGGTGTGATTTAGGGAGGGGCGTAAATAGTTAAAAGGAGAGGTCTCGTGGTCGAACGGACAAGGGGAAGGTGAGTGACAACAGTGTGGAGAAATTGAGAGTGCCAAAGTTCATTGGATAATAATCTATCCAGCCTCTCCCAAGTGTGGCTCCTTCTCCGAGTGTAAGGAGGGCCTTCGAAGCCCAAATCAAAAAGTCCGGCATTGTGGATATTGTCCCCGAATTGGTTCATTTTGCTTAGGATTGGAGTTCGCCTCCCAACTTCTCGACGAAGACTAATAATACAATTGAAATCCCCCCAACAATCCAGGGGAGGGTAATGGAGTGATTGATTTGGTGCAGCTGATCCAACAGACTAATTCTGTCATGCTTGCTGCATCCAGCATAGATAAAGGTAGCGAGGACATTTTTACCAACAAAATTTAAAGAGAGGTGAACAAACTGAGGGTTATCAATGAGAATGGTCCAACCCAGCTCTCTCCTACACAGAACCCAAATTTTGTTATTGATGTTTGTGTGAAGAGAAAAGCCAGGCAGTTTTTTGAGGATTTTGTTTGAGTGAAGTCGAGTCATTGGTTCTAGTAAAGCTATACACCAAGGGGTGTGTTTTTTATTGAGGTAAGTGAGTCTTTTAAGAGAGTGCGGACTAGCCACACCTCTAATGTTCCAAGCATAGTAGGTTGATCATTGGGGGTTAAAGGTGGGGGAGCTGGATTTGTGAGATCTTGACCTTGTTCTACTTCTTCCGAGTGGAGGGGAGTCCTCTCCGCACCCGGGGGCCGAGGGGATAGTCAATTTCTCCAGCTCGTACTTATTTTTCTTCTTCTTATTTTTCGAGTAAATTACCCATTCTTCTTCCATGGAATCCATCGCATCAGCAATGACACACTAGCAGTGGGGGGTAGGGGAGGGGGAACTGGGTGTGAATGGAGGAGGTGGGAGATTTTAGGAGGGTGGGGGATGGGTTTGTGGGGGGGTCAAGGCCGGAAAGGGGGCTAGTTCATGATTCACCTCAGAAGGCCGAGCGGGGGGGATGGTGGGCACTTCTGGCCTACTTTTGGTCGAAAGGAGGATTTTCTAGGAGGAGGATGGAGCTCGAAACACCTTTCACTGTGTGGCCAAACATTTTACGAGTGGGAGCAATAATATGGCTTTTGTTGCATGATTACCTCCCGCCAATGCCCATCGGCTTTAGATCCCACCCATATTCTCTTAACCTCGGTGGAGGGATATATCAACTTCTATTTGAATCTCGGCAAATTCGAGTTTTGCCTTGTAGAGTGTAGCCGCATCCAGTCCGAGTGGGTGTCAATTGCCCTTCCAATATGGAAAAGGGCAATCGATTAAAATACCTATATGGCAAATTGGGTAGCTTGAACCAAATGGGGATGATAGGGGTTCTTTGTTGGGATCAAAATCGGGGGTCCATTTTAAGATTTTCATATCCATACCAAGCAATGGTGACCTGCTCGCTTAGCAAATATCTTAGCATAATCTTCATCCGAGGTGAGATTAATAAGTTGATGTCTCCCATCTATTAATCCAAGCCTCCATTCTCCCGTTAGATTGAGTGATTCAAAAAGCTTCTTACCATTTCCATCTTTGGGTGTCCCAAAGTAAATTTCCCAATTAGAGTTAGCCTCACTTCCTCATTTAGCATTTCTAGTTCATCATCGGAGAAGTATGCGGCCGGGCATCCCTCCTTTTCTTCAATAGGCTTCGATGAAAGGGCAATGACCCTTTCTCGCTGCGAGCATCATGCGATTTTGGGGAACACTAGTTCGGATGAATCCTTGAAAGTAGGGCCTTTTCCCACCACCCCAGCGATAGGTGGCCTCGGCCCAATCTAAATTGGTATGGAGATCAATCGGGCAAGCCATAAATGCGGATAATGCACCTACGACCTCCCGGCCACAGAGCTAAAAACTAAAATCGAGTGAGCGAGCAAGTACCGTAAGAGCTCGGAACCCCTTCACGTAACACGGCAAGTCCCGAAAAACACCCACTTCGACCGGCAACACAACTAATCCCAAGCAATGAAACAGTTGAAAATTTGAATGGACACCACCCTGGAAAGGTAGCAGGCTCTCGGAGAAAAGGCGAAACCTTCTCGACCTTGCCAAAGCCTTGCACACTCGTAGACACCACTTACCCGAGAGACCACCGGAGCCACCAAGGACGGCGCCGCCGCCAGCACCATCTCAAAACCACAGCAGAGCTCCAAAAACACCAACAACAGACCATTTATATATTATCTAAATATATATATATATATATATATATATATATATATATATATATATATATATATATATATTTGGATATATATATATTTGGATATATATATATCCAAATATATATATATATATATATATATATATATATATATATATTACGAGTTCATAAATTTTGGTAATTTAAAAAATTCGCACCAAGTTTTTTATGTCGTTGCCCTAAAATCACTCCAATAGCATAATCACTCGCATTGCACATTAATTCAAATGGTTTCTCCCAGTCAGGTGAAACTTTTACAGGAACAACAATTATTTTTTCCTTTAATAAATCGAAAGCTTTTAAGCATTCATCATTAAAATCATACTTCTTATTTCTTTCCAAAAGTTGGCATATAGGCTTTGTTATTTTTAAAAAATCTTTAATATATCGCATGTAGAATCCAACCTGTCCCAAAAAGCATTTTACCCCTCTCACAGTTGTTGGAGGTGGTAATTTTTCTATAATTTGAATCTTCACATGATCTACTTCTATGCCATATTTACATATTTTATCTCTTAGCACAATTCCTCCTACAACCATAAATTAACAATTTTCTCAGTTTAGGACAAAATTTGTTCTTTCGCATACCTCTAAAACTTTTCGAAGTTGCATAGGCATGCATCAAATGAATCTCCAACTACTGAGAAATCATCATAAAACCTTGTATTCCATCATCTATTAATTTGTTGAATATGGACATCATACATAAAAATTTGAAATATTGCAGGTGCATTACATAATCCAAACGACATCCTTCTAAAAGAAAAAGTTTCATAAGCATTAGTAAATGTAGTATTCTCTTGATCCTCAGGAGCAATAGGTATTTAGTGATAACAGGCATATCCCTCTAAAAACCAATAATAATTATGTCCAGCAAGTTTGTCTAACATTTGGTCTAAAAAAGGTAAAGGGAAATGATCTTTTCTGGTGGCAGCATTTAAATTTCTCTAATCAATACCTATT
Source organism: Papilionanthe hookeriana x Papilionanthe teres (assembly GCA_022702705.1). Classification (NCBI taxonomy): domain Eukaryota; kingdom Viridiplantae; phylum Streptophyta; class Magnoliopsida; order Asparagales; family Orchidaceae; genus Papilionanthe; species Papilionanthe hookeriana x Papilionanthe teres. Next base: position 119,839,585 of record CM040431.1, read on the forward strand.
CGCCAACCAGTGACTTATCTTGTTGGTATGACTTCATTTCATTCATTTACATCAATAGTCACTCCTCCTTTTTGAGGAACACAATGAATTGGGCTTACCCAAACACTTTAAAAATAGGATATATAATTACATCATTTAACCACTTTAAAATTGCTTTTTTATCCACTTCTTTCATCATTGGGTTTAGTCCCTTCTACGGAAAAACTCTAGGTTCATGTCGTTCATTCAACAAAATTCTGTGCATATAGATTGAAGGAGTAACCCTTTAATATCTGCTAAGGACCAACTAAAAGCCATTTTGTATCCTTGTAAGGTATCCAATAATTTTTGTTCTTGATATTCATTAAAATCCAAAGATACAATGACTGGTACGGTAGATTATTCTCTTGAAAACATATACTTCAAATGATTAGAGAGAATTTTCATCTCAAGTTCAGGAGGTTTTATGATAGATGGAATTAAACTTTTATCTCCACTTTCCATAGTATCCAATCTTTCAAATCTGTTTTGAATAAATTCTAACTTCTCATTCTTCATATCATCGAAATCATCTTCACTTTCAATTTCATCCTCACATTCCAAATTCTCTTCAAACACTTCTTTAAAATGATCTTCTCTCAAATAACAGCAGATTTCCATTTGAAAGCACTCATCAACTTTTTTAGCTGAAGGGTATTTTATAGCTTCAGAATATTGAAACTTATCTCTTGATTATTAACTCTCATAGTTAATTCTCTCATTTCAACAATTATCATAGCTCTCCTAGTAGCAAGGAATGGTCTTCCCAAAATAATTGAAATTTCTTTATCTTCCTCCGTATCTAATATAATAAAGTCCACAAGAAAGAAAAATTTATTCACCTTCACTAATACATCTTCCACAACTCCTTTAAGATAAGTGATAAAATGGTCAGCCAATTGAAGAGTCACAGATATAGGTGAAATTTCTCTTATTTCCAATCTTTTGAAAGTTGATAAAGGCATAAGATTAATACTAGCTCCCATATCACATAAAGCTCTTCCGAAAAATTTCTCATCTATAGCACATGGGATAGTGAAACTACTAGGGTCTTTAAGTTTTTCAGGAAGCTTCTTCTTAACAATTGCACTACACTCACCGCTAAGTGCAACTGTCTCGTGGTCTTTAATCTTTCTTTTCTTTTTAAGAATATCTTTCATAAACTTTACATAATCAGGCACCTAATTTAATGCTTCAACAAAGGCAATATTAATCGTTAATTTCTTAAGGATTTTCAAAAACTTTACAAATATATTATCCCTGTTCTGTTTTTTAGTTTTTTGAGGAAACGGAGGAGGTGATTTTTCAACAGTAATCTTCATTGGTTCAATCGGATATTCTATGTCTGGATATATGTTATTTGAAAATTTTTCAATGTTCACTCCCTCTCTCTCAACTTCAACTTCATATTCTACTCTTGTTCAAATTCATTTCCACTCCTTAATTGATAGCCATAATTTGCTCCTTATTTTGATCTTTTGGGCTGATCTCAACATTGCAAGGAAGATTTCCAGAAAGTCTATTATTAAGCGTTGTCAAAATATGTCCCAATAGATTCTCAATGTTCTTCATCGCAAAATTTTTAGCTTGAATTTGATTACCCACATTCAGAATGATTTCTTCAGTAGACAACTTCTTTTCATTAAATTTTGGGTTACTATTAAAACCAAGAGGATAAGAAGGTCTATAATTGGTATTTCCTTAGTTTTTTGGATTTCCAACTGGATTCATAGAATTATTTCCCCATTGCGGGTTAATAACAGCATTGTTATTATTCCAGTTGAATTTTGGGTGATTCTTCCAACAAGGATTATAATAATTTGAATAAGGATTGTTGAGTTTATTATTTATAGCATTCAAGGTTTCAAAAGGTGTTTGAGATTCTATCATCTGTCCTAATGAATTTTCCTCTAACACTGGGAGTGTTTGAGAATAATTCATTCCATATTGATCTATTTTCTTTGAAAGTGTAGCAATTTGAGAGACTATCATAGTTATCACATCAGAATCATGAATACTAGCTACTCACTTAGGATTTACCTGCTCAGAGGGCTATTGAAAGTTATTAGTAGCCATCTCTTCTATTGTTGAATATGCTTCATAAAAAGGTTTTGACATTAATGATCCACCAGCAACAGCATCTATAATCAATCTCAAACATCCCACTAATCCATTATAAAATGTTTGAATTATTAACCAGTCTGGTAAAGCATGACGTGGACACTTTCTCATAATATCTTTAAATATTTCCCAAGCTTCATATATAGATTTTCCATCAAACTCACTAAAAGATGTGATATAATTTCTCAACTTAACAGTTTTTTAAGGAGGGAAATATTTTGACAGAAACTTTTGTGAAAATTCTCCCAAAGTTCTGATAGATCTAGGTGCTAATGAATTTAACCATGCCTTAGCCTTATCCCTTAATGAAAAAAAAATTCTAAGCCTAACAGCATTGTTCGACACTCTATCGTATTTAAAGGTAGCTTAGTATGTTAGTATCTTCATTAGGTGTTCCTCCAGATTAATTGTTCTGTATCATTTGGATAATAACAAGTATAAGCTCAAATGAATTAGCAGTAACATCAGGGTTTTGGATAGTTAAGTGAATTTCTTCTGCTGTTGGATTAGCAAAATCTCTTAAAGGTCTTGGTATATTTTAATTTTGATTATTTTGATTGTTCAAGTTGTTTGCCATTTTGTGAGGATTTTCATATTGTTTTTATTGTTTTCGAATTCTTCTAATAGTACGCTCTAATTCAGAATCGTAAGGCACTAAACCTATAGATCTGATACTATGCATATAATCACAAAAAACACACTAAAAATAAACAAACACACACAATTATGACTTATAAATCAAATATAAGCTTTTAAATACTACCAATGATATTTTTTTACAGTAACCTCCCCGGCAACGGTGCCAATAACTTGGTGCAACTTTTTTAAATTGCCAAAACTTATGAGCTCAGATTTATATATATGTATACATATTGATTTAGTTTTCTATTGAGTCACACAATTAAATACAAGTATACATATCACTCAATTAATACAGGACTTTAATGGAGTCCTAGTTATCTAACCTACGAGGAGGCAATTAATTTTATAATGTAGCACAGAAATCACTTCCTGAATCACAACACAATCACAATATTTACTAATATAAAAGATGAATAAACAGTTGCAGTTACTAATTCTATAAAATTACTTTCTAACTTCCTAACAAAGTTAACTAACACAAGATTAAATTTATAACAAAAGCTCAAATGTAAGTAAGAATCCTCCTCCTCTCTAGTAATAATGTGATGATTTAGTGACATAGATCGGTGATGGAAATGTATTGTGTCAAATAGGAGCATTCATATTCTTTACCCTCTACCAAGCGCATAAAGAACATTATCTAATCCTAGGTTCATACCCCAAATTCGTGGTTAGGCTGGGAGAAATATGAATCTCACTCCAGAGCTCCCATTTCCCTTCGCCTGAAGGATAACTCTCACTTTGGTTTCGAAACCCAAGGAGCAAATTAGAGATTTCAGCCTGTAACTCTAAAATCTTCAGTTCTACGCCCATCAAAATAAACTTCCCTATTTATTTCTACCCAACCCCCATGAACTATGTCACTCATTCAGGGACATTGAATGTGACCTTTACTTTTGTTGTGGAGCTAATAATCCTTTTTAAAAATATGTTTCCCAATAAGTTTTAACAATTCAATTGGTCAGATCAAAAAGTAAATGAAGTACAAAGTAAAAAGGTCATCACAAATTCTCCATAATAAATCAGCACATCATTTCCATATCACAACATCAACACATCGCATGAAAGGAGGAAGACAAAGAAATCTAATTAAGACTCATGAGGAAAAGACGAGAAAAGATGGATTATATATATAAAAGCAACATCATACAAACAGAGTAAAGAAAATCAACTTATCTCAAACTCTTCCTTAAGTGAATCTCAAGGAATTCCTTTGACTCCACTTCTTTCTTCACAACAGCACGCAATTTTATCTTTAGATAAGTATGAAAGAAGAAATCTCTCACTTTTCCTGTCCTCATATACTCCTTAGAAGACAACATACACAAACCCTAGATGGAATCTCTACACTAAAACAATGAAAAGACTCTCTCACTCTTCACTCACACACTCAAAAGACTCTCCCTCTCCTCTATATTTGGATCCAAAATAGTTTGAATTCAGCTATAACTTATTTCTCAAGAGTTTCCTCAAGCATCCCTCCAAAATTCAGCAAAATACATTGAGTATGGTTTTAAATTGAGATAGAGCGCATTCCAGTGCTAGATAGGGCACCGTCTGACACAATTTGCGGCAGTCCGGTCTCTGGTGACAGCGGCGTCTAGTGCTCCCGTTCAAAATCTGCATTTTGATTAATTTTTCTCCAAATTTGTTACTTTTAGTTTCCTTTTGCTCCAAAGGCCTAAAATCATTATACCTGCATGAAATGGTGAAAAATACCTTTCTTTAAAGTGCAACATCATCAAAAATAGGTATGAAATAGACATTAAAAAGCTATCAAATTTTCATGGGATCATAAGTTCATTGCTAATTACTTGAGTTTGTGCTTGTATGTGTATAAGAAAAAAATTGAATCATGTTTGGGAGTATTGAACTTACTGTATGAAAAACTGAGTTTTTGACCAGAGAAAAATGTATTGAGAAATTCATACCAATATTATATTATTTTTTGATGAAATTGCACTTTAAAGAAAGGTATTTTCTATGTTTTATTACATGTATGAAGATTTATAGGAAATGGAGCAAAAATATAGAAAAAGGAGCGAATCTGGAACGAAAAAGACTAAAAGTCTACTTTAGGCCTGATTGTTCATGGATCATTTTATGGGCTTGGACATCCTTCTACAATATTAGCACTATGCAATCAGTACCAAGTTTCATATGAAGCATGGGAGAAGGTACTTCTGCCTTAGAAACCTTTAGATCCAACTGATATGTTTCCTACATTGGATAATGATGACGATGGAGCCATTATTGTGGATCAAACATCTGAGAGTTCTTTTTCAATCAGGCCCTTGACTAATAAAACTGATATGATCTTACGGAAACTCAAAGGACTGGAAAAAGAGGTACAAAACGTGATGAATTCAATTAATAACATCTCTGATTTATTTGATCATATTGACTGGAGGATGAAGGAACACTTCGATCATTCTGGACATCTTGAAGCTAGTTTCATACAGCTTATGAGAAAGAAATGATGGATAGAAGAAGATTCTGCTGAAGAATTTCCTTACAGGCCCTTCTACAATTTATTCGTTCATTTACGTTCTATCAGTCATATCAGAGATGAATTTTGCACTGATCGTGACGAGTAGAAGAATTTCGTAATTGTTTATGTGATGTGTTAGTTGAATTTAATTTTATGTAATCTGCACTTTTGATATTTTAGATTTTGATATTTGATCTCAATGTAGATGAGATTATGCATTGTTTGTTTGCTTTCAGCATTTTGAGTATTGTGGTTTGGATTGCGACGCTGAATTTGATGTATTAAGGTTAAAAAAATACCTTGTTAGTAATGTGGTGTATGAATATTGTAAACACTTGGATTTTATATAAAATTTGTGATGTTTTGTGTTGCGTGAATTTAATTGAGTTAAAATAGTATCTAATCACAGTAAAAAATATTTAATTGATTGATCATACATTAACGAGGTTTAAAATAAATTGAAAACATTATAAAATATTAAAAATATTAATTTCTGAAAAAGCCCGTCGATAGCGAGATCGACGCCACCGACGGTGACTTTTTCCAGAGACTTTAAACCTACTTGAATTAATTAGCTCGCTAACGGTGAGATTTTTCCCGCTGACAGCGAGGTCTTGAAAAACACTTTTATTTGACTGGTCAACCGTCACTATTCATCGTCCCCTTCCTCAAAACTTCAAAAAAACTGACCTAAGGCTTGAGAGATCTTGGATTTGGAGCAGTTTCAACACATTTTGACACCAGATTTCGTCTTCCCTTGGTAAGAGCTTCACTCCAATGCAAAAATTTTTTATTTTCACCATGTATTTCTTTCACTTTTGGAAATTTTGGAAAAATCGAAATATGGAGAAAATAGTTGGAAGAAATTCATTGAACTCATTTTTTATTACTTTAAGTCACCTTTAGAAGCCATTCTAGTATTATTTTGGGATTTAGTTGAGATTTTTGTAAATTTGATAGATAAAGAAATGGCTCCACGACAAAAGAGGTGACTTGATTTTGACGAGACACGATTTGTGAATGCAAAGGCTTAGTCAAGATACAACTTTAGTATCTAAGTGAGAAAATGCATCCAAGATAAAGTTTTCAAGAATCCGGGAGAAGATGTCGCACAGACGATCGTAGAGTGAAGATGGGAAAATTTCTGGTATACGATGAATAGAGCAGCAGTTGAAGATGTAAAAGAGTTTTTTGCCAATTTGACCCAGATAGAGGATGGACCTATAAAAGTTAGAGGATTTTTAATTGAATTTAATGCTGCACGTATTAATTCTTTCTTTGAAGTACAAGATCTTCACATCAGGGAATACGATACTTTTGGAACAATGGAAGGACCGCTGGAGGAGGTGATTAACTTTCTCACTGATGGGAAATGGACTTGGAAAATAAAGCAGCGTGAACGGGTAAACTTCCCTCTTTACATGCTAAATGCAACCTTTAAGGCTTTGCACTATTTTATTTGCTCTACTTTTCTACCCACTTATCATCATAGTGAAGTTTCAAGAGATAGAGCAGTTCCAAATTTTTGTATTCAGAACCATAGAAGTATAAATGTGGGAAGTATTATTTATAAAATTATATTATCCATTTCAAAAAGTGAAAGTGGAGGAGGACTAAGACATCCTGGTCTGATTTATGCACTCTACCAGCTATCTGGAGTAGACGCAGGAGATGATGAGGAATGGGTTGAACCAATGAAATCCATTACCCGGGCTAATATGAAGACCTATGAATCCCATGAAGGATGGAGATCTGGGACTAAGAGCTCTGCACCTTCGACTAGTACGGATATTCCCTCTACTAGTTATGACCCTCCTACCTATAGTTCTCCTACCCTTTATGACTTGATGAATGAACTGACTCTGCATCGGAAAGGTTTTGAGAAAATGGATGAAAGGTTGGAGCGAATAGATCAAAGGATAAGAGGATTAGAGCGGAGGCATGATTATGACAGTGACTATCTCCAGAGGCATTCTGCATTTGAGATAGCCTACTATGATGCTGAAAATCATTATAAGAGAGGGGAGCTTGATGTTATTTTCTGAGTGCCCCCGTTATACTCATTACCAGCCTACTCCACCTGCTGAACAAGGAGATGAGGATATAGTTTGGGATTTTGATGCTGAAGATTAGTTTCTATTATGTATTTATGTTATGTGTTTGTTTATTATCTTAAATTTAGTATCGTTGTTTATTTTATGTATTTCGATTATTATGTTGTGTAAGTTAAATTTGTGTAGCTTTAAATTTTTATATTTCAGACTATGATTGTAACTCGGTAACTGGATTAGTGAAATATATGTGGATGTTGTGTTAATTGTGCTTAGTACTTTAATTCATAAAATAATTAAATGTAGTAGGAAATTGTCTTAGTATTTTATACTTACTTCAAAAGTTCTTTACCAGCAAATTCTTTAATGTTATATGTGTGTAGAAAATTATTAACAGTACATGTTAATTAAGTGATGAAAAGAGCTTGCAGAACTTCAAAAAGAGAAATACCTAAAGCACGTAGGTATGATTTAATTTTACAGTATATTTTCTTTTCACTCTTATGATTAGATAGAAAAATTTAAGTTTGAGGGAAGGAAAAACGAAAATTTAACTATTAAATTGTTCTCAATATTATATTTTTAAAAATTATTATAAAATTATTTTTTGTAGTAAATTTAATTCAAAAAACTAGAATTGATTTATTTAATTATTATAAAAGGTTAAAATAAATATTTTTAGTGATTAAACTAATTTTATAGATTAAGATATTTGGAATAAAAAGATAAAAATATAGTTAATTATTTAAAGTAAGGAAATCTATATTTTAAGATATTAAATTCTTAAGTATTTAGTTGAGAAAAAGAAGATTGAAACTCATAAAAGTGAAAACTATGAAATACATATAAGGTAAAGAAATGTTTCAAGTTTCAAATTTAGTAAGAGGAAAATAAAGTTAAAAATTATTAACAGGCTATCCAGATACAGTAATCCTCACTTGAAAACAAAAGAAGAAAAGAAGAAAAGAAAAGAAGGAATGAAAAGCAATCCCTGAAAAGAAAAAGAAAAAAATCTATATATAGGATTGAATTACAATCCAAATGAAAGAAAAAGCAAATAAGCAGAAGCTTGAGGAGATGCCTTATCAAAAATTGGCTTCATTTGAATCAACCTAAAGGGTAAAACTCAGTTACATTTCTGAACTTATATATATGGATTAATGTTATACTAAGAAGAGTTTTCATGAATTTCCTATCATCTCAATATCCTAAGTAATTTAATATTGTAATATATAGTCATTCTTGAAATGAATAGAAGACTAGAAATCTTAGACTTGATGACTAAATAACCTTACATTTCAAGAATTAATTTAATTATCTAAAAATCTTTCTAATAAATTTTACTATAATATTTATTTAAATCAAATTCATAATCTTTCTGAATTAAATCTTTATTACAAATAATCATTACTTTTATGTAGTATCAAGATTACTTGAGGACAAGTAATAGTTATGTTTGGGGAATTTTGACTAGAGAAAAATGTATTGAGAAATTCATACTAATATTATATTAATTTTTGATGAAATTGCACTTTAAAGAAAATTATTTTGTATGTTTTATTGCAGGTATGAAGATTTATAGGAAATGGAGCAAAAAGATGGAAAATGAGCGAATCTGGAACGAAAAAGACTAAAAGAGATGAAAATTGAACTAGGCCGCTGACGGCGAGGAATAGGCCGCCGACGGCGTGTTTTTCCCGAGAGCATTTGAATATATTATAAAGGAGCCCTCCGACAGCAAGATCGAGTTCGCTGACAGCGAGCCTGAGCAGTTAGCCTACGTTCTAAAAGCCCGCTGACGGCGAGATCGAGCCCGCTAACTGCGAGAAGGTCGGTTCAAGCAAAACACATTGAATCTGGACTCTTTTTGAAGAGGTGCTTAAGAAACCATTGGAAATCTTTCTTACTCTTTAAATAGTGACGATTTTAGGCCAAATGTGTGTCTTTTTGGTATCTTCTAGGTGTCTTCTTTGAGTCCTTGGTGTGCCATTAATTAGTGTATTTTGTGTGTCAGTGTGTTATAGAGAGTATATTAGTGGTTTTAATTGAGTGTGTTGTACAAGAAGGAAAAGTTAGAGGAACTTCAAGGAGTCTGCTTGGGGATAAAATTTAAGATAAGTTTTGTTTATTATTTTATAACTTTAATTTTATATGAAATCTAAGATTTGTGTTTTTCTTCCTATGCATTCTGAGTAGTCTTCTCTGTCTTTCTCCTAGTTTTTGAGATTTTGTGAAATGAAAAATTGAATTAGTTTTGCCTAAAATATTAGATAAAAATTGTGATAATCTTTTACTTGAATCTTAATTGAATTTCAAATTGTCCAAATGAACTGTTAAAATACGTTGATTTTATAACTAAAGTAAAGATTAGATCCAAAATTCAAGGAAAGCAAAAGCCTTGAAAAGAGGGTGCAAATAAATAGGGAAATATTATTATCAGGCGTAGATTTGGATATTTTAGAGTGACAGACTAAAATCTTCAATTCGGTCCTATCGTTTTGGTGCTGAAGTGTAGATGTTAGCCCTCAGGCGAGGGGAACGTGGGAGCTCCGAAGTGAGAGCCAGTATCCTCCCAGCCTAGCCGCAGATTATGTAACCAAGCATAGGATTAGTCAATATTATTTATGCCTGGACCAAACGGTAAAGAATAGGAATGCTCCTATTTGGCACAATATAATTCTAACAAATTTGACTATCCTTTGACTTAATTCTTTTAAACAAGGGGAAAGATACTTTTGTAAATTGCAATCTTCCATTCAAAAATAGAGCTTAGTATAAGTGTTCTTTATTTCCATATACTAGATAGTAATTCATAATCTCTAACTTCTCTGTGGGATCGATATCTAGGACTCCATTAGAGCGTTGTATTACTTGAACGATACGTATACTTTTGTTGATAAAAGGGGTAATTTTTTATTTATTATTGAATATTATTTTTATACTGATTAAACATTTATATATTTGTTGTACGCTTTCTCCACCACACCACCCGGATCAGTTTTCCTTTGACATATGCTTGCATATGGTGTCTCTTTAAGCACCAATATCTAAGTTATTAAGGCACACATATGCCACCATTTGTGTGTGGATTAATATTTGTGTGTCCTTGATGAGTGGTAGCTAGCAATGCGAGCCAAATTATGTGTGAATCTCTTAAATGGAGAGCAAAACACCTCATCTCTTGAGGCATAATGCTTCAATGCCATAGGACATTCACATTGTGTGCTCAATCAAAGTTACACTCTAAAGACATTGATCTCATTGAGTGCACAATATGTGCACTACTGATTATTTTATGTTTCATGATTGCATGATCATCACCTCATGTGTCTTGATAGAAAATTAGCCTAATTTGGTGAGTACACTGTGTTGATTGCGTGCTTTAACTAGCATTTCATGTTAGGTAAATCTCAGCGAGCAATGTGAGCTATTGGATCTGGATCAACGCAATTGTGACTATGCTAAAGATCTTAAGAGTTTAATTTATGTCACCATTCATGTTGTGGGTTCAGATTTAATAGCCTGCTATATTATTAAAAACCATGTATTTATAGAAATTAAGCTATATGTAAGGCAAAATATTTTAAAAACCCTTTTGGGGGAAACGTTTTAGATCCCATGGATCATTAGAACAGGGTCGGTGTCAACGACCCCATCAAAGTCATATGAATAGAATTTACTCCTGCACTACACCTGCATTGAGTTGTTGTTTAGGACACTTGTTTGATGATGTGCTAGGCTAGGCCTAGGATACTACGCAATATTTTTTATATCTGTTTATAGCTCTCTGATGGTTTGGTTTCCCTAGCTAGCACCTTTTTGATGTATTGTCATTTGTGTGCTTACTGGATGTGGACTTCAGCACTAGTTTATTAGTGTGATTTTTTGGGCAGAGCCATGTTTAAAATAAATGAAAAGGGAGGGCCAAATAAACATTTAATTACTAATACTTTTGACAGGTGCTGCTAATGCTTTTCTCTCAACGAACATGGCTCATATGTGTGCATAACATAAGCTGTGCTAATTCTTCCATAGGTTGAATCTTTTTTTTTTATTTTTATCACGTATTTGACAGAGACCTTAGAATCGAGTGTTATTGGAAATAAGGAATGGGCATGGGTTTTGAGGGAGTAGGAATTCGTGTTTCATAACTTAATTCCAAATTCGCATTCATGTGTTAAACTAGGACGGAACATGTAAATGGAAAGTCTAGCTAGCTTTCCATTTTTCTCTAGGATATGTTATCATCCCAACGACACCAGCCACATTTTCATTTATTTGACTTTATTTACAATTTAGCAACGTGCTTTTCTTTACTCCTTTTTGGCTTGTGGATACTCTAACTCTTATGAAAATATAACCTAGGCTTATTAAGTGCCGTATAATCTAAATTTTGTACAAAAAATACTAATAAGAAAAGATTTAAGATAAAATTAAAATTGAAGATTAAAATATTCTAATTTTAAATTAGTAATTTAATTTATGCATTTACCTTTCTTCATGGCCTTTGTGGTGGTTTTAAAATGGCTCACATATCATAAAGATATCCTAAGTCATCTCTAATAGGGCCTCCACGTTTAAATTCAATTGCAAAAAAAAAATTGTATCATTCTACATATCTCAAGGAGGAGTTTTCTTGCTCATTCATTCGATTAAGCCATATATAAATTTCTATGTTGGAGGTTGTGTAGAACGATTATAATGCTAGAGGTTCCCCCGACCCAGAAAGGGTTATATATCCTTTGTTGGGCGGTTCCAATTTCGTAGTTGCACCCGTCTCCTCTTCTCCTTCCAGCAAGATCTTCATTATTGAATTGACGAGTATATGTCTTGCTCGTACCTATTCCACCCCTTAAAGAGTGATAGAAAACTAGAGGTCTCATTTCTCTAGCCTTTAGGCTACCTTGATTCTCTTGGATGACACAAATCATGAATTGCTGACAAGAGCTCTCTGGTCCGGTTGGGTCGACCACCTTCAAAAGTAGGTAAACTTAAGGTCCCCATAGCTTGGGATGATGGATCTATGGTATCTTGACCTAATTACCTCTTCTTGCTAAGTGATTTCGTCTCCTTGTTGACAAAATTTTTGAGCCCTGTTATTCCCTTACAAAAAATCGTTTATTTCGTCTCGTGGGCCCCGCATGCCTTGCCTTTTGTAGTGGAAATGGTGATTCGCCCTCTGCTCTCTGGCTTGGTACAAATGTCGAAACCATCAAGATTCTCCCACTTGAGACGATCAAAATCCTTTGGTTTTTCAAATAACCAAATAAAAAATAATATAAGAAAGACTTTTCTTGTCGAGTGTATTTTTGGGCATCCCTCAAGATATATTTAATAAGAGATACTTTTTTTTTTAGTTGCTCTTGATCCAAAACAAACAAAAAATTTTGATTCTATGAGTGTGACTTACTTTCATAGGTTTTCTTCACAGATATATTCCGAGCCATTTTCGATCTAATTTTGTTTTGGATGTGCGCACTTAGGTTATTTAGGATTTAGGGTTTAGGGTTTAGGGTTATCGCGCGAATAATATCTTGTGAAAGTTTTTCACATTCTTTTTAAATTGTCTTTTTTCATCATATTTTCTCTCTCCAATTCATCTCAAAAGAGAGAATTATATGATGTGAGAGTAATATGACAACGCTAAGACAAACTGACGACCCCAAAAACTCAACGAAAAGAATGAAAATATTATGTCAACTGATTGGCAACACTTAATCGGCCATATTAGTCCTATCTAATCCCAACCAGTAGAAGGCTTGTCGTCTAGTAAAGATTGCCTAAGTCCTACCCCAATCTGCCTCACCAGAGAGAGTTGCAGCAAGTCCCTGGGCCCATAAGAGCAAGTTGTAATATTTAATGCATTAAATTTTAATTTTGTTCATACATACAAGTCAACATCTTTAACTATTTTAATATAAATATTTATTTTTTAATAATCAGCAAAGTATGTTTTCTCATTTAACAAATTCATGTAATTTCATTTTTATTTTGTTTTGTTTTGTTTTTTTCTTTGGCGATTGTTGAGTGAATTTTAAGGAGTATGAAGAGGAAATTTCTTCATCGTATGGTGTTAATATGGGCCCTTCACAAAGAAAAATGGTACCCTCTAACTACAAGAGCAACCGGGCGGTCTTTTCATAACAATTTTTGTCAAATTCACTAAGAGCTTCCCTAACATTTTAGACAACAGCTAAGAAATAATTTTACCAAAAAAAAAATCTGCTTTGTTTCACAATACAAAGCAATTCAATATAAAATATAAGTTAAGCTATAACATAAAGAAACATTGCCAATCGTCACCTCAATATTTTCTATAAAGTTTTAACGCTAAACATACAAGCAACTACTTACACTTCATTATTTTCACTCTTAGAATAATTTCTTTATTTAAACATGTTTTTTTTAATATTTAAAATATCACGTGAAAAAAAATAATTTTTTAACAACATAAAATTTTAAAATATTAATATTATGGATCATATTCATCTAAGTAAAAAAAATGAGATTTCAAATGAGTAGATTAGTCGATCTTATGTAATTAATCTTCACACTATGTTTAACTATAAACTCGCTAACTTCCTACGAAATATTCAGTCTGTAAATGGCAAATGCATTATATTGAAAACAAATTTGGCCATGCTTAAATTTGATGTATTTAATGTTATTTTGATGATTCAGATTTGTTTGATGTTCTAGAATGTAAGTCCTCTTTTCCCGACATTCAAATCATTTCAACTAATTACGCGTCTTATTGCTGAAATATTTTGACTTCACTGGCAACTAATCAACCCATGCTTGATCAAGTGTCTACTCTCGACCCATCGACATACATATATCTTATTATGTCATCAATGAGGTGTCGACCAATACAATCAATTGACATACATAACTTGTTAGTACCCACTCAACAAGTTGGGGGCACACACACTGTCTGCATGTGAATGCTGACATCCTTACAACTCCTCTACTTACATTTATGTCCATGTTCTTTGTCGTCCTATTGGCCCTCTGAAAACTATTAACCAAAATTTGATATCACAATATTTATATTCTTCAACATGTCATATTGAACCTACTGACACTATTGTGAAGAACGACGGAAATAAACAAATAACTGGATAGAGAAAAATTGCAAAAAAGAAATGCACAACAAAACACACGGATTTATGTGGTTCGCCAAATTTCCCAAGTCTACGAAGCTGCAGAGGATTTTATTGCTTCGAGGAATTACACCGTCGATCCCCCCGACATTTAAACGAAAGAACAATCTCTCTCTCCTCTCTCTCTCTCTCCCTTCTCTCTCTCTCCTCTCTCTCCTCTCTCCTAACTGAGAGCTACAGGAAGAGCAATTGAACAAACAGAAGGAGCAGCAACCTTCTATTAAGCTTCACGCCAAAGCGATGCGTGATTCCTTTCTTTTCATCTTTCCGTAAGCAAAACCTGTTCGAGAAACACGAGGGAGCTTCATACTTTGCATGGGATCCTTTCTGCATACTTAAATGGCCAAACTGAGCTTCATATAAGGATACTAGCTTCCAATTTGCAAAGTGAGAGGGCGGGAGATTAATCTGGGCTATGCTTAATTAAGCAATATTAATTAAGCTTTCCTTAATTTTTCCTGTCAAGAAAGGCAGCTGCTTTAAATGAAAACGTGAGGCATCAAGCTATAGCAGAGAAAAAGTTACATAGGGAAATAAACTTAAATAATTTTCATAAGTGCTGAGATCGCCAATTCAAGAAATAGTGGAGTGCGCTCCACAATACCCAGCAATTCTCCCACTTAGAGATTGGGATACTGACTGTATCATCCACTGACTATAATATCTTTTCTTCAAACGTGATATTCTCCACTTTCGTTCACCTCTTCAACTCAATGCCATGGCCTTCAAGCCAGAAGACAAGTTGAAATCGAGCGGAACTTCAGCTTTTTAAAAGTAGCATCCTTAGTTGACATATCAGTGTCAACATAACCTTTTATCTCCAAGCACTTTTTTGATTACTCATGTATCTGCTTACAACTCTCACTGCATGGACAAAATCTTGCCTCAGCTGAAAGTCTTTTTTCAACAAGTCCAACCTTATACCTCTTACTGTCATCTAGTGCGGTCTTCACTCGGTACACCCACTTGTTGTGCAGTGCCTTCTTCCTTGAGAGAGGTTCCATCAGCTCCTGAGTTTGATTCTCACAGGAAATCTGTCTCCTCTTTAGCCGGCTCCCACTTGCTCGAATTTTCATCATGCAAGCTTTCCTCATAACTCTGGTTCTCCACAATCTATCTGCGTAATAATAGAATTTAGTGCATCGGATCCACTCTCCTCATCACTTCCATCACCGTCATGCACTGTGACCTCTAGTAGATCATTAAATCCTACTTTTCCATTGTGGTCACCTGTAGTCATATATAGTGTGTCCATTCTCTTACCCCAAGCCAGCAGCATTGCTCCTTTGGCAAACTTCAAGGTGCAATCTTAGATCACTAATGAATGACCACCATCATTGAGTTGCCCAATAGAAAGGAGTTTCTCTTCAACTAGGGAACGTGCCTGACTTTTGCAAAGTTCATTTGCCTTTTTAGGGAGTGCAATATCAACACCTCTCATCCAACCACTTCTAGAGCTTTTCCATCAACCAGATATTCCTTCCCAAAATTACCTGCAACATAGTTTCGCATCAACTCCCAGTTAGAAGATGTATGGAAGAATGTTCCTGAATCCAACATCCAGTCATCAACAGAACTGTGAACTGCCAATAATAGCACATCCTGTATTTCTTCAGTTACAACATTAGTGCTATCTTTCTCCTTTTTGGGTTTCCTGCAGTTTTTTTTATGTGACCAGTTTTGCCACAATTCCAGCAAGTTACTTGCTAACTAGAATTTTATTTTGATCTTCCTCTATTAGAGTTCATGTCCTATGATCTCGTTTTGGAATCAACATTCAATTTCAAACTCGAACTTGATGTCTCCACATATTCTTTTCTGCGCACCTCCTCAGTCAAAATCAAATCATGAATATCATCATATTTCAGTTAATATTTACCTGTAGAACTGCTGATTATCATCATCATGACATCCCAACTATTTGGTAATGAAGCCAACTATATCAGCGCACGTATCTCATCATCAAAATTAATTTCAACAGACAACAATTGATTTGTGATAATATTGAGATCATTCAGGAGTTGAGCAATAGAGACACCTTCCGCGATCTTCAAGTTGAATAAATTTTTCATCAAATGTATTTTGTTATTCGCCGATGGATTTTCATACATACATTATAAAGCCGCCAGAAGATCTACAGTAATCCTCTCCTTAATGACGTTGTGGGCAATGGATCTTGACAGGGCTAAGCATATAACCCGCAGAACCTGTCGATCCAATAGATTTCATTCTCCTTTGTCCATCTTGTATGGCTTTTTTCCCACTAACTGCAATTAAAGTTTCTTCCCATAGAGGTAATCCTCTAGTAATCAAAATCTGTGTCATTAAACTTCACGATCTCCAATGGCATCACTTCTTCTCTGGCCATCATTTTCTTTCAGTCTCGAACCACGGCTCTGATATCAGTTATTTTGAAAAACGACGGCAAGAAACCGAATAACTGAATCGAGAAAAATTGCAAAATAGAAATAAATTACAGAAACACACAGATTTACATGGTTCGGAAAATTGTCTTTGTCCACGAAGCTGCAGAAGATTTTATTACTTTGAGGAATTATAATGTTGATTCCCTCGACCTTTACAAGAAAGAACAATAGCTCTCTCTACCTCCTCTCTCCTCCCTTCTCACTCTCTCCACTCTCTCCTCTCTCCTAACCGAGAGCAACAGGAAGAGTAATTGAAAGAATGGAAGGAGCAGCTGCCTTCCGTTAAGCTTCATGCCGAAGCAACGCGTAATTCCTTTATTTTCTTCTTTCCGTAAGCAGTAACTGTTGGAGAAACACAAGGGAGCTTCATACTTTGCATGTCATCCTTCTAGCATACTTAAATGGCCAAATTTAGGCCCATATAACGAAACTGGCTTCCAATTTGCCAATTTAGAGTGCGGGAGATTAATCTGGGCAAGGCTTATTTAAGCAATATTAATTAAGCTTTCCTTAATTCTTCATGTCAAGAAAGGCAACTGCTTTAAATGAAAATGAGAGGCTTCAAGCTATAGCAAGGAACAAATTACATAGAAAACTAAACTTAAATAATTTTCACACGTGCTGAGATCGTCAATTCAGAAAATAGTAGACCAGAGTCCACAATACCCAACAGACACCTGTTAAAATTGTAGCAAGTTATTTATTCCATGAGATACTCCAGCAACCGGTGCAGTTTATTCAGATGGTTTTTTTATATGCAGCTTGGTTGGTGGGAGGAATAAATCCTCCTATTACTTTCTTTTAACACCACATGTTAATTCAAGTTGTTAACGCTCTTTTATATGTTTCATGTGCACCATCTCTTATCTTTAAACCCCAACTTTAAATATTTCTAGAATTACGCCGCATGAAAGGACTAAGGAGAACTAAAAAAGCAAACATGCCACCGTATCATTTTATCTTTGTGGTCAAAATTGGATTAGACAAAACACGGGAAGATGCTGAGCATCAAATCAGAAGAAAAAAATGTTCGAGTCATTGGCATAAATAATAAATATAAAAATAAATTAAATATAACATAATAATGCAGTAATAAAAATTTATAAAATATAAGAAAATTGAACACAATCATAAATAGTATACTATATTTTTGAAATATTTTAAAACTTCAAAATTTAAACTGCTAACCTATATTTTGCAGTCATAAGCAAAGTATAGACGATCCTTTCCACTATTGTATTTCAATCTTTTAAAACATTAATCCCTTAAAACTGAAATAAAAAATTAGAACAACATAATAACAACTAAACAAACATATGTTAATTCGTATTTGTAATTTTTAATTAAAATGTGAAAAATGATAACACCCGTGACTCATGATTCATAATAAAGGTAATTTCATAGCCAAAACGCATAATGCACATATAACAAAAAACACGGAATTTCATACAAATTTCATAGGATGAAGCCTACTAAAGATACAAATAATATTAGAAAGTATAAAACTAGAAATATTTTAGTTTAAAGAAGACCCATATTTAAAATTCATCCTCAATAAATGCCTTCACAAAAATATGTTTTCCCAAAAATTGTATGCCCACTAGATCCCTTTCTAAGAGCTCCCAAATCTCATGTTTTTTTTTTCTAGCATTATTGATATCGCCTTTATCAACGTATTCTAGATTTTTTAAGTTACAAGTGTGCATAAAAAGCAAGAAAAAAATATAAACTTCCAAATTAGAAAATAAAACTTACCCTTAGTTTGCTTATGTTAGGATCATTAGTTGACAGAATAATATCATCAATATAAAATTTATTCTCTAGACTATCATTGTCAAATACAGGAGTAAATTCTTGATCAACTATCCAAAAATCCATCATCTCAATTCATGTAATCCAATAGATCAGATTACTTTCTCAGTTACAATCCAAAGAGAAAATATGATGTATTTTTTAACTATGCCATCGTCTATTAAAGATTAGGGCAATATATAACTATTGAAAAATAAGTAAAGATAACACATAATCCTTAAATTGTGGTTGCATTGAACATAACCAGTATTAGTTACCCTTTGATGCTTTAGATGTTTCCTTTTATTTAACTCAAAGAAACTCGAATTATTTTCATATAAGTTTGACAAAAGAGCCCTGGTTTGAACCGCTACTTTAGTTGCGTGCCTAATTATTTCAATTAAAAACCTGAGCAATAGCGGCAACTGACATGACTGCTAGTTCCGTGTTGATAATATAATTTTATAAATTTAAAGTGGCTGCTCCTAGTGACGTAAGTATTATTAATTTCAAAAATTCACTAGGGTAAAAACTCAAGTGCATGTTTCGTTCAAGTAATATAAGACTTTTTCTTAGTCCTTGGCTATCAATCTCATAGAGAAGGAAAAACTATTTTTATAGACTTAGTAAAATTCTAATTAAACAGCGGGTAAATTATATAAGAATTAGGGTCAAAATTGTATGTGTGAAAATAAGTAACTAGTACCAACAAATCCTATTTCTAAACTTAAAGAAAATGCTAAATGCTTCTGAACTAGCTATATGTAGAAAAGTTCAAATTGTTTGGAAAAATCCTTCTCCTTGTAATGAGATTATAATCAGTGTAGGAATCAAATGTTTATAATTTAAATGTAGTTTTGGGACAAATAGGAGCATACATATTTTTTACCCTCTTCCAAGTGCATAAAGAGCATAGGCTAATCTAGAGTTAAGTTCCTAAATCCTTGATTATGCCGGGTAAATTCGAGCCTGTCACTCTAGGGTACCACAAGGCCCTCAATTTGGCAAGCCAAGCTTTAGGTTACAAACATTAGATCAAATTGGTTAAGGTTGTAATATGTCACCCTAGAGTCACTAATTTACACCCATCAAAACTTATCTCATTATTTATTTGCACTGCCTTATGAGCTACTTTCCTTCAACCAAGTACAATGTGATTCTTACTAGTTGAGGAATCAATAGCCCCCTGGGTCATTATAGTTCACAACAAGTTTTAACTTAACAATTGGCCAGATTGTATAAGTAAATTAAATATGGAGTAATAAATCATCACAATTATTAATAAAAGAAATGCTAAACAAGTCTAATCCTCCAAATTATTATTTCTCCCACAAGGCGAAAGATAAAGAAGACTACTCAGGTTTCATGGAGACAAACCAACAGCACATGATTGATATATACATAAAAGCAGGTTTACACAATAAAACTTAACAAAACATAAACAAAAACACAAAACACTTCTCAAAATCCTACCCAAGCAAATCTTTTTATGTTCCTCTAATTAATTATCAATTCAATTTCACTCAAATGTTACTAAAAAATGTAGAGGTTGAAAAGAAATCTCTTACTTTTCCTCCTCTCCTGCACTCAAGATTGTTGGAAATATTTACCCCTTCTACGCACTATACACTAAGAGACACCACACCAATGAGGTTTTTACTCACACACTCTGAGGAGAGAATTATTCTAGGCTTTAAGAGACTCTCTTAAAATAATTTTCCAAATCCCCAAGGGTCACCTCAGATGCCCTTTCAAAATTCGTCCAAATTCAATGCATATTAAAAAAAATTGATTCTTGCACCTAGGCGCCCAATAGTGGTGTTTAGGCACCAGTTTTCAAGAAGCTTGAAATAACTGCCTAGCGCATAGGTGCCAGATCCTGGCGCCATGGTGCAAGGCTTTCTGTTTCTGCGTATAGATTCTGGGGCTTAGGCGCTAAAGGCAGGCGCCTAAGTGCCAGCTCACTTTGTGCTCCTTTGCTCCATTTGACCCCATTTTTCTCCGTTTTCACTCCTTATTCTCCAAAACTCCATCTCTTGCACCTAGAATTAAAACGTGCAAAATACCTTCTTTTAAAGTGTAATATTATTAAAGATGAGCATAAAATTTATCTAAAAAATAGCCCACTTTAGGCATGTAAAATTCCTCAAACTTCACTATTACTTGTCTTTAAGTAACTCTCTTATTTATAAAACAAATGATTTAACTTTGGCAGTGGGTTCATTAAAAATTCATATACATTTTCCCCATAAATGTTATAGTATAACTTTAGAAAATATTTTCAATAATTAAGTTATAACTAGGGTATAAGAATATCTAGTAATCAAGTTAGGAATTCAAATTTTCTATTCATTTCAAAGTGATTGTAATTGTTCAGACTTAGGAATCCTAGAAGAAATAAAAGATAGTACTATATAAAAACTGTATTAGTAAATATTTGACTAACACATTTAAAATTAATAATATGCTCAGAAGTGTAAATAAGTTCCTTTCCTTAAGATGATTCAAGTGAAGCCAATTTTTAATTAGGCTTCCCCTCAAGCTTGTCCTCACTTTCCATTCTTTCATATATTCTTTTCTTTTGATTACTTCTTTCTTTTCATTTTTTTTTAGGATCATTTTCAATCCTTTTAAACTGGGAACTAAGCACTAGTTAGTAGGTGCCATGACACTATATCCAAAAGCTCTTAAGCCAATCATGGTGCCTAGGCGCCAGAACTCAGCAGATCAGACATAGAGTTTGGTGCCTAGACGCCTGACCTGTGGAGTCTAAGCACCAGAACTGCCTGGGAAAGTTTCTACAGTTTTCTCTACATGATTCGGGGAGTTATTTGGCACATATAGAAGGTTCAATTGTGGAGAGTTATTGACTTTAGAAGAGTTAAACTCCTCAAATCATTGAGAAGAAGTTCTTGTGAGGCCTAAAGTATGAAATTTGTTGTGGTAGGCTAGTTTTTTTTTATTTGTCTTGAGAGTTAGTGACGAACTTGTGTGTGATTGCAAGGGAAGAACTCAAATTGGGGTTTAATAAATTAAACCAATTTAACTAAACTTTGTTACGCACTCAGGCGAGGGTAAGAAAAAAATTTTCTCAGATTTGACACTAGCCATAATGTCAGTTCCTAGCATTCTATTCCTACACACTATATATATCATTGTAAGGGAGGGCATTTTATATCTGGAAAATCACTATTTCAAATAATTTAAGTAGGTTTTCTGTAAGATTGAACATTTACAATTTATCGCAACTCTACAGTATTAGTTTGTAGATCTTTAACATAATTTAAGTGCCAAGCTAAGAACTAGTTTTAGTAGATTATAAACTTTTCCTATTACATTAACCCTTCGCTCCCAATGGGATTAATATTCCAGACTCAAAAATTCGATGTTGATGATATGCCACATATACTTCCATGAAACCCTAGTGTTTAAGTGCACCTGAATTGGGAGGGTATTAAGTTCTTGTGCTGTGATATCAGTGATGCAATAGGTGTTAGGTGGTATGACTCTTGCTAGTGAGAGTGATGGTGATGAAAATCTTTTTTGTCGACTTGCATCGCTATCAATTCCCGTATCATGTCAATGTCAAGGAGTCACCACTCTCTTTCTCTATATATCACCCTAATTATTATCCTACCTAGACTTATTTTTAGAAGTCTTTGGAGAAAAGAAAGATTAATCATGATAGAGATTGAGAGAAAAGAAGATCAAATGATAATCTCATAGAACAAATCTTCATATTGTATAATTACTGAAGTTTTTCGTATAAGAAAATCATATGAAGATCTTGGGTAACCAGAGAGGTGTTATAGGTGAAATACCTATCCTGAGTTATTTAATCTCCAATAGAAATAAGCTACTATAGTTAATTACATCCTGAGTAATTAATATTGCCTAGGACAACTCCCGATTAAGGTTAACATTTATCCGCGAAAAAGTGTAAGTGTTGTCATGGCAGTGCGTTTCTGAAGAATTGATAATACCATAAAATTTTGTTTATGTTAGGTGTATGTCGTTGCTTTATTAGGTTTTGTTTTGTTGTTTTAGATTTTATTTCGTGTAATGTCATTTTGTCACTTTGTATGTCATGTCAAGTGACATGTCGGGATATCGTAGTTTGTATGTCATATTATTTTATGTCATGTCGTAATGTCATTTTATGTCGTAATGTCATGTCGTTATGTCATTTTGTTATGTGACGTTTTTTTTATCATAGCGTAATATCATTTTTATTGTTATAATATTGTTTTGTCATATTGTTGTTTTATTCTGAAATGTCATGGTGTTGTTTTGATTTATTATCTTTTTGTTTGGTTTGATCATTGTTTTACTTGATTTTTGTTGTGTCAGTTTCATGTCATGTCGTTGTTATGTCATGTCGTCTGATGGCGATGAAATATATGGATCACATGTCATTACTGTCAATTCCTGTATCATGTAAATGTCAAGGAGTCGCCACTCACTTTCTCTGTTCATTACCCTAATTCTTCTTCTACTTATACTTTTTGTCAGAAGTCTTTGGAGAAATTGAAGAATGATTAATCATGATAGAGATTGAGAGAAAAAGTGATCAAATGATAATCTCATAGAATAAATCTTCAGATTGTTTGATTACTGAAGTTTTTCATATAAGAAAATCACATGAAGATCTTGGGTAACCAGAGAGATCTTATAGGTGAAATACCTATCATGAGTTCTTTAATCTCCTATAGGAGCAAGCTCCTATAGTTAATTACATCATGAGCAATTAATATTGCCTAGGAAGACTCCCGATTAAGGTTAACATTTATCCTCGAAAAAGTGTAAGTGTTGTTGTAGAAGTGTGTTTCTGAAGAATCAATACTTCCAGAAAGTTTTGTTTATGTTGGCTGTATTTCGTTGCTTTGTTGTGTTTTATTTTGTAATTTCTTTTTTGTTATTTTGTATATCATGTCATATGTCATGTCGGGATGTCGTAGTTTGTATGTCGTGTTATGTCATAATGCGATGTCGTAATGTCATGTCATTTTATGTCGTGTCTTAATGTGAATCATAATGTCATGTCATTTTATGTGATGTCGTAATTTCATAAGATGTCGTGATTAATATCTCGATTTCTCATGAGATATTTTATCTCCTATGTCATTATTATGTCTTGAGATACCTTCAATGATGTCAAGAAGATATCATTTTTTATTTTATTTTTTTTATTTTGTTTATGATTCCTTTTTGTTTTAAATTTTGGTTTTATGGTGTCATGTCATTTTGTCATGTATTTGTTTTGGTTTATTGTCATGTCATCATTTTATTGTGGTATAGAAATGTCTTTGTATGTTTTTGTTATTGTTGATGTTATGTCGATGTCAATGTTAATGATTTTATTATTTTATTTCAGATTTCGTGGCTAATCTAAAAGTTCAGTTGTCTTTGTTTTCATGTCATTTTTGTTTTGTTGTCTATAGAAAGTTTAGGTATTATGGCTATCCTAAAAGCCTTGGTTTTGTCATTAACATTCCGTCGTCGACGTCTTGCAAAATAGAGTTAGCACACCCTATGACATGCAAAGAAAATTGAAACGAAACTTCATGTCTTCATCCTGCAAAGAAAATAAAGTTAGAAATAATTTCAAATAAAGATATTTAGATTACCTGGTCAAAGTGTCTGTTGATCTAGAGTTGTCAGATGTCCGAGTTTGGTTGAAATGTCGATTTAGGTTTATGTCAGTTTATGCTTAAATTTTTATTTGTCTTGAATATTGATTTGGGTTGGATTGTCGATTTTTAATTTTATGTCGAGTTAAGTTCAATGTGGGTCGAACTTTAAGAATTATGTTGTTTTATGTCGAGATATATTGAGTTTGGTTTGAAATGTCGATTAATATCATTTAATGTCGGTGTTTGTTAAATTTGGTTTGAAATGTCGATTAAAGTCGGTTAATGTCGGTGTTTGTCGAATTTCTTTTGAAATGTCAATTAACATCGTTCAATGTCAGTGTTTGTTGAATTTGATTTAAAATGTCGGTTAAAGTCAAATTATGTTTGAAATGATAATATCAAATTATGTTTGATTATGTTTGGAATGTTGATTAATGTCGAATTATGTTGAGTTTTGTTTAAAATGTCGATTTTATGCTGGTTATGTTGATTTTGGTTTAAAATGTCGATTTTATGTCAGTTATGTTTGAAATGTCGATTTTATGTCGGTTATGTTGATTTTGATTTAAAACGTCGATTTTATGTCAGTTATGTTTGAAATATTGAATTTATGTCGATTTTGTCAATTTTTGTTTGAAATGTCAAATTTATGTTAATTTTGGTTTAAAATGTCGATTTTATGTCAGTTATGTTGATTTTGGTTTAAAATGTTGATTTTATGCCAGTTATGTTTGAAATGTCGAATTATGTTGATTTGAGTTCAATTTTGTCCATCCTAAGGCTTATGTTAATTTAGATTGAATTTTGTCGATTTAGATTCAATTTGAGTTGACCATAAGGTTTATGTCGATTTAGGTTCAATTTGGGTTGAACCTAAAGTTTATGTAGGTTTTGATCTTGATTTGAGTTTAGTTATGGGTTTTATGTCGATTTGGGTTCGGTTTTGAGTTTTATGTCGATTTGAGTTTGATAGGTTCATTGTCAGTTGAACCTAAGATTTATGTCAAGTTGAATTGAGTTAGTTGTAATTTGAACCTAAGGTTTATGTCTAGTTGAGTTGAGTTAGGTTTTATGTCGATTTGAGTTTGATAGGTTCATTGTCAGTTGAACCTAAGATTTATGTCAAGTTGAATTGAGTTAGATGTAATTTGAACCTAAGGTTTATGTCTAGTTGAGTTTAGTTAGGTTCATTGTCAGTTGAACCTAAGGTTTGGATTTTGACTTAGAGTTGAACTTAAGTTAGATTTTGGTTTAGATTCAAGTTAAGTTGAATCTAAGGTTTAGGTTTGGACTTAAGTTCAATGTGAATTGAACTTAAGTAAGGTTTATGTTAGACTTAAGTTCATGTTATGTTAAACCTAAGTATGGTTTGACTTAAGTCTAATATGGGTTAGACTTAAGTTAGTTTTTTGGGTTAGTTTCATGTTAGGTTGAACCTAAGTATGGTTTGACTTAAGTCTAATATGGGTTAGACTTAAGTTAGGTTTTTGGGTTAGGTTCATGTCAAGTTGATCTTAAGTATAAGTTAAGGTTAGGTCATGTATGTTGAACCTAAGGTTTGATGTTTGACTTAAGTTCAAGTTGGGGTTGAACCTAAGTATAGGTTGAACTTGGGTTCATGTTGTGTTGAACCTAAGTTAAAAGTTGAACTTGGGTTCATGTTGTGTTGAACCTAAGTTAAGTTTATTTTGGGTTTGAGTTTGATTAAACCGTAATTGGTTAAGGTTTAATAGATTAATTAAGTCTAATATGGTAGACTTAATTAGAGTTTAAGTTTGATTAAGTCTAATTTAGTTAAGACTTAATGGTTTAATTAGGTCTAATGGGTTAAACCTTATTAGGGTTTATGTTTTATTAAACCTTAGTTAGTTAAGGTTTAATGGTTTAATTAGGTCTAATGGGTTAGACCTAATTAGGGTTTATGTTTGATTAAACCTTAGTTAGTTAAGGTTTAATTATTTAATTATGTATAATAGATTAGACCTAATTAGGGTTTATGTTTGATTAAACCTTAGTTAGTTAAGGTTTAATGATTTTATTAAGTCTAATGTGGTAGACTTAATTATGATTTTAGATTGGATTAAACCTTAGTTAGTTAAGGTTTAATGGTTTAATTAAGTCTAATGTGGTAGACTTAATTAGGATTTAAGTTGGATTTGGGTTTAATTTAAGGTTGACTTAAGTTCAATATGAGTTGAACTCAAGTTAAGGTTTAAGTTCGAGTTAAGTTAGGTTGAACTTAAACTTAAGGTTGACTTAAGTTCAATATAGGTTGAACTCAAGTCAAGGTTTAAGTTCGAGTTAAGTTAGGTTCAAGTTAGGTTGAACCTAGAATTAAGGTTGACTTAAGTTCAATATGGGTTGAACTCAAGTTAAGGTTTGAATTGAGTTAAGTTAGGTTCAAGTTAAGTTGAACCTAGACTTAAGGTTGACTAAAGTTCAATGTGGGTTGAACATAAGTTAAGGTTTGGACTTGGATTAATGTTGTGTTGAACATAAGTTATTTGTTTTATGTCGTATTAGAGTTAGGCTTACTTGGGTTTATAAGCTACTTAAGTCTAATGTAAGTAAGACTTAAGAGATAACTAAGTCTAATAGGGTTAGACTTAAGTTAAGGTTTAAGGATTACCTAAGCCTAATGTAAGTAAAGCATAAGGATTAATTAAGTCTGGTTAGTTAGACTTAATTATGGTTTAAAGGTTACTTAAGCCTAATGTAAGTAAAGCTTAAGGACTAATTAAGTCTAATTGGGTTAGACCTAATTATGGTTTAAGAGTTATTTAAGCCTAATGTAAGTAAGGCTTAAGGATTAATTAAGTCTAATTGAGTTAGACCTAATTATGGTTTAAGAGTTATTTAAGCCTAACGTAAGTAAGGCTTAAGGATTAATTAAGTCTAATTGGGTTAGACCTAATTATGGTTTATGTTTGATTAAGTCTAATTTAGTTAAGACATAATGGTTTAATTAGGTCTAATGAATTAGACCTAATTAGGGTTTAGGTTTGATTAAGTCTAATTTAGTTAAGACTTAATATTTTAATTAGGTCTAATGGGTTAGACCTAATTATGGTTTAGAGGTTACTTAATCCTAATGTAAGTAAGGTTTAAGTTTATTAATTAGGTTTAATAGAGGTTAAACCTAATTGGGGTTTAAGGGTTACTTAAACTTAATGTAAGTAAGGCTTAAATTGATTAACTAGGTTTAATGTGGGTTAAACCTAATTAGGGTTTAAGGTTTACTTAAACCTAATGTAAGTAAGGTTTAAGTTGATTAACTAGGTTTAATGTTGGTTAAACCTAATTATGGTTTAAGAGTTACTTAAACCTAATGTAAATAAGGTTTAAGTTGATTAACTAGGTTTAATGTGGGTTAAACCTAATTAGAGTTTAAGGGTTACTTAAACCTAATGTAAGTAAGGTCTAAGTTGATTAACTAGGTTTAATGTGGGTTAAACCTAATTAGGGTTTAAGGGTTATTAAACCTAATGTCTTTAAGGTTTAATTACGATTAATTAAGTTTAAGGATGTTTTAAACCTAATTAATATTTATTTATTAAACCTAATGTCTTTTAAGGTTTAATAAGAGTTAATTAAAGTTAATTATGTCTTTTAAGTTTAAGTAAAAATTGATTTGATATTAAACCTAATGTCTTTAAGGTTTAAAAAGAATTAATTAAATTTTATAATGTCTTTTATGTTTAATTAAAAATTGATTTTATATTAAACTTAATATCTTTAAATTTTAAATAGAATTAATTAAACTTAATTATGTCTTTTAAGTTTAATTAAACTTTGATTTAAGTCTATTTTGATGTCATTAGACTTGCTTTAAGTCTATTTAGAGTTAGACTTAATTTTGACTCAACCCATTGTGGAATGGGCTAAGTTGGGTGAAAGAGTGGTTTTTTAGGATTTAAATTTATTAATTAGTAATGAAATTTAAATCCTAAATTTTGAATTGTCATTTAAAATTGTTTAATGGCTTAAAAATTGTTACTTTTAGAGTCTTCTTATGTCACCCTAAAATTTCTAACCATTTTCAATTTTATTTTCCTTAATTTCCAATTTTTATAATTATTTTTATGAATAATTACAAAGTAGCTTAGAAATTAAAGAAAAATATCCTAAAGAAATTTTTACGTCCTTAGGAAAATTAAGAGATATGTGTCATAACAAAAGGATGATTCTGTGAAAATTTCATAATTTTTGGAATTATAATTAATTTTTAATAATTAAATTACTCCATAGATAATTAATTATTTAAAAATTAAATACTGAGAATAAAATTATGATTTAAATTTCATAATTTCTTCTCTTCAAGAGCTTTCCAGTGGTATTTTTATTTTATTTTTAGAAACTCTGGATCAAAAGATATGAATTTTTGAAGATTTTAAGGTTAATCTGAATTAACCTAGGCCAGAAAATTCTTGAGGTCCTAGTGAAGCTTTTCCACCCTTCATTTTGGATCCAAATCAATTTGGTATAGGTGATAGACCCTAAGGTGGCTAATTTGAAATCTGGGCTCGATTTGATCAAATTGGCTCGATTAGATGGCCAATTTGGTCAAACCTTGGTTGGGTCTTGCTATTTGTGTCCAAAGCAAGATTTTTTATGTTGAGGGTCAGAGGATTTGAGCAAGATATGGGCCTCTATTTCCTCTTCTCTCTTTTTTCACATAAGCTCAAGTATTGCTTATTTATAGCCACAGGGAGTTCATGGCTAGCTTTAACTCATTTCAATTCACTTAGGGAAGGTTTTAACTCTCCTATTATTATTTTAGGATAGTTTTTAGGCTAGGGTAATGATAGTCCTAGCCTAGGCCTCATAGGTTTAACTATGATGAGGATTTGGAGTTGGGCTCTTGTCTTGCCCCCATTGGGTCCATTGTGAGGTGGATTTGGCTGGGCAAATCATGTTGAGTCCACCTCCCCTAGCTGGCATTCAAGGTGATTTGCTCTATTTGAGGAAATGGTGACACATAAGCCCCTTACTCATCTCATGCAAGCATTAGCCATGATGGCTCTCAACCAAGGTGTGGGATGAGTTAGCCTCTTGTCTCCCCACCATTGGGTGGTCTAAGAGGTGAAGGATGAGTCATGAGAGTGAGCCCTCCCCCTTCCAACATGTCATTTAAGGTTTAGATGAGAGGGTGACACATATTTTTCTCATGCAAAATTCTTAAAATTTGGTTATAACCATGGTTAAGTGGTTACTCATGTGGGTTTAATTGGTGTCTAATTTTTATTGGTGAGTTCATGAGGATGAGCCACCTCAAATTTTAATTTCATGAGAGGATGACACCTCATTTCCTCTCATGATTACCTTCTTTAACCATGGTTAAAATGATAGGTTATATGTTATTTTAATGTGTTAACCTACACCTAATAAGTCCCATGAGTCATGAATAAACCATGGATGAGGTCATTTATGATGTACTAAAGAGATTTGAAATTTTGAAAATCATGGTTTCATAGGTTAAAATTCCATTTTATGCCCTTTTCATTTTAATTTCCATAATTAATTAATTATGTCATTATTTAAATATTGGAAATTATTTTATTAATCAATAATTAATTGGAAATAATTC
Source organism: Papilionanthe hookeriana x Papilionanthe teres (assembly GCA_022702705.1). Classification (NCBI taxonomy): domain Eukaryota; kingdom Viridiplantae; phylum Streptophyta; class Magnoliopsida; order Asparagales; family Orchidaceae; genus Papilionanthe; species Papilionanthe hookeriana x Papilionanthe teres. The sequence goes on from CM040431.1 coordinate 119,869,508, forward strand.
CAAATTAATTATTTGATTAATATCCATGTCATTAAAATTGATTTTTATCTCTTTTCATGACTTTTCAATTTATTTTTCACTTTAATTAATTAAGTCATTAATTAAAACATGAAAATTAAATTATTGGTCAATTAATTAATTAAAAATAATTTTGGGATTAATTATTTGATTAATTCCATTATTTTTAATCAATTTGTGGATTTTGTGATTTTAAGGCTTTTGAATTTAATTTTTCATTTTAATTAATTAGGTCATTAATTGAAATTTTTAAAATTAATTCATTAGCCAATTAATTAATATCAATAAATTTGAAATCAATTATTTAATTAATTTTGTCATTTTATGACTTTTAATTTAATTTCCATCATGACATTTGATTAATTAAAAAATTGAAAATCAAATTATTAGTCAATTTAATTAATCAAAATGATTTTTTTGAAATTAATTTGATTAATTTTTGCCATTGTGGGGTTTTAAACATGTCATTGGTTGTTTGATTAAAAATTAATCATTTTGACTAAAATTGACTTTTTAGGTCATGTGTTGACCCATTGGGTCAATAAGGTTGGTGATTGGATTTGGATTAGTTATTTTGACCAAATTTGTCATTTTAGGTCAAAAGGTTGACCTGTGGGGTCAACAGGATTGGTCATAGGGTCTGGATTGACCATTTTGACCTAAGTTATCATTTTGGGTAAAAAGGTTGACCTGTGGGGTCAACAGGGTTGGTCATTGGGTCAGGATTGACCATTTTGACCAAAATTGTCATTTTAGATAAAAAGGTTGACATGTGAGGTCAACAAGAATGGTCATTGGGTCAAGATTGACCATTTTGACCGAAATTATCATTTTAAGTCAAAAGGTTGACCTATAGGGTCAACAAGATTGGTCATAGGGTCTGGTTTGACCATTTTGACCAAAATTATCATTTTACGTCAAAAGGTTGACCTATGGGGTCAATAGTGTTGGTCATTGGGTCTGGATTGACCATTTTAACCAAAGTTGACTTTTTAGGTCAAACGGTTGACCTATGGGGTCAACAGAGTTGGTCATTGGGTCTGGATTGATCATTTTGACCAAAGTTAACTTTTTAGGTCAAAAGATTGACCTATGAGGTGAACATGGTTGGTCATTGTGTCTGGATTGACCATTTTGACCAAAGTTGTCATTTTGGGTAAAAAGGTTGACCTATTGGGTAAACAAGAATGGTCATTGGGTCTAGATTGACCATTTTGACCAAAATTGTCATTTTAAGTCAAAAGGTTTACCTACGGGGTCAACAGTGTTAGTCATTGTGTCTAGATTGACCATTTTGACTAAAGTTGACTTTTAGGTCAAAAGGTTGACCTATGGGGTCAACAGGGTTGGTCATTTGGTCTGGATTGAGCATTTTGACCAAAAATATCATTTTAAGTCAAAAGGTTGACCTATGGGGTCAACAGGATTGACATTGGGTCTATATTGACCATTTTGACCAAACTTGTCATTTGAAGTCAAAAGGTTGACCTATGGGGTCAACAGTGTTGGTCATTGGGTCTGAATTGACCATTTTGACCAAAGTTGACTTTTTAGGTCAAAAGGTTGACCTATGGGGTCAACAGGGTTGGTCATTGGGTCTGGATTGACCATTTTGACCAAAGTTAACTTTTTAGGTCAAAAGGTTGACCTATGGGGTCAACAGGGTTGGTCATTGGGTCTGGATTGACCATTTTGACCAAAGTTAACTTTTTAGGTCAAAAGGTTGACCTATGGGGTCAACAGGCTTGGTCATTGGGTTTGGATTGACCATCTTGACTAAAGTTGACTTTTTAGGTCAAAAGGTTGACCTATTGGGTCAACAGGATTAGTCATTGGGTTTAGATTGACCATTTTGACCAAAGTTGACTTTTTAGGTCAAACAGGTATTGACTCATTGTAAAAATGAGGTCAACATCGCATTTTATTTATTTTTTTATTATGAAATGTCGGTATTATATCATATCGTTATTTATTTTATTTTGTTGGTTTTGTTTTGTGTCATGTTGTGTCATTTTGCTATTTGTCATGTCATGTCATATTGTATTGTCATTTCATTGTGTTTGATTTGATGACATGTCATGTTATGTTGTTTTGTCATTGTGTTTTAGTATCATGTCATGTCATGTTATTTTATCATTTTGTTTTTGTTTGTTTTGTTTTGTTTTGAATGATGTCATTCTGTCTTCATCGTCTTGCAAAACAGAGTTAACACACCCTATAACATGCAAAGAAAATTTATATGAATCTTCATGTCTTCATCCTGCAAGGAAAACAAAGTTAGAAATAATGTCATATCAAAATATTTAGCTCACCTGGTCAACGTGTTTGTTGATCCAGAGTTGTCGGATGTTCGAATGTGGTTGAGATGTCGATTTAAATTTATATTAATTTGTTTTTAATTGTATATCCAATTTGTGTTTAATGTCGATTTAGATTTATGGCAATTTATGCTTAATTTTTTTTTGTCTTAAATGTTAATTTGTGTTGGATTTTGGTTTTTATGTCATTTTAGAGTTAATTTTGGGTTTTATGTCGATTTCTGTCAATTTGAGTTTTATTTTGGGGTTTTATGTCGATTTTAAGTTCAATGTGGGTCGAACTTTAAGAATTATATCGTTTTTTGTTGAGTTAAGTTTGATATGGGTCGAACTTAAGGATTATATCAGTTTATGTCGTGTTAAGTTCGATTTAGGTCAAATTTAAGAATTATTTCGGTTTATATCGTGTTAAGTTCGATTTAGGTCGAACTTAAGAATTATCTCGGTGATCACTAGAAAAAGTATTAAGAATTTCATACCAATTTTATATGAAATTGCACTTTAAAGAAATGTATTTTCTTTGTTTTATTGCAGGAATGAAGAATTATGAGTATTAAAAGCAAAAAGCACAAAAGAAGCGGATTCGAAGAAAAAAGAACTAAAACTGATGAAAATTGAACTGTCCCGCCGACGACGAGATTTAAGCCGCCGACAGCGAGATTTTCCCTAGAGTTTTTGAATATTTTATAAAGAGCCCGCCGACGGCGAGATCTAACCCGCCGACAGCGAGATCTAACCCGCCGACAGCGAGATCGGCGCGGTTAGCCACATTCTAGAAGCCCGCCGACGGCGAGATCATGCCCGCCGACGGCGAGACAGTTGAAATGAGCCAGATACAATGAACCTGGACGCTTTTTGAAGAGGTGCTTAATAAACATTTGAAGATTTGACTCCTTTTATAAATAGAGACGATTTAGGTCCTTTGTGTGTCATTTTTTGGTGTCTGTTGGTGTTGTTTTAAAGTTAATTAGTGTTCATTTGTGTTGGAGTGTAAATCAGAGAGTCTTAGTGAGTTTAATTAAGTGTGTTGTACTGAAAGGAAGAGTCAAATGAACTTCAAGGAGTCTGCTTGGGGAGAAGAATTAAGATAAGTATATTTGTTATTGTTTGTTAACTTTATTGAAATCCATGCTTTGTGTTATTTTTCCCATGTTTTCTGAGTAGTTTCCTTAGTCTTTTTCCAAGTTGTTGAGATTATGTGAAGTGACAAATCAAAGTAAGTGTGCCTAAAATTATTAAATAAAAATTATGATAATATTTTACTTAAAACTTAATTTACTTTCAATTTAGCCAATTGATTTTTTAACATATGTTGAATTATCAACTATAGTAAAGATTACATCTGAGATTCAAGAAAGTCAAAGGCCTCGGAAGGAGGGTGCAAATAAATAGGGAAATATTAACTATCGGGCGTAGAATTGGACATTTTAGTGTGCAGACTAAAATATTCAATTTGGTTCTATTATTTGAGAGCTGAAGTGTAGATGTTAGCCCTCAGGCGAGGGGAATGTGGGAGCTACGAAGTGGCAGCCGGTATACTCCCGAACTTAGCCGCAAATTCAGTAATCAAACATAGGACTAGTCGATGTTCTTTGCACTCGGACCAAAGGGTAAAGAATATGAATGCTCATATTTGACACAATACAAACTCTAAACTACTTTAATTCATCATTCAGTTAATTCTCTTAACAAGGAGAAAGATGCTTTTCTAAATTAGAATCTTACATTTAAACCTTTTTGAGCAGTAGTTTTAGTATAGGTGTTCTTAATTTCCATATACTAGCTTAGTAAGTAAGTCTACTTTTATTTGTCTTTCAAATTCTCTAACTTCCCTGTAGGATTGATATCTTGGACTCCATTAGAGCCCTTCATTACTTGATAACGATACGTATACTTGCGTAGTATCCACATTATAAATCATAATTTTCATAAAAGAATCATCAGTATAAATACATATATTTGGTGCGGGATCAAGTTTTTGGTGTCGTTGCCAATATCAATAACATATTTTTGTAAGTATAAATATCAAAAGTGGTTCATGTTTTTGGCGCCGTTGCTAGGGAAGTAAAGTAATTATTAAGGTAATTAATAGAATTATTAGAAGTAATTACTAGAGTAACAGACTATTTTCAATTTTACTTAAAAATTGTATGCACAAATTTAGAAACGAAAATTTAATACCTTACGATTCAGAATTGGAGAGACTATTAAAAAAATCAGAAAATAAAAAAAAGAAATTTTAAATTTAACACAAATGGCAAATAATCCAGAAATTGAAAGTATAAACCAACAAAGACCATTAAGAGATTATGCCAACCCTACATTAGATGAAATTCACCTAACAATTCAAAACTCTGATGTAGCTGCTAACTCATTCGAACTTAAACCTGCAATTATCCAAATAGTACAGAATAATCAATTTAGTGGTTCACCTAATGAAGGAGTATCTAATGATGTTATTAGACTTAGGCTTTTTCCTTTTTCTTTAAAGGATAAGGCTAAGATGTTAAATTCATTAGCACCTGGATATATTAAAACTTGGGGAGAATTATCACAAAAATTTCTATCCAAATATTTTCCTCCTTCGAAAACTGCAAAACCTAGAAATGATATAACATCCTTTGGTCAGTTTGATTGAGAATCCATAAATGAAGCTTGGGAGAGATTTAAAGAACTTCTTAGGAAATGCCCACATCATGCGTTACCAGATTGTTTAATTATACAAACTTTTTACAATGGATTAGTATGATCTCTTAGATCAATCATTGATGTTGCTACTGGAGGTTCATTAATGTCAAAATCATTTGATGAAGCCTATGCGTTAATCGAAGAAATGGCTACTAATAATTTTCAATGGCTTGCTGAAAGGATAAACCCTAAAAAGATAGCCAGTATTCATGAAAATGATGCAATATCTATGTTAGCTTCTCAAATTGCAGTTATATTAAAGAAATTAGATTATTTTGGAATGAATTATTCTCCTACTATATTAGAAGAAAACTCATCTGGACAAATTATAGATTCTCAATCTCCTTATGAAACTATAAATGCTATTAATAATAGACTCAACAATCCTTATGCGAATTATTATAATCCTGGTTGGAAGAATCATCCAAATTTCAATTGGAATAACAATACAGCTAATCAACAATGGATGAACAACTCTATAGGAAATCCACCTAATCAAGGAAATACGAATTATAAACCTTCTAATCCACCTGGATTTAATAACACTCAATTTAAAGATAAGAAGTTTCTATAGAAGAATTAATATTAAGTATGGGTCAGCACTTGAAAAATCAAGGAAATCAATTACAAATTCAAGGAAATCAATTACAAAATCAAGGAACAACAATTAAAAATATTGAAACTCAACTTGGACATATCTCTACCGCGCTAAACAATAGAATTCCTGGAACTTTTCCTAGTAATGTGGAAATAAATCCTAAAGACCAAGGAAAAGAACAAATTAAAGCGATACAATTACGAAGTGGAAAAGAGTTAGAAACTAAAATTCAAAAAGAAGTAGAAAGTAAAAATGAGGAAGTGGAAATCGAAAAAGAAAAGGATCAACAAGATCAAAACTTAGAATATCCATTGATCCCTATGAAAATATCTATAGAAAAACTACCACCACCATTTCCTCAACGACTAAAGCAACATAAAAAGATAAGCAATTTGCTAAATTTCTTGAAATTTTTAAAAAATTAACGGTAAATATTGCTTTTGTAGAAGCATTAGAACAAATGCCTAATTATGTAAAATTTATAAAAGATGTTTTAAATAAAAAATAAAATTCATAGATAATGAAACTGTTGCACTTAGCGAAGAGTGTAGTGCAATTATTCAGAAAAAGCTTCCTGAAAAATTAAAAGATCCTGGTAGTTTCACTATACCTTGCGCTATTGGATAAAAATTTTATGGAAAAGCTTTTTGTGACTTAGGAGCAAGCATCAATCTAATGCCTCCATCAATTTTTAAAAGATTAGAATTAGGAGAAATTTCACCTACTTCAGTAACTCTTCAGTTAGCTGATCGTTCTGTGACTTATCCTAAGGGAGTTATTGAAGATGTGTTAGTAAAAATGGATAAATTTATCTTCCCGGTAGATTTTATTGTTCTAGATATGGAAGAAGATAAAAAAATTTCCATAATATTAGGAAGACCCTTTTTATCCACTGGAAAAGCTATGATTGATGTTCAGAAAGGAGAATTGACTATGAGAGTAAACGATCAAAAAATAACTTTTAACATAGCAAAATCAATGAAATATCCTGCTTTAGAAAAAGATGATGAATGTTTTCGAATGGAAATACTTGAACATTTGCAAAATGAACATTTTAAAGAATATTATTAAGAAAAGTTGGAAAAAGAATATATTGAATTAATTGAAGAAGTAGATAATGAAAAACCGGATTATATACAGGAAAAATTTGAAATGTTGGATAATACTGAAAACGCTGAAAAGAATATAGTTCCATCAATTATTAGACCTCCTGAGCTCGAATTAAAAATTTTATTTAATCATTTAAAATATGCTTACTTAGGTAACTATTTAACCCTACCAGTTATTATATCAGCTGAATTGAATGAATCACAAGAACAAAAACTGTTAGACACATTAAAAAAATATAAGAAAACTTTTGGTTGGACTTTAGCAGATATTAAAGGAATTAGTCCTTCAATCTGTATGCACAGAATTATTTTAGATAATGAACATAAGCCAAGAGTAGATCCCCAAAGGAGATTAAACCCAACAATGAAAGAAGTAGTCAAGAAAGAAATATTAAAATGGTTAGATAATGGTATTATATATCCTATTTCGGACAGTGCTTGGGTAAGCCCAATTCACTATGTTCGTAAGAAAGGAGGAGTGACCGTTAAAGCTAATGAAAATAATGATTTAATACCTATAAGACAAGTTACTGGATGGCTTATATGTGTTGACTATAGAAAACTAAATGCAGCCACCAGGAAAGATCACTTCCCATTACCATTTCTAGACCAAATGTTGGATAGATTAGCTGGACATAAATATATTTGTTTTTTAGATGGATATACTGGTTATCATCTGATACCTTTTGCTCCTGAGGATCAAGAGAAAACTACATTTACTAGTCCTTATGGAACATTTGCTTTTCGAAGAATGCCTTTTGGATTATGTAATGCACCCGCAACATTCCGGAGATGTATGATGTCTATATTTAGTAAATTAATCGATGATGGAATAGAAGTATTTATGGATGATTTCTCTGTATTTGGAACGTCATTTGATGCTTGCTTGAATCATCTTGAAAAAGTATTAGAGGTATGCGAGAAAACTAACTTAGTTCTAAATTGGGAGAAATGTCAATTTATGGTTGCAGGAGGAATTGTATTAGGGCATAAAATTTCAGAAAATGGCATGGAAGTAGGCCCTGCAAAAATTCAAGTTATAGCTAAATTACCACCTCCAACTACAGTAAAAGGGGTAAGAAGTTTTCTTGGACATGCTGGATTCTACAGACACTACATAAAAGATTTTTCAAAAATTACTAAACCTCTATGCCAACTTTTAGAAAAGGACAAGAAATTTGAATTCACAACTGAATGCATAAATACTTTTGAATTATTAAAAGATAAATTAATCACAGCACCTATAATAGTTTCACCTGATTGGGAGAATCCATTTGAACTTATTTGTGATGCTAGTGATTATGCTATAGGAGCAGTACTTGGGCAAATATATGATAAAATTTTCAAAGTTATATACTATACTAGTAAAACTCTTAATAATGCTGAAATGAATTATACAGTTACTGAAAAAGAGCTATTAGTAATTTTTTATGCTTTTGATAAATTTAGGCCTTATCTAATTGGAACTAAATGTATTGTGCATACTGATCACTCTGCTATTAAATATCTAATGCAAAAGAAAGATTCCAAACCAAGATTAATTAGATGGATATTACTAATGCAAGAATTTGATTTTGAAATCATTAACGAAAAGGGAACTAATAATCAAATTGCAGATCATTTATCAAGGCTAGAATATAATGAATTATCTGACACTGATAATGAAATTACTGACAGTTTTCCTGACGAACAACTATATAATATAAATGAGTGAAAAATACCATGGTATGCTGATATAGTAAATTATATTGTAAGTGATATTTTACCACCTATGTTAACTTTGCAATAACAAAAAAAATTAATTCATGATGCTAAAACATATTTTTGGGATGAACCATATTTATATAAGCAATGTAAGGATCTTATAATTAGAAGATGCGTGCCTTATGAAGAAACAGAATAAATCATTCAGAAATGTCATGATTCTGATTTTGGAGGACATTTTGGAACAGATAAAACTGCTTATAAAATTTTACAATCTGGATTACATTGGCCTACTCTTTTTAGAGATGTTTATTGATATATCAGAAATTGCGACAAATGCAACCGAGTAGGTAATATATCTAGAAGAAATGAAATGCCTCTAAATTTTATATTAGAAGTTGAGATTTTTGATGTTTGGGGATTAGATTTTATGGGACCATTTGTTCCTTCATTTGGAAACTCGTATATATTAGTTGTTGTTGATTAAGTTTCTAAATGGATTGAAGCACAAGCTTTACCTCGATGTGATGTTAAGTGTGTTTCAAAGTTTCTAATGATAAACATTTTTACTAGATTTGGAATGCCGAGAGTGATTATCATTGACGGAGGATCTCATTTTAGAAATAAATATATTTACAAACTAGTAGAAAAATTTAACATTATTCATAAGATATCAACTGCTTATCATCCACAAACCAGTGGATTAGCTGAAGTTTCTAATCGAGAAATTAAACGTATTTTAGAAAAGACTATAAACCCTAATAGATTAGATTGGTCTATAAGACTAGACACTACATTATGGGCATACAGGACTGTTTATAAAACTCCAATTGGAATGACTCCTTAAAGGCTTAATTATGGAAAGACTTGCCACTTACCAGTTGAATTAGAACATAAAGCTTATTGGGCAATTAAAGAATTTAATTACAATCTGAAAAACGCTGGTGAGAAGAGATTATTGCAAATGAATAAATTAGAAGAATTAAGAAATGAATCTTATCATAATGATAGAATTTATAAAGAAAAAATGAAATTATGGCATGATCGGAAGATTAACCTGAAGAATTTTGAACCAGAACAAGAAGTTTTGCTTTATAATACAAGATTGAAATTATTTTCTGGGAAATTGAAATCTCGATGGTTAGGGCCTTTTACTATAACTCAAATATTTTCATACGAAACTATAGAAATTGAAAATCCAAAAACTAGGCTTAGATTTAAAGTAAACAGACACAGATTAAAACATTATTTTGAAGGGAGAAGACTACATTTTAAAGGGGTTTTAATGCTCAGTCAACCTGATTACTAACTAAATTTAGTCGAGCTGACGATGCTAAACCAAGCGCTTTGTGGGAGGCAACCCATAGTAGTTATTAATTATGATCTATTTACTAATGTTATTGAAAATTAAAATATAGAATAAATTCTACTACTCATTTACTTTTTAAAATCATCACAAATTTGAATATATACGAAGAAATCAGAAAATATTCGGACAAGAGCGAAAATTAGGCAATTTACCTAATCTTGCCGATGGCGATATCGATCCCGCCGACAGCGAGATCGGCGTGCCCAAATTCAGTTTAAAGTATTAACAAGATCGCCGACGGCGAGATCATTACCGCCGATGGCGAGATAGTTAAAACGTGGTTTTTAAGAGTTATTTTGCAGTTTTGGGCGGTTCTAACCTATAATATTCACTACAAAACGTTTAGAACTCATTATTTACACCATTCTTTCACTAGACACGAATAGAGCCCCTCCAAAACAATCCATAATGGCCCCCAACCGATTAGAAACCATGAAATCCGGAGTGTTTAACCGATGAAAGTTTGTCAGTTCTGAGGTTAAGCGATATTCAACAAAGTTTTTATGAAGAAGCGACTGATTAAAGAAAGAGGATTCGTAAACAAAGGAGCGGAGAATTCAAAGATAAAAATTGAAGAAATGATTGTTCAACGACATTGGGAGGTATTATGCTACACAACATCTGCTGTTTTCATTCCAGTAGTCAAAGAATTCTACTCTAATCTACATGCAATCCATAATGGAAGTGTTTACGTAAGAGGTAGATGGGTAACTTTCACTCCTTCTCGAATCAATGAATTATACTCGATTGAAAATACCCCTGTTTGCCATTATTCAAATTTTGTTCCGACAAGATACAACTTGAACGAGATATATCGATATCTGACCGACGAACCTGATGACTGGGAAATACGAGAAGACGGGTATGTATGTTTTTCTACATCACTTCTTAACCCCATCTCAAAGCATTAGCATTTCTTTATTTCGTCGAAGTTATTCCCCACTATGAGGGTAAAAAAAGTCTTGAAGGAATGAACAATTTAAATTACTGTATTCAATCTGAATTATTTATCGATGTTGGATCTATCATTGTGAAGTCTACATAAGGATTAATTGTGAATGGATTGATTCATGGACTCAGATACCCATCAATAATTTTTGCTTTATGTAGTCAGTACCAAGTTTCCTACGAAGGTTGGGAAAAAGTGTTGTTACCCTGGAAACCATTAGATCCGACAGAAATATTTCCTACTTTGGATAACAATGATGATATAAAAATTATCCCTGATCAAGCATCTCAAAACAATCCTTTAATCTTGCCTTTGAATGATAAAACTAACCCGATTCTATAAAAAATTAAAGGATTGGAGAAGGAATTACAGAATGTGATGAATTTTATTGATAATATCTCTTATTTATTGGATCACATAGACTGGAGAATAAAGGAGCATTTCAATAATTCAGGCCATTTGGAGGCAAGTTTCATACGATTGATGAGACAGAAGGGATTGATTGAAGAAGATTCTACAGAAGAATTCCCCTTCAGGCCTTTCTACAATCTATTTGTGCACCGACGATGTATTGGGAATATCAGGGAAGAAGTTAGTTAAGATTCCAATGAGTAGCAGAGCTTTATCCTTATTTTATTTTTGTGTGTTGATTTGAACTTAGTTTTATATATAATTTGGATTTTACAAAGTTAATCTCTGTTTATATGAGATTGTATGTTGTTTGTTTAGTCTCAGCATTTAGAGTATTGTGGTATGGATTGCGATGCTGAGTTAGATGTGTTTTGGTTAATTTACTAAGTCAATTATTAGTTTTGTGGTATTTGAAGTTTGTAAGTTCTTGGATTTCATTTATAAAAGTTATAATGTTTGTATTGTGTAAACCTTATATGAGTTAGTAGAATATCTAATCTTAGAAAAATATATCAAATTAAGTGACCGAACATTAGAACAAGGCTTAATTAAATTGAACATAATTGAAAACATAAATTTTTTTAAAAAATTCAGAAATCCCGCCGACAGTGAGATCGACCCCGCCAACAGCGAGTTTTTCCCGAAACTTTGGCCTTAGTGAATTAAATTTCTCGCAGACAGCGAGATCGCTAAATGTACTATATTTTGACCGGTCAACCGACACTATTCATCATCCCCTTCATCAAAACTTTGAAAAACCAACCTAGGGCTTGATAGATCTGGGATTTGGAGCGATTTCAAGACATTTTAACGCCGGATTTCATCTTCCCTTGGTAAGAGCTTCACTCCTATGTAAAATTTTTTTATTTTCACCATGAATTTCTTCTACATTGAGGATTTTTGGGAAAATTTTGAAATGTGAAGAAAAAGACTTGGAAGAAATTCGTGAAATTTGATTTAGATTGATTTTGGTAACATTAGGATGCCATTTTAGTTAGTTAAGATTTTTGTAAATTTAATAGATCTAAAAAATGGCTCCGCGACAAAGAAGACGATTAGATTACGACGAAAACCGATTTGTGAATGCAAGGGCACAGTCAAGATATTTTCACAACATTCAAGCTAGGAAATCATTCAAGATCGAGTTTTTAAAAATCTAGGAGGAGAAGTGGAACAAATAATCAAGGAAAGAGGATGGGAGAACTTCTGTTACACCACAAAAAGAGCAGCAGTGGAAAAAGTTAAAGAATTCTATGCCAATCTGACAGTGATAGAAGATGCGCCAATCAATGTGAGAGAATTTTTGGTTGATTTCAGTGCTGCTAGAATCAATTCGTTTTATGAAGTACGAGACTTGCACACCAGTGAGTATGATACTTTTGGTACTATGAAAGGACCACTGGAAGAAGTGATAAACTTTCTCACTGATGGGAAAGGAGTTTGGAAGATCAAGCAGCGAGAAAGGGTAAATTTTCCTCTCTCTCAATGTTGAATGCAATATCTAAAGCTTGGCACTATTTTATCTGTTCTACTCTGTTACCCACGTATCACCATAGTGAGGTAAGAAGAGATAGAGCAGTTCTGAATTTCTGTATTCAGAACCAAAGAAGTATTAATGTGGGAAATGTAATTTACAAGAATATATTAGCCACTGCTAGAAGTGAAAGCGGAGGAGGACTAGGACACCCTGGTCTGATTTATGCACTCTGCCAATTATCTGGGGTAGAGGCGCGAGATGATGAGGAATGGGTGGAGCCTGTAAAACCCATAACTCCGGCTAATATTAAAACCTATGAATCCCATGAAGGATGGAGATCTGGAACTAGGAGTTATGTACCTTCAACTAGTAGGGATATTCCCTCCACCAGTTATGATCCTCCTACTTATAGTTCTCCTACCCGTCATGATTTGATGAATGAAATGACCCTGCAGCGTAAGAGCTTTGAAAATATTGAGAAAAAACTAGAGCATATTGATTAGAGAATTGGAGGATTAGAGCGAAGACATGATTATGACAGTGAGTATATCCAGAGACATTCGGAGTTTGAGATAGCTTATTTTGATGCTAAAAAACGTTACATGAGAGGAGAGCTTGATGTTATATTTCCTGAATGCCCCTACTATAGTCATTACCAGCCTACTCCACCCGCTGGTCAAGGAAACGACGATGTAGTTTGGGACTTTGATGTGGAAGGTTAGATTCTATGTTTATTTGTTTAGTTAATTGACTTATAAACTTTGATGTTATGATTGATTGTATGTTTTTCTTAAAACCTTAGTATTAATGTTTAGTTTATGAACTTGATTATGATGTGGTATAGATCTTTTTAAAAATTGTTGTTAAAGTTATATAGTTTTTAAATTTTTAATGTTTTCATACTGCTATTGTAATCTTGGATTGGATTAGTAAATGTATGTGGATGTAGTGTGATATTTTAGTATAAAATGTGGTAGTATTGTGTTAAACTTCTTTACCCAACAATTTCTTTAATATTATGTGCGTGGAAAGTTATTAACAGTACAGGTAATTAAGTGATGAAAAGAACCTGCAGAACTTCAAAAAGAGAAATACCTAAAGCTCAAAGGTATGATTTAAATTTATAGTTTATTTCCTTTTCACCCAATATAGATAGATAGAAAAATTTAAGTTTGGGGGAGGGAAAAATACAAATTTAATTATTAAATTGTTCTCAATTTATATTTTCAAAAATTATTATAAAGTGATTTTTACGTAGTAATTTTAATTCGATAAACTAGAATTAATTTATTTAATTATTATAGAAAATTAAGAGAAATACTTTTAATGATTAACTAATTTTGTAGATTAAGGATATTTATTATAAGATAATAAGAATATAGTTAACTATTTATAGTAAAGAAAACTATATTTTCAAATATAAAATTCTTAGGTATTTAGTTGAGAAAGAAAAGATTGGAACTCAATGAAGTAAAAACTTTGAAATACATATAAGAGAAGTAAATGTTTCCAGTTTCAAATTTATGAAGAGGAAAATGAAGTTCAAAATTATTAACAGGCTAACCAAAAATAGTAATACTCACTTAAAATAATAAAAGTAAAGAAAAAGGGATTGAAAATCAATCCAAAAAGAAAAGAAAAAGAAAATAAATTATATATATATATATAAAGTGAGGAGAAGCTTGAGGAGATGCCTTATCAAAAATTGGCTTTATTTGAATCAACCTAAAGGGTAAACTTCAATTAAATTTCTTAACTTATATATATAGATTAGTATTTTACTAAATAGTGCTTTCATGAAATTCCTATCATCTGAATATCTTAAGTAATTTAATATTGAAAAGTATAGTCATTCTTGAAATAAATAGAAGACTAGAAATCTTAAACTTGATAACTAAATAGCCTTATATCTATAGAATTAGTTTAATTATTTTAAAATATTTCTAGAAAACTTTACTGTAATACTTATTTGAATCAAATTCATAGTAATTCTAAATTAAAACTTTACCACAAATAATCATTACTTTTGTGTAGTATCTAAATTAGTTGAGGATAAGTAATACTTAAATTTGGGGGAATTTGATCACTAGACAATGTATTAAGAATTTCATACCAATTTTATATGAAATTGCACTTTAAAGAAAGTTATTTTCTTTGTTTTATTACAAGAATAAATAATTATAAGTACTAAAAGCAAAAAGCACAAAAGAAGCGAATTTGGAGCAAAAAGAACTAAAAATGATGAAAATTGAACTGTCCCGCCGACGACGAGATTTAAATCGCCGACGGTGAGATTTTCCTGAAAGTTTTTGAATATTTTATAACGAGCCCGCCGACGGCGAGATCGAGACCGCCGACAGCGAGATCGACGTGGTTAGCCTCCTTCTAGAAGCCCGCCGACGGCGAGATCGAGCCCGCCGACGGCGAGACAGTTGAAAAGAGCCAGAAACAATGAACCGAGACATTTTTTGAAGAGGTGTTTAAGCAACTTTTGATGATTTGACTCCTTTTATAAATAGAGACGATTTCTGTCCTTTTAGTGTGTCATTTTTTGATGTCTGTTGGTGCTGTTATAAAGTCAATTAGTGTTCATTTGTGTTGGAGTGTAAATCAGAGAGTCTTAGTGAGTTTAATTAAGTGTGCTGTACTGGAAGGAAGAGTTAAAGGAACTTCAAGGAGTCTGCTTGGGGAGAAAAATTGAGATAAGTATATTTGTTATTGTTTGTTAATTTTAATGAAATTCATGCTTTGTGTTATTTTTCCCTTGCTTTCTAAGTAGTTTCCTTTGTCTTTTTCCTTGTTGTTGAGATTATGTGAAGTGACGAATCAAAGTAACTGTGCCTAAAATTATTAAATAAAAATTGTGACAATCTTTTACTTAAAACTTAATTTGCTTTCAATTTGGCCAATTGATTTGTTAACATATGTTTAATTATCAACTATAGTAAAGATTACATTCGAGATTCATGGAAGTCAAAGGCCTTGGAAGGAGAGTGCAAATAAATAGAGAAGTATTAACTATCGGGCGTAGAATTAGACATTTTAGTGTGACAGACTAAAATATTTAATTCGGTCCTATTGTTTGAGAGCTGAAGTGTAGATGTTAGCCCTCAGGCGAGGGGAACGTGGGAACTATGAAGTTGCAGCCGATATCCTCCCAGCCTAGCCGCAGATTCAGTAATCAAACATAGGACTGGTCAATGTTCTTTACACCTAGACCAAAGGGTAAAGAATAGGAATGCTCCTTTTTGGCACAATACAAACTCTAAACTACTTTAATTCATCATTCACTTAATTCTCTCAACAAGGAGAAAGATGCTTTTCTAAATTAGAATCTTACATTTAAACATTTTTTAGCAATAATTTTAGTATAAGTGTTCTTAATTTCTGTATAATAGCTTTGTAAGTAAGTCTACTTTAATTTGTCTTTGAAATTCTCTAACTTCCCTGTGGGATCAATATCTTGGACTCGGTTAGAGCCCTTTATTACTTGATAATGATATGTGTACTTACGTTGTATTCACATTATAAATCATAATTTTCACAAAAGAATCATCAGTATAAATACATATATTTGGTGTGGGATCAAGTTTTTGGTATCGTTGCCAATATCAATAACATATTTTTGTAAGTATAAATATCAAAAGTGGGTCAGTCGGTTTAAGTTGTGTTAAGTTCAATTTAGGTCGAACATAAGAATTATGTCAAGTTAAGTTTAATTTAGATCGAACTTAAAATTTATGTCAAGTTGAGTTTGATTTCGATTGAACTTAAAATTTATGTTAAGTTAAGTTCGATTTAGGTCAAACTTAAGAATTTATGTCGATTTAAGTTACTTGGATTTCATGTCAGGTTGAATCTAAGGTTTATGTCAATTTAGGTTTAATTTGGGTTGAACCTAAGATTTATGTCAATTTAGGCTTAATATGGGTTGAACCTAAGGTTTATGTCGATTTACGTTCAATTTGAGTTGAACCTAAGGTTTAGATTTTATTTAAGTTCAATTTAGTTTGGACTTAAATTGAATTTGACTTAGGTTTAAATTAGATTAAACCTAAGATTTGGGTTTGACTTAAGTTCAATATTGGTTAAACTTTAGTTAAGTTTGACTTAAGTCTGATATAAGTTGGACTTAAGTTAAGCTTGAGTTATGTTAGGTTCAAGATAGGTTGAACCTAGATTTAAGGTTGACTTAAGTTTAATATGGGTTGAACTCAAGTTATATTTAAGTTTGATTTAAGTTAGGTTCAAGTTAGGTTGAACCTAGACTTAAGGTTGACTCAAGTTTAATGTGGGTTGATCTCAAGTTATATTTAAGTTTGATTAGGTTCAAGTTAGATTTAACCTAGACTTAAGGTTGACTCAAGTTCAATATAGGTTGAACTTATGTTAAGTTTTTGAGTTAAATTAGGCTGATTTTAAGTTTGGTTTGTTAACTTAAGTTCCAAATGGATTGAACTTAAGTTAAGATTTAAAACATGGGTTCACGTTGTGTTAAATCTAAGTTAAAGATTGAACTTGGGTTCAAGTTGGGTTGAACCTAAGTTAAAAGTTAAACTCGGGTTCAGGTTATGTTGAGCCTAAGTTAAGGGTTGCACTTAGGTTCATGTTGTGTTGAACCTAAGTTAAAAGTTTAACTTAGGTTGATGTTTGGTTGAACCTAAGTTAAGGGTTGAACTTGGGTTAATGTTGTGTTGAAGGTTGAACTTGGATTCAAGTTAGGTTGAACCGAAGTTAAGATTGAACTTGGTTTCAAGTTGGGTAGAACCTAAATTACGGGTTGAACTTCGGTTCGAGTTATTTTGAACCTAAGTTAAAGGTCGAACTTGGGTTCGAGTTATGTTGAACCCAAGTTAAGATTTAACTTGGGTTCAAACTGGATCGAACCTTGAACTTGAGTTCGAGTTGTGTTGAATCTAAGTTAAGGGTTGCACTTGGGTTCAGGTTTTGTTGAACCTAAGTTAAAGGTTGAACTTGGGTTCAAGTTTGGTTGAACCTAAGTTAAGGGTTGAACTTAAGTTAGGTTTATTTTAGGTTTGAGTTTGATTAAACCTTAATTTGTTAAGGTTTAATTGTTTAGTTAAGTCTAATGTTGTAGACTTAATTAGAGTTTAAGTTTGATTAAACCTTAGTTAGTTAAGGTTTAATAGATTAATTAAGTCTAATGTGGTAGACATAATTAGAGTTTAAGTTTGATTAAACCTTAGTGGTTAAGGTTTAATAAGTTAATTAAGTCTAATGTGGTAGACTTAATTAGAGTATAAGATTGATTAAGTCAAATTTAATTAAGACTTAATGGTTTAATTAGGTCTAATGGGTTGGACATAATTAGGGTTTAGGTTTGATTAAGTCTAATTTAGTTAAGACTTAATGTTTAATTAGGTCTAATGGGTTAGATCTAATTAGGGTTTAGGTTTGATTAAGCCTAACTTAGTTAAGACTTAATGGTTTAATTAGGTCTAATGGGTTAAACCTAATTAGGGTTTAGGTTTGATTAAGTCTAATTTAGTTAAGACTTAATGGTTTAATTAGGTCTAATGGGTTAGACCTACTTAGGGTTTAGGTTTGATTAAGTCTAATTTAGTTAAGACTTAATGGTTTAATTAGGTCTAATGGGTTAAACCTAATTAAGATTTAGGTTTGATTAAGTCTATTTTAGCTAAGACTTAATAGTTTAATTAGATCTAATGGGTTAGACCTAATTAGGGTTTGATTCGTCTTAAACCAAATGTAATTAAGGTTTAAGGTGTTTAATTAAGTTTAATATGTCCTTTAACTTGATTTGATTTTGTAATGCACCTAATGTAATTAAGGTATAACGGGTTAATTAAGTTTAATATGTCCTTAAACTTAATTTAAATTTGATTTTGTATTAAATCAAATTTAGTTAAGGTTTAATAAATTAATTAAGTTTAATATGTCCTTAAACTTAATTAAAGTTTAATTTTGTATTAAACCTAATGTAATTAAGGTTTAATGAGTTTAATTAAGTTTAATATGTCCTTAAACTTAATCTAAGTTTGATTTTGTATTAAACCTAATTTAGTTAAGGTTTAATGAATTAATTAAGTTTAATATGTCCTTAATTAAACTTAATTAAAGTTTAATTTTGTATTAAACCTAATTATTGACCTCATTTTTTATGAGGTCTTTTCTCTTCTCTCTCCTTAGTACTTAGGATCTAGCCTTAGGCTTTCCCTTTGACTATCCTAGAGGATTAGAGATGGAACCCATCATTTAGAAATTTAAACTCCTCTTAACTCCCTTTAAACCCCACATGCCTGATTGTAAACCCTTATGCCACTTGGAGGGTTAAGATTAAATGTGGAGGTTTAAAGGATGAGTTCCCTTTAGGACTCTTTGGCCTTAGGGCTACCCTAGGTGGCCTGGTTTGGTGAGGGTTGACCCACACACATTACACTTTCACACACATTCCAAATCCTAAAACCATTCATAACTAATTTGACTTCTTGACTCGTGTAGGTAAACCATATGGATTGTCCTCAACCCCTAAGCCCCTACCTAAGAGGGTTCGGAACAACGTATTGAGTACCTAAAATAAGTCCTCTCATGGCTCCTGTGAGCTTAATATAGCTTCATGGCTCAACCAAAATGATCCCATTTCACTTACATTTGATCAATCTTTCTTTTTTCAAAATTTCAATTTTTGACCCCGGGGGCCCTGCACCCGCCAAGTCTACCAAATGCCCTTGAAACTACCCAAAATTTTCAAAATCACGTAAATTACCCAAAATTCCTCAAAACCAATCCTAAAAATTTCCCAGCATCCAAATTGATCATCCTTAGCCAAATATACCAAAATTTCCAAAAATACCCCCCAATACCCTCTAAATACCCAAAATGCCCTTTTTACCCAAAAAAATCCCAAAATTCCAAAAATTCCCAAAAACTTCTAGAAAATCTCAAATATTCCTAATTTCATTTTGTTCAACTACATCATAAGCCAATTTTGTCAATTTAGCCCACTTTTATCAAAACCCCTTATTTGACCCATTTTTAACCCAAGTGAACCCAATGTCAAACTAAACCACACCAATTAACCTCAATGTTGATCCAATTCAATTATAAACTTCAATTACATATCCCTAATATCAATTTAGACCAAATCCAAGCCCAATTTGATGTACATTTGGATCCAATTTCAATTTGAAGCCTAAGGCCCAATTTTGGCCCATAACCTAAACTTAGCCCAAACCAACCAAATTCAACTCCAATTAGCCCCAAATCTTTTCCTAAACCTTCCTAACATCCCCAAAAATAAAAAAACTAACTTGATTTGCCCCAAATTTGAACCTAAAATCCACCCAAATCTAACCCAAACTAAAAATCCCCAATTTTGGGCTAAACCCACCATGAACCCAAATGGGCCCAAATCCCAAAATCAAAGCCCAACCAAAGTTGAAAACTCTTTTTAACACTCCCATAAACATTTCTCAATATTAATTTTACATCAAATCTAACATTAGCCCAACCTTAGCCCAAGTTAGCTCAATTTGACCCACTTTGGCCCCTTTACCAAAAAAGTCTCAAATCAAACCCAATTCACCTCCAAATCACCTCAAATTTGTTTCAAATCACTCATGACACATCCCTAAACTAAACCCAATATTTGTTTGGCCCAGTCCTTCACAAAATTTCCATCCACCAATTTATTTTCAAACCTAAAGACCCACTATCTTAAACCATTCTAAAAGCCTATTTTCACCAAATCCAAAAGCCCAAAAATCCAATCCCAAGCCCACATGAAACCTTTTGTTCATCATTCCTTTGATAATACTATTTGACCAAAGTCTTAGATCTTCATGAAATCAACCCATTTGTAGCATCATGATAAATCCAATCAAAAGAATCCAAAGTTTTCAAAATTTCAACTAACCCACTTTCATGTAAATGAGCCAAGCCATGGAGCCATGCCCAAGCCATATGTAAGCCATGAGGAGCCATAGACTTGTCATCATTCCCTAAATGGAAAAAGGAGGAGATCCTTTAAGCACTCCCTAAATGTCATTAACCCATTACATGATTCCCCTTAACCTAAATTTAATCCAAATAATCCTTGATGGGGACTTCACCACACATGTGAGGCTGACCCAACTGATCCCCTTCAATCTAAATCAGGTCATGGGGGGTGAACCTAAACCAAATCCATAGGTTGACCCATTTGGACCGAAAATCACCCCTCTCCCCATGCCACTTAAATCCAATCCTTTACACATGTCTAAAGGCAATTGACCACACCAAACCCCAGCCCTGACTCCCCTGAGTCAAATGGTGACCTGACTCTGGCCGGCCAGCCACCAGGCCGTCGAAAAACGCTAAGGCCGAGGAGCTTGGAATAAGCCAAATTTCAAATTCTCACCTGCTGAGCTGCCCCACTCTAATTGGCCACCACAGCTCTTCATCTCCTCCCCTATGCAGCTGATCTCAGCCATCAATTGCCCCTGGGAAGCCTTGTCCATGGCTATTTAAACCAGCCACCCCCTCTCGGCCAAAAGGATGGCTGAAATAAACCTTCATAAAATCCCTCCAAACTCCTCACAGAGCTTCCCCTAGCCAAGAGTAATCCATCCCCACCGTTCTCCTGCCCAAAATCCCATTGATTGAGCTCAAGTTTGGAGCTCAATTCTCAGGCCAGAACAGGACATCTCTCAAACCTCCACCAAAATTAAATTAAACTCACCCACACCTGCACAGAACCAAGAGAAGGAGTTCCCTAGTGAAAGCCCCCTCTCCAGGCCACCTAATTGCTCTAGCCTCCAAAGTCTGAAATCAGGCCTGGTCACTTTCAGACATAGATCTTTCACCAGGGCCAGAGGCTTCATCCTTAGGCTCTTCCCGCTCCAACGAACGTGCCGAGTGCATTCAGTTGAGGCCTCACCTCCTAAGCCAAGGTATGGAGACTTCTCTTTAACCCGAGCTTCCAGCTATTCTCCATTTAGTTTGAGTTAATTTCATAGCATGTAAACCGTATGGATGTGTTTGTCTCTTCAAGATGAATCCATAGAGTATAAGAACACGATAAACCATTGAGAAACGAGGGAGATATTAGGGTTTGAGTGTGGACGATCACGGGTGCACACCGGTCGGAGACGAAGACCAGCCGCCGTTGGATCGAGCGTGTATCAAATGGACGGCTCAGATTGCGTCAGACTAGGGAACTGTACGCGAACCGTGAGCCCCATGGCGCTGAGTCGGATGGTGGGGGCGAATGGGAGCGCGTTGCGTGGAGCTTCAGAGATGCTAAGGTTGCCATGGCATTGAGTCAGATAAGTAGGAAAATATGGAATTTATGATTTAATAAAATGCCTGAAACTTAGAAAATCCATATCTTTGTGTAGAAAAATCACAAAAATAAAATAAAAATACCCTCTTGCTAAATGAACAGAGGAGAATAATGTGGAAAAAGAATTGAGTTAATTTGATGATTATTTTATTTTTAATTAATTATTTACTCATTTCAGTATTTTAATTCTCCATTTGCATAGACAATTCACCATGGCATGAGACCATAGGGCTTTTGAAGCCTCCGATCTTGGGAACATTCCTTGAATATTTTAAGGTCAGAGGCTATCTCTATGGAAAGTTATGTTTTTTTCAAGTTTATGCCACTATTTTTGGTATTTTAATTCCATTAATTAGTATATTGCTTAGAAAACTCTAGGAAAATTTGGGGAAGTTTCTTAGGACCAGAGGACCCTAGGATAATTATGTTTTGAGTTAATTCATTAAGAATAACCCTAATTGGCCTAATTACTCAAAACTGAACTTTAATTAATTAGGGTTAACCACACATCAAAAGAACTTAAAAACATTTCTCCACTAATCTTTAGGATCAGAGGGACCTTACATAATAATTTGAAATCAATTGGAAATGTTTAACCCCACTAAATTGATTAATTAGGTCACATAAGTAAAATTAAACTTTAAAAATTCATAACTCCAAAAAAACATTTTAAAAATTCACTAAAGTAGTTTTGGGACTTCTCTGGTAACAGAAGAGTCTAAGAAAATTAAAATTGGAATTTACTAAAAATCTTTATTTTTCACGTTATTTTAATATTTTAATAATTAAAAAATAATAAAAATCACAAAAACATTAAAAATCATAAGAATGTCACATTTTAACTCCTAATCACTCAGGAACAAACTAAATATTTTTCCCAAGTCCCTAGGGTAAGATATTGAATTTTAAAAGCCATAAAACATATTTTTGAATTAAAAAATAAATTTTCCAACATTTTCACTAAATTAATTCTAATAAATGAAAGAAAAATCAAAAAATTATAAAATTTATTTCTCTGGACTCCTTGAGGTTAGACAGATTTAAGAAAAATATAAAATTCATTTTTCAACTTTAATTTTATTTTATAATTGATTAATACTCCAAAACTCAAAATAATAAATAAAATATAATTCAAAAAAATCACTAAAATTGGTCCAAGTGGTCATCTGGTCATTAGAAACATCCCATAATTTTCTTAAGGACAGAAACATTACCTTGGTCATGTTGTTGAATTTCCATTGAAAATCCCTATTTTCTATTAAAATAAATATATAAATTAAATTAAAAAAAGAAAAAATCACATTTTTCCTCTAATGTCTTAATTGACATGTGAGTGAAGTGACATAAAAAATTTTAAGCTCATTTGAGCTCAATTTGATAAGTTATGAAATAATTAAGCTTAAAAGGGCATATTAATAATTAAGAATTTTAACCTTTAATTAAAACTTAAGGTTTAATCAAAATGGGGGGTAAAATATTTGATGTTAATTCTTTCTTAGATGATTGAAACTTTGGAAAATAAAAGGGAATGAACTCATTGATCACTTTTAATAAACAAAAAAAATGAAACCTTAATTAATTAAATAATTTGAATTTTTGAAGAATAATTAAAAAATTTGGATTATTAAAATGGGGATATAATTTAGAGAGACTATAATCACTTAAACTAAAATCCCCAAATAAATCACTTTAATTATATTTAACTCTTAATTAAACTTAAGATGATAATTGAAATTAATAAGTTAGTAATAAAGAAAAGGAAACCCTTAATTAAATTAAAACTTAAAACATTAAATAACATGATAATTAAATTGAAATTAATTTAAAACATTAAAAAAATTATTAATTTCAAAAATCACTTGAAAGCAAATTTAAAAAAAACTCGAAACATCAAAATCAACTTCAAAAAATAATTCTTAATTAAAAAATCAAACCAATTAAAAGTTAATCTAGAATATTGCAATTAAATTAAAATTAAATCATTAAAGCTAAATTTAATAATTTAAACTCCTCTTTCAATTTAAATAGTTTAAAACACTTAAGAATAAAACAACTTGAACACTATTCCAAACTTAAATTTATTAAAATTTTATAACTAAATTAAATCACCTTAAAACATTAATTCTAATTTTAAATCGTTGAAATTATTAATAAATTGATTTGCCCCTAAAGACTTTTATCATTATAACTCTTAAATGGAGCATCAAGTGAGGTGTCGCTTCATTCATGGGATAATCAAATGTCCTAAGTTCATAGAGCAAAAGTTAAAACTTAACTAAAAATTTTTGCTTGATTGATTCATCTCTATGATAAAAATTCATTTAGACTCGAAATAATCTCAGAAGTTTTGCAAAGATGTTTAGAACCCGTTCTAAGCACTTCCTCAATACAATGTGTTTTAAGAAGAATAATTGAACTTAATTGTTCTTTGGTGAAGAAAATTATCCACAAAATATAAAGAACCTAGACATCATAGGAACTGACTAGCAGTAGGATTAGGATCTTGGTAGATAACCAAAACCTTTCCCTTAGATTTACTTAGGTGTTTTCTTAAAAATATATAAATGCTCTAACATGTGTTTTAAGTGTAGCTTAGAATGATGGAAAGACCCTCCAAGTACGCTTTTATTTTATTGTAATTTACTTACTTGTATTGCATTTTACTTTTCTTGCATGTTAAACAAGAATGTCACCCTGCATGAAAACTGAAACCTTTAGGATAGCCACAAAACTGAAACCAAAACTAAATTAAAAGTCAAACAAGATAAAATTCACCGCTATAACATTTCAAAATATAAAACAACTCAAAATTTAATCACAAACAGAACAACAAAACCACAACTTTAATTAAATTAAAACTTCTCGTTGAATGATCGGGAATACCTCGGATGATGTAACCCACATGTTGCTAACAGGATTACCCACGGTCTAAATGAAAGTGTGGAAGTCATTCAGTTGAGTTTAGCAAATTCATCCGGACTAAGTGAATTCGATGAAAATAACGGTGCCGGGATGACTGAACTGTGGGATCTTAATCAGTTATGTTTAATCAACTTTAAGATTTGTTTTAATTAAAACACTAAAGACATTGGGACTTTAAGGTTTCTCTAAACCAAGACAATTTTCTCATCCCCTGATTTTCACCTTCTGAAACTAAACCTCTGCAACAACAAGGAGCTTGGAGCACAGTGGGTAGCATGGTCATCGTCGTTAGCAAAACATGGATCGACATCAGCAAAACCATTCTTAGAATTAAACAACCAAACCATAGGATTTTGAGGTAGTTTGCCTAGTGCAACATAAATCCTCAACTCTTTATTAGGCATTTGCATAATCATGTTATGTAAATTAAGCCCTAACCAGTTTTAGGATTCCGAGGTAGTCGTTTGGTACGACATAAACCCTCACATCTTTAAAGCTATTAGCTTGATCATGTCATATAAATATAAGTCCTAATTAACTAAAATTGGAAGGATTGAAAAATTAAATAAACCTTAAATTGAAGCCAAACGATAGGATAGTCTGGGAAGTTGCAAAGATTCCTCTTGGATCCTCAGCTTCTCCTACATCTTCTCCTTTGGACTCTCAAAATAAACTGTTCCAGATTTGAGCTAATCCCTTTTGAAATTTCCAAAATCCAATTGGTTTGAAACCTTAAACTTTGAAATTCTTGAGAGCAAAAACACTGATCATTATCGAGAGTTTTCTTAAATGATTCCCATCATTTAAGATGTAATTAACAATAGTGGCTTGCCCTTATAGGGAACTTTAAGAACCCAGGTAATATAAACCCTACTTAATTCATTTATATTAAGCAGGGGAACTTTTCGGCTTATAAAATTATTTCGCAGACCAAATGGATGTCACAAATCTTTTTGTTTATTTAATTGAGTCCCATCATCAAGCAGTGTGTCTATTCTTCGGGATAGATACACGGTTTGTGGTGTGGTGCTCGTTTATATAAACTATTCGGAATGTGAGATCGGTTTGATTGCATATCTTAAAATTTTCAAACTTAGAATTATTTTCAAAATAAAATGCTACTTTCTAAATTATATGTATATTTAAATTAAATTTAAAATTTAAAATTCGGCGATAATTTCTGTAGGCGACCCCTTGTCAAAACATAACCTAAAAATATGTTGACACTAATGTAATTAGGGTTTAATGAGTTTAATTAAGCCTAGTGGTGTATTAAGCTTAATTAAGGTTTGATTTGTATTAAGCCTAAATTAGTTAAGGTTTAAGATGTTTAATAAAGCCTAATAATGTCTTTAGACCTAATTATAGTTTGTCTTAAGTCTATTTGGGTTTAGACTCAAAATTGACTTACTCCATTATGGAATGGGCTAAATAGGGTGAGAGGAAGGATTTAGGGTTTATTAAGCTAAGCCTAATGTGAATAAGGCTTGACTTAGGTTGATTAGGTCTAATGTGGTATCTTAAACCTAACTAATGTTTATTAAGCTAAGCCTAATGTGATTCAGGTTTAACTTAGGTTGATTATGTCTAATGTGGTGTCTTAGACCTAATTAAATTTTATTAAGCCAAGCCTAATTTGATTAAGGCTTAACTTAGGTTGATTTAAGCTTAACTTATTTTAAGCTTAATTAATGGTTTAATTAAGGTGATGATTAAGCCTAATTTGTCATCTTAGACTTAATCAAGGCTTGTCATAAGTCTAGTGTGGGCTAGGCTCATTTTGAACTTAGTCTATTAAGGAAAATAGGCTAAGTTATAAAAAGATGATTTTTAGGATTTAAATTTATTAATTTAATTATAAATTTTAATCCAAATTTCCAAATGTCATTTAAAATTATTTAATGACTTAAAATTTATTGTCCTAGGGTTATTGTCTGTTACCCTAAAATTTCTAGTCTTTTTTCAATTTTATTTTCATTAATTTCTAATTTTTATAATTATTTTTAAAAAATAATTACAAAGTGTCTTAGAAATTATGAAATGTCACCCTAAGTATATTCTCCGTCCTTAGAAAAATTAGGGGATATGTAATCTCATGAGAAGATTGTTTGGTGAAAATTTCATAATTTTTGGAGTTATAATTAGTTTTTAATAATTAAATTACTCTAGAGGGCAATTAATTAATTAAAAATCAAATATAATTGAAAAATTCAAAATTTTGCTTCCACATTATTCTCCTCTGTTTTCTCTTTCCAGAGGTATTTTTATTTTATTTTTGTGATTTTTGTGGGAAAAGATATGTTTTTTTTATTTTTTTAAGGTTGTTTTGGATTTAATTAAACCCAAAATAACCATGAGGCACCACATGTCCTCGTACCGTCGAACACGTGGGACGATCTGCTGAGGAGGCTGAACAGTCGATCTCGCGGCTTTTGAACAGCGTCGTCCGTTCCTAAACACTGGAGCGGACGTCTATCATTTAATCTGGTAATTTTCAGGATTTTGTCGGACCGTCCATCTTCTAGGATCAATATTTTGCTCATTTCTCAATGGAATTGAGTGATTTTTGAACCTATGGAATCATCTAAGGATGTAGATTACATCCATGTGGTGACCATAGGGTTTCGAATTAACTTGGTGCTCAATTTACCAAAAATTTGAAATATTTTTGAAAATAAAATTTCATACCTTAGCCACAGTAACTTTAAGCTTAATCAAACTGTTTTGGCAACCTCTTGTGGTCCTAAGTAAGCCTCTCCCCAACTCAATTTGGACTCAAATCGGTTCTATATAGGTGCAAGACCAAAGGTGGCTAATTTGTAATTTTGGCTCGGGTTAGCCTTAATTGGCTTAATCGGGTGGCTAGTTCGACCCGATTTCGATTGGGACTTATTTCTTAGGTCCTAAACTAAGTTTTTGATGTTGGGAGTCAGAGGAATTGGGCAAAGTTTGGACCTCTATGGTTTATTCTTCCTCTCCTCTCCATGGGCTCAGGTTTGCCTTATTTATAGCCATGGGGAGGTCATGGCTGGGCTTGGGATGACTTGGGGAGGTGATGACAGTTACACCATATCATGTAGATAAGGTTTGAGCAATGTGGCAGCCATAATTAAGCATCCCTAGTATATTCATGATGAATTGAACCAAGGTGAGACTTTGTGTTTAAGTTTTGGCTTGCTCCTGTTGGGTGAGCTAGGAGGTGCATGGGGCATAGTAAATCTTGTTGAATTCACCTCCCCTAGGTAGTTTCTAAATTCATTTAACTTTATTTGAAGGAATGGTGACACTTTTGCCTCTTACTCATTCCATGCATGCCTTAGCCATGATTGCTTTTAACCATGGTGTGAAATAGGTTTGAATTTTTTTCCCCTCCATTGGATGGTCTAGGAGGTGCATGGTAAATCAAGAAGGCAACCATCTTCCTTTTAACATGTCATTTAAATTTTGATGAGGGGATGACACATAAACCTCCCATTTTAAATTTTTTATAACTTAGTCATGATGAGGTATAACGTGAGTCAATCATGGTACCAAAGAGAGATAAATTGGTGTTTTACTCCTATTGGTGAGCTCATCACACACTTAAAGTGGTCATCCACCTCATCTTGATGGAGAAGGTGAGTCATGATTTAAGCTTGGAAGAGGATGACACCTCATTTCCCTTTATGATGAACTTTTTTTAACCATGGTTAAAGTGGTGGATCATGGGTTATTTAATGTGTTAACTCATATCTAATGAATCCCATGGGTCATGGGTGACCCATTGATGACTTCATATGAAGTTATTAATGATGTCATAAAGGGTGGGAGTTTTTGGAAACCAATTATTATATCATAATTGGTGTCATGGGTTAAAATTCCATTTATGCCCTTTTTAATTTAATTTCCAGTTTAATTAGTTATGTCATTAATTAAAAAAATGTTTGAAATTATTTTTTTAACCAATTAATTTTAAATTAATTATTTGATTAATTTTATGTCATTTTAAAATTGAATTTTGTCTCATTTTAGGGCTTTTAATTATATTTTCATTTTAATTAATTATTTAATTAATTTAAATATTAAAAATTATATTATTATCCAATTAATTAATCAAAATAATTTTGGAATAATTATTTGATTAATTTATATTATTTTTGGTTCAAAACTGAGTATTTTTACCAAATTTGATGAATGTTAACTAAGATTGACCAATATTGATCTAAGTTGACCCAAGTTGACCCAAGTTGATCAATTTTAGTCCAAGGATGTGCAATGTGACTTTTTCAACCTTGTCATGATTGGTTTGGTCATAAAGTCCAAGGGTTTAGAACTTTTAGGTTGGTTTGGTCATAATGACCATTTTTAAAGTTTATGTCAAATCAAAAGTCAATGTGTTGACTTTTGAGTTTTGCTTTGGTCTTCTTAACCAATATAAAATTGATTAGGTCATTGTCTAACCTATGATGTCAATGTGGTAAGGTTTTAGGTCTTAGGTTAGCCAATTTAACCAATTTGGCTTCTTTAGGTCAAGATTTGATTTATGATTTTAATGTGATGGTCTTTAGGTCATGGGTTGACCATTTTGACTAATTTTGATCTATCTATGTCAAGGGTTAACCTATTGGGTCAGTAGTGTTGGTCATTTGGTCAGAATTGATCATTTTGACCAAAGTTGACTTTTTAAGTCATAGGTTGACCTGTTAGGTCAGTAGGGTTGGTCACTGGGTCAGAATTAACTAGTTTGACCAAAGTTGACTTTTTGGGTCAAAGGTTGACCTGTTGGGTCAGAATTGATCATTATGACCATAGTTTGACTTTTTGGGTCAAAGGTTGATCTGTTGGGTCAATTGGTGATCAAATCATGGTTTGTTATTGCTTATTAGATCATTTAAGAATGTCATTAGGTTTAAAAGGTCTCATTAAGTTTTTACCCTAGTCGTTAGGGATTTATTAACTATCATTGAGATTTTTCACAAAAGTGAGGTCAACAAAGGGGCCCCTAATATGTGTGGAATACTGCATAAGTATGCCACACATATTGGCGTTGACTGAAATGGTCTGAATATCTATTGTCAGTTTGTCAAGAAATATCTCATAATAATCGAGAAAAAGAGAATGTCAGATGTCTGTATATCGATTTTGAGAAGGAATGTTATGTGACTTATATCCTTTCTCAAAAAGATAATCATTGGAATGCCACAATTTTCGTGTAAGAAAAAGGACTTATATCCAATCACTAAAGAGAGAGATGTCATATTGTCTTTTAGAGATGTCAAATGTCGTGTTATAGGAATGCCATAATTTTTCGTGTCAGGAAAGGACTTATATCCAATAACCAAAGAGAGACAAGATATCATATTATCTCTCAGAGATGTCAAATGTCGATATGTCGATATGTAAAATGTCAAAATGTCGATATGTCAAATGTCGAAATGTCGATATGTCAAATGTCAATAACAATTGTCAAAATGTAAATATAGAAATGTTGATATGTCAAATGTCGAAATGTCGATATGTCAAATGTTGAAATATTAATATATAAATTGTTGATATGTCAAATTTCGATAATTATTGTCGAAATGTCAAATGTCAAAATATCGACATGACAATTGTCAAATGTCGAGATGTCGATATATCAAATATCGATAACAGTTGTTGATATGTCAAATGTCGAAATGTCGATATATCTATATAACAATTGTTGATATGTCAAGTGTTGAGATGTCGATATATCAAATGTCGATAACAATTGTCGAAATGTTAAATGTCAAAATGTCGATATGTCAAATGTGAAAATGTTAAGTTATGGGAATGCCATAATTTTCGTGTCAGGAAAGGTCTTACAACCGATAATCGGGAAGAGAAAATGGATGTCATGTTCCATTTCTCGAAAATATCAAATGTCGATGTCGAGTTCTAAGAATGTCATAACTTCCTTGTCAGGAAAGGACTTAAATCCGATAACTGGAAAGAGAAAATGGATGTCAGATTCCATTTCTCAAAAAATGTCGAATGTCGATATCAACTTTGAGAAGGAATGCTATGCGACTTATATCCTATCTCAAAAATTATAGATAATGGAATGCTCTATTTTCGTGTCAGGAAGGGACTTATATCCAGTAGCTGGAGAGAGAGAAGATGTCATATCATCTCTAAAAAATGTCAAATTTCAATATGTTTATTCTAAGAAGGAATGTTATATGACTTATATCCTTTCTCAAAGAAAGAACTATGGGAATGTCATGTTTCCTTGTCAAGAAAAGGACATATATCCTTTTTTGAAGAAATAGTTAAAGGACTGCCATAATTCTGTGTCAGGAAAAGAACTTATATCCCACAAGTGGAGAGAGAGAAATGTCATATCATCTCTCAGAAATGTCAAATGTCAATATGTCGATTTTGAGAAGGAATGTTATGCGTTTTATATTCTTTCTCAAAGAATGAGTTAAAGGACTGCCATAATTCTATGTCAGGAAAAGGACTTATATCCCATAACTGAAGAGAGAAAATGGATGTCGTATTCTATTTCTCAAAAATGTCAAATGTCGATGTTGAGTTATAGGAATATCATAACTTCCGTGTCAGGAAAGGACTTACATCCGATAACTGGAAAGAGAAAAATGGATGTTAAATTCCATTTTTAACATCCATGTTTTGGAAATTTCAAATGCTAAGGTCAAGTTAGAGGAATGACATATTCCGTGTCAGGAAAGGATTTATATCCAATAACTAGAGAGAGAAAATGGATGTCATATTCCATTTCTTGGAAATGTCAAATGTCGGCGTCAAGTTAGAGGAATGCCATATTCCATGTCAGGAAAGGACTTACATCCAATAACTAGAGAGAGAAAATAGATGTCATATTCCATTTCTCGGAAATGTAAAATGTCGGTGTTTAGTTAGAGGAATGCCATATTACGAGTCAAGAAAGGACTTACATCCAATAACTGTAAAGAGAAAAATGGATGTTATATTCCATTTTTCAGAAATGTTAAATGTCGGTGTCAAGTAAGAGGAATGTCATATTCCGTGCCAGAAAAGGACTTAAATCCAATAACTAGAGAGAAAAAATGAATGTTATATTCCATTTCTCAGAAATGTCAAATGTCGGTGTCAAGTTAGAGGAATGTCATTTTCTGTGTCAGGAAAGGACTTATATGCAATAACTAGAGAGAGAAAAAGGATGCCATATTCCATTTCTTAGAAATGTCAAATGTCGGTGTCAAGTTAGAGGAATGTCATATTTTGTGTTAGGAAAGGACTTACATCCAATAACTAGAGAGAGAAAATGAATGTCATATTTAATTTTTCGGAAATGTCAAATGTGGATTTTGAAAAGAAATGATATGCGACTTACATCCTGTCTCAAAATTATAGCTAATGGAATAACATGTTTCCGTGTCAGGAAGGGACTTATATTCATAGCTATAAAGAGAGTGGCAAAATCAAAACGAATAGTGTATCCGCTGAGGATTTGTCCTTTACGAGTCAAAATATGTTAATCATCACAAGTTGTTTATTATGTCTTTTTTAATTCAAAGTCCTTATTTTGGCATTTTTGGAACTGTCGGTGTATTGTAGACAATTGAGGAAAAAGAGAGCGAATATCGTATTAATTTTCTCAGAAAGGTGGCAATGTCAAAATGTTGATTTTGGAATAAGAATGTGCATGAGACTTATATCCTATCCAAAGAAGGATTGTTAAAGGAAAACCATTGTTTAATGGTCTTACATTCAATAGCGAGAAAGTGAGTAGATTCCATTTTCCATTAAGAAGGTCTTATACTATCTCTTAGAAATGTCAATGTCGATATGTCGGTTTTGGAATAGGAATGCATATAAGATTTATATCCTATCCAAAGAGAGATTGCTAAAGGAAAGCTAATGTCATGATGGTCTTATATCCAATAGCGAGAAAGATAGTAGATGTCATCTTCCATTTAAGGAGATCTTACATTATCTCTTAGAAATGTCAATGTCGATATGTCAGTTTTGGAATAGGAATGCATATAAGATTTATATCCTATCCAAAGAGAGATTGCTAAAGGAAAGCCAATGTCATGTTGGTCTTATATCCAATAGCGAGAAAGAAAGTAGATGTCATCCTACATATAAGGAGGTCTTACACTATCTAGTAGAAATGTCAATGTCGATATGTCGGTTTTGGATTAGGAATGCATATAAGATTTATATCCTATCCAAAAAGAGATTGCTAAAGGAAAGCCAATGTTATGTTGGTCTTATATCTAATAGCGAGAAAGAGAGTAGATGTCATCTTCAATTTAGGGAGGTCTTATACCATCTCTTCGAAATGTCAATGTCAATATCTCGGTTTTAGAATAGGAATGCATATAAGACTTATATCCAATCTAAAGAAAGATTGCTAAAGGAAGGCCAATGTCATGATGGTCTTATATCCAATAGCGAGAAAAAGAGTAGATGCCATCTTCCACTTAAGGAGGTCTTTTACTATCTCTTAGAAATGTCAATGTCAAAAATTTTTTGTTTTCGTTATTTATTTCCCAGTTTACAAAACAAGTCATTAATTTTTGTTTATGTCACATCTTTTTCAAATACTGCCCATTGATTGGGTGTATTATTCTTTTCTTGGTAGTCTACCAACTGACAGGATTTCCCCAAATGTTTCTTTTTAACTAGCATATGGGCCCTCCCATGAGGATAGGGTGAACCAATTTATCATGGGCCCGTATAATTCCAAATTTTGTTGAGCATGCTTGCCTTCCAAGCTTCCAAGTTCTCCAAGTTGTAATTTCATATTTTCTTTTGTTATTTCATCTGCTAGTTTCATTTATAGATAAGGTCATTGCACTTCAAGTGGAAGCACAACTTAGGGTCCGTTCATTAGAGCAAATGATGTCGGTCATGTAGGTACATGAAGTTTCCATTAATCACCAATTCTATAAAGATTATTCAAATTTTCTTTGAAAAATGACTTTGACATTTCTGAATTGGGATTAGGGTTGGATCTTCGGAAAATCATGACTTCAGTGTATAATATCCATTAATCTACAATAACAAAGCCATTTACCTTAGTTTTCTCTTTCTGGGACTAGGCATATTTCAAAATTTTGATTATGTGATCAACATATTTTTTTATCTTCTAAAGATATGTCTGAACCAATTAATAGTCAACCAAAAGATGAGATCACTTAATTATTTTCTGAATAAAATATCGAAAGAAAATTCTTAAGATAGTTTTTTAAGATTTATCAATTAGGGGAGGATTTGGACAACAATTTTTGATTTCATGCTCACCTCAAGCTTCTTCTCATGGAATTACTATATCTGGTTAAGCATATTTTAAGGATTTGAATGTCTGAATTCAAAAACCAATTTTTGATTTCATGATCACCTCAAGTTTCTTCTCAAGGAATTACTATATCTGGTGGAGAATATTTCTTTTAAAGATTTTGAATGTCTGAATTCAAACAAAAATTTTTGATTTTATGCCCACTTCAAGCTTCTTTTCAAACAATTACTATATCTGGTTGAGCATATTAAGGATTTTGAATGTCCAAGCCTCCTTAATTAATAATTCTTAAATATTTCTTAAGACGAATTTTGGGATATTATAACTCATTCAAAAGCTAGGACCCAATAACATGGCAGAATATTAATAAGCTCGTGATATCTCGAGTCAATTACTCATTTTTTTATCACATTATTTTATTTTGAAATCTACTTAGGACCCAGTTCAAAGATTTATTAAGGAAAAAGGACCCAGTTATTAAGGAATTAATTTCATTTCTTTTTGAAATCATAGGTTCTTTTGTCAAAATGCTTGAATTTTTATTTAGATTTTCCCTTTCTGAATTGTCTTTCTGTCAATTGGTGTATATCGGGAAGAATATTTCCAAAAATATTAAATCCAAATATTTCAAATTTCATGTTAGTTGACTAGTCCTAGAACTAGATTTAACATAGAGCTGATTACCACACAAGCCGATTTCGTTTTTCTGCAAAAATGTCCTAATAGAAAGGAAAATCCTTGATGGAATTCAAATTCTTTTTATGAATTCAACAACGATCATAACGTGTGGCAGGCCACTAAGCATTAATTGATCCAAATTTGATTATAACATGCTATCTTGTTGACTTACAAATCAAAACTTTGAAGGCAGAAAAAAGATCAACTTCGGGGAATCCATTATATTAGTTCATTATCATTTCCATTTTAGACTTTTTATGTAAAATGGGTGGGAAGGGAGGGAACATATGTTGTTTTTTGTATGTCATTTATGTCATTTTGGTCTATCGATTATGAAAATGTAACAAAATCTTTGAATCAAAGAGGTTTTAGTTCTATTTTACTTGAGATTGAGTAAGATATAGAATATAAGAAAGGATGATTTAGCCTTTCAAAAGACATATTATCATAGCCACGAGGACAAATTGATTAACCGAAGATGGGGAGAGAGAAATTCCCAAGCGTAGTCGC
This sequence comes from Papilionanthe hookeriana x Papilionanthe teres, assembly GCA_022702705.1. NCBI lineage: Eukaryota > Viridiplantae > Streptophyta > Magnoliopsida > Asparagales > Orchidaceae > Papilionanthe > Papilionanthe hookeriana x Papilionanthe teres. The sequence goes on from CM040431.1 coordinate 119,904,816, forward strand.
CACTCTTTGATGGCGATGAAATCTTTTTTGTCGACTTACATCTCTATCAATTCGTGTATCATGTCAATGTCAAGGAGTTGCCACTCTCTTTCTCTATCTATTGCCCTAATTCTTATCTTAATTAGAACTATTGTCAGAAGTCTTTGGAGAAAAGAAGGATTAATCATGATAGAAATTGAGAGAAAAGAAGATCAAATGATAATCTCATAGAACAAGTCTTCCGATTGTGTAATTACTAAAGTTTTTCATATAAGAAAATCATATGAAGATCTTTGCTAACCAGATAGGTGTTATATGTGAAATACCTATCCTGAGTTCTTTAATCACCTATAGGAACAAGCTCTTATAGTTAATTACATCCTGAGCAATTGATACTCCCTAGGAAAACTCCCAATTAAGGATAACATTTATCCTCGAAAAAGTGTAAGTGTTATCTTGACAGTGCGTTTCTGAAGAATCGATAATATCATAAAATTTTGTTTATGTTGGGTGTATGTCGTTGCTTTGTTATGTTTTGTTTTGTTGTTTTAGATTTTATTTCGTCGTAATGTCATTTTGTCATTTTGTTTGTCATGTCATGTGTCTTGTCGAGATATCGTAGTTTGTATGTCATATTGTTTTATGTCATGTCGTAAAGTCATTTTATGTCATAATGTCATGTCGTTATGTCATTTTGTTATGTGACGTCTTTTTTATCATGTCGTAATGTCATTTTCATTATTGTAATATTGTATTGTCATAGTGTCGTTTTGTTCTGAAATGTCATGGTGTTGTTTTGTTTTCTTATCTTTATGTTTGGTTTGATCATTGTTTTACTTGATTTTTGTTGTGTCAATTTCATGTCAGGTCAGTTTTATGTCATGTCGTCATTTTCTTTATTTTTTTATTCTGAAATGTCAGAATTATATCGAATCATTGTTTATTTTTTTTTGTTGGTTTTGTTTCGTGTCATGTTGTGTAATTTTGCTATTGGTCATGCCATGTAATATTGTTTTGTCATTTCTTTGTGTTTTGGTTTGATGTCATTTCATGTTATGTTGTTTTGCCATTGTGTTTTGGTATCATGTCATGTCATGTTATTTTATTAGTTTGTTCTTGTTTGTTTTGTTTTGTTTTGAATGTTGTCATTCTATATTCATCGTCTTGCGAAACAGAGTTAGCACACCCTATAACATTCAAAGAAAATCTAAACAAAACTTCATGTTTTCATCCTGCAAGAAAAAAAAAGTTAGAAACAATGTCATCTCAAAATATTTAGCTCTCCTGGTTAAAGTGTCTGTTGATCCAGAGTTGTCGGATTTCCGAATGTGGTGTAGATGTCGATTTAAATTTATGTTATTTTGTGTTTAATTTTATATCCAATTTGTGTTGAATGTCGATTTAGATTTATTTCAATTTATGTTTAATTTTTTATTTATCTTAAATGTCGATTTGGGTTGGATTTTGGATTTTATGTCAATTTGGAGTTGATTTTGGGTTTTATGTCGATTTGTGTCAATTTGTGTTTTATCTTGGGGTTTTATGTCGATTTTAAGTTCAATGTGGGTCAAACTTTAAGAATTATGTCGTTTTATGTTGAGTTAGTTTGATATGGGTCGAACTTAAGGATTATATCAGTTTCTGTTGTGTTAAGTTTGATTTAGGTCAAACTTAAGAATTATGTCGATTTATATCATGTTAGGTTCGATTTAGGTCGAACTTAAGAATTATGCCAGTTTATGTTGTGTTAAGTTTGATTTAGGTTGAACTTAGGAATTATGTCAAGTTAAGTTTGATTTAGATCGAACTTAAAATTTATGTCATGTTAAGTTCAATTTAGATCGAACTTAAAATTAATGTTAAGTTAAGTTCAATTTAGGTCGAACTTAAAATTTTTGTAAAGTTAAGTTTGATTTAGGTCGAACTTAAGAGTTTATGTCGATTTAAGCTAACATGGATTCATGTCAGGTTGAATTTAAGGTTTAAGTCGATTTTTATTCAATTTGTGTTGAACCTAAGATTTATGTCGATTTAGGATCAATTTGGGTTGAACTTAAGGTTTATGTCGATTTAGGTTCAGTTTGAGTTGAACCTAAGGTTTAGATTTAATTTAAGTTCAATTTTGTTTGGACTTAAATTGAATTTGACTTAGGTTTAAATTAGTTTAAACCTAAGATTTAGGTTTGACTTAAGTTCAATATTGGTTGAACTTAAGTTAAGTTTAACTTAAGTCCGATATAAGTTGGACTTAAGTTAAGTTTGAGTTAAGTTAGGTTCAAGTTAGGTTGAACCAAGATTTAAGGTTGACTTAAGTTCAATATGGGTTGAACTCAAGTTATATTTAAGTTTGATTTAAGTTAGGGTCAAGTTAGGTTGAACCTAGAGTTAAGGTTGACTCAAGTTCAATATGGGTTGAACTCAAGTTATATTTAAGTTTGATTAGGTCCAATTTAGGTTGAACATAGACTTAAGGTTGACTCATGTTCAATATGGGTTGAACTTAAGTTAAGGTTTTGAGTTAACTTAGGCTGATTTTAGGTTTGTTTTATTGACTTAAGTTCAATATGGATTGAACTTAAGTTATGGTTTTAAACTCGGGTTCACATTGTGTTGAATCTAAGTTAAAGGTTGAACTTGTGTTCAAGTTGGGTTGAACCTAAGTTAAAAGTTAAACTCGGGTTCAGGTAGTGTTGAACCTAAGTTATGGGTTGCACTTGAGTTCAGGTTATGTTGAACCTAAGTTAAAGGTTAAACTTGGGTTCAAGTTTTGTTGAACCTAAGTTAGGGGTTGAACTTTGGTTCAAGTTGTGTTGAATATTGAACTTGTGTTCAAGTTCGGTTGAACCGAAGTTAAGATTGAGCTTGGGTTCAAGTTCGGTTGAACCTATGTTAGGGGTTGAACTTCAGTTCGAGTTGTTTTGAACCTAAGTTAAATGTTGAACTTGGGTTCAAGTTGTGTTGAACCAAAGTTAAGATTGAACCTGGGTTCAAGTTGTGTAGAACCTAAGTTAAAGGTTGAACTTGGGTTCGAGTTGTGTTGAATCTAAGTTAAGGACTGCCCTTGGGTTCAGGTTATGTTGAACCTAAGTTAAAGGTTTAATAAGTTAATTAAGTCTAATGTGTAGACTTAATTAGAGTTTAACTTTAAATTAGTCTAATTTAATTAAGACTTAATGGTTTAATTAGGTCTAATGGGTTAGACCTAATTAGGGTTTAGGTTTGATTAAGTCTAATTTATTTAAGACTTAATGGTTTAATTTAGTTAAGACTTAATGGTTTAATTAGGTATAATGGGTAAGACTTAATTAGGGTTTAGGTTTGATTAAGTCTAATTTAGTTAAAACTTAATGGTTTAATTAGGTCTAATGGCTTAGACCTAATTAGGGTTTAGGTTTGATTAAGTCTAATTTAGTTAAGACTTAATGGTTAATTAGGTCTAATGGGTTAGACCTAATTAGGGTTTAGGTTTGATTAAGTCTAATTTAGTTAAGACTTAATTGTTTAATTAGATCTAATGGGTTAGACCTAATTATGGTTTGATTTGTCTGAAACCTAATGTAATTAAGGTTTAAGGTGTTTAACTAAGTTTAATTTGTCCTTAAACTTGATTTGATTTTGTATTACACCAAATGTAATTAAGGTTTAATGGGTTAATTAAGTGTAATATGTCCTTAAACTTAATTTAAGTTTGATTTTGTATTAATCCTAATTTAGTTAAGGTTTAATAAATTAATTAAGTTTAATATGTCCTTAAACTTAATTAAAGTTTAATTTTGTATTAAACCTAATTTTATTAAGGTTTAATGATCTTAATTATGTTTAATATGTCCTTAAACTTAATTTAAGTTTGATTTTGTATTAAACCTAATTTAGTTAAGGTTTAATGAATTAATTAAGTTTAATATGTCTTTAAACTTAATTAAAGTTTGATTTTGTATTAAACCTAATGTAATTAAGGTTTAATGAGTTTAATTAAGCCTAGTGGTGTCTTAAGATTAATTAAGGTTTTATTTGTATTAAAAATTAATTTAGTTAAGGTTAAGAGGTTTAATTAAGCCTAATAATGTCTTTAGACCTAATTATTATTTGTCTTAAGTCTATTTGGGTTTGTACGGCTTTATTTTTAGGTCGTGTGTTTTATTTTGAAAAGGGGTCGCCTAACAGAAATTGTGCGGCGAATTTTTAATTTAATTTAAATAAATAATTTGAAAAATAGTATCTGATTTTAAAAATAATTTTTAGATTTGAAGATTTTAAGATATGAAATCAAACCGATCTCACATCCCAAATAGTTTATATAAACGAGCACCGCACCACAAGCCGTGTATCTATCCCTAAGGATAGACACACCGCTATGACGGTGGGGCTCGATTAAATAAACTAGAAGATTTGTGACATCCGTTTGGTGTGCGAACCAATTTTATAAGCCGACAAATTCCTCGCTTAATATGAAAGCATTAAACGGGGTTTATATTACACAGGTTCTTTAAAATTCACTATAAGGGCAAGCCCTTATAGTTAATTACATCTTAAGTGATGGGAATCACCTAAGAAAACTCTCGATAATAATCGATAATTCTGCTCTCGAGGATTTCAAAGTTTAAGTTTTCGAGGATTGAATTTTGGAATTTCGATAGGGAATGGATCAAATTTGGAACATTTTATTTTGGGAATCGAAAGGGAGAAAAGTAGGAGAAATCACGGATTCGAAGCGAACTTCGGTAATTTCCCGACTATCCTATTGTTTGGCTTGAGTTTAGGAAAGTCCTAATATTTATTTAGATGTTTTGATCTTGCCAATTTTAATTAATTAGGGCTTATATTTGTATGATAAAATCAAACAAATAGCCTCGAAGATGTGAGGGTTGATGTCGTATCGGACGACTACCTCGGAATCCTAAGACCGGTTAGGGCTTAATTTGCAATGCAAATGCCTAACGAAGAGTTGAGGATTTATGTTGCACTAGGCAAACTACCTCGAAGTCCTATGGCTTTGTTGTTTAATTCTAGGAAAGTTTTGCTGAAGTAGAGTCAGGTTTTGCTGATGACGATGGCCGTCTTGCCCACCATGCTCCGAGCTCCTTGTTGTTGCGAGAGGTTTAGTTTTAGAAATCATAAATCAGGGGATGAGAAAAGTGTTTTGGTTTAGAGAAAATCTTAATTTCCAAGTGTTTTTTACTTTTTGATTAAAACAAATCTTAAAGTTGATTATAACGACACCGGTTAAGATCCCACGGTTCCATCCTTCCGGCATCATTATTTTTATCGGATTCACTTAGTCCAGATAAATTTGCTAAACTCAACTGAATGAGTTCCACACTTTCATTTAGACAGTGGGAAATCCCGTTAGCAACACGTAGGTTACATCATCCAGAGGTATTCCCGATCATCCAACGGGACGTTTTAATTTAGTTGTAATTCTAGTTTTGTATTACGTTTGTGATTAAATTTTGAGTTGTTTTATATTTTGAAATGTTGTGGCGGTGAATTTTATCTTGCAATGACTTTTAACTTAGTTTTGGTTTCGGTTTTGGGGGCTATCACGAAGGTGTGAGTTTTCATGCAACGATTGTTTATCATGCAAGAAAAGTAAGTGCAATGCGATTAAGTAAATTGCGATAATGTAAATTGCAAGAAAGTAGATTGCAATAAAATAAAAGCGTACTGGAGGATCTTCCCGTCATCCAGCTGCACTTAAAACACAATTAGAATATTTAAGCAAGTTCCTAGGTAAAGCTAAGGGAAGGGTTATGGTTTTCTACCAAATTTCTAATCCTATAGCTTAGTCATCTCCTATGACGTCTAGGTTCTTTGTGTTTTGGTTTAAGGACGATTTTCTTCATCAAAGAACAATTAAGTCCGATTGTTCTTATAAATGTCCTATCATATTGAGGAAGTGCTTAAGAATAATCTTAAACATCTTTTCAATATTTCTAGGATTGTTTTAAGTCCAAATGGGTATAATTATACAAATGAATTAATCGTCCGAGAATTCAAGTTTTGTTGTTATCTTAATCAGTGAACTAGGACATTTGAATATCCTATAAGTGAAGTAACATTTCATTTGATGTTCTGTTTAGGAGTTATAATAACCAAAGCTTTCGAGGGTAAATTGGTATTCAAATTATTTGATTTAAGTTAATGGGTTTAAATTTGGAATAGTGTTCAAGTTGTTTTATATTTAATTTCTTTCTGTTTTAGGTGATGTTATTTAATTCAATTTAATTTAATTTAATTTAATTTAATTGAGTTTTAATTTTAATTTAATTTAATTTAATTCAATTTAGTTTGATTTGATGTTGCATTAAATTAATTTGATTTAATTTTAATTTAATTTGATTTAATTTAGTTTAATTTAATTTAATTTAATTTAATTTAATTTTATTTAATTTAATTTAATTTAATTTAATTTGTTTATTTAAATTAATTTAATTTAATTTAATTTGATTTAATTTAGTTTAATTTAATTTTATTTAATTTAATTTAATTTAATTTAATTTAATTTGATTTAATTTAGTTTAATTTAATTTGATTTTATTTATTTAATTTAATTTAATTTAATTTAAGTTATTTAATTTAATTTAATTTGTTTATTTAATTTAATTTAATTTAATTTAATCTTTAATTTAATTTTTAATTTAATTCAACTTTTAATTTCAATTTAATTTAATTTAATTTAATTTACTTAATTTAATTTAGTTTTTTTTAATTTAATTTTATTTTTAATTTAACTGAAATTTTTAAAAGAGTTTAATAATTTAATTTTAGTTTAATGATTAAGTCTTTTAATGTTTTGAATTTGAGTTATCATTTTAATTAAGAATTGAATATTAATGAGATAATTAATTTAGGGATTTTTAAATTAAAGACTAAATCTCTTCCGATAATATCCACTATTTTAATAATTCCAATTTTATTATTCTTCCAAATTTAATCAATTATTTAATTAAAGTTTAATCATTTTAAATTGCTTAATGGGTTTCTACCGTTTAATTATTTAAATTTCAATCATCCAAATCAAATTAGGCTCAAAGATTGTACTTGCTAATTTTTTATTAAACCTAAAGTTTTAATTTAGGATTAAGATTTTTAATTATCATTTTACCCTTTAAGCTTAATAATTTCATAACTCACTAAATTGAACTCAAATGAACTTGAAATTTTTATGTGACTTCACTCATATGTCAATAAAGGCATGAGAGGAGAAAATGTGATTTTTACGTATTTAATTTATTTATATAATTATTTTTGGTAGAAAATAGAGATTTCCAAGGAAAATTTAATAACATGACCAAGGGAAAGTTTCTGTCCTTAAGAAAATTAGGGGCATTCCTAATGACCAAAGAACCGCTTGGACCAATTTTGGTGATTTTTTGAATTATATTATTTTTATTATAATTATTTTAACTTTTGTAGTGTTAATTAATTTAAAAATAAAATAAATGTTGAAAAATGAATTTTATATTTTTCAAAAATCTCTCTGATATCAAGGAAATCAGAGAAGCAAATTTTACAATTTTCTAATTTTTCTATGATTTATTATAATTATTTTAATGAAAAAGCTAGAAAATATATTTTTTTAAATTTTAAAATTACCTTAAAGCTTTAAAATTTAATATCTCACTAAATAGACCTAAGAAAAATATGGGGTTTGTTCCTAAGTGATTAAAATTCAAAATGTGACATTTTGGTGAATTTTATTATTTTTGTGATTTTTATTATTTTTTAATTATTAAAATATTAAAATAATATTAAAAATCAACTTTTTTAGAAAATTAAAATTTTAATTTTCTTAGATTCCCTAATATCAGAGAGGCTCCAAAACCGATTTGGTGAATTTTTGAAAGATATTTTGAAAGTTATGAATTTTTAAAGTTTAAAATGACTAAGTGGCTTAATCGACCCGATTAGTGGGGCTAACCAAGTCCAATTGACCTCAAATTTTTATGGTGGGTTCCTCTGATCCTAAAGGTTAGTGGAGAATTGATTTCAAGTCAATTTGATGTATGGTTAGCTCTAATTAATTAGAGAACTATTTTGAGTGTTTAAGCCAATTAGGGTTGTTTTAAATGAACTAACTCAAAACCTATTTTTCCTAGGGTCCTCTGGTCATAAGGAACATCACCAAATTTTCCTAGAATTTATTTCACAACATGCTATTTATTGGAATTAAAATACTCAAAACGATAACATGAATTTGAAAAGTCAATAACTTTTCATAGGGATGGCCTCGACTTTGGAAAATTCGGGGAATGTTCCCAATTCGGAGGCTTCAAAGCTCTATGGTGCTAATGCCATGGTGAATTGTATACATGCATGGAGAATTAAAAGTATGCAGAGAGTAAATAAATCATAAAAAATAAAATACTTGATGAAATTAAATGATTTATTTTCCACATTATTCTCCTACGTTCCACTGAGCAAGAGGGTATTTTTATTTTATTTTTCTGATTTTTCTACACAAAGATATGAATTTTTGAAGTTTAAAGAATTAAATAAATCAAAAAATACCCTAATTTTCTATTTATCCACGCGGCGCCGCGACAACCTCGGCAGCTCCGAAACGCCGCGTGGCGTGCTCCCATTCGACGCCGCCATCTGACTCAGCACTCCCGGGGCCCGCTGTATCGTTCCGTCTTCTGATCCGATGCGATCCTGGCCGTCCGTCCGCGCGTGTATTAAATGAACGGCATCCGTTTATCGTTCCCAAGTGTCCTCACCCGAGAGCCGTCCACACTAAATCCCTAATATCTCACTCAATACTCAATGGATTTTTATGTTCTTATGCTCTATGGATTCGTCTTGAAGAGACGAACACATCTATACGGCTATCATGCATTGAAATTAAAGCATTTGAAATGGAGAATCTCCAGAAGCTCGGGATGAAGAGTTAGCTCATACCTTTGCTCAGAGAAGTGTGGCTTCGATCTGAGAGTTGTTGCACCTTCGATTGGATCCCAGTGAGCTCCGGATGAAGTCTCTCGGTGCAGTGAATTGTCTAGGTGTGATTTCGACCAAGCCCGATCACAAAGCTTGGAGAGCTGGAGCAATTGGGTGGCTCGGAGATGGGGCTTTTGCTGGTGGACACCTTCCCTTGGTACGAGTGAAGGTGTAGAACCAATCGATTTGGGGATTGGCTCACTTGTGGAGAAGTGTCCTGGTTTTGGGTGGAATTTCGGTCGAGAAATTGGGTTTTGTCGAGTGGGGATTAGGGCAAATTGACCATGGGGATCAAGCTTGCTCTAAGGGTGGAGAAGGTTTGGAACAATTTTGGCGAGTTTCGGCGAGGTTCGTGCAACTCTCCTCTCTTGGCCGTGAGGGGTGGAGTTTAAATAGGAGAGGGTGGAGGGCCTCCCGAGGAGAGTTAGGGCTTGGGATCAGTTGCTCTTGGCAAGAGAAGAACGGCTCCGATGGCCGCTGGGGATGGGGCGGCTCGGCGGGTGAGAATTCCAAGTTGGGCTCGCATGTGAGCTCTCGGCCATGGTGTTTTCCGGCGGCACAGTGGGTGGCCGGCCGAGCATTGGTCACCATCTTGTTCGAGGTGGGTTAGGGGTGGGGTTTGGTGCATTCGATTGAGGTTTGACATGTGTAAAGGGTTTGATTTAGATGGAATGGGGGAGGAGCTAATTTTGAGTCTAAATGGGTCGACCCACCCATTTTGGCTTGGTGCACCCCTCGAGGTGGCTTTGGATGTTGTGGGGGATCGAAGGGATCAGTTTGGTTTGGCATGGAGAAGTCTCCATCAAAATATATTTGGATTAAATTTAAGTTTAGGTGAAACATGATTAAGGCTAATGAGCTTTAGGGATTAAGGAAAGCCCTCCCTCTTCTTACCCGATATGGCATGGTGGAGTGTCCAAAGCTCTCATGGCTCACATGTGGCTCATGCATGGCTTCATGACTCACCTTTGGCTTGGCAAAAAGTTTGGTCGATTTCATGAAAATGGATTTTAGGAATTTTTGGTAATTTGATGGAAATTTGTATGAAACTTGATTTGGAATTATTTGATGATGAATTTAGGACTTAGGTAATGGCTTTAATTAAGTGGATGACAAATGGAGATGTCATGTGGGCTTTAGGGTAGATTTTGGGCCTTTTGAAATGGTTTTAGATGGGCTTTTAAGATGGTTTAGGAAAGTGGGCTTTTGGATTTTAAAATGGATTTTGGGATGAAATTTTGTAAAGAGGTTGGGCTAAATAATTGTTGGGTTTAGCTCATGGATGTATCATGAGTGACTTGAAGCAAATTGGGAGTGATTTGGGTTTGAATTGGGTTGAATTTGGGCTCTTTTGGTGAATGGGCCAATATAGGTCCAAGTGGGCCAAGTTGGGCCAATGTTGGGCTAGGGTTGAAATTGATGTAAAATCAATGTTGAGAAATGTTTATGGGAGTGTTTAAAAGAGGTTTTACCTTTGGTTGGGCTTTGATTTTGGGGTTTGGGCCCATTTGGGTTAGGTTTGAGTTTAGGTCAAAATTGGGCCTTTTAGCTTTGGGTTGAATTTGAGTAGGGTTTGGGTCTAAATTTTGGGCAAATCATGCTAGTGTTTTATTTGTGGGAATGTTAAGGAAGATTTAGAAAAGGTTTGGGATTAATTGGAGTTGAATTGGGTGAGTTTGGGTTAGGTTTGGGTCATGGGTCCAAATTGGGCTTTAAGGCCAAAAGTGAAATTGGATCCAAATGTCAATCAAATTGGACTTGGATTTGGTCTAGATTAGTGTTGGGAATGTTGAAGTGAAGTTTAGAACTGAATTGGACCAGAATTTGGGTCAATTGGGTAGGTTTGGTTTGACATTGGGTTCACTTAGGGTTAAAATGGGTCAAATTGGGGGTTTTGACAAAAGTAGGGTATATTGACAAAATTGGCCCATGGTGTAGTTGGATAAAATGAAATTGGGAATATTTGGGATTTTCTGGAATTTTCTGGGAATTTTCTGAATTTTTGGATTTTTGGGTCAAGAGGGGTATTTTGGGTATTTGGAGCGTATTGGGAGGTTTTCTTGGAATTTTTGATATTTTTGGGTATGGATGATCAATTTGAGTAATGTGGAAATGTTTAAGATCAATTTTGAGGAATTTTGGGTGATTTAGGAAATTTTGAAAAATTTGGGTAATTCGAGGGTTTTGGGTAGAATTTAGCGGGTGTAGGGTCACGAGGGTCAAAAATTGAAAATTTGGGAAATTGAAGATTGGGTGGATGTAAGTGGAGTGAAATCATTTTGGTTGAGCCATGAAGCCATATCAAGCCCACATGAGCCATGAAGGGACCCATTTGAGGCATTCAGCTATGTTGTTCTGCAACCCTGCTAGCGAGGGCTTAGGGGTTAAGGACCATCCATGTGAATCACCTACATGAGTCGGGAGGTCAAGTTAGGTATGGGTGTGTGAAAATGTATTGTATAGGTGTAGTGTGTGTGTAAGTCGGCCCCTTCACCGGACCGGGCCACCCAGGGCGGTCCTAAGGCCGAAGAGTCCTATAGGAACTCATCCTTAAGCTTCCGCATTTGATTTCGACCCTCTAGGTGATTAGGGGTCTATAATCAAGTTTGTGGAGTTTGCGGGGAGTTAAGAAGTGGTTTGAATTTCTAAAATGTGGGTCCCAATTCTAGTCCTCTAAGATAGTCGAAAGGAAAAGCCTAAGACTAGATCCTAAGTACTAAAGAGAAGAAGAGAAGACCTCATCGAAAATGAGGTCGACAAATGGACCCCGATAGGCGTGGTGGTCGAAGGAGCACACCGCGCGTATTGGCGTTGACCGAGCGATCAACAAAACCAACACGGATGTCCAAGTGACGAACTTAGGACGAAGTAGAAGAGTTTCCGTTGGGGAGTAGCAAGTATATCTGCGAAGCCGGAGATTCCGAACTCTCGGCAGGGAAAGGAAAAGGAGGTGAATCCCAAATCACATGATGCGGGGAATTTCGATTTAGATTTTATTTTATTTCAATTTAAGTTTTGATGTGTGAGCTTAGATTTTAGTTTGGAGTTTTAATTTAGATTGAAGTTTTGTCGAAATTAATTTGAAGGGATTTGATTTGAAATGAAAATTGGAATTACGAGGTTTTAGATGTAACATCTTCAACCTCGAAAGAAAATTGAATTGATCGGATTGAATCATTGCAATGAGGAGAGATCTCGAGAGAAATACGGTATTGGATATAAAATCCTTAACCTCGAGAGTTTGATTTTGATGTATTTCATCGCAATAGGGAAAGAATCCTAAAGCAATGCAGTCTCGGATGTAAAATCCTCAACCCAAAAGTTTGATTTTGATGTATTTCAGTGCAATAGGGAAAGAATCCTAAAGCAATGCAGTCTCGGATGTAAAATCCTCGACCCAAAAAATTTGATTTTGATATATTTCAGTGCAATAGGGAAAGAATCCTAAAGCAGTGCAGTCTTGGATGTAAAATCCTCGACCCGGAAAATTTGATTTTGATGTATTTCGGTGCTGATAGGGAAAGAATCCTAAAGCGATGCGATCTTGGATGTAAAATCCTCGACCCGGAAGTTTGAATTTGATGTATTTCGGTGCAATAGGGAAAGAATCCTAAAGCAGTGCAGTCTTTGATGTAAAATCCTCGACCCAAAAGTTTGAATTTGATGTATTTCAGTGCAATAGGGAAAGAATCCTAATGTAAAATCCTCGACCCAAAAAGTTTGAATTTGATGTATTTCAGTGCAATAGGGAAAGAATCCTAAAGCAGTGCAGTCTTGGATGTAAAATCCTCGACCCAGAAAATTTGATTTTGATGTATTTCGGTGCGATAGGGAAAGAATCCTAAAGCGGTGCGGTCTTGGATGTAAAATCCTCGACCCGAAGTTTGAATTTGATGTATTTCGGTGCGATAGGGAAAGAATCCTAAAGCGGTGCGGTCTTGGATGTAAAATCCTCGACCCAAAAGTTTGAATTTGATGTATTTCGGTGCGATAGGGAAAGAATCCTAAAGCGGTGCGGTCTTGGATGTAAAATCGTCGACCCGAAAATTTTGAATTTGATGTATTTCGGTACGATAGGGAAAGAATCCTAAAGCGATGCGAGTCTTGGATGTAAAATCCTCGACCCAAAAGTTTGAATTTGATGTATTTCAGTGCAATAGGGAAAGAATCCTAAAGCAGTGCAGTCTTGGATGTAAAATCCTCGACCCAGAAAATTTGATTTTTGATTGAGATTTGATTTGAGATCTGGAAGATTGAATTCGAAATTTGATTGAGATTTGAAATCTGGAAAGATTGAATTTGAGATTTGGAAGGATGAGTTTGAACTCGATTGAAATTTGATTTAAGATTTGATTTGAAATTTGGAAGATCAAATTTGAAATTTGATCGAGATTGGGTTTGAAATTTGATTGAAAATTGAAATCTGGAAAGATTGAATTTGAGATCTGGAAGGATGAGTTTGAACTCGATTGAAATTTGATTTAAGATTTGATTTGAAATTTGGAAGATCAAATTTGAAATTTGATCGAGATTGGATTTGAAAGTTGATTGAAAATTTGATTTGAAATTTGGAAAGATCAAATTTGAAATTTGATCGAGAGTGGATTTGGAATTTAATTGAGAATTTGATTTATGATTTGATTTAACATTTATGTTGATTTTGTTTATCTTCTAATGATTCAAATTTTATTTTATCGTTTATTTAATGTTCATGTGAATTTGGTGTTCGTCATTTTTTAAGATTTTTTAAGGAAAGTTTTCTTTTATTCTCTTTTTTATTTCTTTTCTGTTCTTTGTTCAAAGTTCATTTAACTTTAATGGCGTTTCCCAGTCAATTTGCACAAAAGAGGTGAAGGCCAAAATTGTGACATGGTCACTTTCATTCCAATCATGTTGAAGATACATCATACAACTCGATACGGAATACATTTCATACAATCCATGTAGACTCGAAACGGACTATGTATGATCTTTGTTGGTCCATCCAAAGAAGCATCCGTCAAAAATCCATGTACGAATAGTGGGGTACATGGTCAATAACATCACCTTCCAAGCCATCCTTGGCGAGGATGCCGTATGGATGTACATTGGAGGTGTGATATTTCCCACGTAACTCGCGGCTCGTAAGGCGGAGGTTCTCTAGTTACGGGTACAGTTTGGAAATGGTAAGGTGTCTTCCTGTCATCCATTCTCTCGAAAGTAACGGAGATCCGCTTCACTGGTACTACGGTATGCAATGCTTAGCGATATACGCCCCGTTGCCCTTCGGTATCATGACGGAACCTACCGGTAAAGGTATCTTCAACGGCCCTCGGAACTCACCGGGCACTGCTATCCGGAGGTCGGATCCGAACATGATGTTACACTCGTTCGGGAAAGAGAGCTGTGCGAGAAGGTCGACAAAGTCGTGGTGGTCTATATGTGGGGGTATGCGGTCACCCTGCTTGTAGATGTTGATAATGCGGCTATTGGGTATGCAATCTGCGGCGGTACCCTCCATGTTATCAATCTCTTTACCATTCTCTTGATGACTAATGGCATCGGATCTACTTGCCCATGACGGAGTATTCCGGTGGGTTTCCCTTCCGTCTTCGACAAAGTTGTAGCGGCATCCGCATTGTATTATGATTCTTCCCTTCCCTGGCATCCAACTCCGGGGTTCTGAGTAGGTATTTTCCCTTAGGTGGCCTGCTCGGCCCATTCTTTTCAAATCCCGGATACAATCCACGATTTGCTGTTCTTCATACTCTGAAAATACGTCGGTATGTAGCTCGGGGCCCTCTAGTATATTGATTCTTCGCACTTCTAATTCTCTCGAAGTATTCGAAGGTTTTCTTTTCGACATTTTGCATTCTTTCCGGCTCGTATTCCGGAATGATGCGGATGGAGAGGCCACTGTGACATATTGTGGGATATACGGTTCAATCCCTTCACGTTCTCCTGCATACCTCGGCTCCTCAGGGATGATGCCTGTCAGGACATCCCCCGGGGTTGCTTCTGCAACAAGGTCATGCATTACTGGTGGTTCTATCCGGTGGCGTGGTAGCCTTCTTTCTTCTGATCTTTGTGAGATTTCCACTGGTTCCTTCGTTATCCTAGGAGTGGCCTCCTTTCTTCGGAGTTCTGGTGAACCGGTGTCCTTGAAGTGTACGTGCGGCGGTAGTAGCTTGTCTCGTTGCGGCGGTCCGCGGCTAGTTTTGTTAACATCTTACGGATACGGCGATTCTTATTTCTTCGTTGTGTTCTTGTGAGAGTAGCTCTCCGCACTTCTTGAATCTACTGTGGGAGCGGCGGCGACAAGCACGCCTGCCTGCAGCGACTACGGACTTCATTTTCTTGTCTTCTTCGGTATTTGCCTTTCTTTTCATCTTGCTTGGATTGGTGGCTTGGGCCACCCACTTTCATCATCTGTCTGCCGGGCGGTTCTTCTCGGTCAGGCGGGACCCGGTCACTTTCCTCTTCTTGTAGGCCTGCTGGTGCGAAATCCGAGTCGATCTCGATTATCGCTCCATCTTTCACCCTCTTTTCATCGAGTGCGAAGGCTTACGCCATTCTTAAAGTTCGGGACCGACCACCGTTCGACATTTCCTGCGAAAAGACAAGGAAAAGGATCGAGGGCTGTACTAAGAACAAGAACATTAAGAAAATGTTTATTAAAGACATTCTTTTTATTATATTATTTTTTGTATTTTTCAAATTTAACAGGAATGAAGTAGGATAAGATCAGGGAAGAGATTTTGATTTGGAAAAGAAAACAAGGAAAACTTAATTATCGTGATTTTATTTATTTTAGCACATTTTATTATTTTTTTTTTTTGGGTTCGGACCCAATCATAAGTAATTACTTCACCCGTGTTTCTTAGGGATGAAGAATTCACTCATTCGAAACATCAGGTGGCGTAATACTTTTCGAAGTATCGTCCAGATTGATCGGAAGCATATGTCGTTCTCCACGGCAATTCACTAACTAGTAGGAACCTCCCGAGTATACTTGCTTGACCACGAACGGTCCTTCCCGAGTGGGTTCGAATTTTCCTCCTATCTTGCGGTGTGCGAGGATAGGTCTCTTGAAAACGAGAACTAAGTCACCAACTTTGAAGGTTCTTGGGCGGATCGGTTTGTCATGGGCTTGAACCATCTTAGCTTGGTATAGTTCTAAATTACGTTGCGCTGCAAGTCTTTTCCCTTCGAAGCTTTCTAATTCTTCGAGTCGTAATTTGGCGTTTTCTTCCATCGTGATCTTATTCGCAACTGTAGATCTGAGTGAAGGAAGCTGAACCTCTAAAGGTAACACTGCCTCGGACCCAAACACCAGAGCGTAAGGTGTAGCTTGAGTAGGAGTTCTGAAGGTCGTCCGGTAGGCCCATAAGGCTTCTAACAACTTCTCGTGCCAATTTCTTTTATTATCATCCAAAGTTTTCTTTAAAATTTGAATGAGAGTTTTATTAAAAGCCTCAGTCAGGCCGTTTGCTCTTGGGTAGTAAATTGTTGAATATCGCCAGTCGATTCCGTGTCTCCTGACAAAATTGTTGATTTGTGTGCTTCTCGATGCGACCCATGTATACGAGATGATCCTGCGCGGCACTCCGAAACGGTAGACAACTTGGTTCTTGAAAAGCGCAGCACGTGGTGTGCTTTAACTTCTACGAGTGGAGCCGCTCTCTGCACTTGGAAAAGTAATCTGTAGCCGCAAGAATGAAGCGATGTCCTTTTGAAGATGGTGGTTCATCGGACTCACTATATACGTACCTCGACATTCGAATGGCCACGATGCGATTGTCGGGTGTAGCACATTTGGAGGTTGGTGAAGAACCACTCCGTGCACTTGGCATTGGTGACGGCTCTTGGCGATTTTCATGCGGTCGGTCATCATCGAGGGCCGGTAGTACCCTAGTCTTTTAATTTTCATTTTCATCTTCGGACCCGGCGGTGAGCGCCACGGAGTCCTGAATGCACCTCCTTAACAATTTCACGGGCCTCGGACCCGCTTAGGCACCTTAGCCGCATTTGATCGAAAGACCTTCAGTACGATGTGTTGTTTATTAATGCGTAAGACGAGTTCTTTTCTTGATGCGATGGGCTAGCGACCTATCGTCTGGTAGCTTTCTGTTTGCGAGTAGTACATCGATGGCTATCGCCTGATCTTACGTGTTTTTACGTCACTGCTTGCTAGTTGATTCTTATTCTTTTTCTTTTTACGATTTGTGTATTGTGTCCATGTCGAGTTGTGATAGGACCGACATCCATGAACTGATACCTCTCTTGATTCATCTTGTAAACGAGCAAATTCTTTTGCAAGACGGGCTAAAGCATCGGCTAAAGCATTTTCTTTTACGGGAATTTTGTAGATCGTTACATTTGGAATCTGTTCAACGAGTTGTATGGCATCTTGGAAGTATTGTTCGAGTCTTGGCTTTAAAATTCTGTATTGTCCGGTGATACGTTGAATGATTAAGCTGCGAATCCCGTAGATGTTCATGTACGTTATCCCCATTTGAATAGTTAATTCCGGTCCGTTATGAGGGCTTCGTGATACTGCTTCATTGTTTGTACATGGTTCTATCGAGTGGTAGGAGTATCTTAACATCCCCGCTCCGGTGTTATAAAGATTAGCCCGATTCTGCCTTCACAGGACACTTGTCACTTGCGATTCTTCATCTTTGTGTCTTGAAGATGCTCCGTCGAAATACAATTCCCAACGTCGATCATCAAGGTCTTCTAGGTTCATTATTTGTTCATCTGGCAAATCGTCATTGAGAGGAGATTATGCCGGCAAAGGGTGTGTTGCGAGAAAGTCTGCTAAGACTTGTCCCTTTACGGCACGAAGAGGCACGGAAGTTAGATCGAATTGCAATAATATCATTGACCATCTGGCGAGTCTGCCGGAAAGTGTTGGACGAGTCATCAAGTATTGCAATGGATTAAACTTCCAGATCAGGTTGACCTTATGAGAAAGCATGTAGTGCACGAGCTTTTGAGCGGCGAAGATCGGGGCCAAACAATGCTTTTCAATTGTGGGATACCTTACTTCCGTGCGAAGTAAATGACGGCTTAAGTAGTAAAGAGCTTTTCTTTACCCTCATCATTGACACAGGCTAACGGGGCTCAAGAAAGTCGTCTAAAGCCGCGGTGTAATGTATCGGCGGTCTACACGAGGCCAGGGCTGCTAAGACGGGAGGTGTCATTAAATATTGTTTAATGTCCTTGAAGGCCTTCGGCATTTCTCTCCCCAAATAAATTTGGTGTCCTTTTTAACTAGTGCGAGAAAGGCTGACACCTACCGACAAGTTTGAGATAAAGCGTCGAAGATATGCCGGCTTCCCTTGAAAAGATCGTAGTTGTTTTAAGGTTTTGGGAGGCGGCATTTCTAAGATAGCTTTAATCTTTCCGGGTCGATTTCAATTCCACGATGTCGGACAACGAATACTAAGAATTTCCGGAGGTGACGCCGAAGGCGCATTTTAAGGGATTCATCTTAAGGTTAAATTGTCTTAATCGTTCGAAAACAATTCTCGAAGTCATACGAGTGGTTGTCCTTTACTTTGCTTTTGATGACCACATCGTCCACGTAGCATTCAACTTGATTGTGGATGAGATCATCAAAAATTCTTGTCATTGCTCTTTGGTAGGTTGCTCCTGCGTTCTTCGGTCCGAATGACATTCTTGTGTAGCAAAATACTCCGATCGGCGTCACGAATGCTGTAAGCTTTTCATCTTACGGAGCCATTTTTATCCGGTTGTATCACGAAGATCCATCCATGAATGAGAATATTTTATGTGTTGAAGCAATGTCGATCATTAATTCTGGGATCGGTAGAGGGAATTCATCCTTTGGACATGCCTTGTTCAAATCTCTGAAATCCACACAGATTCTAATCTGACCATTCTTCTTTCTGACTAGCACTACATTGGCTAGCCAAGTCGGGTATTGTTCTTCACGGACAAATTTAGCGTCTATTAGCTTTTTAACTTCGGCTATGACTTGTTGTTCAATTTCTAGACGCATTCTTCTAGGACCTTGTCGGTGGAACGAAGTAGGATCCACTCCTAGCTTATGAGCTGCGACCCACGGAGATAATCACGGCATTTCATCGTAGTTCCAAGCAAAACGAGTCTTTAAATTCCATTAATAATTTGATTATTTCTTCGGAGTCTTCTTTGTTGAGTAAGGAGCTAACAAAGGTAGGTCTGAGGCTCTTCGCTAGTACCTAAGTTAACTTCCGTTAACTCATCTATTGTAGATTTAATTTCTTCTTCGAATTACGGTGGAGCGTCTCCAATTTGTAAATCTTCGAGTTCGTCTGTAGTTTCCATGCAGCTTTCATTGGACTTGCAAGTGACAACCAAGCAAAATTCCGTATCGTCAACTGACCCTACTATGCCGAATCCGAGTCCATGCTTTGAATTGGGTGAACGACCGGAGTTATTCCATAATTTTTCAAAATGTTGTGATTGGCCTTTTGTCCATTGTCGAGGTAAGAAACCACGTTGAATTAAATTTTGAACACAGGGAGAGTACTACTCAAAAGGTAATTCCATTAATTCGATGAAGTGACATCTTCGAATTGTACATTATTTTCGAGTTTTGGAGGTAGAAGCACCACGGTAGATCTTGATTGGCCTTGCACCGTCGTTACGTACTTCTTTGACCACCATACCCTCGATCTTGTTAGAATGGATCGGGGTTAGGGTCATAGTATGTACGTAGTGGTTAATCTTTTCGTACGTTGATTTGTATTCTTCGTTCTTCTCATCTTCGAGAGAGATCTTCAATTGCGGCTTCTTCTGACTTATTGTCGCTGCTTCTTGCTTGATTTCTTTTTATTCTTCGGAACTATCTTCCCGATCAAAATCGATGGCTGGTTTCCTCGTCCAAGTTGTCCTAACGTCTCTACCACGACCTCGTCCCCGGCCTCGACCTCGGATGCGAGTTGTGGAGAAACCATCACCATCTCGCCGGAAGGGAGTGGTGAGTGAGCTGTTGGACTAGAACTTCGGGTTCTTCGTTGTCTCGAACTTTCTTTGCTTCATTTGTTACGGTATCTGCTGGAGAAGATTGTTTTCTTTGGCGGTGCATAATAAGTCTGCGTCTTCATGGATTCCAATCTCATGTACGGAGAATGGTTGCAAGTCACCTTTGATGCATTGTTCCCCTCCATCGTAGTATTTGATGCACTGGTGTAGAGATGATGGTACCATTACTGTTTTCATGTATCCATGGTCGGCCCGGTAGAGCGTTGAACGACGTTTCGAATCGATTATGTGAAATTCTGCGGTTGTCTTTGCTAAGTCACCGGTCTTCATCGATAGTGTTATTGACCGAGGGCTCTTTCTCCTTTACGGTTGAATCCTCTTAATAACATTTTGTACGCTCGAGCTCACGAGCATCAATTTCCAAGTATGCTTAGCATTCGAAGACTCATTATATTGATTGATGCTCCTGGATCCACCAATACTACGGAGAGCGTAAACTTCCCGATTATGGCCGAAATGTACGATGGTTGGTTGTGATCTGTCATCCCAAGTAGTAGGTCATTGTCCGTGAAGGTAACACCTCGTTGTTCCTTTAACGAACAAACCTCATCTAAGGAATCTCCGGCCATTTGAGCTAAGCAAATTTACGGATCGAAGTAAGGCTTTGATCGAGCTTCTCTCATCTCCTTTGATAAGATAAGAGCATCGTAAATGCTCGGTTTGGCGGTAGTTTCCTAAGATGGGCTAGTACGTTGTAGTCCACTTTATTTTCATGCGTCTCGGCTTCTTCTCGAATGGGTATTTCTTCTGGCAGGGTTGGTTCTTCTTGAACAACCACACCTTTCCTTTGTCTTTCGGACCCATTCTTGGAGGTAGAACTCTTCCACTTCTTAAGTTGACTTCGTAATTTTTTCGAATTTAATGTTGAGTTTGCGGTGTCTCCTCCTGAATCGGAATGACGAGGCTCTTCGGATTATCTTCGAGAATGCGAAGGCTCTAACTCATTGTGTTTGGAGCTCCTCGAAACTCGCGAGATAGATTCGTTGCTTGTTGAGCTCTCGTAGCCTCCTTTATGGATGCCTTCTTCGTTATTTTGCTCGTCGAGATCGTGTATGATTTGAGAATTGTCGTTGATGTCGAAATCGATATCCGGATTGTCGCTAGTTACGTAATCGTTAGAAACGGTCAAAACGTAGCCAACGCCATCACCCTTATCATTATATGATCCCACCGAAGTGAGCGGATAATCATACAAAATCGAGAGGTTCGAGGGATTTCTCCCCGAATAGGAAACAACTATCCTAGGATAAGCGGCCCCTAGTCCAGCCTTAGGAGCCTCGGTCCTCTCTTCTTCGTCAATTTTCTTCTTCTCTTCGATCGCCTCCTGTTGAGGTGGTTCTTCATCGCAAGTGATAGTACCGGCTAACGGGTCTCGAACTACGAATTGAAGCTCGCAGAGGCGGTTCGGATCTTGTCTAAAATCTTCTTCGAAGACCTTGTCCGAGTCGTAGTCCATCCATCGTCGGTTGCATAGGGATCTATCGGAATGACGGGATCGGTTGAGATAACATTGACGGAACCTCCTTTACGGGGTTCCTTCATGTACTCCTTCGGGATTGTTATATTCCCTTTCAGAAGGTTATCGTTGAGCCAACTTTTAAAGGTAATGCAATCTTCTATCTTGTGCCCGAAGCATCCGGTGGTAGGGGCAAAAGTTGGGATCACCTTTCTTGTTGACTTCCTCCGGTCTTTTAGGCTACGGCGGTGGAAATCCGGGGTCTTCATCGGGCTACTGAGAACATTTTCGGTCTTGCTTCATTTTTGAACGGATATTCTCCGCTCCGAAGTTCCCTTAATGTATGTTGCGGACGAGGCGGTTGTTCATGCTTGTGGAGATGGTCGATAGTTGGGCCGAGGTTGTTGATAATTCATGTTGTAGTTCTTTGCGGCCGTTACGGTGGTATTTGCATCGGTTGCTTAGCCTTTGTCAATTGCTTGCAACGATCCCGGATTTCTTTTCGAAGGTCTTCACCGGCTTCTGCTTGTCCGTCTTGTCGGCGAAACTTAATTGTGAATCCTTTGAGGAGAAGTGCTATCGGGCCGTGAATGCTTTTAAGTAAAATGCCGACTGCATGTTGTTCTTGCAGTTGTGGTTCACATTTCATGCTTAAGTTCCTCCATCGGAGTATGTAATCCACCAAAGTTTCATTCGGCCTTTGTTTCTCTACCACCAAATCACCTATAGTGATGTGGTGTCGAGCTCCGACGAATCGCTTGATGAAGAGGTTCTCTAGCTGCGAGAACGTCTTCACCGAACCATTTGGTAATTCGCATACCGGTCGAAGGCGATTCATGACGGATGCTGACGAGCTGTCGGAAGAGTAATGCATCGCTCCCGCCGGCATTACAACAGCGGCACGAAAGTGTGCAACATGCTTGTCGGGGGTTCCGGTTCCGTCGAAGGTCTTGAACGGAGGTGGTACGAAGCCTTTCGGGTATTGGACGGCGTCGAATTCTTACGGGTAAGGTCTACCCGTCCGAATGGATGTCCCGCTCTTCGATTGTGCTAAGGCTTCTCGCACTTGCTTGTTCCACCAAGTTCTTGATATCCTTTTCGGGGATCATACTTTGTGTTGTATCCTTTTCGGTGATCATCCCCATTGACGGATGTAATCTCCTTTCCTCCGTCTCTGATGTGAATGACCTCCGGGGTGTCTCTCTTTGTGGTTGTACTTGACTGCGGAGAGTGGCCGGAGCTACGGCCATCTCTTCCATCCTTTTCGCCATTTGAGCGATCGTGTCGTCTTTTTCTGAAGGCTGCCTTCTCATCGGTTCGGCTCCTCTCTTTCTGCGGGCTGCGGGAGCACCTTGCGAAGGCGATGAAGCTCGTGTCTCGGCCATGTTGATTTACGCATATTCGTCGTCCATGAATTCCGATGAATCAATCTCATCTCCGAACTTTTCTTCTCTTTCTTTTGCCAACCGTCGGATATCGGTTCTCGGCTTTTCCATGGCATCTTCTAGCGGGGCTTTTTGTGTGTCATTGCGGTTGTCGTGCGATAGGCTGCCGGGTCCCCTTTTCACGAGTCCCCTTTATCGCGGTAGCGCTTTCTTGATTCGAGTCTCTGGCGAGACTTTCTTTCTCGAGTTTGTTGTTTCGATCTCAGTCGCCGGTGGTGGGACGCCATACCATCCTTCTAGCGAGCGGAAGGTCTAGGACCGGATGGTCCGGTGGCCGAATGCTTTGGAAGGTGGTATCCTCCCTAATCGTAATCACGAGACGACGACGGGCGGACTAGCCTTCATTCTTTTACTTGGCTTTTCGTCATGATGGAGGGCTCTACTCGGGGCCCGAGACGGGATTTGGCCGGCACCCGCCACTATCCTTCGTAGAATCTCCGATACGGGGCAGTTTTCCTTCTTTACTAACTTTTGTACCAAAATTTGCAGTCGAGCAAACGGCGTAGTTCTAGTCCTTTTCTTGCGGCTATCGTTGTAATATGCGGGCTGAGGCAATGCGGCAGCAATCTTGCGAACATTCTCCTCATCCTCTGCGGCGGAGAGGGGATGGAACCTGCTTCCTCCCAAGAGTGGTATGTAGTCAGGCAGTGGTGTATATTCTGGCAGCGGTGTATATTCTGGTAGCGGTGTATATTCCAGTAGCTACGGAATTTCCTCTAGGAAAGCGATTTCGGCGGCTACGGCTTCTCTAGCGATCCTTCTACTTGTTTCTTCTTTGAGTCCTTGTCGGTGACGGAATCTTTGAGCTTGGACCCGATTTCGAAAACGAGAGGTCTTACGGGAAGATCCGTACCCTCCACGGTAACGGAGTTTACCATAGTTACGGATTTCTTTCCCCTTTGATTTGGCGAAGTCGGGGTAGGTGCGAAACAACTAGACCGGTGGGGGTAGTAAGAACGGTCCTCCTGCGGATGGCGGTACTCCTCCTAGTCGGGATCCTTTCTTTGGGGAGGAAACTCTTGGGTCGACCTAAGGTTGAACTCGAGCGGCGGTTCCTCGGCTTCGGATACCTTGTTTGTCGGTGCGAAGAGGAGACGTCGGTGACCTTGACATTCGTGTTTTCAAATCCTTGTACGAATCGGATGATCCCATTGTCGGGTAGCTCATCCTTATAGACGGTGAAGTCCGATCCATTGGTGAAGGAGAAAATCGGTTTCGGGGCTTCCATTTCGCGGGGTAGATTACGGTTGTCGGTCCCGAGTTATGCTTCTTTTCTTTAGGACGAAAAGAAAGGAATTGAAAAGAGTCCAAACACATTCTTGTTCATGTATTTATAAGAAGGAATCATTTGTTAAAAGAATCACTTATTAGAGGGTTTGTTTATTTAGAACGGAATGTTCGAAAGGTGTAGAGAAGGTAAGGAATACGATTCGAGTTGGAAAGGAAAAGAGAGTCTTAAGCAAGACTTCTCGACTCGAAGGATCATTCCTAAGCTAACACTTATTGGGGTCCGCCCCACCTCGAAATGAGGTAGAAGGATCTCGGAACCTCTCTGTTTAGGGGTGTCTAAACAGTGGTTCCTAAATTCGAGAGAATGTTGGCTATACTTGTTCAAGGTAGAAATGAACATAGTATCCCGACGGAAAGAAGGGTAGTTCGATCCATTAGGGACATGGATACACTACCGATTTTTTGAAAGCATAATTATTTGATTAAAATGGAGAGAGGAATACTCCCCAGCGGAGTCGCCAGAATTTGTACGGCTTTATTTTTAGGTCGTGTGTTTTATTTTGAAAAGGGGTCGCCTAACAGAAATTGTGCGGCGAATTTTTAATTTAATTTAAATAAATAATTTGAAAAATAGTATTTGATTTTAAAAATAATTTGAAGATTTGAAGATTTTAAGATATGAAATCAAGCCGATCTCACATCCCGAATAGTTTATATAAACGAGCACCGCACCACTAAGCCGTGTATCTATCCCTAAGGATAGACACAGCCTTGACGGTGGGGCTCGATTAAATAAACTAGAAGATTTGTGACATCCGTTTGGTCTGCGAACCAATTTTATAAGCCGACAAATTCCCTCGCTTAATATGAAAGCATTAAACGGGGTTTATATTACACAGGTTCTTTAAAATTCCCTATAAGGGCAAGCCCTATAGTTAATTACATCTTAAGTGTTGGGAATCACCTAAGAAAACTCTCGATAATAATCGATAATTACTGCTCTCGAAGCATTTGAAAGTTTAAGTTTTCGAGGATTGAATTTTGGAATTTCGATAGGGAATGGATCGAATTTGGAACATTTTGTTTTGGGAATCCAAAGGGAGAAAAGTAGGAGAAATCACAGATTCGAAGCGAACTTCGGTAATTTCCCGACTATCCTATTGTTTGGCTTGAGTTTAGGAAAGTCCTAATATTTATTTAGATGTTTTAATCTTGCCAATTTTAATTAATTAGGGCTTATATTTGTATGATAAAATCAAACAAATAGCCTCGAAGATGTGAGGGTTTATGTCGTATCAGACGACTACCTCGGAATCCTAAGGCCGGTTAGGGCTTAATTTGCAATACAAATGCACTAACGAAGAGTTGAGGATTTATGTTGCACTTAGGCAAACTACCTCGAAGTCCTATGGCTTTGTTGTTTAATTCTAGGAAAGTTTTCTTGAAGTAGAGTCGAGTTTCTTCGATGACGATGGCCGTCTTGCCCACCATGCTCCGAGCTCCTTGTTGTTGCGGAGGTTTAGTTTTAGAAATCATAAATCGGGGGATGAGAATAGTGTTTTGGTTTAGAGAAAATCTTAATTTCCAAGTGTTTTTTACGTTTTGATTAAAACAAATCTTAAAGTTGATTATAACGACACCGGTTAAGATCCCACGGTTCCATCCTTCGGCATCATTATTTTTATCGGATTCACTTAGTCCGGATAAATTTGCTAAACTCAACTGAATGAGTTCCACACTTTCATTTAGGCACGTGGGAAATCCCGTTAGCAACACGTAGGTTACATCATCCGAGGTATTCCCGATCATCCAACAGGACGTTTTAATTTAGTTGTAATTCTAGTTTTGTATTTTGTTTGTGATTAAATATTGAGTTGTTTTATATTTTGAAATGTTGTGGCGGTGAATTTTATCTTGCAATGACTTTTAACTTAGTTTTGGTTTCAGTTTTAGGGGCTATCCTGAAGGTGTGAGTTTTCATGCAACAGTTGTTTATCATGCAAGAAAAGTAAGTGCAATGCGATTAAGTAAATTGCAATAATGTAAATTGCAAGAAAGTAGATTGCAATAAAATAAAAGCGTACCTGGAGGATCTTCCAGTCATCCCAAGCTGCACTTAAAACACAATTAGAATATTTAAGCAAGTTCCTAGGTAAAGGCTAAGGGAAGGGTTATGGTTTTCTACCAAATTTCTAATCCTATAGCTAGTCATCTCCTATGACGTCTGAGGTTCTTTGTGTTTTGGTTTAAGGACGATTTTCTTCATCGAAGAACAATTAAGTCCGATTGTTCTTATAAATGTCATATCATATTGAGGAAGTGCTTAAGAATAATCTTAAACATCTTTTCAATATTTCTAGGATTGTTTTAAGTCCAAATGGGTTTAATTATACAAATGAATTAATCGTCCGAGAATTCAAGTTTTATTGTTATCTTACTCAGTGAACTAGGACATTTGAATATCCTATAAGTGAAGTAACATTTCATTTGATGTTCTGTTTAGGAGTTATAATAACCAAAGCTTTCGAGGGTAAATTGGTATTCAAATGATTTGATTTAAGTTAATGGGTTTAAATTTGGAATAGTGTTCAAGTTGCTTTATATTTAATTTCTTTCTGTTTTAGGTGATGTTATTTAATTCAATTTAATTTAATTTAATTTAATTTAATTGAGTTTTAATTTTAATTTAATTTAATTTAATTCAATTTAGTTTGATTTGATGTTACATTAAATTAATTTGATTTAATTTTAATTTAATTTGATTTAATTTAGTTTAATTTAATTTAATTTAATTTTATTTAATTTAATTTAATTTAATTTAATTTAATTTAATTTGTTTATTTAATTTAATTTAATTTAATTGAATTTGATTTAATTTAGTTTAATTTAATTTAATTTAATTTTATTTAATTTAATTTAATTTAATTTGATTTAATTTAGTTTAATTTAATTTGATTTTATTTATTTAATTTAATTTAATTTAATTTAAGTTATTTAATTTAATTTAATTTGTTTATTTAATTTAATTTAATTTAATTTAATCTTTAATTTAATTTTTAATTTAATTCAACTTTTAATTTCAATTTAATTTAATTTAATTTAATTTAATTTAATTTACTTAATTTAATTTAGTTTTTTTTAATTTAATTTTATTTTTAATTTAATTGAAATTTTTAAAAGAGTTTAATAATTTAATTTTAGTTTAATGATTAAGTCTTTTAATGTTTTGAATTTGAGTTATCATTTTAATTAAGAATTGAATATTAATGAGATAATTAATTTAGGGATTTTTAAATTAAAGAATAAATCTCTTCCTAATAATATCCCTATTTTAATAATTCCAATTTTATTATTCTTCCAAATTTAATCAATTATTTAATTAAAGTTTAATCATTTTAAATTGCTTAATGGGTTTCTACCCTTTAATTATTTAAATTTCAATCATCCAAATCAAATTAGGCTCAAAGATTGTACTTGCTAATTTTTTTATTAAACCTAAAGTTTTAATTAAGGATTAAGATTTTTAATTACCATTTTACCCTTTAAGCTTAATAATTTCATAACTCACTAAATTGAACTCAAATGAACTTAAAATTTTTATGTGACTTCACTCATATGTCAATAAAGGCATGAGAGGAGAAAATGTGATTTTTCTGTATTTAATTTATTTATATAATTATTTTTGGTAGAAGATAGAGATTTCGAGGAAAATTTAATAACATGACCAAGGGAAAGTTTCTGTCCTTAAGAAAATTAGGGGGAATTCCTAATGACCAGAGAACCACTTGGAGCAATTTTGGTGATTTTTTGAATTATATTACTTTTATTATAATTATTTTAAGTTTTGGAGTGTTAATTAATTTAAAAATAAAATAAATGTTGAAAAATGAATTTTATATTTTTCAAAAATCTCTCTGATATCAAGGAAATCAGAGAAGCAAATTTTACAATTTTCTGATTTTTCTATGATTTATTATAATTATTTTAATGAAAAAGCTAGAAAATATATTTTTTTTAATTTTAATATTACCTTAAAGCTTTAAAATTTAATATCTCACTAAATAGACCTAAGAAAAATATGGGGTTTGTTCCAAAGTCATTAAAATTCAAAATGTGACATTTTGGTGAATTTTATTATTTTTGTGATTTTTATTATTTTTTAATTATTAAAATATTAAAATAATATTAAAAATCAACTTTTTTAGAAAATTAAAATTTTAATTTTCTTAGATTCCCTAATATCAGAGAGGCTCCAAAACCAATTTGGTGAATTTTTGAAAGATATTTTGAAAGTTATGAATTTTTAAAGTTTAAAATGACTAAGTGGCTTAATCAACCCAATTAGTAGGGCTAACCAAGTCCAATTGACCTCAAATTTTTATGGTGGGTTCCTCTGATCATAAAGGTCAGTGGAGAATTGATTTCAAGTCAATTTGATGTATGGTTAGCTTTGATTAATTAGAGACCTATTTTGAGTTTTTAAGCAAATTAGGGTTGTTTTAAATGAACTAACTCAAAACCTATTTTTCCTAGGGTCCTCTGGTCATAAGGAACATCACCAAATTTTCCTAGAATTTATTTCACAACATGCTATTTATTGGAATTAAAATACTCAAAACAGTAACATGAATTTGAAAAATCAATAACTTTTCATAGGGATGGCCTCTAACTTTAGAAAATTTAGGGAATGTTCCCAAATTCAGAGGCTTCAAAAGCCCTATGGTCTCATGCCATGGTGAATTGTATACATGCATGGAGAACTAAAAGTATGCAAAGAGTAAATAAATCATAAAAAATAAAATACTTGATGAAATTAAATGATTTATTTTCCACATTATTCTCCTGTGTTTACTGAGCAAGAGGGTATTTTTATTTTATTTTTCTGTTTTTTCTACACAAAGTTATGAATTTTTGAAGTTTAGGGAATTAAATAAATCAAAAAATACCCTAATTTTCTATTTATCCACGAGGCGCCGCGTCAACCTCGACAGCTCCGAAACGCCGCGTGGCGCGTTCCCGTTCGACGCCGCCATCCGACTCGGCACTCCCGGGGCCCGGCCGTATCGTTCCGTCTTCGATCCGACGCGATCCGGCCGTCCGTCCGCGCGTGTATTGAATGAACGGCATCCGTTCATCGTCCCCAGTGTCCTCACCCGAGAGCCGTCCACACTAAATCCCTAATATCTCACTCAATACTCAATGGATTTTCATGTTCTTATGCTCTATGGATTCGTCTTGAAGAGACGAACACATCTATACGGCTATCATGCATTGAAATTAAAGCATTTGAAATGGAGAATCTCCAGAAGCTCGGGATGAAGAGTTAGCTCATACCTTTGCTCAGAGAAGTGTGGCTTCGATCTGAGAGTTGTTGCACCTTCGATTGGATCCCATCAAGCTCCAGATGAAGTCTCCTAGTCTGGTGAATTGTCTAGGTGTGATTTCGACCAAGCCCGATCACAAAGCTTGGAGGCTGGAGCAATTGGGTGGCTCGGAGATGGGGCTTTTGCTGGTGGACACCTTCCCTTGGTGCAGTGAAGGTGTAGAACCAATCGATTTGGGGATTGGCTCACTGTGGAGAAGTGTCCTAGTTTTGGGTGGAATTTCGATCGAGAAATTGGGTTTTGTCGGTGGGGATTAGGGCAAATTGACACGGGGATCAAGCTGCTCTAAGGGTGGAGAAGGTTTGGAACAATTTTGGCAGAGTTTCGGCAAGGTTCGTGCAACTCTCCTCTCTTGGCCGTGAGGGGTGGAGTTTAAATAGGAGAGGGTGGAGGGCCTCCCAGGGAGAGTTAGGGCTTGGGATCAGCTGCTCTTGGCAAGAGAAGAACAGCTCCATGGCCAGCGGGGATGGGGCGGCTCGGCGGGTGAGAATTCCAAGTTGGGCTCACATGTGAGCTCTCGGCCATGGTATTTTCCGGCGGCACGGTGGGCTGGCCTGCCGGGCATTGGTCACCATCTTATTCGAGGTGGGTCGGTACGGGGTTTGGTGCATTCAATTGAGGTTTGACATGTGTAAAGGGTTTGATTTAGATGGAATGGAGGAGGAGCTAATTTTGAGTCTAAATGGGTCAACCCACCCATTTGGGCTTGGTGCACCCCTCAAGGTGGCTTTGGATGCTTGTGGGGGATCAAAGGGATCGAGCTGGTTTGGCATGGAGAAGTCTCCATCCAAATATATTTGGATTAAATTTAAGTTTAGGTGAAACATGATTAAGGCTAATGAGCTTTAGGGATTAAGGAAAGCCCTCCCTCTTCTTACCCAATATGGCATGGTGGAGTGTCCAAAGCTCTCATGGCTCACATGTGGCTCATGCATGGCTTCATGGCTTACCTTTGGCTTGGCAAAAAGTTTGGTCAATTTCATGAAAATGGATTTTAGGAATTTTTGGTAATTTGATGCAAATTTGTATGAAACTTGATTTGGAATTATTTGATGATGAATTTAGGACTTAGGTAATGGCTTTAATTAAGTGGATGGCAAATGGAGATGTCATGTGGGCTTTAGGGTAGATTTTGGGCCTTTTGAAATGGTTTTAGATGGGCTTTTAAGATGGTTTAGGAAAGTGGGCTTTTGGATTTTAAAATGGATTTTGGGATGAAATTTTGTAAATAGGTTGGGCTAAATAATTGTTGGGTTTAGCTCATGGATGTATCATGAGTGACTTGAAGCAAATTGGGAGTGATTTGGGTTTGAATTGGGTTGAATTTGGGCTCTTTTGGTGAATGGGCCAATATAGGTCCAAGTGGGCCAAGTTGGGCCAATGTTGGGCTAGGGTTGAAATTGATGTAAAATCAATGTTGAGAAATGTTTATGGGAGTGTTTAAAAGAGTTTTTACCTTTGGTTGGGCTTTGATTTTGGGGTTTGGGCCCATTTGGGTTAGGTTTGAGTTTAGGTCAAAATTGGGCCTTTTAGCTTTGGGTTGAATTTGAGTGGGGTTTGGGTCTAAATTTTGGGCAAATCATGCTAGTGTTTTATTTGTGGGAATGTTAAGGAAGATTTAGAAAAGGTTTGGGATTAATTGGAGTTGAATTGGGTGAGTTTGGGTTAGGTTTGGGTCATGGGTCCAAATTGGGCTTTAAGGCCAAAAGTGAAATTGGATCCAAATGTCAATCAAATTGGACTTGGATTTGGTCTAGATTGGTGTTGGGAATATTGAATTGAAGTTTAGAACTGAATTGGACCAGAATTTGGGTCAATTGGGTAGGTTTGGCTTGACATTGGGTTCACTTAGGGTTAAAATGGGTCGAATTGGGGGTTTTGACAAAAGTAGGGTAAATTGACAAAATTGGCCCATGGTGTAGTTGGACAAAATGAAATTGGGAATATTTGGGATTTTTTGGAATTTTCTGGGAATTTTCTGAATTTTTGGATTTTTGGGTCGAGAGGGGTATTTTGGGTATTTGGAGGGTATTGGGAGGTTTTCTTGGAATTTTTGGTATTTTTGGGTATGGATGATCAATTTGAGTAATGTGGAAATGTTTAAGATCAATTTTGAGGAATTTTGGGTGATTTAGGAAATTTTGAAAAATTTGGGTAATTTCGAGGGTTTTGGGTAAATTTAGCGGGTGTAGGGTCCGGGGTCAAAAATTGAAAATTTGGGAAATTGAAGATTGGGTGGATGTAAGTGGAGTGAAATCATTTTGGTTGAGCCATGAAGCCATATCAAGCCCACATGAGCCATGAAGGGACCCATTTGAGGCATTCACTATGTTGTTCCTAACCCTCTTGGCCAAGGGCTTAGGGGTTAAGGACCATCCATGTGAATCACCTACATGAGTCAGGAGGTCAAGTTAGGTATGGGTGTGTGAAAATGTAGTGTATAGGTGTAGTGTGTGTATAAGTCAGCCCCTTCACCGGACCGGGCCACCTGGGCGAGTCCTAAGGCCGAAAGAGTCTTATAGGAACTCATCCTTAAACTTCCACATTTGATTTCGACCCTCTAGGTGATTAGGGGTCTATAATCAAGTTTGTGGAGTTTGCAGGGAGTTAAGAAGTGGTTTGAATTTCTAAAAGGTGGGTCCCAATTCTAGTCCTCTAAGAGAGTCAAAGGAAAAGCCTAAGACTATATCCTAAGTACTAAAGAGAAGAAGAGAAGACCTCATCAAAAATGAGGTCAACAGGGTTTAGACTCAACATTGACTTACTCCATTATGGAATGGGCTAATAGGGTGAGAGGAAGGATTTAGGGTTTATTAAGCTAAGCCTAATGTGATTAAGGCTTAACTTAGGTTGATTTGATCTAATGTGTTGTCTTAGAGCGTTAAGGTTTATTAAGCTAAGCCTTATGTGATTAAGGCTTAACTTAGGTTGATTAGGTCTAATGTGGTGTATTAGACCTAATTAAATTTTATTAATCTAAGCCTAATGTGATTAAGGCTTAACTTAGGTTGATTTAAGCTTAACTTATTTTTAAGCTTAATTGATGGTTTAATTAAGGTGATGATTAAGCCTAATTTGTCATCTTAGACTTAATCAAGGCTTTCCAAAAGTCTAGTGTGGGCTAGGCTCATTTTAAACTTAGTCTATTAAGGAAAATAGGCTAAGTAATAAAAATATGATTTTTTAGGATTTAAATTTATTATTTTAATAATAAATTTTAATACAAATTTCCAAATGTCATTTAAAATTGTTTAATGACTTAAAATTTATTGTCCTAGGGTTATTATCAGTTACCCTGATTTCTAGTCTTTTTTCAATTTTATTTTCATTAATTTCTAATTTTTATAATTATTTTGAAAAAATAATTACAAAGTTGCTTAGAAATTATGAAATGTCACCCTAAGTATATTCTCTGTCCTTAGAAAATTTAGGGGATGTGTAATCTCATGAGAAGATTGTTTGGTGAAAATTTCATAATTTTTGGAGTTATAATTAGATTATAATAATTAAATTACTTCGGAGAGTAATTAATTAATTAAAAATCAATTATAACTAAAAAATTCAAAATTTTATTTCCACATTATTCTCCTCTGTTTTCTTTTTTCAGAGGTATTTTTATTTTACTTTTGTTATTTTTGGGGGAAAAGATATGATTTTTTCATATTTTTAAGGTTGTGGATTTAATTAATCGAAAATAACCATGAGGCGTCGCGTGTCCTCATACCTTCGAACGCGTGGGACGATTCGCTGCGGAGGCCGAACAGCGGATCCCGCTGCTTTTGATCAGTGTCGTCCGTTCCGAAACACGGGAACGGATGGCTGTCATTTAATTTAGTTATTTTTAAGGTTTTCTCGTACCCTCCATCTTCTAGGCTCAATATCTTGCTCATTTCTTAATGGAATTGAGTTATTTTTGAACCTATGGAATCATCAAAGGATGTAGATTACATCCATATGGTGATCATAGGGTTTCAAATTAACTTGGTGCATGATTTACCAATATATTTGAAATATTTTTGAAAATAAAATTTCATACCTTAGCCACAACAACTTTGAGCTTAATCAAACTGGTTTGGCAGCTTCTTGTGGTCCTAAGGAAGCCTTTCCCCAACTCAATTTGGACTCAAATCGGGTCTATATAGGTGCAAGACCAAAGGTGGCTAATTTGTAATGCTGGCTCGGGTTAGTCTTAATTGGCTTGATCGGGTTTCTAGTTCAATCCAATGTCCATTGGGACTTATTTCTTAGGTCCTAAACTAAGTTTTTGATATTGGGAGTAAGAGGAATTGGGCAAATTTTGGACCTCTATGATTTATTCTTCCGCTCATCTCCATGGGCTCAGTTTTGCTTTATTTATAGCCATGGAGAGGTAATGACTGGGCTTGGGATGACTTGGAGAGGTGATGACAGGTACACCGTATCCTGTAGATAATCTTTGATCAATGTGGTAGCCATAATTAAGCATCCCTAGGTATATTCAAGATGAATTGAACCATGGTGAGAGTTTGGTTTTAAGTTTTGGCTTGCTTCTATTGGGTGAGTTGGGAGGTGCATGGGGCTTAGTAAATCATGCTAAATTCACCTCCCCTAGGTAGTTTCTAAATTCATTTAACTTCATTTGAAGAAATGGTGACACCTTAGCCTCTTAATCATTCCATGCATGCCCTAGCGATGATTTCTTTTAAGCATGGTGGGAAATATATTTGAATTTTTTTCCCCTCTATTGAATGGTCTAGGAGGTGCATGGTGAGTCAAGAAGGCAAGCCATCTTCCTTTTAACATGTGATTTAAATTTTGATGAGGGGATGACACATAAACCTCCCATTTTAAATTTTTTATAACTTAGTCATGATGAGGTATAACTTGAGTAAATCATGGTACCAAAGAGAGGTTAATTAGTGTTTTACTCCCATTGGTGATTTCTTGACACACTTAAAGTGGTCAGCCACCTCATATTGATGGAGAAGGTGAGTCATGATTTAAGCTTGGGAGAGGAAGATACCTCATTTTCCTTCATGATGAACTTCTTTAACCATGGTTAAAGTGGTGGATCATGGGTTATTTAATGTGTTAACCCATTTCTAATGAATCCCATGGGTCATGGGTGACCCATTGATGACTTCATATGAAGTCATTAATGATTTCATAAAGGGTGGGAATTTTTTAAAACCAATTATTATGTCATAATTGGTATCATGGGTTAAAAAACCATTTTATGCCTTTTTAATTTAATTTCCATTTTAATTAATTATTTCATTAATTAAAAAATATTGGAAATTATTTTATTAACCAATAAATTAATTTTAAATTAATTATTTGATTATTCTTTTGTCATTTTAAAATTGAATTTTGTCTTATTTCATGGCTTTTAATTATTTTTTCATTTTAATTAATTATTTAATTAATTAAAATATTGAAAATTATATTATTAGCCAATTAATTAATTAAAATAATTTTGGAATAATTATTTGATTAATTTATATTATTTTTGGTTCAAAATTGTGTATTTTGACCAAATTTGATGAATGCTGACTAGGGTTGACTAATATTGATCTAGGTTGACCCAAGTTGACCCATGTTGATCAATTTTAGTCCAAGGATGTCCAATGTGACTTTTTCAACCTTGTCATGGTTGATTTGGTCATAAAGTCCAAGGGTTTTGAACTTTTTGGTGGGTTTGGTCATAATGACCATTTTTAAAGTTTATGTCAAATCAAAAGTCAATGTGTTGACTTTTGAGTTTTACTTTGGTCTTCTTGACCAATATTAAATTGATTAGGTCATTATCTAACCTATGATGTCAATGTGGTAAGGTTTTAGGTCTTGGGTTAGCCAATTTAACCAATTTGGCTTCTTTAGGTCAAGATTTGATTTATGATGTTAATGTGATGGTCTTTGGGTCATGGGTTGAGCATTTTGACTAATTTTGATCTATTTAGGTGAAGGGTTAACCTATTAGGCCAGTAGGGTTGATCATTAGGTTTGAATTGACCATTTTGACCAAAGTTGACTTTTTAAGTCATAGGTTGACCTGCTGGGTCGGTAGGGTTGGTCAATGGGTCAGAATTGACCAGTTTGACCAAAGGTGACTTTTGGGTCAATGGTTAACCTGTTGGGTCAGAATTGATCATTTTGACCAAAGTTGACTTTTTGGGTCAAATGTTGACCTGTTGGGTTAGTAGGTGATCAAATCAAGGTTTTTTATTGCTAATTAGATCATTTAAGAATGTCATTAGGTTTAAAAGGTCTCATTAAGTTTTTACCCTAGTCGTCGGGGATTTATTAACCATCATTGAAATCTTTCACAAAATTGAGGTCAACAGAGGGTCATATACAGGAGTCATACACCTTGGTAGAAAATTATTACGTACATGATTGGGTCATGTGTTAGGTGGCATGGAAAATGCTAGATGACACAATGTGATATGCCTATGTAACTTCCAGCTGGTTCTCAGGGAGGGAGGTAACATAACTCTTATTAATAAGAGGTATATATTAGATATGCCTTGCATATTGGCTACCCCTTAAATAATATGAAAATATAAAATCATATACATATGGGTCTAAGCGCTAAAACTGTCTAGAACAGTTTCTGCAGTTTTCTCTACATTATTCGAGGAGTTATTTGGCACACATAGAAGGTTAAATAGAGGAGAGTTAGTGATTTTGGAAGAGTTGAACTCTTCAGAACGTTAGAAAGAAGTTCTTGTGAGGCCTAGGGTATGAAATTTGTAGTGGTAGGCTTGTTTCTTTTTATTTGTCTTGAGAGTTGGTGAGTAACTTGTGTGTGATTGTAAGGGAAGAATTCAAATTGGTGTTTAAGAAATTAAAATCATTTAAACAAACTTCGTTATGCATTCAGGTAAGGGTAAAAAAGAATATTGCTCAGATTGGACACTAGCCATAATGTCAATTCATAGCATTCTATTCCTACACTATATATATATATATATAACATTGCAAGGGAGGGTATTTTTACATCTTGAAAATCACTATTTCATATAATTTAAGTAGGTTTTCTAAAGATTTAACATTTAAAATTTATTGCAACTCTACAATATTAGTTTGTAGATCTTCAACATAATTTAAGCTCTAAGCTGAGAACTAGTTTTAATAGAATATAACTTGTCCTATTACATTAACCCTTTGCTCCTAGTGGGATTGATATTCCAGACTAAAAAATTCAATGTTATTGATATGACACGTATATTTCCATGAAACCCCAGTGTGCAAGTGATCCACTTTAAAAATACCTTTTTTATGCCTTATTTATGATTCAATTCTTAAGGATATTATGCTTTAATGAAAGGTATTTTTATGTTTTTGATGTAGGTGATAAAAAAAAAGAGTTCAAGAAGGAAAAAGGAGTAAAAATGAGAAAAAATAGAGTTGCCGAAATTTTAAGTCTGGGCCTAGCGCTAGAATCAGGAGCCTAAGCACCTATTTGATACTGAAGTAGTGAAGAATTTTTGACAACTTTGGGCAGTTATTTTGACAATGTTAAGCAATTATCAGACCTTCTAGAAGATTGGAAGTTACTCCTAATATATAGGACATGTGATACAATGCATCTGGACACGGGAAAACAATTTTAATCACGGAGAGGTGCGATCCAAAGTGAAGAGGTGCGAAGACTTGGTCACAGAGTCCGGCGCCTAGGCGCCACAGTTACTTTCGAGAAGATACACTATATTTGGACGAGTTTTGAAGAGGCTCCTTAAGCAACCCCTGCTCATTTTTGAAGCTCTATAAATAGGGGTCAATTCTACAGAGAAAAGT
The DNA here is from genome assembly GCA_022702705.1 of Papilionanthe hookeriana x Papilionanthe teres. NCBI lineage: Eukaryota > Viridiplantae > Streptophyta > Magnoliopsida > Asparagales > Orchidaceae > Papilionanthe > Papilionanthe hookeriana x Papilionanthe teres. The sequence goes on from CM040431.1 coordinate 119,942,063, forward strand.
GCCCCAAAGCAGTCTAGAGTTCTCTCACGCTTGCAAATAATTTTGGGAGCCACCTTCTTAAGTAATTAGTGAGTTTATTTTAGTTATTATGAGTGTTACTACTCAATTCCATGAGTAGTAAGTGTGAGTTTGCAAGTGTTGTTGATGTTGAATTCTTGTACCTTGCATTGGAGTCAGTGGGTGTCAGCGGATCACTTGAATGAACATTCCAGATAAGTATTTATAACTTGGTTCAAAGTTTTATAAATATGTTTTGTTATGTGAATTTAATGTGTTCTGAATAGTTAGTTTTCTTTCTCCTTTCAACTATGAAAAGATAATAAGATAATTTAATTTTCTTAGAGAACTTATCTTAAATTTTTTAAATTATTATGAGGATATTAATACCTGATCTTAATTTACTTTTTAAACTGTCCATTTAAATTCTGAAAACCTTTTGAAGAATTCTGAGACTTATCTGGAGATGAGTTCTTAACTAGTAGATATCACATGAATCCTTGGGTAATCGGAGGATATATGCGGGTTATTCATGGTGAAGTGCAAATAAATAAGGAGATATTGTTTAATGGGCATATAATTGATTAGTTTTTAGAGTGACAAACTAAATTTTAATAATTTGGTTAATAGAAAAGGAACGGGTCACTAGTAGGGCCAACCATAGCCACCCTTGGACATCTAGAATTGTGAGTCTAGATTAACCCATTCTACTAATAATACATCCTGAACCGATCTATAGATAAGCCAATATTTTTTATACTATCTAGCGAAGGTAAAGAATAGGAATGCTTCTATTTGGCGCAATACCATAATTTCTAGTTCTTAACGAATGATAATCATTCTGAAAAATTTTGGATTAGTTTCAAAAGGAGAAAGTTGTTTTATTTATACTTGCATTAACATTTTACTTTATTATTGCTTATTTGCATTTAGTAGAAATTTAATTAAACTTCAAAATCTAGATTTTAAAAAGAAATAAAAATAATAATTACTTTTAATATGAAAAATCTAATATATTTCTTAAATCAATTTTTTCACTTAATCTTCCTTGTTGGATTGATAAACAGGACTTAAAAAGAGCCCTGTATTACTTGAAACGATATGTATACTTGCGTTTGAAATTGTGACTTTTACAAAAATTATTATAAATATTTAAATATAAATTCATAAATTCTTGCATAAGGTCGTGTATCATGTTTTTGGCGTCGTTGCCGGGGAAGATAGAAAAGAAGTGAAAGAAAATTTTTTAGATTTCTCAAATTAAAAATATTTTATATACTTTTATTTATTTATATATATATATAGTATAAATATTACAAAAACATTTACAAAAACAAAAATACAAAAAAGAATTTATTTTATTTATTTATGCGTAGTTCTGGATCTGAAGGATTATTACCTTTTGATTCTGAATTAGAAAAAATAGTTAAAAGAATTAGAAAAGGAAAACAAATTCAAAAATATCAGGAAATGACTAACTTACATAACAATAATCAAAATCTAATAGAAATGAATGAACAAAATGTTTATAAACCATTAAAAGATTATGCAAACCTTACAGCTGATGAAATTCATATTAGTATCCAAATGCCTACTGTATATGCTAATTCTTTTGAGCTAAAACCTTCTATTATTCAAATGGTTCAAAATAATCAATTTGGAGGAACACTAAATGAGGATCCAAATTTACACATTGCTAGTTTCTTAGAACTTTATGCTACCTTTAAATATAATAATGTTTCTGATGATGCTATTAGGCTTAGATTCTTTATTTTTCCTTAAAAGATAAAGCAAAGATATGGCTTAACTTATTAGTAACTTGTTCTATTAAAACATGGGCATATATGGCACAAAAATTCCTTGCTAAATATTTCACTCCTTCTAAAACTGCTAAACTAAGAAATGATATTACTTCATTTATGCAATTTGATGTAGAAACAATTTAAGAACCATGGGAAAGAAGCATGGGAAAGATTTAAAGAACTATTAAGAAAATGTCATCATCATGCTTTACCAGATTGGTTAATTATTCAAATATTTTATAACGGACTTATTAGATCACTAAGATTTATTATAGATGCTGCTGGTGGTGGTTCTTTAATGACTAAGACATTTGATGAAGTTTATACTTTAATTGAAGAAATTGCTAATAATAATTTTCAATGGCCTTCTGAAAGTGTTAATCCCAAAAGAGTGACAAGTATTCAAGATAATGAAGCCTTTTCTATTTTAGCTTCACAAGTGGCTGCGATATCTAAGAAATTGGATAATTTTGCTATTAATATGTCGCATGTAAGTAATGATAATTTTACAAATACTGATGATTATCAAATAATAGAAACTTTGTAAGCTACTGCTAGTAAAACTAATAACCCTTATTCAAATTATTATAATCCAGGTTGGAAAAATCACCCTAATTTTAATTGGAATAATGGACATAACCAATGGAGTAATAATCAAGTTAATCCAACGAGGAATTGGAACAATCAAGGAAATTCAAACTTTAGACCAACTTATCCTCCTGGTTTTAACAATCAACAGAAAAAGTTATATGTAGAAGAATTGATCTTGCAACTAGGTAATCGTCTACAAAGTCAAAACACTGCTACTCGAAGTATTGAGAATCATATGGGACAAATTACTAATTTTATTAATTACAGACCTCAAGGAACACTGCTTAGCAACGTCGAAATTAATTCTAAAGAAACTGGAGAAGACCATGAACAAGCAAAAGCTGTACAACTTAGAAGTGGAAGGAATTAAAAGAGAAGATTCAAAATGAAATTGACAAAGAGTGAGAAGTTGAAGAGATTTAAAAACCTAAAGAAACTCTTTTTCCAAGTAAAGATCAGACTTTAATTCCTATTGAAGTAGAAGTTGAATGACCACCACCACCTTTTCCTTAAAGACTAAAACAGTAGAAGCTTGACCATCAATTTTCTAAGTTCATTGAAATTTTTAAGAAATGTACCACCAACATTCCTTTTGCTGAAGCTTTGGAACAAATGCCAAGCTATGCAAAATTTATGAAGGATATTTTAAGCAAGAATAGAAAATTTAAAGCTTATGAAACTGTTGCATTAAGTGACGAATGTAGTGCAATAATTCAAAAGAAATTACCTCAAAAACTTAAAGATTCTGGAAGTTTCACCATACAATGTGCTATTGGAGAAAAATTTTGTGGAAAAGCCTTATGTGATTTAGGAGAAAGTATTAATCTCATGCCATTTTTTATCTTTCGAAGGTTAGATTTAGGAGAGATTTCTCCCACCACTGTAACCCTTCAGTTAGCTGATCGATCTATCACGTATCCTAAAGGAGTTATAGAGGATGTTCTTGTTAAGGTGGATAAAGTTATCTTCCCTGTGGATTTCATTGTACTGGATATGGAAGAAGATAAAGAAATACCTATTATTTTAGGGAGACCTTTTATAGTTATCGCACGTGCTATGATTGATGTGCAAAAAGGAGAATTAACAATGAGAGTTAATGATCAAGAGAAAACATTTAATGTTTTGAAATCAATGAGGTATCCTGATAAAGAAAAATGCTATCGGATGAATATTTTTTATTATATAATTGAAAAGCATTATCAAGAAAAATGTAAGGTCATTTCTGAAGAAAACAATAATGAATCCATAATATATAATGTGTCATTAACTGAAGAAATTGAAGAAGTGAATGAAGAAAATTTATCTCAAGAAACTCATTATATTCATAATAATTGGGAAATTTTAGACAGAACTAAAAATGATATACTTTTACCCTCAGTTGAAAAAGCCCCTGAACTGGAATTAAAAATGTTACCTGCACATTTAAAGTATACATTTCTTGGAAATTCATTAACTTTACCCATGATTATATCTTTAGAACTGAGAAAAGATCATGAAAAAAAATTAATAGGAGTTCTGAAGAATTATAAGAAAGTTTTTGGTTGGAATATTGCAGATATAAGAGGAATAAGCCCTTCAATCTGTTTGCATAGGATTTTAATGGAAGAAAATTGTAAACCCACTATTGAATCTTAAAGAAGATTGAACCCAATTATGAAAGAGGTTATTAAAAAAGAGATTTTGAATTGGTTAGATGCTGGAATTATTTATCCTATTTTGGATAGTCAATTGGTAAGACCTATTCATTGTGTTTCGAAGAAAAGAGGAGTAACTATCATAGTTAATGATAAAAATGAATTAAACCCTACAAGACAAGTTACTGGATGGAGAATTTGCATTGATTATCAAAAATTAAACAACGCCACTAGAAAGGATTACTTTCCTTTACCTTTCTTGGATCAGATGCTGGATAAATTAGCTGGACACTCATATTTCTGTTTTTTGGATGGATATTCTGGTTAACATCAATTACCCGTTACTCCTGAGGACCAAGAGAAAACAACATTTACAAGTCCTTATGGAACATTCTCCTTTAGAAGAATGTCTTTCGGTTTATTTAATGCTTCTGCAACTTTTCAAAGATGTATGATATCAATATTCTGTTATTTAATTAATAAAGGAATTGGAGTATTTATGAACGATTTTTTAGTATTTGGAACTTCTTCTGAGTCTTGCTTGGAAAATATAACGAAAGTTCTAAAAAGATGTGAAGAAACAAATTTGGTTTTAAACTGGGAAAAATGTCAGTTTATGGTCACAGAAAGAATTGTACTTAGACATAAAATTTCACAAAAAGGGTTGGAAGTTGATCAGGCAAAAGTGAAAATTATTGCTGAACTTCAACCACCTATTACTGTTACGGATGTGAGAAGTTTTCTGGGTCATGCTGGATTTTATAGGAGATATATATATAATTTTTCTAAAATTGTTAAATGACCCACTTTTGATATTTATACTTACAAAAATATGTTACTGATATTGGCAACGACACCAAAAACTTGATCCCGCACAAAATATATGTATTTATACTTATGATTCTTTTATGAAAATTATGATTTATAATGTGGATAATACAAAAGTATATGTATCATTATCAAGTAATAAAGGGCTCTAATGGAGTCCAAGATATCGATCCCACAGGGAAGTTAGAGAATTTCAAAGACAAATTAAAGTAGACATACATACTAAGCTAGTATACAGAAAAGAACACTTATACTAAAACTATTGCTCAAAAAGTTTTAAACGTAAGATTCTAATTTAGAAAAGCATCTTTCTCCTTGTTGAGAGAATTAAGTGAATGATGAATAAAAGTAGTTTAGAGTTGGTATTGTGCTAAATAGGAGCATTTCTATTCTTTACCCTTTGGTCCAGGTGCAAAGAACATTGACTAGTCCTATGTTTGATTACTGAGTCTGCAGCTAGGCTGGGAGGATATCGGCTGCCACTTCAGAGCTCCCACGTTCCCCTCGCCTGAGGGCTAACATTTACACTTCAGCTCTCAAACAATAGGACCGAAATGAATATTTTAGTCTGTCACACTAAAATGTCCAATTCTATGCTCGATAGTTAATATTTCTCTATTTATTTGCACCCTCCTTCCAAGGCCTTTGAATTCCTTGAATCTCAGATGTAATCTTAACTATAGTTGATAATTCAACATATGTTAACAAAATTGAAAGTAAATTAAGTTTTAAGTAAAAGATTATCACAATTTTTATTTAATAATTTTAGACAGTTACTTTGATTCGTCACTTCACATAATCTCAACAACAAGGAAAAAGACTAAGGAAACTACTCAGAAAGCATGGGAAAAATAACACAAAGCATCGATTTCATTAAAGTTAACAAATAATAACAAATATACTTATCTCAATTCTTCTCCCCAAGCAGACTCTTTGAAGTTCCTTTGACTCTTCCTTCCTGTACAACACACTTAATTAAACTCAGTAAGACTCTAAGATTTACACTCCAACACAAATGAACACTAATTGACTTTAAAACAACACCAACTGACACCAAAAAATGACACACTAAAAGGACAGAAATTGTCTCTATTTATAGAAGGAGTTAAATCTTCAAAGGTTGCTTAAGCACCTCTTCAGAAAGCAACCATGTTCATTGTATCTTGCTCTTTTCAACTGTCTCACCGTCGGTGGGCTTCTAGAAGGTGGCTAACCACGCCGATCTCGCCGTCGGCTACCTCTTTATAAAATATCCAGAAACTCTCGGGAAAATCTCGCCGTCAGTGGCTTAAATCTCGCCGTCGGCGGGACAGTTCAATTTTCATCATTTTTAGTTCTTTTTGCTCCAAATCCATTTTTTTGTGCTTTCTTCTTTCAGTACTTATAATTCTTCATTCCTGCATTAAAACAAAGAAAATATCTTTCTTTAAAGTGCAATTTCATATAAAATTGGTATGAAATTCTTAATACTTTTTCTAGTGATCAAATTCGCCCAAACTTTAGTATTACTTATCCTCAAGTAATTTATATACTACATAAAAGTGATGATTATTTGTAGTAAATTTTTAATTCAGAATTACTATGAATTTTATTTTAATAAGTATTACAGTAAAATTTTCTAGAAATATTTTAAAATTATTAAATTAATTCTATAGATATAAGGCTATTTAGTTCTCAAGTTTAAGATTTCTAGTCCTATATTTATTTCAAGAATGACTATACTTTTCAATATCAAATTATTTAAGATATTCAGATGATAGGAATTTGATGAAAGCACTATTTAGTAAAATACTAATCCATATATATAAGTTCAGAAATGTAATTGAAGTTTACCCTTTAGGTTAATTCAAATGAAGCCAATTTTTGATAAGACATCTCCTCAAGCTTCTCCTCATTATATATATATATATATATATATTTCTTTTTCTTTTCTTTCTGGATTGATTTTCAATCCCTTTTTCATTACTTTTTTTTAAGTGAGGATTACTATTTTTGGTTAGCCTCTTAATAATTTTGAACTTCATTTTCCTCTTCCTAAATTTAAAACTGGAAACATTTACTTCTCTTATATGTATTTCAAAGTTTTTACTTCATTGAGTTCCAATCTTTTCTTTCTCAACTAAATACCTAAGAATTTTATATTTGAAAATATAGTTTTCTTTACCATAAATAGTTAAATATATTCTTATTCTCTTATACTAAATATCCTTAATCTAAAAAATTGGTTAATCATTATAAGTATTTCTCTTAACTTTCTATAATAATTAAATAAATTAATTCTAGTTTACTGAATTAAAATTACTACAGAAAAATCACTTTATAATAATTTTTGAAAATATAAATTGAGAACAATTTAATAATTAAATTTGTATTTTTCCCTCCCCCAAACTTAAATTTTTCTATCTATCTATATATGGTGAAAAGGAAATAAACTGTAAATTTAAATCATACCTTCGAGCTTTAGGTATTTCTCTTTTTAAAGTTCACGGAGTTCTTTTCATCACTTAATTACACTGTACTTGTTAATAACTTTCTACACACATAATATTAAAGAAATTGCTGGGTGAAGAAGTTTAACACAATACTACCACATTTTATACTAAAATATCACACTACATCCACATACATTTACTAATCCAATCCAAGATTACAATAGCAGTATGAAAACATTAAAAATTTAAAAACTTTATAACTTTAACAACAATGTTTAAAAAGATCTATACCACATCATAATCAAGTTCATAAACTGAACATTAATACTAAGCTTTTAAGAAAAACATACAATCAATCATAACATCAAAGTTTATAAGTCAAATAACTAAACAAATAAACATAGAATCTAATCTTCCGCATCAAAGTCCCAAACTATAGCGTCGTTTCCTTGATCGGCGAGGTGGAGTAAGTGCTGGTAATGACTGTAGCAGGGGCATTCAGGAAATATAACATCAAGCTCTCCTCTCCTGTAACGTTTTTCAGCATCATAATAAGCTATCTCAAACTCCGAATGTCTCTGGAGATACTCACTGTCATAATCATGCCTTCGCTCTAATCCTCCAATTCTCTGATCAATATGCTCTAGTTTTTCCTCAATATTTTCAAAGCTCTTTCTCTACAGGGTCATTTCATTCATTAAATCATGAAGGGTAGGAGAACTATAAGTAGGAGGATCATAACTGGTGGAGGGAATATCCCTACTAGTTGAAGGTACATAACTCCTAGTTCCAGATCTCCATCCTTCGTGGGATTCATAGGTTTTAAAATTGGACGGAGTAATGGGTTTAATAGGCTCCACCCATTCCTCATCATCTCTTGCCTCTACCCCAGATAATTGGCAGAGTGCATAAATTAGACAGGGGTGTCCTAGTCCACCTCCACTTTCACTTCTAGCAGTGGCTAATATATTCTTGTAAATTACATTTCCCACATTAATACTTCTTTGGTTATGAATACAGAAATACAGAACTACTTTATCTCTTGTTATCTCACTATGGTGATATGTCGGTAACAGAGTAGAACAGATAAAATAGTGCCAAGCTTTAGATATTGTATTCAACAGTGAGAGAGGAAAATTTGCCCTTTCTCGCTGCTTGATCTTCAAAACTCCTTTCCCATCAGTGAGAAAGTGTATCACTTCTTCCAGTGGTCCTTCCATAGTACCAAAAGTATCATACTCACTGGTGTGCAAGTCTCGTACTTCATAAAATGAATTGATTCTAGCAGCACTGAAATCAACAAAAAATCCTCTCACCTTGATTGGTGCATCTACTATCACTATCAGATTGGCACAGAATTCTTTAAGTACTTCCACTGCAACTCTATTTGTGGTGTAACAGAAGTTATCCCATCCTCTTTCCTTGATTATTCGTTCCACTTCTGCCCCTGGATTTTTAAAAACTCGACCTTGAATGCATTTCCTGGCTTGAATGTTGTAAAAATATCTTGACTGTGCCCTTGCATTCACAAATCGGTTTTCGTCGTAATCCAATCGTCTTCTTTGTCATGGAGCCATTTTTTCGATCTATTAAATTTACAAAAATCTTAACTAATCTCCAAAATATGACTAAAATGGCTTCTTAATGTTACTAAAATCAATCTAAATCAAATTCCATGAATTTCTTCTAAGTTTTTTCTTCACATTTCAAAATTTTCCCAAAAATCCTCAATGTAGAAGAAATTCATGGTGAAAATAAAAAATTTTTACATAGGAGTGAAGCTCTTACCAAGGGAAGATGAAATCCGACATTAAAATGTCTTGAAACGCTCCAAATCCCAGATCTATCAAGCTATAGGTCGGGTTTTCAAAGTTTTGAGGAAGGGGATGATGAATAGTGTCGGTTGACCGGTCAAAATATAGTACATTTCGTGATCTCGCTGTCGGCGAGAAATTTAATTCACTAAGGTCAAAGTTTCGGGAAAATCTCGCAGTTAGCGGGGTCGATCTCGTCGTCGGCGGGATTTCCAAATTTTTTTAAAAAAAATTATGTTTTCAATTATGTTCAATTTAATTAAGCCTTGTTCTAATGTTCGGTCACTTAATTTGATATATTTTTCTAAGATTAGATATTCTACTAACTCATATAAGGTTTACACAACACAAACATTATAACTTTTATAAATAAAATCCATGAACTTACAAACTTCAAGTACCACAAAACTAACAATTGACTTAGCAAATTAACCAAAACACATCTAACTCGACGATTGCAATCCATACCACAACACTCTAAATGCTGAGACTAAACAAACAACATACAATCTCATATAAACAGAGATTAACTTCGTAAAATCCAAATTATATAAAAAACTATGTAATAAAATAAGGATAAATCTCTGCCACTCATTGGAATCTGAACTAACTTCTTCCCTGATATTCCCAATAGATCGTCGGTGCACAAATAGATTGTAGAAAGGCCAGAAGTGGAATTCTTCTATAGAATCTTCTTCAATCCATCCCTTCTATCTCATCAGTCGTATGAAACTTGCCTCCAAATGTCCTGAATGATCGAAATTCTCCTTCATTCTTTAGTCTATATAATCAAATAAATCAGATATATTATCAATAGAATTCATCACATTCTGTAATTCCTTCTCCAATCCTTTAATTTTTCGTAGAATCAGGTTAGTTTTATCAGTCAAAGGCTTGATTAAAGGATTGTTTTGAGATGCTTGATCAGAGATAATTATTATATAATCATTGTTATCTAAAGTAGGAAACATATCTGTCGGATCTAATGGTTTCCAAGGTAACAACACTTTTTCCCAAGCTTCGTAGGAAACTTGGTACTGACTACATAAAGCAAAATTGTTGATGGGTGTCCGAGTCCATTAATTGATCCATTCATAATTAATCCTAATGCAGACTTCACAATGATAGATCCAACATCGATAGGTAATCCAGATTGAATACAGTAATTTAAAATTGCGCATTCCTTCGAGACTTTGTTTACCCTCATAGTGGGTAATAACTTTGACGAAATAAAGAAATGCCGATGCTTTGAGACGGGGATAAGAAGTGATGCAAAAAAACTTACACACCCGTCTTCTCGTATTTCCTAGTCATCAGGTTCGTCGGTCAAATATTGATATATCTCGTTCAAGTTGTATCTTGTCGGAATAAAATTTGAATGGTGGAAAACAATGTTATTTTCAATCGAGTATAATTTATTGATTCGAGAAGGAGTGAAAGTTACCCATCTGCCTCTTACGTAAACACTTCCATTAAGGATCGCATGCAGATTAGAGTTGAATTCCTTGACTACTAGAATGACAATAGCAGATGTTGTGTAGCATAATACCTCCCAATGTCACTGAACAATCATTTCTTCAATTGTTTCGTTGAATTCTCCGCTCCTCTGTTTACGAATCCTTTTTCTTAAATCAGTCGCTTCTTCATCAAAACTTTGTTGAATAGTCGCTGAGCCTCAGAACTGACGAACTTTCGTCGGTTAAACACTCCGGATTTTGTTGTTTCTAATGGGTTGGGGGCCATTATGGATTGTTTTGGAGGGGCTCTATTCATTTCTAGTGAAGGAATGGTGTAAATAATGAGTTCTAAATGTTTTGTAGTGAATATTATAGGTTAGAACCGCCCAAAACCGCAAAATAACTCTTAAAACTCACTTTTTAACTATCTCGCCGTCGGCGGTAACGATCTCACCGTCGGTGATCTAGTTAATACTTTAAACTGAATTTGGGCGTGTCGATCTTGCTGTCGGTGGGATCGATCTCACCGTCGGCGAGATTAGGTAAGTTGCCCAATTTTTGCTCAGGTCCAAATATTTTCTGATTTCTTCGTATAGATTCAAATTTGTGATGATTTTAAAAAGTAAATGAGTAGTAGAATTTATTCTATATTTTAATTTTCGATAACATTAGTAAATAGATCATAATTAATAACTACTATGGGTTGCCTCCTATAAAACGCTTGGTTTAGCGTCATCAGCCCGACTTAATTTAGTTAGTAATGAGGTTTACTGAGCATTAAAACCTCTTTAAAATTTGGTCTTCTCCCTTCAAAATTAAGTTTTAATCTGTGTCAGTTTATTTTAAATCTATGCCCAATTTTTGGATCTTCAATTTCTATAGTTCCGTATGAAAATATTTGAGTTATAGTAAAAGGCCCTAACCATCGAGATTTCAATTTTCCAGAAAATAATTTCAATCTTGTATTATAAAGCAAAACTTCTTACCCTGGTTCAAAATTCTTTAGGTTAATCTTCCGATCATGCCATAATTTCATTTTTTCTTTATAAATTCTATCATTATGATAAGATTCTTTTCTTAATTCTTCTAATTCATTCATTTTCAATAATCTCTTCTCACCAGCTTCTTTCAGATTGTAATTAAATTCTTTAATTGCCCAATAAGCTTTACGTTCTAATTCATCTAGTAAGTGGCAAGTCTTTTTATAAATAAGCCTGTAAGGAGTCATTCCAATCGGAGTTTTATAAGTAGTCGTGTATGCTCATAATGCAGTGTCTAGTCTTATAGACCAATCCAATCTATTAGGGTTTACAGTCTTTTCTAAAATACGTTTAATTTCTCGATTAGAAACTTCAGCTAATCCACTGGTTTGTGGATGATAAGCAGTTGATATCTTATGAATAATGTTAAATTTTTCTACTAGTTTGTGAATATATTTATTCATAAAATGAGATCTTCCGTCACTGATAATCACTCTCGGCATTCCAAATCTAGTAAAAATATTTTTCATTAGAAACTTTAAAACACTCTTAGCATCACATCGAGGTAAAGCTTGTGCTTCAATCCATTTAGAAACATAATCAACATCAACTAAAATATATGAGTTTCCAAATGAAGGAACAAATGGTCCCATAAAATCTAATCCCCAAACATCAAAAATCTCAACTTCTGATATAAAATTTAGAGGCATTTCATTTCTTCTAGATATATTACCTACTCTTTTGCATTTGTCGCAAGTTCTGATATATCTATAAACATCTCTAAAAAGAGTAGGCCAATAAAATCAAGATTGTAAAATTTTATAAGCAGTTTTATCTATTTTAAAATGTCCTCCAAAATCAGAATCATGACATTTCTGAATGATTTGTTTTGTTTCTTCGTAAGGCACGCATCTTCTAATTATAAGATCCTTGCATTACTTATATAAATATGGTTCATCCCAAAAATAAGTTTTAGCATCATGAATGAATTTTTTTTGTTCTTGCAAAGTTAACATAGGTGGTAAAATATCACTTAAAATATAATTTACTATATCAGCATACCATGGTATTTTCCACTCATTTATATTATATAGTTGTTCATCAGGAAAACTGTCAGTAATTTCATTATCAGTGTCGGATAATTCATTATATTCTAGCCTTGATAAATGATCCGCAATTTGATTATCGGTTCCTTTTTGTTAATAATTTCAAAATCAAATTCTTGCATTAGTAATATCCATCTAATTAATCTTGGTTTGGAATCTTTCTTTTGCATTAGATATTTAATAGCAGAGTGATCAGTATGCACAATACATTTAGTTCCAATTAGATAAGACCTAAATTTATCAAAAGCATAAACAATTGCTAATAGCTCTTTTTCAGTAACTGTATAATTCATTTCAACATTATTAAGAGTTTTACTAGCATAGTATATAACTTTGAAAATTTTATCATATCTTTGCCCAAGTACTGCTCCTAAAGCATAATCACTAGCATCACACATAATTTCAAATGGTTTCTCCCAATCAGGTGAAACTATTATAGGTGTTGTGATTAATTTATCTTTTAATAATTCAAAAGCATTTAGGCATTCAGTTGTAAATTCAAATTTCTTGTCCTTTTCTAAAAGTTGGCATAGAGGTTTAGTAATTTTTGAAAAATCTTTTATGTAGCGTCTGTAGAATCCAGCATGTCCAAGAAAACTTCTTACCCCTTTTACTATAGTTGGAGGTGGTAATTTAGCTATAACTTGAATTTTTGCAGGGTCTACTTCCATGTCATTTTTTGAAATTTTATGCCCTAATACAATTCCTCCTGCAACCATAAATTGACATTTCTCCCAATTTAGAACTAAATTAGTTTTCTCGCATACCTCTAATACTTTTTCAAGATGATTCAAGCATGTCTCAAATGACGTTCCAAATACAGAGAAATCATCCATAAATACTTCTATTCCATCATCAATTAATTTACTAAATATAGACATCATACATGTCTGGAATGTTGCAGGTGCATTACATAATACAAAAGGCATTCTTTGAAAAGCAAATGTTCCATAAGGACTAGTAAATGTAGTTTTCTCTTGATCCTCAGGAGCAATAGGTATCTGATGATAACTGGTATATCCATCTAAAAAACAAAAATATTTATGTCGGGCTAATCTATCCAACATTTGGTCTAGAAATGGTAATGGGAAGTGATCTTTCCTAGTGGCTACATTCAATTTTCTATAGTCAATACATATACGCCAACCAGTAACTTGTCTTATAGGTATTAATTCATTATTTTCATTAGCTTTAATGGTCACTCCTCCTTTATTAAGAACACAGTGAATTGGGCTTACCCAAGCCCTGTCCGAAATAGGATATATAATACCATTATCTAACCATTTTAATATTTCTTTCTTGAGTACTTCTTTCATTATTGGATTTAATCTCCTTTAAGGATCTACTCTTGGCTTATGTTCATTACTAAAATAATTTTGTGCATATAGATTGAAGGACTAATTCCTTTAATATCTGCTAAAGTCTAACTAAAAGTTTTCTTATATTTTTTTAATGTGTCTAACATTTTTCGTTCTTGTGATTCATTCAATTCAGCTGATATAATAACTGGTAGGGTTGAATAGTTACCTAAGTAAGAATATTTTAAATAATTAGGTAAAATTTTTAATTCGAGTTCAGGAGGTCTAATAATTGACGGAACTATATTCTTTTCAGTGTTTTCAGTATTATCCAACATTTCAAATTTTTCCTGAATACAATCCAGTTTTTCATTATCTGCTTCTTTAGTATTTTCTTTTTCTAACTTTTCTTCATAATATTCTTTAAAATGTTCATGTTGCAAATGTTCAAATATTTCCATTCGAAAACATTCATCATCTTTTTCTAAAGTAGGATATTTCATTGATTTTGCTATGTTAAAAGTTACTTTTTGATCGTTTACTCTCATAGTCAATTCTCCTTTCTGAACATCAATCATAGCTTTTCCAGTGGCTAAAAAGGGTCTTCCTAATATTATGGAAATTTCTTTATCTTCTTCCATATCTAGAACAATAAAATCTACCGGGAAGATAAATTTATCCACTTTTACTAACACATCTTCAATAACTCCCTTAGGATAAGTCACAGAACGATCAGCTAATTGAAGAGTTACTGAAGTAGGTGAAATTTCTCCTAATTCTAATCTTTTAAAAATTGATAAAGGCATTAGATTGATGCTTGATCCTAAGTCACACAAAGCTTTTCCATAAAATTTTTCTCCAATAGCGCAAGGTATAGTGAAACTACCAGGATCTTTTAATTTTTCAGGAAGCTTTTTCTGAATAATTGCACTGCACTCTTTGCTAAGTGCTATAGTTTCATTATCTGTGAATTTTATTTTATTTATTTAAAATATCTTTCATAAATTTTACATAATTAGGCATTTGTTCTAATGCTTCTACAAAAGGAATATTTACCGTTAATTTTTTTAAAGTTTAAAGGAATTTAGAAAATTGCTTATCTTTTTTATGTTGCTTTAGTCGTTGAGGAAATGGTGGTGGTGGTTTTTCTATAGATCTTTTCATAGGGACCAATGGATATTTTATGTTTTGATCTAGTTGAATCTTTTCTTTTTCGATTTCCACTTCCTCATTTTTATTTTCTATTTCTTATTGAATTTTAGTTTATAACTCTTTTCCACTTCATAATTGTATCGCTTTAATTTGTTCTTTTCCTTGGTCTTTAGGATTTATTTCCACATTACTAGGAAAAGTTTCAGGAATTTTATTGTTAAGCGTGGTAGCGATATGCCCAAGTTGAGTTTCAATATTTTTAATTGCTGTTCCTTGAATTTGTAATTGATTTCCTTGAATTTGTATTTGATTTCCTTGATTTTGCAAGTGTTGACCCATACTTAATATTAATTCTTCTATAGATAACTTCTTATCTTTAAATTGAGTGTTATTAAATCCAGGTGGATAAGAAGGTTCATAATTCATATTTCCTTGATTAGTTGGATTTCCTATAGAGTTGTTCATCCATTGTTAATTAGCTATATTGTTATTCCAATTAAAATTTGGATGATTCTTTGTCGGCATATTTTTAGGTTGAGTGTTGCATTTTTGAGAAGAGATCGCCTACAGAAATTGTCGGCGAATTTTTAATTTAAATAAATAATTTGAAAAGTAGTATTTGATTTTGAAAATAATTTTAAGTTTGAAAATTTTAAGATATGAAATCAAACTGATCTCACATCCCGAATAGATTACATAAACGAGCACCGCACCACAAACGTGTATCTACCCCGAAGAATAGACACACGTTGTCGGTAATGGGGCTCGATTAAATAAACTAGAAAGGTTTGTGACATCCGTTTGGTCTGCGAACCAATTTTATAAGCCGACAAGTTCCCCTGCTTAATATAAATGAATTAAGTAGGGTTTATATTACTCAGGTTCTTAAAATTTCCTATAAGGGCAAGCCCCTATAGTTAATTACATCTTAAGTGACGGGAATCACCTAAGAAAACTCTCGATAATAATCATTAGTTCTGCTCTCAAGAATTTCAAAGTTTAAGTTTTCAAAGGATTGAATTTTGGAATTTCAATAGGGAATGGAACAAATTTGGAACATTTTGTTTTGGGAATTCAAAGGAAGAAAAGTGGGAGAAATTACAGATTTGAAGCAAACTTCGGTTATTTCCCGCCTACCCTATTGTTTTGCTTGGATTTAGGAAAGTCCTAATGTTTATTTAATGTTTTGATCTTGCCAATTTTAATTAATTAGGACTTATATTAGTATGATAAAATCATACAAATAGCCTTGAAGATGTGAGGGTTTATGTCGTACCAAACGACTACCTCGGAGTCCTAAGACCGGTTAGAGTTTAATTTGCAATGCAAATGCCTAACAAAAGGTTGAGGATTTATGTTGCACTAGGCAAACTACCTCGAAGTTCTATGGCTTGGTTATTTAATTCTAAGAAAGTTTTGTTGAAGTAGACTCAGGTTTTGCTGATGACGATGGTCGTGCTGCCCACCATGCTCCGAGCTCCTTGTTGTTGCAGAGGTTTAGTTTTAGAAGTCATAAATCGGAGAGATGAGAAAAGTTTTTGGTTTAGAGAAATTCTTAATTCCCAAGTGTTTTTTATGTTTTAATTAAAACAAATCTTAAAGTTGATTATAACGAAGACCGGTTAAGATCCCACGGTTCCATCCTTCCGGCATCGTTATTTTTATCGGATTCACTTAGTCCAGATCAATTTGCTAAACTCAACTAAATGAGTTCCACACTTTCATTTAGACCGTAGGAAATCCCGTTAGCAACACGTAGGTTACATCATCCGAGGTATTCCCGATCATCTAACAAGACATTTTAATTTAGTTGTAATTGCAGTTTTGTGTTCTGTTTGTGATTAAATTTTGAGTTGTTTTATATTTTGAAATGTTGTGGCAGTGAATTTTATCTTGTAATGACTTTTAATTTAGTTTTGGTTTCAGTTTTAGGGACTATCCTAAAAGTGTGGGTTTTCATGCAACAATTGTTTATCATGCAAGAAAAGTAAGTGCAATGCGATTAAGTAAATTGCAACAAAATAAAAGCGTACCTGGAGGGTCTTCCCGTCATCCCAAGCTGCACTTAAACTCAATTTAGAATATTTAAACATTTAGAACAAGTTCCTAGGTAAAACTAAGGGAAGGGTCATGGTTTTCTACCAAGTTATTAATCCTATGGCTAGTCATCTCCTATGACGTCTAGGTTCTTGTGTTTTGGTTTGAGGACGATTTTCTTCATCAAAGAGCAATTAAGTTCAGTTGTTCTTATAAACATCCTATCATATTGAGGAAGTATTTAAGAAGAATCTCAAAAAGCTTTTCAATATTGCTAGAATTGTTTTAAAGTCCAAATGAATTTAATCATACAAATGAATTAATCGTCCGAGAATTCAAGTTTTGTTGTTATCTTACTCAGTGAACTAAGACATTTGAATATCCTATGAGGGAAGTAACATTTCATTTAACGTTCTGTCTAGGAGTTATGACAACAAAAGTTTTTGAGGGCAAATTGATGTTCAAATGGTTTATGATTTAATTTTAGTTAGTAGGTTTAAATTTGGAATAGTGTTCAAGTTGTTTTATTTTTGAATTTCTTTATGTCTTAGGTGATGTTATTTTTAATTCAATTTAGTTTAACTTTAATTTAATTTAATTTGGTTTAGTTTTAATTTTAATTTAATTTAGTCTAATTTTAATTTTTAACTTGATTCTATTATTTAACTTAATTTAATTTAATTTGATTTGATATGATTTAATTTAATTTAATTTAATTTAATTTAATTTAATTTAATTTAATTTAATTTAGTTTAATTTAATTTAATTTAATTTAATTTAATTTAATTTACTTTAATTTAATTTAATTTAATTTAATATGTTTTAATTTAATTTTATTTAATTTTAACTTAATTTAATTTAATTTAAACTTTAATTTAATTTTATTTTTAATTTTAATTTAATATTTTATTTATTTTTTATTTTTTTTAAAAAAATGATTTAATTTTTTGATTAATTATTAAAGTATTAATTTAATTGAAATTTTAAAAGGATTTAGTTTAAATAATTTAACTTTAATTTAATTTAATGATTAAGTCTTTTAGCATTTTAAATCTTAAATTTGGATTATCATTTTAATTAGGAATTAAATATTATTGAGATGATTAATTTAGGGATTCTTAAATTAATGAACAAATCTCCTCCTAATAATATCCCTATTTTAATAATTCCAATTTTGTTAATCTTCCAAATTTAATCAATTATTTAATTAAGGTTTATTTCAATTATTTTTAAATTGTTTAATAGGTTTCTACCCTTATTATTCAAATTTCAATCATCCAATATCAAATTAAGGTCAAATATTTTACTTTTTCATTTTATTAAGCCTAAAGTTTTAATTAAGGGTTAGAATTTTAATTACCATTTTGCCCTTCAAGCTTAATAATTTCTTAACTCACTAAGTTGAGCTTAAATGAACTTAAAATTTTTATGTGACTTCACTCATATGTCAATAAAGGTATGAGAGGAGAAAATGTGATTTTTCTGTATTTAATTTATTTATGTAATTATTTTTGGTGGAAAATAGGAATTTCCAAGGAAAATTTAATAATATGACCAAGGGAAAGTTTTTGTCCTTAAGAAAATTATGGGACATTCCTAATAACCAGAGGATCACTTGGACCAATTTTGATGATTTTTTGAATTATATTCTTTTTATTATAATTATTTTGAGTTTTGGAGTATTAATTAATTTAAAAATAAAATAGAGGTTGAAAAATAACTTTTATATTTTTCAAAAATCTCTCTGATATCAAGGAAATTAGAGAATTAATTTTTATAATTTTCTAATTTCTCTTTAATTTATTAGAATAATTTTAGTTGAAATACTAAAAATATACATTTTTTAATTTTAAAATTACCTTAGGGCTTTAAAATTTAATATCTTATTATAGAGACTTAAGAAAAATATGGGGTTTTGTTCCTAAGTGATTAAAATTCAAAATGTGACATTTTGGTGCATTTTATTATTTTTTTGATTTTTATTATTTTTTAATTACTAAAAATATTAAAATAATGCAAAAAATCAACTTTTTTAGAAAATTGAAATTTTAATTTTCCTAAATTCCCCTGATATTAGAGAGGCTCCAAAATAAATTTGGTGAATTTTTGAAAAGTATTTTGAAAGTTATGAATTTTTAAAGTTTAAATTGGCTAAATGGTTTAATCAACCCATTTGGTGGGGCTAACCATGTCCAATTGACTTCAAATTTTTATGGTGGGTTCCTCTGATCCTAAAGGTCAGTGGAGAATTGATTTCAAGTCAATTTGATGTATGATTAGCTCTAATTAATTAAGGACCTATTTTGGGTGTTTAAGCCAATTAGGGTTATTCCAAGAGGATTAATTCAAAACCTATTTTTCCTAGAGTCCTCTGGTCATAAGAAACATCCTTAAATTTTCCTAGAATTTATTTCACAATATGCTAATTATTGGAATTAAAATACTCAGACTAGCAATCTAGAGTTAAAAAATCAATAACTCTTCATAGGGATGGCCTCCGACTTTGGAAAATTCAGGGAATGTTCCCAAATTCAGAGGCTTCAAAAGCCCTATGGTCTCATGCCATGGTGAATTGTATACATACATGGAGAATTGAAAATGTGCAGAGAGTAAATAAATTATTAAAAATCAAATACTCAATGAAATTAAATGATTTCTTTTCCACTTTATTCTCCTCTGTTCACTGAGCAAGAGGGTATTTTTGTTTTATTTTTCTGATTTTTCTACACAAAGTTATGCATTTTTCAAGTTCTGGTAATTAAATGAATAGGAAAATAGCCTAATTTTCTACTTATCCACGCGGCGCCACGCCATCCTCGACAGCTCCGAAAGGCCACGCGGCGAGCTCCCATTCGACGCCGCCTTTTGACTCAGCGCTACGCGGCCCGCGGTTCATGTATCATCTCCTGGTCCGACGCCATCTTAGCCGTCCGTCCGCACGTCTATTGAATGAACGACATCCGTTCATCGTCCCCAAGCTTCCTAGCCCAAGAACCGTCCGTCTTCTAAGCCTAAGATCTCACTCGATACTTGACCAAATTGAACGTTCTTATGCTCTATGGATTCGTCTCGAGAAGACGAACACATGCATACAGTTTATGTGGCGTGAAATTGACTCAATAAAAATGGAGAATGTTCAGAAGCTCGGGAAGAAGAGTGAGGCCATACCTTTGCTCAGAGAAGTGTGGCTTCGATCTGAGGGTTGTGTCACCTTCGATTGCGTCCCAGCAAGCTCCAGATGAAGTCTTCTGGTCTGGTGAATTATCTAGGTAGGATTTCGACCACAGCCGATTACAAAGCTTGGAGTCTGGAACAGATGGGTGGCCTGGAGAGGGGGCTTTTGCTGGTGGACTTCTTCCTCGGTCCGGTGAAGGTGTAGGATCAATCAATTTGGGGATTGGTCCACTCTGAAGAAGTGTCCTGGTTTTGTGCTGAAATTTGAACTCAAAATTGAGCTCATCTAGAGAGAATTGGGCTGGAATCCAGTGGGAATCAAGTGCTTTATGTGTAGAGAGTGGTCTGGAATGATTTTGGCAGAATTTCCTTAAGGTTGGTTCATTACCACTCCCATGGCCGAGAGAGGGGGTGTTTAAATAGAGCTGGCTGGAGGTTCTTCCAGGGGGAGTTAGGGCTTGGGATCAGCTGCTCTGGTGAGGAGAAGAACAGCCATGGTGGCCATTGGGCATGGGGCAACTCGACGAGTGAGAATTCCAAGCTTGGGCTCACATGATGCTCTTGGGTGTGGTGTTTTCCGGCGGCCTGTGGTGGCCGGCAGGCAAGGGTCACCATCTCGACCGTGGAGGTCGTGGCTTGGCAATGGTGAAGTCAATTGGGTTTGGACATGTGTAAAGTGCTTGGATTAAAATGGTATGGGGAAGAGGCCATTTTGGCTTGATTTGGGTCAATCCATCCTTTTGGGCTAGGTGCACCACCCAAGGCCTGGTTTTGGGCTGAAAAGAGTCACTTGGGTCAGCGAGGAGAAAATGGTGTGGTCTCCATCAAAATAGTTTAAGTTAATTTTGGGTTATGGTGTTGCATTAAAGAGGTTAAAATGGCTTAAGGAAGGCTTAGGAAAGGACTCCTCCCCTTGCCATTAATGGCTTGGTGACAAGTAAAACCCCCCATGGCTTCATGTGGCTTGTCCATGGCTTGCATGTGGCTTCATTTGGCTCATCCTTGGCTTAGGAAAAGTGGATCCATTTATATGAATAGGGAATTTGGAGATTTTGGCAATTTAGTGAAAATTTTAGATGGTGCTTGATTTAGGTTGATTTGATGATTAATTTGGGACTTAGGAATTGATTCCAATTAAAGGGATGATGAGAAGGAATTGTCATGTGGGCTTTGGGCTTTTGGATTTCACTTTGGATGGGCTTTCAAGATGGTTTAGAGAGTGGGCTTTTAGATTTCAAAACAAATTTTAGGATGAAAATTTTGCAAAGGATTGGATCTAATAAGTGTTGAATTTAATTTAGGAATGTTTCATGAATGATTTGGAACCAATTTGAAGTAGTTTGGGCTTGAATTGGGTTGGATTTAGACCTCTTTGGTAAATGGGCCAATGTAGGTCAAATTGGGCTAACTTGGGCCAATGTTGGGCTAGGGTTGAAATTGATGTAAAATAAATGTTGGGAAATGTTTATGGGAGTGTTTCAAAGAGGTTTTGGCTTTGGTTTGGTTTTGATTTTGGGGTTTGGGCTTATTTGGGTTAGGTTTGAGTTTAGGTCAAAATTGGGCCTTTTAGCTTTGGGTTGAATCTGAGTGGGATTTGGGTCTAAATTTTGGGCAAATCATGTTAATGTTTTTTTCGTGGGGATGTTAAGGAAGGTTTAGAAAAGATTTTGGGTTAATTGGAGTTGAATTGGGTGAGTTTGAGCTAAGTTTGGGTCATGGGTCCAAATTGGGCTTTAAGGTCAAAAGTGAAATTCGATTCAAATGTCAATCAAATTGGACTTGGATTTGGTCTAGATTGGTGTTATGAATGTTAAATTGAAGTTTAGAATTGAATTGGACTAGAATTTGGGTCAATTGGATAGGTTTGGCATGACATTAGGTTCATTTTGGGTTAAAATGGGTAAAATTGGGGGTTTTGACAAAAGTAGGGTAAATTGACAAAATTTGCCCATGGTGTAGTTTAACAAAATCAAATTGGGAATATTTGGGATTTTTGGGAATTTTTTGGGAATTTATGGAATTTTTGGATTTTTGGGTCAAGAGGGGTATTTTAGGTATTTGGAGGGTATTGGGAGGTATTTTTGGAATTTTTGGTATTTTTGGCTATGGATGATCAAATTGATTGGTGAGGAAATTTTCAAGGTTAACTTTGGGGTATTTTGGGTGATTTGGAAATTTTGAAAAATTTGGGTAAATTTCAAGGGCTTTGGGTAGGCTGGGCGGGTCTGGGGTCCCGGGGGTCAAAAATTGAAAATTTGGAAAATTGAAGATTAGGTAAATGTAAGTGGAATGAAATCATTTTGGTTGAGCCATGAAGCCATATCAAGCCTACATGAGCCATGAAGGGACTCATTTGAGGCATCCACTATGTTGTTCCTAACCCTCTTAGCCAAGGGCTTAGGGGTTAAGGACCATCCATGTGAATCACCTTCATGAGTCAGGAGGTCAAGTTGGGTATGGGTGTGTTTTTAGGAGGTGTGTGAAAGTGTAGTGTATAAGTGTAGTGTGTGTGTAGGTCAGCCTTCACCAGACCAGGCCACTAAGGGCAGTCCTAAGGTCAAAAGAGTCCTATAAGAACTCATCCTTTAAACTTCCACATTTGATTTAAACCCTCTAGGTGATTAGGGGCCTACAATCAAGTTTGTGGAGTTTGCAGGGAGTTAAGAAGTGGTTTGAATTTCTAAGTGGTGGGTCCCAATTCTAATCCTCTAAGATAGTCAAAGGAAAAGCCTAAGGCTAGATCCTAAGTACTAAAAAGAAGAAGAGAAGACCTCATCAAAAATGAGGTCAACATTCTTCCAACAAGGATTATAATAATTCGCATAAGGATTATTGGGTCTATTATTAATAGCATTTATAGTTTCATAAGGAGATTGAGAATCTATAATTTGTCTAGATGAATTTTCTTCTAATATAGTAGGAAAATAATTCATTCCAAAATGATCTAATTTCTTTGATATAGCAGCAATTTGAGAAGCTAACATAGATATTGCATCATTTTCATGAACACTGGCTATCTTTTTAGGGTTTATCCGTTCAGCATGCCATTGAAAATTATTAGTTGCCATTTCATCGATTAACACATAGGCTTCATCAAATGGTTTTGACATTAATGAACATCTAGCAACAACATCAATGATTGATCTAAGAGATCCTACTAATTCATTGTAAAAAGTTTGTATAATTAACCAATCTGGTAACACATGATGTGGGCATTTCCTAAGAAGTTCTTTAAATCTCTCCCAAGCTTCATATATGGATTCTCCATCAAACTGACCAAAAGATGTTATATCATTTCTAAGTTTTGCAGTTTTCGAATGAGGAAAATATTTGGATAGAAATTTTTGTGATAATTCTCCCCAAGTTTTAATAGATCCAGATGCTAATGAATTTATCCACATCTTAGCCTTATCCCTTAAAGAAAATGGAAAAAGCCTTAAGTCTAATAGCATCATTAGATACTGCTTCATATTTAAAATTAGCACATAGTTCCAAAAAACTAGCAAGATGTAAATTAGGATCTTCATTAGGTGAACCACTAAATTGATTATTTTGTACCATTTGGATAATTACAGGTTTAAGTTCGAATGAGTTAGTAGCCACATCAGGGTTTTGAATAGTTAGGTGAATTTCATCTAATGTAGGGTTGGCATGATCTCTTAATGGTCTTTGTTGGTTTATATTTTCAATTTCTGGATTATTTGCCATTTGTGTTAAATTTAAAATTTTTTTTTTGTTTTCTGATTTTTTTAATAGTGCGCTCTAATTCTGAATTGTAAGGTATTAAATTTTCATTTCTAAATTTGCGCATACAATTTTTAAGTAAAATTTAAAATAGTCCGTTACTCTAGTAATTACTTCTAATAATTCTATTAATTACCTTAATAATTACTTTACTTCCCCGGCAACGGCGCCAAAAACTTGACCCACTTTTGATATTTATACTTATAAAAATATGTTACTGATATTGGCAACGACACCAAAAACTTGATCTCGCACCAAATATATGTATTTATATTGATTCTTCTTTTATGAAAATTATAATTTATATAGTGATACTACACAAGTATACGTATCGTTATCAAGTAATAAAGGGCTCTAATGGAGTCCAAGATATCGATCCCACAGGGAAGTTAAAGAATTTCAAAGACAAATTAAAGTAGACATACTTACTAAGCTAGTATACGAAATTAAAAACACTTATACTAAAACTATTGCTAAAAAAGGTTTAAATGTAAGATTCTAATTTAGAAAAGCATCTTTCTCCTTGTTGAGAGAATTAAGTGAATGAATAATTAAAGTAGTTTAGAGATTGTATTGTGCCAAATAGAGCATTCCTATTCTTTACCCTTTGGTCCAGTGCAAAGAACATTGACTAGTCCTATGTTTGATTACTGAATCTGCGGCTAGGCTGGGAGGATACCGACTGCCACTTTAGAGCTCCCACGTTCCCCTCGCCTGAGGGCTAAGATCTACACTTCATCTCTCAAACAATAGGACCGAATTGAATATTTTCGTCTGTCACACAAAAATGTCCAATTCTACGCCCGATAGTTAATATTTCCCTATTTCTTTTCACCCTCCTTCCAAGGCCTTTGACTTCCTTGAATCTCGGATGTAATCTTTACTATAGTTGATAATTCAACATATGTTAACAAATCAATTGGCCAAATTGAAAGTAATTAAGTTTTAAGTAAAATGTTATCATAATATTTATTTAATAATTTTAGGCATAGTTACTTTGATTCGTCACATCACATAATCTCAACAACAAGGAAAAATACTAAGGAAACTACTCAGAAAGCATGGGAAAAATAACACAAAGCATGGATTTTATTAAAGTTAACAAACAATAACAAATATACTTATCTCAATTCTTCTCCCCAAGCAGACTCCTTGAAGTTCCTTTGACTCTTCATTCCAGTACAACACACTTAATTAAACTCACTAAGACTCTCTGATTTACACTCTAATACAAATGAACACTAATTGACTTTAAAACAACACCAACAGACACCAAAAATGATACACTAAAAGGACAAAAATCTTCTCTATTTATTGAAGGAGTCAAATTTTCAAAGGTTGCTTAAGCATCTCTTTAAAAAGCATCCAGGTTCATTGTATCTGGCTCTTTCAACTGTTTCGCCGTCGGCGGGCTCTTTATAAAATATTCAAAAACACTCAGGAAAATCTCGCCGTCTGCGGCTTAAATCTCATCGTCGGCGGGACAGTTAAATTTTCATCATTTTTAGTTCTTTTTGCTCTAAATCCGCTTTTTTGTGTTTTTTTTGCTTTTAGTACTTATAATTCTTCATTCCTGCAATAAAACAAAAAAATACTTTTCTTTAAAGTGCAATTTCATATAAAATTGGTATGAAATTCTTAATTCATTTTTTAGTGATCACTAAACCTCTTTGTCATTTATTAGAAAAAGAAGCTAAGTTTTAATTTAATGAAGATTGTCTGAATGCATTGTTGACCTCATTTTTTGTGAGGTCTGATTTCTCTCTCCTTAGTGCTTAGGACCTAGCCATAGGTTTTCCCTTTGAATATCTTAGAGGACTAGAAATGGAACCCACGACTTAGAAGTTCATAAACCTCTTAACTCTTCTTGAACCCCACAAATGACCATAAACCTCCAAACCCCTTTGGAAGGTTGAAAGTCAAGTGTGGAGGTGCAAGGATGAGTTCCTATAGGATGGTCAAGCCTTAGGAAAACCCTGGGTGGCCTGGTCTTGGTGAGGTTCAACTTGCACACACCACACTTCCACACACATTCCATACCCTAAAACCACTCTTACCCAACTTGGCTTTCTTACTCATGTAGGAAACTCATGTGGATGGACCTCAAACCCTAAGCCCCTGGCTAAGAGGGTTAGGAACCTAAAATGAGTGCTCTCATTGCTCTTGTGAACTTAACATGGCTTCATGGCTCAACCAAAATGGTTTCATTCTACTCACATCTAATCAATCTTCATTTTTCCCAAATTTCAATTCTTGACCCCCGGGGCCCTAAATCCACCTAACCTACCAATACCCTTGAAATTGCCTAAAATTCTCAAAAATTGTCCAAATTACCAAAATTACTCAAAATTAATCCTAAACAGTCCCCACCACTCAAATTTATTATCCATGGCCAATTATACCAAAATTTCCAAAAATACCCCACAATACCCTCCAAATACCCAAAATACCCTTTTTAGCTCAAAAAATCCAAAAATTTCAAAAATTCTCAAAAAAATTCCAAAAAATCCTAAATATTCCCAATTTCATTTTGTTCAACTATCACATACCCAAATTTTATCAATTTAACCCAATTTGATCAAAAGTCCCAAATTAGCCCTTAAAGCCCAAAATGACTAACCAACCCAATCCATCCCAAATTCAACCCAAATGTCATCCAATTTTCCCCAAATTTGTTTTGAAACCTTTATAACACCTCTACAAACAAAAATCTAACTTAATTTACCCAATATTTAGACCCAAACTCCATCCAAACCCAACTCAAACCAAAATTTCCAAATTGGCCTAAACTAATCGCGAACCCAAATTAGCCCAAACCCCAAAATTAAGACCCAACCAAAATTTAAAACTCTTTTTCACACTCCCATAAACATTTTGAAACATCAATTTTACATCAAATCCAATATTAGCCCAACTTTATCCCAAGTTAGCCCAATTTGACTCACTTTGACCCTATTATTAAAAGGCCTAAATTAAATCCAATTCAACTCCAAATTACCCCAAACTTGTTCCAAATCACTCATGGCACATTCATAAACCAATTACAATACTTATTTGGCATAACCTTTTACCATTTTGTTTATCCAAAAGTTTATTTTGAAACCTAAAAAGCCCACTTCCTTAAAGCATCATAAAAGCCCATTTTCACAAAATTTAAAAGCCCAAAATTGGTTCTAAAGCCCACGTGACACTTTCTTCTCATCCATTTAATAAAATCACCCCCTAAGTTTTATTTCATCATTTAAACAAAACAAATATGGCCTCATGGAAATTTTCCATCAAAATGCCCAAAAATTCAAAAAACCCTTTTTCATGAAATTGACCAAGCTTTGCCCCAAGCCACATGGAGCCATGGAGCCATGCACAAGCCATATGTAAGCCATAGGAGTCACTTTACACATCGCCATGTCATTTTTGGCAAGAGGAGGGAGTCCTTTAATGATTCCCTTAAGGGTGATTAAGCCCTTTCAAGACTCTTCTAATTCTTGATCAAACCTAATTGTACTTAAATGGTGACTTCTCCCCACTAAGCTAGCTGACTTACTCGACCCCCACAACACCCAAAGTATCCTTGGTGGGTACACCAAACCCAAATCCATGTATTCGACAAATTTGAACCTAAAATACACCCTCCCCCATTCTATTTTAAATCAAGCTCTTTACACATGGCCAATGCCCATTGCTTGCACCAAACTCAATCTCTGGACTCACTGAGTCATATGGTGACCTGACCCTGGATGGAACACCACCTGGGTCGCTGGAAAGCCCCATGGCCGAGAGCTCCATGTGAGCCAAAAATTAAAATTTTACCTTGCTGAGTTGTCCCAACCCAAATGGTCGCTGCAGCTGTTCCTCTCCTCCTCTGAGCAGCTGATCCCAGCCCTCAATTGCCCCTGGGAAGCCTTCTAGTCATGGCTATATAAACCCACCACCTCCACGGCTATAGAAGGTGCTAAAATTAACCTTACTAAAACTCTGCAAAAATTACACCAAGCTCTTCTCCTAACCTAGAGCAATTTATTCCCACTAAAATCCAGCCTTAAAAAAACCACCTCCGTGAGTTCAATTTCTGAGCTCAATCTCAAGCCCAAAACCAGGACACTTCACCTCAGTGAGCAAAGCCCCAAATTGATCAACTATACACCTTCACCAAACCAAGAGAGGAAGTTCCCTAGTGGAAGCCCCCTAACCAGGCCACCCAATTGTGCTAGAGACCAAAGCATGAAATGGGGTTTCTCATACCTAGGCATTTCATCACAGCTTCAGGCTTCATACTTAGCTTCCTTGGACTCCAACGAACGTGCTGAGCCTCTCTTATTGACGCTTCACTTCTCAGAGCCAAGGAATTGACCTCTTCCTTCCCGGGAGCTTCTTTCGATTCTCCATTTTGTTTGAGTCCATTTCATAGCATTATAGCCATATAGATGTGTTCGTCTTGTTGAGACGAGCCCATAGAGTCCAAGATCATAAAATTTGGTGGAGAATTGAGGGAGAACTTAGGGTTTTAGTGTGGACGGTTCTCGGTTTAGGACGCCAGGGGACGATGAACCGATGTCGTCCATTCGCGCATGTATCGAATGAACAATCCAGATTACGTCGGATCAGGGACACGGGACGAGACTGCGGAGCCGCGTGGCGCTAAAATGGAAGGCGGTGTCAAATGGAGGCGCGCCTCGTAGAGTTTTGGACATGCCGAGGATGACACGGCGTCGACGTGGTTAAGTAGGAAATTAGGGTATTTTTTATTTATTTAAATGCCCAGAACTTTAAAAATTTATATCTTTGCATAAAAAAATCATAAAAATAAAATAAAAATATCCTTTTATTCAGTGAACAGAGGAGAATAATGTTGAAAAAGAATTAAGTGAAGTTGTTGAGTCTATGATTTTTAATGATTTAAATACTCTATGTGATGTTTTAATTCTCCACTTGCATACATAATTCACCATGGCATGAGACCATAGAGTTTTTGTAGCCTTTGTTCTTGGGACCATTCCCTGAATTTTCCAAGGACAGGGGCCATCCCTTTGGTAGGTTATCTATTTTTCATGTTTTTGTGTGTGTTTTAGTATTTTAATTCCAATAATTTGAATGTTGTTTAGAAAATTCAAGAAAAATTATGGGAGGTAGCTTATGACCAGAGGACCCTAGGAAAATTATGGTTTGATTTAATTCCTTAAAAACAACCCTAATTAGCCAAAACACTCAAAATTGAACTTTTATTAATTTGGAATGATTACACATTAAAATCACTTGAAATTAATTCTACACTGTCACTTAGGATACAGAGAACCTCACATAAAAATTTTAAGTCAATTGGAATTAACTTAACCCATTAAATAAATTAATTAAGTGACATAGCAATTTTAAAATAAAAAAATTCATAAAGTCCAAAATACACCTAAAAAATCCACCAAATTAATTTTGAGGCCCCTCTGGTATCAGAGAAGTCTAAGAAAACTAAAATTGGAATTTTTAAATTTTTTTCATTTTAAACTCATTTTTGAATATTTTAATAATTAAAAAATTATAAAAATCACAAAAATATTAAAAATCTTAAAAATGTCACATTTGTTCTCCTAATCATTTAGGAATCATTCCCCTAATTTTCCTAAGTCTATAAGTTAAGATATTAATTTTTAAAGGCTTAGGACAATTTTTAATATTTAAAAAGTGGATTTTCCTAAATTTTCACTAAAATAATTCCAATAAATCAACCAAAAATCCAAAAAATATAAAATTTGCTTCTCTAGATTCCCTGACTTTAGAGAGATTTTTGAAAAATATAAAACTTAATTTTGAACTTTAATTTTATTTTATAATTAATTAATACTCCAAAATTTAATATAACTATAATAAACAAAATAAAATTCAAAAAATCACCAAAATTGGTCCAAGTGGTCCTCTAGTCAGTAGGAACATCCCATAATTTTCTTAAGAATAGAAACTTTACCTTGGTCATGTTGTTGAATTTTTATTAAAAACCCTTATTTTTCAAAAAAAATAATTATATAAATTAAATTAAAAAAAAGAAAAATCACTTTTTCTCCTCTACTGTCTTAATTGACATGTGAGTAAGGTGACATAAAAATTTCAATGGAGTGAACATGCTTAAAAGGGCATAAAAGTAATTAAAGATTTTAACCCTAATTAATGCTTTAGGCTTAATCAAAGGGAGGGATGAATATTTGATCTTAATTTTCTATTGGATGATTGAAACTTAGGGAATTAAGGGGTAGAAACCTATTAATCACTTTTAATAAATAAAAAATGGAACCTTAATTAATTAAATCATTTAAATTTTTGGAGAATAATTAAAATTTAGATTATTAAGATTAGGGATATGACTTAAGAAGATATCAATTCTTTAATCTAAAATCCCTAAATAGATTAATTCGATAATATTCAACTCTTAAATAATTATAAAGAAATAATAATTAAAATTACTAATTAAAGAGAAAACAACCCTTAATTAAATTAAAGCTTAAAACATTAAATGTTTTAACAATTAAACAAAAATAAATTTAAAACATTAAAACTAATTTGAAATCACCTGAGAACAAACATAAAACAAATTTGAAATATTAAATAATATCAAAACAATTCATAATTAAAAATGTGAAAATCAAACGAATTAAAATTAGCATAAAGTAATATGATTAATTCAAATCAAATTTAAATCATCAAAATTTAACAAAATTAAATGATTTAAACACTCCTTTCAACTCAAGTAATTTAAAACACTTAAAAGAAAATCAACCTGAACCTTGAAATTAAACTATCTTAAACCAATAATTCAACTTTAATTAAAGATGGTTAAATTCCTCAATAAACTAATATGCCCCTGAAGGCTCTCACATTTATAACCCTTAAACGGAGTATCAAGTGAAATGTCACTTCACTCACCGGATAATCAGACGTCCAAATTCACTGAGCCAGAAGAAAAACTTAACTAAACCTTTTATATGATCAATTCACCTGAACAATGAAATTCATTTGGACTCAAAATATTCTCAGAAGAATTCAAAACATGTTTAGGATCCGTCCTAATCACTTTCTCAATATGATGGGATGTTTTAGAAGAACAACTGAACTTAATTGTTCTTTTGTGAAGAAAATCATCCTTAACGAAACACAAGAACCTAGACGTCATAGGAAGTGACTAGCAATAGGATTAGGATTTTAGTAGACAATCAGAACCTTCCCTTAGTTTTTCCTAGGTGCTTTCCTTAAAATATATAAATGCTTTGACAAGTGTTTTAAGTGCAACCTGGAATGACGAGAAGACCCTCCAAGTACGCTTTTATTTTATTGCGATTTATTTACCTGCACTGCACTTTATTTCTTTTGCATGTTAAACAAGAATGTCACCATGCATGAAAACTAAAACCTTTAGGATAGCCATAAAACTGAAACCCAAAGCTAAATTAAAAATCAATACAAGATAAAATTTACCGCCACAACATTCAAAATATAAAAACAACTCAAACTTTAATCACAAATAGAACAACAAACTACAACTACAACTAAATTAAAATGTCTTGTTGGATGATCAGGAATCCCTCAGATGATGTAAGAGATTTCCAACGGTCTAAATGAAAGTGTGGAACTCATTCAGTTGAGTTTAGCAAATTCATCTGACCTAAGTGAATCTGATGAAAATAACGGTACCAGGATGACGGAACCGTGGGATCTTAATCGGTTCTGTTTAATCAACCTTAAGATTTTTTTTAATCAAAACATTAAGACACCTGAACCTTAAAACTTCTAAACCAAAACACTTCTCTCATCTCCTAATTTTCACCTTCTAAAACCAAATCTCTACAACAACAAGGAGCTTGGACCACAGTGAGCAGCACGACCATCTTCATCAGCAAAACTTGTGTAAACTTCAGCTAAACCTTTCGTAGAATTAAATAACCAAGATATATGATTTTGAGGTAGTCTGCCTTTTACAACATAAATCCTCAACTTTCTGTAAGGCATTTGCATAATCATGTTATGCAAATTAAGTCCTAACCAGTCTTAGGATTTCGACTACCTCGACATAAACCCTTACATCTTCAAGGCTATTTGTTTGATTATGTCATATAAATATAAGTCCTAATTAACTAAAATTGGCAGGGTTGAAACAATATATAATATTCTCAAATTTAAGCCAAAATATAGAATAGTTGAGAAGTCACCGAAGATCACTTCGGATCAGTGGTATCTACTACTTCTCTTCCTTTGGACTCCTAAAATAACTGTTCCTAATTTGATCCATTCCCTTTTGAATTTTCAGTGTACAATTGTGAAAACTTAAACTTTAAAATTCTTGAAAGCAAAACCACTGATCATTATAGAGAGTTTTCTTAAGTGTTTTCGAACATTTAAGATGTAATTAACTATAGAGGCTTGCCCTTATAGGGAAATTTAAGAACCCAGGTAATATAAAACATGCTTAATTCCTTCATATTAAGCAGGGAAACTTGTCGGCTTATAAAATTGGTTCGCAGACCAAATGGATGTCACAAATCTTCTAGTTTATTTAATTGAGCCCCATCATCAAGCAGTGTGTCTATTCCTCGGAATAGATACACGATTTGTGATGTGGTGCTCGTTTATATAAACTATTTGGGATGTGAGATCAGTTTCATTTCATATCTTGAAATTTTCAAACTTAAAATTATTTAAAAAAAAAACACCAAATGCTACTTTTCAAATTTATATATATATATTTAAATTAAATTTAAAATCTGAAAAATCACCAACAACTTCTGTTGGCGACCCTTTTTTAGAAAAACAACACACAACCTAAAAATAAGCCGCACAATTTCTGGCAACTCCGCTGGGGACTAGTTCCTCTCTCCATCTTAATTAGATGGTTTTTCTTTCATAAATCGGTTGTGAGTCCATATCCCTAGTGGATCAAACTATCATTCTTTCCGTTGAAATACCACGTTCATTTCTGTCTTGAACGGGTATAGTAAACTCTCTTGGATTTTGGAGCCACTGTTTAGACATCCATAAACAGAGAGGTTCAGGAATCCTTTTACCAGTTTGAGGTGGGGTGGAACCCCAGTAGGTGTTAGCTTAGGAGCGGTTTCTCGGGTTGAGAAGTCTTGTGAGACTCTCTCTCTCCCTTTCTAGTTTCTGGATTGGGTCTCTTACGTTTCTTTTAACATTTTGCCTTTTAATTTGTTTCGTTCTTAATGAACAAACCTTCTAATAAACAAACCCTTTAATAAATGAACTTTCTGTTAAACCACAAATACATAAATAAAAATGAGAATCGGAAATACTTTATAAAGAAGATGAAAAGATAAATCGAAATGTGTTCAGACTCATTTGGTGAAATTTCCTCTCCTTTTCGTCCCGACGAAAGGAAGCATAATTTGGAACTGACGCTTAGAGTCTATGCTGCAGAAAATGTCTACACCGAAACTAATTTTCTCCTTTACCAACAGGATAGACTTAGCAGTCTACAAGGACGAGCTGCCTAATGATGTGGTCATTCACTTTGGAAAAGGGTTCGACAATACGGACATTAACTTCGCTGATGTTACTCTTTTCGCACTAATGAACAAAGTACCGGAAACTGAGGAGCCCATAATTGAGTTTAACTTAAAATCGACTCAAGAGTTCCCTCCCCTGCAAAGGGTCCCAGATGAAATAAACACTGTTGTTCATAGGAGGTTAGCTGCTACCCCTAGAACTATCATCTCTACCCCCACCGGTCTGGTTATTACTGCACCTACCTCAGCTCCCGCCAAACTAAAAGAAAAAGAAGTCTAAGTCGGTGATGAGCCTATTACTGTGGAGGGTTCAGATTTTGCTGCAATACCGTCTGTCTTCGAGATAGGGTCCAGCTCTAAAGTTACACCCTTAACCCGGACTCAAAGAAGAAATAGGAGCAGAAAGATCGCCAGGATCAATAAGACCAAGGCTGCTGAAGTTGCTTTTTTGGAAGAGATTTCTAAGGAAGAAGAAGAACTGCCTGAGATCTCACTGCTGTTAGGAGGGAGTAGGTTTCACCCTCTCTCTGCTGCATCCGATAAAGAAGATGCTCAAAGGATAGCCGTTGCGTTACCCCGACCTGTATACTACAGTGACTGTAAGAAGAAAGAGATCACGACTACGCTGCTTACCCGTCTGCGAGCAGTAGTAGAGAAATTAGCTAAGAAGGAAGGTTGCCCCGTGTCAAAAAATTTTAGAAGAATGGGATGAATACCAGCTAGATCACACCTCGGACCATGAGTAGACCCTGTCACTGCTCTAGAGAGGTCAAGGAAGAAAGTGCGAGCTAGCGAGAGAAGTTTTCCTGTTGTTGTATCAGGTCGCCATATTAAGGAGGACACCACCTACCAACGTACAACCGACAGACCATCTGGTCCTAGGCCTCCTACTGCAAGAAGGATGGTGACCTGAATCTGAAGAATGTACTACTGCATTAAAAGAAATTCCTGAGAAAGAAGTTTGACAGTCGTCGCCTGACAACCGCGAGACCGTTTGGAAAAGACCACTTGAGGATGCTATAAGAATGCTAAGGACGGACATCCAACGGTTGGCAAGGGAAAGAAGAGAAGGATTGGAAATGAAGTGGATTCATCAGAATTTATGGATAAAGAATGTGCCGAAATCAACATGGTCGAGACCCGAGCATCGTCAGCTCTGCAGGGAGCTCCATCGACTTCAGAAAGAGATGAACTAGAAGTGATGAGAGCACATCTTCAAGAAAAAGACGACATGATTTCTCAGATGGCAAAGAGGATGAAGGAGATGGTGGCTGCCTTAGCCACTCTCCAGAGTCAGCTTCAACCTCAGAAGGAAACACTCCCAGAGATCATTTACATTGCCGAAGGAGGAAAAGAAATTAAATCCGTCAACGGAGATGAACAACCAAAGAAGGATTATGCGCAAAGTATGATTCCCGAAAAAGATATTAAGAATATGGTGGAACAGCAGGTGCAAGAAGCCTTAGCCCAGTCTAAGAATGGAGCATCTATTCAGACGGGTAGACCTTACCCCGAAGAATTTGATGCAGTCCAATACCCGAAGGGCTTCGTACCACCTCTGTTTAAGACTTTTGATGGTACGGGAAACCCCCAACATGTCGCACATTTTCGTGCTAGTTGCTGCAATGCCATTGGGAGAGACGCTTTGCTCTTTCGTTAGTTCGTCAGCAGTTTATCAGGGATTGCCTTCGATTGGTATGCAGAGTTATCGAATGGTTCAGTCAAGACTTTTGCAGAATTGGAGAACCTCTTTGTTAACGGTTTGTCGGGGCTCAACACGACATAACTATAGGCGATCCAGTGGCGGAGCAACATAAACCGAACGAAACATACTTTGATGGAGGAATTTACGCATGAAATGTGAACCACAGCTTCAGGAACAACATGTAGTCGGTATCCTATTGAAGAGTATACAGGGCCCGATAGAACTTCTCCCCAAAGGATTCATAATTAAGACTTTCGAGAAGTTGCTTAGGAAGGCCGGGAGCTTGCAGGAAGAGGCAAAACAGCTGAGTTTCGTTGACAAGACTGGTAAACAGAAGCCGATAAAAGCATTCGAAAAGAAATCATGAGTCGTCGCGGTAGTTGATAAAGGTAAACAGCCAGTGCAAATACAGCCAGAGCGGCCACAACCAAGTTATCAACCACCGCAACAAATTTATCAGCAACCACAGCAGATTTATCAGCAACCTCAACAGATTTATTAACAACCTCAACACAACTATCAATAGCCTCAACCGAGCTATCAATCATGGCAGCATGATCAACTGCCTCCTCGTCCATCACGTGCCCTCAAGGAACTTTTGAATAAGGAATACCCCTTCAAGACTGAGGTAGCAGCTAAGATGTTTCGCAGTTTGATGAAGATGCCTGACTTTCAACTACCAGAGCCTAGGAGGCCAGAAGAAGTCGACAAGAAGGATCATCCAAATTACTGTCCCTACCATAAGATGCTCGGACATAAGATAGAAGACTACTTCACCTTCAAGAATTGGCTTAAGGATAATCTCCGGAAAGGGAACATAACGATCACAAAGGAATACATGAAGGAGCCTCAAAAGGGAGGTTCTGTCAATGTCATTTCAATGGATCCTATTGTTCCGATAGACCTGTACACGACCAATGATGGATGGAGTACTGTCTGGACAAAGTCTTCGAAGAAAATTTTGGATCACATCCAGACTGCTTTGGTACGCACTTCAACTCGAAGTTTGAAACCTGCCGAGCCGACACTATCGCTTGCGATTGAAGAACAGCCCCAGAAGGAGGAGAAGATCGTGAAAGAAGAGAAGACTGAGGCTCCGAAGCATAGTCTAGGGGCTGCTTTTCCTAGGATTGTTGTTTCTGATTTCGTGGGAGAAATCCCTCGGACCCTTGACTCTGTATGATTATTTGCTCGCCCTGACGGGATCTTATAATGATAAGAGTTTTGGTGTTGGCTATATTTTGACTGTTTCTAATGATTACGTAACTAACGAAAACCAACCTAATCCGGATCTTGATTTCGATACAAATAACGATTCTCAAATCATACTAAACCTCGATGACCACGATGAAGGAAAAGACGTTCACAAGGATGGCAACGAAAGCTCAAGTGTTGAGTCCAATTGTGAATTTCGAGGAGCTCCAATTGCAATAGAATTAGGGTCGTCAGACACCGAAGCAACTTCAAAAGAGCCAGCCATTCCGATTCAAGAGGAGACACTGATAGATTCAGCACCAGATGCAGAAGAGATAACAAAAGTTAATTTATGAAGCAGAAAAGTTCTACCCCCCGAGAATGGGTCCAAATGATAAAGGAAACCAGGTGGTTGCTCAGGAAGAGCCAACCCCAGTAGAGGAATTGCCCATTCATGAATAAATTGAAGAACTGGTAATAAAGTGGATTATAACGTGCTACCCCATCTTAGGAAGCTACCAGCCAAACTAAGCATCTACGACGCTCTGATCTTGTCAAAGGAGATGTAGAAACTCTGATCAAGGCTTTACTTGATCCAGAAATTTGCCTAGCTCAAATTACCGGTAATTCCTTAGACGTAGTTTGCTCGTTAAGAGAACAGCGCGGTATTACCTTCATGGACAGCGATCTGCTACTTGGAACAGCTGATCACAATCGACCGTTGTACATTTCAGTCGCTATCAGAAAGTTCACTCTCTCTAGGGTGTTAGTTGATCTGGGAGCATTAATCAATATAATGCACCTTCGGACGTTAGCCTACATAGAAATTGATCCCCGCGACCTCGAAGCAGACAAATTGTTACTAAGAGGATTTAATCAGAAAGGAGAAAGAGCTCTTGGATCGATAACACTATTAATGAATACCGGTGATTTGGCAAAGACAACCGTAAAATTCCATATAATTAATTCTGGTACATCGTTCAACGCTCAACTGAGTCGGCCATGGATCCATGAAAATTGGATGGTACCGTCGTCTCTGCACCAGCTCATAAAGTATTATGAAGGAGGAGAACAGTGTATCAAAGGTGACTTGCAACCATTCTCCGTGCATGAAATCAGAATCCATGAAGATGCTGCTTACTACGCACCTTCGAAGAAAACTGTCTTCTCCAGAAATACCATACCAAATGAAGCAAAAGAAGTTCAAGACGATGAAGAACCTAAATTTCTAGTTCAACAGTTACTCACCACTCCCTTACGGCGAGATGGTGAAGGTTTCTCCAGAACTCGCACCTGAGGTCGAGACCGGGGACGAGGTCATGGAAGAAACGGTGGAACAGTTGAACAAAAGAAACTGGTCATCGATTTTGATCGGGAGAACAGTTCCAAAGATGAAGAAACGAGGAAAGAAGTAATGAAGATAGATCAAAAGAAACCCTAGTTCAAGATCTCTCTCGAAGATGAAAAGAATGAAGAATACAAATCAATGTACGAGAAGATTAACCACTATGTACATACTATGACCCTGACCCCGATATATCCTAATAAGGACGAGGGTATGGTGGTCAAAGAAGTACTAGTGGCAGTACTAAGCCAATCAAATTCTACCGTGACGTTTCTTCTTCCAAAATTGAAAATGACGTACAATTTGAAAATGTTACTTCATCTGAATTAATGGAACTGCCTTTTGAGTGGTACTCTCCCTGTGTTCAGAATTTAATTCAATGTGGTATCTTACCTAAATAATGGACGTAAGGTCAATCACAACACTTTGAAAAATTATGCAATAATGCTAGTGGGCTTCCCAATTCAAAACATGATCTTGGATTCGGTACAGTAGGATCAGTTGATGATACAGGATTTTGCTGGGTTGTCACTTGCGAGCCTAATGAAGACTGCTCGAAAGCTTTAAACAATCTCGAGAATCTACCAATCGGAGACACTCCACCAGAATTCGAGGAAGAAATTAAATCTACAATAGACGAGTTAATGGAAGTTAACTTAGGTACTAGAGAAGGGACTAGGCCGACCTTTGTTAGCTCCTTACTCAACAAAGAAGACTCCGAAGCAATGATCAAGTTACTAATGGAATTCAAGGACTGTTTTGCTTGGAGTTATGATGAAATGCCAGGATTAGCTCCAAAAGACGCAGTTCACAGGCTAGAAGTGGATCACACTACCGTTCCAGTCAGACAAGCTCCCAGAAGAATGTGTCCAGAGATAGAACAACAAGTAATAGCTAAAGTTAAGAAGCTAATAGACACTAAATTTATCCATGAAGAACAATATCCAACTTGGTTAGCCAATGTGGTACCAGTCAGAAAGAAGAATGACCAGATCAAAATCTATGTGGATTTCAGAGATTTAAACAAAGCATGTCCGAAGGATGAATTCCCGCTACCCATTCCAAAATTGATGATCGACATCGCTTCGACACACGAAGTCTTCTCTTTCATGGATGGATCGTCAGGATACAACCAGATAAAGATGGAACCAGAAGACGAAAAGCTTACAGCCTTCAGAACGCCAATCGAAATATACTGCTACACAATAATGCCTTTCGGATTGAAGAACGCGAGCAACTTACCAAAGAGCGATGACGAGGATTTTTGATGATCTCATTCATAACCAAGTCGAGTGCTATGTGGATGATGTGGTCATCAAGAGAAAATTGAAGGAAGATCACTTGTATGATTTGAGAATTATTTTCGAGCGATTAAGATGATTTAACCTTAAGATGAATCCCCTGAAATTCGCCTTCGGCGTCGCCTCTGGGAAATTCTTAGGATTCATTTTTTGACATCGCAGAATTGAAATCAATCCAGAGAAGATTAAAGCTATCTTAGAAATGCTGCCTCCTAAAACTTTGAAAAAACTACGATCCTTTCAAGGGAAGTTGGCATATCTTCGACGCTTTATTTTGAATCAGTCAAGAAGGTGTCAGCCTTTATCTACTTTGGTTAAGAAGGATGCCATGCTTACTTGGGACTCCAAATGTCAACATTCCTTCGATGACATCAAACAATATTTAATGACACCTCCTGTCTTGGCAGCCCCAGTCTCGGGTCGACCATTGATACTTTATACCGTGGCTTTAGACGACTCCCTCAGAGCCCTGCTAGCCCACGTCAATGACAAGGGAAAAGAAAATGCTCTCTATTACATGAGTCGTCGTTTGATTCCGACGGAAATAAAGTATCCTCCTATTGAGAATCATTGTTTGGCCCTGATCTTCACCGCTTAAAAGCTCGGGCATTACATGCTCTCTCATAAGGTCAACCTTATTTCGAAGTTTAGTCCATTACAATATTTGATGACCTGACTGATGCTTTTTGGCAGACTTGCCAGGTGGTTAATGATACTATTGCAATTCGATATAACTTTCGTTCCGCTTCGTGCAGTAAAGGAACAAGTCCTAGCAGACTTCCTCGCAGCACACCCTTTATCGGCAGAATCGCCTCTTAACGATGACTTGCCCGACGAGTAGATAATGAGCTTAGAAACCCTGATGATCAATGTTGGGAATTGTACTTCGACGGAGCATCCTCAGCACAGAAAGATAAAGAATTGCAAATGATAGTGCCTGGTAAGGCAAGAATCAGACTAATCTTTATAACACCGGAGCGGGGGATGTTAAGATACTCCTACAACCTAACTGAACCGTGTACGAACAATGAAGCAGAATATGAATCTCTTATAAGCGGACTAGAATTAACCTTTCAAATGGGGATCACCGACATCAACATCTACGGTGATTCTCAATTTATCATACAACAGGTTGCGGGACAGTACAAGATTTTGAAACTAAGGCTCGAGCAATACTTTCAGTATGCCATGAAGTTGTTAGAGCAAATTCTGAACGTAACAATCTACAAGATTCCCATAAGAGAAAATGCTCTCGCAGACGCACTAGCTTGCCTCGCAAAAGAGTTTTCTTGCTTACAGGATGAATCAGTTGAAATGTTAGTTCAGGGATGACAGGTCCTCTCACAGCTCGACATGGATACAATGCACCGATCAGAAAAAGAAGAAGAAACAGTTGCAACAGTAACAGAAAATGCAGAAGATTGGCGGTAGCCATTAATAGACTATTTGCAAACAGGAAACCTACCGGACGATAAGTCATTAGCCTATCAGATCAGGAAAAGAACTTTGTCTTACGCATTAATGAACAATACGTTATACAAAAGGTCTTTCGACCAGATGCGGCTAAGGTGCCAGAGCGAGTCCGAGGCTCGTAAAATTGTTAAAGAGGTGTACTCAGGACTTTGTGGTGCTCATCAGTCGGGTCCGAAAAATGAAAAGGAAGATTAAAAGACTAGGGTACTACTGACCCTCAATGATTACCGACTGCATGAAAGTTGTAAAAAGTTGTCACTAGTGCCAAGTGTATGGAGTGGTTCTACATCAACCTCCAAATGTGCTACATCCGACAATCGCATCGTGGTCGTTTGAGTGTTGGGGCACAGATATCGTGGGTCCGATAGAACAGCCTTCTTCAAGGGGACATCGCATTATCCTTGCAGCTACAAATTACTTTTCAAAGTGGACAGAAGCAGTACCACTCAGAGAAGTGAAAGCACATCACGTGTTACAGTTCTTTAAGATTGAAGTCGTCTACCATTTCAGGGTACCGCGCAGAATTATCTCAGAAA
Organism: Papilionanthe hookeriana x Papilionanthe teres; assembly: GCA_022702705.1. NCBI lineage: Eukaryota > Viridiplantae > Streptophyta > Magnoliopsida > Asparagales > Orchidaceae > Papilionanthe > Papilionanthe hookeriana x Papilionanthe teres. Next base: position 119,983,160 of record CM040431.1, read on the forward strand.
ACGGGACTGCATTTAGAAGTACGAAGATCAACAATTTTGTCAAAAAGCACGGGATCGATTGGCACTATTCTACGATCTACTACCCAAGAGCAAATGACTTAGTCGAGGCTTTTAATAAAACTCTCGTCCAAATTATAAAGAAAACTTTGGATGACAACAAGAGAAATTGACACGAGAAGTTGTTAGAAGCCTTATTGGCCTACAGAACCACTTTCAGAACTCCTACCCAGTCTACGCCCTACACTTTAGTGTAAGGGTCCGAGACAGTCTTGCCCTTGAAGGTGCAGCTTCCGTCACTCAGAATTGCAGTTACAAACAAGATCACTACAAATGCCAAACTACAACTAGAAGAGCTAGAAAGCTTGGAAGGGAAACAACTTTCAGCACAGCAGAATCTGGAATTGTATCAAGCCAAGATGATCCAGGCCCACGATAAACTGGTCCGCCCAAGGACATTCAAAGTCGGTGACTTGGTTCTAATTCTCAGGAGACCTATTCTTGCACACCGCAAGATAGGAGGTAAATTTGAACCAACCTGGGAGGCCGTTCATGGTCGAGACAGTCTACTCTGGAGCTTCTTACCAACTCGTGAATTACCGTGGAGAACGACTTATGCTTCCAATCAATGGATGATATTTGAAGAAGTATTACCCAACCTGATGTTTTGAAGGATGAAATTAAAATGAAGTCTCATTCCTAGAAGCACTGGTATAGTAATCATTTGTAACTGGGTCCGAACCCAAAATATAAAAATGGATAAAAAAAAATCATTAACAAAAAATTTTTGCTAAAAAAAGAAAATAAAATATGTGGAATCATAATAATAAAATTTTGATCCTTCCTTTCAAGTCAAGCTCACTCTTTATCTTTCCTCATCCTTTCCTACTCTTATGAATGTTTGAAAGAAATGAATAAGAATTTTCCATTGATAATTGATCTTTCTTATTGTTCTTGTTCTTAGTACAGCCCCTGATCCTTTCCTTGTTGTTCACAGGAAATTGTCGAATGGGCGGTTAGTTCTGAACTTTAAGAATGGCGTGAGTCTAGCACTCGACGAAAAGAGGATGAAAGATGGGGCCGTGATTGAAATCAACTCTAATTTCACACCGGCCGGGCTACAGTACGAGGAAACTGATTGGACCCCGATTGATTGGGAAGAGTTTAGCAGTCTACCAGCAAGAAAAGAAATGCAAACGCCGCTCATGCAATGGGAGAAAACAAGAAAATCAAGTCTGTCGTTGCTACAGTAGAGGGCAGGCTTGTCAGCGCCATGCCCACAAAATTTCAAGAGGTAAGGTGAGCTACTCTCACTTCAACCCAACGAAGAAACAAAAACTGCCGCATTCGCAAGATGCCGAGCAAGCTAGCAGCAGATCAACATGAAGAGCCAGTTGCTACCGTCAGTACATATACTTCAAAGAAATCGGTTCATCATGAATAAAAAAAGAGGAAACCAACTCCAAGAAAAACAGAAAAGATGAAAGAAATTTCAAGCAAAAGAAAAATAGAATCAGCATCGCGACGCCAGACAGATGCGCCAGTTTTGAAGAGACCTGTTGAGAAAGCAACCCCGGGGAATGTCCTGACAGAGATTATCCCCGAGGAGCCAAGACATGCAGGAGAACGTGCTGGGGTTGAACCATACATCCTACAGTACGTTACCAGATCTCGCCGATTGCAAATAATTCTGGAATACGAGCTGAAAAGAATGCAGAAGGTCAAGAAGAAGACCTTAGAATATTTTGAAAGAATTTGAGGCAAGAGGATCAATATCTTAGAGGGCCTTGAGCTGCATACGGATGTGTTTTCAGACTACGAGCAGCAGCAGATTGTCGACTGCATCGTTGAGCTTCAGAAGATGGGCCGAGCTAGTTGTTTGAGAGATTAGACCTACTCAAAACCTCGAAGATGGATGAAAAGAAAAGGAAGAGTTACAATCCAGTGTAGGTGTTGCTACAACTTCACCGAGGATAGAAAGGGAAATCCAGCAGGGATACTCCGTCGTAGCAAGGTGGATCCGATGCCAAGAATTATCAAAAGAATTGTAAATAGGATAGTGACATGGAGGGTATTGCCTGCAGATTGCATACCTAACAGCTGCATCATTAACATATACAGGGAGGGCGACTACATACCGCTACACATAGATCATCATGCCTTCGTCAGACCCTTCTGCACAGTGTCCTTCATCAACCAATGTAACATCATGTTTGGATCTGACCTTTGGATAGCAGGCCCCAGGGAATTCCAAGGGCCGGTGGAGATACCACTACCGATAGGTTCCGTCTTGGTGCTAAAAGGAAATGGAGCGGACATAGCAAAACACTGCATTTTAGGTGTGTCTGTTGAGAAGATTTCCTACACTTTCAGGAGGATGGACGACAGGAAAATGCCTTTCCACTTTCAGCCAGATCTAGAGTTTGAGAGCCTTCGGCCCTACGAGCTGTGAGCTACATGAGAGATAGAACATCTCCAATGCACATCGGATGGCATTTCCTTCCAAAGGTGGCTTGGAAGGTGATGTTATTGTCCATGTGTCTCGCTGTTCTGACATGGATTTCGACAGATGCTTTTGGAAGAAACTTGCAAGAATCTTACATAATCTGTTTTGGATTTATGTGGATTGTACGAGATACTGAATTTTTAAGGAAAATATCATCATGTTTTGGATCAATCTATATGATGTGTTTTCAACAAAATGGAATGGAAACAACCATGTCGTGTTTTTCCTTCACCTCTTCTGTGCAAATTGACTAGTAAACGCCATTAAGTTAAATGAACTTCGAACAAAAAATTAAAAGAAAAGAAAATGAATAAAGAACTAGTTTTAAGAATCCAAATGTCAAAACAAGAATCCAAATGTCAAAACGAAATCTGAATGTCAAAATGAACTCCAAATTAACACGAACTCTAAATAAACAAAAAATAATAAATTGAATCACTAAAGCAAACAAAACGAATCTAAATCTTGAATTGAATTCTGATCCAAATCTGTTGATTTGCATCTTTCGACTGAAATCCATTTGAAGCTCCTTTGAGCCCTCTTTTGAGTTGATTCTTCCCCACAGAGGACTTCAGCTTTGGTTTCAAACTTCTAAAACTTTTTCGTCATCTTAAAATCCTTTCGACTCTTCACGATCTCTTTCCTCTTTTGAAAAGGTCGACTGAGTCTACTGACATAGAACCACAGAATTTTTGATTTGGTTATGATGGCATGGATTCATATCCTTTGCCAAACATTCAAATTTTGATCAACTCTCTCGGGATATGAAACACTTTCATGTCTCATTCGAACCTTCCACTAAACTAAAATCTCCACAAAATCTTCAAAAAATAAAAAAAACAAACTTTTGGGATTAGTACCTAACTTCCAGTTCCCATCCTTCTGAGACTGGTACCTAACTTCTAGTTCTCATTTCAAGATCGATACTTAAAGTTCGATTCTCTTCTCTGAATTTCTGCCAATCCTGCATCCTTTCGAGAAACTTTTCTGCATTCTAATTCTCTGACTTGGGTATAAGACCGCCAAGGCATCCTGATCTCGGTGTCCACTAAACTCGCACTCTTTCGAGAAACTTTTCCGCATTCTAATCTTCCGACTTGGGTATAAGACTGACAAGGCATCCTAATCTCGGTGTCCACTAATCCCGCATCCTTCCAAGAAACTTTCTGCATTCTAATCCTCCGACTTGGATATAAGACTGCCAAGGCATCCTAATATTGGTGTCCACAAAACCCATTCTCCTTCCGAGAAACTTTTCTGCATTCTAATCCTCCAACTTGGGTATAAAACTGCCAAGGCATCCTAATCTCAGTATCCACTAATCTCGTATCCTTCCGAGAAACTTTCCGCACTCTAATCCTCCGACTTGGGTATAAGATCGCCAAGGCATCCTAATCTCGGTGTCCACTAAACTCGCACTCTTCATATAAACTTTTTCGCATTCTAATCCTCTGACTTGGGTATAAGACCGACAAGGCATCCTGATCTCAGTGTCCACTAAACTCGCACTCTTTCGAGAAACTTTTCTGCATTCTAATCCTCCGACTTAGGTATAAGACTGACAAGGCATCCTGATATTGGTTTCCGATAATCTCGCACTCTTTCCGAGAAACTTTTTCGCATTCTAATCCTCCGACTTGGGTATAAGTCCGATAAGGCATCATAATCTCGGTGTCCGCCAAATTCACACTTTTCCGAGACTAGTACCTTACTTCCAGTTCTCACCCTTTTCGAGGTCGGTACCTAACTTCCGACTCTCTTTCGAGATTGGTACCTAACTTCCAGTTCTCACCCTTTTTGAGGTCGGTACCTAAGTTCTGACTCTCTTTCGAGATTAGTACAAAACTTCCAGTTCTCATTTCGAGATAAGTACCTAAATTCTGATTCTCATCCTTCTCGATCAGTACCTAACTTTTGATTCTCTCTTTGAGGCTGGTACCTAAACTTCAGTTCTCTTTGCTATCCTGAGGTTGGAACTAGGTTCCAATTCTCATTTTAAATTAAAAATTTTTGCGAAATACATCTTGAAATCAATCTGAAATCAAATTTCAACTAAATTGGAAACCCGAATCGAAATTCAAAACTCAAAATTAAAACTTGAAATAAAAATTAAACGAATCTAAAATTCAATCTTTTGAGATCTTCTAATTTGGAATCCACCTCCTTTCCCTCAGAGAGAGCTCTGGAATCTTCAGTCTTGGAGATTTACTTGATACTCCCCAGTAGAAATTTTCTACACTTCGTTGTAAGTGTGTCACTTGGACGTTTGTGTTGGTCTTGTTGATCTCTTAGGTCAATGCCAATACGCGCGGTGTGCTCCTTTAGCACACCACACCAATTGGGGGTCCATTTGTTGATCTCATTTTTGGTGGTGAGGTTTGATCTCTGACCCACAATTTTATATTATGATATTTTTAATTTTAATTGTAACGACGCAAAAAATTTGACCCCGCTATATTATATGTATAGAATTGTAATTGTTTATGTTGTGGATGCTACGCAAGTATATGTATCGTATCAAGTAATACAGGGCTCTAGTGGAGTCCTGGTTATCGATCCAACAGGGAAATAGAAAATTGAATAACAACTAATTTTAAAATAATAATAATAATAATAGTATACGAAAATTTGAAATTCTAAATTTAAGTGCAATAAGTAAACTAAGTATTTTAATTAGGTAACTTAACTATGTAGAAAATTAATATGTATTGAAAGTGCAGGAAATTAAACTAATTGCTAAATAAGTCTTAACTATTCGAAAAAGTATCTTTCCCTTTGTTTAGAAATTTAAGTGATGGATGAATTTAAATAGATAATTTTAAGGTATTGTGACAAATAGGAGCATTCCTATTCTTTACCCTTTAGTCCAGTGTAAAGAATATTGACTAATCCTATGTTTGATTACCGAATCGGCAGCTAGGCCGGGAGGATACCGATCGCCACTCGAGCTCCCACGTTCCCCTCGCCCGAGGGCTAACATCTACACTTCAGCCTTTCAAACAATAGGACCGAATTGAATATTTTAGTCCGTCACACTAAAATGCTCAATTCTACGCCCAGATGATATTATTTCCCTATTTATTTGCACCCTCCTTCCAAGGCTTTTGAATTCCCCGAATATCGGATGTAATTTTTACTATAGTTGATAATCAACACATTTTAACAAATCAAATGGCCGATTGACAAGTAAATTAAGTTTTAAGTGAAAATTATCACAATTTATTAATATATAAACGTACTTTTATTTTTAGTTCATCCAGTCACTTAATTTCATAAACAAGGAGAAAGACTAATAAACTACTCAGAATGCATGTTGACTAAACTAAGCATAGATTTCATTTAAAGTTAAAAATAATAAATACAAATACTGATCTCAATTTATCCCCAAGCAGACTCCTAGCAGTTCCTTTAACTCTTCCTTCCAGTACAGCAAGACTCACTAAAAACTCACTAACTCACTAAACCCACTTAAAGACACAAATTGACACACAAAATATCACACAAAGACACAAAATCTGCACACACCACACACACTTAGAACACAAAAATAACACACTTCGAGGCTGAATTTCGACCTCTATATATAGAGGTGAGCAAAGGACCAAGAGGTGTGTAAGCATCTCTTCAAAAGGTGTCCAGGTTCAATGTATCTGCGCCATTTGAACTAGCTCGCCGTCGGAGACGAACTACCTCGATGTCGGCGATGTTCCTAGAAGGTCTTCGAACCTCGCTAGCTCGCTGTCAGCGGGCTCGGGCTCACTGTCAGCGAGACAGTTATAAATCCTTCAGAAATGTCTCCTCGTAACTTCGCCGTCGGCGGGCTCGATCTCGCCGTCGGCGACTCAGCACAAATTTCATCATTTTCTTCCTTTTTGCTCCAAATTTGCTCCTTTTTATGATTTTTGCTTTTATCACCTAAATTCTCCATTCCTGCAACAAAATAAAGAAAATACCTTTCTTTAAAGTGCAATTTCATCAAAAATAAGTATGAATTTCTTAATAAATTTTTCAGTGATCAATCTCTCTCTCCTTAGTGCTTAGGACCTAGCCATAGGTTTTCCCTTTAACTATCATAGAGGACTAGAAATGGAACCCACCACTTAGAAGTTCAGACACCTCTTAACTCTTCTAGAACCCCATAGATGACCATAAACCTCCAAACCCTTTGGAAGGTTGAAAGTCAAGTGTGGAGGTGCAAGGATGAGTTCGTATAGGATGGTCAAGCCTTAGGACAACCCTGGGTGGCCTGGTCTTGGTGAGGTTAAGCTTGCACACACCACACTTCCACACACATTCCAAACCCTAAAACCACTCTTACCCAACTTGGTTTTCTGACTCATGTAGGAAACTCATGTGAATGGACCTCAACCCCTAAGCCCCTGGCTAAGAGGGTTAAGAACAACATATTGAGTACCTAAAATGAGTCCTCTCATGGCTCTTGTGAGATTAATATGGCTTCATGGCTCAACCAAAATGGTTTCATTCTACTCACATCTAATCAATCTTCATTTTTCCCAAATTTCAATTTTTGACCCCCGGGGCCCTAAATCCACCAAACCTACCAAATACCCTTGAAATTGCCCAAAATTCTCAAAAATTTCCCAAATTACCAAAATTCCTCAAAATAAATCCTAAACTCTCCCCACAACTCAAATTGATCATCCATGGCTAAATATACTAAAATTTCTAAAAACACCACCCAATACCCTCCAAATACCCAAAATTCCCTTTTTGGCTCAAAAAATCCAAAAATTCTAAAAAATCTCAAAAAAATTCCAGAATATCCCAACTATTTGCAATTTCATTTTGTTCAATTGGAACATACCCCAATTTTGTCAAATTAACCCAATTTTATCAAAAGTCCCAAATTAGCCCTTAAAGCCCAAAATGACAAACCAACCCAATCCATCCCAAATTCAACCCAAATGTCATCCAATTTTCCCCAAATTTGTTTTGAAACCTTCCTAACACCTCTACAAACAAAAATCTAACTTAATTTACCCAATATTTGGACCCCAACTACACCCAAACCCAACTCAAACCAAAATTTTCCAAATTGGCCTAAACCAATCATGAACCCAAATAAGCCCAAACCCCAAAATTAAGACCCAACCAAAATTGAAAACTCATTTTCACACTCCCATAAACTTTTTGCAATATCAATTTTACATCAAATCCAACATTAGCCCAACTTTAGCCCAAGTTAGCCCAGTTTGACCCACTTTGACCCTATTATTAAAAGGCCTAAATTAAATCCAATTCAACTCCAAATTACCCCAAACTTATTCCAAATCACTCATGGCACATTCCAAAACCAATTATAACACTAATTTGACACAAGCTTTTACCATGTTTTTATCCAAAAGTTTATTTTAAAACCTAAAAAGCCCACTTCCTTAAAGCATCATAAAAGCCCATTTTCACCAAATTTAAAAGCCCAAAATTGGCTCTAAAGCCCACATGACACTTTCTTTTCATCCATTTAACAAAATCACCTCCTAAGTTTTATTTCGTCATTTAAACAAACCAAATATGGACTAATGGAAATTTTCCAACAAAATGCCTAAAAATTCAAAAAACCTTTTTTCATCAAATTGACCAAGCTTTGCCCCAAGCCACATGGAGCCATGGAGCCATGCACAAGCCATATGTAAGCCATAGGAGTCACTTTGCACATCACCATGTCATTTGTGACAAGAGGAGGGAGTCCTTTAATGATTCCCTTAAGGGTGATTAAGCCTTTTCATGACTCTTATAAATCTTGATCAAACCTAATTGTACTTAGATGGTGAATTTTCCTAACTAAGCTAGCTGACTTACCTGACCCCCACAGCACCCAAAGTCTCCTTGGTGGGTGCACCAAACCCAAATCCATGCATTTGACCCATTTGAACCTAAAATACACCCTTCCCCATTCTATTTTAAATCAAGCTCTTTACACGTAGCCAATGCCTAATGCTTACACCAAACTCAATCCCTAGAATCACTGAGTCAGATGGTGACCTGACCCTGGCTGGACCACCACCTAGGTCACCGAAAAACCCCATGGACGAGAGCTCCATGTGAGCGAAAAACTCAAATTTTGCTGAGTTTTCCAAACCCAAATGGTCACAACAGCTATTTCTCTCCTCCCCTGAGCAGCTGATCCCAGCCCTCAATTGCCCCTGGGAAGCCCTCTAGTCATGGCTATTTAAACCCACCACCTCCACGGCTATAGAAGGTGCTGAAATTAACCTTACCAAAACTCTGCCAAAATTACTCCAAGCTCTTCTCCTAACCTAGAGCAATTGATCCCCACTGAAATCCAGCCCTAAAACCCCCTCTATGAGTTCAATTTTGAGCTAAGCCCAAAACCAGGACACTTCACCACAGTGAGCAAAACCCCAAATTGATCAACTCTACACCTTCACCTGACCAAGAGAGGAAGTTCCTCAGTGGAAGCACCCTCACCAGGCCACCCAATTGTGCTAGAGACCAAAGCTTGAAATTGGGTTTGGTGGAAATCATACCTAGGCATTTCACCACAGTGCCAGGCTTCATCACTAGCTTCCTTGGACTCCAACGAACGTGCCGAGCCTCTCTGATTGAAGCTTCACTTCTCAGAGCCAAGGTATTGACCTCTTCCTTCCCGAGAGGTTCTTTTGATTCTCCATTTTGTTTGAGTCCATTTCGTAGCATCATAGCCATATAGATGTGTTCGTCTTGTTGAGACGAGTCCATAGAGTCTAAGTTCTTGAAATTTGGTGGAGAAATGAGGGAGTTCTTAGGGTTTTAGTGTGGACGGTTCTTGGGTTAGGACACCTGGGGACGATGAACAGATGCTGTCCATTCACGCCTGCATTAAATGAACGATCCAGATTGCACCAGATCTGGGCACGAGACGAGACTGCGGAGCCGCGTGGCACTGAGGTGGAATGCGGCGGCGTCGAATGGAGGCGCGCCGCATAGAGTTTCTGATCTGTCGAGGATGACACGGTTCTGACGTGGTTAAGTAGAAAATTAGGGTATTTTTATTTATTTAAATGCCCAAAACTTTAATAATTCAGATCTTTGCATAGAAAAATCATAAAAATAAAATAAAAATACCCTCTTGCTCAGTGAACAGAGGAGAATAATGTCAAAAAAGAATTAAGTTAATTTGTTGAGTCTATAATTCTTAATAATTTAAATACTCTCTATGATATTTTAATTCTCCAATTGCATACATAATTCACCATGGCATGAGACGATAGGGCTTTTGTAGCCTCCATTCTTGGGAACATTCTCTGAATTTTCCAAGGTCAGGGGCCATCTCTTTGGTAGCTTATCTATTTTTCAAGTTTATGTGTCTGTTTTGGTATTTTAATTCCAATAATTTGCATGTTATTTAGAAATTTCTAGAAAAATTAGAGGAAGTTGCTTATGACCAGAGGACCCTAGGAAGATTATGGTTTGATTTAATTCCTTAAAAACAACCCTAATTTGCCCAAACACTCAAAATTAAACTTTAATTAATCAGGAATGATTACACATTGAAATTACTTGAAATTAATTCTCCACTATCACTTAGGATACACCTCACATAAAAAATTTTAAGTCAAACATAACCCATTAAATGAATTAATTAAGTGACATAGCTATTTTAAAATTAAAAAATTCTTAAAGTCCAAAATACACCTCAAAAATATACCAAATCAATTTTGAGGCACCTCTGGTATCAGAGAACTCTAAGAAAAATAAAAATGGAATTTTTCAAAAATTTTCATTTTTAACTCATTTTTGAATATTTTAATAATTAAAAAATTATAAAAATCACAAAATATTAAAATAATAAAAATATCACATTTGGTCTCCTAATTATTTAGGAACCATTCCCCTAACTTTCCTAAGTCTCTAAGTTAAGATATTAATTTTTAAAGGCTTAGGACAATTTTTAATATTTAAAAAGTGGATTTTCCTAACTTTTCACTAAAATAATTCCAGTAAATCAACCAAAAATCAGAAAAATATAAAATTTTCTTCTCTAGATTTCCTAACCTTAGAGAGATTTTTGAAAAATAAAAAACTTAATTTTAAACTTTAATTTTATTTTGTAATTAATTAATACTCCAAAAATTAAAATAACTATAATAAACAAAATAAAATTAAAAAAATCACCAAAATTGGTTCAAGTGGTCCTCTTGGCAGTAGAAACATCCAATAATTTTCCTAAGGATAGAAACCTTACCTTGGTCATGTTGTTGAATTTTCATTAAAAACCCTTATTTTTCAAATAAAATAATTATATAATTTAAATTAAAAATGGAAAAATCTCTTTTTCTCCTCTAATGTCTTAATTGACATGTGAGTGAGGTGACATAAAAATTTCAAGTTCATTTGAGCTCAATTTAGTGAGTTATGGAGTGAACATGCTTAAAAGGGCTTAAAAGTAATTATAGATTTTAACCCTAATTAATGCTTTAGGCTTAATCAAAGGGAGGGATGAATATTTGATCTTAATTTTCTATTGGATGATTGAAACTTAGGGAATTAAGGGGTAGAAACCCATTAATCACTTTCAATAAATCAAAAATGGAACCATAATTAATTAAATCATTTAAATTTTGGGAGAATAATTAAAATTTGGATTATTAAGATTAGGGATATGACTTAAGAAGATATCAATTCTTTAATCTAAAATCCCTAAATAGATTAATTCGATAATATTCAACTCTTAATTAAGTATAAAGAAATGAGAATTAAATTTAATAATTAAAGAGAAAATAATCCTTAATTAAATTAAAACATAAAACATTAAATTATTTAACAATTAAACTAAAATAAATTTAAAACAATAAAACTAATTTGAAATCACCTGAGAACAAACTTAAAACAAATCAAAAACATTAAATAATATCAAAACAATTCATAATTAAAAATGTGAAAATCAAACCGATTAAAATTAGCATAAAGTAATATGATTAATTCAAATCAAATTTAAATCATTAAAATTTAATGAAATTAAATGATTTAAACACTTCTTTCAACTCAGGTAATTTAAAACACTTAAAAGAAAATCAACTTGAACTTTGAAATTAAATTATCTTAAACCAACAATTCAACTTTAATTAAAGATGGTTAAATTCCTCAATAAACTAATATGCCCCTGAAGGCTCTCACATTTATAACCCTTAAACGGAGTATCAAGTGAAATGTCACTTCACTCACCGGATAATCAGACATCCAAATTCACTGAGCAACAAGAAAAACTTAACTAAGCCTTTTGAATGATCAGTTCACCTGTACAATGAAATTCATTTGGACTCAAAATATTCTCAGAAGCATTCAAAACATGTTTAGGATCCGTCCTAAGTACATTCTTAATATGATGGGATGTTTTAGAAGAACAATTAAACATAATTGTTCTTTGGTGAAGAAAATCATCCTTAACGAAACACAAGAACCTAGACGTCATAGGAAGTGACTAGCAATAGGATTAGGATTTTGGTAGACAATCAAAACCTTCCCTTAGCTTTTCCTAGGTGTTTTCCTTGAAATATATAATGCTCTGACATGTGTTTTAAGTGCAGCCGGGAATGATGAGAAGAACCTCTAGGTACACTTTTATTTTATTGAGATTTATTTACCTGCACTGCACTTTACTTGTTTTGCATGTTAAACAAGAATGTCACCTGTCGGCATATTTTTTAGGTTGTGTGTTTTATTTTAAAAAGGGGGTCGCCTAACAGAAATTGTGCGGCGAATTTTTAATTTAATTTAAATAAAAAATTTTGAAAAGTAGTATTTGATTTTGAAAATAATTTTAAATTTGAAGGTTTTAAGATATGAGATCAAACTGATCTCACATCCCGAATAGTTTATATAAACGAGCACCGCACCACAAACCGTGTATCTATCCCTAAGGATAGACACACTCGCTTGACGGTGGGGCTCGATTAAATAAACTAGAAGATTTGTGACATCCGTTTGGTCCGCGAACCAATTTTATAAGCCGACAAATTCCCCGCTTAATATGAAAGCATTAAACAGGGTTTATATTACCTTGGTTCTTTAAAATTCCCTATAAGGGCAAGCCCCTATAGTTAAGTACATCTTAAGTGACGGGAATCACCTAAGAAAACTCTCGATAATAATCAATAATTCTGCTCTCAAGAATTTCAAAGTTTAAGTTTCTCGAAAGGATTGAAGTTTGGAATTTCAATAGGGAATGGATCAAATTTGGAACATTTTGTTTTGGGAATCCAAAGGGAGAAAGGTAGGAGAAATCACAGATTCGAAGCGAACTTCGGTAATTTCCCGACTATCCTATTGTTTGGCTTGGAATTAGGAAAGTCCTAATGTTTGTTTAAATGTTTTGATCTTATCAATTTTAATTAATTAGGACTTATATTTATATGATAGAATCATACAAATAGCCTCGAAGATGTGAGGGTTTATGTCGTATCAGACGACTACCTCGGAATCCTAAGACCGGTTAGGGCTTAATTTGCAATGCAAGTGCCTAACGAAGAGTTGAGGATTTATGTTGCACTAGGCAAGCTACCTCGAAGTCCTATGGCTTTGTTATTTAATTCTAAGAAAGTTTTGCTGATGTAGACTCAGGTTTTGCTGATGACGATGGCCGTGCTGCCCACCATGCTCCGAGCTCCTTGTTGTTGCAGATGTTCAATTTTAGAAGTCATAAATCAGGGGATGAGAAAAGTGTTTTGGTTTAGAGAAGTCTTAATTTCCGGTGTGTTTTTTTTATGTTTTAATTAAAACAAATCTTAAAGTTGATTATAACGACACCGGTTAAGATCCCACGGTTCCATCCTTCCGGCATCATTATTTTTATCGGATTCACTTAGTCCAGATGAATTTGCTAAACTCAACTGAATGAGTTCCATACTTTCATTTAGACCATGGGAAATCCCGTTAGCAACATGTAGGTTACATCATCCGAGATATTCCCAATCATCCAACAGGACGTTTTAATTTAATTGTAATTGTAGTTTTGTGTTCTGTTTGTGATTAAATTTTGAGTTGTTTTATATTTTGAAATGTTATGGCGGTGAATTTTATCTTGCAATGACTTTTAACTTAGTTTTGGTTTCGGTTTTAGGGGCTATCCTAAAGGTGTGAGTTTTCATGCAACAGTTGTTTATCATGCAAGAAAAGTAAGTGCAATGCGGTTAAGTAAATTGCGATAATGTAAATTGCAAGAAAGTAGATTGCAATAAAATAAAAGCGTACCCGGAGGGTCTTCCCGTCATCCCAAGCTGCACTTAAAACACAATTAGAATATTTAAGCAAGTTCTAGGTAAAGCTAAGGGAAAGGTTATGGTTTTCTACTAAATTCCTAATCCTATAGCTAGTCATTTCCTATGACGTCTAGGTTCTTTGTGTTTTGGTTTAAGGACGATTTTCTTCATCAAAGAACAATTAAGTCCAATTGTTCTTATAAATGTCCTATCATATTGAGGAAGTGCTTAAGAATAATCTTAAACATCTTTTCGATATTTCTAGGATTGTTTTAAGTCCAAATGGGTTTAATTATACAAATGAATTAATCGTCCCGAATTCAAGTTTTGTTGTTATCTTACTCGAGTGAACTAGGACATTTGAATATCCTATAAGTGAAGTAACATTTCATTTAATGTTACGTTTAGGAGTTATAATAACCAAAGCTTTCGAGGGTAAATTGGTATTCAAATGATTTGATTTAAGTTAATGGGTTTAAATTTGGAATAGTGTTAAGTTGCTTTATATTTAATTTCTTTCGTTTTAGGTGATGTTATTTAATTCAATCTAATTTAATTTAATTTAATTTAATTGAGTTTTAATTTAATTTAATTTAATTTAATTCAATTTAGTTTGGTTTGATGTTACATTAAATTAATTTGATTTGATTTAATTTTAATTTAATTTGATTTAATTTAATTTAATTTAATTTTATTTTATTTAATTTTATTTAATTTAATTTAATATTATTTAATTTGTTTATTTAATTTAATTTAATTCATTTAATTTGATTTAATTTAGTTTAATTTAATTTGATTTTATTTATTTAATTTAATTTAATTTAAGTTATTTAATTTAATTTAATTTGTTTATTTAATTTAAATTAATTTAATCTTTAATTTAATTTTTAATTTAATTCAACTTTTAATTTAAATTTAATTTAATTTAATTTAATTTAATTTACTTAATTTAATTTAATTTTTAATTTAATTTTATTTTTAATTTAATTGAAATTTTTAAAAGAGTTTAATAATTTAATTTTAGTTTAATGATTAAGTGTTTTAATGTTTTGAATTTGAGTTATCATTTTAATTAAGAATTGAATATTAATGAGATAATTAATTTAGGGATTTTTAAATTAAAGGATAAATCTCTTCCTAATAATATCCCTATTTTAATAATTCCAATTTTATTATTCTTCCAAATTTAATCAATTATTTAATTAAAGTTTAATCATTTTAAATTGCTTAATGGGTTTCTACCCTTTAATTATTTAAATTTCAATCATCCAAATCAAATTAGGATCAAAGATTGTACTTGCTAATTTTTTATTAAACCTAAAGTTTTAATTAAGGATTAAGATTTTTAATTACCATTTTACCCTTTAAGCTTAATAATTTCATAACTCACTAAATTGAACTCAAATGAACTTGAAATTTTTATGTGACTTCACTCATATGTCAATAAAGACATGAGAGGAGAAAATGTGATTTTTCTGTATTTAATTTATTTATATAATTATTTTTAGTAGAAAATAGAGATTTCCAAGGAAAATTTAATAACATGACCAAGGGAAAGTTTCTATCCTTAAGAAAATTAGGGGACATTCCTAATGACCAGAGGACCACTTGGACCAATTTTGGTGATTTCTTGAATTATATTATTTTTATTATAATTATTTTAAGTTTTGGAGTGTTAATTAATTTAAAAATAAAATAAATGTTGAAAAATGAATTTTATATTTTTCAAAAATCTCTCTGATATCAAGAAAATCAGAGAAGCAAATTTTGAAATTTTCTGATTTTTCTATGATTTATTATAATTATTTTAATGAAAAAGCTAGAAAATATATTTTTTTTAAATTTTAAAATTACCTTAAAGCTTTAAAATTTAATATCTCACTAAATAGACCTAAGAAAAATATGGGGTTTGTTCCTAAGTGATTAAAATTCAAAATATGACATTTTGGTGAATTTTATTATTTTTGTGATTGTTATTATTTTTTAATTATTAAAAATATTAAAATAATATTAAAAATCAACTTTTTAATAAAATTGAAATTTTAATTTTCTTAGATTCCCCTAATATGAGAGAGGCTCCAAAATCAATTTGGTGAATTTTTGAAAGGTATTTTGAAAGTTATGAATTTTTTAAGTTTAAAATGACTAAGTGGCTTAATCAACCCAATTAGTGGGGCTAACCAAGTCCAATTGACCTCAAATTTTTATGGTAGGTTCTTCTGATCCTAAAGGTTAGTGGAGAATTGATTTGAAGTCAATTTGATGTATGGTTAGCTCTAATTAATTAGAGATCCATTTTGGGTGTTTAAGCCAATTAGGGTTGTTTTAAATGAATTAACTCAAAACCTATTTTTCCTAGGGTTCTCCGAGTCATAAGGAACATCATCAAATTTTCCTAGAATTTATTTCACAACATGCTATTTATTGGAATTAAAATACTCAAAACAGTAACATGAATTTGAAAAATCAATAACTCTTCATAGGGATGGCCTCTGACTTTGGAAAATTCAGGGAATGTTCCCAAATTCAGAGGCTTCAAAAGCCCTATGGACTCATGCCATGGTGAATTGTATACATGCATGGAGAATTAAAAGTATGAAGAGAGTAAATAAATTATAAAAAATAAAATACTTAATGAAATTGAATGATTTCTTTTCCACATTATTCTCCTCTATTCACTGAGCAAGTGGGTATTTTTATTTTATTTTTCTGATTTTTCTACACAAAGTTATGAATTTTTGAAGTTTAGGGAATTAAATAAATCAAAAAATACCCTAATTTTCTATTTATCCACGCGGCACCGCGTCAACCTCGGCAGCTCCGAAACGCCGCGTGGCGCGCTCCCATTCGACGCCGCCATCTGACTCAGCGCTCCGGGGCCCGCCGTATCGTTCCGTCTTCGATCCGACGCCGATCCCGGCCGTCCGTCCCGCGTGTATTGAATGGACGGCATCCGTTTATCGTCCCCAAGTGTTCTCACCGAGAGCCGTCCACACTAAATCCCTAATATCTCACTCGATACTCGATGGATTTTCATGTTCTTATGCTTCTATGGATTCGTCTTGAAGAGACGAACACATCTATACGGCTATCATGCATTGAAATTAAAGCATTTGAAATGGAGAATCTCCGGAAGCTCGGGATGAAGAATTAGCTCATACCTTTGCTCGGAGAAGTGTGGCTTAGATCCGAGAGTTGTTGCACCTTCGATTGGATCCCGTGAGCTCCGGATGAAGTCTCCCGGTGCAGTGAATTGTCTCAGGTGTGATTTCGACTAAGCCCGATCACAAAGCTTGGAGGTTGGAGCGATTGGGTAGCTCGGAGATGGGGCTTTCTTTGGTGGACACCTTCCCCTGGTGCGGTGAAGGTGTAGAACCAATCAATTTGGGGATTGGCTCACTATGGAGAAGTGTCCTGGTTTTGGGTGGAATTTCAGTCGAGAAATTGGGTTTTGTCAGTGGGGATTAGGGCAAATTGACACTGGGGATCAACTGCTCTAAGGGTGGAAAAGGTTTGGAACAATTTTGGCAGAGTTTCGGCAAGGTTCGTGCAACTCTCTTCTCTTGGCCGTGAGGGGTGGAGTTTAAATAGGAGAGGGTGGAGGGCCTCCCGGGAGAGTTAGGGCTTGGGATCGAGCTGCTCTTGGCAGAGAAGAACGGCTCCAATGGCCACTGGGGATGGGGCGGCTCGGCGGTGAGAATTCCAAGTTGGGCTCACATGTGAGCTCTCGGCCATGGTGTTTTCCGGCGGCTACGGTGGCTGGCCGGCCGGGCATTGGTCACCATCTTGTTCGGAGTGGGTCGGTGGCGGGGTTTGGTGCATTCAATTAAGGTTTGACATGTGTAAAGGGTTTGATTTAGATGGAATGGGGGAGGAGCTAATTTTGAGTCTAAATGGGTCAACCCACCCATTTGGGCTTGGTGCACCCCTCGAGGTGGCTTTGGATGCTTGCGGGGGATCGAAAGGGATCAGTCTGGTTTGGCATGGAGAAGTCTCCATCCAAATATATTTGGATTAAATTTAAGTTTAGGTGAAACATGATTAAGGCTAATGAGCTTTAGGGATTAAGGAAAGCCCTCCCTCTTCTTACCCAATATGGCATGGTGGAGTGTCCAAGCTCTCATGGCTCACATGTGGCTCATGTATGGCTTCATGGCTCACCTTTGGCTTCGCAAAAAGTTTGGTCAATTTCATGAAAATGGATTTTAGGAATTTTTGGTAATTTGATGGAAATTTGTATGAAACTTGATTTGGAATTATTTCATGATGAATTTAGGACTTAGGTAATGGCTTTAATTAAGTGGATGGCAAGTGGAGATGTCATGTGGGCTTTAGGGTAGATTTTGGGCTTTTTGAAATGGTTTTAGATGGGCTTTTAAGATGGTTTTAGGAAAGTGGGCTTTTGAATTTTAAAATGGATTTTGGGATGAAATTTTGGTAAAGGCTTGGGCTAAATAATTGTTGGGTTTAGCTCATGGATGTGTCATGAGTGACTTGAAGCAAATTGGGGGTTATTTGGGTTTGAATTGGGTTGATTTTGGGTTCTTTTGGTGAATGGGCCAATATAGGTCCAAGTGGGCCAAGTTGGGCCAATGTTGGGCTAGGGTTGAAATTGATGTAAAATTAATGTTGAGAAATGTTTATGGGGGTGTTTCAAAGAGGTTTTGACTTTGGTTGGGCTTTGATTTTGGGGTTTGGGCTCATTTGGGTTAGGCTTGAGTTTATGTCTAAATTGGGCCTTTTAGCTTTGGGTTGAATTTGAGTGGGGTTTGGGTCTAAATTTTGGGCAAATCATGTTAGTGTTTTATTTGTGGGAATGTTAAGGAAGATTTAGAAAAGGTTTGGAGTTAATTGGAGTTGAATTGGGTGAGTTTGGGTTAGGTTTGGGTCATGGGTCCAAAGTGGGCTTTAAGGCCAAAAGTGAAATTGGATCCAAATGTCAATCAAATTGGACTTAGATTTGGTCTAGATTGGTGTTGGGAATGTTGAATTGCAGTTTAGAACTGAATTGGACCAGAATTTGGGTCAATTGGGTAGGTTTGGTTTGACATTGGGTTCACTTTGAGTTAAAATGGGTCAAATTGGGGGTTTTGACAAAAGTAGGGTAAATTGACAAAATTGGCCCATGGTGTGGTTGGACAAAATGAAATTGGGAATATTTGGGATTTTCTGGAATTTTCTAGGAATTTTCTGAATTTTTGGATTTTTGGGTCAAGAGGGGTATTTTGGGTATTTGGAGGGTATTGGGAGGTTTTCTTGGAATTTTTTGGTATTTTTGGGTATGGATGGTCAATTTGAGTGATGTGGAAAAGTTTGGGATTGATCTTGGGGGATTTTGGGTGATTTAGGAAATTTTGAAAAATTTGGGTAATTTCAAGGGTTTTGGGTAAGTTAAGCGGGTGTAGGGTCCGGGGTCAAAATTGAAAATTTGGGAAATTGAAGATTGGGTGGATGTAAGTGGAGTGAAATCATTTTGGTTGAGCCATGAAGCCATATCAAGCCCACATGAGCCATGAAGGGACCCATTTGAGGCATTCATTATGTTGTTCTAACCTCTTAGCCGAGGGCTTAGGGGTTAAGGACCATCCATGTGAATCACCTTTATGAGTCGGGAAGTCAAGTTAGGTATGGGTGTGGTTTTAGGAGGTGTGTGAAAGTGTAGTGTATGAGTGTAGTGTGTGTGTAAGTCGGCCCTTTCACCGAGACCGGCGACCGCAGAGGCGATCTAAGGCCGAAGAGTCTTATAGGAACTCATCCTTAAACTTCCACATTTGATTTCAACCCTTTAGGTGATTAGGGGTCTATAGTCGAGTTTGTGGAGTTTGCGGGGAGCTAAGAAGTGGTTTGAATTTCTAAAAGGTGGGTCCCGATTCTAGTCCTCTAAGATCGTCGAAGGAAAAGCACTAAAGCTAGATCCTAAGTACTAAAGAGAAGAAGAGAAGACCTCATCAAAAATGAGGTCGACAAATGGACCCCCGATAGGTGTGGTGGTGACGGAGCACTCCGCGCGTATTGGCGTTGGCTGAAGCGATCAGCAAAACCAACACGGATGTCCAGTGATGAACTTAGGACGAAGTAGAAGAGTTTCCGTTGGGGAGTAGCAAGTATATCTACGAAGCCGGAGATTCCTGAACTCTCGGTCGGGGAAAGGAAAAGGAGGTGAATCCCAAATCACATGATGCGGGGAATTTCGATTTAGACTTTATTTTGTTTCAATTTAAGTTTTGATGTGTGAGCTTAGATTTTAGTTTGGAGTTTTAATTTAGATTGAAGTTTTGTCAAAATTAATTTGAAGGGATTTGATTTGAAATGAAAATTGGAATTTTGAGGTTTTAGATGTAACATCTTCAACCTCGAAAGAAAATTGAATTGATTGGATTTAATCATTACAATGAGGAGAGATCTCAGAGCAATGCGGTACTGGATGTAAAATCCTTAACCTCAAGAGTTTGATTTTGATGTATTTCATTGCAATAGGGAAAGAATCCTAAAGCAATGCAGTCTTGGATGTAAAATCCTCGACCCAAAAGTTTGAATTTGATGTATTTCGGTCTGATAGGGAAAGAATCCTAAAGCGGTGCGGTCTTGGATGTAAAATCCTCGACCCAAAAGTTTGAATTTGATGTATTTCGGTGCGATAGGGAAAGAATCCTAAAGCGAGTGCGATCTTGGATGTAAAAATCCTCGACCCAAAAATTTGAATTTGATGTATTTCGGTGCAATAGGGAAAGAATCCTAAAGCGGTGCGGTCTTGGATGTAAAATCCTCGACCCAAAAGTTTGAATTTGATGTATTTCGGTGCAATAGGAAAGAATCCTAAAGCGAGTGCGATCTTGGATGTAAAATCCTCGACCCAAAAGTTTGAATTTGATGTATTTCGGTGCGATAGGGAAAGAATCCTAAAGTAGTGCGATCTTGGATGTAAAATCCTCGACCCGAAAGTTTGAATTTGATGTATTTCGGTGCAATAGGGAAAGAATCCTAAAGCGGTGCGATCTTGGATGTAAAATCCTCGACCCAAAAGTTTGAATTTGATGTATTTCGGTGCGATAGGGAAAGAATCCTAAAGCGGTGCGGTCTTGGATGTAAAATCCTCGACCCAAAAGTTTGAATTTGATGTATTTCGGTGCGATAGGGAAAGAATCCTAAAGCGGTGCGGTCTTCGATGTAAAATCCTCGACCCAAAAATTTGAATTTGATGTATTTCGATGCGATAGGGAAAGAATCCTAAAGCGGTGCGGTCTTGGATGTAAAATCCTCGACCCAAAAGTTTGAATTTGATGTATTTCGGTGCAATAGGGAAGAATCCTAAAGCAGTGCAGTCTTGGATGTAAAAATCCTCGACCCAAAAATTTGAATTTGATGTATTTCAGTGCAATAGGGAAGAATCCTAAAGCAGTGCAGTCTTGGATGTAAAATCCTCAACCCAAAAAGTTTGATTTTTGATTGAGATTTGAAATCTGGAAAGATTGAATTTGAGATTTGGAAGGATGAGTTTGAACTCGATTGAAATTTGATTTAAGATTTGATTTGAAATTTGGAAGATCAAATTTGAAATTTGATCGAGATTGGATTTGAAATTTGATTGAGAATTTGATTTGAGATTTGAAAAGATCAAATTTGAAATTTGATCGAGAGTGGATTTGGAATTTGATTGAGAATTTGATTTATGATTTGATTTAACATTTATGTTGATTTTGTTTATCTTCTAATGATTCGAATTTTATTTTATCGTTTATTTAATGTTCATGTGAATTTGGTGTTCGTCATTTTTTAAGATTTTTAAGGAAAGTTTTCTTTTATTCTTTTTTTTTTTTGTTCTTTGTTCGAAGTTCATTTAACTTTAATGGCGTTTCTCAGTCAACTTGCACAAAAGAGGTGAAGGCCAAAAAATGTGACATGGTCACTTTCATTCCAATCATGTTGAAGATACATCATGCAATTCAATCTGGAATACGTCTCATACAATCCATGTAGACTCAAAACGGACTATGTATGATCTTTGTTGGTCCATCCAAAGAAGCATCTGTCAAAAATCCATGTCTGAATAGTGGGGTACATGGTCGATAACATCACCTTCCAAGCCATCCTTGGCGAGGATGCCGTATGGATGTACATTGGAGGTGTGATATTTCCCATGTAACTCACGGCTCGTAAGGCCGGAGGTTCTCAGCTGCGGGTACGGTTGGAAATGGTAAGGTGTCTTCCTGTCATCCATTCTCACGAAAGTAACGAGATCCGCTTCATTGGTACTCTGGTATGCAATGCTTAGCAATATCCGCCCCGTTGCCCTTCGGTATCATGACGGAACCTACCGGTAAAGGTATCTTCACGGCCCTCGGAACTCACTCGGGCCTGCTATCCGGAGGTCATATCCGAACATGATGTTACACTCGTTCGGGAAAGAGAGCGTGCGAAAGGTCGACAAAGTCGTGGTGATCTATGTGTGGGGGTATGCGGTCACCTGCATTTGTAGATGTTGATAATGCGAGCTATTGGGTATGCAATCTACTGGCGGTACCCTCCATGTTATCAATCTCTTTACCATTCTCTTGATGACTAATGGCATCGGATCTACTTGCCCATGACGGAGTATTCCCGGTGGGTTTCCCTTCTGTCTTCGACAAAGTTGTAGCGGCATCCGCATTGTATTGTGATTCTTCCCTTCCACGGCATCCATCTCCGGGGTTCGAGTAGGTATTCTCCCTTAGGCGGCCTGCTCGGCCCATTCTTTTCAAATCCGGATACAATCCACGATTTCTTGTTGTTCATACTACGAGAATACGTCGGTATGTAGCTCGAGGCCCTCTAGTATATTGATTCTTCTACCTTTAATTCTCTCGAAGTATTCAAAGGTTTTCTTTTCAACATTCTGCATTCTCTCCGACTCGTATTCGGAATGATCGCGGATGGCGAGGCCTTGTGACATATTATGGGATATACGGTTCAATCCCTTCACGTTCTCCTGCATACCTCGGCTCCTCGGGGATGATGCACATCGGGACATCCCCGGGGTTGCTTCGCAACAAGGTCATGCATTGCGGTGGTTCTATCCGGTGGCGTGGTAGCCTTCTTTCTTCGGTCTTTGTGAGATTTCCACTAGTTCTTTACGTTATCCTAGGAGCTGGCCTCCTTTCTTCGGGTTCTGGTGAACCGGTGTCCTTGAAGTGTACGTGCTGGCGGTAGTAAGCTGTCTCGTTGCGGCGGTCCGCGGCTAGTTTTGTTAACATCTTACGGATATGGCGATTCTTATTTCTTCGTTGCGTTGCTTGTGAGAGTAGCTCTCCGCACTTCTTGAATCTACGTGGGCGCGGTCGGCGAGCACAGCTGCCTTCTGCGTAGCGACTACGGACTTCATTTTCTTGTCTTCTTCGGTATTTGCCTTTCTTTTCTTGTTCTTTGGATTGGTGGCTTGGGCCACCCACTTTCATCACTTGTCCGCCGAGGCGAGTTCTTCTCGGTCAGCGGGACCCGGTCACTTTCCTCGTACTTGTAGGCCTGCTGGTGCGAAATCCGAGTCGATCTCGATTATCGCTCCATCTTTCACCCTCTTTTCATCGAGTGCGAAGGCTTACGCCATTCTTAAAGTTCGGGACCAGACCGTCGATTCGAGATTTCCTGCGAAAAGACAAGAAAAAGGATCAGGGGCTGTACTAAGAACAAGAACATCAAGAAAATGTTTATTAAAGACATATTTTTTATATTATATTTTTTTTTTATATTTTCAAATTTAACAGGAATGAAGTAGGATAAGATCAGGAAAGAGATTTTGATTTGGAAAAGAAAACAAGGAAAACTTTATTATCATGATTTTATTTATTTTAGCACATTTTATTATTTTTCTGGGTTCGGACCCAATCATAAGTAATTACTTCGTCCGTGTTTCTTAGGGATGAAGAATTCATTCCTTCGAAACATCGGGTAGTGTAATACTTTTTCAAGTATCGTCCGGTTGATCGGAAGCATATGTCGTTCTCCCTAGCGATTCACTAGGCTGGTAGGAACCTCCCGAGTATCTTGCTTCGACCACAAACGGTCCTTCCCGAGTGGGTTCAAATTTTCCTCTTATCTTGCGGTGTGCGAGAATAGGTCTCTTGAGAACGAGAACTAAGTCACCAACTTTGAAGGTTCTTGGGCGGACCCGGTTGTCATGGGCTTGAACCATCTTAGCTTGGTATAGTTCTAAATTACGTTGCGCTGCAAGTCTTTTCCCTTCCAAGCTTTCTAATTCTTCGAGTCGTAATTTGATGTTTTCTTCGTCGTGATCTTGTTTGCAAGCTGCAATTACGAGTGAAGGAAGGCTGAACCTCTAAAGGTAACACTACCTCGGACCCATACACCAGAGCGTAAGGTGTAGCTTGAGTAGGAGTTACGAAGGTCGTCCGGTAGGCCCATAAGGCTTCTAACAACTTCTCGTGCCAATTCCTCTTATTATCGTCCAAAGTTTTCTTTAAGATTTGAACGAGAGTTTTATTAAAAGCCTCAGCGAGGCCGTTTGCTCTTGGGTAGTAAATTGTTGAGTATCGCCAGTCGATTCCGTGTCTCACGACAAAATTATTGATTTGCGTGCTTCGAATGCGACCCATTATACGAGATGATCCTGCGCGGCACTCCGAAACGGTAGACAACTTGGTTCTTGAAAAGCGTAGCACGTGGTGTGCTTTCACTTCTCTAAGTGGAGCTGCCTCTGCCAGCTTGGAAAAGTAATCCGTAGCCGCAAGAATGAAGCGATGTCCTTTTGAAGATGGTGGTTTTATCGGACCCACTATATCGTGCCCCAACATTCAAATGGCCACGACGCAATTGTCGGATGTAGCACATTTGGAGGTTGGTGTAGAACCACTCAGTGCACTTGGCATTGATGACATCTCTTGGCGATTTTCATGCAGTCGGTCATCATCGAGGGCCAGTAGTACCCTAGTCTTTTAATTTTCATTTTCATCTTCGGACCCGGCGGTGAGCGCCACGAGTCTGAATGCACCTCCTTAACAATTTCGCGGGCCTCGGACCCTCTTAGGCATCTTAGCCACATTTGATCGAAAGACCTTCGTACGATGTGTTGTTTATTAATGCGTAAGACGAGTTCTTTTCTTGATCGATGGGCTAGCGACCTATCGTCCGGTAGCTTTCTGTTTGCGGGTAGTCTATCGATGGCTGTCGCCAGATCTTACGTGTTTTACGTCACTTCTTCATGTCGATTCTTTTTCTTTTTCGATTTGTGTATTGTGTCTATGTCGAGTCGTGATAGGACCGACGTCCATGAGCCGACACCTCTATCGATTCATCTTGTAAACAGGCAAATTCTTTTGCGAGAAGGGCTAAAGCATCGGCTAAAGCATTTTCTTTTCTGGGAATTTTGTAGATCGTTACATTTGGAATCTGTTCTAACAGTTGTATGGCATACTTGGAAGTATTGTTCGAGTCTTGGCTTTAAAATTCTGTATTGTCCGACGATCCGTTGAATGATTAGCTGCGAATCTCCGTAGATGTTGATGTACTGTTATCCCCATTTGAATAGTTAATTCCGGTCCCGTTATGAGGGCTTCGTATTACGCTTCATTGTTTGTACACGGTTACGTCGAGTGGTAAGAGTATCTTAACATCCCCGCTCCGGTGTTATAAAGATTAGCCCGATTCCTGCCTTACAGGGCACTTATCACTTGCGATTCTTCGTCTTTGTGTGCTTGAAGATGCTCCGTCGAAATATAATTCCCAACGTCGATCATCGAGGTCTTCTAGATTCATTATTTATTCATCGGCGAATCGTCGTTGAGAGGAGATTCTGCCGGCAAAGGGTGTCTTGCGAGAAGTCTGCTAAGACTTGTCCCTTCACGGCACGCGAGAGGCACGAAAGTTATATCGAATTGCAATAATATCATTGACCATACGGCAAGTACGCCGGAAAGTGTTGGACGAGTCATCGAGTATTGCGATGGATTAAACTTCGAGATCGGGTTGACCTTATGAGAAAGCATGTAGTGTCCGAGCTTTTGAGCGGCGAAGATCGGGGCCAAACAATGCTTTTCAATTGCGGGATACCTTACTTCCGTCGGAAGTAAACGACGGCTTAAGTAGTAAAGAGCATTTTCTTTACCCTCATCATTGACACAGGCTTACGGGGCTCAGAGAGAGTCATCTAAAGCCGCGGTGTAAAGTATCGGTGGTCTACCGAGGCTCGGGGCTGCTAAGACGGGAGGTGTCATTAAATATTGTTTAATGTCCTCGAAGGCTCTTACGGCATTTCTCTTCCGAAATAAATTTGGCGTCCTTTTTAACTAGTGCGAGAAAGGTGACACTACACGACAAGTTTGAGATAAAGCGTCGAAGATAAGCCGGCTTCCCTTGAAAAGATCGTAGTTGTTTTAAGGTTTTGGGAGGCGGCATTTCTAAGATAGCTTTAATCTTTTCGGGTCGATTTCAATTCCACGATGTCGGACAACGAATCCTAAGAATTTCCGGAGGTGACGCCGAAGGCACATTTTAAGGGATTCATCTTAAGGTTAAATTGTCTTAATCGTTCGAAAACAATTCTCAAATCATACAGGTGGTTGTCCTTTACTTTGCTTTTGATGACCACATCGTCCATGTAGCATTCGACTTGATTGTGGATGAGATCATCAAAAATTGTTGTCATTGCTCTTTGGTAGGTTGCTCCTGTGTTCTTCAGTCCGAATGGCATTCTTGTGTAGCAAAATACTCCGATCGGCGTTCTGAATGCTTGTAAGCTTTTCATCTTCTGGAGCCATTTTTATCTGGTTGTATCACGAAGATCCATCCATGAATGAGAATATTTCATGTGTTGAAGCAATGTCGATCATTAATTCGGGATCGGTAGAGGAATTCATCCTTTGGACATGCCTTGTTCAAATCTGCGAAATCCACACAGATTCGATCGACCATTCTTCTTTCGTGCGGCACTACATTGGCTAACAAGTCGGGTATTGTTCTTCACGGACAAATTTAGCGTCTATTAGCTTTTTAACTTCGGCTATGACTTGTTGTTCGATTTCTAGACGCATTCTTCTGGGACCTTGTCGGCGGGACGAAGTAGGATCCACTCTAGCTTATGAGCTGCGACCTACGGAGCTAATCCCGGCATCTCGTCATAGTTCCAAGCGAAACAGTCTTTAAATTCCATTAACAATTTGATTATTTCTTCGGAGTCTTCTTTATTGAGTAAGGAGCTAACAAAGGTAGGTCTAGGCTCTTCGCTAGTACCTAAGTTAACTTCAGTTAACTCATCTATTGTAGATTTAATTTCTTCTTCGAATTCGGTGGAGCGTCTCCGATTTGTAAATCTTCGAGTTCGTACGTAGTTTCCATGCGAGTTTTCATTGGACTTGCAAGTGACAACCAAGCAAAATTCGAATCGTCAGTCGACCCTACTTGTGCCGAATCCGAGTCCATGCTTTGAATTGGGTGGACGACCGGAGTTATTCCATAATTTTTCAAAATGTTGTGATTGGCCTTTTGTCCATTGTCGAGGTAAGAAACCACGTTGAATTAAATTTTGAACACGGGGAGAGTACCACTCAAAAGGTAATTCCATTAATTCTGATGAAGTGACATCTTCGAATTGTACATGATTTTCAGTTTTGGAGGAAGAAGCACCACGGTAGAATTTGATTGGCCTTGCACCGTCGTTACGTACCTCTTTGACCACCATACCCTCGATCTTGTTAGAATGGATCGGGGTTAGGGTCATAGTATGTACGTAGTGGTTAATCTTCTCGTACATTGATTTGTATTCTTCGTTCTTCTCATCTTCGAGAGAGATCTTGAATTGCTGGCTTCTTCGACTCATTGTCGGCTGCTTCTTGCTTGATTTCTTTTTCTTCTTGGAACTATCTTCCCGATCAACATTGATGGCTGGTTTCCTCTGTCCAGCTGTCCTAACGTCTCTACCACGACCTCGTCCCGGCCACGACCTCGGATGCGAGTTGTGGAGAAACCTTCACCATCTCGTCGGAAGGGAGTGGTGAGTGGCTGTTGGACTAGAACTTCGGGTTCTTCGTTGTCCCGAACTTTCTTTGCTTCATTTGTTACGGTATCTCTGGAGAAGATTGTTTTCTTTGGCGGTGCATAATAAGTCTGCGTCTTCATGGATTCCAATCTCATGTACGGAGAATGGTTGCAAGTCACCTTTGATGCCTCTGTTCCCCTCCATCGTAGTATTTGATGCACTGGTGTAGAGATGATGGTACCATCCTGTTTTCATGTATCCATGGTCGGCCCAGTAGAGCGTTGAACGACGTTTCTGAATAAATTATGTGAAATTTTGCGGTTGTCTTTGCTAAGTTACCGGTCTTCATCGATAGCGTTATTGACCGAGGGCTCTTTCTCCTTTACGGTTGAATCCTCTTAATAACATTTTGTCGGCTTCGAGCTCGCGAGCATCGATTTCCAAGTATGCTTAGTGTTCGAAGACTCATTATATTGATTGACGCTCCTGGATCCACCAATACTGCGGAGAGTGTAAACTTCCCGATTATGAGCCGAAATGTACGATGGTCGGTTGTGATCTGCTTGTCCCTAGTAGTAGGTCATTGTCCAGTGAAGGTAACACCTCGTTGTTCCTTTAACGAACAAACCTCATCTAAGGAATCTCCAGGCCATTTGAGCTAAGCAAATTTCCGGATCAAGTAAGGCTTTGATCGAGTTTCTCTCATCTCCTTTGATAAGATGAGAGCATCGTAAATGCTCGGTTTGGCGGTAGTTTCCTAAGATGGGCTAGTACGTTGTAGTCCACTTTATTTTCATGCGTCTCGGCTTCTTCTCGAATGGGTATTTCTTCTGCTGGGGTTGGTTCTTCTTGAACAACCACACGCTTTCCTTTGTCTTTCGGACCCATTCTTGGAGATAGAACTCTTCCACTTTTAAAGTTGACTTCGTAATTTCTTCGAATTTAGTGTTGAGTTTGCGGTGTCTCCTCCCGAATCGGAATGACGGGCTCTTCGGATTATCTTCGGAATCTGAAGGCTCTAACTCTATCGTAGTGGAGCTCCTCGAAACTCACAGATAGATCCGTTGCTTGTTGAACTCTCGTAGCCTCCTTGATGGATGTCTTCTTCGTTATTTTGATCGTCGAGATCGTGTATGATTTGAGAATTGTCATTGGTATCGAAATCGATGTCCGGATTGTCGCTAGTTACGTAATCGTTAGAAACAGTCAAAACGTAGCCAACGCCATCACCCTTATCATTATATGATCCCACCGAAGTGAGCAGATAATCATACAAAATTAGAGGTTCGAGGGATTTCTCCCCGAATCGGAAACAACTATCCTAGGATAAGCGACCCCTGAGTCTAGCCTTAGGAGCCTCGGTCCTCTCTTCTTCGTCGATTTTCTTCTTCTCTTCGATCGCCTCTCGTTGAGGTGGTTCTTCCATCGCAAGTGATAGTACCGGCTTAACAGGTCTCGAACTACGAATTGAAGCTCGCACGAGGCGGTTCGGATGCGCATCCAAAATCTTCTTCGAAGACCTTGTCCGGGCGGTGGTCCATCCATCGTCGGTTGCATAGGGATCTATCGGAATGACGGGATCGGTTGAGATAACATTGACGGAACCTCCTTTACGGGGTTCCTTCATGTACTCCTTCGGGATTGTTATATTTCCTTTCCGAAGGTTGTCGTTGAGCCAACTTTTAAAGGTAATACAATCTTACATCTTATGCCCGAAGCATCCGGTGGTAGGGGCAAAAGTTGGGATCACCTTTCTTGTTGACTTCCTCTGGTCTTTTAGGCTGCGGCGTTGGAAATGCGGAGTCTTCATCGGGCTACGGAACATTTTCGATCTTGCTTCATTCTTGAACGGATATTCCACTGCTCGAAGTTCCCTTAATGTACGTTGCGGACGAGGCGGTTGTTCATACTTGTGGAGATGACTGATAGCTGGACCGAGGTTGTTGATAATTCTGTTGTGGTTGCTGCGGCCGTTCTGGTGGTATTTGCATCGGTTGCTTGCCTTTGTCAATTGCTGCAATGATCCCGGATTTCTTTTTGAAGGTCTTCACCGGCTTCTGCTTGTCTGTCTTGTCGGCGAAACTTAATTGCTTCGCCTCTTCTTGCAAGCTTCTGGCCTTGCTTAACAACTTCTCGAAAGTCTTAATAGTGAATCCTTTGAGGAGAAGTGCTATCGGGACGTGAATGCTTTTAAGTAAGATGCCGACTGCATTTTGTTCTTGTAGTTGTGGTTCACATTTCATGCTTAAGTTCCTCCATCGAAGTATGTAATCCACCAAAGTTTCGTTCGGCCTTTGTTTCTCTACCACCAAATCACCTATAGTGATGTGGTGCTGAGCTCCGGTGAATCGCTTGATGAAGATGTTCTCTAGCTCTGAGAACGTCTTCACCGAACCATTTGGTAATTCTGCATACCAGTCGAAGGCGATTCACGACGAGGCTGGCGACGAAGCTGTCGGAAGAGTAATGCATCGCTCCCGCCGGCATTACAACAAGCGGCACGAAAGTGTGCAACATGCCGTCGGGGGTTCCGGTTCCGTCGAAGGTCTTGAACGAGAGGTGGTACGAAGCCTTTCGGGTATTGGACGGCGTCGAATTCTTACGGGTAAGGTCTGCCGTCCGAATGGATGTCCCGTTCTTCGATTGTGCTTAAGGCTTCTCGCACTCTGTTGTTCCACCAAGTTCTTGATATCCTTTTCGGGGATCATACTTTGTGTTGTATCCTTTTTCGGTGATCATCCCCATTGACGGATGTAATCTCCTTTCCTCCGTCTACAATGTGAATGACCTGCAGGGGTGTCTCTCTTTGTGGTTGTACTTGACTGCGGAGAGTGTCCGGAGCTACGGCCATCTCTTCCATCCTTTTCGCCATTTGATCGATCGTGTCGTCTTTTCCTGAAGGCTGCCTTCTCATCGGTTACGGCTCCTCTCTTCTGCGAGCTGCGGGAGCACCTTGCGAAGGCGATGAAGCTCGTGTCTCGACCATGTTGATTTCTGCATATTCGTCGTCCATGAATTCGATGAATCAATCTCATCTCCGAACTTTTCTTCTCTTTCTTTTGCCAACCGTCGGATATCGGTTCTCGGCTTTTCCATGGCATCTTCTAGCGGGGCTTTACGTGTGTCTTTGCGGTTGTCGTGCGATAGGCTGCCGGGTCCCCTTTTCACGAGTCCCCTTTATCGCGGTAGCACTTTCTTCGATTCCGGCCTCTGGCGAGACTTTCTTTCTCGAGCTGCTTGTTTCGATCTTAGCGCCCAGTAGTGGGACGCCATACCATCCTTCTAGCGGCGGAAGGTGCTAGGACCGGATGGTGCGTCGGCCGAATGCTTTGGAAGATGGTATCCTCCCTAATCTGTAATCCCGAGACTACTACGGGCGGACTAGCCTTCATTCTTTTACTTGGCTTTTACATCATGACGGCGGGTTCTACTCGGGGCCCAAGACGGGATTTGGCCGGCACCCGCCCTATCCTTCGTAGAATCTCCGATACGGGGCGGTTTTCCTTCTTTGCTAATTTTTCTACCAAAGTTTGCGGTCGAGCAAACGGCGTAGTTCTAGTCCTTTTCTTGCGGCTATCGTTGTAATATGCGGGGTGAGGTAATGCGGCGGCAATCTTGCGAACATTTTCCTCGTCCTGCGGCGGAGAGGGGATGGAACTCTGCTTCCTCCCAAAAGTGGTATGTAGTTAGGCGGCGGTGTATATTACGGTAGCGGTGTATATTCGGGCGGTTACGGGATTTCCTCCGGAAAGCAATTTCGGCGGCTACGGCTTCTCCGGCGATCCTTCTACTTCGTTTCTTCTTTGGGTCCTTGTCGGTGACGGAATCTTTGAAGCTGGACCCGATTTCGAAAACGGAAGGTCTTACGAGAAGATACTGTACCCTCCACGGTAACGGGTTTACCATAGTTATGGATTTCTTTCCCCTTTGATTTGGCGAAGTCGGGGTAGGTGCGGAAACAACTAGACCGATGGGGGTAGTAAGAACGGTCCTCCGTGGACGGCGGTACTCGTCCTAGTCGGGATCCTTTGCGGGGAGGAAACTCTTGGGTCGACCTAAGGTTGAACTCGAGCGGCGGCTCCTCGGCTTCGGATACCTTGTTCGTCGGTGCAAAGAGGGAGACGTCGGTGACCTTGACATTCGTGTTTTCAAATCCTTGTCCGAATCGGATGATCCCATTGTCGGGCAGCTCATCCTTATAGACAGCGAAGTCCAGTCCATTGGTGAAGGAGAAAATCAGTTTCGGGGCTTCCATTTCTGCAGGGTAGATTCGGTTGTCGGTCCGAGTTATGTTTCTTTTCTTTAGGACGAAAAGAAAGGAATTGAAAAGATTCCGAACACATTCTTGTTCATGTATTTATAAGAAGGAATCATTTGTTAAAAGAATCACTTATTAGAGGGTTTGTTTCTTTAGAACGGAATGTTCAAAGGTGTAGAGAAGGTAAGGAATCCGATTCAGAGTTGGAAAGGAAAAGAAAGTCTTAAGCTTGACTTCTCGACTCGAAGGATCATTCCTAAACTAACACCTATTGGGGGTCCACCCCACCACAGAAATGAGGTAAAAGGATCTCGGAACCTCTCTATTTAGGGGTGTCTAAACAGTGGTTCCTAAATCCGAGA
The DNA here is from genome assembly GCA_022702705.1 of Papilionanthe hookeriana x Papilionanthe teres. NCBI lineage: Eukaryota > Viridiplantae > Streptophyta > Magnoliopsida > Asparagales > Orchidaceae > Papilionanthe > Papilionanthe hookeriana x Papilionanthe teres. Next base: position 120,015,465 of record CM040431.1, read on the forward strand.
ATGTTGGCTATACTTGTCCAAGGTAGAAATGAACATAGTATTCCAATGGAAAGAAGGGTAGTTTGACCCACTAGGAACATGGATGCACTACCGATTTATGAAAGCAGAATTGTCTGATTAAAATGGAGAGAGGAATTGTCCCACGTGAGTCGCCAGAAGTTGTCGGCATATTTTTTAGGTTGTGTGTTTTATTTTAAAAAGGGGGTCGCCTAACAGAAATTGTGCGGCAAATTTTTAATTTAATTTAAATAAATAATTTTGAAAAGTAGTATTTGATTTTGAAAATAATTTTAAATTTGAAGGTTTTAAGATATGAGATCAAGCTGATCTCACATCCCGAATAGTTTATATAAACGAGCACCGCACCATGAGCCGTGTATCTATCCCTAAGGATAGACACAGCTACTGACGGTGGGGCTCGATTAAATAAACTAGAAGATTTGTGACATCCGTTTGGTCGCGAACCAATTTTATAAGCCGACAAATTCCACGCTTAATATGAAAGCATTAAACGGGGTTTATATTACACAGGTTCTTTAAAATTCCCTATCAGGGCAAGCCCCTATAGTTAATTACATCTTAAGTGACGGGAATCACCTAAGAAAACTCTCGATAATAATCGATAATTCGCTCTCGAGAATTTGAAAGTTTAAGTTTCTCGAAAGGATTGAAGTTTGGAATTTCAATAGGGAATGGATCAAATTTGGAACATTTTGTTTTGGGAATCCAAAGGGAGAAAGGTAGGAGAAATCACGGATTCGAAGCGAACTTTGGTAATTTCCGACTATCCTATTGTTTGGCTTGGATTTAGAAAAGTCCTAATGTTTGTTTAAATGTTTTGATCTTGTCGATTTTAATTAATTAGGACTTATATTTGTATGATAGAATCATACAAATAGCCTCGAAGATGTGAGGGTTTATGTCGTATCGGACGACTACCTCGGAATCCTAAGACCGGTTAGGGCTTAATTTGCAATGCAAGTGCCTAACGAAAGGTTGAGGATTTATGTTGCACTAGAGCGAAGCTACCTCGAAGTCCTATGGCTTTGTTATTTAATTCTAAGAAAGTTTTGTTGATGTAGACTCGGGTTTTCTGCGATGACGATGGCCGTGCTTGCCCACCATGCTCCGAGCTCCTTATTGTTGCGGAGGTTCAATTTTAGAAGTCATAAATCGGGGGATGAGAAAAGTGTTTTGGTTTAGAGAAGTCTTAATTTCCGGTGTTTTTTTTTATGTTTTAATTAAAACAAATCTTAAAGTTGATTATAACGACACGGTTAAGATCCACGGTTCCATCCTTCGGCATCATTATTTTTATCGGATTCACTTAGTCCGGATGAATTTGCTAAACTCAATCGAATGAGTTCCACACTTTCATTTAGATTGTGGGAAATCCCGTTAGCAACACGTAGGTTACATCATCCGAGGTATTCCCGATCATCCAACGAGGAAGTTTTAATTTAATTGTAATTGTAGTTTTGTGTTCGTTTGTGATTAAATTTTGAGTTGTTTTATATTTTGAAATGTTATGGCGGTGAATTTTATCTTGCAATGACTTTTAACTTAGTTTTGGTTTCGGTTTTAGGAGTTTATCCTAAAGGTGTGAGTTTTCATGCAACGAGTTGTTTATCATGCAAGAAAAGTAAGTGCAATGCGAGTTAAGTAAATTGCAATAATGTAAATTGCAAGAAAGTAGATTGCAATAAAATAAAAGCGTACATGGAGGGTCTTCCCGTCATCCCAAGCTGCACTTAAAACACAATTAGAATATTTAAGCAAGTTCCTAGGTAAAGCTAAGGGAAGGGTTATGGTTTTCTACCAAATTCATAATCCTATAGCTAGTCATTTCCTATGACGTCTAGGTTCTTTGTGTTTTGGTTTAAGGACGATTTTCTTCATCAAAGAACAATTAAGTCCAATTGTTCTTATAAATGTCCTATCATATTGAGGAAGTGCTTAAGAATAATCTTAAACATCTTTTCAATATTTCTAGGATTGTTTTAAGTCCGAATGGGTTTAATTATACAAATGAATTAATCGTCCGAGAATTCAAGTTTTGTTGTTATCTTACTCGAGTGAACTAGGACATTTGAATATCCTATAAGTGAAGTAACATTTCATTTAATGTTCGTTTAGGAGTTATAATAACCAAAGCTTTCGAGGGTAAATTTGTATTCAAATGATTTGATTTAAGTTAATGGGTTTAAATTTGGAATAGTGTTCAAGTTGCTTTATATTTAATTTCTTTCTGTTTTAGGTGATGTTATTTAATTCAATCTAATTTAATTTAATTTAATTTAATTGAGTTTTAATTTAATTTAATTTAATTTAATTCAATTTAGTTTGGTTTGATGTTACATTAAATTAATTTGATTTGATTTAATTTTAATTTAATTTGATTTAATTTAATTTAATTTAATTTAATTTAATTTAATTTAATTTAATTTAATTTAATTTGCTTATTTAATTTAATTTAATTCATTTAATTTGATTTAATTTAGTTTAATTTAATTTGATTTTATTTATTTAATTTAATTTAATTTAAGTTATTTAATTTAATTTAATTTAATTTAATCTTTAATTGAATTTTTAATTTAATTCAACTTTTAATTTCAATTTAATTTAATTTAATTTAATTTAATTTACTTAATTTAATTTAATTTTTAATTTAATTTTATTTTTAATTTAATTGAAATTTTTTAAAGAGTTTAATAATTTAATTTTAGTTTAATGATTAAGTCTTTTAATGTTTTGAATTTGAGTTATCATTTTAATTAAGAATTGAATATTAATGAGATAATTAATTTAGGGATTTTTAAATTAAAGGATAAATCTCTTCCTAATAATATCCCTATTTTAATAATTCCAATTTTATTATTCTTCCAAATTTATTCAATTATTTAATTAAAGTTTAATCATTTTAAATTGCTTAATGGGTTTCTACCCTTTAATTATTTAAATTTCAATCATCCAAATCAAATTAGGATCAAAGATTGTACTTGCTAATTTTTTATTAAACCTAAAGTTTTAATTAAGGATTAAGATTTTTAATTACCATTTTACCCTTTAAGCTTAATAATTTCATAACTCACTAAATTGAACTCAAATGAACTTGAAATTTTTATGTGACTTCACTCATATGTCAATAAAGACATGAGAGGAGAAAATGTGATTTTTCTGTATTTAATTTATTTATATAATTATTTTTGGTAGAAAATAGAGATTTCCAAGGAAAATTTAATAACATGACCAAGGGAAAGTTTCTTTCCTTAAGAAAATTAGGGGACATTCCTAATGACCAGAGGACCACTTGGACCAATTTTGGTGATTTTTGAATTATATTATTTTTATTATAATTATTTTAAGTTTTAGAGTGTTAATTAATTTAAAAATAAAATAAGTGTTGAAAAATGAATTTTATATTTTTCAAAAATCTCTCTGATATCAAGGAAATCAGAGAAGCAAAGTTTGCAATTTTCTGATTTTTCTATGATTTATTATAATTATTTTAGTGAAAATGCTAGAAAATATATTTTTTTTAAATTTTAAAATTACCTTAAAGCTTTAAAATTTAATATCTCACTAAATAGACCTAAGAAAAACATGGGGTTTGTTCCTAAGTGATTAAAATTCAAAATATGACATTTTGGTGAATTTTATTATTTTTGTGATTTTTATTATTTTTTAATTATTAAAAATATTAAAATAATATTAAAAATCAACTTTTTTAGAAAATTGAAATTTTAATTTTCTTAGATTCCCTAATATCAGAGAGGCTCCAAAACCAATTTGGTGAATTTTTGAAAGGTATTTTGAAAGTTATGAATTTTTTAAGTTTAAAATGACTAAGTGGCTTAATCAACCCAATTAGTGGGGCTAACCAAGTCCAATTGACCTCAAATTTTTATGGTAGGTTCCTCTGATCCTAAAGGTCAGTGGAGAATTGATTTGAAGTCAATTTGATGTATGGTTAGTTCTAATTAATTAGAGATCCATTTTGGGTGTTTAAGCCAATTAGGGTTGTTTTAAATGAACTAACTCAAAACCTATTTTTCCTAGGGTTCCCTGGTCATAAGGAACATCATCAAATTTTCCTTGAATTTATTTCACAACATGCTATTTATTGGAATTAAAATACTCAAAACAGTAACATGAATTTGAAAAATCAATAACTCTTCATAGGGATGGCCTACGACTTTGGAAAATTCGGGGAATGTTCCCAAATTCGGAGGCTTCAAAAGCCCTATGGACTCATGCCATGGTGAATTGTATACATGCATGGAGAATTAAAAGTATGCAGAGAGTAAATAAATTATAAAAAATAAAATACTTGATGAAATTGAATGATTTCTTTTCCACATTATTCTCCTACGTTCCTGCGAGCGAGGGTATTTTTATTTTATTTTTCTGATTTTTCTACACAAAGTTATGAATTTTTGAAGTTTAGGGAATTAAATAAATAAAAAAATACCCTAATTTTCTATTTATCCACGCGGCGCCGCGTCAGCCTCGGCGACTCCGAAACGCCGCGTGGCGCGCTCCCGTTCGACGCCGCCATCGACTCGGCGCTCCGGGGCCCGCTGTATCGTTCCGTCTTCGATCCGACTCGATCCTGGCCGTCCGTCCGCGCGTGTATTGAATGGACGGCATCCATTCATCGTCCCCAGTGTTCTCGCCCGAGAGCCGTCCACACTAAATCCACTAATATCTCACTTGATACTCGATGGATTTTCATGTTCTTATGCTCTATGGATTCGTCTTGAAGAGACGAACACATCTATACGGCTATCATGCATTGAAATTAAAGAATTTGAAATGGAGAATCTCCGAAGCTCGGGATGAAGAATTAGCTCATACCTTTGCTCGGAGAAGTGTGGCTTCGATGCGAGAGTTGTTGCACCTTCGATTGGATCCCGGCGAAGCTCCGGATGAAGTCTCACGAGTCCAGTGAATTGTCTAGGTGTGATTTCGACCAAGCCCGATCCACAAAGCTTGGAGGCTGGAGCAATTGGGTGGCACTGGAGATGGGGCTTTTGCTTGGTGGACACCTTCCCTCGGTGCAGTGAAGGTGCGGAACCAATCAATTTGGGGATTGGCTCACTATGGAGAAGTGTCCTGGTTTTGGGTGGAATTTTAGTCGAGAAATTGGGTTTTGTCAGTGGGGATTAGGGCAAATTAACACTGGGGATCAACTGCTCTAAGGGTGGAGAAGGTTTGGAATAATTTTGGCAGAGTTTCGGCAAGGTTCGTGCAACTCTCTTCTCTTAGCCGTGAGGGGTGAAGTTTAAATAGGAGAGGGTGGAGGGCCTCCCAGGGAGAGTTAGGACTTGGGATCAGCTTCTCATGGCAAGAGAAGAACAGCTCCAATGGCCACTTGGGATGGGGCAGCTCAGTAGGTGAGAATTCCAAGTTGGGCTCACATGTGAGCTCTCGGCCATGGTGTTTTCCGGCGTCCTGTTGGCTGGCCGGCCAAGCATTGGTCACCATCTTGTTCAGGTGGGTCAGGGCTGGGGTTTGGTGCATTCAATTAAGGTTTGACATGTGTAAAGAGTTTGATTTAGATGGAATGGGGGAGGAGCTAATTTTGAGTCTAAATGGGTCAACCCACCCATTTGGGCTTGGTGCACCCCTCGAGGTGGCTTTGGATGCTTGTGGGGGATCGAAAGGGATCAGCTAGTTTGGCATGGAGAAGTCTCCATCCAAATATATTTTGATTAAATTTAAGTTTAGGTGAAACATGATTAAGGCTAATGAGCTTTAGGGATTAAGGAAAGCCCTCCCTCTTCTTACCCAATATGGCATGGTGGAGTGTCCAAGCTCTCATGGCTCACATGTGGCTCATGCATGGCTTCATGGCTCACCTTTGGCTTCGCAAAAAGTTTGGTCGATTTCATGAAAATGGATTTTAGGAATTTTTGGTAATTTGATGGAAATTTGTATGAAACTTGATTTGGAATTATTTGATGATGAATTTAGGACTTAGGTAATGGCTTTAATTAAGTGGATGGCAAGTGGAGATGTCATGTGGGCTTTAGGGTAGATTTTGGGCTTTTTGAAATGGTTTTAGATGGGATTTTAAGATGGTTTTAGGAAAGTGGGCTTTTGAATTTTAAAATGGATTTTGGGATGAAATTTTGGTAAAGGCTTGGGCTAAATAATTGTTGGGTTTAGCTCATGGATGTGTCATGAGTGACTTGAAGCAAATTGGGGGTTATTTGGGTTTGAATTGGGTTGAATTTGGGTTCTTTTGGTGAATGGGCCAATATAGGTCCAAGTGGGCCAAGTTGGGCCAATGTTGGGCTAGGGTTGAAATTGATGTAAAATTAATGTTGAGAAATGTTTATGGGGGTGTTTCAAAGAGGTTTTGACTTTGGTTGGGCTTTGATTTTGGGGTTTGGGCTCATTTGGGTTAGGCTTGAGTTTAGGTCAAAATTGGGCCTTTTAGCTTTGGGTTGAATTTGAGTGGGGTTTGGGTCTAAATTTTGGGCAAATCATGTTAGTATTTTATTTATGGGAATGTTAAGGAAGATTTAGAAAAGTTTTGGGGTTAATTGGAGTTGAATTGGGTGAGTTTGGGTTAGGTTTGGGTCATGGGTCCAAATTGGGCTTTAAGGCCAAAAGTGAAATTGGATCCAAATGTCAATCAAATTGGACTTGGATTTGGTCTAGATTGGTGTTGGGAATGTTGAATTGCAGTTTAGAACTGAATTGGACCAGAATTTGGGTCAATTGGGTAGGTTTGGTTTGACATTGGGTTCACTTTGAGTTAAAATGGGTCAAATTGGGGGTTTTGACAAAAGTAGGGTAAATTGACAAAATTGGCCCATGGTGTGGTTGGACAAAATGAAATTGGGAATATTTGGGATTTTTTGGAATTTTCTGGGAATTTTCTTAATTTTTGGATTTTTGGGTCAAGAGGGGTATTTTGGGTATTTGGAGGGTATTGGGAGGTTTTCTTGGAATTTTTTGGTATTTTTGGGTATGGATGGTCAATTTGAGTGATGTGGAAATGTTTGGGATTGATCTTGGGGGATTTTGGGTGATTTAGGAAATTTTGAAAAATTTGGGTAATTTCAAGGGTTTTAGGTAGGCTAAGCGGGTGTAGGGTCCCGGCGGTCAAAAATTGAAAATTTGGGAAATTGAAGATTGGGTGGATGTAAGTGGAGTGAAATCATTTTGGTTGAGCCATGAAGCCATATCAAGCCTACATGAGCCATGAAGGGACCCATTTGAGGCATTCACTATGTTGTTCCTAACCCTCTTAGCCAAGGGCTTAGGGGTTAAGGACCATCCATGTGAATCACCTTTATGAGTCAGGAAGTCAAGTTAGGTATGGGTGTGGTTTTAGGAGGTGTGTGAAAGTGTAGTGTATGAGTGTAGTGTGTGTGTAAGTCAGCACCTTCATCCTTAAACTTCCACATTTGATTTCAACCCTCTAGGTGATTAGGGGTCTATAGTCAAGTTTGTGGAGTTTGCAGGGAGCTAAGAAGTGGTTTGAATTTCTAAAAGGTGGGTCCCAATTCTAGTCCTCTAAGATCGTCAAAGGAAAAGCCTAAAGCTAGATCCTAAGTACTAAAGAGAAGAAGAGAAGACCTCATCAAAAATGAGGTCAACATCACCCTGCATGAAAACTGAAACTTTTAAGATAGCCACAAAACTGAAACCCAAAACTAAGTTAAAAATCAATACAAGATAAAATTTACCGCCACAACATTCAAAATATAAAAAAAACTCAAAATTTAATTACAAACAGAACAACAAAACTACAACTACAACTGAATTAAAATGTCTGGTTGGATGATCGGGAATCCCTCAGATGATGTAACCCACGTGTTGCTAACGAGATTTCCCACGGTCTAAATAAAAGTGTGGAACTCATTCATTGAGTTTAACAAATTCATCTGGACTATGTGAATTCGATGAAAATAACGGTGTCGGGATGACGGAACCGTGGGATCTTAATCGGTTTTGTTTAATCAACTTTAAGATTTGTATTAATTAAAACATTAAGACACCTGAACCTTAAAACTTCTAAACCAAAAAACTTCTCTCATCTCTTGATTTTCACCTTCTAAAACCAAATCTTTGCAACAACAAGGAGCTTGGAGCACAGTGGGCAGCACAACCATCTTCATCAGCAAAACTTGTGTCTACATCAGCTAAACCTTTCCTAGAATTAAATAACCAAGATATAGAATTTTGAGGTAATCTGCCTAGTGTAACATAAATCCTCAACTTTCTGTTTGTCATTTGCATAATCATGTTATGCAAATTAAGTCCTAACCGGTCTTAGAACTCTGAGGTAGTCGTTTAGTATGACATAAACCCTCACATCTTTAAGGCTATTTGTATGATTATGGCATATAAATATAATTCCCAATTAACTAAAATTGGCAGGATTGAAACAATAAATAATATTCTTAAATTGAAGTCAAACTATATAATAGTTCAGAAGTCACCGAAGTTCACTTCGGATCCGTGGCATCCCCTACTTCTCTCCCTTTGGACTCCTAAAATAATTGTTCCTAATTTAATCCATTCCCTTTTGAATTTTCAGTGTACAATCGTGAAAACTTTAACTTTGAAATTCTTGAAAGCAAAACTACTGATCATTATCGAGAGTTTTCTTAAGTGTTTTCAGACATTTAAGATGTAATTAACTCTAGGGGCTTGCCTTTATAGGAAACTTTAAGATCCCAGGTAATATAAACCCTGCTTAATTCCTTCATATTAAGCAGGGGAACTTGTCAGCTTATAAAATTGGTTCGCAGTCCAAACAGATGTCGCAAATCTTTTAGTTTATTTAATTAAGCCCCATCATCAAGCAGTGTTTCTATTCCTCAGAATAGATACACGGTTTGTGATGCAGTGCTAATTTATATAAACTATTAGGAATGCGAGATCGGTTTGATTTCATATCTTGAAATTTTTAAAATTAAAATTATTTTAAAAAAAAAACCAAATGCTACTTTTCAAATTATATATATATTTAAATTAAATTTAAAATCTAAAAATTCGCTGACAACTTTTGTTGGCGACCCTTTTTTAAAAATACAACACACAACCTAAAAATAAGCCACACATGCGTTTAATATTTTAAAAAAGAAATTAATCACTGCACCTGTTATTGTTGCACCTGATTGGAATAAATCTTTTGAATTAATGTGTGATGCAAGTGATTATGCAATTGGAGCTGTATTAGGACAAAAATATGAGAAAAATTTCAAAGTTATATATTATGCTAGCAAAACTCTAAATGAAACTCAAATAAATTACACTACTACTGAGAAAGAGCTTTTAGCAATAGTATATGCCTTTGATAAATTTAGACCTTATCTTCTTGGGACAAAATGTATCGTACATACTGATCATTCTGCTATTAAGTATTTAATGTCTAAAAAGGATGCTAAACCTAGATTGATCACATGAGTTTTACTTTTACAAGAATTTGATTTTAAAATAGTGGACAGAAAAGGAGCTGACAACCAAATTGCTGATCATTTATGAAGAATTAAAAATAATAGTGAAAAGATTCTTGAAGAAAACATAAATGAGAAATTCCCTGATGAACAGTTATATGTTATTTAAGGATTACAAATGCCTTGGTATGTAGTTATAGTTAACTATTTGGTTAGCAATATTTTACCGTAAGGATTGAATAACAAATATATTAAGAAATTCAAGAATTACTCTAATCATATATTTGGGAAGATCCTCATTTATTTAAAATAGGTAGAGATTCTGTGATTCGAAGATGTGTACCTTAAGAAGAAACTTTTGTAATTATTCAAAAATGTCACGATTCTAAATTTAGAGGATACTTTGGAGTGGATAAAACTTCTTTTAAAATTTTAAATTCTGGATTTTATTGGCCTACATTATTCAAAGATGTTAGTCATTAAGTGAAAACTTGTGATCAATGTCAAAGAATGGGGAATATATCCAAAAAGATGAAATACCTCTAAGCTATATATTAGAAATTGAAATTTTTGATGTATGGGATTTAGACTTTATGTGACCTTTTGTACCATCATCTGGAAAGATTTATATTTTATTAGCAGTTGATTATGTTTCAAAGTGGATTGAAGCTGTAGCCTTAGCTAACTGTGATTCCAAAAGTGTTTCGAAATTTTTAAAGAAGATGATTTTTACAAGATTTGGAACGCCTAAAGTAATTATCACAGATGAGGGAAGTCATTTCAGAAATATAAGAATTCAATCATTATTGGAAAAATTTGGAATTAAACATAGAATTGCAACTGCTTATCACCCACAAACAAGTGGAATGACTGAAGTATCAAACAAAGAAATTAAAAGAATATTAGAGAAGACTGTTAATCCTAAAAGAACTGACTAGGTTGATAGACTTGATTCTACATTATGGGCTTATAGAACAACTTATAAGACACCTATCGGAATGTCACATTATCGGTTAATTTATGGTAAATATTGTCACTTACCTGTTGAACTGGAACATAAAACTTACTGGGCAATAAAGGAGTTCAATTATGATTTGAATGCTGCAGGAGAGAAACAACTGTTACAGCTGAATAAAATGGAAGAGATAAGAAATGAGTCCTAGGAAAATGCAAATATTTATAAGGAAAGAATGAAGAATTTGCATGATAAAAAGATTTCAAGGAAAATATTTGAGCCTGGACAAGAAGTATTATTATTTAATGCTCGTTTAAAACTATTTTCTGGAAAATTAAGATCTAAATGGATGGGACCATTTATAATTGAGAAAGTATACCCTTATGGAGCTGTGGATATTAAAGATCCCAAAAAGGAAAAAATATTTAAAGTTAAAGGATTAAGACTGAAGCCTTATATGGGAGAAATGAAACAAAATTACAAGGAGGCTTATCAACTAAGTCTACCCGATTAATTCAACTAATTAGGTAAGGCTGACGACGTTAATCCAAGTGCTTTGTGGGAGGCAACCCATAAATTATTATTGTGATTGTGTGTGATTTGAATTTATTTTAATCGTTGTTTGTGTGTTGATCATACCCTTTTAATAGACCTATTTTTAAGACCGAAACTTTATAAAATTGACGATAGGCGAAACGGAGTCGAACGTGGTTCCAATGCCTAGGCGCCCAAATTCGGTGCCTAAGCGCCAGTATAACCAATGGTATCGATAGTCCGACACATAGGCACCAGATTTCGGCGCCTAAGCTCCCCAGTTACAGATCGTGTAAAAATTGAAAATCTTCAGTTTTCATACGAAATCTCCTTATAAATTGCCTTATCTTCGTCCCCAATCCCTACGCAACTTTATTTTCGACCAGAACAATTCATTTTAGAGGAGAAAAGAGAAGTTTAGAAGCAATGGAGAGAGGAAATCATGGCAATGAGGTAAGAGATAAATCTTTCAAAGATCCTCAACTTTACTTTAATGGTTTTATTACAGTTAGTATGGAGAGGTTATTTAGTCATTTAGAAAAGATTGAGGCGGAACTTCAAAGTGTTAGAAATCGTCTGCATGGGATGTATCATCAAATTGAGCATTTGGAATGGCAGACAAAACTTCAGTTTTATCATATGACAGCCTATCAAGATTCTCAAGTAGCAATGTATGAGAAGAACAAGTGGATTAATGAGAAGACGACTTTGGAATTTCCGGACGATGGTTTTCTATCCATGCGGGCCTAGAGAACTTCATTGCGAGAGGGATTAAAATTAAAGTTCGATGTTGAATAGATCTTTTATGTGTTCTAAGTGTGATTGAGTCAAGTTTTAGTGAGTCAAAGATTTGGTTCGTGTGTTTGCTTAATTGTTTAATGTGTTTTGCTGGGTTGAGAATTTGCTTTGAATTAGTGTTGTTTGTGTTGTTTATAGAATGATGAACCTTGTTATAGTTTTTTTCTAGAATTTGTGGAGCTTGCAATGAAAAATATTAAATGGAATTGAAGAGTTTGATTATATCTTGAGTTTGAAACATGGATCTAATTTATCATTTTAATTAATTGTTGAAATGTTTGGAAGTTAGAAATTAGAGTAATACTCTCATATGAGTAATTAGAAGTTGAACTTGATAAGCTTTGTTGGAAATTATAATATTTAAATCAAATTTTTGAAAAGGCGAGTCTGGCGCCTAGGAGCCAGAATTCGGCGCCTACGCGCCGGTTCGGCCTGAACCCAAAACTTCATATTCTTAAACCCCCCAATGCTATTTTCGACGCCTAAGCTTCATGTTCTTCCCGTTTTCGCAAAAATAGAGCCTTATGATCCATTTTGAGGCTGGATTTTCAAGTTTTTAAGCTTGGAATCACTCAATTTCTTCATTTTTAGGTTAGATCTACCTTCTAAACCATTTATTTTCGAATTTCACCAAGGATTTTGCTCTCTTTGAAGAGAACTAAAATTTTGAGAAAAAAATTGATTTATAGAGTTAAATCCATGGATTTTTGAGCTCTTTCAAGTTTGAAAAGCTTAAATTAGTTCATTTACTTTGATCCTATAAATTTATTTTGAGTTTTTATTTCACGTTTAGATGGCACCTAAATCAAAGCAAGGAAAGGAACGAGAAAATTTCGATCGTAGCAAGTTTGCCACTCTTTGTGGTACATTTTCGTTACAATGATTTTACTACGACAAGAAAGTTTTTCTCAAAACGAAGTTTTTACAATCCTGGAGGAAGGATTGAAGATACGATCATTGCACTCAACTGGCAATGATTTTGTTATTTCACTCATTGTTGTTGTCATCCCTATCGTCAGGGAGTTTTATGCAAATTTCTTGGATGTCGAAGATTTTGAGATCTTCAAAAGAGGAGTTGGAGTAGGATTTACTCCAGAGAGAATCAATATTTTCTACGATCTGCCACCGAACATCGAGTGCTATTAATTTAGATTATCTCCATCCGAGAGAGATTTAGAGATGATTATTGCTTATTTGACAGATGGTACTGGAGCTTGGAAGATCCAGAACAAAAAAAGGGTAAATTTTTCATCTTCTAAGCTAAATGGTGTTCCTAAGGCATGGCATTACTTTATTTCTGCTCGCCTCCTTCCATCCCAACATTTGAGTGAGGTTACCAAGGACAGAGCTATCCTCAAATACTGCATACAGGAGAGGAATTCGATTGATGTTGGGAGTATCATTTATGATTCTGATGAGGCCACTTCTCTTTCTATCACTTCTGTGGGATTGAGATTTCCATCTTTGATTTATTTCTCTGTGTGAAAGTGCTGGAGTTGTTCTTTGAGCTTTCAGAGGAAAAGCTCAAGTCTACAAAGCTCATTGGACGAGAAAGTTTCAGTATCCATGATCGACTCTGAGGTAAGCGTTCTACCGCACCTTCTAGTTCATTACCTACTTCTGGTAGACCTTCTACTTCTGGACCCTCTACTTTTACTGCTGAGCCACCATCTAGTTTCTGGGAATTTATGTGTGATAAGTTTAAGGAGCAGCAGAATGAGTTATTTCTAACTCAATGTAGAGTAGAAACGATAGATAAGAAGATCGATCATCTTTCTGAGTACACCCAAAGGAAGAGTGATTATGATGTCGAGTATTCTGAGTCTCTTGTTAGATTCCTGAAGGGTGATCATGATGTTCAGTTCCCTACCTGTCCTAGATTCCCACCTTATGTTAATCCAAAGCATGTAGAATTTTCTTTTGGTGCTGACGACGACCAGGCTAAAGCTTGTGATTAGTTGTTTGATTTACCTCCTTAGATGCATTGATTCTATTTTTAGTGTTTTATTTCTAGTATGTTAGTACTGATGAGTCTAATTTTATTGTTATTTGTTAGTGTTGATTTATTTAATTAACTTTGTATGGACTTTTGATGTTTAGACTGTTTTAGATCATTTTATGTGTTATGTATTAAAGACTGAAGTATAGATGAATTTTTATTTTCTATGATAAATGTTTGTTTCTGTTTCAGCCTACTGTTTAGTATTCCTGAATAGTTAGTAATTTTGCATTTTTTAAATAAATAAAAAAAGAAGAAGAATAATAATATATATAATTAAAAAAAATTGTAGAAATTAACTCCTACTCTGCAAACTTTTTTCTATATGCTTAAGTATTTCTGTTACATACATATTAAAGCATGTGTAGAAATAAAAATGAGTTTTTTCTTACTATATCATCATTGTACCTAGATAAATTTTTGTTTTATTCTTTCTCTCATGCTTTAGAAAATTTTACGATTCATTTTTATACTAAAGCTGAAGTTTGGGGGAAGGGAAAACATTTTCAAATATTAAATATTACTTGTTCTCAATATACTAATATTTTTTGTAAAAAAAAATTTAACATAACATGTAGAATGAAAAATCTATTTAAGATTACTTAAATTTTTGAATTTTTAAATAATTTAGTAGACTTAACTAAAATTTCAATAATTTTGATTGATTTTAAAAATAGAATTATTTAACATAAAGAATAATAAGATTAAATTTTTTTCTATTTATGATAAAGGAAATTGTATTTTTGAAATATTAAAGAATCAAGATTATTACTTGAAAAAGAAAAGTTTGAAATAATTTTTGAAAAATACTTATTAAGAATGTTATATATATTAAGTGAAAATGTATAAGTTTTTAAATATAAGTTAAAGATAGTGAAGTTCAAAATCATTAGCAGGCTATCCAGATATAGTAATTCTCACAAAATAATAATAATAATAATAATAATAATAATAATAAAAATGGAGGATTGAAAAGTATCCTTAAAAAAATGAAGAAAAAGAAGAAAAAAGAAGAAAAAAGAAGAAAAAAAGAAGAAAAGAGCAAAAAAAAAGAAATGTGAGGAGAAGCTTGAGGAGATGCATAATAAAAAATTAGCTTCACTTGAATTATCTTATAGGAAGAAAACTAATTACATTTTTAACTTAATTTTTATGTACAAATATTTTTACTAGAAAAATTTTTCATGAAAGTCTTTTTCTTGTAAATATTCTAAGTGACCTTAATATGATAAATTACAATTATTCTTGAAATAAATGAAAAAAATTGAAAGTCTTATGATTTGGTAGTTAAATATTCTTTAAATTCTTAAAATTAAACTTAATTAGTGAAATTTGGTTATTGATTTGCTAAAGCTTTTATAAAACTAAAAATTACAAGGAGTCTTAAATATTTAAACTTCATTCCATATGTTATACATTTTATATAATTAAAAGGGTTACTTGAGGACAAGTACCGTTTAAGTTTGGGAGAATTTGATCAACTTTAAAAATACCAATTTGTATGCCTTATTTATGATTCAATTCTTAAGGATATTATGCTTTAATGAACAATATTTCTATTTTTTTGGATGTTGGTGATAAAAAAAGAGTTCAGGAAAGAAAAAGGAGGAAAAATGAGCAAAAAGTAGAGCTAAAAAGCAAAGTTGCCGAAATTTTAGGTCTGGCGCCTAGGCGCTAGAATCTGACGCTAAAGCGCCACTTCGATACTAAAGCAGTGAAGAATTTTTGACAAATTTGGGCAGTTATTTTGACAGTGTTAAGCAGTTATCAGACCTTCTAGAAGACTGGAAGTTACTCTTAATATATAGGACATGTCATATAATGCATCTAGACCCATGAAAATAGTTTTAATCGCGAAGAGGTGCAATCCAAAGTGAAGAGGTGCAAAGAATTGGTCACAAAGTCCGGTGCCTAGGCGCCACAGTTATTTTCTAGAAGATACATTGTATTTGGACGAATTTTGAAGAGGTGCCTTAAGCAACCCCTGGTCATTTTCGAAGCTCTATAAATAGGAGTCAATTCTACATAGAAAAGTGCCCCCAAGCACTCTAGAGTTCTCTCACACTTGAAAATAATTTTAGGGAGCAACCTTCTTAAGTAATTAGTGAGTTTATTTTAGTTATTTTGAGTGTTACTACTCAATTCCTTGAGTAGAAAGTGTGAGTTTGCAAGTGTTGTTGCTGTTGAAGTCTTGTACCTTGCATTGGAGTCAGTAGGAGTCAGCGGATCACTTGAAGGAACATTCCTGATAAGTATTTGTAACTTGGTTCAAAGTTTTATAAATATGTTTTGTTGTGTGAATTCAATGCGTTCTAAATAGTTAGTTTTCTTTCTTCTTTCAACTATGAAAAGATAATTAGATAATTTAATTTTCTTAGAGAACTTAACTTAAATTTTTTTAATTATTGCGATGATATTAATACCTGATCTTAATTTACTTTTTAAACTGTCCATTTAAATTGTTAAAACCTGTTGAAAAATTCTGAGACCTATCCGGAGATAAGTTCTTAACTAGTAGATATCACATGAATCCTTGGGTAATCAAAGGCTATATGCGGGTTATTCATGGTGAAGTGCAAATAAATAGGGAGATATTGTTTAATGGGCGTATAATTGATTAGTTTTTAGAGTGACAGACTAAATTCTAATAATTTGGTTTAAAGAAAGGGAACAGGTCACTAGTAGGGCCGACCATAGCCACCCTTGGACATCTATAAGTGTGTGCCCAGATTAACCCATTCTACTAATATTACAACCTGAACCGATCTATAGATTAGCCAATGTTATTTATACTATCGAGTGATGGTAAAGAATAGAAATACTTCTATTTGGCGCAATACCATAATTTCAAATTCTTAACAATTGATAATTTTTCTGAAAAAATCTTGGATTAGTTGAAAAAGGAGAAAGTTGTTTTATTTATACTTGCATTAACATTTTACTTTATTGTTGCTTATTTGCATTTAGTAGGAATTTAATTAAACTTAAAAATCTGATTTTTGAAAAGAAATAAAAATAATAATTACATTTAATTTGAAAAATCTAATATATTTCTTAAATTAACTTTTTCACTTAATCTTTCCCGTGGGATCAATAACCAGGACTCCAATAGAGCCCTGTATTATTTGGAACGATACGTATACTTGTGTTTGAAATTGTGACTTTTACAAAAATTATTATAAATATTTAAATATAAATTCATAAATTCTTGCATAAGTAAAGGTCGGGTATCAGCAGGTGCACCTGTCCTGGCAGGTTATTAATTTTTTTTGCTGTGATGTCAGTGATTTCATATGTCTTAGGTGGTATGACTCTTGCGATGTGAGACTCATACACAAGATTCATACACCTTGGTGGAAAATTATTACGTACATGATAGGGTGATGTGTTAAGTGGCATGAACAATGTTAGATGACACAATGTGATATACCTATATAACTTTCAGCTGGATCCCAAGGAGGGTGGTAACTTAACTATTCCTAAGAAGAGGTTGTTAACCTCACTTTTGTGAAGATCATTTCTAAATCATTTTAAGACAAGGAAGTCTACCAACATTGATTCTCTAAATCTTACTGATAGACACTAATCCCTAATGTCTTGGGTAAGACTTATAAAACCTTTTTAACCCAAAGCTCCATGGCATCTTAAAATGATCAAATCAGTAATGACACATTCTCATTTAGTCAACCTCTAATCTAAAAAGTCAACTTTGGTCAAGCTGGTCAATTCTTGACCTAAGGACCACCATATCGACCCAACAGGTCAACCTTTGACCCAAAAAGTCTACTCTAGTTAAACTGTTCAATTCTTGACCGAATGACCACCACATTGACCCCAACCGGTCAACCTTTTACCCAAAAAGTCAACTTTGGTCAAACTGGTCAATTCTTAACCCAAGACCAACCCATTAACCCAACAGGTCAACCTTTGACCCAAAAAGTAAACTTTGGTCAAACAGGTCAATTCTTGACCTAATGGCCACCACATTGACCCAACAGGTCAACATTTGACCCAAAAGTTAACTTTGGTCAAACTGGTTAATTTTATACCCAATGACTAATACATTGACCAAACTGGTCAAACTTTGACCCAAGAAGTCAACTTTGGTCAAACTCGTTAATTCTTGACCCAATAACCATCTTATTGACTAAACTGGTCAACTTTTCACCTAATTGGTCAAATTTGGTCAAAATGGTCAACCCATGACCTAAAGACATTTACATTGACCACATTGGTCAAACATTGACCTAATTAACCTAAAATTGGTTAAGGTGACCAATGTAGAACCCAAAAGTCATTATATTGATCAATGGTTTGATATAAACCCTAAAAATGATCATCATAACCAAACCAACCCAAATTCAAAACCCTTGGACCATATGATTTAACCAAACCTTGACAAGGTTATAAGAGTCATATTGGTCATCTTTGGACTAGAATTGGTCAACTTGGGTCAACTTGGGTCAATATTGGTCAACACTAGTCAATATTAATCAAATTTTGTCAAAATACTCAATTTTGAATCAAAATTGATTAATTTAATCAAATAATTAATTCCAAAAATTATTTTATTAATTTATTGGATAATAATATAATTTCCAAAAAATTTAATAAATTACATAATTAATTAAAAATGAACTTATACTTAAAAAGCCATAAGATAAATTTCGATACATTGCATCATTTATGTCATAATAAATGATCTTCAAATTTTGAAACTCAATAAAGACTTCATTGATGACCTCATATGGGTTCCACATAACCCATAAGACCCATTACAGATGAGTCAAACCATTGAATTACCCATGAAACATCATATTAACCATGATTAAACTTCATCATGGTAAGGAATTTGAGCTGGCAAATCCTCCTCATTTCAAAGCATGACTCACCCTCCTCCCTAAGATGATGTGGTCGGCTAATTCAAAGACAATCTTTCCCACCTCCTAGACCATCCAATGGAGGAGAAACATGGCTTAAATCAATCCTTTACCATGGCTAGATGCAATCATAACCAATCCATGCATGAGGTGAGTAATGAGCTTATGTGTCATACCATCCTTAAGTCCATTAAATTGAATAGTGAGAATATATGGGGGAGGTGAATTCAGCAGGGTTAAGCAAGCCTTATCCACCTAAAAAAAAAAACCAATTGAAACAAGCCAAGCCTTCAGTTAAATCTTTACCATACTTGGAAGTCCACATGGGTTGAACTTGGAAAATGTATTTCTCTTTTCCACAGCCTACAATCATATCTCTATACATTAATATCAAGGTTAGCAACTCCCCTAGGTGAATCCAAGCTCACCCAAAGCCTTCCATGGGTATAAAAGAAGCCCAAACCCGAGAGATTAGACATGAGAGACCAAAAATAGAAGACAACTATACACTGCCCAATTCCCCTAACCTTGAACATCAAAGTTCTCTCTTAGGACCTAAGTAGTTGATCCACCATAGATTTGAGCCCTGAAATCCAATCAATCTCCCCAATTTAGCTAACCTGAAAACCTTAAAAATAGGACAAAATGGAGTTTGAAATGAAATTATCGAAAACTTCAAATTGACCTTCCCTAAAGCTTCCAAGGCCCCTATGAAGACGAGCCCAATCAACATTGGTCATCCTCATAGGTTCTAACCCACTGTTTAATCTCCTCCTCTCAAGCCGAGACACCTTGAGAACAAAGTCATATAAAGACTTAATTTAATTTCAAATTGATTTGAGGACAAGTCTTCTGAGAACAGAGCGAAGCTTCCAAGACATTCAATTTGAGCCTACATCCACTGTGGCCAAGGTATGGTTCTTCACACCCAACTTGAGCTCGGGTTTGGTCTAGAGTGGGTCAAGCCAATTCAAAACCCATACAAATCCTTATGGATGTCTTCGTCTCTTCAAGATGAACCTCTAGAAACAAACTTCACTTAAATCCATAGAGAAATGAGTGAGATCTTGTGCCTAGAAAACAAACGGTGCTTGGTTTGAGTTAGAATGAAGGGGATGAACAGATGTTGTCCATTTATGTGTTTTGTAAAGGGACGACTCTGATTAAATACCATTCGCTCCTCTATTCGGAATTCTGCAGGGGGTCAAGCGTGTCTTCGACCTGTCTGAGGACACGCGGCGCCCCTGGAAATTTCTGTTTAGATTAAGTGTTAATTTAAATTAGATTAACCTTAATCTAATCAAAAATACATATCTTGACATTGAAAAATTACAATAATATGACAAAAATACCCTTAAACTCAGGACAAAGAGGATAACAATGTGGAATTGAAATTTTGAATTTAGGAGTTATATTTGAATTTTAATTAATTAAATACTCTCTGGAGTATTTGAATTATTAAAAAGTATTTATAACTCAGAAAAATATGAAAATTTTAGGGAATAACCTTTAAACCCTTAGACACATCTACTGATTTTTTTAAGGCTATGAAAATTTTCTAGCATAGAATTTCCTAATTTTCATGAGATTTTATAATTATTTCTAATAACACATATTTAGTGAACTTTTTTTGCTAAGTAAAATTTGCTTGAATGTATTGTGATCCTTGAAATCACATATTTAGTTTAATTGTTATGTTTTCATGAAGTTTTGTACTGAATCTATTATGCATTTAGAGTATAAATCTTGCACTTTTCCTTTGTGTGATTTGGTAGAAAGTGTTGGGTGTTGAAATTTAAGAATATGTTTTAATTTTATAAGTGATGAATGTTCTCCTACTTACATATCTTACTGGCCAGAAGATTTGCTAAAACTTGTTGTTATCCAGTTGACTTGGTCGTGAGCGGTGGTGAATAAACATGAGAATGTTCACATTAATCATTTAACTATGAAACGTAGTAGTTAGGTGGTTGTGCAAGGTTAGAGAGATAAGTATTTTACGAGGTTCAGATTAGAGCTTCTTAGGTGAGAAGCGGGGCATACAATTATGGAGAGCTTATTTGTGGCTCCAACTAGCACCGTTACCAAAAGCAATTAACAAATTAGTGAACTAATCGTATCTATAACTCAAGAGAGGCTAGCTATGCATAAGGTCCTTTTGTCACTACTTTATTACATTCTTAAACTTCAAACATACAACCTACGTAATTATTCACAAGAGAAATGTGCTTTTTATCAATCTTGAATTTCACCTTATTGATTGCTCTAGATAAGTTTTAACATAGGATTAAATTTGTAATTAGGAGTACTGATAGCAAAATCACTTTTATCATCACTCCAAACTAGGACCTTATAGTAGTAGATTAGAACTTCTCCTAAAGTGAAATTCTTCCACGGTTCTTTGTGGGATCGATACTCGGGACTAAAGAAAGTCTTATATTACTTGAATGATGTGTGCACTTACGTTTATACTTGATGTGTAGTGATAAATAGTGAAAAATTAAGTTATTAATCTTAATGCACTTGGTATACCGTTGAGTGAAGTAGACGATTATTTGAAGACATAGACTGCATTTAAATAGAAAATTTTGGGGTTTTCTTATACAATTAATCCAAAAAAAGTAATAGAAATTTAAAAATGAATAACTAAATAAATAAATATTGTAAAAATAAAAAGTAAAATTCCATGAATAATAAAACATATAGAATCAAAGAAAAATAACACCAAAATAAGTTAATTCAAAATTAATTTAGAGATTAATTAAAAAGTATTAAAAATTATATACAAATCAAAATTCATAAAATGGAGTATCAAACTCTCTAACGGTGGAGACCTCCCACATTTTTTCCAAGGTCAGCAACCAACGTTTGATTAAATATTTGTAATATTCTTTGAAATAAGTACTTAATTTTAAAATAAATATAAAAAGTAAAATAAATATAAGAAAATATAAAATCAAATGAGAATTAAAGAAGACATTAAAATAGTAAACACATGAAATAAAAAATGATGAGTTGCCCCTTTATAATCTAATAAGCCACTTAAATGAATGTAAGGGTATAATTAATTACTTTACATTTTAACCCTCTGCCTCCAAATCTTATAATTAATTACCCATTTAAATTTTAATAATTAGAACTATTAAGTGACTAAAATGAAATGAGTAAAACAACCGCTAAGTTGGAAAGCAAAATTACCTAAAAGGGAAAATTTGTAAGTATTAAAATATGGAAAAATAAAATCTTATAATAATTCTAATAATCATAAATTGTAAGGCAAATGGTTAATTCACCATTTAAACCACTTCGAGAGAAATTGATAAAATTAAAAAGTCACATAAACGAAATTTTAATTGGAGAAAATTGAAAATTTACAAATCTACCATCAAGGCTAATTGACTAATCAGAAACTTTAAACAACGCTAAATTTAGTTAAAAATCATAATGAACCATGGATGATGGAACCATCAAATTTTAACAAACTATATATAATTGGAATGAAGAGGAGGGCCATATATTTAATTCTCCAAAATTACCTTACCCCACACTTAAACCATTAACATAAATATTTGAAAGATAAAATTTGTAAAACTTAAATCCAAACGATCATTAATCAACAAAACAAAAGATTTAATAAATTTGGAGTAATTAAGGGTAATTATATGCCTGTTTTATTTTCTAACAATCATAAGAAACCCCTTCTTTACTTTGAGATCACTAAAACAAATCTTATCTGCATAAAACTTGCGAAACCTAATTTAAACTATTATTGAAAGATAAAAAAATCAATTAAATAACAAAATCTAAAAATTTAAAAGTGAGTTTGGCCTATTTTGTAGAATTTCCTAAATATATAAATTTACCCTTTTGCATTAAATAACCAACTAATACACATCACATATGAAGACAGAATATGACATATTATATAACTTCCATCTTCCGATAATGTTCAATTGAAAAATGATATATTTACAAATATAACCTCAACTAAAATCCTTATAACTTTTCTAACCAAATTGAATGAAATATTCATCAACAAATCAAGTAAACAAAGAAAAACCAAAGTATTAAAAAATATTGCTCAATAAATAAATATAATAATTCATCAGATAAACTTAGAACGACTTGGAAACTGTGGGTAATT
Organism: Papilionanthe hookeriana x Papilionanthe teres; assembly: GCA_022702705.1. Classification (NCBI taxonomy): domain Eukaryota; kingdom Viridiplantae; phylum Streptophyta; class Magnoliopsida; order Asparagales; family Orchidaceae; genus Papilionanthe; species Papilionanthe hookeriana x Papilionanthe teres. Next base: position 120,038,194 of record CM040431.1, read on the forward strand.
TGAAGTTGTTATGAATTTATGATTAAAAAATAATCTTGTTGAAAATCAAATAAAAAAAAAATCAAAAGACGAACTTATTAAAATCAAAATGAAATTAGAAGGAAAATCGTATTAAAAATCAACAAAATACATAGAATTACAATGACAAAAAAAGCTTCAACATATTTATTTAATTAACTAAACTTAGTCTGTGAGATATCCATAAATGAATTAACCCATGATTGCTAAAAAGAAATCATCTATTTATTTCTAACTAAACACATTAAAAACACTAATGTCCCTCAAATGATGGAAACATGAGACCTTGACTAGGGTTGTCATATAGTAAAAATCAAAAGATAATCTTAAAAAAGATTAAATAAAGATCAAATAAGAAAAGCGTAATAAAACTCAAAAAAACTGAAAAAATTAAGATATAAATGAACCCTTAAAAAATAAACAAAATAAAATCTCAAATTTAAATAATAAATCACACTAGATATATAAAGAAGTTTTGGATTACATAACACATTGTTGCTGATAAGTATCTTTTGGTTAGAATGGACTAAAACCCTTTTTTGACTAAGTAGATCAAGGTCCACAACAACTCGAGATTATATAACCATAAGATCTTGACTTGTCATTATATTCCCCTAATAATCAATTATCAATAATAATTTTTTTAGACATTAAAGGGATTTAATTCTAATATTAGGTCGGGTGATTTTTTCTATTATGATTATGTTATATGCTTTGTTCGCTCAATTAAGATACTTGCTTAGGACAAGTAATTTTTGTTTATTAAGTTGTTGTAGTTTTCCTTAAATAACTAACTTTATTTTGTAGGATTGATGTTGTAAACCTAGGATGCCATAGTAATGTATAATTATTTTCGATCATATATATCTCTTTCTAGAGTTAGGGTGATTATCCTACTTGGTCATTAATTGGCATCCAAACCATCCAATGGAATATAAGCATAAAGAGAAGAATGAACCTCAACTACAACAATAATAATGTTTGGATGGCATCCTTGACTTGTGGCATTTTTGACCGACAAGTCTAATGTAGGTTTATAATTGTTACCATCATTCATCGTTTGTTGTGTTGTTTTGTTTTTTATCGGTAGGTATAACTAGCTTGTTCTCAGTTATCAACAGGCTCATTAAAGACTAAAATTTTTTACCCAAAGTAGAACAACTCTAATATAGATTTTTCATTTTTTTTTAAAAAGAACTCATAACATAAAAAAAGAAAATATTGCTTTCACAACTTAGAAACATCATGACTTTAGAACAGCAAAAGTGTTATTAAATAAAATCAAGAGGAAATGATATTGTGAATTAGGAATAGTGATCAAAAAATCATTTAGGCATAAGTGTTTCATATTGAATATAATCCATATAATCAGGCACTCACTAATTGCATGGAATGGTGTGAATTGTTCGTTTAGAGTCATCACCATATATGGTAAGTTCTGCCTCTGCATATCATTTGCTCTTATGAACAAATCTTCCAGGACTTGCATATTTATACACAACATGCTTTATTCACTCAACACTACAAGTTAAAAAAACTACTAAAATGTATGAGTATGGTGAGCTTTATAAACTTAATATTTAAATTATAAAAATATGTTTGCATTTGTATTAGACATTGTGCATACCCTTCATACTTAGGTAGCTCCAATATTTAATCGAGCTATAATACCAATTTCTCTTAAAAAATAACAACTTATATTTACGTGTATTCATTGAGACTATCATGCTAAAATTTACTCCATTTAGATGATTTAGACAGGGTTGTCAAAACGGCTCGTTGTTTGCGAGCAGCTCTTGTTTGGCTCATTAAGAAGCTCGTGCTCGGCTCGTTCGTTAAGTTAACAAGCCGAACAAGAATAGATTTGTTCGTTTGTGTTCGGCTCGTTTTGGCTTGAAATATTACTCATCAATTATATATATATATATATATATATATATATATATATATATATATATATATATATATATATATATTCTGATGAGTATTATTTTTAAACAATGATTTATAATCAATTAAAGTATTAATTAAGATAATCGAATAAAAATAATTAAATTAGATTCAAATGATGTTTTAATATAAACAATAATTTTTAAATCCTGCCCCAACCCTTAAGATCTTATGGGTACGTGATTAGAGTTGTCAAAACAACTCTTTGTTCGTGAACAACTCGTGTTCGACTCATGTTCGGCTCGAGCCGAACACGAACACACTTTTTGAGTTCCAAATATAAACGAGCCGAGCACGAACTGATCCTGGCTCGCTCGTGATCGGCTCGTTTACACCCCTAGATTTAGATGACAGTAAGTTTCATCAAAGATAATAAGCCCATTGCATTTTGTTTTGTTGATTTTTCTCCTTCTTTTGACTATACTTCTATGATTTTACTTCTTTTAGTAAGCCTCACTTAGGTCTTAGGATATAAAGTATGCTCTTCTAGTTACGACATTATATCATGTGATCAAAGTCCTAAATTTCTAATAAAATATTAATATAAACGTTGAATAAATAATTTCAAAATAATTAAAGCCAAATAATAGGATTATTGACATGGTCAGTGAGTTTCTCAATATCATCGACATCACTTAGTCTTCTTCCTTTGGAATCAATAAATAAAATGTTCTAATTTTGAGTCTTTCTCTTTTTACAATCATAATAATTAATTGTGGAAACTAAACTTACAAATTTCTTGAAGATAAAACTGTAACCATAATCAAATGTTTTCTTAAGTAATTTTTTTTGCTTAAAATATACTTAACTATAGAGATTTGCCCTTATAAAAATTTTGAATCCCAGATTAATCTAAATTCTATGTAATCTATTGATTAAATATGAGAAATATTTGTTGATTCTAATCATAGACCTTGAAACATCAAATTTTCTTTTTTTTTCTTTTTAAGTAATTAAACAAACCATAAAATTGTATTGTTTTTATATTTTGAGATGGTATATTAATTTTGATGTCGAGTTTGATTATTTAAACAATTAAATCTTAAAGTATGTATGGTTTCTAACCCAAATATAATCAAAAAATTTTGACACCTTGCTTCCAGACTAGAAAAATCTAAGATATGTGTGATCCTTTATTTTTTTTCTATGTTAGATAACTTAGGGTTCACGATAAATCTATCAAGATTTGGTTCTCATTTTTTATGTTGGTAATTCAAAATTTTCTTTTCCATTTAGTATTTACTTTATGGTTGTTTTGACTCCTAGTTTTTTAATTGATATGAAAAGTAAGGACCTCCCAAGTTAGATGTATTTACATATGGTTACCGTGAATTAATTTGGTCATGCAACGAAAGTGCATGTATCATGTAATATGCAGTCTAACAGTTCGTGTATCGATCTTATGAGGAAAGGTTTAACAATTTATTTTAACAGTAGAATCTCTAGTTTACTAATTTAGAGAGGCTAGCTTGGCATGATGCCAAAAAATGTTTAGGTCCTAAATTCCTAATTGATGCAGAGTAGATAGAAGACAGCAGAAAAAAGAAAATGCAGGAAAATTCTCAAGTGTTCCTTTAAGAATGATGAGGTTTATGCCTCTATGATTTGTGGATCATGTGATCATGGCTTTCTTAATTATTTTCCATCATGATTATTTTCAATCAATAATACATTACGTTATATGCTTATGCCTACGCCAAAAGAAGCTTAAAATCCATGAAGTTGAGGCTTCCTCAATCCTCATGACGTTCTATCTGAATGTTCTACTATCCTGAAAAGATTGAAGAATCCCACTATATTGTTTATATCCTCTTCGAATTATGAGTATAACCTTCATTTCCACTACGCAATAGTTAGAGGTCTTAGTTTTATAAAATAGTTTAACATCCTAATTTTTTAGACTAGTAGTAAATGATGTTCATAGCTTTACTAAAAAATAGGCCCTGAAAACACAATGACAACACTAACAAAAAAATATTTCACAAAAACCATAATAGAAACCACTACCTCTACATCACAGAGATAAGAAGAAGAAATTAACGATGCATTATTGCAAAAACCATAAAAAATAAAACTATGCATGATTTCATTGGAAGAAACAGAAACATTTTTATTTGCAATAACTTGTCTTCTCCACAGAGTAGCAACCCTTTATCTCATACAATACTCTCACAACTCATAAGACAAGGTGGAAAATTCACTAAATGTTTCAACCTATGGTAGGAAGAAACATTAAAGGAAAAGCACAAAAATTATTCATAAACTCTACCTCTAGATGTCTTCAACTCTCCTTTAGTCCAAAAGTTTTTGCAAGAAGCCCTAAAAATCATTCTTATTACGAAACACATTGATTTAGAAAAAAATTTCCTTCTAAAATTATTTTCCTAAACACTGCTGTTGCCGGTCCCAAGCCCAGATGTGAAAAGTAGAGGGTTGCGTTAGGTAGTCGACAGCTAGTGTAAAACTTGTCAATAAAAAAATAATGACATGAATCCTTTTGATCATTGTGTAAGTGTTAGGTCTTCCCCTAGAAGCGACACGTTGTGTGGACTGAATACAGTGGAAAGTGTGCAAGGGCCGCTACACCGGCGCCTGGGTGTAGTGTCAAGTAAGCAAGGGTTCCCACATTGCGGACGGATGCGGGTAAAGAAGTTAGTCCATGATACTAATATTAGGATAGATCTTGGAATATAGGTACTCTCAATGGTAGGTTAATGGAATTGGTTGATATTATGATCCATAGAAAGATAAATATCCTTTGTATTCAAGAAACTAAATGGGTTGGAGAAAAAGCTAAGAAGATTGATAAATTAGGTTTTAATATATGGTATTCTGGTAAGAGTCGTACTAGAAATGGTGTAGGTGTAATTATAGATAAGAGTTTGAAAGATAATGTTGTTAAAATTAATAGAGTTGGAGATAGAATTATAACACTTAAGATTATTTTTGATACTATGATTTTTAATATTATAAGTGCTTATGCTCCTCAAGTTGGTTTGGATATAGGCTCTAAAGATAAATTTTGGAATGATTTAGAAGACTTAATACACTTGATACCCCTTGAAGAAAAAAATTTTTATTGGAGGAGATTTAAATGGACATGTTGGTAGAGTGGTAGAAGATTTCAGAAATATTCATGGTGGCTACGGTTATAGAGCGATTAATGAAGAAGGTAGAGACATTTTAGATTTTGCTTTAGTGTATGATATGATTATTACTAATACTTTATTCATGAAAAGAGATGAGCATCTTATTACTTATAAGAATGGATCTAATAAAACACAAATTGATTATTTTCTTATGAGAAGAAAAGATCGTCGAGATTGTAAGGATTGTAAGGTCATCCCAAGTGAGCAATTAAGTACCCGACATCGATTATCAGTTCTAGATTTTAAGATGAAGAGTTGTGAAATAAAGAATACTAGGATTCAACATCGTAGAATAAGATAGGGGCACCTAAAAGACACAAATAAAATTATTTTTATGAGTAAAATTCAAGATTTAAATATTTGGGATGTTCATGAAGACGTGAATGTTATATGGGAAAAATTAACTAATACTATTAAACAAGTGGCTAAAAATGTACTTGGAGAATCAAAAGAAAAAGTTTCTATAAATAAAAATAGTTGGTGGTGGTATAATAATGTGCAAGAAAAGATAAAATATAAGAAGTTATGTTATAAAAATTGGTTTAAATGTAAAAGCGTAGAGAACTGGGAAAATATAAAGCAGCCTACAGGAAGTGTAAAAGAATAATCTGTGATGCTAAAAATTCTACTTTTAGTGATCTTTATAACATGTTTGATACTAAGGAATGTGAGAAATATATGTATAAACTAGCCAAACAAAGAGAAAACAAAAGTAAAGATTTAACTCAAGTAAAGTGTATTAATGATGAAAATCAAAAAGTACTTTTCTTAGAAAAAGATATTCAACATAGGTGGGTGAGTTATTTTGATAAGCTTTTTAATGATGATGCTGAAATTATGATCGACCTTAGTGATCTTAATATCGTTAATAATAATAAAACTTTTCATTTTTACCGTCGCATTAGTAAAAAAGAAGTTGATGAGGCTTTAAAGAAAACCAAATGGGGAAAGTTTGTAGGACCTGATGATATCCGAATCGAAGTGTGGAAATGTTTAGGTCTTTTGGGGGTTTCGTGGCTTACTAAACTTTTTAATATTACTTTAAAATCTAAAAAGATGCCGGAGGAGTGGAGAAAGAGCATTTTGGTCCCCATTTTTAAGAATAAAGGAGATGCACAAGAGTGCAAATTATAGAGGAATTAAATTGATGTGTCATACTTTAAAATTATGGGAGAGGGTAATTGAACATAGGTTAAGACGTATTACGAAGATTTCTCATAATCAATTTGGATTTATGCCGGGCAGGTCTACCATGGAAGCTATACTTTTATTGAGAGGTTTGACGTAGAAGTACAGAGATAATAAGGAGGATCTACATTTGATTTTTATTGATTTAGAAAAAGCTTACGATAAGATTCCTAGAGATGTTCTTTGGAGAGTCCTTGAGAAGAAAGGTGTTGATGTGACTTATATTCAAGTCATTAAAGATATGTATGCTAGAGTTGTTACATGTGTTTGAACTGAAGGAGGATTGACCAAATATTTTACTATTTCTGTTGGTTTACATCAAGGATCGGCTTTAAGCCCATATCTTTTTGCTTTATTTATGGATGTTCTTACTGGGCATTTACAAGAGGATGTACCTTGGTGTATGCTTTTTGCTGATGATATCCTCCTTGTGGATAAGACAAGAGAAAAAGTCCAGGAAAAACTTGAATTATGGAGATCTACATTGGAGTCTAAAGGTCTTCGTTTGAGAAGAACTAAAATTGAATACTTGGAATGTAATTTTAGTAATAGTAGGTTTAGTGACAGAAGTGTAACTTTGGGTGATCAAATTATTAAAAGGTGTGAACGATTTAGATATCTCGGGTCCATTGTTCAAAGCGATGGTAATATAGATGGGGATGTTAATAGTAGAATTCAGGTTGGTTGGTTGATGTGGAGGAATGCGTCCGACCTATTGTGTGATGAAAAGTACCGCTTAGACCGAAAGGAAAATTTTATAAGATGGTGGTGAGACCTTCAATGCTCTATGGTCCTGAATGTTGGCCTTTAAAAGAGAAGCATAATGTTAAGTTAAGTGTTGTCGAGATGAGAATGATTAGGTGGATGAGTGGCTTTACACTTAGAGACAAAATGGGAAATGAATATATACGTAATAGGGTTGGAGTTGCACCAGTGACGGATAAAATTAGAGAGAGTCGCCTTACATGGTTTGGTCACATTAAACGTCGACCACCTGATGATCCGATTAGGAGAGTAGATGTTTTAAATACAACTTATGTTAAGAAAGGCGAGATGCGTACCTAGGAAAACTCGGGCTTATTGCATAAAAAATGATCTTAATTTATTAGAATTAAATGAAAATTTGACACTAAATAGGACACAATTGAGAAAAAGGATTCATGTAGTCGACCCTACTTAGTGGGATTAAGGCTTTGTTGTTGTTGTTGTTGTTGTTGTTGTTGGCATGGTAACGCCAAAAACTAGCATGGTCACCCCAAAAACTGACTTAGTCACACCTAGGTACAAATGGGGCGGTGTGGTCACACCAGACTTTGTCGTGGTCACACTGCGAGTCTGAGGATTTTGACATGGTCATGCCAATTCTAGTATTCTCACGCCGTGGCTCTCAATCAGGTAGCATAGTCACACAACTTCCAGGAATGGTCATGCTGCTTTATCGGTCGATAAAATAAGCAACGACAAGAGTTTAAAATATATATAGAATTTTGTGAAATAGAGTTTTGATTTAGTTTAATATATGTAGATTTTTGAAAATAATATTTTAATTTTGAAGAATGCAAAATCAAACTTATCTCATATAAATGTTAGTTTAGATAATCAAGCGCTTCACCACAAGACATGTATCTATCCCGAAGAATACATACACTACTAGGGGTGAGGCTTGATTAAATAAACTTAAAGAATTCATGACATCCGTTTGGTCTGTAAACCATTGTTGACCTGCAATTTTCCTTATCTAATATGAAGGAATTAGATTGAGTTTATATTAAGCTATTTAAATTTCCTATAAGGGCAAGCCCTTATAGTTAATTACATCTTATATAACCGAGATTGCCTATGAAAACTCTTGATATAGATCAAGAAATATTTATATTCATGACTTTCAAAGGTATCGTTTTCAAAGAAAATGTGATAGTCGGAAGTTCAATAGGCGAATGGCTCAAGTTTAGGAACATTTTCATTTTATCAGAATCCAAAAGAGAGAAGGCTAGGGGAAGGACATGGATCCAAAAAATTCTTATAGTCTTCCAAAACTATCCTATGGTTTTGCATTGATTTAGGATATTTATTCAATGTTTCATCCAGTCACTTTTATTATTTAGAACTTCTATTCACGTGATACCGATCATGTGAATATCCTGGAAGATAAGAGGATTTATGTCATATCTGATACAACCTCGGAAACCTAAAATGAGTTAGGACTTATGTTACACAACATGGTTATACAAGGGTCTAAAGAAATAAGGTGAGGATTTATGCTACACTATGCAGGCTACCTCGAAGTCCTATGGTTTGTTGTTTTAATTTTTAAGGAGTTTTGTTGTTGAATATGGTTGTGCTGCCCACCATGCATGCTCTGAGTTCCTCTTTTTAACAGGTTTAGCTTAGAGAAGTATCAATTTTAAGAGAGAAGAGAAGTGTCATGATTTGAGAATATTTAAATTGAGGTGTCTTAATATTTTATTAGGGGAACATTAAAGTTGATTATAGCGACATCGGTTATGATCCCATGATTCCATCATTCCAACACTACCATTTTCATCAGATTCACTTAGTCCAAATGAATTTACTAAACTAAACTTGATGAGTTCCATACTTTAATTTTGATCGAGGGAAACTCCGTTAGTAACACGTAAGTTACCTCCTCTGAGAGATTCCTGATCATCCAACGAGACGTTTTAATTTAGTTGCAGTTGTAATTTTTTTTGTTTGTGAATAAATCTTGAGTTTCTTTATATTTTAAATGTTGTGCCGGTGAATTTTACCTTGTCTTGATTTTTAATTTTGATTTTTTGTTTTAGTTTTGTGGCTATCTTAAAGGTTTCAATTTTCATGCAGGGTGACATTGTTGTTTAGCATACAAATTTGTAAGCAAAGAAAGTGTAGTAGAGTGCAGGTAAGTAACTTGCAATAAAATAAAAGCATATGTGGCAGGTCTTCCCGTCATCTCCATGTGAAACTTTAGTATTCATGACAATAATCATTTGTAATTTGTTGGAAAGTAAAACATATGGATATGTTCATCACATATTTACAAAATCCTATGTCAAAACCTGGTGGGTCATATTTGTTCATTTGAGAGATATTTTTCATTTAATAGATATGATAGATCTAGTTCTCCTACAAGATGTCCAGAATATTTATGAAATGGGTCTAGGAGGTACCTAGACATTTCACAATCCTTTTTAGCTTCCTTGAGTTCATATGAACTTACCATAATTATTAAATGATTCATCCTTTTTTTTATACCCTTGTGCTCAGAGAGCCAATGCTTTAGTCATCTGATCCCCGATAAATATATGTGCATCAAAACTTTACTCCACACCGAATATATGTGCTGATGATTTAGATATGAAAATTATGATTTTATAATATGGGGTACTACGCAAGTATACATATCGTTTATGAAGTAATATAGGACTTTCTAATTAAGCCCCCAGATATCGAACACACAGGAAAATGTAAAAAATTTTTAAAGAATTAAGAAAATTATATTTTTACTTTTTTTAAAGACTTTTAAAACTATGTTTTGATTTGAAATGCTTGAAAATTGTTTTTTGTATTTTTAATAAAAGCTAAGCAGGAAATGAAAATTATCAGAACTTTAAAATGCGGTATAAAATACTAGGAAATAAAATACCTTTTTCTTTCTCTTATAAAGCAGTAATAATAATGAAAGTATAGTTGTGGAAGTATCTAAATGTGTTGTGATAAATAGGAGAAAATTTATTCTTTACCCTTACTTGGTTCTATAAAAAACATTGGTTAATTTGAAATTTTAAAATCTTGAACATGGTTAGGCAGGAAAGATACTACCTTTCACTCTAGAGTTCCCTCGATTCCCTCCACCTAGGGGCAAACTTCTCATAACAAAATTTAAAATATCAATCCAAATTAGAGGGATTTAGCATGTCACTCTAAAGACATTTAATTTTACGCCCCATTAAAAACATATCTCCTAAGGATTCAATTATATGAACTACAATTGTCATCCATATAATTGCATGTGATTTATACCATTTGTTGTTTGAGACAATGCCGCATTGGATCTTACATAATTTCACAACAAATTTAACATCTTAACTGGCCAAATTAAGAAGTAAATTAAGTTTATGGAATTAAATCTTCACAACTTATTCTCACTTTAAACACTTATACATTCCACAACAATCCTACATAATTTTATTACTTCTTCATTTAAGAAAGAAAAAGATAAAGAAAACTACTCAGAATTCATGGAGAAAACACAAGCACATATTGATTTTAAAATAGAAATCGTAATGAAAATTCAACAAGAAAAACTTAATATAGAAAATAGAAGTAAACACTTATTTGAAAATCCTTTCCACAAGACTCAGGAAGTTCCTTTCAAACTTGATTGTCCACACGATAACACTACAGAGTTTGGCGCCCAACTCTGTTGACTCTAACTCTGACTTTAGACTTCAATAAACTCTAGATAAATGGATAAAAGAAAATTGGTGGAAAGAAAGTTTCACACCAACCCTTTCTCTTCTAAAACTAAACAAACTAAACTATAAACATTAAAAGATTGAAAGTAAAATCTCTTTGAGCTAGAAGAAAACTCTTAAAATTAAAAAAATCTCTTGAAAACTAGACTCATTAAAAAACACTCTCATTCATTACTTAACATAACTTTAATAATAATCCAAAATGTGCCTTGGTGTCTCTTCAAATCATGTCCTGATTCAACGTATCCACCAAAAGATGCATCCCTTCATTCAAATTTGCTGCCCATGGGAAGATAAGGAAGTTATCACCAAAATTTGCTTCAAACACCCCTTAAAATTGGCACCAAAAACTAAGAAAATTTTATTTTTTACCGTGGCGGCTAAGCGCCGACCAGGTGGCAAAAATTTCATTTTTTTTTATTTTTTTCTCTAAATTTGGTCCAATTTTATTCCTTTCATCGTAATCACTTATTTTCATCATACCTGCAAGAAAAACACAAAATACCTCACATTAAAGTGCAATATCATCAATTATAGGTATATATATATATATATATATATATATATATTTTTGAAAGAAAGGAGCAAACACTTGCTCCCTACATGTTAATCAAATTGATAAGCCGTAGTCCGCCTGGTGGGAGCCGACATTTACAAGAGAGCACTACACTATCCAAAAATATAAAAACTTATACATGTCTTGCTATGGCAATATACCCAAAAAACCAAAAACCATCATAAAGGAGAAACCAAAGCAAGCAAGCATCGGTCCTCAATAATTCCGAAATGGGGGCTCGAAAAATATCTCGCTTCCAAAAGAAAAGACGATTGAGGTGGTGGAGACTTAGAGATTCCTACTTCCTCGTTCGATGATGGCGGATTGAGCTAGCCATCATGCCGGCCTATTACCTTCCTTATGGATGAAGTCGAAGTAAACGGAAATTTGATGAGTGAGAGTTTTGATTCTTTTAATCCATTGAGAGTGGTGCCGGGGAGGTGCAATAGCTCGTTGCATATACTCGAATAACGAGGTGGAGTCACCCTCCACAATTATGTTGGCCCAATGGTTATATGAAGCAATATAGATGGCCCGTAAAGCTGGCACAAATCGACTTCAAGTGGATCAGCAGCCAACATGGGGACTGAAAATAACTGATGCACTTACCTTTATGGTTCCTGAAAATGCCTCCAATACCAGCAACCTGATCACTGAAAGCACCATCAGTGTTCACTTTAATTGTGGGGTGAGTAGGAGTCTTCCAATGGATGAGAATGATTTTGGCTTTACTCTGGTGGTCAGGGATAGGGGTGCTAAGGATGCTGGGAAAATGTTTATTAGTGATCAGCTTGGAAATGAATGATTGACAGTTGGCAACAACCATCTCAGCTCTGCAGACCCTCCCATCAAACTTCAACCCATTCCTATGCATCCAAATGAACCAAGCCACAATGAAAGGAATGCAACCCACCTTGGTCTTCTGCCATGATTCCCAGCACACAAGCAAGTCCTGCCAATCCAGCAATAAAGTGGAAAAATTGAAAAGATTCAAGACACCATTCCATACTTTTTGAGCAAAAGGGTAGGAGAAGAAAAGGTGTTGAACGATCTCGCGCATGACACTGACATAAATAACATTTGGAAGGTCCTCTCAGGCCTTTTAACTTGAGAATGTCATCTGTGGGTATGTAGTTATGAAACACTCTCCATATCATGAAGGACATAGAGGGGGTGAGATATTTGTTCCAAATTATCTTTCCCCAGCTGGCAGGAGACCAGTTATAAATCTTTTGATAGATGTGTTTGGTGAGTGTATGCTTCCTAGCAGAATTCCAGATAATTCTGTCAGGGAGGGATCTGTCAAACTGAATATTGGCAATTTGGTCGATCGAATCCTCTTCCAGGAATTGTTGAAGTTTGGGAATGGACCAACTGTCCCCTTCCCGAAGCATGAAGCCACTCGGAAAAATAGTTTTAACGGTGTTGGGTAAGGCCACCAACATCTCTTCGAGGCACCACTTATCATGCCAAAAAGAAATATCCCCTTTGCCCGAGCTCCCACGGAAAAGATATTCAGCAACTTCTCTATGCCTCACCATATGCTTCCATATCCTTGAACTGCCAGTTTTACTGCAGGCATTAGTGGGGTGAATGTCCTTGCAATATTTACCTTTCAAGAACTGAGCCCAGAGAGACTTCTGCTGCCTGAAGAGGATCCAAAGCTTGCAAAAGTTCACTTTCTGCAGATGCTTCAGACCTTTAAAACCCAGACCCCGGTCTCCAGAGGTTTAGCCAGTTTTTGCCAACTAGCCCAGTGGAATTGTTTCCTTTGCCCAGACCAAAGGAACCTGTTGAAAATTCTCTCAATCTGGATTCTTGAACTCTTCTTCATGCAAGTCATTTGAAGTACATAGGAGGGGAATGTGGTTAGAATGCTAGCAAGGAGAGTGACTCTCCCACCAGAAGAAAGGTAGGAGTTGACCCAGTTGGATAGTTGTGCATTAAGTTTCCCAATGATATCATCAAACTGCACCTGCTTTGATCTCCCTTTGATAAGCTGTACTCCAAGATATTTCAGAGGTAGATGGGCTCTATAGAAACCAGTGTAGTGAGTGATCCACTGAGTATTGGTAGTAGTAATGCCCCTGGGGCAGACCACCTCACATTTGGAGTGGTTGAAATGGAGGCCAAAAATTTGTTGAAATTGGGACAAGCATTCATAAACTCTTTTAACGACGAGGTTTGGATGCCTCGGAGAAAAGCATGACATCATCTGCATACATCAAATGTGAGATAACCAGGTTGGACTTGTGGTGATATCTGGCATAAAGGAAGGGTGTGACCTTGGACTCCAGCAACTTAGAGAAGTAATCCATGACTATGATGAAAATGGTGGGAGATAAGGGATCCCCTTGTTTTAGACCCCTGGTAGCTTGGAAACCTCCCCAGAAATTACCATTAATAAGAACTGAATGATGATTGTGTTGTAACCATCTTTTGATCGGATGGCGAAACCGAATTGAAACCTTTGGCTTAGCGACTCGAAGGATGAAGTTCCGATCAATAGTATCATAAGCTTTCTTTATATCAAGTTTATAGATAATATTTCCCCCTCTACAAGGTCTCGTCCAAATCCAGCAGCGGCTCTTGGGCAAGGAGGACATTATCGGTGATGGAACGACCTTTGACAAATGCGGATTGGTTGGGACTTATAATTTTTCCAGGAGAGGTTGAAGTCTTCCCACTAGGATTTTACTTATGATTTTGCTAATAACAATCGTGAGGCTAATGGGTCCGTACCGATTCTATGTCTTAGGAGCATTAGTTTTGGGTAGGAGTACTATATTGGAAGCATGGAAGTATTCGGTAAATCGGTGCCTCGAAAGAAACTACGAACGGCAGTAGTAACATCCCCTTTTCAAATATCCCAAGTCTTTTTATAAAAGTCAGCAGTATAGCCATCAGGCCCTGCTACTTTGGAACTATCTATGGAGCTGAGAGCAACCCAGATCTCCTCCTGGGAAGAAGAGTCAGAAAGATTGATGTTAGTGAATTGATGATCATCCCTGAATAGATTTCTATCAATGGTGGGTCTGGGAGTAGGGGAGTAAGTAAGGAGTTTGTGAAAATACTTGACAGCATCCTCAGCAATTTCAGACTCCTCCCTAAGCAGAACCCCCTGGTCAGTTTCTATAGTGTGGATAGCATTACACTTTCTTCTGTATTTAATCCAAGCATGGTAAAATTTTGTATTTCTATCTCCTTCTTTGAATTTAATACTAGCAGCCTTCTGCCTCAGCAACTGGTCTTGCCAAGTGAGTAAAGTAAGTAGGTGTTCTTGAGCAGCTATGAAAAAACCATATTTGGAATCATCAGTCTGAGAGGCAACTTCCAAAGCAGCAGCTTCCTCCTCAGCCTTGGTGACACCCTGGAAGATATCCCCAATACTTTCCCAGTTCCATTTTCTGAGCACACCTGCAATTTTTACTTGAAGTAGCTTGAGTTTGATAAAAGGGTTGGGATGAGAGCACCCAGTCCAGTGCTCAGAAATAATGGACTGAAAACTGTGATGTGAAGCCCAAAAATTCAAGTATCTGAAAGGAGTGGGAGTGGTTTGTTTAGATGGTGTGGTGATGGAAACAAGGATTGGTCTATGGTTAGACCCTGCAAAATTCAGATGTTTTATTGTGGTGTAGAGGAAATTTTGATGCCAAGAACTGTTAGCCAAGAACCTATCCAGCCTTTCCCATATCTTTCCTCTTCTCCGAGTGAATTTGTTACCCCGAAAACCCAAGTCAAATAGAGCGACCTTCTGAATATTATCATTGAACTCAGTGATTTTGGTGAGAGTGGGTGATCTTCCACCAAGTTTTTCTTCAGTAGAGGCTATGTTGTTGAAGTCTCCTCCCACAATCCAGCTGGACGATTCCATAGTGCAGATGTGGTGAATTTCCTGCCACAGCTCTAATCTTGCAGACTTGGTGCAGCCAGCATAAATAAATGTAGTTGCAAAGGTACTGCAGTTAAAAGAGCAATGAAGATGAATCAATTGAGGGTGATCAACAATAACCTTCCACTGAATCTCTTTTCTACAAATAACCCAAATCTTAATAGAGGAGTTAGCATAAAGAGAACACCCAGGGAACCTGGTAAGTATCTTGTTTTGGTATTTTTAATCATGGGTTCCAAAAGCACCATTCACCAAAGTTGATGTCTTTTATATAAATGTACCAATCTTTTGACAGTAAGGGGATGGGAAACTCCCCTAATGCTCCAGCAAATAAAATTAAACATTGATTAAATTTGGTGGATGGTTATGTGGTTGAGGTTGGGCAGAACTGGATCTTGATCTAGATCTACCCTTTCTGGGACCAGTGGGGGATGCAATTTTTTGGCCTTCCAGTTCAGCAGACTGTGGGAAGACTTGGAGCTCTATTTGTGTTTTCTTTGTTTTCCTACTCTTTTGTTCCTTCCATTCTGATATCATCTTTTGTTGAACTGGTTCAAACTGTCTGTCAGAAGGGGTGTTCTCCTGTGTCACATCTTCTATAGTGTTCATTTGTTCCTCAGTTTCATCTGCCTCTAACTCAGATGGAAGTTCCACTGCCTTCTCAGGATTAAATACTTCCTGTTCCTTAGCTTCAGCATGTTCCAGAAATGACAAGTTCTGGAACACCTGCTGTGCAGCTGCCTGTGACTCCAAATTTGGATCTGGATGGGGGGCAGTAGTTGTTGTCTCCACTGATTTGTTTTGTGTTTTCTTTTCGCTAGTGGGTTTTAATCTATAACAACTATCTAGTGAGTGACCAAACATTCTGCATTTTTGACAGAATATAGGTTTGTGTTCAAGTAAGACCTCTTGCCAGAACCCATCCCCTTCATCAGAGGTGGTGATCCAGATTTTATCAGTGTCAGGAAGAGAAACATCCCTCTCCACTAGGACTCTAGCACCAGCAGGATTGCCCATCTCCAGGGTAGGGGTATCAACCTTAAGAGGTGTCCCCAAAGCTCTGCTAATCTGGAAGATATCATGGGTGTGGTAAAGTTGAATAGGGAGGTTGGGGAGGGTGTACCACAATGGCTTCAGAGGGGGTTCCTTTGCCGGATCAAATCCAGGGTACCACTTTATAAACTTCATGGAGGAGTTAGCAATCAGCATTCCTTGCATGCCCAGAAGTCTTGCATAATCTTCTTCTTTAGATAACCTTATCAAGAGATGCCTCCCATCCATAACCCCTAATTTCCATTCGCCCAAGAGATTAAGATTCGAAATTATTTTCGGACTAGTTCCATTTTGGGATGCCCAAATTGAAACTGGCCAACAATAGTGAATTTAATGGCATCTGCTAGCATAGCCATCTCCTGTGTGGTGAACAGAATGGCAGGTTTTCCCTCCTTAGACCCCAAAGGCCTAATGAATGGACATTCTGATTTTCCTGCAGCAGCATCATGAAGGCATTGAGGAAAAGTCAAGTTATCTGCCTTACTGGCCATCTGATGACCCTTGTTGACAGTATCAGCATAAGAAAGGGGAGCATTAATGAGTGGAACCCCAACCATAAAGGAGGGATGGGGGCTAAAAACTGTCCACAAAGTGCAGCCAAAGTACTCAGCCAATGGAACAGTGGAATCAATTCAAAAAATAGTTTGCCCGGGAAGAGCAAAAGGAGGCAGGCCACCAAGAAACAGCTTCACCACCCTTAACAGACCCTCTGAACGCACTTACCTCCCGACCACCACCACAAAAGAGAGCCAGCCGCCGCCAGGCAGACTCCATCATAGCAGGAACCCTAGCAGAGAAACAACCACCAAGCCAGCCGCCATTATCATCAATTATAGGTATATAAATGTGCATAAAAACAATATATATTTTAGGTGTATCAAAGTCCCCCAAACATAAAATGTTACTTGTACTCAAGTGACTCTTAGTCACATAGAAAATTTAGCATGCAAATTATGTAATGAGTTTCTTAGGAAGATAAATAAATTTTATTCTAGAAATGGAATAGTCCAATTTAGAAAAAATTTCAGTAATTAAGACCAACTTAATGTTTAGAAATTTCTTAGGTAAAGGTTAACGTAAAATATAGGCTTCTATCTAATTCAGAAATAGTTGTAGATTCTTCAAAATATAGGATTCAGACATTTATTTTTCTCACTAAAAATCTTTATTTGAAAATAATTTTAATTACTATATTATAACCTTAAGTTTTAGATTTTCTCAGAACTTATATCTTATACTTTAGGTATGGAACCAATTTTTGATTAGGCCCTTAAATCCTCAAGCTACTCCTTCCTTTTCCCATACTTTTTTTCACTTCTTCTTTCTTTTTTTTCTTTTTATTTTTTCTTTTCTTTCTTTTCTTTTCTTTTTCTCTTTTCTCTTTTTTTTTATAAGGCAATGATTACTATATCTGGATAGACCTTTAATGATTTTGAATTCCACCCATCCATTTAAAATAAAGGTCTGATATACATCTTTCACTTAAAAATCATAATAATAATATTTGCAAATTACTCCTCAATAAAAGAAATTTAAGCTTTGAAGAATAAAAGTCAAATCTTCTATTTATCCAAAAGTACAATATTTCTTACTAAAAATAGTTGAACTATATTTATCACTTCTTTACTAAGAAAATTTTAACTTTAAGTTTTTCATTATTACTAAAAATTTTAACTAAATTCTCTTATTTACTTCTACATTTAAAATTTTGCTCCCCTAATATAACTTCATATACGTAATTGTCTTCAATCAAAAATCAAATTAATTTTAAGTTTTCTTGAGAACAAATAAAATTTTAGGTTTTAAAAATTTTTGTTTTTAAAATTCCCCCCAAACTTTAATTTTTAGTTAGGATAAAATATGTAAGCATAAGAAATGATACATGAGTGAGAATTAAAAACTAATATAACATTCTTGAAGGAATCTTAATATCCTAAATATGCAAATATAACAATTTAAAAACAGGAGCAAAAAAAATCAAATTCAAAATTTTCATTTTCATTAAATGATAATTCAAAATTTCAAAGGACTTCTACAATAGTGGAGGTTTTCAAAGCAAATACACCCCAAATGAAAATAACTGAAATCACACCAATACTAGATAACAAATGGTAGTAGTAGATTTTTGAAAAGTTTCAAACATGCAGTTTTAAATAATAGTTTTTAATAGTGTTCCAAATTCTCCTAACAATTTTGGAATTAAAGTACACACTTTTAAAAATCTAACACAACATATACATTAAAACATTTACTACTATACAAATATCACAAAACAACATATAGAAAATCAATCCAACACAGATACATCTGAATATGCAAAAATAGTCTAACTATAATCCGCATATTACCAGAGTTCACACCACACACAATATCAAAATAAATCAACAGACATAACATACATCAGTGCATCAACAAAAACTCAGTAAAACATAAGAAAGAAAAAACAAATCCACTAATTATCCTCACCATCATCATCATCTTGCTTGTTTCAATCTCTGGATGGTACATAAGGTATATAGAATGGATGAGGGGGCATCTCAGCACTCATATCACCTTTGATCAATCTATCTAAATAATACTGATAATTCTCCTCATATTCATCATGTTTTATAATATATCTTTCCATATTATCCATTTTACCATCCATGTCTCTAATATGCTCATGAGTAAGACTCACCTTCTTCAAAATCTCACTTAACAAACCAGTCTGTGAATCTCTAGATGATGAAGCTCTCGAAGTAGTAGCACGGGAAGTAAAAGCAGCAGAAGCAGAAGTAGTAGAAGCCCTACCAAATCCTCCTCTCCACCAAACGCTGAATGAAAAATTTAAGATCAAATGTTTACACTGTTAATTGGTTTTAAAGGCTGAAAGACCTCTTCCCAAGTTTCAAATTTCACTCCAGATTGTTCACATAATGAATGGATCAAGGAAAGAAATCTCATACCTGCAGTAGTGGTAGATCTGGCGCAATCCAAAATGTAACAATAAATGATTGCTCCAATATCTATAGGCTTCTCTTGCTAAATGCAATAGTTTAGAAAATCTCTCTCCCTTGTAACTTTACTATTATGGTTTGAAGGCAACAACTTAGATGAGATAAAATAATGTCATGCTTTAGAAATGACATTTAACTTAGAGGCTTGAAAATTTACTCTTCAATCATTTGTGATCTTCCATAAACCTCTTCCGTTAGTCAGAAATGCCATAATCTCATCTAACTCTCCCTCAGTAGGACGATAGTTTGAATAAAAACAAAACATATCAGGAGGCAGTCGAAAAAAGACATTGATTACCACAGATGTAAAATGTACTTCTTCCCTTCTTACCATCACCAAAATTTCTTCTGCTGTAGGTAAGTTTGCATAAAACTCTCTGACCCAAGAAATAACAGTAATAGTAGAGAAGCTGCAGTCATTTTCCCAATTCCTTTTAGTAATCATCTCCTCAATAACCTCTCCTGACTTACTAAACACACGTTCAGGAATCAATTTACGTGACTGTAGTGCATCAACATATCGTTCCTCAGCCCTTGTACTAACAAACTTATCAAAATCAAATCTCGTCTTTTCTCTTGAGCGCTTTGACTTTGGAGCTATTTCTAAAAATTCACAAAAAATTCACCATAAATTCCAAAATCAAACTAAACTTGTTAAATTAACTTCCAAAAGTAATTTCCCCTAAATCCAAGCAATTTCTCATCCTTTTCCTCAATTTTTCACCATGAATAATGATTTTAGGATTTTCCAAAATGTACACAAAATGCATGGTGAAAATAAAAAAAATTTACTTTGGAGTAATGGTCTTACCTTAAGGAATCCAAATCTAACATTTTTTGTTTAAATCAGCCTTCAAACAATCCAAAATGTTGATGCCCTAGGCTCCTTTTCGCGAAAGTTAGAGGTTAAAGATAATAGGTAAGTTAAAAATGGCGATTTTCGGGTTTTAACTACTGAAACGAATTTTCGTGAACCGGTGCCTAAGCGAGAGGCCTTTAGCGCTTAGCCGCGAAATCTGGCGCTTAAGTGCCAGCAATTTAGCGCTTAGCTACTAGTGCCAAGATTTTCACAATTAAGAAAATTCACTAAACCACTTAGTTAATCACCCTTAATCATCTCAAAATACTTGCTTAATTAACTCCAATACTCCAATTTCAAACTTTAATATCCATCAATTCCAATCAAAGTTCACAAAAACACAAACTTATATTCATTAAAATCAAACCACACTTAATACAAACTAAAAATTTCTATCCAAACACTTTGGATGAAATTCCCTAAATGCAAACGGACTCAATAAGCATAATTATATGTTTACATCACTAAGATGTAACAATCACACATTAAAGTGCAACAGATCACAAACATAAAAGATTAAACACTTTAAAACATCAAACACATAAAAAATAAAATACTAAAAACAAAGCTTAAGATAAAACCAACATTTAATTCCACTCTCTAGTAGGCGGAATATATCCAGAACCACTATTATTTTCTGGAATATAAATCTGATAGAATGGACGATGATTGAACACTCTTACATCTTCTTCTTCTAACCACTTGTTCTTCAGGAACATCGCCTTATCCGCTTCTCCCACGTGACTTGTATGATTGAATTGCATCTTGAGTTTTCATCCTAAATGCTCCAAATATGCGTTAGTTTCATTGATCTTTGCTTCAATTGAAGTTACTCGGGCTTCGATGATTGCAATCTTTTCTGCAATTCCTTGAATACTAATGGCAAGAAATCCATTGAATAAATCTTTAGCATTATCTCTAATAAACTTACTCTCGTCAGACTCCTCTTTCTTCTTAATTTCATTCGCCCAGGAAGACATGATGCACTCAAAACACTCCTCTTAAGACTCAGGAATGGAAATAATACTTTGAGCAAGTGTTTCACTTAATTCAGGGCCTTTTATAGACTTTTGAAGTGCATAAACCCGCTCATTAGCGTTTATAAACTCCAAAATAACTTCCAAAACCATTTCCACACCATATAGGCTTCTAGAACCTCAATTATCACATGTTTTGTAACTCCAACGCCTAAGCGCCAACTAGGCGGCGCTTAGCCGCCAGTACTCAATTTAGCACAGGTCTGTCAAATGTCCAAAATTTCATTCCGACTCCTCTAAGTCATAAAATAAGGTCAAATAAAAACTACTATAACATAAAAAATCCAAAATACTACTACCAAAACATAAAAATAGACCAAACAAAGAACACAAGGCAAACATAAAGCAAAGCACGCCAATAACTATGAGTTGCCTCTCACAAAGCGCTTGGTTTAATGTCTTCAGCCTGAAATACCCAGAACTCATTCTGAGTTAACCAACATCAGATTCTCATCATATTTAAGCTGATCGACTGAAAAATAAGGTTTAAGTCTACGACCGTTAACTTTAAATATTTTTTCCAGTCTTAGGATAGTGAATATCCACAGCTCCACAATAATAAACTTTTATCACAATAAATGGACCTATCCACCTGGACATAAGTTTTTCAGAAAAAATGTCAATCTGGCATTATACAGCAAAACTTTCTGTCCTGGTACAAGATTTTTTGTAAGAATCTTCTGATCATGCCATAACTTCATCTTTTCCTTATAAATCTTAGCATTTTCAGAAAAATCATTCCTTATCTCTTCAAGCTCATTTAATTGCAGTAATCTCTTCTCAGCAGAATCTTTCAAATTATAATTGAACTCTTTAATAGCCCAATATGATTTATGCTCAAGTTCAATAGGCAAATGACAAGCTTTTCTAAAAATCAACCTATATGGGGACATTCCTGTAAGGGTTTTGTAAGCAGTCTATATGCCTACAAAGCATAATACAGTTTGTTTAATCAATCCTTTCTGTTTGGATTAACAGTCTTTTCTAATATTCTTTTAATTTCACGATTGGATAATTCAACCAAACCACTTATTTGAGGACGATAAGCAATAACAATGCGATGATTTATATGATATTTCTTTGCTAACTTCTCAATAATCACATTTCTAAAAAGACTTCCCCCATCTGTTATGATTACTCTTGGTATTCTAAATCTGTAAATATATTATTTCTTTAAAACTTTACAATACATTGAGCATCACATCGAGGTAAAGGAATAGCTTTAATCCATTTGGAAACATAATCTACTGTTATCAAAATATAAATATTTCCGAAAGATGGTGTAAATGGATCCATGAAATCTAATCCCCAAACTTCAAATATTTCAACTTCCAACATATAATATAGAGGCATCTCATTTCTTGTAGAAATATTGCTTACACACTGACATCTATCATAATTTTTAATCTAAGCATTCACATCCTTAAAAAATGCAGGCCAATAAAATCTAGATTGTAAGATTTTATATGCTTCTATCAACTCAAAAATATCCCCCATAATCAGAATCATGACATTTTTGAATAATTTCATAAGTCTCTTCCAAAGGTATACATCTTTAAATTATAAGATCCTTTCATTGTTTATATAAAAATGGGTCATCCCAAAAATAATTCTTAGCATCATACAAAAATTTCTTCTTTTCTTGGTATGTCAAACCATAGGGTATAATATTACTGACAATAAATTTTACTATGTCAGCATACTATGGAACACTCCACTCATTAACAGTGAATAATTTTTCATCAGGAAAAATGTTCATTAATTTCTTCAGCATCACAGAAAGATCTTTCATTTTCAAGCCTGGACAAATGATCAACAATTTCATTGTCGGAACGCTTCCTATCTACTATCTCAAAATCAAATTCTACCAAAAGAAGAATCGATCTTATCAATCTCAGCTTCACATCCTTTTTATTCATTAAATATTTGATAGCAGAATGATCAATATGCACCACACATTTAGTTCCAATTAAATATGATCGAAATTTTTCAAAGGCAAATATTATAACTAATAACTCTTTCTTGGTAGTGGTATAATTAAATTGAGCTTCATTAAGAGTTTTACTAGAATAATAAACAACTTTAAAAAGTTTAACATATTTATGACCCAAAACAACACCAATAGCATAATCACTAGAATCACACATTAATTCAAAAGGCTTTTTCCTATTTGGTGAAATTATAACAGGTGCCGTGATTAATTTTTCTTTTAATGTTTCAAAAGCTTTTAAGCAATCATTATCAAAATAAAAAATTTCATCTTTTTCCAATAATCGGCATAAAGGTTTTGTAATCTTTGAAAAGTCTTTGATGTATCGCCTATAGAATCCAACATGTCCTAGAAAACTTCTAATTCCCGTTAAATTGGACGGGCAAGTTAAATTAGAGATAACTTGTATTTTTGCAAGATCTACCTCCAAAACTTTTTCTGAAATTCAATGTACCAATACAATTCCTCCTGCTAACATAAATTGGCAATTTTCTAAATTAAGGACTAAATTAGTTTCTTCACAGCGTTTTAGAATTTTAAACAAACGTTCTAAACATGATTCAAATGAAATTCCAAACACTGAAAAATCGTCCATAAAAACTTTAATCCCTTTTTCAATTAAATCACAAAAAATAGCCATCATACATCTCTGAAATGTAGCAGGGGCATTATATAAGACAAAGGGCATTCTTCTAAAAGCAAACATACCATAAGGACTGGTAAACATAGTTTTCTCTTAATCCTCAGGAGTAATTTGAATTTGATTGTAACCAGTATATCCATCCAGAAAACAAAAGTATTTATGCCCATCCAGTCTATCCAGCATCTGATCCAGAAATGGGAGTGGAAAATGATCTTTCCTTAGGGCAAGATTTAATTTTCTATAATCAATGCATATTCTTTATCCTGTAACTTGTCTTGTTGGAATCATTTCATTCTTTTCATTAACAGTCCTAGTTACTCCTCCTTTCTTAGGAACACAGTGAATAGGACTAACCCATGCACTATCTGAAATAGGGTAGATAATTCCAGCATCCAACCACTTCAAAATTTCTTTCTTAACAACGTATTTCATGAGAGGATTTAATCTCCTTTGGGGATCAACCCGAGGTTTGCAATTATCTTCCATAATAATTCTGTGCATACAAATTGAAGGACTGATTCCTTTAATATCAGCAATTGTCCATCCAAAGGCTTTCTTATACTTCTTCAAATTTTCAAGCAAACTTTCTTCTTCTTTTTCAGTCAATTGAGATGAAACTATTAGATGCAAGGTTGAGGATTCACCCAAAAAAACATACTTCAAATGAACAGGAAGCATTTTTAACTTAAGTTCAGGAGGTTTTTCAATTGATGAACCATAAGATTCATCTTTTTCAATCATATCCAACAATTCAAAATTTTCATGAACATAATTTAATTCTTCCTCTTGAAAATCTTAAGAATAATGTAACTCCTCTTCTTGCTTATGTTCCAATTCATCTCTTTCTAATTTTTCTTCATAAGTTGACTTGAAATGACATTCACTGAAGTATCTGATAACATCCATCCTAAAACATTCATCATCTTTACCTATTGCAGGATATTTCATCGATTTCAAAATATTGAATGTAACAGTTTGATCATTAACCCTCATCGTTAATTCTCCTTTTTGCACAATATCATTGCTCTGTCTGTGGATAGGAAAGGTCTTCCTAAAATGATGGTAATCTCTTTATCTTCCTCCATATTAAGCATAATGAAATCAACACGAAAGATAAAATGATCCACTTTAACCAAAACATCTTCTATAACTCCTTTTGGATATGTGATCGAACGATCTACTAATTTCAAAGTTACATTAGTTGGGGTTATTTCTCCTAATCATAGTCTTTTAAATATTAATAGAGCATAATGTTAATGCTTGCACCCAAATCACATAGAGCTTTTCTATAGAATCTGTCTCCAATTGCACATGGAATTGTGAAACTACCTGGATCTTTAAGCTTTTCCTGAAGCTTCTTCTGAATTATTGCTCTGCACTCCTCATTAAGTGAAATTGTCTCATAATCTTCAAACTTCCTCTTTTTGTTGAGAATATCCTTCATAAATTTCACATAGCTCTACATTTCTTCAAACGCTTCCGCAAATGGAATATTAATGGTAGGCTTTTTAAATATCTCCATAAATTTTGAAAATTGCTCATCCAACTTTTGTTGATGAAGTCTCTGAGGAAATGGAGGTGGTGGCTTTTCTAAATCAACCTAAGGTGGAGAAATTTGTCTTTCCAAACCTTTCGGATCGTCCTCTTTTGGTTCTTTAATCTCTTCTTTCTCTACTGCAGTTTCTTTCTAAACTCTACCTTACAACTCTCTTCCACTTCTCAGTTGAATTGCTTTTACATGCTCTTTATTTTTATCTCTTAGATTCACTTCAGTATTACTTGGAAGCATTCCTTGGGATCTATTACTTAATGAATTTGCAATTTGCCCCAATTTATTTTCAATATTTCTAATGGTTGCACCTTTAATTTGCAATTGATTTCCCGTATGTGACACCACTTCTTCAATAGACAACTTCTTCTCCTTTAATTGTAAAGCATTATTAAAACTTGGAGGATAGGTTAATTTATAATTATTATTTCCTTCGTCGTTCCAGTTCCCCAATGGGTTTACTTGGTGGTTCCCCCATTATTTTTTAATACCACCCTGATTATTGGTATTTCAGTTAATGTTTGGATGATTCTTCCAACCTGGGTTATAATAATTGGAATATGGGTTATTAGGCTTACTTATAGCATTCAAAGTTTCTGGTGAAGAATAAGAATCAACCATTTGGCCTAATGAATTTTCTTCAATTATGGAATTTGGCTGAGAAAAATTCATCCTAAATTGGTCCATCTTTCTTGAAATTGCAGCAACTTGAATTGCTAACATTGTGAAAGCATCATTGTCATAAACACTGGCTACCATTTTAGGATTTAACCTTTTAGAAGGACATTGAAAGATATTAGTAGCCATTTCTTTAATTAAAGCATAAGCATCAGGAAACTGTTTATACATTAATGATCTACCAGCAGCAGCATCGATAATTGATCTAAGAGATCCAACTAATCCATTGTAAAAGGTTTGAATTATTAACTAATCATGTATCGAATGATGTGGACACTTCTTGAGGAGATCATTAAATCTTTCCCATGCTTCATATATTGATTCACCTTCAAACTGACAAAAAGATGTAATATCATTTCTCAACTTCGCAATCTTCGATGGTGGAAAATATTTAGCAAGGAATTTTTGTGCTAAATCACCCCAAGTTCTGATAGATCCAGGTGCTAACGAATTTAACCATATCATAGCTTTATCCCTTAATGAGAAAGGAAAAATTCTGCGTCTAATAGCGTCATCGGAAACACCATCATATTTAAAATTAGCACACAACTCTAGAAAATTAGCAAGATGCAAATTAGGATCTTCAGTTGTTGCTCCCCCAAACTGATTATTAGACACCATTTGGATAATATCAGGTTTAAGTTCAAAAAAATTTGCAACTACAGTAGAGTGTTAAATACTTCCATGAAGTTCATCCACTATAGGGTTAGCATAATCTCTTAAAGGTCTGATATCTTGATGGATGCCAACATTTTGATTTTGATGATTTGTCATTTCTTGAATATTTTTATCTTTTTCAAAATTTTTAATTTTTTTAATTTTTATGCTAGTTCTTCCAAATTCAGAATCATAAGACACAAGTCCCTCAGAACCTGAACTACGCATGAAATAATAAAATAAAACAAAACACAACACACTAACACAAAAAAAAGAAAAATAAAAATTTAATTTTTTCTTAGTTTTCTTTAAAAATGCGGTTTTAATTAATTTCTGCGGTAATGACGCCAAAAACTTCATTCGCAATAAATATATGTGCACCAAAAACTTGACTTCACATAGAATGTATGTGCTAATGATTTAGATGTGAAAATTATGATTTTATAATATGAGATACTATGCAAGTATATGTATCGTTTATCAAGTAATATAGGACATTCTGATTAAGCCCCAAGATATCGAACCCACAAGGAAATGTAAAAACTTTATAAAGAAATAAGAATATTATATTTTTACCTTTTTTAATGACTTTTGAAAGTATGTTTTGATTTGAAAAGCTTGAAAATTATTTTTGGTATTTTTAATAATAGCTAAGCAGGAAATGAAAATTATCAGAACTGTAAAATGAAGTATAAAATACTACGAAATAGGTTATCTTTTTCTTTCTCTTATAAAGAACTAATAAATAGGAAAGTATTGTTGTGCAAGTATTTAAATGCGATGTGATAAATAGGAGAAATTTTATTTTTTACCCTTACTTAGTTCTATAAAGAGCATTGGTTAATTTGAAATTTTAAAATCATGAACATGATTAGGCGGGAAGATACCAGCTCTCACTCTAGAGTTCCCTTGATTCCCTTCACCTGGGGGCTAACTTCTCATAACAAAATTTAAAATATCAAACCAAATTAGGGGCTTTATCCTGTCACTCTAAAGACCTCTAATTTTACTCCCCATTAAAAACATATCTCCTAAGCATTCAATTATATGGACTACAATTTTCATCCATATGATTGCATGTGATTTATACCATTTGTTGTTTGAGATAATACCGCATTGAATCTTACATAATCTCACAAAAAATTTAACATCTTAAATGGCCAAATTAAGAATTAAATTAAGTTCATGGAATTAAATCTTCACAACTTATTCCCACTTTAAACACTTATACATTCCACAAAAATCCTACATAATTTAATTACTTCTTCATTTAAGAAAGAAAAAGATAAAGAAAACTACTCAGAATTCATGGAGAAAAATAAGAACACATTGATTTGAAAATAGAAATCATAAAGATAACACAACAAGAAAAACTAAATATAGAAAACAGAAGTAAACCCTTATCTGAAAATCCTCCACAAGACGCCAGAAGTTCCTTTCAAACTTGACTTTTCTTAGGATAACACTACAGAGGTTGGCGCCCAACTCTGTTGACTCCAACTTGGACTTTAGACTTCAATAAAAACTAGATAAATGGATGAAAGAAAAATTGGTGGAAAGAAAGTTTCACACCAACCCTTTCTCCTCTAAAACTAAAATAACTAACCTATAAACAATAAAGGATTGAAAGTAAAAACTCTTTGAACTAGAAGAAAACTCTGAAAATTAGAAAAGACTCTTAAAAACAAGACTCATTAGAAAACTCTCTCATTCATTACACGAAATAATTTTAATAATAATCCAAAATGTGCCTTGGTGTCTCTTCAAATCATGTCCCGATTCAACGTAACCACCGAAAGATGCATCCATTCATTCAAATTTGTTGCCCATGGGAAGTTAAGGAAGTCACCACCAAAAGTTGCTTCAAACACCCCTTGAAATTGGTGCCAAAAATAAAGAAATCTAAATTTTTAACTGTGGCGGCTAAGCATCGAACAGGCGGCACTTAGCTGACAAGGTCCAATTTTCATTTTTTTTTATTTTTTGCTCCAAACTTGATCTAATTTTGTTCCTTTCATCATAATCCCTTATTTTCATCATACCTGCAAGAAAAATACAATATACCTTTCATTAAAGTGCAATATCATCAAAAATAGGTATAAAAATGTGCATAAAAACACTATATATTTTAGGTGTATCATCATCCCGAAAGGCGGGGTAGTTATCATTTGGCAATTTACATAGGAATTATGTGAGTAGGACTTTAGAGATGAAATTAATTTATGGAAGAATTTATCAAATTTTGATGGGCTTGTAATATTTTGAAAGTTGTTTAAAATTAACTATGTTTTCTTTTTAAAATTTTAATAGTTAATTTCTTTAATTAAGCCTAGCTCACTATTATGCCCTTAAGATTTTAATAGGTATTGTCTTTAGAAAAGGAAATTAAATGACCTTCATGATTATGATTCTTATCAAAACATTGAATTATCATTTAAACATCAAATGAAGGGTTATTAAATTAGTGGAATAGTAACTTCCAAAATCAACCCCTAACCTTAAGGCTCTTTTAATTTATTTTCTTCCAAATTATAATGATTAATTAAACTATAAATTTTATTGTGACAAAAATGAGATGGGTCTCTACCACTAACCCTTCTATATTTCAACCATTCAAAAATAATAATTAAGATCATTTATTACCATTTTCCGATTTTAATTAAGATTAAATATTAATTAAGGATGAATTTCTTTAAAAATTACACTTTTGCACCTAAATACCTCATGCACTTTATTATTCATTAATTTTTATTCAAATGACTTTAAAATTAACCCCACTTATGGGTTTATTAAAACATTAGAGGAGAAAATGTGATTTTTAAAATTTTAATTTATTTTATATATTCATTTTCATGTAAAAATAGGGATTTTTATTGAGAATTCAATAATTTGATCAAAACAAAACTTTTCGTTTTGAAATTTTTATTGCAGTTAGACCTAAACTAGAGGACCACTTGGACAAAATTTCATGATTTTTCTAGTTTTGATTTAATCATTAGAATTATTTTAAATTTTGGAATTTTAATTAATTATAAAATATTTTAAAACTTAAAAATTTAATTCAGAGAAATGGATTTTATATTTTTCTGACTTTTTTCTTAATTACTAGAATTATTTTAGTGAAAAATTAAGGAAATCCATTTTTAGTCTTTTAAAAATTAATTTAAGCCTTTAAAAATTAATATCTTGATTTAGAGGCCTAGGAAAGTTATGTGGATGGACCCTAAGTGATTAGGAGACCAAATGTTACATTTTTGTGATTTTTAATATTTTGTGATTTTTATTTTTTTTAATTATTTAAATATTTAAAATATTGTTAAAAATGAAATTTTAATTGAAACTCCAATTTTATCTTTAGAAAATTCCTCTGATCACAGACAACTCCCAAAATCAATTTGACAATTTTTTGAGTTGTCTTTTAATTATTAAAATTTGTTTGATGTTTAAAATTACCGTTTCATTTAGAAAAATTATTTAAGTGGCTAAATAAACTCCAAATACCATGAAATTTTTATGGAGAGTTCTCTGTCCTTTCAAGTTTAGTGGAGAATTATTTTTAAGGCATTTACACATTTGGTTTATTCTAATTAACTTAAAATTTGTTTTGAGTTGAGTTGATGATTAAGTCATTTCTTAAGTATTTGGCCCATGAAAAATTTATCCTAGGGTCTACCGGTCAAAGATGACCCCCCATGATCTTTCTATATTTTTCCAATTAACATGCTAATTATTGAATTAATTTATCAAAATAGATGCAAAAAACTTGGAAAGTATAAATTTCTTTATGGAGGTCTCCTCTGATTTTGGACAAATCATAGAAGATCCCCTATGACAGAGGCTACAAGTGACCCTAAGGACATGCCATGGTGAAATGTCTACATGCATGTAGAATCAAAAGATTCTATAGACTATTCATTTAATTAAAAATTGAGCAAGCATCAAATAAACATCAAATAATTTCCACATTATTTTCCTCTGTTCACTGAGCAAGAGAGTATTTTTATTTCATTTTTATGATTTTTCTACACCAAGTTATGGATTTTTAATGTTTAAGTGATTTAAATAATTTAGAAAATCCCTAATTTCTTACTTAAAGAGCTTAGCATCACGATAAATTACGACGGATCAAAGTCCCCACATGGTGCGTTCCCATTTGACGCCGCCAGCTGACTGGGATGCCACGCGGCCTGCAGTACCGTTCCATCCTCCCATTCGGTATGATCTGAGCCGTCGAACATAAACACGCAAGCTCCGACGGTCACGGAACTTCATCCCTAACGGTGTGCACCGCGAGCCGTTCACCTTCAAACCTTAATTTCTCTAGCTACACTCAATTAAAACTCTTCATGTTTGATCCTTGAACTCGTGTAAGCATGGTGAACATATCCATACAGCTAATCACAGTTTAATTTAACCGTAATTACATGGAGAATTCCGAGAAGCTCGGGAAGAAGGAGAGTTTCATACCTTGGTGCTGAGAAGTGAAGCTTCAATTAGAGAGGCTCTACACCTTTGTGGAGGCCCCAGGAGCTTTGGGATGAAGCCTCTTGCCCTGGTGAATTGCTTAGGTATCAAAGTGATCAGACCTGATTTGGAGCTTTGGTGGAAGTCCCTGTTGGAGTGGCCTGGTGATGGGGCTTTCAGTGGGGAACTTCTTCTCTTGATGTCAGGATGGTGTGGGTGAGTTTATTTCGAATTTAATGAAGTTTGGGAAGGTGTCCTATTTTCGGCTCTATTTTCAGCTCAGAAATTGTGTTCAGGCAGAAAATTTCAGTGTTGGAAAATGGTGGGGATTAACTTATTTGTGCTTGAAGTAGGTATGAGAGAATTTTGGAAGAGTTTGGGAAGGATTTTGGTTGAACTCAAATGATTGAGCAATAAGGAGTATAAAATTTTCATGAATGGTTTATAGAAGAATTGGAGTGGTTTTGGAGGGGTTTGGGGATCAATTTGGCTTGATTTGGAATTTTGGTCAATTTGGGGCAAGTCGAGTTAACTTGGGTTTAGGTTAGGCTAGGTTTGGGTCAATGTCTAGTTGTCCAAATGGTCTAGAGAGATGTCATAAAGAGTTCCCAACATTATTTGGGTGGAAGTTTTTGGAGTAGGAAAATCATTTTGGTAAATTTTGGAGATGTGTTTAATTTGGGCTGAAATTGGGTATTTTTGGTTCAAGTGAGTTTAAGTGAGACTTGGATCCAAATTAGGGGTAACTGATGGTTCCATTTAGTTTAGGGGAATGTTATGAAGAGTTTAGGATTGAAATTTGGGGAAATTGATTGACATTGGGTCAAATTTAGGGTGAATTGGGTCATGAGGTAAAAATTGGTAATTTTGGATTTATGCTGAAATTAAAATCAAATGTGGATCCATTTAATCTTGGATTTGGTATATATTGGCATTAGAGATGTTGAACACAGTTTGGAATTGAAATTGGGCAACATTGGGGTCAATTGGGTGGACTTGGGTTCAATTTTGGCTCATTTGGGTTAAGTGGGTCAAATTGAGGCTTTTAGTTAAATTAGGTAAATTAGCGAAATTAGGTCATTTGCTAGTTGAGAGAAATGAAATTAGGAATATTTAGGAGGTTTTAAGAATTTATAGGAATTTTTGGAATTTTTGGAATTTTTGGAATTTTTGGAATTTTGGGCTAAGAAGGGCATTTTGGTCATTTTGGGGATTTTTTGGGAAATTTGTCAATTTTGAGTAATTTTGGTTAATTTGAGTGGTAGGAAGTATTTTGGAATGATTTTTGGAGAAAAATGGATAATTTGGGTGATTTTATAAATTTTGGGGGATTTTAGGGTTTTTGGGGTATTTTGGGTAATTTAGGAGCAAGGGGTCAAATTTTGATATTTTGGAAAATTTGATATTAGTTGAAAGTGAGTTATATGAAATTGTTTAGGTTGAGCCATCGACCAAGTGTCACCCTCATTTGGTCCTCTATGTGTTGGTACTAGCCAAACCCTAGCCTAATGCTATGAGCTTAGGAAAACCACTTACAAAAGTTTCCAAAGAGTTAGGGGATCAAAAGAGATGTGCTTTGTTTAGGGTTGTGGGTGTGAAGTGTGTAGTTTAAGTGTGTGTGTGCTAGTCCCAGCTCTCCAGGGTAAATCCTATGGTCTGACCACCTATAGGAGACTTCCCCTGGGCTTCCTTATTCTTGGTCTCTTCCTCCCAAAAGCTAAAGGTTATGCCTTAAGCATATGAAAACTCCCAATCAAGCAAAGAAGTGTCTGTATTTCTAAGGGAAAGGGTCCCATGGCTAGTCTTCGAAGAAATTCATCAGGAGAGTAATATGGCTAGACCCTAAGCTATTCTAAAGAAAGACTAGACCTTAAACAAAAGTGAGGTCAATAAATGGTCCCCCAATAGGTGTGGTATGCTGGGCAAGCACAATACACGTATTAGTGTTAACCGACAAGATCAACAAAACCAACACAATTGTCTGAGTCAAAACTAAAGAAGAAACATATAATTTCACGAGGAAGTTTTCGATGGAGATTATTTGGTTGAAACCTTCAAGTCTTGGGAGCTCCTGCTGGGGAAGAAAAATTGAATATCTTCATGAGAGGAGCTATGAGTTTCAAGCCTCCAAACTCAGAAGGAGTCCTATTTGAATCGATCATGAAGTTGGAATTTGGATTTAGTATTTGGATTTCAAACTTGAATTTAATTTCAATTTAAATTTTGAGTTTGAATTTTAATTTAATTTTGAGTTTAAATTTTAATTTTAAATTTTATTGAATTTACGGAAATTTTAGAATTTGTGGAATTTCGAAATTGAAAATTTTAATCTTGTGGGAAGTTTTGTATTTTAAGTAAGTGCAGAGGGGAAATCGGAATTTCAGTACCGATCTCGGAAAGGGAATCATAATTTAAGTACTGATCCCAAAGGATGAGAACTGGAATTTAGGTACCAGCCTCGGGAAATGGGAGTATGAATTTAGATACTGGTCCCAAAGGATGAGAACTGGAATTTAAGTACCAGTCTCAGTGGTGAGAAATGAAATTTTGGTATCGGTCTCGAGATTTCATGGGTGTGGAAAATTTTCTTGGAAGGGAGATGGAAAATTAGGAAATTTTGGGGAACCCGATAACTGAGCTGCGTTCCTGGAATTTCATGAAGGGCAGAAAATTTCTTGGAAGGGAAGTGGAAATATAGGGAATTTTGGGTAATCAGATAACTGAGCTCCGTTCCTGGAATTTCATGGAGGGAGAAAAATTTTCTCGGAAGAGAGATGGAAATATAAAGAATTGTGGGGAACCGGATTTCTGAGCTCCATTCTTGGAATTTCATGAAGGGTGGAAAATTTTCTCGGAAGAGAGATGAAAATTTAGGGAATTTTGAGGGATCAGATAACTGAGCTTCGTTCCTAGAATTTCATGGAGGGAGGAAAAATTTCTTGGAAAGGAGATGGAAATATAGGGAATTTTGGGGAACCGGATACTGAGCTCCGTTCCCGGAATTTCATGAAGCGCGGTAAAATTTCTCAGAAAGGGGATGGAAATATAGGGAATTTTGGGGAATCAGATAACTAAGCTCCGTTTCTGGAATTTCATGGAGTGCGGAAAAATTTATCAGAAGAGAGATGGAAATATAAGGAATTTTGGGGAATCACATGTAAATGAGCTCCATTCCTAGAATTTCATGGAGGGCGGAAAAATTTCTCGAAGGAGAGATGGAAATATAGGGAATTTTTAGGAATCTTGGGGAGGAAAGCTCAAGGACTCACATCCGGCCCAAGGGGTAACAGGAGGGACTCAGAACTCAGGTATTGATCCCAGAATTTCATTTGAGGAGAATTTGGCAAAACTTGGTATTGACTTTCAAAGGAAGAAAATTTAGTGTAATTCGGCCAAGACTGGTAGCTATTGTTAGATTTGCAGAATTTCATGATATTTTGAGTTTGTGAGAAGTGGCGATGTGTGAAAGGTGCCAAATTTCATGGAGTGCACTCAAAATCAGAGGGTTCAAAGATGAGTGCAAGGACTCAGAATCTCGAGAGAAAGAATATTATCATTTGTTTTTTTTTAAATTTATCATTTTCTTTCAATTTATTTTGTTTCATTTCATTTTGTTTCATTTGCTTTCATTTGATTTTAATTTCGATTTTGATTTTGATTTTAATTTCATTTTGTTGTCATTTTATCTTTTTCTTTTGTATCATTCTCTTATTCGTTTTCATTTGGAACCAACACACGGTCCTACGGCTTTCGACCGTCGCGCTGAAAAAAAAACATTTCTAAAAATAGAAATCTTCATTAATTTTGCTGAAAGTAGTACAACTGATCATATGTTGACAAGCATCCAAAAGGTGATCATGTGTACAAACTGAACAAAACTAACATATCATATCATCTGGCTGCTGTAAAAGTGTTGAAAAAAACTAACGTGACCCGTTGTGAGGGGTAGTAAATTTTTGCCACCTGAGGCTGCAGTGGGGATGAGCCAACCTACCAAGGTTACACTCCAGGATAGAATTCCCCTCGTGAACACCCGAAGGTACTGCAGTCACAGTGGCAAAGAATGAAGGTTCTCCAATTCTGGATCCAACTCGTAGAAAAACGGTGCTTTTTCTTCATCCATTCTTCTGAAGATGACTGACACCTTTTTTCTCGTAACTCTTGTGATCCAATGTTTTGTTAAATCTGCTCCATTTCCTTTTAATACCAGTACAAATCTGATTGGTAGGGGAATTTCAAAAGAACCTCAGAACACTCCCAGTCCAACAATCTAAATTTCTCATCCAAACAAAATATTTCTTTCACTAATAAAGAAGACCGCATAGAAGGGCCTCACAAAGTTATGGTGGTCGATATTAGGCGGGTACAATCCCCGTCCTCATAGATATTTATGATGCAGCTGTTAGGAGTACAGTCTGCAGGTAATACGTGCCACTTGACAATCCTTTTTCCATCTTCTTGATTTGTGGCAGCATCGGATCCACCTCATCGTATTGTAAAATCCTCGGGGGATTACTTTATTAATCCTTAGTGAAATTATAGCAGCAACCACACTAAATGGTGACTTTGCCTTTTCATCTTTTCAATTTTGATGGGTCTGTATATGTTCTTGGCTTCAAGTGACCCACTCTGCCCAAAGTCTGGATAACATTGAAGAAATACAGAAATTTTTCTTCATCTTTCTTCGATAATACGTTGGTGCATAACTCGAGTCCTTCCAGGATATTGACAAATTTCCCTTGTATTTCTTCATAGTGTTGAAATTCATTCTTTTTGATTTTTCTAATTTTTGCCATCACGTAGTCTGGAACTCCTCATGGCGGTGGTGGCAACAGGATGAACTGTGGTACGTATGGCTCTACATTAGGATGCTCCCTGCTCCTGAGTAGCATTGAGGCAGCTGCATATGCCTCGAATGTGTCATACTCTTCTAGCTGTAGAACATGTCTTTCTGGGCATTCTGAAATTTTCCTATCACTAACGGCAGTATGGGTAAACCCGAGGCAATTCATACACCAAAAAATATTTCTTCCATCAGATCCAATGTCAGAGCGGGATCCTCTGCAGTTTCTCAATTAGTATCAGTGCGCGATGCGCTGTCGCCAGTTTCTTTCATTTCAGGATCATAAAAATCTTCTGGAATTGGTGATAGCCCTGCGGCTAGTTCCCGAGCTTGTCTCCTCTCCATCCTGTCTAAAAGGCGACGCTTGCAGAGATTTGCCTTTCTTCTTTTAGTGTGTGCCAACGGTGCAACTAGAACTCTTTCAGCTAAAGCAGCAACAAGATCACTTTCTAGAGTAGTGATCATAGACGGAAACTGACTGTGTCTCGTGGTGAGGAGGTGTGAGTCAACGAACCCTCCAGTACCTCCATATCCCGATGTTTGTCCAGTCTCTTTACGACCCATCTTCTTTATTGACTTCATATATATAGTCTTCCTTATGTGTTCCTTTTCAAGGCGTGAGGTTCAAGCCGTATTTGGAAGCAAACACCAACTCACAACCCACCCGACACTCCCTGAACAAGTAAACAGAGGGAAATGTCAGTTGGTGGCGTTGCGCACGAACAAGAACAAGAACAAACTTATTATCTTTTATTTTAATAAGTGTTATAATTGTTTTGATGCCATTATCTTATTTAATATAATTTTATAAGATTTAGCATTAGAAATTTAACAAGCATATTTTATTTTTGTGAGAAGATTTACTTTAATTCATTTAACTTTTATTTATTACAAGATTTGGACCCAGTCACAGATGCTGGCCCTATTCTATATCGGATGAAAATTTTTCTTCAGATTCCTCATGTCGCATAGTACTTCATGAGATATCATCCATTTATTGGCAACATGGGTCTATCCCCTTGAGAGTCCACCAGCTGGTATGACCCTCCAGAGTAAACATTTTCCATCACAAATGGTTCTTCCTAGATCGGTTCAAATTTTCCACCTATCTTGCGGTGTGCCAGAATTGGCCTTTTGAGAACGAGCACGAGGTCACCAATCTTGAACGTTCTTAGACTGGCCAACTTATCGTGGGCTTAAATCATTTTTGCTTGGTAGTGTTCTAAATTCTTCTGTGCAAGCAATATTTTCCCTTTGAGACTTTCTAATTCTGCCAGTCAAAGTTTAGCCATTTCTTCAGTTGTAATTTGATTGCCGACAGTGATCCAAAGCGATGGTAGCTATACTTCTAGCGGAAGAACTGCCTCAGGCCCATGCATAAGTGCATAAGGTGTAGACTGTGTCAGTGTTCTGACTGTCGTTCTGTAGGCCCACAATGCTTCTAGCAATTTCTCGTGCCATCCTCTTTTTTTGTTTTCGAGTGTTTTCTTTAGAATTTGAACGAGCGTCTTGTTGAGTGTTTTTCCAAGCAATTTGCTTTTGGGTAATAGATTGTTCAACATTTCCAATCTATCCCATGTCTTTTCACAAAGTTGTTGATCTTCGTGCTCTTGAAAGCAGACCTATTGTCAGAGATGATCCTTCACGACACACCTAAGCAGTAGATAACCCGATTCTTGAAGAATTGTAGAACCTGCTGTGCTGAAACTTCCTGTAACGGAACTGTCTCTGCCCACATAGAGAAGTAGTTTGTAGTTTCGAGTATGAATCTGTGTCCTTTCGATGATGGAGGGTCTATCAGACACACTATATCTGTTCCCCAACACTCGAATGGCCACGATGCGACCGTTGGATGTAGTATGTTTGGAGGATGGTGCAAGACCAATCGGTGTACTTGGCATTGATGATAATTCTTTGATATGTCCATGCAGTCGGTCACCATTGCTGGCCAGTAGTATCCGAGTCTTTTAATTTTCATCTTCATCTTTGGTCCTGACTAGTGAGCTCCACACAATCTGGTATGTACTTCTTTAATAATTTTCAGTGCTTCTGCTCTGTTAAGGCATCTGAGCCACATATTATTGGAGGATCTTCTGTACAGAACATAATCGATTAAGTACTATGACAAAGCCCTCTTCTGAATTTGATGTGTTATCGAGTTGTCGTCTGATAATATTCTTGTTTGCAAATATTCTATTAATGGCTGACAGTAATCTTCTATATCATCTGACGTTGTAGCTGCTATCTTTTCTTTTCCAAGCTTATGCAAGCTATCGAGGTCGATTTGTGACAAAACCTGATGTCCTTGTACCATAATATCTTTAGAATCTTCGGGTGGCCAATTCTTTAGCAAGTTTTGCTAAAACGTCTGTGTGGGTGTTGTCTTCTCGAGGAATCATATAGAATCTCACACTCGGAATTTACTCAAGTAATTTCATTGTGTACCGTTGGTATTCTACTAACCTTAGCTTTAAAATTTTGTATTGTCCTGCCACTTGTTGAATCATGAGTTGTGAGTCGCCATAAATGGAAATGTCTATTATTTCCATTAATATTTTTAATTCCAAACCAGTGCTTAGAGCTTCATATTTTGCTTCGTTGTTGGTACATGGTTCTGTCAAGTGGTAGGAGAATCTCAGCATCGCTCGATCTGGAGTCACGAAGACCAAACTGACTCCACCTTTACTAGGTATCACTGTCTGTTTTTTTTGTCTCTTCAGCCTAATGATGCTCGAAGTATATTTCCCAACATTTGGCACTGGGTTGCTCTATCTGTAGTATTTTTTTGTCTGGTAATTTGTTATTGAGCAGGGACCCAGATGGCAGTGGGTATGCTACAAGAAAATATGCAAGAATCTACCCTTTGATAGCATGAAAGGGCACAAAAGTTATGTTAAAATTTAATACTATCATCGACCACCTTGCTAAGCATCCGGAAAATGTTGTTCGGGTCATCAAATATTGCAATGGATTAACTTTCAAAATTAGGTTGACCTTATGAGATAACATCTAGTGTTTAAGATTTTGAGCGGCAAAAACCAAAGCTAGACAATGTTTCTCAATAGAAGGATACTTTACTTCTGCCGGTATTAGACATCGACTCAGGTAATAGAGTACGTTCTCTTTACCCTCATCATTGACTTGGACAAGTAAAGCTCCGAGAGACTCATCTAAAGTCGCGGTATGGAGTACCAAAGGTCTACCCGGAATATGGGCTGCCAAAATAGGAGGTGTTGTTATATATCGTTTAATATCTTTGAAAGCTTGTTGGCATGGCTCTCCCCAAAAAAATTTGACATCCTTTCAAAGTACATTCGAGAAGGATAGACACCATCCTAACAAATTAGATATGAAGCACCTTAGTATGCTAAATTTTCTTGAAAAGAAC
This sequence comes from Papilionanthe hookeriana x Papilionanthe teres, assembly GCA_022702705.1. Taxonomy (NCBI): domain Eukaryota; kingdom Viridiplantae; phylum Streptophyta; class Magnoliopsida; order Asparagales; family Orchidaceae; genus Papilionanthe; species Papilionanthe hookeriana x Papilionanthe teres. The sequence continues at coordinate 120,077,579 of CM040431.1, forward strand.
GTAGTTCTTTCAAGGCTTTAGGAGGAGGCATTTCTAAGATAGCTTTAATGTTCTCTGAGTCAATTTCGATTCCACGATGACGGACAACGAATCCTAGAAATTTCCCGGAGGTAATGTAGAAAGCGCATTTTAAGGGATTCATCTTTAGATTGTATTATCGTAACCGTTCAAATACGATCCTCAAATCATTTGGGTGGTTTTCCTTTACTTTACTCTTGATGACCAAATCATTTACGTAGCATTCCACTTGGTTGTGAATGAGGTCATCGAAGATCTTTGTCATCGCTCTTTAAATTGTTGCTCTGATGTTCTTCAATCCAAACGGCGTCACTATGTTGCAGTAAATCCTGATCGGAGTTCTGAATGTTGTAAGCGTTGTGTATTCTGGAGCCAGCTTGATTTGATTGTAACCTGACGATCCATCCATCATGGAGAAAATTTCATGTGATGACGCAATTTCCACCATTAATTCTGGTATTGGCAATGGGAATTCATCTTTCGGACATTCTTTATTCAAATCCCTGAAGTTGACACACACTCGTACCTGTCCATTTTCCTTCTTTATTAGCACGACGTTGGCTAACCATGTTGGATATTGTTATTCTCAGAAAAAGCTAGTGTCTATTAATTTATTTATTTCTGCCATAACTTGTTGTTTAATTTAAAAGTGCATTCTTCTGGGAGCTTGCTTTACAGGTCTTGTACTTTGGTCTACTCTGAGCCGGTGAACTGCAACTTCTGGAGATAGTCCACGAATTTCATCATAGCTCCAAGCAAAGCAATCCTTAAATTCTGACAACTTGACCAAGTCTGTAACCTCTTCTTTATTAAGTCACGAACTTATGAAAGTAGGTCGGGGCTGCTTGAACCACTGAAAATTTGATAGCTTTTTACAATCCATTTCATACATGTTTTTGATGATATTGCACTTTAAAGGAAGGTATTTTTCATGATTTCAAGCAAATACAATGATTTTAGGCCTTGGGAGCAAAAGGAAGTGAAAAGGAGTAAATTTGGAGCAAAATGGGACAAAAGTGCATTTTATTGAACTAGCGCCGAACTGCATTGCTATTTTACAGAGAGTGGGGACCGTTTTGGAGGAATAATGCCCGAAACAGCACCATATCCAGTGTCGGACAGTGCCTTATCTCGATTTTAAACTTGATTCATTGTATTTGGCTAGATTTATTAGGAAACTCTTGGGAATTCAGTTTTGGCCAAATTTAAACACATTTGAACCCAAGTTTAGAGAGGGAGGAGAAGAGAAGAGAATAATTTAGAGTTTAGAGAGAGTTTCTTTCCATTTTGTGTAGGAAATTAGGTTTTGTGTTTTCTCTTCTAAGGAGTGTGAGAGGAGAGGGAAAGTGAGAGATTTCTTCTTCCTTACTTATCGAAAGAGAGAATTGTGTGTTGTTGTCAAGAAAGAAGAGGAGTCAAAGGAACTCCTTGAGTTTCCCTTGGGGAAAGTTTGAGAAAAATTTTCTTTACTTTACTTTTCTTTGTTTGTATGATGTTGTTTTTATATATAAAATCCATGTTTTTTCATCTGTTCCTCATGAGTCTTGAGTAGATTTCTTTGTCTTTCTCATTTTCATGTAATGTGTTGATGTTGTGATATGGAGACGATGTGTCGATTTATTATGGAGAATTTCTGATGACCTTTTCACTTTGAACTTCATTTACCTTTTTATCTGACTAATTAAACTGTTAAAACTTGTTGGGAAATATATTTTCTAAAAGGATAATGTGTTCTACAAAAAAGGTGAAGGTCACATTCAATGTCCATGAATGAGAGACATAGTTCATGGGGATTTAGTGAAAATAAATAGGGAAATATACTTTGATGGGCGTAGAATTGGAGATTTCAGAGTGACAAGCTGAAATCCTCAATTTGATCCTAACGTTTAGAAACTGAAGTGAGAGTTAGCCTTCAGGTGAAGGGAAGTGGGAGCTCCGGAGTGAGAGCCAGTATTCTCCCAGCCTAACCACAAATTTGAGGACTAAACTTAGGATTAGCCAATGTTCTTTATACGCTGAAATATGGGTAAAGAATAGGAATGCTCCTCTTTGGCACAATACATTTGCTTCACTAATCTATGTCACAATAATCATCACATTATGATTAGAAAGGAGGAAGGCTCTTTTTTACAACTGAACTTTAATATAAATTTAGTCTTGTGTTAGTTTAACTTGGTAGAGTTTAGAACATATTTTGGTAGAAATAGAAACTACAATTGTTTGTCTTTATTTTAAGAATTAAACTCACTTGCACTTGTGCTGTGATTTGATAAGTGATTTTTGTGCTATGCCAAATAATTGAAGCCTCCCTGTGGGATTGATATTCCAGAACTCCACTAAAGCCTGTTGACCTCTTTTTGATGAGGTCTTTTGCTTCTCTCTTTACTACTTAGGATCTAGCCTTAGGCTTTTCCTTTAAGTAATCTTAGAGTACTAGAAATGGAACCCACCACTTAGAAATTCAAACACTTCTTGACTCCCTCTAAACCCCACAAGCTTGATTTAGACCCCTAATCACCTAGAGGGTTGATATCAAATGTGGAGGTTTCAAGGATGAGTTCCCTATAGGACTTTTTAGCCTAAGGAACACCCTGGGTGGCCTGGTCTGGTGAGGGATGACTTGCACATACACTACACTCTCACACATATTCCAAGTCCTAAAACCAAACTCTCACCCAACTTGACTTCCTGACTCATATAGGTAATTCATATGGATGGTCCTTAACCCCTAAGCCCCTGGCTAAGAGGGTTAGGAACAACATAGTTAATGCTCCAAATGAGTCCTCTCATGGCTCATATGGGCTTAATGTGGCTTCATGGCTCAACCAAAATGACTCCATTTCACTCACACTTGGTCAGTCTTCCTTTTTTTCAAAATTTCATTTTTTAACCCCCGGGGCCCCGGACCCACCAAACCTACCAAATACCCTTGAAATGACCAAAAATTTGCAAAATAACCTAAATTGCCCAAGATCCCACAAAATCAATCATAAACACTTCCCACCACTCAAATTGACCATCTTTGTTCAAAAATACCAAAATTTCCAAAAATACCCCCCAATACCCTCCAAAATTACCAGAATACCCTTTTACCCCAAAAATCCAAAAATTCAAAAAAATTCAAAAACTTCCAGAAAATCACAAATATTCCCATTTTCATTTTGTTCAACTACACCATGGGCCAAGTTTGCCAATTTACCCTACTTTTACCAAAACCCCCAATTTGACCCATTTTTAACCCAAGTGAACCCAATGTCAAACCAAACCACCCCAATTGACCTCGATTTTGGTCCAATTAAATTCTAAACTTCAATTCAATATCCCCAATATCAATTTAGACCAAATTCAAGTCCAATTTGATTGACATTTGGGCCCAATTTCAACTTGAAGCCTGAGGCCCAATTTTGGCCCATGACCTAAACCTAGCCCAAACCAACCCAATTCAACTCCAATTGGCCCCAAATCTTTTCTAAAGCCTTCCTAACATCCCCATAAACAAAAAGCTAACTTGATTTGCCTAAAATTTGAACCTAAACTCCACCCAAACCTAACCTAAAACTGAAATCCCTTAAATTGACCTAAGCCCAAATCTAACCCAAATGGGCCCTATCCCAAAATTAGAGCTCAACCAAAATTGAAAACTCTTTGTAACTCTCCCATAAACATTTTTCAACACTAATTTTACACCAAATTCAACTTTAGCCCAACCTTAGCCTAAGTTAGCCCAATTTGCCCCGCTTTGGCCCCTTTACCAAAAAGCCTAAATTGAACCCATTTCAACTCCCAATGACACCAAACCTTATCCAAATCACTCATGATACATCCATAAACTAAAGTCCAACATTTATTTGGCATGGTCCTTTACAAAACTTTCATCAAAAATTCCATTTTAAAAATCTAGAAGCCCACTTTCTTAAACCTTTTTAAAAGCCAACTTCCAACAAATTCAAAAGCCCAAATTTCATTCCAAAGCCCACATGAAATTTTCCCTCATCATTCCCTATGATTTAAATCACCCCTAAGTTTCAAAATCATCATTAAACCATTCCATATCAAGCTTCATCCAAATTTCCACCAAAAATGCCAAAATTCATAAAATCCCCCTTTCATGAAATTGACCAAATCTTTTCTCAAGCCAAATGAAGCCATGGAGCCATGCATAAGCCATATACAAGCCATGGGAGTCACTTTACACCTCACCATGTCATTTATGGCAAGTGGAGGGGGCCTCTTTCTTAAGCCTTCCTTAAGCCTTTTTAACCCCATCCATGATACACACTAAACCAAGTTAGCCACCTAATCCTTGATGGAGACTATACCATTTCCTCTTGGCTGACCCAAATGAACCTTTTCAGCCTAAATCCAGGCCTTGGGTGGTGCACCAAGCCCAAAACCATGGGTTGACCCATTTGAACCCAAAATAACCTTCTCCCCATGCCATTTCAATCCAACTCCTTTACACATGTCCAAAGCCAATTGCAGACACCGAACTCAAGCACTGACCTCCCTGACCCTGAGGGTGACCCATGCCTGGCCGGCCAGCCAACACAGCCACCAGAAACCACCAGGCTGAGAGGCTTAATTTAAATCAAAAATTCAATTTGAACTTGCTGAGCTGTCCCATGCCCAATGGCCACTGTGGCTGTTCTTCCCTTGGCCAAGGCAGTTGATCCAAGCCATTAAACCCCCTTGGGAGGCCCTCCAGCCACCTCTATTTAAACCCACTCAGCTCTCGGCCAAATAAGGTGATGAACCAGACCTTAAGGAAACTCTACCAAAATTGCTCCAGGACCTTCTCCTAACCCAGAGCAGCTGATCCCCAGTGTTCCTTTGCCCTAATCCCCATTAATAGAGCTCAATTTCTGAGTTGAAAATCCACCCAAAAAATAGGACACTTCACCATAGTGAGCCGATCTTTAAATTCACTGACCCTACACCTTCACCAGACCAAGAGGAGAAGTTCCCTAGCAAAAGCCCCCTCACCAGGTCAGTCATTGCTTCCAGCCTCCAAGCTTTCTAATCGGCTGTGGTGACTTTCATACTTAGACAACTCCCCAGAGGCAGGGACTTCATCTGGAGCTTGCTTAGACTCAATCGAAGGTGACACAACCCTCAGATCGAAGCTTCGGTTCTCTGAGCAAAGGTATGAACTCATTCTTCCTCCCGAGTTTCCAGCAACTCTCCATTTTGTTTGGGTTAATTTCATAGCCTATAAACCGTATGGATGTGTTATTCTCTTCAAGATGAATCGATAGAGTATAAGAACTTAAAAATCCATTAAGAATCGAGAGAGATATTAGGGTTTGAGTGTGGATGGTCACGGGTGCACACCAGTCGTAAATGATGACCTGGAGTCATTGGATCACGCGTGTATCGAGAGGACGGTCGAGATCAAGCCGGACATCTGAATGTTACGTGAACCGTGGTCCCCTGGAGCGCTGAGTCAGATGGCGGCGCCGAATCACAGAGCGACGCATGGGATTTCGATCCGCCATAGGATGACGTGGTGCCGAGTCGGATAAGTAGAAAATTAGGGTATTTTTGAATTATTTAAATACCAGACTTCAAAAATTCATATCTTTGCATAGAAAAATCATAAAAACAAAATAAAAAATCCCTCTTGTTCAGTGAACAAAGGAGAATAATGTGGAAAATAAATCAAGTTAATTGGATGAGTATTTTATTTTTAATAATTTATTTACTGTTTCCAATGTTTTGATTCTTCATTTGCATAGACAATTCACCATGGTATGACCATAGGGCTTTTGAAGCCTCTCATCTTAGAAACATTCCCTGAATTTTTCAAGGTCAGATGCCATCTCTGTGAAGACTTATTGATTTTTTCAAGTTCATATCACTGTTTTAGGTATTTTAATTTCAATAATTAGCATGTTGTAAAATAAATTCTAGGAAAATTTGGTGATATTTCTTAGGACCAGGGGACCCTATGAAAAATATATTTTGAGTTAATTCATTCATAATAACCTTAATTGGCTTAAACCCCTAAAATTGAACTTGAATTAATTAGGGTTAACCACACATCAAATTGACTTAAAAACAATTCTCCATTGCTCTTTAGGTTTAGAGGAACCTTACATAAAATTTTGAAATCAAGTGGACTTGATTAACCCCACCAAATGAATTGATTAAGCCTCATAAGCAAAATGGAACTTTAAAAATTCATAACTCTAAAAATACTTTTTCAAAAATTCACAAAAATGGTTTTGGAGCTTCTCTGATATCAGTGGAGTTCAGAAAAATTAAAATTGGAATTTTCCAAAAAAGTTGATTTTTCACAAAATTTTAATATTTTAATAATTAAAAAATAATAAAAATCACTAAAATATAAAAAATCATGAAAATGTTACATTTTGACTCCTAATCACTTAGGAACAAACCAAATATTTTTCCTAAGTCCCTAGGATAAGATATTGAATTTTAAAGGCTTAATGTAATTTTTAATAAAAAAAATGAATTTTTAACCTCTTCACTAAAATAATTCTAATAAATCAAAGCAAAATCAGAAAAATATAAAATTTGTTTCTCTGGACTCCTTAAGGTCAGAGAAATTTAAGAAAATATAAAATCTATTTTTCAACTATTATTTTATTTTAAAATTAATTAATACTCTAAAAGTCAAAATAATTATAATAAATAAAATATAATTCAAAAAATCACAAAAATTGGTTAACGTGGTCCTCTTGTCCTTAGGAATATCCCATAATTTTCTTTAAAGCAGAAACCTTTCATTGGTCAAGTTGTTGAATTTTCTTTGAAAATCTCTATTTTCTACTAAAAATAATTATATAAATAAATTAAATTCAGAAAAATCACATTTTCTCCTCTAATGTTTTAATTGTCATGTGGGTGAGGAGACATAAAAATTTTAAATTCATTTGAGCTCAATTTAGTGAGTTATGAAATAAATAAACCTAAAAGGGCATAAAGGTAACTAAAAATTTTAACCCTTAATTAAAACTTTATGTTTAATCAAAATGGGGGGTAAAATATTTGATTTTAACTTTCTCTTGGATGATTGAAACTTTGGGAAATTAAAAGGGTAGAAACTCATTAAACACTTTGAAAATATCAAAATGAAACTCTAATTAATTAAATAATTTAAATTTTGGAAAGAATATATTTAATATTTGGATTATTAAAATAGGGATATTATTAAGAGGATATTTATTCTTTAATTTAAAAATCCCTAAATAAATCACTTCAACAATATTTAACTTTTAATTAAGATTAAAATGATAATCCAAACTAAGTAAATTAAAAATTAAAAAAAATAAATAACCCTTAAATTAAAGAAAAAAAAGTTCAAAATATTAAATAGTTTAATAATTAAATTAAATTAAATTAAATTAAATTAAGTAAAAATTAAATTAAAATTAAAATTAAATTAAATTAAGATTTTAATAATTAAGTTAAGCTAAATTAAAAAAAATATTTAAATTAAATTAAATTAAATTAAATTAAATCAAATTTAAATTAAATTAAGTTAACATCATTCAATAATAAAAGTAAAACAAATCTAAGATATTAAGATCACCTAAAGTATAAAAAATTAAACCAAAAATAATTTGAATACTATTCCAAACTTAAAATTATTAATTAAAACCTCATAATTAAATTAAATTACTTTAAATCATTAAATCAAACTTTTAATTAAGGATGATTAAAATTTTCAATAAATCAATTTGCCCTTAAAGGCTTTAATTATTATAACTCATAAATAGAGTATTAAGTGAAATGTCACTTCATTCATCAGGTAATCAAATACCCAAGTTCACTGAGCAAGAGACAAAGTTTAATTAAACTCCTGGATGATTAATTCATATGTGCAACTAAATTTACTTGGACTCAAAATGATCCCAAAAGTATTGAAAAGATGTTTAGGACTCATCCTAACCACTTCCTCAATATGACGGGATGTTTTAGAAGAACAATTGGATCTAATTGTTCTTTGATGAAGAAAATCATCCTTAAACCAAACCAACAACCTAGACGTCATAGGAAATGACTAGTTATAGGATAAGGAATTTGGTAGACTACCAAAACGCTTTCCCTTAGCTTTACCTAGGTATTCTTGCAAAATATGTTTAAATGTTCTAACATGTGTTTTAAGTGCAGCTTGGGATGACGGGAAGACCCTCCAAGTACGCTTTTACTTTATTGCAATTTACTTTATTGTAATTTACTTACATGCACTGTACTTTACTTTTCTTGCATGATAAATAAGACTGTTGCATGAAAACTAAAACCTTTAGGATAGTCCCTGAAATGAAACCAAAACTAAATTAAAAGTCATTGCAAGTTAAAATTCACCGCCACAACATTCCAAAATATAAAACAACTCAAAATTTAATCACAAACAGAACAACAAAACTACAATTGTAACTAAATTAAAACGTCTCGTTGAATGATCGGGAATACCTCGGATGATGTAACCCACTGTTGCTAATAGGATTTCCCATGGTCTAAATGAAAGTGTGGAACTCATTCAGTTGAGTTTAGCAAATTCATCTAGACTAAGTGAATTCGATGAAAATAACGGTGCCGAGATGACGGAACCGTGGGATCTTAATCGATTTTGTTTAAACAACTTTAAGATTTGTTTTAATTAAAATATTAAAAACACTTGGATTTTAAGATTTTCTCTAAACCAAAACACTTCTCTCATCTCCTGATTTATGACTTCTAAAACTAAACCTCTGCAACAACAAGGAGCTCAGAGCATGGTGGGCAGCTCGGCCATCGTCATCGGCAAAACTCGGATCTACCTCAACAAAACTTTCTTAGAATTAAATAACCAAGCTATAAGACTTCGAGGTAGTTTGCCTAGTGCAACATAAATCCTCAACTCTTCGTTAGGCATTTGCATGATCATGTCATGCAATTTAAGCCCTAACCGGTCTTAGGACTCCGAGGTAGTCGTTCGGTACGACATAAACCCTCATATCTTCCAGGTTATTTGTATGATCATGTCATACAAATATAAGTCTTAATCAATTAAAATTGGCAGGATTGCAATATTAAATAAATTCTTCTTGGATCCTCAGCTTCTCCTATTTGTCTTCCTGTGGACTCTTAAAACAAACTGTTCCGAATTTGAGCCATTCCCTATTGAGACTTCCAAAACTCAATCCTTTGAAACCTTAAAATTTGAAATTCTTGAGAGAAAAACCACTAATCATTATCGAGAGTTTTCTTAAATGATTCCCGTCATTTAAGATGTAATTAACTATAGGGGCTTGCCCTTATAGGGAACTTTAAGAACCTAGGTAATATAAACCCTGCTTAATTCCTTTATATTAAGCAGGGGAACTTGTCGGCTTATAAAATTGGTTCGCAGACCAAACGGATGTCATAAATCTTTTAGTTTATTTAGTCGAGCCCCATCATTAAGCAGTGTGTCTATTCCTCGGGATAAATACACGGTTTGTGGTGCGGTGCTCGTTTATATAAACTATTCGGGATGTGAGATCGATTTAATTTCATATCTTAAAGTTTTCAAATTTAAAAATTATTTTCAAAATCAAATACTACTTTCTAAATTATATTTAAAATTTAAAATTCGCCGATAATTTCTGTAGGGGACCCCTTTTTTAAAACACAATACACCAACCTAAAAATATGCCGACAGCTTCTGGCGACTCCACTGGGGATTAGTTCCTCTCTCCATTTTTGATTAGATGGTTTTGCTTTCATAAATCGGTAGTGTATCCATATCCCTAGTGGACCAAAACTACCATTCTTCCATTGGAATACCCTGTTCATTTCTGTCTTGAACGGGTATAGCCAACTCCTGTCGGATTTAGGAGCCACTGTTTAGACACCCCTAAACGGAGAGGTTCTGAGATCCTTTTACCTCTTCTCTGAGGTGGGGTGGACCCCCAATAGGTGTTAGTTTAGGAGAGGTCCTTCGAATCGGGAAGTCTTGCATAAGACTTTCTTTTCCTTTCCAATTCTAAATCGGGCCCTTTACCTTTTCTATAACCTTTTTCCTTTAATTGTTTTGTTTCTAACAAACGAACCTGCTAATAAACAACCTCCTAATAAACAATCTCTTTTAAAAATCACAAATACACTAAGATAAACAAAAATGTGTTCGGACTCATTCTTTTTCGTCCTAAACTTTATGACGAAAAGAAGCATAATTCGGGACTGACATTCGGAATCTGCCCTGCAGAAAATGACTTCCCCAAAGTTAATCTTCTCCTTCACCAATGGAATGGACTTTGCCGTTAACAAGGATGAGCTGCCCGACAATGGAATCATCCGTTTCGGATAAGGATTCGGCAATAAAGATATCAAGTTCGCTGATGTCACTCTCTTCACACTAATGGACAAAGTGTCAGAAACTGAGAAACCCGTGATTGAGTTCAACTTGAAATCAACTCAATAATTCCCTCCCCTGCAAAGGGTTCCAGCTGAAAGAAGTACTATTGTTCATAGGAGGACTATTGTTTCTACCCCCACCGTCTAGTCATCTCTGCACCTACCCCGACTTCTGCCAAACTGAAGGGGAAGGAAATCCAAGTATGCGATGAGCCTATCACCGTGGAGGGTACAAATTTTGCTACAATACCATCTATTTTTTAGATTGGGTCTAGTTCAAGAGTTGCACCCCTAACTTGGACACAAAGGAGAAATAGAAGCAGAAAGATCGCCAAGATCGAGAAAGCCAGAGCTGCAGAAGTTGCTTTTCTAGAAGAAATCCCTGAGGAAGGAGAAGAACTGCCTGAGTATATACCACTGTTGGAAGGGAGCAGGTTTCACCCTCTCTCTGCCGCATCAGATGAAGAGGATGTCCGTAGGATCGCCGCTGCATTACCCCGACCTGCGTACTATAACAATTACAAAAGGAAGAGGGATAAGACTACGTCATGTGCTCGATTGCAAACTGTGATATAAAGATTGGCAAAGAAAGAATGATGAACTGTGTCAAAAATCTTAAGAAGGATAAGATGAGTGCCAGCTAAATCCCACCTCGGACAACACATAGAGCCTGTCGCTGCCACAGAGAAACCAAAGAAGAAGATAAAAGCCAGTTCACCAATTGTCGTATTGGGTCTACAAATTAGGGAGGATACGACCTTCCAGCATATAGTCAAGAGATCATCCGGTCCTAGGCTTCCAGCTGCGAGAAGGATGGTATGGTGACCTACTACTGGTGAGCTAAGACCAAAAAAATGTCCTGAGAAGAAAAGTCTCGTCAGGAGACTTGAATCAGAAGAAAGTGCTACTGCAATAAAGTGGACTCCCAAAAAGGAAGTTCAACAACCGTCACGAGACAACTGCGAGACCGTTCCGAAAAGGCCACAAGAAGATGCCATAGAATAGCTAAAGACCGACATCCGACGGTTAGCAAAAGAAAGAGAAGAAAAACTAGAGGATGAAGTTGACTCATCAGAGTTCATGGATGAGGAGTATGCCGAGATCAACATGGTTGAGACGCGAGCATCATCCGCTTCACAAGGTGCTCCAGCAGCTGCAGAAAGAGATGAACCGAAAGTGATGAGGACACAGTTTCGGGAGAGAGATGACACAATTTCCTAAATAGCAAAGAGGATGGATGAGATAGCTGCTGCCTTAGCCACTCTCCAGAGTCAGGTACAACCTCAGAAAGAGACACCCCCAGAAGTTATCCATATTGCAGATGGAGGAAAAGAGATCACATCCGTCAATGGAGACAAACAACCAAAGAAAGATCCTGCACAAAGCATGATTCCAGAAAAGGACATTAAGAGCATGGTAGAACAACAGGTGCGAGAAGCCCTAGCACAATCCAAGAATGGAGCATCTATTCAGACTGGTAGACCTTACCCCGAAGAGTTCGATGCGGTCCAATACCCGAAAGGCTTTGTACCACCTCTGTTTAAGACTTTTGATGGACCGGGAAACCCTCGACAGCATGTCGCACATTTTCGTACTAGTTGCTGCAATGCCGGTGGGAGTGACGCTCTACTCTTCCGCCAGTTCATCAGTAGTTTACCAGGGATTGCCTTCGACTGGTATGCAGAATTGCCAAATGGTTAGTAAATACCTTTTCAAAAGTAGAGAATCTCTTCGTTAAGCAGTTTACCGGGGCTCAACAATACATCACTATCGGTGATCTAGTGGTGGAGCAACAAAAACGAACGAGACTTTAGTGGATTACATACTTGAATTGAGAAACTTAAGCATGAAGTGTGAACCACAGCTTCAAGAACAACATGCAGTCGGCATCTTACTTAAAAGTATCCATGGCCCGATAGCACTTCTCCTTAAAGGATTTACAATCAAGACTTTCGAGAAGTTGCTTAACAAGGCCGGGAGCTTGCAAGAAGAGGCAAAGCAGTTAAGTTTCATGGACAAGAACGATAAGCAGAAGACCGTAAAAACATTCGAAAAGAAATCCGGAATCGTCGCGGCAGTAGATAAGGCCAAGCAGCCGGTTCAGATACAGTCAAAGCGGCCATAGCCTACTTATCAACCACCACAACGGACTTATCAGCAACCTCAGCAAGGCTATCAGCAACCTCAGCAGGGCTATCAGCAATCTCGTCTGAGCTATCAGTCGCCTCAGCATTATGAACAACCGCCTCGTTCATCGCATACCTTAAGAGAACTTCTAAATAGAGAATATCCATTCAAAACTGAAGCAGTAGAGAAGATGTTCCACAGCTTAATGAAGACACCGAATTTTCAGCTGCCAGAGCCCAAGAAGTCGGAGGAAGTCAATAAGAAAGATCATCCGAACTATTGCCCTTACCACCAGATGCTCGGACACAAGATAGAGGATTGCATCACTTTCAAGAGTTGGCTTGATGACAATCTCCGAAAAGGGAACATAACGATCCCAAAGGAATACATGAAGGAACCCCAGAAAGGAGGATCCGTCAATGTTATTTCAATGGATCCCATTGTTCTGATTAACCCGTACACGACTGATGATGGATGGAGTACTGTCTGGACAAGATCATCGAAGAAAATTTTGTTCTAATACGCACTTCAACTCATAGTTAGAACCTGTCGAGCTGGCACTATCACTTGCGATTGAAGAACTGTCCCAGAAGGAGGACAAGATCGTGGAAAAAAAGAAGACCGAGGCTCCAAAGGGTAGACTAGGGGCTGCTTATCCTAGGATGGTTCTTTCCGATTCGGGGGAGAAATCCCTCGAACTCCTGACTCTGTATGATTATCTGCTCGCCCCGGCGGGATCTTATAATGATATGGGTTATGGCGTTGGCTACGTTTTGACTGTTTCTAACGAATACGTAACTAGTGACAACCGGCTTAATCCATATCTTGATTCCAATACAAATAATAATTCTCAAATCATACACAACCTCGATGACAACTACGAAGAAGATGTTCACAAAGGAGGCTATGAAAGCTCGACAAGCAACGAGTCCATTTGTGAATTTCGAGGAGCTCCGATAACGATAGAATTTGAACCATCAGACACTGAAGCAACTTCAGAAGAGCTAGTTGTTCCGATTCAAGAGGAGACACCGGTAAATTTAGAAGAGATAACAGAGGTTAATCTAAGAAGCGGAAAAGTTCTACACCCGAGAATGGGTCCAAAGGATAAAGGAAAGCAGGTGGTTGCTCAAGAAGAGTCAACCCCAGCAGAGGAACTGCCCATTCGGGAAGAAGCCGAGGAACATGGTAATAAAGTGGACTATAACGTGCTAGCCCATCTTAGGAAGCTACCAGCCAAACTAAGCATATACGACGCTCTGATCCTGTCAAAGGAGATGAGGGAAGCTCTAATCAAGGCTTTACTTGATCCAGAGATTTGTTTAGCTCAAATGGCCGGTAATTCCTTCGACGAGGTTTGCTCGTTAAGAGAACAACGAGGTGTTACCTTCACGGACAATGATCTATTTCTGGGGACAGCTAATCACATCCGACTGTTATACATTTCAGTCACTATTGGAAAGTTTACGCTCTCCAGAGTGTTGGTTGATCCAGGAGCACCAATTAACATAATGAATCTTCGGACGCTAGCATATTTGGAAATTGATGCTCGCGAGCTTGAAGCAGACAAGATGCTATTAAGAGGCTTCAATCAAAAAGGAGAAAGAGATCTTGGATCGATAACACCACTAATGAAGACGTGTGATTTAGCAAAGACAACCGCAAAATTCCACATAATTGATTCTAAAACATCATTAAACGCTCTACTGGGTCGGCCATGGATCCATAAAAATTGGATGGTACCGTCGTCTCTGCACCAGTGCATAAGGTATTAATAAAGGAGGGGAACAATGCATCAAAGGTGATTTGCAATTGTTCTCTGTACACGAAGTCAGAATTCATGAAGATGCGGCCTTCTACGCACCTCCGAAGAAAACAATCTTTTCTAGAAGTACCATACCAAATGAAGCAAAAGAAATTCGAGAAGATGAAGAACCTGAAGTTCTAGTCCAACAGTTACTCACCACTCCCTTACGACGAGATGGTGAAGGTTTCTCCAGAACTCGCACCCGAGGCCAAGGCCGGGGACGAGGATGTGGAAGAAACTTTGAAATAGATGGACAGAAGAAACCAGTCATCGATGTGTTGACCTCATTTTTGATGAGGTATTCTCTTCTTCTTTTTAGTACTTAGGATCTAGCCTTAGGCTTTTCCTTTGACTATCTTAGAGGATTAGAATTGGGACCCACCACTTAGAAATTCAAACCACTTCTTAACTCCCTATAAACTCCACAAACTTGACTATAGACCCCTAATCACCTAGAGGGTTGAAATCAAATGTGGAAGTTTAAAGGATGGGTTCCTATAGACTCTTTCGGCCTTAGGACTGCCCTGGGTGGCCTGGTCTGGTAAAGGGGCTGACTTACACACACACTACACTTATACACTACACTTTCACACACCTCCTAAAACCACACCCATACCTAACTTGACCTCCTGACTCATGTAGGTGATTCACATGGATGGTCCTTAACCCCTAAGCCCTCGGCTAAGAGGGTCAGGAACAACATAGTGGATGCCTCAAATGAGTCCCTTCATGGCTCATGTGGGCTTGATATGGCTTCATGGCTCAACCAAAATGATTTTATTCCACTTACATTCACCCAATCTTCAATTTCCCAAATTTTTAATTTTTGACCCCCGGGACCCTACACCCGCCTAGCCTACCCAAATCCCTTGAAATCCTCCAAAACACCTAAATTACCCAACAATTCCTCAAAATTATTCCCAAACATTCCCACATTACTCAAATTGATCATTCATAGCCAAAAATACCAAAAATTCCAAAAATACCTCCCAATACCCTCCAAATACCCAAAATACCCCCTCTTGACCCAAAATCCAGAAATTCAGAAAATTCCCAGAAAATTCCAGAAAATCTCAAATATTCCCAATTTCATTTTGTTCAACTACACCATGGGCCAATTTTGTCAATTTACCCTACTTGTGTCAAAACCCCCAATTTGACCCATTTTAACCCTAAGTGAACCCAATGTCAAACCAAACCTACCCAATTGACCCAAATCCTGGTCCAATTCAATTCTAAACTTCAATTCAACATTCCCAACACCAATCGAGACCAAACCCAAGTCCAATTTGATTGACATTTGGATCCAATTTCACTTTTGGCCTTAAAGCCCAATTTGGACCCATGACCCAAACCTAACCCAAACTCACCCAATTCAACTCCAATTAACCCCAGATCTTTTCTAAACCTTGCTTAAGCTTAATTGTACTTAGATGGTGACCCTTCCCCACTGATTAAGCTGACCTAAACCACTTTTTCTCAGCCTAAAATCAGGTCATGGAGAGGTGAACCCAGCCCAAACACATGGGTTGACCAAATTGAGCCAAGATTAGCCATGCCCCCATTCCATTTTGATCCAACCACTTTACACTTGGCAACTGCCAATTGAATACACTAAGCCCCAGCCCTGACCTCCCTGAGGTTGAGGGTGACCTGACCCTGGCCGGCCAGCCACCACAGTCGCCGGAAAACACCATGGTCGAGACCTTGGGAGGAGCCAAACTTTGGAATTCCACCTTGCTGAGCTGCCCCATGCCCAATGGCCACCATAGCTGTTCTTCCCATGCCCAGAGCAGCTGATCCCAACCCTTGGCCATCCCTGTGAGGCTCTCCAGCCACCTCTATTTAAACCCGACCCACTCACGGCCATTAAAGAGAGTTGCAAAAAACCTTGCCGAAACTCTGCCAAAATTGTTTCAAACCCTACTCCATACTTAGAGCAGTTGATCCCCAGTGTCAATTTGCCCTAAACCCCACCAACAAAATCCAATTTCTCTACTGAAATTTCACCCAAAACCAGGACACTTTGTCACAGTGAGCCAATCCTCAAATTGATTGGTCCTACACCTTCAGTGGACCAAAAGGAAAAGTTCCCCACTGAAAGCCCCATCTCCGAAGCCACCCGGTTGCCTGACCTCCAAGCTTTGTGATCGGCTGTGGTCGAAATCATACCTAGGCAATTCACCAGGCCAAGGGACTTCATCTGGAGCTTGCTGGGATCCAATCGAAGGTGACACAACCCTCAGATTGAAGCCACACTTCTCTGAGCAAAGCTTGGGATGACGGGAAGACCCTCCAGGTACGCTTTTATTTTATTGCAATTTACCTTATTGTAATTTATTTAATCGCATCGTACTTACTTTTCTTGCATGATAAACAACTGTTGCATGAAAACCCACACCTCTAGGGTAGCCCCTAAAACTGAAACCAAAACTAAGTTAGAAGTCATTGCAAGATAAAATTCACCGCCACAACATTTCAAAATATAAAACAACTCAAAATTTAATCACAAACAAAACACAAAACTACAATTACAACTAAATTAAAACGTCCTGTTGGATGATCGGGAATACCTCGGATGATTTAACCTACGTGTTGCTAACGGGATTTCCCACGGTCTAAATGAAAGTGTGGAACTCATTCAGTTGAGTTTAGCAAATTCATCTGGACTAAGTGAATCCGATAAAAATAACGATGCCGGAAGGATGGAACCGTGGGATCTTAACCGGTGTTGTTATAATCAACTTTAAAATTTGTTTTAATTAAAATATTAGAAACACTTGGAAATTAAGATTTTTCTCTAAACCAAAACACTTTCCTCATCTCCTAATTTATGACTTCTATAACTAAACCTCTGCAACAACAAGGAGCTCGGGGCACGGTGGGCAGCATGGCCATCTTCGTCTGCAAAACAACTCTACATCAGCAAAACATTCCTAGAATAAAACAACAAAGCCATAGGATTCCGAGGTAGTTTGCCTAGTGCAACATAAATCCTCAACCTTTTGTTAGGCATTTGCATTGCAAATTAAGCCCTAACCGGACTTAGGATTCCTAGGTAGTCGTTCGGTACGACATAAACCCTCATAACTTCAAGGTTATTTGTGTGATTCTATCATATAAATATAAGTCCTAATTAATTAAAATTGGCAAGATTGAAATACTAAATAAACATTAGGACTTTCCTAAATCCGAGCCGAACAATAGGATAGTTGGGAAATTACCGAAGTTCGCTTCGAATCCGTAATTTCTCCTACCTTTCTTCCTTTGAAATCCCAAAATAAAATCTTCCAAATTTGATCCATTCCCTATTGAAATTCCAAAATTCAATCCTTTGAAAGCTTAAACTTTGAAATTCTTGAGAGCGAATTATCGATTATTATCGAGAGTTTTCTTAGGTGATTCCCGTCACGTAAGATGTAATTAACTATAGGGGCTTGCCCTTATAGGGAATTTAAAGAACCCAGGTAAAATAAACCCTGTTTGATGCTTTCATATTAAGCAGGGGAATTTGTCGGCTTATAAAATTGGTTCCCAGATAAAACGGATGTCACAAATCTTCTAGTTTATTTAATCAAGCCCCATCACCAAACAGTGTGTTTATTCTTTGAGATAGATACACGGTTTGTGATGCGGTGCTCGTTTATATAAACTATTCGAGATGTGAGATCAGCTTGATTTCATATCTTAAAATTTTTTAAACTTAAAATTACTTTCCAAATCAAATACTACTTTTCAAATTATTTATTTAAATTAAATCAAAAATTCGCTGACAATTTCTGTTAGGCGACCACCTTTTCAAAATAAAACACCCAACCTAAAAATAAGCCGTACATATTTCTGGCGACTCCGCTGGGGAAAATTCCTCTCTCCATTTTAATCAGACAATTCTGCTTTCAAAAATCGGTAGTGTATCCATGTCCCTTGTGGATCAAACTACCCTTCTTTCCGTTGGGGTACTATGTTCATTTCTACCTTGAACAAGTATAGCCAACATTCTCTCGGATTTAGGAGCCACTGTTTAGACACCCCTAAACAGAGAGGTTCCGAGATCCTTTTACCTCATTTCTGAGGTGGGGTGGAACCCCAATAGGTGTTAGTTTAGGAGTGATCCTTCGAGTCGAGAAGTCTTGCATAAGACTTTCTTTTCCTTTCTAACTCTGAATCGGATTCATTACCTTCTCTACACCTTTGAACGTTTCGTTCTAAATAAACAAACCCTCTAATGAATGACTCTTTTAAACAAATAAATCCTTCTCATAAATACATGAACAAGAATGTGTTCGGACTCTTTTCGATTCCTTTCTTTTCGTCCTAATGAGAAGAAGCATAACTCGGGATCGACAATCGGATCTACCCCGCGAAATGGAAGCCCCAAAGCTGATTTTCTCCTTCACCAATGGACTGGACTTCACTGTTTACAAGGATGAGCTGCCCGACAATGGGATCATCCGGTTTGGACAAGGATTCGAGAAGATGAATGTCAAGATTACCGACGTTTCCCTTTTCGCGCTGACAAACAAAGTATCTGAAGCTGAGAAGCCGCTGATCGAGTTCAACCTTAGGTCAACTCGAGAATTTCCTCCCCGCAAAAGATTCCAACCGAGAGGAGTACCGCCGTCCACGTAAGGACCGTTCTTGCTACCCCCACCGGTCTAGTTGTCTCGCACCTACCCCGGCTCTCGCCGATTAAAGGGGAAGGAAATCCAGAACTATGGTGAACCTGTTACCGTGGAGGGTACAAACTTTCCTGTGAGACCCTCTGTTTTTGAAATCGGGTCCAGCTCAAGAATTTCATCACTAACACGGACCCAAAGAAGGAACAAAAGTAGGAAGATTGCCAGGAAGGCCAGAGCTGCTGAAGTCGCTTTCTTAGAAGAAATCCCTGAGTACACACCACTACCTGAATACATACCATTGCTCGAAGATACACCCTTTTTGGAAGGAAGTAGATTCCACCCCTTTCCGACGCTGACTCGACGAGGAAAATGTCCGCAGATTGTTTCTACATTACCTCGACCCAAGCATACTACAACGACAACAGAAAGAAAAGGGCTAGGATCACACCATTTGCCCGACTACGGATCGTGATCGAGAAGCTAGCAATGAAAGAGAAATGCTCGCGATCGGAAATTTTGAGAAGGATAGGCGGGTGCCGCCCAAATCCCGTCTTGGGCCACGAGTAGAACCGGCCATCATTACGTAAAAGCCAAATAAAAGGATGAAAGCTAGTCCGCCCGTCGTCGTTTCGAGATTACAAATTAGGGAGGATACCACCTTCCAAGCATTTGGCCGACTGCACCATCCGGTCTTAGACCTTCCGCTACTAGAAGGATGGTATGGCGTCCCACCACCGGGCAGCTAAGATCGAAATAACGATCTCGAAAAGGAAAGTCTCGTCGAGAGACTTGAATCCTAAGAAAGTGCTACCGCAAGAAAGGGAACTCGTGAGAAGGGAACCCGGCAGCCTATCACACGACAACCGCGAGGATGCACGTAAAAGAACGCTAGAGGATGCTATGGAAAAGTCGAGGACCGATATTCGACGACTAGCAAAAGAAAGAGAAGAGAAATTCGGAGACGAGATCGATTCATCGGAATTCATGGACGATGAGTATGCAGAAATCAACATGGTCGAAACGCGAGCTTCGTCGCCTTCACAAGGTGCTCCTGCAGCCGCAAAAAGAGAGGAGCCGGAAGTAATGAGGAGGCAGCTTCAAGAGAGAGATGATATGATCGCCCAAATGGCGAAGAGAATAGAAGAGATGGCTGTAGCCCTAGCCACTCTCCAGAGTCAAGTGCAACCCCAAAGAGAAACACCCCCATAGGTCATTCACATTGTAGACGGAGGAAAGGAGATTACATCCGTCAACGGGGATGATCAGCTAAAGAAAGATACAACACAAAGTATGATTCCAGAAAAAGATATCAAGAGCTTGGTGGAACAGCAGATGCGAGAAGCCTTAGCACAATCAAAGAGCGGGACATCCATTCGGACGGGTAGACCTTACCCGGAAGAATTCGACGCCGTCCAATAACCAAAAGGCTTCGTACCACCTCTCGTTCAAGACCTTTGATGGAACCGGAACCCCCGACAAGATGTTGCACATTTTCGTGCCGCTTGTTGCAATGCCGGCGGGAGCGATGCATTACTCTTCCGACGGCTTGTCGCTGCACTCGTCGTGGATCGCCTTTGATTGGTATGCGAACTACCGAATGGTTTAGTGAAGACGTTCTCGAACTCGAAAACCTCTTCATCAAGCAATTCGCCGGAGCTAAGCACCACATCACTATAGGTGATTTAGTGGTAGAGAAGCGTAGCCGAACGAAACTTTGGTGGATTACATACTTCAATGGAGAAATCTAAGTATGAAGTGTGAACCAAAATTACAAGAACAATATGCAGTCGGCATCTTACTTAAAAGCATTCATGGCCCGATAGAACTTCTCCTCAAGGGATTTACCATTAAGACTTTCGAGAAGTTGTTAAGCAAGGCCGGAAGCCTGCAAGAAGAGGCGAAGCAATTAAGTTTCGCCGACAAGACAGACAAGCAAAAGCCTGTGAAAACTTTTGAAAAGAAATCCGAGATCGTCGCAGCAGTCGACAAAGGCAAGCAATCGATACAAATATCGTCCGAACGACCGCAAAGCAACCTCAACAGAATTATCAACAACCCCGACCCAAACTATCAGCTCATCTCAACAAGATGAACAACCGCCTCGTCCGCAACGTACATTAAGGGAGCTTCGAGCGGTGGAATATCCATTCAAGAATGAGGCAAGTACCAAAAATGTTCCGTAGTCCGATGAATACTCCAGATTTCTAGCTGCCAGAGCCTAAGAGACCAGAAGAAGTTAACAAGAAAGGTGATCCCAACTTTTGTCCCTACCACCGGATGCTTGGGCACAAGATAGAAGATTACATTACCTTCAAAAGTTGGCTCAACGACAATCTTCGGAAAGGGAATATAACAATCCCGAAGGAGTACATGAAGGAACCCCGGAAAGGAGGTTCCGTCAATGTTGTCTCGACTGATCTCATTGTTCCGATAGATCCCTATGCGACTGACGATGGATGGACTACCGCTTGGACAAGGTCTTCAAAAAAGATTTTAGACAGCATCCAAACCGCTTCGGTGCGAGCTTCAATTCAGAGTTCGAAACCTGTCAAGTCGGCACTATCACTTGCGATAGAAGAACCACCTCAACAGGAGACGATTGAAGAGAAGAAGAAAATCGACGAAGAAGAGAAGACCGAGGCTCCTAAGGCTAGACTAGGGGCCGCTTATCCTAGGATAGTTGTTTCCGATTCGGGGAGAAATCCCTCGAACCTCCGACTCGTATGATTATTTGCTCACTCCGGTGGGATCTTATTATGATAAGGGTGATGGCATTGGCTACGTTTTGACTGTTTCTAATGATTACGTAACTAGCGACAATCCGGACATCGATTTCGATACAAATGACAATTCTCAAATCATACACAATCTCTACGATCAAAATGACGAAGAAGACATCCATCAAGGAGGCTACGAGAGTTCAACAAGCAACGAATCTATCTGTGAGTTTCGAGGAGCTCCAGTTACAAAAGAGTTAGAGCCTTCAGACTCTGAAGCTAATCAAGAAGAACCTGTCATTCAGATTTAGGAAGAAACACGAGTAAGCTCAACACTAGATTCAGAAGAAATTACAGAAGTCAACTTAAGAAGTGGAAGAGTTTTACCTCCGAGAATGGGTCCAAAGGACAAAGGGAAGCAGGTGGTTGTTCAAGAAGAACCAACCCCAGCAGAAGAAATACCCATTCGAGAAGAAGCCGAGACACATGAAAATAAAGTGGACTACAACGTGCTAGCCCATCTTAGGAAACTACCGACCAAACTGAGCATCTACGACGCTCTCATCTTATCAAAGGAGATGAGAGAAGCTCTGATCAAGGCCTTACTTGATCCAAAAATTTGCTTAGCTCAAATGGCCGGAGATTCCTTAGATGAGGTTTGTTCGTTAAAGGAACAACGAGGTGTTACCTTCACGGACAATGACCTACTACTTGGGACAGCAGACCACAACCGACCGTTGTAAATTTCGCTTACAATCGGGAAGTTTACACTCTCCGCAGTATTGGTGGATCCAGGAGCATCAATCAATATAATGAGTCTTCGAACACTAGCATACTTGGAAATTGATGCTCGCGAGCTCGAAGCCGACAAAATGTTATTAAGAGGATTCAACCAGAAATGAGAAAGAGCCCTCGGATCGATAACACTACTAATGAAGACCGGTGATTTAGCAAAGACAACCGCAAAATTTCACATAATTGATTCAGAAATGTCGTTCAACGCTCTATCGGGCCGACCATGGATACATGAAAACAGGATGGTACCATCATCTCTACACCAGTGCATCAAATACTACGATGGAGGGGAACAATGCATCAAAGGTGACTTACAACCATTCTCCGTACATGAAATTGGAATCCATGAAGATGCAGCTTATTATGCACCTCCGAAGAAAACAATCTTCTCCAGAGATACCATAACGAATGAAGCAAAGAAAGTTCGGGACAACGAAGAACCTGAAGTTCTAGTCCAACAGTTACCACTCCCTTACGACGAGATGGTGAAGGTTTCTCCACAACTCGCATCCGAGGTCGAGGCCGGGGAAGAGGTCGTGGCAGAGACGTTAGGACGAGCTGGACGGAAGAAACCAACCATCAATGTTGATCGGGAAGATAGCTCGAAGAAGAAAAGAGATCAAGCAAGAAGCAGCGACAATAAGTCGGAAGAAGCCGCAATTCAGGATCCCGCTCGAAGATGAAAAGAACGAAGAATACAAATCGATGTACGAGAAGATTAACCACTATGTACATTCTATGAACCTGACCCCGATCCATCCTAATAAGATCGAGGGTATGGTGGTCAAAGAGGTACGTAGCAGCGGTGCAAAGCCAATCAAATTCTACTGTGGTGCTCCTTCCTCCAAAACTGAAAATAATGTACAATTTGAAGATGTCACTTCATCAGAATTAATGGAATTACCTTTTGAGTGGTACTCTCCCCATGTTCAAAATTTAATTCAGCCGTGGTTTCTTACCTCGACAATGGACAAAAGGTCAATCACAACATTTTGAAAAATTATGGAATAACTCCGTTCGTCCACCCAATTCAAAGCATGGTCTCGGATTCGGCACGAGAGGATCGGCCGACGATACCGAATTTTGCTCGGTTGTCACTTGCGAGTCTAATGAAAACCGCATGGAAACTACGTAAGAATTCGAAGATTTACAAATTCGAGACGCTCCACCGTAGTTCGAAGAAGAGATTAAATCTACAATAGATGAGTTAACGGAAGTTAACTTAGGTACTAGCGAAGAGCCTAGACCTACCTTTGTTAGCTCCTTACTCAATAAAGAAGACTCCGAAGAAATAATCAAGTTATTAATGGAATTTAAAGACTCGTTTTGCTTGGAGCTACGATGAGATGCCGTGATTAGCTCCGGAGGTCGCAGATTCATAAGCTAGGAGTGGATCCTACTTCGTCCCGGCTAGACAAGGTCCCGTAAGAATGCGTCTAGAAATCGAACAACAAGTCATAGCCGAAGTTAAAAAGCTAATAGATGCTAAATTTTTCCGTGAAGAACAATACCCGACTTGGTTAGCCAATGTGGTGCCGCCGTAAAGAAGAATGGTCGATCGAATTTGTGTGGACTTCGGAGATTTAAACAAGGCATGTCCAAAAGATGAATTTCCTCTACCGATCCTGAATTAATGATCGACATTGCTTCAACGCATGAAATATTCTCATTCATGGATGGATCTTCGAGATACAACCGGATAAAAATGGCTCCGTAAGATGAAAAGCTTACAAGCATTCGTAACGCCGATCGAAGTATATTGCTACACAAAGGATGCCATTTCGACCGAAGAACTGCAGAGCAACATACCGTAGAGCAATGACAAGAATTTTTGATGATCTCATCCACAATCAAGTCGAATGCTACGTGGACGATGTGGTCATCAAAAGCAAAGTAAAGGACAACCACTCGTATGATTTGAGAATTGTTTTCGAACGATTAAGACAATTTAACCTTAAGATGAATCCCTTAAATGCGCTTCTGCGTCACCTCCGGAAATTCTTAGATTCGTTGTCCGACATCGTGGAATTGAAATCGACTCGGAAAAGATTAAAGCTATCTTAGAAATGCCGCCTCCCAAAACCTTAAAACAACTACGATCTTTTCAAGGAAGCCGGCATATCTTCGACGCTTTATCTCAAACTTGTCGTAGGTGTCACCTTCTCGCACTAGTTAAAAAGGACGCCAAATTTATTTGGGAAGAGAAATGCCGTAGGGCCTTCGAGGACATTAAACAATATTTAATGACACCTCCCGTCTTAGCAGCCCCGGCCTCGGTACGACTTTCTCGGTTAGACGACTTCGAGTCTAACCTGTGTTAATGATGAGGGTAAAGAAAATGCTCTTTACTACCTAAGCCGTCGTTTACTTCCGACGGAAATAAAGTATCCCGCAATTGAAAAGCACTGTTTGGCCCTGATCTTCGCCGCTCAAAAGCTCAGGCACTACATGCTTTCTCATAAGGTCAACCTGATCTCGAAATTTAATCCATTGCAATACTTGATGACTCGTCCAACGCTTTCCGGAAGACTTGCCGTATGGTCAATGATATTATCGCAATTCGATATAACTTTCGTGCCTCTTCGTGCCGTAAAGGGACAAGTCTTAGCAGATTTCCTCGCAAAGACACCCTTTGCGGCTGAATCTCCTCTCAACGACGACTTGCCGGATGAAAAAATAATGAGCCTGAAGACCCCGATGATCGACGTTGGGAATTATATTTCGACGGAGCATCTTCAAGACACAAAGATGAAGAATCGCAAGTGATAAGTGCTCCGTAAGGCAGAATCGGATTAATCTTTATAACACCGAACGGGGATGTTAAGATACTCCTACCACTTGACAGTAGCGTGTACAAACAACGAAGCGGAATACGAAGCTCTCATAACAGACCGGAATTAGCTATTCAAATGGGGATAACAGTACATCAACATCTACGGAGATTCACAACTAATCATTCAACGGATCGTCGGACAAGACAGTAATTTTAAAACCAAGACTCGAGCAATACTTCCAAGATGCCATACAATTGTTGGAACAGATTCCGAATGCGACGATCTACAAAATTCCCTAGAAAGAAAATGCTTTAGCAGATGCGTTAGCTCACCTCGCAAAAGAGTTTGCTCGTTTGCAAGATGAGTCGCTGGAAGTGTCAGCTCACTGACATCGGGTCCTATCACGACTCGACATGACACAATACACAAATCGAAAAAGAAGAAGAATCAACTGCAATAAGTGATGTAAAACACGGAGGATCGGGCGACAGCCAATAATGGACTACCTGCAAACAAGAAAGCTACCAGATGATAGGTCGCTAGCCCATCAGATCAAGAAAAGAACTCTGTCCTACGCATTAATAAACAACACGTTATACAGAAGGTCATTTAATCAAATGTGGCTAAGGTGCCTAAGCTGGTCCTAGGCCCGTGAAATTGTTAAAGAGGTGCATTCAGGACTCTATGGCGCTCACCAGTCGGGTCTGAAGATGAAAATGAAAATTAAAAGACTATGGTACTACTGGCCCTCGATGATGACCGACTGCATGAAAATCGCCAAGAGCTGTCACCAATGCCAAGTGCACGGAGTGGTTCTACACCAACCTCCAAATGTGTTACATCCGACAATTGCATCGTGGCCATTCGAATGTTGGGGCACATATATAGTGGGCCCAATGAACCACCATCTTCAAAAGGACATCGCTTCATTCTTGCGGCTACGGATTACTTTTCCGAGTAGGCAGAGGCGGCTCAACTTAGAGAAGTGAAAGCACACCACGTGCTACGCTTTTCAAGAACCAAGCTTGTCTACCGTTTCGAGTGCCGTGCAAGATCATCTCGGATAATGGGTCAGCATTCGAAGCACACAAATCAACAATTTTGTCGAGAGACACGGAATCGACCGGCGATATTCAACAGTTTACTACCCAAGAGCAAACGGCTCCGCCGAGGCTTTTAATAAAACTCTTGTTCAAATCTTAAAGAAAACCTTGACGATAATAAGAGAAATTGGCACGAGAAGTTATTAGAAGCCTTATGGGCCTAGTGAACAACCTTCGAACTCCTACTCAAGCTACACCTTACGCTTCCGGTGTATGGGTCCGAGGCAAGTGTTACCTTTAGAGGTTCGACCTTCCTTCACTCGAATTGCAGCTTGCAAACAAAATGACTACGTGAAGAGAATGCCAAATTACGACTAGAGGAATTAGAAAGCCCGGAAGGGAAAAGACTTGCAGCGCAACAGAATTTAGAATTATACCAAGCTAAGATGGTTCAAGCCCATGACAGACTGGTCCGCCCAAGAAGCTTCAAAGTTGGTGACTTACTCAAGAGACCTATTCTTGCACACCGCAAGGTAGGAGGAAAATTTGAACCCACTTGGGAAGGACCGTTCGTGGTTAAAGCAGTATACTCAGGAGGTTCCTACCAGCTAGTGAATTGCCAAGGAGAACGACATATGCTTCCGATCAACGGACGATACTTGAAAAATTATTACGCTACCTGATGTTTCGAAGGAATGAATTCTTCATCCCTAGAAACACGGGCGAAGTAATTACTTATGACTGGGTCCAAACCCAAAAATAAAAAAATGTGCTAAAATAAATAAAATCATGATAATAAAGTTTTCCTTGTTTTCTCTCCCACATCAAGATCTTTTTCCTGATCTTTTCCCACTTCATTCCTGTTAAATTTAAAAAAAAAAATAATAAAAAAATAAAAAAATATAATAAAAAATGTCTTTAATAAACATTTTCTTAATGTTCTTGTTCTTAAGATGCTGCCCCGATCATTTTCCTCATCTTTCGCAGGGAAATGTCGAACGAGCGGTCTGGTCCCGAACTTTAGAAATGGCGTAAGCCTCGCACTCGACGAAAAGAGGGTGAAAGATGGAGCGATAATCGAGATTGACTCGAACTTCGCACCGACAGCCTACGTACGAGGAAAGTGACCGGATCCCGCCGACCGAGAGGAACCGCCCGGCAGACAAGTGATGAAAGTGGGTGGCCCAAGCCACCAATCCAAAGCAGCAAGAAAAGAAAAACAAACACTGAAGAAGACAAGAAAATCAAGTCTGTAGTCGCTACAGCAGAGGGCAGGCTTGTCAGCGCCGCGCCCACAGAGATTCAGGAAGTTCGAAGAGCTACTCTCACAGCAACGCAAAGAAGAAATAAGAATCGCCGTATCCGTAAGATGTTAACCAAACTAGCAGCGGACCAGCGCGACGAGGCAGTTGCTACTGCGCACATACACTTCAAGGACGCCAGTTCACTGTGTACCTGAAGAAAGGAGGCCACCTCCTAGGATACACGAATGGGACCAGGGAAATCTCACGAAGATCGAAGAAAGAAGGCTACCACGCCACCGTATAGAACCACCCGCAATGCATAACCTTGTTGGTAGGCAACCCCGGAGGATGTCCCGACGGACATCATCCCCGAGGAGCCGAGGTATGCAGGAGAACGTGAAGGGATTGAGCCGTATATCCCACAATATGTCACTGTGCCCCGCCATTTGCAAATTATTCCAGAGTACGAGCTGGAAAGAATGCATAATGTCGAAAAGAAAACTTTTGAATACTTCGAGAGAATCAGAGGCAGAAGGATCAATATACTAGAAGGCCTCGAGCTGCATACAGACGTATTCTCGTAATATGAACAACAACAAATCGTGGATTCGGATTCGATCCGCGATTCGAAAAGAATGGGCCGAGCGGGCCGCCTAAGAGAAAACACCTACTCGTAACCCCGGAGATGGATGCTGTGGAAAGGAAGAATTACAATACAATGTGGATGCCGCTACAATTTCGCGGAAGACAGAAGGGAAACCCACCGAGGATACTCCGTCATGGCCAAGTGGATCCAATGCCATTAGTCATCAAGAGAATGGTAAAGAGATTGATAACATGGAGGGTACGCTGCAGCAGATTGCATACCCAATAGCTGCATTATTAACATTTACAAGCAGTGGTGACCGCATACCCCCGCACATAGATCACCACGACTTTGTCGCACCTTTCGCACGCCTCTTTCCCGAACGAGTGTAACATCATGTTCGGATCCGACCTCCGGATAGCAGGCCCGGTGAGTTCCGAGGGCCGATGAAGATACCATTACCGGTAGGTTCCGTCATGATACCGAAGGGCAACGGAGCGTATGTCGCTAAACATTGCATACCGTGAGTACCAGGAAGCGGATCTCGCTTACTTTCGAAGGATGGACGACAGGAAGACACCTTACCACTTCCAGCTGCACTCGAAGCTGAGAGCCTCCGCCTTACGAGCCGTGAGTTACATGGAAAATATCACACCTCCAACGTACATCCATACGGCACCCTTGCCAAGGATGGCTTGGAAGGTGATGTTATCGACTATGTACCTCGCTATTCGTACATGGATTTTCGATGTATACCTTTTTGGATGGATCGACAAAGATCATACATAGTCCGTTTTGAGTCTACATGGATTGTATGAGATGTATTCCGGATCGAGTTGTATGATGTATCTTCGACATGATTGGAATGAAAGTGACCATGTCACATTTTTGGCCTTCACCTCTTTTGTGCAAATTGACTGGGAAACGCCATTAAAGTTAAATGAACTTCGAACAAAGAACAGAAAAGAAACAAAAAAAATAATAATAAAAAATAAAAGAAAACTTTCCGTAAAAATCTAAAAATGACGAACACCAAATTCACATGAACATTAAATAAACGATAAAATAAATTTGAATCGTTAAAAGACAAACAAAATGAACATAAATTTCAAATCAAATTTAAATCAAATTTCAAATTCAATCCTTCCAAATCTCAAATCAAATCTCAAACCAGATCTCAAATCAAATCTCAATCGAAAATTCAAATTCAATCTCCCAAATCTGAAATCCAATCCGTTCTACCCTCTCCCTTGTCTGGGATGGAAGCGGTTGATTCCATTGACGCGGATCGAATTTGATGGCGAGGGATTATATCAAATCCAAACCAGTGATTTCCGATCAACTCTTTTGAACGGGGTATGTAACATCTACATATTCCCTCCAAATCTATTTCCTTCATGAAAGTCTTTTACAACTTTCATGAAATTCTCGAAACACAAAAATTCCACACTTTTCAAATCAAACTTTTGCAGTTGAGGATTTTACATCCGAGACTGCATTGCTTTAGGATCCTTTCCCTATCGCAACGAAATACATCAAATTCAAACTTTTGGAGTTGAGGATTTTACTTCCGAGACTGCATTGCTTTAGGATTCTTTCCCTATCGCAATGAAATACATCAAAATCAAACTTTTGGAGTTGAGGATTTTACATCCGAGACTGCATTGCTTTAGGATTCTTTCTCTATCGCAATGAAATACATCAAAATCAAACTTTTGGAGTTGAGGATTTTACATCCGAGACTCGCATTGCTTTAGGATTCTTTCCCTATCGCAATGAAATACATCAAAATCAAACTTTTGGAGTTGAGGATTTTACATCCGAGAATGCATTGCTTTAGGATTCTTTCCCTATTGCAACGAAATACATTCAAAATCCAAATTCTTGGAGTTGAGGATTTTACATCCGAGACTGCATTGCTTTAGGATTCTTTCTCTATTGCAATGAAATACATCAAAATCAAACTCTTGGGGTTGAGGATTTTACATCCGAGACTGCATTGCTTTAGGATTATTTCCCTATTGCAATGAAATACATCAAAATCAAACTCTTGAGGTTAAGGATTTTACATCTGATATCGCATTGCTTTAGGATTCTTTCCCTATCGCAATGAAATACATCAAATTCAGACTTTTGGGGTCGAGGATTCTACATCCGAGACTGCATTGCTTTAGAATTCCTTCCCTATCGCAATGAAATACATCAAAGTCAAATTCCTGGGGTTGAGGATTTTACATCCGAGACTGCATTGCTTTAGGATTCTTTCCCTATTGCGATGAAATACATCAAAATCAAACTCTTGAGGTTAAGGATTTTACATCCAATACCGCATTGCTCTGAGATCTCTCCTCATTGTGATGATTCAATCCAATCAATTCAACTTTCTTTTGAGGTTAAAGATGTCACATCTAAAACCACAAAATTCCAATCTTCATTTCAAGTTCGAATTCCTTCAAATTAATCTTAACAAAACTTCAATCTAAATTAAAACTCAAACTAAAATCTGAGCTCACACATCAAAACTTAAACTGAAACAAAAAAAAATCTAAATTGAAATTCCCCCAGGTCATGTGATTTGGGATTCACCTCCTTTTCCTTCCCCAGCAGAGAGTTCGGGAATCTCCGGTCTCGGAGATATACTCGACACTCCCAACGTGAAACTCTTCTACTTTGTCCAATGTTTGTCACTTGGACATTTGTGTTGGTTTTGTTGATCGCTTCGGTCAACACCAATATGCGCGGTGTGCTCCGTCACCACCACACCTATTGGGGTCCATTTGTTGACCTCATTTTTGATGAGGTCTTCTTCTTCTTTTTAGTACTTAGGATCTAGCCTTAGGCTTTTCCTTTCGACTATCTTAGAGGATTAGAATCGGGACCCACCACTTAGAAATTCAAACTACTTCTTAACTCCCCGCAAACTCCACAAACTCGACTACGGACACCTAATCACCTGAGGGTCGAAATCAAATGTGGAAGTTTAAAGGATGGTTCTCATATAGGACTCTTCGGCCTTAGGACTACCCCGGTGGCCTCGGTCTAGTGAAGGGGCCGACTTACACACACACTACATTTATACACTGCACTTTCACACACCTCCTAAAACCACAACCATACCTAACTTGACCTCCTGACTCATGTAGGTGATTCACATGGATGGTCCTTAACCCCTAAGCCCTTGGCTAAAAGGGTTAGGAACAACATAGTGGATGCCTCAAATGAGTCCCTTCATGGCTCATGTGGGCTTGATATGGCTTCATGGCTCAACCAAAATGATTTTATTCCACTTACATGCACCCAATCTTCAATTTCCTAAATTTTCAATTTTTGACCCCCGGGACCCTACACCCGCTTAACTTACCCAAATCCTCGAAATCCTCCAAAACACCTAAATTACCCAAAAATTCCTCAAAATTATTCCCAAACATTCCCACATTACTCAAATTGATCATTCATAGCCAAAAATACCAAAAATTCCAAAAATACCTCCCAATACCCTCCAAATACCTAAAATACCCCCTCTTGACCCAAAATCCAGAAATTCAGAAAATTCCCAGAAAATTCCAGAAAATCCCAAATATTCCCAATTTCATTTTGTTCAACTACACCATGGGCCAATTTTGTCAATTTACCCAACTTGAGTCAAAACCCCCAATTTGACCCATTTTAACCCTAAGTGAACCCAATGTCAAACCAAACCTACCCAATTGACCCAAATCCTGGTCCAATTCAATTCTAAACTTCAATTCAACATTCCCAACACCAATCTAGACTAAACCCAAGTCCAATTTTATTGACATTTGGATCCAATTTCACTTTTGTCCTTAAAGCCCAATTTGGACCCATGACCCAAACCTAACCCAAACTCACCCAATTCAACTCCAATTAACCCCAAATCTTTTCTAAACCTTGCTTAAGCTTAATTGTACTTAG
This sequence comes from Papilionanthe hookeriana x Papilionanthe teres, assembly GCA_022702705.1. Taxonomy (NCBI): domain Eukaryota; kingdom Viridiplantae; phylum Streptophyta; class Magnoliopsida; order Asparagales; family Orchidaceae; genus Papilionanthe; species Papilionanthe hookeriana x Papilionanthe teres. The sequence continues at coordinate 120,109,586 of CM040431.1, forward strand.
ATGGTGACCCTTCCCCACTGATTAAGCTGACCTAAACCACTTTTTCTCAGCCTAAAATCAGGTCATGGAGAGGTGAACCCGCCCAAACACATCGGTCGACCAAATCGAGCCAAGATTAGCCATGCCCCCATTCCATTTTGATCCAACCACTTTACACTTGGCAACCGCCAATTGAATACACTAAGCCCCAGCCTCGACCTCCCGAGCTTGAGGGGTGACCTGACCCTGGCCGGCTAGCCACCACAGTCGCCGGAAAACACCATGGCCGAGACCTTAGGAGGAGCCAAACTTTGGAATTCCACCTTGCTGAGCTGCCCCACGCCCAATGGCCACCATAGCTGTTCTTCCCATGCCCAGAGCAGCTGATCCCAACCCTTGGCCATCCCTGTGAGGCTCTCCAACCACCTCTATTTAAACCCGACCCCCTCACGGCCATTAAAGAGAGTTGCAAAAACCCTTGCCGAAACTCTGCCAAAATTGTTCCAAACCCTACTCCATACTTAGAGCGACTGATCCCCAAAGGTCAATTTGCCCTAATCCCCACCAACAAAATCCAATTTCTCAACTGACATTACACCCAAAACTAGGAAACTTTGTCACAGTGAGCCAATCCTCAAATTGATTGGTCCTACACCTTCACTGGACCAAGAGGAAAAGTTCCCCACTGAAAGCCCCATCTCCAGGCCACCCAGTTGCTCCAGCCTCCAAGCTTTGTGATCGGCTGTGGTCGAAATCCTACCTAGGCAATTCACCAGGCCAAGGGACTTCATCTGGAGCTTGCTGGGATCCAATCGAAGGTGACACAACCCTCAGATTGAAGCCACACTTCTCTGAGCAAAGCTTGGGATGACGGGAAGACCCTCCAGGTACGCTTTTATTTTATTGCAATTTACCTTATTGCAATTTATTTAATCACATCGTACTTACTTTTCTTGAATGATAAACAACTGTTGCATGAAAACCCACACCTCTAGGGTAGCCCCTAAAACTGAAACCAAAACTAAGTTAGAAGTCATTGCAAGATAAAATTCACCGCCACAACATTTCAAAATATAAAACAACTCAAAATTTAATCACAAACAGAACACAAAACTACAGTTACAACTAAATTAAAACGTCCTGTTGGATGATCGGGAATACCTCGGATGATGTAACCTCGGATTTCCCACGGTCTAAATGAAAGTGCGGAACTCATTCAGTTGAGTTTAGCAAATTCATCTGGACTAAGTGAATCCGATAAAAATAACGATGCCGGAAGGATGGAACCGCGGGATCTTAACCTAGGTGTTGTTATAATCAACTTTAAAATTTGTTTTAATTAAAATATTAAAAACACTTGGAAATTAAGATTTTTCTCTCAACCAAAACACTTTCCTCATCTCCTGATTTATGACTTCTATAACTAAACCTCTGCAACAACAAGGAGCTCGGGCCACGGTGGGCAGCATGGCCATCTTCGTCAAAGAAACGACTCTACATCGCCTAAACATTCCTAGAATTAAACAACAAAGCCATAGGATTTCAAGGTAGTTTGCCTAGTGCAACATAAATCCTCAACCTTTTGTTAGGCATTTGCATTGCAAATTAAGCCCTAACCGGACTTAGGATTCCGAGGTAGTCGTTCGGTACGACATAAACCCTCATAACTTCAAGGATATTTGTGTGATTCTATCATATAAATATAAGTCCTAATTAATTAAAATTGGCAAGATTGAAATACTAAATAAACATTATGACTTTCCTAAATCCGAGCCAAACAATAGGATAGTTGGGAAATTACTGAAGTTCGCTTCAAATCTGTAATTTCTCCTACCTTTCTTCCTTTGAAATCCCAAAATAAAATCTTCCAAATTTGATCCATTCCCTATTGAAATTCCAAAATTCAACTTTTCGAAGCTTAAACTTTGAAATACTTGAGAGCGTAATTACCGATTATTATCGAGAGTTTTCTTAGGTGATTCCCGTCACTTAAGATGTAATTAACTATAGGGGCTTGCCCTTATAGGGAATTTAAAGAACCTGCGTAATATAAACCCCGTTTGATGCTTTCATATTAGCTAGGGGAATTTGTCGGCTTATAAAATTGGTTCCCGTACCAAACGGATGTCACAAATCTTCTAGTTTATTTAATCGAGCCCCATCACCAAACAACGGTGTGTTTATTCTTCGAGATAGATACACTGTTGTGATGTGGTGCTCGTTTATATAAACTATTCGGGATGTGAGATCAGTTTGATTTCATATCTTAAAATTTTTTAAACTTAAAATTACTTTCCAAATCAAATACTACTTTTCAAATTATTTATTTAAATTAAATCGAAAATTCGCCGACAAATTCTGTTAGGCGACCCCCTTTTCAAAATAAAACACCCAACCTAAAAATAAGCCGTACACGATGTTGTTGGGAGAATAGCTCTGAATAAGAATAAGAAATTGAGAAAGAAGCGGCGACAATAAGTCAGAAGGAACCACAATTCAAGATTTCTCTCGAAGATGAAAAGAATGAAGAATATAAATCAATGTACAAGACGATTAACCATTATGTACATACTATGACCCTGACCCTGATCTATTCTAATAAGATCGAGGGTATGGTGGTCAAGGAAGTGCATGATGGTGGGGCTAAGCCAATCAAGTTCTACCATGGTGCTTCTTCTTCCAATACTGAAAAAGATGTACAATTTGAAGATGTTACTTCATCTGAATTAATGGAACTACCTTTTGAGTGGTACTCTCCCTGTGTTCAAAATTTAATTCAACGCGATGTTTTACCTTGACGATAGACAAAAGACCGATCACAACACTTTAAAAAATTATGGAATAATGCCGGTCGGCCTCCCAATTCAAAACATGGTCTCGGATCCGGCACAGTAGGATCAGTTGACGATACAGAATTTTGCTTGGTTGTCACTTGCGAGCCTAACGAAGACTGCTTGGAAGCTTCAGAAGATCTTGAAGATCTACCAATCGGAGACGCTCCACCAGAATTCGAAGAAGAAATCAAATCTCATAATAGATGAGTTAACGGAAGTTAACTTAGGTACTAGCGAAGAGCCTAGGCCTACCTTTGTTAGCTCCTTACTCAATAAAGAAGACTCCGAAGACATAATCAAGCTATTAATGGAATTCAAGGACTGTTTTGCTTGGAGTTACGACTAAATGCCAGGATTAGCACCAGAAGTCGCAGTTCACATGCTAGGAGTGGATCTCATTCACAACCAAGTCGAGTGCTACATGGATAATTTGGTCATCAAAAGGAAACTGAAGGAAGATCACCTGTATGATTTGAGAATTGTTTTCGAGCGACTAAGACAATACAACCTTAAGATGAATCCCTTGAAATGCACTTTCGGCGTCACCTAATGGAAATTCTTAGGATTTTTTTGTCAGACATCGCGGGATTGAAATCGATCTGGAGAAGATTAAAGCTAATTTAGAAATGCCTCCTCCCAAAACTTTGAAACAACTACGATCCTTTCAAGGGAAGTTGGCATATCTTCGACACTTTTTCTCAAACTTGTCAGGTAAGTGTCAGCCCTTCTCAGCATTAGTAAAAATAGATGCCAAATTCATTTGGGATGAGAAATGCCAGCGGACTTTCAAGGATGTTAAGCAATATTTAACGACACCTCATGTTTTAACAGCCCCAGTCTAAGGTAGACCATTGATACTTTATACCGCGGCTTTAGATGACTCCCTTGGAGCCCTGCTAGCCCAGGTCAATGACGAGGGGAAAGAAAATTCTCTCTACTACTTAAGTCGCCATCTAATTCCAACGGAAGTAAAGTATCCTCCGATTGAGATGCATTGTTTGCCCTGATCTTCGCCGCTCAAAAGCTCAGGCATTACATGCTTTCTCATAAGGTTAACCTTATTTCGAGAGTTGATCCATTTCAATACTTGATGACCCGACTGACGCTTTCTGGCAGACTTGCCAGCTGGTCAATGATACGATTGAAATTTGACATAACTTTCGTTCCACTTCGTGTCGTAAAGGGACAAGTCCTAACAGACTTCCTCGCAACACACCCTTTCCCGGCAGATTTGCCTCTCGATGACGATTTGCTTGACGAACAGATAATGAGCCTAGAAGACCCTGATGATCGACGTTGGGAATTGTACTTCGATGAAGCGTCCTCAGCACAGCAGAACAAAGAATCGCAAACTATAGTGCCAGGTAAGGCAAGAATCGAACTAATCTTTATAACTCCGGGGCAGGGAATGTTAAGGTACTCCTACCACTTAACAGAACCGTGTACAAAAAACGAAGCGTAATATGAAGCCCTCATAACAGTGTTGACCTCATTTTTGATGAGGTCTTCTCTTCTTCTTTTTAGTACTTAGGATCTAGCCTTAGGCTTTTCCTTTGACTATCGTAGAGGATTAGAATTGGGACCCACCACTTAGAAATTCAAACCACTTCTTAATTCCCTACAAACTCCACAAACTTGATTGTAAACCCCTAATCACTCGGAGGGTTGAAATCAAATGTGGAAGTTTAAAGGATGAGTTCCTTTAGGACTCTTTGGCCTTAGGACTGCCCTGGGTGGCCTGGTCTGGTGAAGGGCTGATGTACACACACACTACACTTAAAAACTACAATTTCACACACCTCCTAAAACCACACCCATACCCAACTTCACCTCCTGACTCATGGAGATGATTCACATGGATGGTCCTTAACCCCTAAGCCCTTGGCTGAGAGGGTTAGGAACAACATAGTGAATGCCTCTAATGAGTCCCTTCATGGCTCATGTAAGCCTGATATGGCTTCATGGCTCAACCAAAATGATTTCATTCCACTTACGTTTACCCAATCTTCAATTTTCTAAATTTTTAATTTTGGACCGCCGGGACCCTACACCCGCATAGCCTACCCAAAACCCTTGAAATTACCCAAATTTTTCAAAAAAATCTCCAAATACTCCTTAAAACCAATCCCAAACATTCCCACATTACTCAAATTGATCAATCATAGCCAAAAATACCAAAAATTCTAAAAATACCTCCCAATACCCTCCAAATACCCAAAATGCCCCTCTTGACCAAAAAATCCAAAAATTCAGAAAATTCCCAGAAAATTACAAAAAATCCCAAATATTCCCAATTTCATTTTGTACAACAACACAATGAGCCAATTTTGTCAATTTACCCCACTTTTGTCAAAATTCCCAACTTGACCCATTTTAACCCAAAATGAACCCAATGTCAAACCAAACCTACCCAATTGACCCAAATTCTGGTCCAATTCAATTCTAAACTTCAACTCAACATCCCCAACACCAATCTAGACCAAATCCAAGCCCAATTTAATTGGCATTTGAATCCAATTTCACTTTTGACCTTAAAGACCAATTTGGACCCATGACCAAACTTAGCCAAAACCAAACCAATTTAACTCCAATTAACCCCAAATCTTTTCTAAACCTTCCCTAACATCCCCAAAAACAAAACACTAACATGATTTGCCCAAAATTTCGATCCAAACCCCACTCAAATTCATCCTAAAACCAAAAGGCCCAATTTTGACCTAATTCCAACCCTAACCCAAATGAGCCCAAATCCCAAAATCAAAATCCAACCAAAGTTGGAACCCCTTTGAAACACTCCCATAAACATTTCCCAACATCAATTTTACATCAATTTCAACCCAAGCCCAACATTGGCCCATGTTAGCCCAATTTGACCTACATGGGCCCTTTTACCAAATGAACCCAAATCCAACTCCATTCAAACCCAAAACACTCCAAACTCATTTTAAATCATTCATGACATACCCCTAAACCAAACCCAACAATTATTTGGCCCAAGCCTTTACCAAACTTTCATCCTAAAATCCATTTTAAAATCCAAAAGCCCACTTCCCTAAACCATTTTAAAAGCCCATCTTCACTAAATTTCAAAGGCCCAAAATTCATCCAAAGTCCATATGACACTCTTCTTCATCATGAATTTAATTAAAATCATCCCTTAATTCCTAAATCAATCATCAAATGGTTCCAAATCAAGACATATGCCAAATCCCATCAAATCACCCCTAAATTACCAAAATTTCTAAAATCCATTTTCATAAAATTGACCAAGCTTTTTCCCAAGCCAAAGGCAAGCCATGAAGCCACTCTTAAGCCACATGCAAGCCATGTGAGTTGCTCACATGTGACCTTACTACATTGGGCAAAAGGAGGAGATCCTTTCCACATTCCCTTAAGGTGATTAACCACTCCCATGATTCCCCTTAACCGTGCTTATGACTAATTGTGCTTGGATGGTGACTTGACCCTACTGATTATGCTGAACCAAATCACTTTCCCTTCAGCCTAAACCAAGTATTGGGTGGTGCACCTAGCCCAAAAGGATGGGTTGACCCATTTGGAACCAAAATGGCCTCTCCCCCAGACCATTTTAATCCAAGCCCTTTACACATGGCATTGGCCAATTGCCTACACTAAACCCCAGCCCTGACCCACCTGAACAAGATGTTGACCAGTGCCTGACCGGTCAGCCACCAGGCTGACGGAAAATGCCATGGCCGAGACATGGGGAGAAGCCAAACTATGGAATTCCACCTTGCTGAGTTGCCCCATGCCCAATGGCCACCATGGCTGTTCTTCTCCTCACCAGAAGCGGTCGATCCTAAGCCCTAACTCCCCACGGGAGAGCCTCGACCATGCCTATTTAAACCCCACCTCTCTCGGCCATGGAAGAGGTGCTGATTCAACCTTAAGGAAACTCTGCCAAAATCACTCCAGACCCTCCCCACACCTAGAGCATTTGATCCCCACTGTCCTCTTGCCCTAATCCCCACTAATTGAGCTCAATTTTGGAGCTCAATTCTCAGGCCAGAATAGGACACTCCCAAATCCTCCACCAAAGTCAAATTAAACTCACCTACACCTGCACAAGGTCAAGAGGAGAAGTTCCCCAGTGAAAGCCCCCTCTCCAGGCCACCCATCTGTTCTGAGACTCCGAAGGTTGAAATCGGGCTTGGTCGGAATCATACTCGGACAATTCACCGAGCCGGGAGACTTCATCCGGATCTTGCTTGGACCCAATCGAAGGTGACACAACCCTCAGATCGAAGCCACACTTCTCTGAGCAAAGGTATGGTCTCACTCTTCTTCCCGAGCTTCTGAACATTCTCCATTTTTATTGAGTCAATTTCATGCCACATAAACCATATGGATGTGTTCGTCTTCTCGAGACGAATCCATAGAGCATAAGAAAGTTTAATTTGGTCAAGTATCGAGTGAGATCTTAAGCCTAGAAGATGGACGGTTCTCGGGCTAGGAGGCTTGGGGACGATGAACGGATGTCGTCCATTCAATACACGCGCGGATGAACGACTCAGATCAGGTCGGATCAGTGGATGATACGCGGAAGGCGGGACCCGGGCTGCTGACTCAAGTGGCGGCATCGAATGGTAGCGCGACACGCGGCGTTTCGGAGATGCCTAGGTTGAGCTGGCGCCGCGTCACTTAAGTAGAAAAATAGAGATTTTTTTATTTATTTAATTCTCTAAACTTCAAAAATGCATAACTTTGTGTAGGAAAATCAAAAAAATAAAATAAAAATACCCTCTTGCTTAGTGAATAGAGGAGAATAATGTGGAAAAGAAATCATTTAATTTCATTGAGTATTTGATTTTTAATAATTTATTTACTCTCTGCACATTTCAAATTCTCCATGCATGTATACAATTTACCATGACATGAGACCATAGGGCTTTTGAAGCCTCTGAATTTGGGAACATTCCCTGAATTTTCTAAAGTCAGAGGCCACCCCTATGAAGAGTTATTGATTTTTCAATTTTAGGTCACAACTCTGAGTATTTTAATTATAATAATTAGCATGTTGTGAAATAAATTCTAGGAAAATTTGGTGATGTTTCTTATGACCAGAGGACCCTAAGAAAAATGTTTTTTGAGTTAACTCACTTGTAATAGCCCTAATTGGCTTAAACACCCAAAATAGAACTTTAATTAATTAGAGCTAATCATACATCAAATTGACTTGAAATCAATTCTCCACTGACCTTTAGGATCAGAGGAACCCACCATAAAAATTTGAAGTCAATTGGACTTGGTTAGCCCTATCAAATGGGTTGATTAAACCATTTAGCCAAATTTAAACCTTAAAAATTCATAACTCTCAAAATCCTTTTCAAAAATTCACCAAATTGGTTTTGGAGCCTCTCTGATATCAGGGGAATTTAAGAAAATTAAAATTGTAATTTTCCAAAAAAGTTGATTTTTTTCATTATTTTAATATTTTCAATAATTAAAAAATAATAAAAATCACAAAAATAATAAAATTCACCAAAATGTCACATTTTCAATTTTAATCACTTAGGAACAAACCCCATATTTTTCTTAAGTGTCTATGATGAGATATTAAATTTTAAAGCCCTAAGGTAGTTTTAAAATTAAAAAAAATGTATTTTCTAGCATTTCCACTTTTAGTGAGTTATGGAATTAGTAAGTTTAAAGGGCAAAAATGGTAATTAAAATTTTAACTTATAATTAAAAATTTTAGGTTTATTTAAAAGGGTGGGTAAAATATTTGATACTAAGTTGATTTTGGATGTTTGAAATTTAGGTATTTAAAGGGTAGAAACCTACCAAATAAATTTGAAAGTAATCAAAATAAACCTTAAATAAATAATTAATTAAGTTTGGAAGAATAATAAAAATTGGAATTATTAAAATAGGGATATTGTTAGGAAGAGATTTATTCTTTAATCTAAGAATCCCTAAATTAATCACCTCAATAACATTTAATTCCTAATTAAAATGATAACCCAAATTCAAAACTTAAAATGCTTAATCATTAAATTAAATTAAAATTAAAACATTTAAATTAAACCCTTTTAAAATTTCAATTGAATTAATACTTTAACAATTAAAATTAAATCATTCTTAAAACAAAAAAAAATTAAAAAAAATAATAAAAAAAAATAAATAAAAAATAATAATAAAATATTAAATTAAAATTAAATTAAAAAAAAATAATAATAATAAGAAAGTTAAATTAAAATTAAAATTTAAATTAAAATTAAAAATAAAACTAAATTAAAATTTAAATTAAATTAAAATTAAAAATTAAATTAAATTAAATAAAAAATATATATAATAAAATAAATTAAATCAAGTTAGAATAAAATTAAAATAAAATTAAATAAATAAAATTAAATTAAAACTAAAACTAAACCAAATTAAGTTAAATTAAGATTAAATTAAATTAAATTCGAATTAAATATAACATCACCAAAGACATAAAGAATTCAAAAATAAATCCAAAACAATTTGAACACTATTCTAAACTTAAACTATTAATTAAAATTAAATTAAATCACAAATCACTTAAACATCGATTTGCCCTCAAAAGCTCTTATTGTCATAACTCCTAAATAAAGTGTTAAGTGAAGTGTTACTTCACTCATAGGATATTCAAATGTCCTAATTCACTAAGCAAGATAACGAAACTTGAACTCCTGGATAATTGATTCATTATACAATTAAATTCTCTTGGACTTTAAACAATCCTAAAAGTATTGAAAAGATGTTTAAGATTCGTCTTAAGCACTTCCTCAGTACGATAGGATGTTTATAAGAATAACTGAACTTAATTGTTCTTTGTTGAAGAAAATCGTCCTCAGACCAAAACACAAGAACCTAGACGTCATAAGAGATGACTAGCTATTGGATTAGGAACTTGGTAGAAAACCATAACCCTTTCCTTAGCTTTACCTAGGAACTTGCTTTAAATGCTTAAATATTCTAAATTGTGTTTAAGTGCAGCCTGGGATGACGGGAAGACCCTCCAGGTACTCTTTTATTTTATTGCAATTTACCTTATTGTAAATGCACTTTACATTTCTTGCATGATAAACAACTGTTGCATGAAAACCCACACCTTTAGGATAGCCCCTAAAACTAAAACCAAAACTAAATTAAAAGTCATTGCAAGATAAAATTCACCGCCACAACATTTCAAAATATAAAACAACTCAAAATTTAATCACAAACAGATTACAAAACTACAATTATAACTAAATTAAAACGTCTTGTTGGATGATCGAGAATACCTCGGATGATGTAACCTACGTGTTGCTAACGGGATTTCTCACGGTCTAAATTAAAGTGCGGAACTCATTTAGTTGAGTTTAGCAAATTCATCTGGACTAAGTGAATCCGATAAAAATAATGATGCCAGAAGGATGGAACCATGGGATCTTAACCGATGTTGTTATAATCAACTTTAAGATTTGTTTTAACTAAAACACTAAAAAACACTTGGATTTTAAGACTTCTCTAAACCAGAACACTTTTCTCATCTCTTGATTTTCACCTTCTATAACTAAACCCCTCTGCAACAACAAGGAGCTCGGAGCATGGTGGGCAGCACGGCCATCGTCATCGACGAGACTCGAGTCTACTTCAGCAAAACTTTCTTATAATTAAATAACCAAGCCATAGGATTTCGAGGTAGTTTGTCTAGTGCAACATAAATCCTCAACCTTTTTGTTAGGCATTTGCATTGCAAATTAAGCCCTAACCAGTCTTAGGATTCCGAGGTAGTCATCTGATACGACATCAACCCTCACATCTTCGAGGCTATTTGTGATCAAGTCCTAATTGATTAAAATTGGCAAGATCAAAACATTAAATAAATATTAGGACTTTCCTAAATTAAAGTCAAACAATAGGATAGTCCGGAAATTACCGAAGTTCGCTTCGAATCTGTGATTTCTCCTACCTCTCTTCCTTTGAATTCCTAAAACATAAATGTTCCAAACTTGATCCATTCCCTATTGAAATTCTAAAATTCAATCCCTTGAAAACTTAAACTTTGAGATTCTTGAGAGCAGAACTACTGATTATTATCGAGAGTTTTCTTAAGTGATTCCCGTCACTTAGGATGTAATTAACTATAGGTGCTTGCCCTTATAGGTAACTTTAAGAACCCAGGTAATATAAACCCTGCTTAATTCCTTTATTTTAAGCAGGGGAACTTGTCGGCTTATAAAATTGGTTCGTAGGACAAATGGATGTCACAAATCTTCTAGTTTATTTAATCGTGCCCCATCATCAAGCAGTGTGTCTATGCTTCGGGATAGATACACGGTTTGTGATGCGGTGCTCGTTTATATAAACTATTTGGGATGTGAGACTAGGTTTGATTTCATATCTTAAAAGTTTTAAACTTAAAATTATTTTCAAAATCAAATGTTACTTTCCAAATTATATATATTTAAATTAAATTTAAAATTTAAAATTTAAAATTCGCCGACTATTTCTGTTAGGCGACCCCTTTTCAAAATACAACACACAACCTAAAAATATGCCGACAAACAGGACTGGAATTAACCATTCAGATGGGAATAACGGACATCAACATCTACGGAGATTCTCAGTTGATCATTCAACAGGTCTCCGGACAATACATAATTCTAAAGCCAAAACTCGAGTAGTACTTTCAGTACACCATGAAATTGTTGGAACAAATTCCAAACGTAACAATCTACAAGATTCCCAGAAAAGAAAATGCTCTCGCCGATGCGTTAGCATGCCTTGCAAAGGATTTGCCTGCTTGCAGGATGAGTCAGTTGAAGTTTCAGTTCAAGGACGACAGGTCCTATCACAGCTCGATATGGATACAATACATAAATCAGAAAGAAAAGCAGAAGAAACAATTGCAGCAGTGACAGAAAATACAGAAGATTGGCGGCAACCAATAATAAACTACTTGCAGACAGGAAACCTACCGGACGATGAGTCATTAGCCCATCAAATCAAGAAAAGAACTCTGTCTTACGCATTAATAAACAATACATTATACAGAAGGTCTTTTGATTAGATGTGGCTAAGATGCCTGAGCGGGTCCGTGGCTCGTGAAATTGTTAAAGAAGTACATTCAGGACTTTGTGGCGCTCATCAGTCGGGTTCGAAAATGAAGGTAAAGATTAAAAGACTAGGGTACTACTGGCCCTCAATGATGACCGACTGTATGAAAGTTTCCAAAAGTTTTCACCAGTGCCAAGTGCACAGAGTGGTTCTACACCAACCTCCAAATTTCCAACATCCGACAATGGCGTCATGGCCATTTGAGTGTTGGGGCACATATATAGTGGGTCCGATAGAACCGCCTTTTTCAAGAGAACATAGCTTCATTCTTGCAGCTACAGACTACTTTTCTAAATGGGCAGAAGTTATACCACTCAGAGAAGTGAAGGCACATCACGTGCTACAGTTTTTCAAGAATCAAGTCATCTACCATTTTGGGGTACCGCACAGGATCATTTTAGATAATGGGTCTGCATTCAAAAGTACAAAGATAAAAAATTTTGTCAGAAGACACGGGATCGATTGGTGATACTCAACGATCTACTACCCAAGAGCAAATAGCTTGGCCGAGGATTTTAATAAAACTCTCGTTCAAATTTTAAAGAAAACTTTGTACGACAATAAGAGAAATTGGCACGAGAAGTTGTTAGAAGCCTTCTGGGCCTACAGGATGATTTTTTGGACTCCTACTCAGTCTATGCCTTACGCTTTAGTGTACGGGCCCGAGGCCGTCTTGCCCCTGGAAGTTCAGCTTCCGTCACTCCGAATTGCAGTTGCAGAAAAGATCACTACAGATGAAAATGCCAGACTACGACTAGAAGAATTGGAAAGCTTGGAAGGGAAAAGACTTTCCGCACAATAGAATTTGGAACTGTATCAAGCCAAGATGATCCGGCCCATGATAAATTAGTCCGTCCCAGGACATTCAAAGTCGGTGACTTAGTTTTAGTTCTCAGAAGACCTATTCTTGCACATCGCAAGATAGGTGGTAAATTTGAACCAACATCGGAAGGGTCGTTCGTGGTCGAGACAGTCTACTCAGGAGGTTCCTACCAACTGGTGAATTGTCGTGGAGAACAACCCATGATTCCAATCAATGGACGGTATTTAAAGAAGTATTATGCAACCTGATGTTTCGAAGGGTGACCTCTAAAGTAGAATCTTATCCCTAGAAACACTGGTGAAATAATCACTTTATGACTGGGTCCGAACCCAAAACAAAATAAAATGGATGATAAAAAAATCTCATCAACGAAAATGTTAAAAAGGAAACATGGGAAATCGTAATAATAAAAATGTCAATCTTTCCTTTTAAATCCATTCATTCCTGATATTTTCTCCTCTCTTCCTACTTCCTTTAAATTTAAAAGAAGTGAATAAGAATTTTTAAGTTTTTTTCTTATTGTTCTTATTCTTAGTACAACCCCTGATCCTTTCCCTGTTTTTTTTCATAAAGAAATGTCGAACGGGTGGTTGGTTCTAAACTTTAGAAATGGTGTGAGTCTAGCACTTGATGAAAAGAGGGTGAGGGATGGAGCAGTGATAGAGATTGACTCAGACTTCAAACCAGCCGGCATACAATACGAAGAAGATGATTCAATCCCAGTTGATCGAGAAGAACTTCATAGCCAGACAGTGATGAAAATGGGTGGCCCGAGCCACCCATCCAGCATCAAGAAAAGAAAAGCAAACGCCGTGCATGTAACCAGAGAAGATAAGAATGTTAAGTCCATGGTTGCCACAGCAGAGGGTAGGCTTGTCAGCGCCATGCCCGCAGAAGTTCAAGGAGTAAGGAGAGCTACTCTCACAGCTACCCAGCGGAGAAATAAGAATCGTCGCATTCGCAAAATGTTGACCAAGTTAGCAGAAGATCAATATAAACAGACAGTGGATACCGTTAATGCAAATGCTCCAAGGAGACCAGTTCGTCAGGAACCACAAAGAAGAAAGTCAACTCCAAGAAGGTCGGAACAGATAAAAGAAATACTAAGAAAAACAGAAATAGAGTCGGTACTTCGATGCCGAGCATATGTACCGGATCCAAAGAGTCTTGTTGCGAAAGCAACCCCGGAGGATGTCCCTACGGAGACTATCCCCAAGGAGTTGAGACATACAGAAGAACATGCTGAGGTTGAGCCATACATCCCGCAGTATGTTACTTGACACCGAGGACTTCAGATAATCCCATAATACGAGCTCAAGAAAATGCAATTAGTTGAGAAAACCTTTGAATACTTTGAAAGAATTGGAAACAAGAGGTCAATATCTTGGAAGGCCTCGAGCTGCATACTGATGTTTTCTCAGATTATGAGCAACAACAATCTGTAGATTGCATCCTTGAATTACAGAAAATGGGTCGAGCTGATCGCCTGAGAGAAAAGATATATTCAGAACCCCGAAAGTGGATGCCAGGAAAGGGAAGAGTTACAATCTAATGCGGATGTTGCTTCAACTTTGCAATAGACAGAAAAGGAAATCCACCAGGGATACTCCGTCGCAGTGAGGTGGATCTGATGCCAAGAATCATCAAGAGAATGGTGAAAAGAATGATAACATGGAGGGTACTACCTGCAGATTGCATACCCAACAGCTGCATTATTAACATCTACAAGGAAGGCGACTACATACCTCCGCATATAGACCATCATGACTTTGTTAGACCCTTCTGGACAGTATCATTTGTCAACCAGTACAACATCATGTTCGGTTCTAACCTCCGGATTGCAGGCCTCAGTGAGTTCCGAGGGCCGGTGGAGAAACCACTACAGATAGGTTTTGTCCTGTTTTAAAAGGAAACAGAGCAGACGTTGCGAAGAATTGCATTTTAGGAGTGCTTGTGGAGTGGATCTCAGTTACTTTTAGAAGAATGGAGAACAAAAAATGCCTTACCACTTTCAGCCAGATTCAGAATTGGAGAATCTCCGGCCCTACGAGGTGTGAATTACATGGGAAATAGCACACCTTCAAAGCACATCCATGTGGCATTCCTGCCAAGGGTGGCTTGGAAGGTGATGTTATTGCCCATGTTTCTTACTATTCAAACATGGATTTTTTTTACAGATGCTTTTGAATGGATCAGCAAGAAGTTTACACAGTTCGTTTTGGATTTATATGGATTATATGAGACATTAAATTTCTAAGGAAAATGTCATCATGACTAGATCAAGTTGTATGATGTACTTTCAGTAAGTTGGAATGAAAACGACTATGTCATATTTTGCCTTCACCTCTTTTTGTGCAAATTGACTCGGAAACGCCATTAGAGTTAAATGAACTTTGAACGAAGAACAGAAAAGAAAATAAAATAAATGAGAATTTTTCCTAAAACTCTGAATATTAAAATGAATTTCAAATTCACATGAACACTAAATAAACAACAAAAATAAAAAATGGGATCGTTAAAGGACAAACAAAATGAATCTAAATCTCAAATTGAATTCCGATCTGAATCCTCTGATTCGAACCTTTCAGTTCTTTCCTCAATCGAAATCTGTTTGAAACTCTTTTGAAATTTGAATATTCTCTTTGACTTGTCGTTAAGTCAAGTCTTTTCAGCTTGGTACCCTTACCAGCTCCTTTCAATTCTCTTGTTGCTGTGTCTTAGAGGATCGACTAGTTCTATTGACACGAAGCCATGAACTTTGTTCGATTTGGTTCTGATGGCATGAGACTAGGTCCCTCTTCATACAGATAAATCTTCGAGACTGGAGCCTAACTTCCAGTTCTCTTAGAGGCTAGAGCCCAACTTCTAGTCCTCTTTCAAATTTTTGAGACTGGTACCTAAATTCCAGTTCTCTTCCTTCAAGGTCGATATCTAAATTCCGACTCTTATTTGAGATCGATACCTAAATTTTGATTCTCTTCCGAATTGATACCTAAATTTCAATTCTAAATTCTGAGAATGGTACCAAAATTCCAGTTCTCTTCCTTCGAGGATTGTACCTAAATTCTGACTCTCATTCGAGATCAATACTTAAATTTCGATTCTCTTTCGAATTGATACCTAAATTTCAATTCTAAATTTCTGAGACTGGTACCTAAACTCCAGTTCTCTTCATTCGAGGTCGGTACCTAAATTCCGACTCTCATTCGAGATCGATACCTAAATTTAGATTCTCTTTCGAATTGATACCTAAATTTCATTTCTAAATTTCGGAGACTGGTACCTAAATTCCAGTTCTCTTCCTTCAAGGTCGGTACCTAAATTCCGACTCTCATTCGAGATCGATACCTAAATTTTGATTCTCTTTCGAATTGAAACCTAAATTTCAATTCTAGATTTCTGAGATTTGTACCTAAATTCCAGTTCTCTTCCTTCGAGGTCGGTACCTAAATTCTGACTCTCATTCAAGATCGATACCTAAATTTCGATTCTCTTTCAAATTGATACCTAAATTTCAATTCTAAATTTCCGAGACTAGTACATAAATTCCAGTTCTCTTCCTTCGAGGTCGGTACCTAAATTCCGACTCTCATTCGAGAATCGATACTTAAATTTTGATTCTCTTTCGAATTGATACGTAAATTTCAATTCTAAATTTTCGAAACTGGTACCTAAATTCAAGTTTTCTTCCTTCGAGGTCGGTACCTAAATTCTGACTCTCATTTGAGATCGATACCTAAATTTCGATTCTCTATCGAATTGATAAATAAATTTCAATTCTAAATTTTTGAGACTGGTACCTAAATTCCAGTTCTCTTCCTTTGAAGTTGGTACCTAAATTCTGACTCTCATTCGAGATCGATACCTAAATTTCAATTCTCTTCCGAATTGATACCTAAATTTCAATTCTAAATTTCCAAGACTGGTACCTAAATTCCAGTTCTCTTCCTTCGAGGTCAGTACCTAAATTCCGACTCTCATTCGAGATTGATACTTAAATTTTGATTCTCTTTTGAATTGATACCTAAATTTCAATTCTAAATTTCCGAGACCGGTACCTAAATTCCAGTTCTCTTCCTTCGAGGTCGGTACCTAAATTTTGACTCTCATTCGAGATCGATACCTAAATTTTGATTCTCTTTCGAATTGATACCTAAATTTCAATTCTAAATTTTCGAGACTGGTACCTAAATTCTAGTTCTCTTCCTTCAAGGTCGGTACCTAAATTCCGACTCTCATTCGAGATCGATACCTAAATTTCGATTCTCTTTCGAATTGATACCTAAATTTCAATTCTAAATTTCTGAGACTGGTACCTAAATTCCAGTTCTCTTCTTAGGATGTCGGTACCTAAATTCTGACTCTCATTCGAGATCGATACCTAATTTTCGATTCTCTTTCGAATTGATGCCTAAATTTTAATTCTAAATTTCTTAGACTGGTACCTAAATTCCAGTTCTCTTCCTTCGAGGTAGGTACCTAAATTCCGACTCTCATCCGAGATCAATACCTAAATTTTGATTCTCTTTCAGGTTTGATACTTAAATTTTAAATCTCACTCTCTCGAGATCAGTACCTAAATTCTTATTGTCATCCTTTTTTCGTCGATACTTAAACTCTGATTCTCACTCCGAGGCCGGTACCTAAATTCCAGTTCTCTTCATAATCTCGAGGTTAAAACCCATGTTTCAATTCTTATTTCAAATCCAATTTTCAAATTCAAAATTTCCTTAAATTGATTTTAAATTAAACTTCAATCGAAATTGAGACTTAGAACAAATCGAAATCTAAACTCACACATTGAAACTTGAAATTTAAAAGTAAACTGAAATCTAAATTGAATTCCCCAGATCTTATGATTTGGAGTTCACCTCCTTTTCCAATCCCCAGCGAGAGTTCAGGAATCTCTAGTCTTGGAAATATACCTGATACTCCCCAACGGAAATTCTTCTACTTCATCCTAAGTTTGTCACTTGGACATCTGTGTTGGTTTGTTGATCTCTTCAGTCAAAGCCAATACGCGCGGTGTGCTTGGTTAGCACACCTCACCTATTGGGGGTCCATTTGTTGACCTCATTTTTATGAGGTCTTTTGCTTCTCTTTTTAGTACTTAGGATCTAGCCTTAGGCTTTTCCTTTAACTAATCTTAGAGTACTAGAAATGGAACCCACCACTTAGAAATTCAAACACTTCTTGACTCCCTCTAAACCCCACAAGCTTGATTTAGACCCCTAATCACCTAGAGGGTTGATATCAAATGTGGAGGTTTCAAGGATGAGTTCCCTATAGGACTTTTTGGCCTTAAGAATACCCTGGGTGGCCTGGTCTGGTGTGGGTTGACTTGCACATACACTACACTCTCACACATATTCCAAGTCCTAAATCCACACTTTCACCCAACTTGACTTCCTGACTCATATAGGTAATTCATATGGATGGTCCTTCACCCCTCAGCCCCTGGCTAAGAGGGTTAGGAACAACATAGTGAATGCTCCAAATGAGTCCTCTCATGGCTCATATGGGCTTAATGTGGCTTCATGGGTCAACCAAAATGACTCCATTTCACTTACACTTGATCAATCTTCCTTTTTTTCAAAATTTCAGTTTTTGACCCCCGAGGCCCCGGACCTACCAAACCTACCAAATACCATTGAAATGACCCAAAATTTGCAAAATTGCCTAAATTACCCAAGATCCCTCAAAATCAATCCTAAACACTTCCCACCACTCAAATTGACCATCTTTGGCCAAAAATACCAAAATTTCCAAAAATACCCCCCAATACCCTCCAAAATTACCAAAATACCCTTTTACCCCAAAAATCCAAAAATTCAAACAATTCCAAAAAAATTACAAACAATCTAAAATATTCCCAATTTCATTTTGTTCAACTACACCATAGGCCAATTTTGATAATTTACCCCACTTTTGCCAAAAACCCCAATTTGACCCATTTTTAACCCAAGTGAACCCAATGTCAAACTAAACCACCCAAATTGACCTCAATTTTGGTCCAATTCAATTCTAAACTTCAATTAAATATCCCCAATATCAATTTAGACCAAATATAAGTCCAATTTGATTGACATTTGGGCCCAATTTGAATTTGAAGCCTAAGGCCCAATTTTGGCCCATGACCTAAACCTAGCCCAAACCAACCCAATTCAACTCCAATTGTCCCCAAATCTTTTCTAAAGCCTTCCTAACATCCCCATAAACAAAAAAATAACTTGATCTGCCCAAAATTTGAACCTAAACTCCACCCAAACGTAACCCAAAAGAAAAATCCCTTAAATTGACCTAAGCCCAAACCTAACCCAAATTGGCCCAATCCCAAAATTAGAGCCCAACCAAAATTGAAAACTCTTTGTAACACTCCCATAAACATTTTTCAACACTAATTTTACACCAAATTCAACTTTAGCCCAACCTTAGCCCAAGTTAGCCCAATTTGACCCGCTTTGGCCCCTTTACCAAAAAGCCCAAATTAAACCCATTTCAACTCTAAATGACACCAAACCTTATCCAAATCACTCATGATACATTCCTAAACTAAATACCAACATTTATTTGGCATGGTCCTTTATGAAACTTTCATCCATAAGTCCATTTAAAAAATCTAGAAGCCCACTTTCTTAAACCTTTTTAAAAGCCCACTTCAAACAAATTCAAAAGCCCAAATTTCATTCCAAAACCCACATGAAATTTTCCCTCATCATTCCCTATGATTTAAATCACCCCTAAGTTTAAAAATCATCATTAAACCATTCCATATCAAGCTTCATACAAATTTCCACCAAAAATGCCAAAATTCATAAAATCCCCTTTCATGAAATTGACCAAATCTTTTCCCAAGCCAAATGAAGCCATGGAGCCATGCATAAGCGCAAGCCATGGGAGTCACTTTACACCTCACCATGTCATTTATGGCAAGTGGAGGGGTCCTCTTTCTTAAGCCTTCCTTAAGCCTTTTTAACCTCATCCATGATAAACACTAAACCAAGTTAGCCACCTAATCCTTGATGGAGACTATACCATTTCCTCTAGGTTGACCCAAATGAACCTTTTCAGCCTAAATCCAGGCCTTGGGTGGTGCACCAAGCCCAAAACCATGGGTTGACCCATTTGAACCCAAAATAACCTTCTCCCCATGCCATTTCAATCCAACTCCTTTACACATGTCCAAAGCCAATTGTTGGCACCGAACACAAGCACTGACCTCCCTAACCTCTAGGGTGACCCATGCCTTGACGGCCAGCCACCACAGCTACAAGAAACCACCAGGACGAGAGGCTTAATTTGAATCAAAAATTCAATTTAAACTTGCTGAGTTGTCCCAAGCACAATGGCCACTGTGGCTGTTCTTCCCTTGGCCAAGGCAGTTGATCCAAGCCATTAAACCCCCCTGGGAGGCCCTCCAGCCACCTCTATTAAAACCCACTCACCTCTCAGCTAAACAAGGTGATGAACCGGACCTTAAGGAAACTGCGCAAAATTGCTCCAGGACCTTCTTCTAACCCAGAGCAGTTGATCCTTAGTGTTCCTTTTCCCTAATCCCCATTAACAGAGCTCCATTTCTGAGTTGAAAATCCACCCAAAATACAGGACACTTCACCACAGTGAGCCGGTCTTCAAATTGACTGACCATACACCTTCATCAGACCAAGAGGAGAAGTTCCCCAGCAAAAGCCCCTTCACCAGGCCAGCCATTGCTTCCAGCTTCCAAGCTTTATGATCGGCCGTGGTCACTTTCATACTTAGACAATTCCCTAGAGCCAGGGACTTCATCTGGAGCTTGCTTGGACTTAGTCGAAGGTGACACAACCCTCCGATCGAAACTTCACTTCTCTGAGCAAAGGAATGAACTCATTCTTCCTCCCGAGCTTCCAAGACTCTCCATTTTGTGTGGGTTAATTTCATAGCCTATAAACCGTATGGATGTGTTCGTCTCTTCAAGACTAATCGATAGAGTATAAGAACTCAAAAATCCATTAAGAATCGAGAGAGATATTACGGTTTGAGTGTGGACGGTCACGGGTGCACACCAGTCGTAGGCGATGACCAGGAGCCGTTGGATCGCGCGTGTATCGAGCGGACAGTCGAGATCAATCCATACAGCGGAATGTTACGTAAACCGTGGGCCCCTGGAGCGCTAAGTCAGATTGCAGCGCCGAATCACAGAGCGACGCGTGGGCTTTCGATCCAACGTAGGATGACGCGGCGCTGAGTCAGATAAGTAAAAAATTAGGGTATTTTTGAATTATTTAAATACCAGAACATCAAAAATTCATATCTTTGCATAGAAAAGTCACAAAAATAAAATAAAAATACCCTCTTGCTTAGTGAACAGAGGAGAATAATGTGGAAAAGAAATAAAGTTAATTGGATGAGTATTTTATTTTTAATAATTTATTTACTGTTTCAAATGTTTTGATTCTCCATTTGCATAGATAATTCACCATGGTATGAGACCATAGGGCTTTTGAAGCCTCTGATCTTGGGAACATTCCCTGAATTTTTCAGGGTCAGAGGCCATCTTGTGAAGAGTTATTGATTTTTCAAGTTCATGTCACTGTTTTAGGTATTTTAATTTCAATAATTAGCATGTTGTAAAATAAATTCTAGGAAAATTTGGTGATATTTCTTAGGACCAGGGGACCCTATGAAAAATATATTTTGAGTTAATTCATTCATAATAACCTTAATTGGCCTAAACCCCTAAAATAGAACTTGAATTAATTAGGGTTAACCACACATCAAATTGACTTAAAAACAATTCTCCATTGCTCTTTAGGATCAGAGGAACCTTACATAAAATTTTGAAATCAAGTGGACTTGATTAACCCCACCAAATGAATTGATTAAGCCTCATAAGAAAAATGGAAATTTAAAAATTCATAACTCTAAAAATACTTTTTCAAAAATTCACAAAAATGGTTTTGGAGCTTCTCTGATATCAAGGGAGTTCAGAAAAATTAAAATTGGAATTTTCCAAAAAAGTTGATTTTTCACAAAATTTTAATATTTTAATAATTAAAAAATAATAAAAATCACAAAAATATTAAAAATCATGAAAATGTTACATTTTGACTCCTAATCACTTAGGAACAAACCAAATATTTTTCCTAAGTCCCTAGGATAAGATATTGAATTTTAAAGGCTTAATGTAATTTTTAATAAAAAAAATGAATTTTTAACCTCTTCACTAAAAAATTCTAATAAATCAAACAAAAATCAGAAAAATATAAAATTTATTTCTCTGGACTCCTTAAGGTTAGAGAAATTTAAGAAAAATATAAAATCTATTTTTCAAATTTTCTTTTATTTTAAAATTAATTAATACTCTAAAAGTCAAAATAACTATAATAAATAAAATATAATTCAAAAAATCACAAAAATTTTTCAAAGTGGTTCTATTTTTATTAGGAATATCCCATAATTTTTTTAGAGCAGAAACCTTTCCTTGGTGATGTTGTTAAATTTTCTTTAAAAATCTCTATTTTCTACTAAAAATAATTATATAAATAAATTAAATTCAGAAAAATCATATTTTCTCCTCTAATGTCTTAATTGACATGTGGGTGAGGTGACGTAAAAATTTAAAATTCATTTGAGCTCAATTTAGTGAGTTATGAAATAAATAAACCTAAAAGGGCATAAAGGTAATTAAAAATTTTAACCCTTAATTAAAACTTTAGGTTTAATCAAAATGGGCGGTAAATTATTTTATTTTAACTTTCTCTTGGATGATTGAAACTTAGGGAAATTAAAAGGGTCGAAACCCATTAAACACTTTGAAAAAATCAAAATGAAACTCTAACTAATTAAATAATTTAAATTTTGGAAAGAATATATTTAAAATTTGGATTATTAAAATAGAGATATTATTAAGAGGATATTTATTCTTCAATTTAAAAATCCCTAAATAAATCACTTCAACAATATTTAACTTTTAATTAAAATTAAAATGATAATCCAGTAAAAATTAAAAAAAATAAATAACCCTTAAATTAAAGAAAAAAGTTCAAAATATTAAATAGTTTAAAAATTAAATTAAATTAAATTAAATTAAATTAAGTAAAAATTAAATTAAAATTAAAATTAAATTAAATTAACATTTTAACAATTAAGTTAAGCTAAATTGAAAAAAATATTTAAATTAAATTAAATTTAATTAAATTAAATCAAATTTAAATTAAATTAAGTTAACATCATTCAATAATAAAAGTAAAACAAATATAAGATATTAAGATCACCTAAAGTATAAAGAATTAAACCAAAAATAATTTGAACACTATTCCAAATTTAAAACTATTAATTAAAACATCATAATTAAATTAAATCACTTTAAATCATTAAATCAAACTTTTAATTAAGGATGATTAAAATTTTCAATAAATCAATTTGCCCTTAAAGACTTTAATTATTATAACTCTTAAATAGAGTATTAAGTGAAATGTCACTTCATTCATCAGGTAATCAAATACCCAAGTTCACTGAGCAAGAGACAAAGTTTAATTAAACTCCTGGATGATTAATTCATATGTGCAACTAAATTTACTTGGACTCAAAATGATCCCAAAAGTATTGAAAAGATGTTTAGGACTCATCCTAAACACTTCCTCAATATGACAGGATGTTTTAGAAGAACGATTGGATCTAATTTTTCTTTGATGAAGAAAATCATCCTTAAACCAAACCAATAACCTAGACGTCATAGGAAATGACTAGTTATAGGATTAGGAATTTGGTAGACAACCAAAACCCTTTTCCTTAGCTTTATCTAGGTATTCTTGCAAAATATGTTTAAATGTTCTAACATGTGTTTTAAGTGTAGCTTGAGATAACGGAAAGACCCTCTAGGTACGCTTTTCATTTATTGCAATTTACTTACAAGCATTATACTTTACTTTTCTTACATGATAAATAAGACTGTTGCATGAAAACTAAAACCTTTAGTATAGTCCCTGAACTGAAACCAAAACTAAATTAAAAGTCATTACAAGTTAAAATTCACCACCACAACATTCCAAAATATAAAACAACTCAAAATTAAATCACAAACAGAACAACAAAACTACAATTGTAACTAAATTAAAACGTCTCGTTGAATGATCGGGAATACCTCGGATGGTGTAACCCACGTGTTGCTAACAAGATTTCCGACGGTCTAAATGAAAGAGTGAAACTCATTCAGTTGAGTTTAGCAAATTCAACTGGACTAAGTAAATTCGATGAAAATAATAGTGTCAGGATGACGAAACTGTGTGATCTTAATAGGTTCTGTTTAAACAACTTTAAGATTTATTTTAATTAAAATATTAAAAACACTTAGATTTTAAGATTTTCTCTAAACCAAAACACTTCTCTCATCTCCTGATTTATGTCTTCTAAAACTAAACCTCTGCAACAACAAGGAGCTCGGAGCATGGTGGGCAGCTCGGCCATCGTCATCAGCAAAACTCAGATCTAGCTCAGCAAAAATTTCTTAGAATAAATAACCAAGCCATAGGACTTCGAGGTAGTTTGCCTAGTGCAACATAAATCCTCAACTCTTCGTTAGGCATTTACATGATCATGTCATGCAAGTTAAGCCCTAACCGGTCTTAGGACTCCGAGGTAGTCGTTCGGTACGACATAAACCCTCATATCTTCCAGGTTATGTGTATGATCATGTCAAACAAATATAAGTCCTAATCAATTAAAATTGGCAGGATTGCAATATTAAATAAATTCCCAAATTGAAGCCAAACAATAGGATAGTTTGGGAAGTTGCCAAGATTCTTCTTGGATCCTCAGCTTCTCCTACATTTCCTCCTTTGGACTCTTAAAACAAATTGTTCCGAATTTGACCCATTCCCTATTGAAACTTTCAAAACTCAATCCTTTGAAACCTTAAACTTTGAAATTATTGAGAGAAAAACCACTAATCATTATCGAGAGTTTTCTTAAATGATTCCAGTCATTTAAGATGTAATTAACTATAGGGGCTTGCCCTTATAGAGAACTTTAAGAACCTAGGTAATATAAACCTCGCTTAATTCCTTTATATTAAGCGGGGAACTTGTCGGCTTATAAAATTGGTTCGCAAACCAAACAGATGTCACAAATCTTTTAGTTTATTTAATCGAGCACCATCATCAAGCAGTGTGTCTATTCCTCGGGATAAATATACGGTTTGTGGTGCGGTGCTCGTTTATATAAACTATTCGGGATGTGAGATCGGTTTGATTTCATATCTTAAAGTTTTTAAATTTAAAAATTATTTTCAAAATCAAATACTACTTTCTAAATTATATTTAAAATTTAAAATTCACCGACAATTTATGTAGGCGACCCCTTTTTTAAAACACAACACACCAACCTAAAAATATGCCGACAGAGCCCTATTTTATTTGAGATATGTATACTTGCGTTTAATTGTATGACTCATTATAAAATTTAATCAATATATATCTAAATCTGAGTTCATAAATTTTGGCTATTTAAAAAAGTCGCACTATGTTTTTGGCGCCATTGCCTGGGAGGTATGGTAAAAAAAATAAGGTAACTATTAAAATTTAATTTTGTAGTATTTGAAATCTTATATTTGAATTGCAAGTCATAATTGTGTGTGTTTGTTTATTGTTAGTGTGCTTATTGTGTTTGTATGGGTAGTACCAGATCTATAGGTTTAGCGCCCTACGATTCTGAAATAGAGCGTACTATTAGAAATATTTGAAAACAACAAAAACAATCTGCAAATCCTCACGAGATGGCGAACAATTTAAACAATCAAAATGAAAATAAACCAAGACCTTTGAGAGATTATGCTAATCCAACAGCAGATGAAATTCACTTAACTATCCAAAATCTTGATGTTGTTTTTTATTTCATTTGAGCTTAAACCTGCTATTATCCAAATGGTACAGAATAATCAATTTAGAGGAACACCTAATGAAGATCCTAACTTACATCTCGCTAGTTTTATAGAACTGTGTGCTACTTTTAAATATGATAGAGTGTCAAACGATGTTGTTAGGCTTAGAATTTTCCTTTTTCATTAAGGGATAAGGTTAAGGCATGATTAAATTTGTTAGAACCTAGATCTATCAGAACTTGGGGAGAGCTTTCACCCAAGTTTCTGTCAAAATATTTTCCTCTTTCTAAAATTGCTAAGCTCAGGAATGATATCACATCTTTTAGTGAGTTTGATGAAGAATCCATATATGAAGATTGGGAAAGATTTAAAGACCTTCTGAGGAAGTGTCCACACCATGCTTTACCAGACTAGTTAATAATTCAAACCTTTTATAATGTATTAGTGGGATCTTTAAGATCGATTATCGATGTTGCTGCTGGTGGATCGTTAATGTCAAAACCTTTTGATGAAGCATATTCGTTGATTGAAGAGATGGCTACTAATAATTTTCAATGGCCCTCTGAGCAGGAAAATCCTAAGAGAGTAGCCAGTATTCATATTTCTGATGCGATAACTATGATAGTCTCACAAATTGCTACACTTTCCGAGAAAATAGATCAGTGTGTAATGAATTATTATCCAACACCCCAAGTGTTAGAAGAAAATTCATCAGGACAGATGGTAGACTCTCAAATGTCTTATGAAACCTTGAATGCCATAAATAACGAAGTCAATAATCCTAATTCGAATTATTATAATCCTAGTTAGAGGAATCATCAGAACTTTAACTGGAATAACACCATTGTTGTTGTTAACCCGCAATGTGGAAACAATCTTATGAATCCAGTTAGAAATCAGAACAACCAAGGATATACCAATTATAGACCTTCTTATCCTCCTGGTTTTAATAGTAATCAACAATTTAAGGAAAAGAAGTTGTCTACTGAAGAAATGATTCTGAATATGAGTAATCAAATTCAAGCTCAAAATGTTGCAATGAAGAACATTGAGAATCAATTGGGACATATCTTTACTGCGCTTAATAATAGACCTTCTGGAAATCTTCATAGAAATTTTTAGATCAACCCAAAAGATCAAAACAAAGAGCAAATTAAGGCTATTCAATTAGGGAGTGGAAAATGATTAGAAGCAAGAGTACAAAAAGAAGTCGAAGTTGAAAGAGAGGAAGTGAACATTGAGAAAAGTTCTAATAAGATATATCTAGATGAATATCCGCTAGAACTAATGAAGATAACTATTAAAAAACCACCTCCTCCTTTTCCTCAAAGAATAAAGAAAGAGAACATGGATAACAAATTTTGCAAAGTTTTTGAAAATTCTTAAGAAATTAACGATTAATATTCCCATTGTTGAAGCATTAGAGCATATGCCTGATTATGCAAAGTTTATGAAGGATAATCTTAAAAAGAAAAAAATGTTTAAAGACCACGAGACTGTTGCACTTAGCGGTGAGTGTAGTGCAATTATTCAAAAGAAGCTTCCCGAAAAACTTAAAGACCAAGGTAGTTTCACTGTTTCGTGTGCTATAGGTGAGAAATTTCTCGGAAGAGCTTTATGTGATCTTGGAGCTAGTATTAATCCATTCCTTTATTAACTTTCAAAAGATTAGGAATAGGAGAAATTTCACCTACATCTGTGATTCTTCAACTAGTTGATCGTTCTATCACTTATCCTAAAGGAGTTGTGGAAGATGTATTAGTAAAGGTGGATAAATTTATCTTTCATATGGACTTTATTGTATTAGATATGGTGGAAGATAAAGAAATTACAATTATTTTTGGAAGACCATTCCTTGCTATTGGGAGAGCTATGATTGATTTTCAAAAATGAGAATTAACTATGAGAGTTAATGACCAAGAGGTAACTTTCAATATTTTGAAATCTATGAAATACCTTCAACTGAAAAAGATGATGAGTGTTTTCGAATGGAAATATGCAATTATTTGAGAGATCATTTTCAAGAAGTATTTGAAGAAAATGTCAAATGTGAGGATGAATGTGAAAGTGAAAATGAAGACGATTTTGATGATGTGACAAATGAAAATTTAGAATTTGTTTAGGAAAAATTTAAAGGATTGAATACTATGGAAAATGGAAATAAAAGTTTAATTTCATCTATCATTAAACCCCTTGAACTTGAGCTAAGAATTCTCCCTCATCATCTATAGTACATGCTTTTAGGAGAATCCTCTACTTTACCAGTCATTATATCTTCAGATTTAAATGAATATCAAGAACAAAAATTATTGGACACCTTAATAAGATACAGAAAAGCTTTTGGTTGGTCCATAGCTGATATTAAAGGAATTAGTAATCGATTTGTATGCACAAAATTTTGTTGGATGAACAACACAAAGCAAGAGTTGATCCATAAAGGAGACTAAACCCAATAATGAAAGAAGTAGTTAAAAAAGAGATTTTAAAGTGGTTAGATGCTGGAATTATATATTATATTTCTGATAGTGTTTGGGTAAGCCCAATTCATTGTGTTCCTAAGAAAGGAGGAGTGACTGTTGATGTAAATATCGAAATGAAATTATACCCAGTAAGACAAGTCACTGGTTGGCGAATATTTATTGATTATAGAAAATTAAACGCCGCCACCAGAAAAGATCACTTTCCTTTACCATTTTTAGACCACATGCTAGATAGATTTGCTAGACACGAGTATTATTGCTTTCTAGATGGATATACCAGTTATCACCAAATACCTATTGCTCGTGAGGATCAATAGAAGCTACATTTACTAGCACTTATGAAACTTTTTCTTTTAGAGATATGCCATTTGGATTATGTAATGCACCTGCAACATTTCAAAGATGTATGACGTCCATATTTAGCAAATTAGTAGATGATGGAATAGAAGGGTTTATGGATGATTTCTCAACATTTGGAGATTCATTTGATGCATGCCTATGCAACTTAGAAAAAGTTTTAAAGGTATGCGAAAGAACAAATGTAGTCCTAAAATGGGAAAAGTGTCAATTTATGGTTGCAGGAGGAATTTTGCTTGGGCATAAAATATCTGAATATGGCAAGGAAGTACATCCTGCGAAGATTCAAATTATAGAAAAATTACCACCTCAAACAACTTTGAGAGGGGTAAGAAGCTTTTTGGGACATGTAGGATTCTACAGGCGATATATTAAAGACTTTTCAAAAATTACTAAGCCTCTATGCCAATTTTTGGAAAAAGATGGGAAGTTTGATTTTAACGATGAATGCTTAAAAGCTTTCGATCTATTAAAGGGAAAATTAATCACTATACCTATAATAGTTTTACCTGGCTAGGAGAAACCCTTTGAATTAATGTGCGATGCTAGCGATTATGCTATTGGAGTTTTTTTAGGGCAAAGACATGACAAAATATTTAAAGTTATATACTACGCTAGTAAGACTCCTACTGATGCTCAAATTAATTACACTGCTACTGAAAGAGAGTTATTAGCTATTGTTTAAGCCTTTGAAAAATTTATATCTTACTTAATTGAAGCTAAATGTGTAGTACATACTGATCATTTTGCCATTAAATATTTAATGCAAAAGAATGACGTAAAACCAATACTGATTCGATGGATGCTTTTATTGCAAGAATTTGATTTTGTGATCATTAATAGAGTCGATAATCAAATAGCTGATCATTTATCTAGACTTGAACAACCTAATTTGGATGACTTTGAAAAGGAATTACTAAAACTTCCTGATGAGCAATTATATAATATTATTGAAGGAAATTTACTGTGGTATACTGAAGTTTTGAACTACATCATTAGTAATATTATACCACTTGATTTAATAATGCAAGGGCAGAAAAAATTTAATCATGATGCTAAATTTTATTTCTGGGACAATCCTTATCTGTTCAAGCAATGTAAAGATCTTATTATTAGGAGATGTGTGCCTTATGAAGAAACTGAAAGAATTATTCGAGAATGTCATGTTTCTGAATTTGGAGGACATTTCTGAATTGATAGAACTGCAGATAAATTTTGTAATCTGGATTTTATTAGCCTACACTTTTTAGAGATGTTTATAGATTTATCAAAACTTATGATCGATGTCAGAGAATAGGCAATATATCCAGAAGAAATGAAATGCCTCTTAATTTTACTCTGGAAGTTGAAATTTTTGACGCATGGGGATTAGATTTTATGGGACCATTTATACCTTCATTTAGAAATATATATATACTGATTGCTGTTGATTATGTATCAAAATGTATTGAGGCAATAGCTTTACCTAGGTGTGATGTTATAAGTGTTTCGAGGTTTTTAATGAAAAATATTATCACAAGATAAGGAATGCCTAGAGTAATCATCACTAATGGAGGATCCCATTTTAAGAATAATCTGATTCAGAGATTGGGGGAAAATATAATATTATGCATAGAATCTTTACAGCTTATCATCCCCAAACTAATGGTTTAGCAGAGGTATCTAATTGTGTAATTAAATGAATTTTGGAGGAAGTAATTAATCCTGAGAAATTGGATTGGTCTGTTAGATTAGATACTGCTTTATGGTCATACATAACTACTTATAAAACTCCTATAGATGTCACATTAAAGATTAATCTTTGGAAAAACCTATCACCTTTCAGTTGAATTAAAAGATAAAGCATATTAGATGATAAAGAAATTTAATTTTAATTTGAAAGATGCTGGTGAGAAGAGATTGTTACAATTGAAGGAATTAGAAGAAATAAGAAATGAATCATATAATAATGATAGAATATATAAGGAAAGAAGAAAAATATGGCATGATCAAAAGAATGTCAAAAAGGAATTTGAACTAGGACAAAATGTTTTATTATACAATACAAGATTGAAATTATTTCCTGGGAAACTAAAATCAAGATGGAAAGGACCTTTCATTGTAGTAAAAATATATCAGTTTGGAGCTGTGATTATCGAAGACCCTAAATCTGGAAGAATATTCAAAGTTAATGGCCAAAGATTAAAACCATATTTTGAAGGCAATAGACCTAATTTTAAATAGGATTTTATGTTGGATCAACCTGAATAACTGAAAGTTATGTCGGGCAGATGATGTTAAATCATATGCTTTGTGTGAGGCAACCCACAGTTATTAAGTGTTTGCATTGTTTTATGTGTTATTTGTGTTTTTTTGTTACTTATTAAGTCTTATTCTTCCTTAAATATCATTGACAATTTTTAAGAAATAAATCAAATCAAAATTTTAAAGAATTTGAACAAGCGTCGAAAGGCGTTGTTATCTGCGTCGGACAGCGCCAATGTTCAGAAAACTATTTCTTGACTTTAAATTCGAGTTTTGGCAGTTTTAGGTGGTAAATCCTCCATTAGAACTCCCAAAAACCACCCCTAGACGCAGGAACTACCCAAGGAACAAAGAGGAAGACCCAAATCCTAGCCCAAATGGATTCTGACTCGATGGAAACTTCAAGATTTCAGGTTTTCAACCGTAGAACGTTCATTAGTTTTGAGGCGGAGCGTCTAATCCACAAAAATAACTCAAAAATTAGATTGATTAAGTAATGAGTTTTTGTAAGTCGAGGTACGAATTCTCCTACGACTAGAATTAATGAAATTATTGTTCAGAGACATTAGGAATTATTGTGTTATACTACTACCGTTGTAGTTGTCCTAGTTGTGAAGGAGTTCTATGCAAATATTCATGGAATTAACCAAAGAACAATCTATGTGCGAGGTAGGTTTGTCTCATTTACTCCTACAAAGGTTAATGATTTATACATGATTGATAATGCGTCAATCCACCACTATTCAAATTTTACCTCGATGAAGGACAATATGAGTGATATACACAGATATCCGACGAATGAAAGTGATGAATGGTTTAATTAGGTTTAATGGTTTAGTTAAGTCTAATGAGCTAGACCTAATTAGGGTTTAGAATTGATTAAACCTAATTTAGTTAAGGTTTAAAAATTTAATTAGCTCTAATGGGTTAAACATAATTAGGGTTTAAGTTTGATTAAACCTGATTTAGTTAAGGTTTAATGGTTTAATTAGGTCTAATGAGTGAAACCTAGTTAGGGTTTTTATTCAATCTATCTTGGGTTAGACTTAATATTTGACTTAGTCCATTGTAGAATGGGCTAGGTTGGATGTAATTAAGCTTAATTTGTCACTAAGCTTGATTAAGGATTTGATTAAAGTGGTAATTAAACCTAATTTGTCATCTTAGACTTAACTAAAGTTTGTCATAAGTCTGGTGTGGGCTAGACTTATTTTAGATTTAACCATTTTATGGGATTGGTTAAATTAGGTGTAATTAGTTTTTAAACTTAATTAAAAATTTGATTAAGAGTGTAATTAAGCCTAATTTGTCATCTTAGATTTAGCTAAAGTTTTTCATATAAGTCTAATGTTGACTAGACTCATTTTAAACTTAGTCTATTAAAGATAATAGGCTAAGTTATAAAAGGATGATTTTTAGGACTAAATTTATTAACTAATAATGAATTTTAATCCTAAATTTTTGAAATATCATTTAAAATTGTTTAATGACTTAAAAATTATTGTCCTAGGCTCATTGTCTGTCACCCTAAAATTTCTAGTCATTTTCCAATTTTATTTTCATTAATTTCTAATTTTTATAATTATTTCTTAAAAATAATTACAAAAGAGCTTAGAAATTATAAAATGATTCCCTAAAGAATGTTTCTGTCCCTCGAAAAATTAGAGAATGTGTCATACCCTAAGAAGAGGATTTGGTGAAAATTTTATAATTTTTGGAATTATAAATAATTTTTAATAATTAAATTACTCAACGAGTAATTAATTAATTAAAAATAAACTATAAATTCAAAGTTACAAATTTTTATTCTTCGCTATTCTCCTCTGTTTCCTCTTTCTAGAGGTATTTTTATTTAATTTTTGTGATTTTTCTATTTAAAGTTATGGAATTTTGAATAGTTTAAGGTTAATTTGAATTAACTTAAACTAGAAAAATTCCTGGCCTGCCACATGTCCTCGTACGATTGAAGAAGTGAGAAGATCAGCTGCGCGGATCCAAACACCGAACACTACACGGTTTGATCTGCGCCGCCCGTTCTAAAACAAGGGATCGGGCAACCCTGGATTAATCCAGATAATTCAAAAAATTCCTCAACCGTCCAATTTCTAAAGTTAATATCTCACTCATTTCTCAACGGAATTGAGTGATTTTTGATCCCATGGAATCATCTGAAGATCTAGATTACATCTATATGGTGATAAAAATTTTCTTGGCTATTTTAGTCCACAATTTTCTAATTACATGAATTATTTTAGATTAAAAAAATTCATACCTTGGCCACAATAATCTTGAGCTCAATCAGACTTATTAGTCAGCCTCTAGTGATCCTATGGATGTTTTCCACGCTTCAATTTGAACTCGAATTGGGTCAATATGCGCACAAGACAAAAGGTGGCTAATTTTTAATTTTGGCTCGGTCTATAGGGTGGCTAATTGGCTCAAGTCTTGGATGAGGCTTATTATCTAGGCTCTAAGGAAGATTTTTGGTCCTTGGAGCAAAAGAGTTTGGGCAGCCTATAAACCTCTAAGAATTTTTTTTTCTCCTCCATATGGGTTTGGGTAGGGCTTATTAATAGCCATGGGGAGGCTTGGATTCATTTGGCTCCACTTTGGAAAGGTGTTATCCTTCTTAATGATGGCTGAGGATAAATTTTCAGCTAAAATTTTATCCTCTATGGTTTTTCCATGGTAGTATTCATAATGAGCTCTCATTATGATAAGGATTGAGTTAAGTCCATGGCTCCATCCTATTGGGCAATCCATGAGGTGGTTTGGCTTCTTAAAATGAGCTGAACTTGCTCTCTCTCATGAGCTTACAAGTCACTTGTTCACTTTGGCATAAGTTGACACATAGGCTTCCTACTCGTGAATAGGTTATGATTACATTGAGACATGGTAAAGGCATGGTTTAAGTGGTGTGTGATAAACCATTTTGGATGGCCGACCACCTCAACCATGCAAATGGATGAATCATGCTTTGGATTGAAGGGATCATGCCACCTAATTTCCTTTATCTTAATGCTTGTATAATGGCGTTTAACCATGGTTAAATGGCATGCCATGGATCATTAATGGGTTGGGTCATATTGAATGGGTCATTAATGGTTTGTGTCTAACCCATATGAGGTCATGTGTAATGTCATAAAGGAGTTTTGGAATTTTTGGAAAACCATAATGTCATAGGTTAAAATTACATTTAATACCCCTTTCTTAATTTAATTTCCATTTTAATTAATTATGTCACTAATTAAAATATTGGACATTATTTTATTAATCAATTATTAATTGGAAATAATTCTAAATCAATTATTTGATTAATTTTCATGTCTTTTTTTTATTTAAAATTGGATTTTGTCTCATTTCATGTATTTTTAATTTAACTTTCATTTTAATTAATTATGTCATTAATCAAAATATGGAAATTAAATTATTGGTCAATTAATTAAACAAAAATAATTTTGGAATTAATTATATGATTAATTCCATTATTTTTAATTAATTTGTGCATTTTATCATTTTTATGACTTTTAATTTAATTTTTCATTTTAATTAATTATGTCATTAATTAAAATTTTAAAAATTAAATCATTAGTCATTTAATTAATCAACATAATTTTGAAATTAATTATTTTATTACTTTTTTCATTTTTATTTCATTGTAGTGTATTTTGTCATTTTACGACTTTTAATTTAATTTTTCATTTTAATTAATTATGTCATTAATTAAAATATTAAAAATTAAATTATTAGTCAATTTAATTAATCAAAATAATTTTGAAATTAATTATTTGATTAATTTTGTCATTTTAGAATCTTAAACAGGTCATTGGGTTAATAATTGGTCATTTGGTTAAAAGTTGACCAGTTTGACCAAAGTTGATTTTTTGGGTCATTGGTTGACCTATTGGGTCAATAGAGTTTGGTCATTGGGTCAGAATTGACCCTTTTGACTTTTTAGGTCAAGGGTTGACCTATCAGGTCAGTAGGGTTGGTCATTGGGTTAGAATTGACTATTTTGACCAAAGTTGACTTTTTAGATCAAGGGTTGACCTGTTGAGTCAATAGGGTTTGGTCATTGGGTCAGGATTGACCATTTTAACCAAAGTTGTCTTTTTAGGTCAAAAGGTTGACTTATGGGGTCAACAGGGTTGGTCATTGGGTCTGGATTAACAATTTTGACCAAATTTGACTTTTTAGGTCAAAGGTTGACCTATGGGGTTAACAGGGTTGGTCGTTGGGTCTGGATTGACCATTTTGACCAAAGTTGACTTTTTGGTCAAAAGGTTGACCTATGGGGTCAAGAAGGTTGGTCATTGGGTATGGATTAACCATTTTAACTAAACTTGACTTTTTAGGTCAAAATGTTGATTGGGTCAACAGGGTTGGTCATTGGGTCTGGATTGACCATTTTGACCAAAGATAACTTTTTAGGTCAAAAGGTTGATCTAATAGGTCAATAGGGTTGGTCATTGAGTCTGGATTGAACATTTTGACCAAAGTTGACTTTTTAGGTCAAAAGGTTAACATATTGTAAAAATGAGGTCAACAGGGATCAGACCCTACAAGATCAAAAGGAAAACCTAAAGATTCCTAAACCCTTTTGTTTAATAGTGACCAAGCAGATGGTCTTGAAATCAGAGGAGTTGATCATACTTTCCCAAGTAAGAGATGGGTGAAGTATGTCAACAAAAGAATGGTAATCTGGCTCATGAGAGACATGAGCACATTACTGATATATGAATATAGTATTTCCTCTTCTTAATAAAGAGAGAAACTAGATCCCCAGCGGAGTCACCACAAAACTGTCAGTTGATAAAAGAAGCATCTTCAAGAGTTTAAAATATATATAGAATTTTCTGAAATAGAGTTTTGATTTCGTTTAATATATGTAGATTTTTTAAAATAATATTTTAATTGTGAAGTATACGAAATCAAACTAATCTCATATAAACTTTAGTTTAGATAATCAAGCGCTTCACCACAAGACATGTATCTATCCCGAAGAATAGATACATTGCTTGGGGTGAGGCTTCATCAAATAAACTTAAAGAATTCATGACATCCATTTGGTCTTCGAACCATTGTTGACTAACAATTTTCTCTATCTAATATAAAGCAATTAGATAGGGTTTATAATAATTTGGGATCTTTAAGTTTCCTATAAGGGCAAGCCCCTATAGTTATTTACATCTTTGATAACTGATATCACCTAAGAAAACTCTTGATATAGATCAATAAATATTTATATTCATGACTTCCAAAGTTAAGGTTTTCAAAAATAATGTGATAGTCAGAAGTTCAATAGGCGAATGGCTCAGGTTTCGGAACATTTTCATTTTATCATAGTCCAAATAAGAGGAGGCTAGGGGAAGGACATGGATCGAAAAAAATCTTAATGTCTTCTCAAACTATCATATGGTTTGGCTTTGATTAAGGATATTCATTCAATGTTTCGTCCTGTCAATTTTATTATTTAGGATTTATTTTAACTTGATACCGATCATGTGAATAGCCTGGAAAATAGAAGAATTTATGTCATATCTGATGACAACTGTTGACCTCATTTTTACAATGGGTCAATATCTTTTTACCTAAAATGAAAATTTTGGTCAAAACGGTCAATCCTAACCCAATGACCAACCCTGTTGACCCCAAAGGTCAACCTTTTGACCCAAAATGACAATTTTTGTCAAAATGGTTAATCCAAACCCAATGACCAACCCTGTTGACACCACAGGTCAACCTTTTGACCCAAAATGACAATTTTGGTCAAAATGGTCAATCCTGACCCAATGACCAACCCTGTTGACCCCACAGGTCAACCTTTTGACCCAAAATGACAATGTTGGTCAAAATGGTTAATCCAGACCAAATGACGAACTCTGTTGACCCTACAGGTCAACCTTTTTACCTAAAATGTTAATTTTGGTCAAAATGGTCGATCTAGACCTTATGACAAACCCTGTTAACCCCATAGGTCAACATTTTTACCTAAAATGACAATTTTGGTCAAAATGGTCAATCGTGACCCAATGACCAACCCTGTTGACCCTACTGGTCAACCTTTTGACCCAAAATGATAATTTTGGTCAAAATGGCAAATCCAGACCCTATGACCAATCCTGTTGACCCCTTAGGTCAACATTTTTACCTAAAATAACAATTTTGGTCAAAATGGTCAATCCAGACACAATGACCAACCTTGTTGACCCCACAGGTCAACCTTTTTACCTAAAATGACAATTTTGGTCAAAATGGTTAATCCCGACCTAATGACCAACCCTGTTGACCCCACAGGTCAACCTTTTGAGCCAAAATGACAATTTTGGTCAAAATGATCAATCAAGACCCTATGACCAATCTTGTTGACTCCACAGGTCAACCTTTCGATCTAAAATGACAATTTTGGTCAAAATAACCAATCTAGATCCAATCACCAACCTTATTAACCCAATGGGTCAACACATGACCTAAAAAGTCAATTTTGGTTAAAATGATCAATTTTTGATCAAACAACCAATGACATGTTTAAAACCACACAATGATAAAAATTAATCAATTTAATTTCAAATTTTTTTTTTTGATTATTTAAATTAACTAATAATTTGATTTTCAATATTTTAATAAATCAAATGACATGACTAATAAAATGAAAATTAAATTAAAAGTCATAAAATGGCGAAATTAATCAAATAATTGATTTCAAATTTATTTTGATTAATTAATTGGCTAATGAATTAATTTTAAAATTTTAATTAATGACCTAATTAACTAAAATAAAAAATTAAATTCAAAAGCCCTAAAATCACAAAATCCACATATTGATTAAAAATAATGGAATTAATCAAATAATTGATTCCAAAATTATTTTTAAATAATTAATTGATCAAAAATTTAATTTTCATATTTTAATTAATGGCATAATTAATTAAAATGAAAATTAAATTGAAAAGTCATGAAAAGAGACAAAAATCAATTTTAATGATATGGATATTAATAAAATAATTAATTTGGAATTATTTCCAATTAATTATTGATTAATAAAATAATTTTCAATATTTAATTAATGACATAATTAATTAAATATGGAAATTTAAATGAAGAGGGCATTAAATGGAATTTTTAAAACCTATGACATATTGTTTTCCAAAAATTGTAAAACTCTTTTATGACATCACACATGATCCATTAAAGAAAAATCAATTCATAAATCACTCACATTTAACCATGTTAAAGGCCATCATGACATGAAAAATTAGGTGGCAAAACCATGGTAATTTAAAGTGTGAGGTGTCTTGCCATGGTGAGGTTAGTTTAGCCACCTCCCTAGCCATCTAATAGTGAGAAGACAAAGCTTTAACCATCCTTCACACCCTGGTTAAAACCATAATGATATTTCATGAAAAATATTAAGAGAGGGCCTAATGTGTAACCACATCATGAAATGGTAAATGAGGTGTTGCAATCAGAGGATCTCAAGCATTTGAGTCACCATGAACCTCCCACTTAGCCAATGGAATGGAAACAAAGAGGCTAAAATTCATCATGACAAGTTTAAGCCAAAATTGTCATCAAATGTGCACTTGCTTAAGTGGCAAAATTCTCATGGAGGAAGAAGAGGTGAAGCTTGGTTACATGGGGGAGGTTGTACTCTATAGCCTTAACTATACCATGGCCAAATCCAAGCCAACCAAGGTTAATCCATAGCCATTCATGGCTATAAATACCCCCCTTGGCGAAAATATCCAAGAGAGGAGAATTAACCCATAGAATCCTATAGGCTGCCAAAATCGCTTGGCTCCCAACACAAAAAATCTTCCTGGGGACCTCAGTAACCTATTCCAACCAAGCTCAAGCCATAGGGTTAGCTCAATCAAGCCATTTTGGCCAAAATCCCAAATCAACCAAACTTGGCCATTTTGCTCAAATTGCTCACCATGGCTAGCTACAAAATCAAATTGAAGTGACAACGATCTTCTTTGGAAGTCCTAGAAGCTGACCATCAGGCCTGATCAAGCTCGACATACTTGTGGCCAAGGTACGGATTTATTTTCTCCAAAATAATTCATATTTTCTAAATATCATGGGTTATACTAACCCAGAAATGTATCATCACCATATAGATACAATCTATACGTCCAGATGATTCCAAAGGTTCAAAAATCACTTAATTCCATTGAGAAATGATGAGATATTGAAGTTTGAAGTTTAACTGTTCGAAATTTTTTGAATTAAATGGGGAATTATCTCCGCCGTCTGTTCCCGTGTTTTGGAACGGACAGCGCTGATCTACGCATCCCGTGTTCTTTGTTCCGCGCCGCGCTCCGGATCCTCCCTCCTGTTCGACGGTACGAGGACACGTGGCAGCGCCTGGATTTTTCTGGGCTGGATTAATTCAGGGAAACCTTAATAACTTCAAAAATCCATATCTTTTGATCCAGAGGTCACAAGAATAAAATAAAAATACCTCTGGAAAGCTCTTGAAGAGAAGAAAATTATGAGACCAAAATCATAATTTTATTCTCAGTATTTA
Organism: Papilionanthe hookeriana x Papilionanthe teres; assembly: GCA_022702705.1. Lineage (NCBI taxonomy): Eukaryota > Viridiplantae > Streptophyta > Magnoliopsida > Asparagales > Orchidaceae > Papilionanthe > Papilionanthe hookeriana x Papilionanthe teres. The sequence goes on from CM040431.1 coordinate 120,148,785, forward strand.
ATTTTTAATTAATTAACTACTCTCTGGAGTATTTTAATTATTAAAAATTATTTACAAGTCAGAAAAATATGAAATTTTTAGAGAATAACCTTTAAGTCCTTGGGCTCATCTTCTGATTTTTCTAAGGCTAGGATAGCTCTCTAGGATATGATTTCCAAATTTCCATGATATTTTATAATTATTTTCAAAAATAATTATAAAATTTGGAAAAATTGGAAAATTTAAATGCGAAATGATTGAGAACATAAGGATAACACACAATAATCCTAAAACAACAATTCTCAAGTCATCCAAACAATCTAAAAGACATTTTGAAATAAGGTTAAGCTTTATTAATTTTAAAATTAATAATTCAAAACCTTCTCTTCACATATTTAATCCATCTCATCATGGATTAAGCAAGTGATGAATCCAACTCAAATCAAATAATAATTAGTTTTAAAGACAACTTAAACCTAGCTAAACCCTTAAACCTTAGGGTTTAAGACAAAAATCAAATCTTTTAATTAAGTTTAAGGACATATTAAACTTAATTAACCCATTAAACCTTACCTAAATTAGGTTTAAAAAAAAACAAATTTTTAATTAAGTTTAAGGACAAATTAAACTTAATTAACCCATTAAACCTTACCTAAATTAGGTTTAATACAAAAATCAAATCTTTAATTAAGTTTAAGGACATATTAAACTTAATTAATCAAAATCAAACCTTTTAATTAAGTTTAAGGACATATTAAACTTAATTAACCAAGTTCAAACCTTTTAATTAAGTTTAAGGACTTATTAAACTTAATAAATCAAAATAAAATCTTTTAATTAAGTTTAAGGGCATATTAAACTTAATTAACCCATTAAACCTTACCTAAATTAGGTTTAAAACAAAAATCAAATTTTTAATTAAGTTTAAGGACATATTAAACTTAATTAACCCATTAAACCTTACCTAAATTAGGTTTAATAGAAAAATCAAACTATTTAATTAAGTTTAAGGACATATTATACTTAATTAATCAAAATCAAACATTTTAATTATGTTTAAGGACATATTAAACTTAATTAACCAAAATCAAACCTTTTAGTTAAGTTTAAGGATATATTAAACTTAATTAACCAAAATCAAATCTTTAATTAAGTTTAAGGACATATTAAACATAATTAACCCATTAAACCTTACCTAAATTAGGTTTAATACAAAAATCAAATTTTTAATTAAGTTTAAGGACATATTAATCTTAATTAACCCATTAAACCTTACCTAAATTAGGTTTAATACAAAAATTAAATCTTTAATTAAATTTAAGGACATATTAGACTTAATTAATCAAAATCAAACCTTTTAATTAAGTTTAAGGACATATTAAACAAAATTAACCAAAATCAAACCTTTTAATTAAGTTTAAGGACATATTAGACTTAATTAACCAAAATCAAACCTTTTAATTAAGTTTAAGGACATACTAAACTTAATTAACCAAAATCAAATCTTTAATTAAGTTTAAGGACATATTAAACTTAATTAACCCATTAAACCTTACCTAAATTAGGTTCAATAACAAAAATCAGATCTTTAATAAAGTTTAAGGACATATTAAACTTAATTAACCCATTACACCTTACCTAAATTAGGTTTAATACAAAAATCAAACCCTTTAATTAAGTTTAAGGACATATTAGACTTAATTAATCAAAGTCAAACCTTTAATTAAGTTTAAGGACATATTAAACTTAATTAACCAAAATCAAAGCCTTTAATTAAGTTTAAGGACATATTAAACTTAATTAACCAAAATCAAATCTCTAAATAAGTTTAAGGACATATTAAACTTAATTAACCCATTAAACCTTACCTAAATTAGGTTTAATACAAAAATCAAACTCTTTAATTAAGTTTAAGGACATATTAGACTTAATTGACCAAAATCAAATCTTTAATTAAGTTTAAGGAGATATTAAACTTAATTAACCCATTAAACCTTAACTAAATTAGGTTTAATAAAAATAAAACCTTTAATTAAGTTTAAGGACATATTAAACTTAATTAACCTCCATAAACATTAGGTTTAATCAAACACAAACCCTAATTAGGTCAAACCCATTAGACCTAATTTAACCATTAAACCTTAACTAACTAAGGTTTAATCAAACATAAACCCTAATTAGGTCTAACCCATTAGACCAAATTAAACTATTACACATTAACTAACTAAGGTTTAATTAAACATAAACCATAATTAGGTCTAACTCATGAACCTTAACTAACTAAGGTTTAATCAAACACAAACCCTAATTAGGTCTAATCCATTAGACCTAATTAAACCATTAAACCTTAACTAACTAAGGTTTAATCAAGCATAAAACCTAATTAGGTCTAACCCATTAGACCTAATTAAACTATTAAACCTTAACTAACTAAGGTTTAATCAAACATAAACCCTAATTAGGTTTAACCCATTAGATCTAATTAAATTATTAAGCCTTAACTAACTAAGGTTTAACCAAACCCAAACCTAAGTTCAAGCTTAACTTAAGTTCAACCCATATTGAACTTAAGTCAACTCCTAAGTCTAGGTTCAACCTAACTTGAACCTAACTTAACCTAAGTTAAATCTTAATTTGAGTTCAACCCATATTGAACTTAAGTCAACTTTAAGTCTAGGTCCAACCTAACTTAATTCAAACCTAAATCCAACCTAACCCAACTTAAGTCTAACCCATGTTAGACGTAAGTCAAATCAAACTTAGGTTCAACCCGACATAAACCTAAGTTTAACCCAAACCCATATTAAGTCTAACCCACATTAGACTTAAGTCAAATCATACTTAGGTTCAACCTGACATGAACCTGACTTAAACCCAACTTATGTCTAACCCACATTGGAGTTAAGTTAAATCTTACTTAAAATTCAACTAGACATGAGCTCAAGTTAATTCAATCAAACTTTAAACCTTTTAACTTACGTTCAAAAATACATGAATTCAAGTTAATTAGACTCAGTCAACATTGAATTCAACTTAGGTTCAACTAGACATGAACCCAAGTTAATTCAATCAATATTGAATCTAACTTTAAACCTTTTTAACTTAAGTTCAGACAGACATGAACTCAAGTTAACCTAATCCAACTATTAACTTAAACAGACATGAACTCGAGATTTAAATTTAAACTCAAGTCAAGATAAAATCGACATTTCAAACCAAAATCAACATAACCGACATAAAATCGACATATCAAACCAAAATCGGCATAACCAACATAAATTCAACATTTCAAACCAAAATAGACAAAATCAACATAAATTTGACATTTCAAACAAAAATCAACATAATCGACATAAATTTGACATTCCAAACATTTAATCGACAAAATTGACATAAATATGACATTCCAAATATTTAATCAACAAAATCGACATAAAATTTACATTCCAAACATTTAATGTACAAAATCGACATAAATTTGACATTCCAAACATTTAATCGACAAAATCGATATAAATTTGACCTTCCAAACATTTAATCGACAAAATCGACATAAATTTGACATTTGAAACAAAAATCAACATAATCGACATAAATTTGACATTCCAAACCTAAATCGACATAATCAACATAAATTTGGCATTTCAAACGAAAATTGACATAATCAACATAAATTCGACATTTCAAACAACAATCAACATAATCGAGGTAAATTTGACATTCCAAACCTAAATCGACATAATCAACATAAATTTGACATTTCAAATATAAATCGACATAAATCCGACGTTTCAAACAGAAATCAACATAACCTACATAAATCCGACATTCCAAACGAAACTCATCAAATTTGACATTTCAAATTAAATTTTTCGACATTAATCAACATTCCCAAACACAAACCGACATTAATCGACATTTCAAACTAAATTCAACAAACACCGACATTAAATGACATTAATCGACATTTCAAACCAAATTTAACAAACACTGAAATTAAATAACATTAATCGACATTTCAAACCAAATTAAACAATCACCAACATTAAATGACATTAATCAACATTTCAAACCAAATTCAACAAACAACGACATTAAATGACATTAATTGACATTTCAAACCAAATTAAATAACCAACATTAAATGAATTTAATCAACATTTCGAACCAAAGTAAATAATCACCGACATTAAATAATATTTCAAACCAAATTAAACAATCAGCGACATTAAATAACATTTCAAACCAAATTAAACAATCACCGACATTAAATGACATTAATCAATATTTCAAATCAAATTCAACAATCACTGACATTAAATGACATTAATTGACATTTCAAACCAAACTTTGCATAATTCGACATTCAACATAAATCGGCATGATTTGACATAAACTGAAATAAGTTTGACCTAAATAAAACTTAACATGACACAAACTGACATAATTCTTAAGTTCAACTTAAATTGAACTTAACACAACAACACTTACTCTTTTTGGAGGATAAATGGTAACCTTACTCGGGAGTTTTCCTAGGCAATATTAATTACTCAGGTTGTAATTAACTATAAGAGCTTGCTCTTATAGGAGATTAAAGAACTCAAGATAGGTATTTCACCTACAAGACCTCTCTGGTTATCCAAGATCTTCATATGATTTTCTTATATGAAAAACTTCAGTAATTACACAATCTGAATACTTTTTCTATGCGATTATCATTTTGATCTCTTTTTCTCTCAATCTCTATCATGATTAATCCTTCTCCAAATTCTCCAAAGAATTCTGACAATAAGTCTAGGAAGGATAAGAATTAGGGTGATAGATAGAGAAAGAGAGTGGCAACTCCATGACATTGACATGACATGAGAATTGACTAGAGAACCAATTCGATCGCCATCACAGAATGGCGACTCCGCTGGGGACATTCTCTCTCCCCATTTTTGGTTAATCAATTTGTCCTCATGACTGTGATAATTTGTCTTTTGAAAGACTAAATAATTCTTTCTTTAGTTCTATATCTTACTCAATCTCGAGTAAAATAGAACTAATACCTCTTCGATACAAAGATTTTTCACGACAAACAAATCCTAGAATCTTACATTTCCATAATCAAAAGACCAAAATGACATAAAAGACATACAAGAACAACATGTGTTCCCTCCCTTCCCCCCCAGGTAAGGAGTGTTCATCGATTCTGTTGTCAGACTGACTGATATTACTGTTTTGAATAAGTTCAAGCAAATACTTTCTCAGCCAAACATGTGCAGTTTATCTGGCTTGGTGGTTATGCTTTTTATAGCCTCTGAACCACTCCCTTGGGTTATGTCCTTATGGCCTCTGAACTTATTCTTCGTGGTTATGCTTTTTACAGCCTCTGAACCACTTCCCTTAGGTTATGCCCTTATGGCCTCCGAATCTATTCTTCGTGGTTATGCTTTTACAGACCTCCGAACCACTTCCCTAGGTTATGCCTTTATGGCCTCTGAACCTATTCTTCGTGGTTATGCTTTTTACAGCCTCTGAACCACTTCCCTAGGTTATGCCTTTATGACCTCTAAACCTATTCTTCGTTGTTATGCTTTTTACAGCCTCTGAACCACTCCTTAGGTTATGCCTTTATGGTCTCTGAACCTATTCTTCGTGGTTATGCTTTTTACAGCCTCTGAACCATTTCCCTAGGTTATGCCTTTATGGCCTCTGAACCTATTCTTCGTGGTTATGCTTTTACAGCCTCTGAACCACTCCCCTATGTTATGCTTTTTATGGCCTATGAACCTATTCTTCATGGTTATGCTTTTCACAACCTCTGAACCACTCCTCTGGTTGAAATTTTTCTTACTCTCAAGATTCTGATTTGTCAATCTACCAAAGACTCTAAAAATCAAAATCATTAATCAAATTTTGGGAAGACGATCGCTTTTGGATGAATTCCATTAAGGGTTTCCTTTTGGATAGCTTTGCAGAAAGAATGAAATCGACTGAAGATCTGATCTATGTTTAGCTCAGTAATAGGACTAGTCAACTAGCATGTCCTTTGTGGAGAAATGAAAATTGATCTGTGACGAGGGATGAAATTTGAAATCTTTGGATCTAATATCTTTGGAAATAAAACCCAAATTGATCTATGAGGTAGAATGAAATTTGAAATCTTTGGATTTAATATCTTTCTAAATATTCTTCTCATTCACCTATTGACAAAAAGACAATTCAGAAAGGAAGAATTGAAGACAAAAATTCTGACATTTTGACAAGAAAATTATGATTTCAATGGGAAAATGAAATTAATGCCCTAATAACTGGGCCATTTATCTTAAATCTTCGAATCGGGTCCTAAATGAAAAATAAAATATTGTGATCAAAATGCAAGTAATTGACTAAAGATGTCACGAGTCTCTTAATCTTCTGCCATGTTATTATGTCTTGACTTCTGAATGAGTTATAGTATCTCAGAATTCGTCTTAAGAAATATTTGAGAATTATTAATTCGAGGAGTTTGGACATTCAAAACCCTTAAAACATGCTCTACCAGATATAGTAATTCTCTAAGAAGAAGCTTGAGGTGAGTAGCAAATCAAAAATTGGTGTTTGAGTTGAGGCCTTCAAAATCATTAAAGATTACCCTACCAAAAAAAAAGGTTTCTAAAAAGAAGCTTGAGGTGGGCACAAAATCAAAAATTGGTGTCTCAATTCAAACATTCAAAATCTTTAACATGCTCCACCAGATATAGTAATTCTCTGAGAAGAAGCTTGAGGTGAGCATAAAATTAAAAATTGGTGTCCAAATTCTCCCCTAATTAATAAATCTTGAAAAACTTCTTAAGAAAATTCTTTCGATATTATATTCAGGAAAGAATTAACTGATCTCATCTTTTGGTTGACTATTAATTGGTTCAGACATATCTTTAGAAGATAAAAGATATTTTGATCACATTTTCAAAAAATTCCTAAGACCCAGAAAGAAAGAACTAAGGTAAATGGCTTTGTTATTAGAGATTAATGGAAATTATACTCTGAATTTATAATTTTCCAAAGATCCAACCCCAATCCCAATTTGGAAATGTTAAAGTGATTTTTGAAGGACAATCTGAATGATCTTTATAGAATTGGTGATTAATGGAAGCTTTATGAACCTACATGACTGACAAGCACTGTATAGGCCCATGATAAGTTGGTTTACCCTAGACCACTCAGATTAGGGATTTGGATTTAGTACTTCCAACACCTATCCTCATGGGAGGGCCCATATGCTTGTTAAGAAGACACATTTGAGGAAATCCTGTCAGTTGGTAGACTATCAAGAAGACATAATACACTCAATCATTGGGAAGTATTTGAAAAAGATGCGACATAAACAAAAATGAATTACTTGTTTTGTAAATTGGGAAATAAACAACCAAGACAAAAGAAAATGAAATCGAAATTTCTAAGAGGTAGTGTAATACCTCCTTAAATGGAAGACGAAATCTACTCTCTTTCTCGCTATTGGATGTAAGATCATCATGACATTGGCTTTCCTTTAACAACCTTTCTTTGGATAATTTATAAGTCTCATACGCATTCTTATTCCAAAATCAACATTTTGACATTGACATTTCTAAGAAATAGTGTAAGACCTCCTTAAATGGAAGATGACATCTATTCTCTTTCTCGCTATTGGATGTATGACCATCATGAAATTTGCTTTCCTTTAGCAACCTTTCTTTGGATAGGATATAAGTCTCATACGCATTCCTATTCCAAAATTGACATTTTGACATTGACATTTCTAAGAGGTAGTGTAAGACCTCCTTAAATGGAAGACGGCATCTACTCTCTTTCTCGCTATTGGATGTAAGACCATCATGACATTGGCTTTCCTTTAGAAATCTTTCATTAGATAGGATATAAGTCTCATACGCATTCTTATTCCAAAATTGACATTTTGACATTGACATTTCTAAGAAATAGTGTAAGACCTCATTAAATGGAAGATGGCATCTATTGGATGTAGGACCATCATGAACTTGGCTTTCCTTTAGAAACCTTTCTTTGGATAGGATATAAGTTTCATACGCATTCCTATTCCAAAATTGACATTTTCACATTGACATTTCTAAAAGGTAGTGTAAGACCTCCTTAAATGGAAGACAACATCTGGTATCTTTCTCGCTATTGGATGTAAGATCATCAGACATTGGCTTTCCTTTAACAACCTTTCTTTGGATAGGATATAAGTCTCATACGCATTCCTATTCCAAAATCGACATTTCGACATTGAAATTTCTAAGAGATAGTGTAAGTCCTCCTTAAATGAAAAATGGCATCTATTCTCTTTCTTGCTATTAGATGTAAGACCATCATGACATTGGCTTTCCTTTAGCAATCTTTCTTTGGATAGGATATTAGTCTCATACGTATTCCTATTCCAAAATCGATGTTTTGACATTGACACTTTTTTAGAGAAAATTGAATATGACATTTGTTCTCCTTCCTCAATTATCTACAATATATCGACAGTTCCAAAAATGCCAAAACAAGGATTTTGAATTAAAAATGACAAACAACTTGTGATGATTAATATCTTTCGACCTGTAAAGGTCAAATCCCCAGCGATCTTCGTCTTGAGTTTGCCACACTTTTCTAGTTATTGGATATAAGTCCTTTCCTGACATGGAATATGGCATTCCTCTGACTTGACACCGACATTTAACGTTCCCGAGAAATGGAATATGACATCCATTTTATCTTCCCAGTTATCGGATGTAAGTCCTTTCCTGACACGAAAGTTATGGTATTCCTATAACTCAACATTGACATTTGACATTTTTGAGAAATGGAATATGACATCCATTTTCTCTTTATAACTTTCGGATGAAAGTCCTTTTCCTGCCATGGAAATTATGACATTCCCATAATTTAACATCTCGACATTTGGCAGACATTTCAACATGTGACATATCGACCTTTCGACCTTTGACATATCAACAATTGTTATCAACATTTGAGATATCGATCTTTCGACATTTGACATATCAACATCTCAACATTTGACATATCAACATCTCGACATTTGACATATCAACATCTCGACATTTGGCATTTGACATATCAACAATTGTTATCGACATTTAAGATATTGATCTTTCGGCATTTAACATATCAACACTTCAACATATCAACAATCGTTATCAACATTTGACACATCTATATTTCGACCTTTGATATATCAATAATTAATATCGACTTCTGACATATCAACATTGCGACATTTGAAATATCAACGTTTGACACTCATCCTCTCCTTTGCTATTGGAAGTCAGTCCTTTCCTTACACAGAAATGACATTCTTTTATCACAACATCAACATTCGACATCTTGAGAAATGGAATATGACATACATTTCTCTCTCCAGTTATTGGAAGTAAGTCTTTTCCTAACACGAAAATCATGGCTTTCCTCTAACTAATATCGACATTTTGAGAAATAGAATATGACATCCATTTCTCTCTCTAGTTATTGGAAGTAAGTCCTTTCCTGACACGAAAATCATGGATTTCCTCTTACTAACATAAACATTTTGAGAAATGGAAATGACATTTATTTTCTCTCTCTAATTATTGGATGTATGTCCTTTCCTGACACGGAAATCACAGCATTCCTTTAACCAAATATCGACATTGACATTTCGAGAAATGGAAAATGACATACATTTTCTCTCTCCAGTTATTGGATGTAAGTCCTTTCCTGACACAGAAATCACGGCATTCCTTTAACCAAATATCAACATTAACATTTCAAGAAATGGAATATGACATCCATTTTCTCTCTCCGGTTATTGGATGTAAGTCCTTTTCTGACACGGAAATCACGGCTTTCCTCTAACTAAATATTGACATTGACATTTCGAGAAATGGAATATGACATCCATTTTCTCTCTCGGGTTATTGGATGTAAGTCCTTTCCTGACACGAAAATCACGGCTTTCCTCTAACCAAATACCGACATTGACATTTTAAGAAATGGAAAATGACATCCATTTTCTCTATCTAGTTATTTGATGTAAGTCCTTTCCTGACACGGAAATCACGGCATTCCTTGAACAAAATATCGACATTAACATTTTGAGAAATGGAAAATGATATCCATTTTCTCTCTCCGGTTATTGGATGTAAGTCCTTTCCTGACACGGAAATCACAGTTTTCCTCTAACCAAATACCGACATTGACATTTCGAGAAATGGAATATGACATCCATTTTCTCTCATCGATTATTGGATGTAAGTCCTTTCCTGACACGGAAATCACGGGTTTCCTCTAACCAAATACCGACATTGACATTTTGAGAAATGGAATATGACATCCATTTTCTCTCTCCAGTTATTGTATGTAAGTCCTTTCCTGACACGGAAATCACGACATTCCTTTAATGAAATACCGATATTGACATTTCGAGAAATGGAATATGACATCCATTTTCTCACTCTGGTTATTGGATGTAAGTCCTTTCCTGACACGGAAATCATGGCTTTCCTCTAACCAAATATCGACATTGACATTTTGAGAAATGGAAAATAACATCCATTTTCTCTCTTTAGTTATTGGATGTAAGTCCTTTCCTCACCCAGAAATCACGACATTCCTTTAACTAAATCTTGACATTGACATTTTGAGAAATGAAAAATGACATCTATTTTCTCTCTCCAGTTATTGGATGTAAGTCATTTTCTGACACGGAAATTACGGCATTCCTTTAACCAAATATCGACATTGACATTTCGAGAAATGGAATATGACATCCATTTTCTCTCTCCGGTTATTGGATGTAAGTCCTTTCCTGACACGAAAATCACAGCTTTCCTCTGACCAAATATCGACATTGAAATTTCGAAAAATAGAAAATGACATCCATTTTCTCTCTCCAGTTATTGGATGTATGTTCTTTCCTGACACGGAAATTATGGCTTTCCTCTAACCAAATATCAACATTGAAATTTTGAAAAATGGAAAATGACATCCATTTTCTCTCTCTGATTATTAGATATAAGTCCTTTCCTGACACAAAAATTATGGCTTTCCTCTAACCAAATATCGACATTGACATTTCAAAAAATGGAAAATGACATCCATTTTCTCTCTTTGGTTATTAGATATAAGTCCTTTCCTGACACGGAAATTATGGCTTTCCTCTAACCAAATCTTGACATTGACATTTTGAGAAATGGAATATGACATTCATTTTCTCTCTCAGTAAATTCCTTTTAAGACATGAGAAGGATGTTCCTTCTCAGAACCAACATATGAGACATCTGAAATTCTCTGAGAACGGTATGACAGCTACTCCTTTCTTGATTATCATGAGACATTTCATGAGATCACTTCGGTTAATGCCAATATGTGCAAAATACTTCTACAGTATTCTACACATACTGGGGGCTGATCGCTGAAAAATTTATTAAGAAATTCATACCTATTTTTGATGAAATTGCACTTTAAAGAAGGGTATTTTCTTTATTTTATTGCAGGAATGAAGAATTTAGGTGATAAAAGCAAAAATCATAAAAAGGAGCAAATTTGGAGCAAAATCATGTAATTTGTGCTGAGTCGCCGACGGCGAGATCGAGCCCGCCGACGGCGAGGTTACGAGAAGAAAATTCTGAAGGATTTATAATTGTCTCGCTGACAGCGAGCCCGAGCCCTCTGACAGTGAGCTAGCGCGGTTTGAAGATCTTATAGAAGCCTCGCCGACAGCGAGGTAGTTCGTCGCCGACGGCGAGCTAGTTCAAATGGTGCAGATACATTGAACCTGGACACTTTATGAAGGGATGCTTACACACCTCTTGGTCCTTTGCTTACCTCTATATATAGAAGACGAAATTAAGTCTTTTGTGTGTTACTTGTGGGTTATTTTAGTGTTATGTGTGTGTTACTTATGTGTTCTAAGTGTTATAAGTGAGTTATTTTGAGTCTTTAGTGAGTATTTAGTGAGTTAGTGAGTTTTTAGTGAGTCGTGCTGTACTGGAAGGAAGAGTCAAAGGAACTACGAGGAGTCTGCTTGGGGATAAATTAAGATAAGTATTTGTATTTATTGTTTTTAACTTTAAATGAAATCCATGCTTAGTTTAGTTTCCATGCATTCTGAGTAGTTTATTTAGTCTTTCTCCCTGTTATGAAATTAAGTGATTTGATGAACTAAAAATAGAGATACTTTTATATATTAATAAATTGTGATAATTTTTACTTAAAACTTAATTTACTTTTCAAACTGGCCATTTGATTTTTTTAAAATATGTTGATTATCAACTATAGTAAAAATTACATCTGATATTCGGGGAAATTCAAAAGCCTTGGAAGGAGGTTGCAAATAAATAGGAAAATAATATCACTGGGCGTAGAATTGAGCATTTTAGTGTGACAGATTAAAATATTCAATTCGGTCCTATTGTTTGAGAGCTGAAGTGTAGATGTTAACCCTCAGGCAAGGGGAACGTGGGAGCTCTGAAGTGGCAATCGGTATCCTCCCGGCCTAGTAGCTGCATTCGATAATCAAACATAGGATTAGTCGATATTCTTTACACCTGGACCAAAGGGTAAAGAATAGGAATGCTCCTATTTGTCACAATACCTTAACATTATCTATTTAAATTTATCAATCACTTAAATTTCTAAACAAGGGGAAAGATACTTATTTTCTGAATAGTTAAGACTTATTTAGCAATTAGTTTTATTTCCTGCATTTGCAATTCGAATTAATTTTCTACTTAGTTAATTTATCTAATTAAAATACTTAGTTTAATTTATTGCGCTTAAATTCAGAATTCCAAATTTTCATATAATATTATTATTATTATTATTATTATTTTAAAATTAGTTGTTATTTAATTTTCTCTTTCCCTCGTGGGATCGATAACGAGGACTCCACTAGAGCCATGTATTACTTGATACGATACGTATACTTGCGTAGCATCCACAACATAAACAATTACAATTCTATACATATAATATAGCGGGGTCAAGTTTTTGGCTTCGTTGCAATCAAATTAAAATATCATAATATAAAATTGTGGGTCAAATTTTTTACGCCGTTGTCGGGGATCGTAAGAAAAATTTACTAAAGTAACGGACTATTTTAAAATAATCAAAATAAATAAATAAATATCTATTCTAAAATTGTATGCGCAAATTTGGAAACGAAAATTTAATACCTTACGATTCAGAATTAGAGCGTACAATTAAAAGAATTAGAAAACAAAAGACACAAATTATAAATTTAACACAAATGGCGAATATTCCTGAAATTCAAAATATGAACCAACAAAGACCATTAAGAGATTATGCCAACCCTACATCACATGAAATTCATTTAACTATTCAAAACCCCGATGTAGCTCGCTAATTCATTTGAACTTAAACCCGCAATTATCCAAATGGTACAAAACAATCAATTTAGTGGTTCACCTACTGAAGATCCTAACTTACATCTTGCTAGTTTTCTAGAACTTTGTGCTACTTTTAAATATCAAGGAGTATCTGACGATGCTATAAGACTTAGACTTTTTTCCTTTTTCATTAAGGGATAAGGCTAAAATGTGGTTGAATTCGTTAGCACCTGGATCTATTAAAACTTGGGGAGAATTATCACAAAAATTTCTATCCAAATATTTGCCACCATCTAAAACTGCTAAGCTTAGAAACGATATAACTTCCTTTTTTCAGATAGATGGAGAATCAATATATGAATCTTGGGAGAGATTTAAGGAACTTCTTAGGAAATGCCCACATCATGCGCTACCAGATTGGCTGATTATTCAAACCTTTTATAATGGATTAGTGGGATCTTTAAGATCAATAATCGATGCTGCTGCTGGAGGTTCATTAATGTCTAAACCATTTGATGAAGCTTATGCACTAATCGAAGAAATGGCAACAAATAATTTCCAATGGCCTGCTGATAGAGTAAATCCAGAAAAAAATAGCCGGCATTCATGAAAACGATGCAATATCTATGTTAGCTTCTCAAATTGCTTGCTATATCTAGGAAATTAGATCATTTTGGAATGAACTACTCTCCTACTTTAGAAGAAAACTCATCTGGACAAATCATAGAATCTCAATCTAATTATGAAACTTTAAATGCTATTAATAATAGAACTAATAACCCATATTCAAACTATTATAATCCTGGTTGGAAAACTCATCCAAATTTTAATTGGAATAACACATCTAATCAACAATGGATGAATCAACCTAATCGAAGCAAATCCAAACTATAAACCTAATTACCCACCTGGATTTAATAACAATAACCCTCAATTCAAAGATAAGAAATTATCTATGGATGAATTAATTTTGAATATGGGTCATCAACTACAAAATCAAGGAAATCAATTACAAATTCAAGGAACATCTATTAAAAATATCGAAACTCAACTTGGACATATTGCTACTGCGCTAAATAATAGAATACCTGGAACTTTTCCTAGTAATGTGGAAATAAACCCTAAAGATCAAGGAAAAGAACAAATTAAAGCAATACAACTAAGGAGTGGAAAAGAACTAGAACCTCAAATTCAAAAAGAACTTAAAAGCCAAAATGAGGAAGTGGAAATTGAAAAGGAAACAATTCAACAAGATTCAAACTTGGAACATCCTTTAATACCTATGAAAATTTATGTTGAAACACCTCCACCACCATTTCCTCAACGACTAGCTCAACATAAAAAAGACAAACAATTTGCTAAATTCCTTGAAATACTAAAGAAATTAACAATCAATATACCTTTTGTCGAAGCTTTAGATCAGATGCAAAATTATGTAAAATTTATGAAAGATATTCTAAATAAGAAAAGAAAATTCAACGATAATGAAACGGTCGCACTTAGTGAAGAGTGTAGTGCTATTATTCGAAGAAGCTTCTGAAAAATTGAAAGATCCTGGTAGTTTCACTATACCTCGCACTATAGGAGAAAAATTTTATGGAAAAGCTTTGTGTGACTTAGGAGCAAGCATCAATCTAATGCCTCTATCGATTTTTAAGAGATTAGGATTAGGAAAAATTACACCTACTTTAGTAACCCTTCAATTAACTGATCGTTCGGTTACCTATCCTAAGGGAGTTATTGAAGATGTGTTAGTAAAGGTGGATAAATTTATCTTCCCAGTAGATTTTATTGTTTTAGATATGGAGGAAGATAAAGAAATTCCTATTATTTTAGGAAGACCATTTTTAGCTACTGGAAAAGCTATGATTGATGTTCAGAAAGGATAATTAACTATGAGAGTAAATGACCAAAAAGTTACCTTTAATATTGCAAAATCAATGAAATATCCTGCGCTAGAAAAAGATGATGAATGTTTTCGGATGGAAATACTTGAACAATTACAACGCGAACATTTTAAGGAATATTACGAAGATAATTTAGAAAAAGAAAATACTGAATTAATTGAAGATAATAATGAAGAATTAGATTATATTCAAGAAAAATTTGAATTTTTGGATAATACTGAAAACACTGACAAGAATATAGTTCCATCAATTATTAAACCTCCTGAACTTGAGCTTAAAATATTACCTGATCATTTGAAATATGCATATTTAAGTAATTCTTCAACTTTACCAGTTATTATTTCATCTGCATTAAAGGAATCTCAAGAAAAAAAACTTTTAGAAACTTTAAAAAAATATAAGAAAACTTTTGGTTGGACTTTAGCGAGATAGTAAAGGAATTAGTCCTTCGATACGTATGCATAGAATTATTTTAGATGATGAACATAAACCTAAAGCTGATCCACAAAGGAGATTAAACCCGGTAATGAAAGAAGTAGTTAAGAAAGAAATTTTAAAATGGTTAGATAATGGTATTATATATCCTATTTCTGACAGTGTTTGGGTAAGCCCAATTCACTGTGTTCCTAAGAAGGGAGGAGTGACCGTCACTGTCAATGAAAATAATGATCTTATTCCTATATTACAAGTTACTGGTTGGCGTATATGTATTGATTATAGGAAATTAAATACCGCCACCAGGAAAGATCACTTCCCTTTACCATTTCTAGACCAGATGTTAGATAGATTAGCCGGACATAAGTATTTTTGTTTTCTAAATGGATACACCGGTTATCATCAAATACAAATTGCTCCTGAGGATCAAGAGAAAACTACATTTATTAGTCCTTATGGAACTTTCGCTTTTCGAATGATGCCTTTTGGATTATGTAATGCACCAGCAACATTCCAGAGATGTATGATGTCTATATTTAGTAAGTTAATTGACAATGGAATAGAAGTATTTAT
Organism: Papilionanthe hookeriana x Papilionanthe teres; assembly: GCA_022702705.1. NCBI lineage: Eukaryota > Viridiplantae > Streptophyta > Magnoliopsida > Asparagales > Orchidaceae > Papilionanthe > Papilionanthe hookeriana x Papilionanthe teres. The sequence continues at coordinate 120,165,034 of CM040431.1, forward strand.
GGATGATTTCTCTGTATTTGGAACATCATTTGACACATGCTTAACTCATCTTGAAAAAGTATTAGAAGTATGTGAGAAAACGAATTTAGTTCTAAAGTGGGAAAAATGTCAATTTATGGTTGCTGGCGGCATTGTATTAGGGCATAAAATTTCGAAAAAAGGCATGGAAGTGGACCACTGCAAAAATTCGAGTTATAGCTAAATTACCACCTCCAACTACGATAAAAGGGGTAAGAAGTTTTCTTGGACATCGTTGGATTCTACGGACGCTATATAAAAGATTTTTCAAAAATTACTAAACCTACTATGCCAACTTCTCGAAAAGGACAAGAAATTTGAATTTACAATCGAATGCCTGAATGCTTTTGAACTCTTAAAAGAAAAATTAATTACGGCACCAATAATAGTTTCACCTAAGCTGGAGAAACCATTTGAGCTTATGTGTGATGCTAGTGATTATGCTTGTAGGAGCGATTCTTGGGCAAAGATATGAAAAGATTTTTAAAGTTATATACTATGCTAGTAAAACTCTAAATGATGTTGAAATAAATTATACGATTACAGAAAGAGAATTATTAGCGGTAGTATATGGTTTTAATAAATTTAGACCTTATCTGATTGGAACAAAATGTATCGTGCATACTGATCATTCTGCTATCAAATATTTAATGCAAAAGAAAGATTCCAAACCAAGATTAATTAGATGGATGCTATTAATGCAAGAATTCAATTTTGAGATCATTAATAAGAAAGGAACTGATAATCAAATTGCGGATCATTTATCAAGATTAAAAAATCATGAATTATCCGATATTGAAAATGAAATTATAGACGAGTTTTCCGATGAACAACTATATAATATTAATGAGTAGAAAATACCATGGTATGTTGATATAGTAAACTATATAGTTAGTAATATTTTACCACCTATGCTAACTTTGCAACAACAGAAAAAATTCATCCATGATACGAAAACCTATTTTTGGGATGAACCATATTTATATAAGCAATGTAAGGATTTAATTATTAGAAGATGTGTACCTTATGAAGAAAGCTGAACCAATTATTCAAAAATGTCATGATTCGATTTTGGAGGACATTTTGGGATCGATAAAGCTGCTTATAAGATTCTACAATACGGATTTTACTGGCTTACTCTATTTAGAGATGTATACGAGATATATTAAAACTTGCGATAAATGCCAAAGAGTAGGAAATATATCTAGAAGAAATGAAATGCCTCTAAATTTTATATTAGAAGTTGAAATTTTTGATGTTTGGGGATTAGATTTTATGGGACATTTTATTCCTTCGTTTGGAAACTCATATATATTAGTAAGTCGTTGATTATGTTTCCAAATGGATTGAGGCACAAGCTTTACCTAGGTGTGATGCTAAGAGTGTTTCAAAATTTCTGATGAAAAATATTTTTACTAGATTTGGAATGCCGAGAGTGATTATCATTAACGGAGGAACTCATTTTAGAAATAAATACATTCACAAACTAGTAGAAAAATACAATATTACTCATAAGATATCCACTGCTTATCATCCACAGACTAGCGGGTTAGTCGAAGTATCCAATCGTGAGATTAAACGTATTTTAGAAAAATCGTAAACCCGAATAGGTTATATTGGTCTATTAGATTAGACAATCGCATTATGGGCTTATAGGACTGCTTATAAAACTTCGATTGGAATGACTCCTTACAGGCTTATATATGGAAAAACATGCCACTTACGAGTTGAATTAGAACATAAAGCATATTGGGCGATGAAAGAATTTAATTATAATATGAAGGAAGCTGGTGAGAAAAGATTGCTGCAATTAAATGAATTGGAAGAATTAAGAAATGAATCATATGATAATGATCGATTTATAAAGAAAAGATGAAATTATGGCATGATCGGAAGATTAATCAGAGAAATTTTGAACTAGGACAGGAAGTTTTGTTATATAATACTAGATTGAAATTATTTCCTGGAAAATTGAAGTCTCGATGGTTAGGACCTTTCACCATAACTCAAATATTTTCATATGGAACTATAGAAATCGAAGATCCAAAAACTGGACATAAATTTAAAGTTAATGGACATAGATTAAAACCATATTTCGAAGGTATAAGACCTAACTATAAAGAGGTTTTAATGCTTAGTCACCCCGATTAATAATTGAAATTAGGTCGAGTCGACGACGTTAAACCAAGCGCTTTATGGGAGGCAACCCATATTAGTTATCTATTTTTATTGTATTTTAATAGTTAGTTTATATTATTGAAATTTTACTACTCAATTATTATTAAGAATCATCATATATTCGAACCATTATGATGACAAAAGAAATTATTCGATTTAGAGCGAAATTGGACATTATTTTGAAATCTTGCCGACGGCGAGGTCGATACTCGCTGACAGCGAGGTTCGATCCTAATTAAGTTTATTTATAAGCTCGCTGACAGCGAGAAACGAGCCCGCCGACAGCGAGAACCTGAAAGGTAGTTTTTATAACTAAGTCGCCGACGGCGAGAAACCTCCCGCCGACAGCGAGGAAGTTATAAAAATGAGTTATACATACTTTAAATGACAAATTGAATGGTTTCAACACCAAATCCTTAGTGAAAAACTATTCTTAAGCCATTCTAAGTCTGCCTTCTTCACTAGAATTCATTCCATTCACCATAATGGCCTCCAAATTCTTAGATTCTTTTAAATCTGGAGTGTTTAACTGGAGGAAATTTGTGAGTGCGGAAGCGCGACGGATCTTCGACAAGGTTTTGTTAAAGAAAAGAGTTATCAAGGAACGGGGATTTGTCGATCGAGGATTAGAGAATTCCACTACGAAGATAGAAGAAATGATCGCGCGGCGGCTACTTGGGAGGTGATTACGTTACACTACGTCCGCTGTTGTTATTCCAGTTATGAAAGAGTTCTACTCTAACTTACATGCGATCAACAATGGGAATATCTACGTCCGAGGAAGATGGGTGACGTTTACTCCATCAAGAGTAAATGAGTTATTCTCTATAGAAAACACCCCGGTATGTCACTATTCAAATTTTGTGCCTTCTCGGTATAATATGAATGAGATATTTTGATATCTGACTGATGAACCGAAAGATTGGGAAATGCGTGAAGACGGGTATGTTAGTTTCTCTGCATCACTTTTGAATCCTGTCTCGAAGCACTAGCACTTTTTCATCTCATCTAAATTGTTACCTACTATGAGGGTAAACAAGGTTTTGAAAGAAGGCGCTATATTGAATTATTGTATTCAAATTGGATTGCCTATTGACGTGGGATCAATAATTGTTAAGTCTGCATTGGGTTTAATTGTGCATGGGTCAGTTCACGGACTAGGACACTCATCTACTATTTTTGCATTATGCGATTCAGTACCAGGTTTCTTATGAAGCTTGGGAAAAGGTTCTGTTACCTTGGAATCCGCTTGATCCTACAGATATGTTCCCTACTTTGGACAATAATGAAGACATTACATTTATCTCTGATAGAGCTTCACAAAATCATCCTATAGCAAGGCCTATTTCAGATAAAACAGAGTTACTTATGAAGAAAATTAATGGAATGGAGAAAGAACTACAGAATGTGAGAGATTTAATCGACAATATATCCGATTTATTTGATCACATTGATCTGGAGGATGAAGGAACACTTCGATCATTACGGACACTTAGAAGCTAGCTTTCTTCATTTGCGAGACGAAGGGTTGGATCACCGAGAAATGCGCCGGAATTTCCCTTCGAGGCCTTTCTATAACTTATTTGTGCATCATCGTCATATCAGAAATATCAGAGAAGATGAAGATTCTGACATTGAAGAGTAGTAGTAAAGATTTCCATAGTATGTTTATGTTTATGTTATTTGATTTGATTTAAACTTTTATTTTGTGTGGAGTGATGATTTGAATATCTCAAACTTAATTGAGATATGTGTCATAGTTTTGTATCAGCATTTAGTGTGTCGTGGTTTGGTTTGCGATGCTGATTAGTAGTAAGGATTGAAGTTTGAAGTTTGATTATAGAGTCTAAAAATTATGTTAGTTTGTACATCCCATGGATTTCAATATTAAAGTTAATTTGTTGTGTTGTGTGAATTTGTTTGTGTATAAGTAGCTAATCTTCATATTAAATTAATAAATGATGTGATCGAAAATATAATATAAGACAAATCAAGGACGAAAATGAGTGACGAATTTCAGAAATTTAAATTTTTTGGAATCTCACTGACGGCGAGAAAAATCCCGCCGACAGCGAGATCGAACTCGCTGACAGCGAAGAATTTCTCGCCTACGGCGAGAAAAATCTCGCTGACAGCGAGGTAGAAAGAAAACATATATTTGACCGGTCAAAAACACTATTCATCATCCCCAACCTCCAATTTTCGCAAAAATCGACCTAGGGCTTGAGAGATCTTGGATTTGAAGCAATTTCATCACTCAAAAACACCGGATTTCATCTTCTCTTGGTAAGAGCTTCACTCCTATGCAAAAATTTTTGATTTTCACCATGTATTTTCACCACATTGCAAATTTTGGGAAAAATCAAAATGTGGAAGAAATATTCGGTGGAAATCCATGGAATTTGATTTAAATTGCTTACAAATGTTGTAGGAAGCCTTCTTAGGATTATTATTAAGTTTAGTGAAAATTTTTATGATTTTCACAGATCGATCGTATGGCTCCACGACAAAAACATCGAGTAGAGTTCGACGAAAACCGATTCATCAATGCACGAGCACAGGCAAAATATTTAGAAAATATACAAGGAAGAATGTTTATTGCGGATCGGGTATTCAAAAATTCGGGAGGAGAAGTAGAGCGGATTATAAAGGAATGAGGCTGGGAAAATTTCTGTTATGTTCAGTATAGAGCAGCTGTAGAAGTGGTGAAAGAGTTTTATGCCAATTTGACTGCCGCTGAAGATCCACCTGTAAAGGTACGAGGGTTTTTGTAGATTTTAATGCTGCTAGAATTAATGCGTTCTATGAAGTTCATGACTCGCACTTTAGAAAGTATGAAACTTTTGGAATGATGGAAGGACCACTGGAGGAAGTCATTAACTTTCTCACCGATGGAACCGGAGTATGGAAAATGAAGCAGTAGGAAAGAGTGAATTTTTCTCTTTCCAAATTAAATGCAGTCTCCAAGGCCTGGCATTACTTTATTTGTTCTACTCTGTTACCCACGTATCACCATAGTGATGTAACACGAGATAGAGCAATTCTGAATTTTTGTATTCAGAATAACAGAAGCATCAACATCGGTAGAGTTATTTATCAGAATATCCTGGCCACTCCTCGAAATGAGAGTGGAGCTGGATTGGGCCTACTGGATTGATTTTTGCACTCGCCAACTCTGCGGAGTTGAGGCTAGAGATGATGAACAATGGGTGGAACCTATGAAACCACTTACAGTTGCTAACATTAAGAAGTATGAGTCCCATGAAGGGTGGAGAGCGGGAGTAAGAAGTTATTTTACTCGATCAAGTAGAGATATACCCTCTACTAGCTATGGACCTTCCGAGCCTACCACCCTACCTTACAAGATCCGATGAATGAATTGACTCGCATAGGAGGAGTTTTGAGCGGTTTGGAGAGACCATGGGGAGAAGGTTTGATCATTTTGATCGAAAGGATTGATAATCCGGAGAGGAGACATGATTATGATAGTGAATACCTCCGGCGACATTCGGAATACGAGATTGCATATTATGAAGGCTGAACGTCGTTATAGGAGTGGAGATTTAGATGTAGTCTTTCCGAGAATGCCCCAGGTACACTCAGTATCACCCTGCTCAGTCTTCTCAGCAGCCTACGGATCAAGGAGGGGATGATATAGTTTGGGACTTTGATGCCGAAGATTAGGACTTTATGTATTTTATTTGTTTGATGTAAGTTATTTTGAGGACTGTATATGTTTGTAATAATCAGTACTTTATATTTTGAGACATTGGATGTTAGTTAGATTAATCTGCTTGGATTGTAATAGTAGTTAGTTTTTGTTTTGGGGTTAGTTAATAGCATTTGTTTTTATGTTAATTAGGATGTTAGTTTTCTTTAATATGTTTTTATTTTATTTTGTATTATTTTAAGTTTTTAAATTTGTTAATCTGTTAGTTAAATTAATTTTAATATGTTAGTAATTCATATGTGTAGTGTAGAGTTATTTTAATTGTTGTGTTTAATACTTATCTTAGATTTTATCCCTGCATTTTCTTTAAATTGTTATATATATATATAAAGAATACTAACGATACGGAGTTCGATGAAAGATGAAAAAGCTGCAAAAATTTCAAAGAAAAAGAAATACCTAAACTTGAAAGGTATGATTTATTTACTTTCCTTCTTATTCATTATTTAGAATAGATATAAAAATTTAAGTTTGGGGGGAGAGTAAAATACAAATTTAGTTATTAACTTGTTCTCAATTTCTATTTTCAAATTATTATAAAATGATTTTTATAGCAAATTTTTCAATTTGATTTAATATGAATTATTTTATTTAATTATTATAAAAGGTTAAATAAAATATTTCTAGTACTTTAATTGATTAAATAGAATAAAATATTTTGGTTAAAGGGAATAAGAATATAGTAAACTATTTTTAGTAAGGAAAACTATATTCTAAAATTAAAATTCTTAAGTATCAAGTGAAAAAGAAAAGATTGAAAATCAATGAAGTAAAAACTATGAAGTATATATAAGCTAAGAAATATTCCTAAGTTTCAAATTTAGGAAGATGAAAATAAAGTTCAAAATTATTAACAGGCTCTCCAGATACAGTAATCCTCATTTAAAAAAAAAAAAAAGAAAAGAAGAAAAATGAGGAGAAGCTTGAGGAGATGCCTTATCAAAAATTGGCTTCATTTGATTTAACCTAAAGGGAAAAACTTAGATATTTCCAAACTTATGTTTATGGATTAGAATTTTAGCTAATAGTATTTTCTTGAATTTCTTATCATATGAATATCTTAAGTAGTTATTCTTTTAAATATAGTCATTCACGAGATGAATAGTAAACTAGAAATCTTAGACACGATAACTAAATAATTTATTTCTATAAGATTAATTAAATTACATGAATTATTTTGTTTAACTTTATTATGATATTAATTAATCTAATTCATAGTTATTTAAATTGAAAAAAATCTTATTATAAAACTCATTATTTTTATGTAGTACTAAAATTACTTGAGGACAAGTAATAAGTAAGTTTGGGGGATTTTGATCGCAGAAAAATTTATTAAGAAATTCATACCTATTTTTGATGAAATTGCACTTTAAAGAAGGGTATTTTCTTTATTTTATTGCAGGAATGAAGAATTTAGGTGATAAAAGCAAAAATCATAAAAAGGAGCAAATTTGGAGAAAAATCATGCAATTTGTGCTGAGTCGCCGACGGCGAGATCGAGCCCGCCGACGGCGAGGTTACGAGAAGAAAATTCTGAAGGATTTATAACTGTCTCACTGACAGCGCGCCCGAGCCCGCTGATAGCGAGCTAGCGAGGTTTGAAGATCTTCTAGAAGCCTCGCCGACAGCGAGGTAGTTCGTCGCCGACGGCGAGCTAGTTCAAATGGTGCAGATACATTGAACCTGGACACTTTTTGAAGGGATGCTTACACACCTCTTAGTCCTTTGCTTACCTCTATATATAGAAGCCGAAATTAAGTCTTTTGTGTGTTACTTGTGGGTTATTTTAGTGTTAGGTGAGTGTTACTTTTGTGTTCTAAGTGTTATAAGTGAGTTATTTTGAGTCTTTAGTGAGTATTTAGTGAGTTAGGGAGTTTTTAGTGAGTCGTCTTTATCTTGGAAGGAAGAGTCGAAAAGGCTGCGAGAGTACGCAGGGATAAATTAAGATAAGTATTTGTATTTATTGTTTTTAACTTTAAATGAAATCCATGCTTAGTTTAGTTTCCATGCATTCTGAGTAGTTTATTTAGTATTTCTCCCTGTTATGAAATTAAGTGATTTGATGAAATAAAAATAGAGATACTTTTATATATTAATAAATTGTGATAATTTTTACTTAAAACTTAATTTACTTTTCAAACTGGCCATTTGATTTGTTAAAATATGTTGATTATCAACTATAGTAAAAATTACATCTGATATTCGGGGAAATTCAAAAGTCTTGGAAAGAGGGTGCAAATAAATAGGGAAATAATATCACTGGGCGTAGAATTGAGCATTTTAGTGTGACAGACTAAAATATTCAATTCGGTCCTATTGTTTGAGAGCTGAAGTGTAGATGTTAGCCCTCAGGTGAGGGGAACGTGGGAGCTACGAAGTGGCGGTCGGTATCCTCCCGACTAGCCGCGGATTCGGTAATCAAACATAGGATTAGTCGATATTTTTACACTGGACCAAAGGGTAAAGAATAGGAATGCTCCTATTTGTCACAATACCTTAACATTATCTATTTAAATTTATCAATCACTTAAATTTCTAAACAAGGGGAAATATACTTTTTTTCTGAATAGTTAAGACTTATTTAGCAATTAGTTTTATTTCCTGCATTTGCAATTCGTATTAATTTTCTACTTAGTTAATTTATCTAATTAAAATAATTAGTTTACTTTATTGCGCTTAAATTCAGAATTCTAAATTTTCGTATAATAATAATATTATTATTATTTTAAAATTAGCTGTTATTTAATTTTCACTTTCCTTGTGGGATCGATAACCAGGACTCCACTAGAGCCCTGTATTACTTGATACGATACGTATACTTGCGTAGCATCCACAACATAAACAATTACAATTCTATACATATAATATAGCGGGGTCAAGTTTTTGGCTTCGTTGCAATCAAATTAAAATATCATAATATAAAATTGTGGGTCAAGGGCCCTTTAGTTGACCTCATTTTTACAATGGGGTCAATACCTTTTTACCTAAAACGATAATTTTGGTCAAAATGGTCAAGCCTGACCCAATGACCAACTTGTTGACCCCACAGGTCAACCTTTTGACCCAAAAGGACAATTTTGGTCAAAATGGTCAATCCAGACCCAATGACCAACCCTGTTGACCCCACAGGTCAACCATTTGACCCAAAATGACAATTTTGGTCAAAATGGTCAATCCTGACCCAATGACCAACTCTGTTCACCCCACAGGTCAACCTTTTACCCAAAATGACAATTTTGGTCAAAATGGTCAATCCTGGCCCAATGACCAACCCTGTTGACCCCATAGGTCAACCTTTTAACCCAAAATGACAATCTTGTTCAAAAAGGTCAATCCAGACCCAATGACCAACCCTGTTGACCCCACAGGTCAACTTTTTGACCTAAAATGACAATTTTGGTCAAAATGGTCAATCCATACCCAATGACCAACCTTGTTGAGCCCACAAGTCAACCTTTTTACCTAAAATGACTATTTTTGTCAAAATGGTCGATCTAGACCTTATGACAAACCCTGTTGACCCCATAGGTCAATCTTTTACCTAAAATTACAATTTTGGTTAAAATGGTCAATCTTGACCCAATGATCAACCCTGTTGACCCCACAGGTCAATCTTTTGACCCAAAATAACAATTTTGGTCAAAATGGTCAATCCAGACACAATGACCAACCCTGTTGACCCCACAGGTCAACCTTTTTACCTAAAATGACAATTTTGGTCAAAATGGTCAATCCTGACCCAATGACCGACCTTGTTGACCCCACAGGTCAACCTTTTGACCCAAAATGACAGTTTTGGTCAAAATGGTCAATCCAGACCCTATGACCAATCTTGTTGACCCCACAGGTCAACCTTTTGACTTAAAATGATAATTTTGGTCAAAATAACCAATCTAGATCTAATCACCAACCTTATTAACCAAATGGGCCAACATATGACCTCAAAAGTCAATTTTGGTTAAAATCATCAATTTTTTATCAAACAACCAATGACATGTTTAAAACCCCATAATGACAAAAATAAATCAACTTAATTTCAAAAAAAATTATTTTGATTAATTAATTTAACTAATAATTTGAGTTTCAATGTTTTAATTAATCAAATGACATGACTAATTAAAATGAAAATTAAATTATAAGTCATAAAATGACAAAATTAATCAAATAATTGATTTCAAATCTATTTTGATTAATTAATTGGCTAATGAATTAATTTAAAAATTTTAATTAATGGCCTATTAATTAAAATGAAAAATTAAATTCAAAAGCCATAAAATCACAAAATCCATAAATTGATTAAAAATAATGGAATTAATCAAATAATTGATTCCAAAATTATTTTTAATTAATTAATTGATTAATAATTTAATTTTCATATTTTAATTAATGACATAATTAATTAAAATGAAAATTAAATTGAAAAGTCATGAAAAGAGACAAAAATCAATTTTAATGGCGTGGATATTAATCAAATAATTAATTTGGAATTATTTCCAATTAATTATTGATTAATAAAATAATTTTCAATATTTAATTAATGACATAATTAATTAAATATGAAAATTAAAATGAAGAGGGCATTAAATGGAATTTTTAAAACCTATGACATATGGTTTTCTAAAAATTCTAAAACTCTTTAATGACATCACACATGATCCATTAAAGAAAAATCAATTCATAAATCACTCACATTTAACCATGGTAAAGGCCATCATGACATGAAAAATTAGTTGGAAAAACTATGGTAATTTAAAGTGTGAGGTGTCTTGCCATGGTGAGGTTAGTTTAGCCACCTCCCTAGCCATCCAATAGTGAGGAGACAAAGCTTTATCCATCCTTCACACCATGGTTAAAACCATAATGATATTTCATAAAAAATATTAAGAGTGGGGCTAATGTGTCACTACCTCATGAAATGGTAAATGAGGTGTTGCAAGGGGAGGGTCTCAACCATTTGAGTCACCATGAGCCTCCCACTTAGCCAATGGAATGGAAACAAAGAGGCTAAAATCCACCATGACAAGATTTAAGCCAAAATTGCCATGAAATGTGCACTTGCTTAAGTGGCAAAATTCTCATGGAGGAAGAAGAGGTGAAGTTTGTACTCTACAGCCCTAACTATACCATGGCCAAATCCAAGCTAACCAAGGTTAATCCATAGCCATTCATGGCTATAAATACTCCCCCTAGGCCAAAATATCCAAGAGGAGAGAATTAACCCAAAGAATCCTAAAGGCTGCCCAAATCCCTTGGCTCCCAACACAAAAAATCTTCTTGGGGACTTCAACAACCTATTCCAACCAAGCCCAAGCCATAGGGTTAGCCCAATCAAGCCGATTTGGCCAAAATCCCAAATCAACCAAACTTAGCCATTTTGCCCAAATAGCTCATCAACGCTAGCAACAAAACCAAATTGAAGTGAAAAAGATCTTCTTTGGGAGTCCTAGAAGCTGACCATCAGGCCTGAACAAGCTCGGCATACTTGTGGCCAAGGTATGGATTTATTTTCTCCAAAATAATTCATATTTTCTAAATATCATGGGTTATACTAGCTCAGAAATGTATCATCACCGTATAGATACAATCTATACATCCATATAATTCCATAGGTTCAAAAATCACTCAATTTCATTGAGAAATGAGTGAGATATTGAAGTTTGAAGTTTACCGGTTCGAAATTTTTTGAATTAAATGGGGAATTATCTCTGCCGTCCGTTCCCGTGTTTTGGAACGGACGGCGCTGATCTACGCATCCCGTGTTCACTGTTCCGCGCAGCACAACGGATCCTCCCGCCTGTTCGACGGTACGAGGACGCATGGCAGCTCCCGGATTTTTCTGGGCTGGATTAATTCAGGGAAACCTTAATAACTTCAAAAAACCATATCTTTTGATCCAGATGTCACAAAAATAAAATAAAAATACCTCTAGAAAACTCTTGAAGAGAAGAAAATTATGAGACCAAAATCATAATTTTATCCTCAGTATTTCATTTTTAATTAATTAAATACTCTCTGGAGTATTTTAATTATTAAAAATTATTTACAAGTCAGACAAATATGAAATTTTTAGGGAATTACCTTTAATTCCTTAGACACATCTTCTCATTTTTCTAAGGTTAGGATAGCTCTCTAGGATATGATTTCCTAATTTCCATGATATTTTGTAATTATTTTCAAAAATAATTATAAAATTTGGAAAAATTGGAAAATTTAAATGCAAAATGATTGATAACATTAGGATAACACACAACAATCCTAAAACAACAATTCTCAAGTCATCAAAACAATCTAAAAGACATTTTGAAATAAGGTTAAGGTTTATTAATTTTAAAATTAATATTTCAAAACCTTCTCTTCACATATTTAATCCATCTCATCATTGATTAAGCAAGTGATCAATCCAACTCAAATCAAATAATAATTAGATTTAAAGACAACTTAAACCTAGCTAAACCATTAAACCTTAGGGTTTAAGAAAAAAATTAAATCTTTTAATTAAGTTTAAGGACATATTAAACTTAATTAACCCATTAAACCTTACCTAAATTAGGTTTAATACAAAAATCAAATTTTTAATTAAGTTTAAGGACAAATTAAACTTAATTAACCCATTAAACCTTACCTAAATTAGGTTTAATACAAAAATGAAATCTTTAATTAAGTTTAAGGACATATTAGACTTAATTAATCAAAATCAAACATTTTAATTAAGTTTAAGGACATATAAACATAGTTAACCAAGTTCAAACCTTTTAATTAAGTTTAAGTACATATTAAACTTAATTAACCAAAATTAAATCTTTTAATTAAGTTTAAGGACATATTAAACTTAATTAACCCATTAAACCTTACCTAAATTAGGTTTAATACAAAAATCAAATTTTTAATTAAGTTTAAGGACATATTAAACTTAATTAACCCATTAAACCTTTCCTAAATTAGGTTTAATACAAAAATCAAACTCTTTAATTAAGTTTAAGGATATATTAGACTTAATTAATCAAAATTAAACCTTTTAATTATGTTTAAGGATATATTAAACTTAATTAACCAAAATCAAACATTTTAATTGAGTTTAAGGACATATTAGACTTAATTAACCAAAATCAAACCTTTTAATTAAGTTTAAGGACATATTAAACTTAATTAACTAAAATTAAATCTTTAATTAAGTTTAAGGACATATTAAACTTAATTAACCCATTAAACCTTACCTAAATTAGGTTTAAAACCAAAAATCAAATCTTTAATTAAGTTTAAGGACATATTAAACTTAATTAAGCCATTAAACCTTACCTAAATTAGGTTTAATACAAAAATCAAACTCTATAACTAAGTTTAAGGACATATTAGATTTAATTAATCAAAATCAAACCTTTGAATTAAGTTTAAGGACATATTATACTTAATTAACCAAAATCAAACCTTTTAATTAAGTTTAAGGACATATTAAACTTAATTAACAAAAATCAAATCATTAATTAAGTTTAAGGACATATTAAACTTAATTAACCCATTAAACCTTACCAAAATTAGGTTTAAAACAAAAATCAAAATTTTAATTAAGTTTAAAGACATATTAAACTTAATTAACCCATTAAACCTTACCTAAATTAGGGTTAATACAAAAATCAAATCTTTAATTAAGTTTAAGGACATATTAGACTTAATTAATCAAAATCAAACCTTTTAATTAAGTTTAAGGACATATAAAACTTAATTAACCAAGTTCAAACCTTTTAATTAAGTTTAAGAACATATTAAACTTAATTAACCAAAATCAAATCTTTTAATTAAGTTTAAGGGCATATTAAACTCAATTAACCCATGAAACCTTACCTAAACTAAGTTTAATACAAAAATCAAATTTTTAATTAAGTTTAAGGAAATATTAAACTTAAATAACCCATTAAACCTTACCAAAATTAGGTTTAATACAAAAATCAAACTCTTTAATTATGTTTAAGGACATATTAGACTTAATTAATCAAAATAAAACCTTTTAATTAAGTTTAAGAACATATTAAACTTAATTAACCAAAATCAAACCTTTTAATTAAGTTTAAGGACATATTAGACTTAATTAACGAAAATCAAACCTTTTAATTAAGTTTAAGGACATATTAAACTTAATTAACCAAAATCAAATCTTTAATTAAGTTTAAGGACATTTTAAACTTAATTAACCCATTAAACCTTACCTAAATTAGGTTTAATACCAAAAATCAAATCTTTAATTAAGTTTAAGGACATATTAAACTTAATTCCATTAAACCTTACCTAAATTAGGTTTAATACAAAAATCAAACTCTTTAATTATGTTTAAGGACATTTTAGACTTAATTAATCAAAATCAATCCTTTTAATTAAGTTTAAGGACATATTAAACTTAATTAACCAAAATCTTACCTTTTTATTAAGTTTAAGGACATATTAAACTTAATTAACCAAAATCAAATTTTTAATTAAGTTTAAGGACATATTAAACTTAATTAACCCTTTAAACCTTAACTAAATTAGGTTTAATACAAATCAAACCTTTAATTAAGTTTAAGGACATATTAAACTTAATTAAACTCCTTAAACATTAGGTTTAATCAAACACAAACCCTAATTAGGTCTAACTCATTGGACCTAATTTAACCATTAAACTTTAACTAACTAAGGTTTAATCAAACATAAACCCTAATTAGGTCTAACCCATTAGACCTAATTAAACTATTAAACCTTAACTAACTAAGGTTTAATCAAACATAAACCCTAATTAGGTCTAACTCATTAGACCTAATTAAACCATTAAACCTTAACTAACTAAGGTTTAATCAAACACAAACCTTAATTAGCTCTAATAGATTAGACCTAATTAAACCATTAAACCTTAACTAACTAAGGTTTAATAAAAAATAAACCTTAATTAGGTCTAACCCATAATACCTAATTAAACTATTAAACCTTAACTAACTAAGGTTTAATCAAACATAAACCCTAATTAGGTTTAACCCATTAGACCTAATTAAATCATTAAGCCTTAACTAACTAAGGTTTAACCAAACCCAAACCTAAGTTCAAACTTAACTTAAGTTCAACCCATATTGAACTTAAGTCAACCCTAAGTCTAGGTTCAACCTAACTTGAACCTAACTTAACCTAAGTTAAATCTTAATATGAGTTCAACCCATATTGAACTTATGTCAACTTTAAGTCTAGGTCCAACCTAACTTAATTCAAACCTAAATCCAACCTAATCAAAACTTAAGTCTAACCCATGTTAGACTTAAGTCAAACCAAACCTAGTTTCAACCCGACATGAACCAAATTCTAACCCAAACCCAAATTAAGTCTAACCCACTTTAGACTTAAGTCAAATCATACTTAGGTTCAACCTCACATGAACCTGACTTAAACCCAACTTATGTCTAACCCACATTAGACTTAAGTTAAATCATACTTAAAATTCATCCAGACATGAACTCAAGTTAATTTAATCAAACTTTAAACCTTTTAACTTAAGTTCAAACATACATGAATTCAAGTTAATTAGACTCAATCAACATTGAATTCAACTTAGGTTCAACCAGACATGAACCCAAGTTAATTCAATCAATTTTGAATCTAACTTTAAACCTTTTAACTTAAGTTCACACAGACATGAACTCAAGTTAACCTAATCCAACTATTAACTTAAACAGACATGAACTCGAGATTTAAGTTTAAACTCAAGTCAAGACATAAAATCGACATAACCGACATAAAATCGACATTTAAAACCAAAATCGACATTTTAAACCAAAATCGACATAACAGACATAAAATCGACATTTCAAACCAAAATCGACATAACCAACATAAATTCAACATTTCAAACCAAAATCGACAAAATCAACAAAAATTTGACATTTCAAACAAAAATCAACATAATCAAGATAAATTTGACATTCCAAACATTTAATCGACATAAATTTGATATTTCAAACAAAAATCAACATAATCGACATAAATTTGACATTTCAAACCTAAATTGTCATAATCAACATAAATTTGGCATTTCAAATGAAAATCGACATAATCGACATAAATTCGACATTTCAAATGAAAATCGACATAATCGACATAAATTTGGCATTTCAAACCTAAATCGACATAATCAACATAAATTTGACATTTCAAACATAAATCGACATAAATCCGACATTTCAAACAGAAATAGATATAACCGATATAAATCTGATATTCCAAACGAAACTCAAAAAGTTTGACATTTGAAATTAAATTTTTTTACATTAATCAACATTCTCAAACACAAACCGACATTAATCGACATTTTAAACTAAATTCAACAAACACCGATATTAAATGACATTAATCGACATTTGAAACCAAATTCAACAAACACCGACATTAAATAACATTAATCAACATTTCAAACCAAATTAAACAATCACCAACATTAAATGACATTAATCGACATTTTAAACTAAATTCAACAAACACCGACATTAAATAACATTAATTGACATTTCAAACCAAATTAAACAATCATTGACATTAAATGACATTAATCGACATTTCAAACCAAATTAAACAATCATAGACACTGAATAACATTTCAAACCAAATTAAACAATCAGCGACATTAAATGACATTTCAAACCAAATTAAACAATCACCGACATTAAATGACATTAATCAACATTTTAAATCAAATTTAACAATCACCGACATTAAATGACATTAATTTACATTTCAAACCAAACTTAGCATAATTCGACATTTAACATAAATTGGCATGATTTGACATAAACTGACATAAGTTTGACCTAAATCGAACTTAACGTGACACAAACTGACATAATTCTTAAGTTCGACTTAAATCGAACTTAACACAACAACACTTACTTTTTTTCGAGGATAAATGTTAACCTTAATCGGGAGTTTTCCTAGGAAATATTAATTGCTCAGGTTGTAATTAACTATAAGAGCTTGCTCTTATAGGAGATTAAAGAACTCAGGATAGGTATTTCACCTACAAGACCTCTCCGGTTATCCAAGATCTTCATATGATTTTCTTATATGAAAAACTTCTGTAATTACACAATCTGAAGACTTTTTCTATGAGATTATCATTTTGTTCTCTTTTTCTCTCAATCTCTATCATGATTAATCTTTCTTCAAATTCTCCAAAGACTTCTGACAATAAGTCTTGGAAGGATAAGAATTAGATTGATAGATAGAGAAAGAGAGTGGCGACTCCATGACATTGACATGACATGAGAATTGACGACATCGAAGCGAACCAATTCGATCACCATCAACAACCTCAGAAACCTAAATCTAGTTAGGACTTATGTTGCACAACATGGTTATGTAAGGGCCAAAAGAAAAAAGGTGAGGATTTATGCTGCACTAAGCAATCTACCTCGAAGTCCTATGGCTTGTTATTTTAATTTCTAAGGAGTTTTGTTGTTGAAGATGACCGTGCTGCCCACCTTGCATGCTCCGAGCTCCTCGTCGTAATAGGTTTAGTTGAGAGAAGTGTCATTTTTAAGAGAGAAGAGAAGTGTCATGTTTTAAGAATATGTAAATTGTGGTGTCTTAATATTTTATTAGGGGAACATTAAAGTTGATTATAGTGACACCGGTTAAAATCCCACGGTTCCATCATTCTAGCACCACCATTTTCATCGGATTCACTTAGTCCAAATGAATTTACTAAACTTAACTTGATGAGTTCCATACTTTCATTTAGACCGTGAGAAACCCCTTGAGCAACACGTAGGTTACCTCTCCAAGGGATTTCGATCATCCAACTAGACATTTTAATTTAGTTGCAATTATGATTTTTGTTTTGTTTGTGATTAAATCTTGAGTTGTTTTATATTTTGAATGTTGTGGCGGTGAATTTTATCTTATCTTGATTTTTAATTTTGATTTTTTGTTTCAGTTTTGTGGCTATCTTGAAGGTTTCAGTTTTCATGCAGGGTGACATTATTGTTTAGCATGCAAATTTGCAAGTAAAGAAAGTGCAGTAGAGTGCAGGTACGTAAATTGCAATAAAATAAAAGCATACCTGGTAGGTCTTCTCGTCATCTCCTCCTGAAACTTTAGTATTCTTGGCAATAATCATTTGTAATTTGTACGAAAGTAAAACTTATGGATATGTTTGTCACAAGCTTATAAAGTCCTATGTCATAACCTGGTGGGTCCTATTTGTTCATTTAAAAGATATTTTTCATTTAATAGATATGATATGTCCAGTTGTCCTACAAGATGTCTAGAAGATCTGTGAAACATTTCTAGGAGGTACCTAAACATTTCACAATCCTTTTGAGCTTCCTTGAGTTTGTTTGAACTTACCATAATTATTAAATGATACATCCTTTTTATTTTATACCCTTGTGCTCAGTGAGCCAATGTTTTAGTCATCCCGAAAGGCTGAGTAATTATTATTTGGTACTTTACTTAGGAATTATATGAATGGGACTTTAGAGGCCAACTTAATTTATAGAAGAATTTATCAAATTTTGATGGGCTTGTAAAGTTTCCAAAGTAGTTTAAAAGTAACTATGTTTTCTTTTCTAATTTTTATTAGTTAATTTCTTTAATTAAGCCTAGCTCACAACTAAACTCTTAAGATTTTAATAGGTATTTTTATGTCTTTAGAAAAAGAAGTTAAATGACATTCATGATTATGATTCTTTTCAAAATATTGAATTATCATTTAAACATCAAATGAAGGGGTATTAAATTAGTGGAATACTAACTTCCAAAATCAACCCCTAACCTTAGGGCTCTTTTAATTTAATTTTCTTCCAAATTATGATGATTAATTAAATTATAAATTTTAGTGTGACAAAAGTGAGTTGGATTTCTACTACTTACCCTTCTATATTTCAACCAATCAAACATAATAATTAAGATCATTTATTGCCCTTTTCCCATTTTAATTAAGCTTAAATATTAATTAAGGTTGAGTTTCTTTAAAAATTACACTTTTGCCCCTAAAGGCCTCTGTCACTTCATAATTCATTAATTTTAATTCAAATGAATTTAAAATTTTTATGTGACCCCACTTATGGGTTAATTAAAACATTAGAGCAGAAAATGTGATTTTTCAAATTTAAATTTATTTTATATATTTATTTTCATGTAAAAATAAGGACATTAATGAGAATTCAATAATTTGATCAAAATAAAACTTTTGGTCTTAAAATTTTTATTGGAGGTAGAACAAGACCAGAGGACCACTTGGACCAAATTTCATGATTTTTGAGTTTTAATTTATTTATTAGAATTATTTTAAGTTTTGGAATTTTAATTAATTATAAAATATTTTAAAAGTTGAAAATTAAATTTTATATTTTCCATAAAGTCCTCTAAGGTCAAGGAACTCAGAGAAATAGATTTTATATTTTTTTTATTTTTATTTTAATTATTAGAATTATTTTAATGAAAAATTAAGGAAATTTATTTTTAGCCTTTTAAAAATTAATTGAAGCCTTTAAAATTTAATATCTTGATTTAGACGCTTAGGAAAATTATGTGGATGGTCCCTATGTGATTAGGAGACTAAATGTGAGAATTTAGTGATTTTTAATTTTTTTTATTGTTTTTATTATTTTTTAATTATCTAAATATTTAAAATATGGTTAAAAATTAAATTTTATTAAAACTCCAATTTTATTTTTAGAAAATTCTTCTGATCACATAGAACTCCCAAAATTAATCTGAAAATTTTTTTAGTTGTATTTTAATTATTAAAATTAGTTTGATGTTCAAAATTACCATTTCACTTATAAAATTCATTTAGATGGCTAAATGAAGTCCAAATAGAATGAAATTTTTATTAGTAGTTCTTTGACTTTTAAATTTTAGTGGAGAATTTTTTTAAGCCATTTACACATTTTGTTTATTCTAATTAACTAAAAATCAGTTTTGAGTTAAATTGATGATTAAGTCATTTGTTAAGGATTTGGCCCATGAAAAATTTATCCTAGGGTCCTCGGGTGAAATGTGAACTACAATGATTTTTTTAAATTTTTCCAATTAACATGCTAATTATTTTAATTAATATATCAAAACAGATGCAAAAACTTGGAATATAAAAATCTCTTCATAGAGGTCTCCTCTAACCTTGGAAAAATCATAGAAGATCCCCTATGATAGACGCTACATGTAACCTTAAGTACATACTATAGTGAAATGTCTACATGCATGGAGAATCAAAAGATCCTAGAGAGTATTTAATTAATATAAAATTGAGCAAGCATGAAATAAACTTCAAACATTTTCCACATTATTCTCTTTTATTCACTGAACAAGAGGGTATTTTTCTTTTATTTTTATGATTCTTATACACCAATTTATGGATTTTTGTTTAGGTGATTTAAATAATTTATAAAATCCCTAATTTCCTACATAAACAGCTCAGCACCGCTTCAAACAATGGCAGATCGAAGTCCCCATGCGGCGCGCTCCCATTGTACGCCGCCAGCTAATGGGGATGCCACGCGGCCCACAGTTCTATTCCATCTTCCCATCTTGAGCAATTTGAGCCGTCCAACATAAACACGCGCGATCCAACGGTCACAGAGCTTCATCCCCTACTGGTGTGCACCGCGAGCCGTCCACATTCAAACCCTAATTTCTCAAGCTACACTCAATGAAAACTCATCGGCTTTGATCCTATGGAATCATTTAAGCATGGAGAACATATCCATACGGCTAATCACGATTTAAATAAACCCTAATTACATGGAGAATTCAAAGAAGCTCGGGAAGAAGGATAGTTCCATACCTTGGCTCTGAGAAGTGAAGCTTTAATTAGAGAGGCTCTGCTCCTTCATGGAGGCTCTAGGAGCTCAAGGATGAAGCCTCTTTCTCTAGTGAATTGCCGCGGTATGAAGGTGACCAGACCTGATTTGGAGCTTTGGTAGAAGTCCCTACTGGAGTGGCTTGCTGTTGGGGCTTTCAGTGGGGAAATTCCTCTCTTACTGTGGGGATGGTGTTGGTGAGTTTAATTTAAGTTGATGGAGTTTGGGAAGGTGTCCTGTTTTGGGCTCAATATTCAGCTCAAAAATTGAGTTCAGACAAAGGATTTGAGTGCTGGAAAATGGTTAGGATTGGCATCTCTGTGTTTGAATTGGGTATGGGATAATTTTGGCATAGAGGTTTTCAAAGAAAATACACACCAATTTTAACATAACTAAAATCACAACAACATTAGATAATATATGGTAGCAGATTTTAAAAAGTGTAAACATGTAATTTAAATAGGTGTTTCTAATAGTGTTCTAAATTTTCCTAACAGTTTTAAAATTAAATTATACACTACTAAAAACTCAAACACTAGATACACATTTAAAATATTTACTACCACAAACATATCAAAAGCATACATTATAAAATATCAATTCATCACATAAACATCTGATCGTGCATTACAAAAATAGTTCAACTACAATCTACACAACATCAGAGTTCACACCAAAATACAACAACAAATAAAACTCCAAACATCATAAAACACAATTCAAACATCACAAATTCAACAACACATAAAAAATACAAATCCTATTCATCATCCTCATCTTCATTCTAGTCTCTGGATGGCACATGATGCCTGCATATTTATGCTTACGATTTAGATATGAAATTTATGATTTATAATATGGCATTCTACGCAAGTATACATATCGTTTTTCAAGTAATATAGGACTTTCTGATTAAGCCCTAAGATATCGAACCCACAAGGAAATGATGCCCGAATATTTTTTAAGTATGTTTTAAGGTTTTAATTTTGAAAAGTTATTTTTGATATTTTTAATAACAAGTTTAAGCGGGAAATGAAATTATCAATACTCTAAACAAGATGTAAAAGTTATAAGAATCAAATATTTTTTTCTTTCTTCAATGAATCAGTAATAATTATGGAAGTTTACTTTGTGATAGTATTTAAATGTATTGCGCCAAATAGGAACAATTATATTCTTTACCCTTACTTGGTTCTATAAAGAAAACTGGTTAATTTGAAATTTTGAAATTTTGTAGATGGGTTAGGCGGGGAACAAATCAGCTTTCACTCTAGAGTTCCCTCTATTCCCTCCACCTGGGGGTTAACATCTCATAACAAAATTTAAAATAACAAACCAAATTAGGGGGCTTTAGTCTGTCACTCTAAAGTCCTCTAATTTTACTCCCCAGTAAAGTATATCTCTCTATATATTTGCATTCAATCATATGGACTACAATTCTCACCCATATAATTGCATGTAATTCTTTCCAATTGTTGTTTGAGAAAATACTGCATTAGATCTTACATAATCTCACAAAAAATTTTAACATCTTAATTGGCTAAATCAAGAAGTAAATTAAGTTCAAGGAATTAAATCATCACAATTTAGTTCAGCATTAAACACTTATACTTTCCACAGCATACTTTCATAATTTAATTACTTCATCATCTAAGAAAGAAAAAGATAAACTAAACTACTCAAATTTCATGAAGTAAACACAAACAAAACTTGATATGACAGCATAAACCATAATGAAAACACAACAATCTTACTCAAAAACAAAGTATAAAACAAAGATAAATACTTATATGAAAATCCTCTCCACCAGACTTTGGAAGTTCCTTTGAAATTTTGCTTTCCAAAGTACAACACTACAAAGGTTGGCGACTAACTCTGGTGACTCTAATAAAGACTTTAAACTTCAATAAAAACTAGATATAAGGATAAAAGAAAATTGGTAAAAAGAAGGCTTCACACCAACCATTTTTCCTTTCTTACTCTCTACTCTCTACTACAGAAAAGAAGAACTCTAAAACTTAACACACTCTAATAACCACTCTAATAATACACACTGAATAACAACCCTTTCAACACACACTTACAAATTATGAGGCTTTTTTTTTTATAATTTTCCAAAACTTGCCTTGGTGTTTCTTCAAATCATGTCCAGATTCAATGTATCCGCCAAAAGATGCATCCCTTCATTCAAACTTGTCGCTCAAAGGAAGTTAATAAGTCACCACCAAAAGTTGCTTCAAACACCCCTTAAAAATGACGCCAAAATTCATTTAAGTTTGATTTTTACCTGTGGCGCTTAAGCGCCGGCACTTTGGCACGTAGGCGCTAGATGCCAAATTTCTCAAACTTCATAATTTTGCTTCAAATTTGGTCATTTTTCGCTCCTTTTATCATATTTAATTATTTTCATCATACCTGCAAGAAAAACATAAAATACCTTCCATTAAAATGCAATATCATCAAAAATAGGTATAAAAATGTGCATAAAAATACTATATATTTTAGGTGTATCAAAATCCCCTAAATTTAAAATGTTACTTGTCCTCAAGTGACTCTTAACCATAAAAATTTGAACATGCAAATTATGTAAATGAGTTTATTTAGGAAGATTTCAAAATTTTGGTCTAGAAATGAAATAATCCAATTTTGAAAAAAATTTAGTAAGCAAGACCAATTTGAAGTTTACAAAGTTCGTAAGTAAAGGATAATGAAAATAGAAGTTTCTATCTAATTTAGAAATACTTGTAGATTTTTTAAAATATAGGATTCAAGCATTTTATTTTTCTTACTTAAAAATTTTAATTAAGAATAATTTTGCTTACTATACTATGACCTTAAGTTTTAGATTTTCTCAAAACTTATATTTTAAACTTTAGGTATGGAACCATTTTTTGATTAGGCCCTTAAATCCTCAAGCTTCTCCTTCCTTTTCACATACTATTTTTCACTTTTTTTTCTTTTTCTTTTTCTTTTCTTTTCTTTTCTTTTCTTTTCTTTTTATATATAAGGCAAGGATTATAGTATCTAGAAAAGCCTTTAATGATTTTGAATTCCACCCTTCCATTTAAAATAAAAGTTTGATATGTATCTTTCACTTAAAAATCATAATAAAAGTGTTGAAAACTATTTCTCAATAAAAGAAAATTAAGCTTTGAAAAATAAAAGTCAAATCTTCTATTTATCCAAAAATACAACATTTCTTACTAAAGATAGTTTAACTATATTTAACAATTTTTTATTAAGAACATTTTAACTTTAAATTTTTCATTATTACTATAAATTTAACTAAATTCTTTTATTCATTTCTATATTCAAAATTTTGTTTCCCTAATATAACTTCATATACATAATTATTTTCAATCAAAAACTAAATTTATTTTAAGCAATCTTAAGAACAAATAAAATTTTATGTTTTTGAAAATTTTAGTTTTTTAAATCCCCCCCCCTCCCAAACTTTAATTTCTAGTTAGGATAAAAATATTTAAGCATAATAAATTATACATGAGTGAGAATTAAAAACTAAAATAACATGCTTGCAGGAATTTCAATATCTTAAATATGCAAGTATAACCTTTTTAAAGATAAACAGGAGCAAAAAGAAACTAAATTCAGTTTTTCATAAAAGAAAAATTTCAAAAGACTTATACAGTAGTCAGGGTTTTCTAAGCAAATACAAACCAACTTAACATAACTAAAATCACAACAATACTAGATAATAATTGGTAGTAGATTTTGAAAAGTTTAAACATGCAATTTTTAAATAGTATTTTTTACTAGTGTTCTAAATTTTCTAACAAATTTGGAATTAATCTATTCTCTATTAAAAATTCAAACATTAAATACACATTTAAAACTTTTACTACGACACACATATCACAAATTACAACATAAAACATTACTTTATCACATAAACATCTAAACGTGCATAAAAAGAAATAGTCCAACTATTCTTTATACAGAATCAGAGTTCATATCAAAAATACATCACAAAACAATTAAACATAATATCACATATAAAAACATTAAAATAAAAACATAACTACACATTAGAAATCACAAATCAAAACAAACTAAACACAACAATCTAATCATAATCCTCATGATCTTCTTCTTCAGCCCAGTCTCTGGATGGCACATAAGGTATATAAAACAAATGAGGGGGCATCTCAGCACTACGATCACCTCTAATCACTCTATCCATGTACTGCTAATAATTCTCCTCATATTCATCATGCTTAACAATATACCTTCAATATTCTCAATCTTACCCTCCATATCTCTAACATGCTCTCTGGTAAGACTCACTTTCTTCAAAATCTTCTTCAATAATCCAGTTTGTGAATCACTAGACGATGATGTTCTAGAAGTAGTGGCATGTGAAGCAGAAGCAGCAGAAGCGGAAGCAGAAGTAGTGGAAGTTCTAAATCCTCCTTTCAAGCCAAACTCTAAATGTACAGTGTAAGCACCAATGTTTACACTAGTAATAGGTCTCGATGGATGAAGAATTTCCTCCCATGTTTCAAACTTAACAACAGATCGCTCACAAATCGAATGAATTAAGGATGGAAATGCCATACCTGAAGTAGTAGCAAGTCTGGCATAGTTCATCACATAGTTAAAAATAATAGCCCCTACATCAATAGGCTTTCCCAACTGAATAAAATGATTCAGAACTACTCTCTCCCTTGAAACTTCACTAGTATGAATTGAAGGCAACAGTTTAGATGAGATAAAGTAATGTCGTGCCTTTGAAATGACATTCAAATTAGCGGCATGAAAATTTAATCTTCTTTCATTTGTTAACTTCAATAAACCTCTTCCATCAGTCTGAAATGATATGATCACATCTAATTCTCCTTCAGTAGGATGATAATTAGTGTAAAACCAAAATCTCGCATGAGGCTTGATTACCGCAGGTGAAAAATGTACTTGTTCACCTCTAACCATCACTAAATTTTCTTCTGCTGCAGGCAAGTTTGCATAAAACTCTCTGACCATAGAAACAACAGCGACAGCGGAGAAGTAACAGTAATTCTCCCAATTCATTCTAGTAATCATTTCTTCAATAACTTCTCCTGGCTTACTAAACACTCATTCAGGAATCAATTTACGTGACGACAGTGCGTCGACATATCGATCCTCAGCTCTTGCACTAACAAATTTGTTGGAATCAAATTTTGCTTTATCTTTCGAGCGCTTTGACTTTGGAGCCATCTCTAAAAAAATCACAAAACACCATAAATTCCAAAATTAAACTAAACTTGCTAATTTAACTTCCAAAGCTAACTTCCACTAAATTCAAGCAATTTTTCATGCTTTTCCTCAAATTTCACATTAAACAATGATATTAAGATTTTTCAATAATGTACTCAAAATATATGGTGAAAATCAAAATTTTTACTTAGTAGTAGTAGTGCTCATACCTCAAGGAATTCAAATCTGACAAATCTCGTTGAAATTAGCTCTTAATTGATCCAACTTAAGGATGCCTTAAATCGTATTTCGCGACTTCGAGAGGTTGAGGGTGACGGGAGGTGTTAAAAATGTCAATTTTTGGGTTTTTAACTGCAGAAAATCAGTTTTCACGAACCGGCGCTTAGCCGCGAATTCTGGCGCTTAGGCGCCTAAGTTCTGGCTCTTAGCCGCCAGCGTCCTTATTTTCACATTTAATTTAAAAATGTACTAAACCCCTTGGTTAATCACCTTAAATCACTTCAAATAATAATTTCTCCCTTCTAAACTTTTCTAATTCTCCAAAGAAAGTTAAATTTCCATCAATTCCAAACAAATTCACACAAACACAAACTTTCATTAAAAACAATCACACTTAGTACATACTAAAAATTTCTATCCAAACATTTTGGATGAAATTTCTCAATACACAATAATTCAAATACATCAAAACATAGATAATTTTACATCATCAAGATGTAACAAACGCACAATTAAGTTCAATAAAACACAAACATATAACACTAGACACTAAACACTTATCACATAAAACCACAATACTAGATTATACTTAAATTAATTCCAATCTCCATTAGGTTGAATGTATCTAGAACCACCATTAGTTCCATTTGAACCATCTAGAATATAGATTACATAAAACATGCGATGGTTGAAAACTCTTACATCTTCTTCTTCTAACCATTTGTTTTTTAGAAACATTGCCTTATCTGCTTCTTCCACATGACTTGTGTGGCTGAATTGCATTTTAAGTTGTCATTCCATATGCGCTAAATGAGCATTAGTTTCCTTTACCTTTGCTTCAATTGACTCTACGTTGGCTTCAATCTTTACAATCCTTTCTGCAATAACTTGAATACTAACTGATAGGAATCCGTTGTATAACTCTTGCACACTTTCACTGATAAATTTCTTCTTCTTGGCTTCCTTCTTCTTCTTAGTTTCACTCTCCTAAGAAGACATTTTTGCACTCAAAACACTTCTTAAGACTCAGAAATGAAAATAGGGACTCGGGCAAGTGTTTCTCTTAATCCAGGGTCTTTTTATAGACATGGGAAGTGCTAAAACCAACCCTAGACATTTTAAAACTCCAAAATAACATCTAAAACCACTTCCCCACGATTTTGGCTTCTAGAAACTCATTTATCACATTTTTCTTAACTACGACGCTTAGGCGCCAACCAGGTGTCACTTAGCCGCCAGTGCACATTTTTGCACAGGTCTACCAAATGTCAAAATTTTTCATTCTGACTCTTTTAAGTCATCCTTTAATGTCAAATATGCACCACTATAACTATTCTCTTCAAAATACAACCACATAATCATAAAAACAAACCGAACAAAGCACACAAAGCAAATACAAAGCAAAGCACACCTATAAGTATGAAGCAAAGCACACCGATAAATATGGAGCAAAGCACATCAATAAATATGGGTTGCCTCCCGCAAAGCTCTTGGTTTAATGACTTCAGCCTAACATACCCAGAACTTATTCTGAGTGACACAACATCAGATTCTCATCAGATTTAAGTTGATCGACTGAAAAATAAGGTTTAAGTCTATGATGATTAACTTTGAACATTTTTTCAATCTTAAGATCTTAAATTTCCACAGCTCCATAAGAATAAACTTTTATCACAATAAATGGACCCATCCATTTGGACTTAAGTTTTCTAGTAAAAAATTTCAACCTTGCATTATACAAAAAAACATTTTGTCCTAGCTCAAGATTTTTAGTAAGAATCATCTAATCATGCCATAAACTCATTTTCTCTTTAAAAATCTTAGCATTTTCATAAGATTCAATTCTTATCTCTTCAAGCTCATTTAATTGTAATAATCTCTTCTCCTCAACATCCTTTAAATTATAATTGAACTCTTTAATAGCCCAATATGCTTTATGCTCAAGTTCAACAGGCAAATGACAAGCTTTTCCAAAAATTAGCCTATATGAGGACATCCCTATAGGAGTTTTGTAAGCAATCTATAAGCCCACAAAGCATAATCCAATTTTATTGACCAGTCCTTTCTGTTTGGATTAACAGTCTTTTCTAATATTCTTTTAATTTCAAGATTGGATAACTCAACCAAACCACTTGTCTGCGGATGATAAGCAGTAGCAATGTGATGGTTAATATGATATTTCTTTACTAACTTCTCCATAATCGCATTTCTAAAATGACTTCCTTCATCTGTTATGATTACTCTTGGAGTTCCAAATTTTCAAAATATATTTTTTCTTAAAAACTTTGCAACACTTTGAGCATCACATTGAGGTAAAGCAACAGCTTCAATCCATTTGGATACATAGTCTGCTGCTATTAAAATACATATATTTCTGAAAGATGGTGTAAATGGTCCCATGAAATCTAATCCCCAAATATCAAATATTTCAACTTCCAACATATAATTGAGGGGCATCTCGTTTCTTCTAGACATATTGCCTACAGGCTAAAATCGATCACATTTTTTTAATATATGCATTAACATCTTTAAAAATTATAGGCCAATAAAATCCAGATTGTAAAATTTTATAAGCAGTTCTATCAACTCCAAAATGTCCCTCATAATCAGAATAATGACATTTTTGAATAATTTCATAAGTTTCTTCTAAAGGCACACATCTTCGAATGATCAGATCCTTTCCTTATTTATATAAAAATGGGTCATCCTAAAAATAAGTTTTAGCATCAGAGAAAAACTTCTTCTTTTCCTGGTATGTCAAAACATTTGGTATAATATCACTTACGTAAATGTTTACAATGTCAGAATACCACGGAATTCACCATTCATTAATAGTGAACAATTTTTCATCAGGAAAATGTTCATTAATTTCTTCAGTATCACTAAAAGATTTTTCAGTTTCAAGCCTGGAAAGATGATCAACAATTTGATTATCAGCACCCTTCCTATCTACTATCTCAAAATCAAATTCTTGCAAAAGAAGAATCCATCTAATCAATCTCGGTTTTGCATCTTTCTTCTTCATTAAATATTTGATAGCAGAATGATCAGTATGCACTACACATTTAGTTCCAATTAAATATGATAAAATTTATCAAAAGCAAATATTATAGCTAATAACTCTTTCTCAGTAGTGGTATAGTTATTTGAGCTTCATTAAAAGTTTTACTAGCATAGCAAAATCACTTTGGAAATTTTAACATATTTTTAACCCAGAACAGCACCAATAGCATAATCACTAGCATCACACATTAATTTAAAAGGTTTTTCCCAATTTGGTGAAATTATAATAGGTGCAGTGATTAATTATTTTTTTAATGTTTCAAAAGCTTTTAGGCATTCATCATCAAAATAAAAAATTACATCCTTTTCCAATAAACGACATAATGGTTTTGAAATTCTTGAAAAATCTTTAATGTAACGCCTATAGAATCCAGCATGTCTCAGAAAAATTCTAATTCCCTTTACATTTGTTGAACAAGGTAAATTAGAGATAACTTGAATTTTTGCAGGATCTACCTCTAAACCTTTTTCTGAAATTCTATGTCCTAATACAATTTATCCTGCTACCATAAATTGGCATTTTTTCCAATTAAGGACCAAATTAGTTTCTTCACAGCATTTTAGAACATTAGATAAATGTTCTAAACATGATTCAAATGAACTTCCAAACACTGAAAAGTCATCCATAAAAAATTCAATCCCTTTTTCAATTAAATCACAGAAAATAGTCATCATGCATCTCTGAAATGCAGCAGGTGCATTACATAAACCAAAAGGCATTCTTCTGAAAGCAATCATACCATAAGGACTGGTAAATGTTGTTTTCTCTTGATCCTCAGGAGCAATTTGATGGTACCCAATATATCCATCCAAAAAATAAAAGTATTTATGCCCAGCTAGTCTATCCAACATCTGATCTAGAAATGGGAGTGGAAAATGATCTTTCCTTGTAGCAAGATTTAATTTTCTATAATCAATGCATATTCGCCACCCTATAACTTGTCTTATTGGTATAATCTCATTCTTCTCATTAACAGTCACAGTTACTCCTCCTTTCTTAGGAACACAGTGAATAGGACTCACCCATGCACTATCTGAAATAGGGTAGATAATCCCAGCATCCAACCACTTTAAATTTCTTTCTTAACAACATTATTCATAATAGGGTTTAATCTCCTTTGAGGTTTAAGCCTAGGTTTACAATTATCTTCCATAAGGATTCTATGCATACAAATTAAAGACTGATTCCTTTGATATCAGCTATCATCCATCCGAAGGCTTTCTTGTACTTCTTTAAAACTTAAAAAAAACTCTCTTCTTTTGTTTTAGTTAATTGAGAGGAAATTATCACAGGCAAAGTTGAGGACTCACCTAGAAAAATATACTTCAAATGATCAGGAAGCATCTTTCACTCAAGTTCAGGAGGTTTTTCAATTGATGGATCAAAAGATTCATCTTTTTCAGTCATGTCCAACAGTTCAAAATTTTCATGAACATAATTTAGATCTTCCTCATGAAACTCTTTAGAATGATGTAACTCCTCTTCTTGCTCATATTTTAATTCTTATATTTCTTCTTTCTCTTCATAAGTTGATTTAAAATGACATTCACTCAAATACTTGATAACATTCATCATCTTTGCCTCTTGTAGGATATTTCATAGATTTTGAAATTTTGACTGTAACAGTCTGATCATTAAATCTCATTGTTAATTCCCCTTTTGTACATCTATCATTGCTCTACCTATGGCTAGGAAAGGTCTTCCTAAAATTATGGGTATCTCTTCATCTTCCTCCATATCCAGTACAATGCAATCAACATGAAAGATAAATTGATCCATTTTTACCAAAACATTTTCTATAACTCCTTTAGGATATGAGATCGAACGATCTGCTAATTGCAGAGTTACAGTAGTTGGAGTTATTTCTCCTAATCTCAGTCTTTTGAATATTGATAGAGGCATAAGGTTAATGCTTACACCCAAATCACATAAAGCTTTTTCGTAAAATCTATCTCCGATTGCATATGGAATTGTGAAACTACCAGGATCTTTAATCTTTTCAGGAAGCTTCTTCTGAATTATTGCACTGCACTCCTTACTAAGTGCAACTGTTTCATTATCTTCAAACTTCCTTTTTTTGTTAAGAATATCCTTCATAAATTTCACAAAGCTTGGCATCTGTTCTAAGGCTTCAGTAAATAGAATATTGATTGTTAGCTTCTTAAATATCTCCAAGAATTTTGAAAATTGCTTATCCAATTTTTTCTCTCGAAATCTTTTAGGAAATGGAGGTGGTGGTTTTTCCAAATCTTCCTTAAGTGGAGACATAGGTCTTTCCAAACCTTTCTGAGCGTCCTCTTTTGGTTCTTCAATCTCTTCTTTCTCTACTTCAATTTCTTTTTGAACTCTACCTTCCAACTCTCTTCCACTTCTCAGTTGAATTGCTTTTACATGCTCTTTGTTTTTATCTCTTGGATTTACTTCAGTATTACTTAGGAGCATACCTTCGAATCTATTACTTAATGTATTGGCAATCTGTCCCAATTTATTTTCAATATTTCTTATTGTAGCTCCTTGACTTTGCAATTGATTTCCCATTTGTAAAACCACTTCTTCAATAGACAACTTCTTCTCTTTAAATTGTGAAGCATTGTTATAACCTGGAGGATAGGTTGGTCTATAATTAGTATTCCCTTGGTTGTTCCAGTTCCCCAATAGGTTTACTTGGTTGTTTCCCCATTGTTGATTAATACCACCTTGATTATTGGTATTCCAATTAAGTTTGGATGATTCTTCCAACCTGGGTTATAATATTTAGAATCGGGGTTATTATGCTTACTTATAGTATTCAAAGTTTATGGTGAAGTATGAGAATCAACCATTTGAATTAATGAATTTTCTTCAATCATGGAAATTGGCTGAGGAAAACTCATTCCAAATTGGTCTATCTTCCTTGAAATTGCAGAAACTTGATTTGCTAACATCACAAAAGCATCATTTTCACGAATATTGGCTACCATTTTAGGATTTAATCTTTTAGAAAGCCATTGAAAATTATTAGTAGCCATTTCTTCTATCAAAGCATAAGTATCAGTAAACTGTTTAGACATTAATGATCCTCTTGCAGCAGCATCGATAATAGATCTAAGAGATCCAACTAATCCATTATAAAAAGTTTGAATTATTAACCAATCTGGTATCGAATGATGTGGACATTTCCTGAGGAGATCTTTAAATCGTTCCCATGCTTCATATATAGATTCACCTTCAAACTGACAAAAAGATGTGATATCATTTCTAAGCTTCACAGTCTTTGATGGTGTAAAATATTTAGCAAGAAATGTTTGTGCTAAATCACCCCATGTTCTAATGGATCCAGATGCTAACGAATTTAACCATATCTTAGCTTTATCCCTTAGTGAGAAAGGAAAATTTCTATGACTAATAGCATCATCTAAAACACCATCAAATTTATAAGTATTACACAACTCTAGAAAGTTGGCAAGATGTAAATTAGGATCTTCAGTTGGTGCTCCTGCAAACTGATTATTAGAACCATTTGGATAATAACAGGTTTAAGCTCAAAGGAATTAGCAACTACAGCAACGTGTTAAATACTACCATGAAGTTCATCCACTGTAAGGTTAGCATATTCTCTTAATGGTCTAAATTCTTGATGGATGTCAACATTTTGATTTTGATCATTTGTCATTTCTTAAATATTTTTATCTTTGTCAGAATTTTTAATTTTTTTGATTTTTCTGATTGTTCTTTTTAATTGAGAATCGTAAGGCACAAGTCCCTCAAACCCTGAACTACGCATACAACATAAAATAAAATAAAATAAAACACACTAACAAAAGTAAAGAAAATTAAAAAATTTTAAGTTGTCTTAATTTTCTTTAAATGAAATTTTAATTAATTTCCCCGGCAATGGCGCTAAAAACTTGATGCCCGAATATTTATGCTTATGATTTAGATATGAAATTTATGATTTATAATATGGCATTTTGCGCAAGTATACATATCGTTTATCAAGTAATATAGGGCTTCCTGATTAAGCCTCGAGATATCGAACCCATAGGAAAATCTATAAAAATTTAAAGAAATAAGAAAATGACATTTTACTTTTTTAATTGACTTTTGTAAGTATTTTTTAAGGTTTTAAATTTGAAAAATTGTTTTTAATTTTTTTAATAACAATTTTAAGCAGGAAATAAAATTTTCAATACCCTAAACAAGATATAAAAGTTATAAGAATCAAATATCTTTTTCTTTCTTCAATGAATCAGTAATAATTATGGAATTTTATGTTATGGAATTACTTAAATGTATTGTGCCAAATATGAGCAATTATATTCTTTACCCTTACTTGGTTTTATAAAGAGAATTAGTTAATTTGAAATTTTGAAGATACCAGCTCTCACTCTAGAGTTCCCTCTATTTCCTCCACCTGGGGGCTAACATCTCATAAAAAATTTTAAAATAACAAACCAAATTAGGGGCTTTAGCCTGTCACTCTAAAGTCCCCTAATTTTACTCACCAATAAAGCATATCTCCCTATATATTTGCATTTAATCATATGGACTACAATTCTCACCCATATAATTGCATGTGATTCTTTCTAATTGTTATTTGAGACAATACCGCATTGGATCTTACATAATCTCACAACAAATTTTAACACTTAATTGGCCAAATCAAGAAGTAAATTAAATTCAAGTAATTAAATCATCACAATTTATTACAGCATTAAACATTTATACTTTACACAACATACATTCATAATTTAATTACTTCATCATCTAAGAAAGAAAAAGAAAAACTAAACTTCTCAGATTTCATGAAGTAAACACAAACAAAACTTGATATGAAATCATAAACCATAATGAAAACACAACAATCTTACTTAAAAACAAAGTATAAAAACAAAGATAAATACTTATCTGAAAATCTTCTACACCAGACTCTGGAAGTTCCTTTGAAATTTTGCGTTCCACAGTACAACTCAACAGAGTTTGGCGCCCAACTCTGACGGCTCTAATAAAGACTTTAAACTTCAATAAAAACTAGATATAAGGATAAAAGAAAATTTGTGAGAAGAAGGCTTCACACCAACCCTTTTTCCTTTCTTACTCTCTACTCTCTACTATAGAAAAGAAGAACTCTAAAACTTAACACACTATAATAACCACTCTAATAACACACACTGAATAATAACCCTTTCAACACACATTTGCAAATTATGAGGCTTCATTTTTATAATTTTCCAAAAGGTGCCTTGGTGTTTCTTCAAATCATGTCCAGATTCAATGTATCCGCCAAAAGATGCATCCCTTCATTCAAATTTGCCGCCCAAAGGAAGTTAAGGAAGTTACCACCAAAAGTTTCTTCAAACACCCCTTGAAAATGGCGCCAAAATTCATTTAAATTCAATTTTTAGCTATGGCGCTTAAGTGTCGACACTTTGGCGCTTAAGTGTCGACACTTTGGCGCTTAGGCGCCAGAGGCCAAATTTCTCAAACTTCATAATTTTGCTCCAAATTTGGTCCTTTTTCGCTCCATTCATCATATTTAATTTTTTTCATCACACCTGCAAGAAAAACATAAAATACCTTCCACTAAAGTGCAATATCATCAAAAATAGGCATAAAAATGTGCATAAAAACACTATATATTTTAGGTGTATCAGCACATAAGGTATATAAAAAGGATGAGGGGGCATCTCAGCACTGTGATCACCTCTAATCACTTTGTCCATGTACTACTGATAATTCTCCTCATATTCATCATGTTTCATAATATAACTTTCAATATTTTCAATCTTACCATCCATATCTCTAACATGCTCTCGAGTAAGACTCGCTTTCTTTAAAATTTTCTGTAATAAACTAGTCTGTGAATCTCTTGAAGATGAAGTAGAAGCTCCAGAAGTAGAGGCAGTAGAAGCAGATGCACTTGAAGCTCTAAGAGATCCTCCTTTCCAGCCAAATACTGAATGCACAGTGTAAGTGTTTACATTTACACTGGTAGTTAGTTTAAGTGGCTGAAGGACTTCTTTGCATGTTTCAAACTTAACAATAGTTCGCTCACAATGTGAATAAATCAGAGAAGGAAATTCCATACCTACAATAGTAGCACCTCTGACACAGTTCAAAACATAGTAAAAAATAATAGCTCAAATGTCTAAAGGCTTTCCCTGCTGAATACAATGGTTCAGAAGAGCTCTTTTTCTCGTAACTTCACTAACATTACTTGAAGGCAATAGCTTTGATGAGATAAAGTAATGCCATGCGTTTGTGGTGGCATTCAACTTAGAGGCCTAAAAATTTACTCTTCTTTCATTTATTATCTTCCATAAACCTCTTCAATCAGTAAGAAAAGACATTTTTTCATCTAACTCTCCCTCAGAAGGACGATAATTGGCATAAAACAAAACTTATCAGGAGGCAATCAGTAAAAAGTATTAATTACCACGGGTGAAAAATCTACTTGCTGACCTCTAACCATCACCATATTGTCTTCTGTTGCTGGCAAGTTTGCATAAAACTCTCTAACAACAGAAACAACAGCAACAGCGGAGAAGCAACAGTAATTTTCCTAATTCCTTCTAGCAATCATCTCTTCAATATCTCCTCTTGGCTTACTAAAAACTCATTTTGGAATCAATTTACACGACGAAAGTGCATCTACGTATCTATCTAATCCACTGAAAATTTAATAAATTTTTACTATCCATTTCATTACTGTTTTGATGATATTGCACATTAAAGGAATGTATTTTTCATGATTTCATGCAGCTAGAATAATTTTAGGCCTTTGAAGCAAAAAGAACTAAAAAGGAGCAAATTTGGAGCGAAAAGAGACAAAAGTGCCTTTTGTTAAACTAGCGTTGAAAGGCGTTGTCACCAGCACTGGACAGAGCCATTTTAAAGAGAGTTGTGACCATTTTGGCGAAATAATGCGCCTAACGGTGTCCTACCCAACATCGAACCGCGCCCTATCCCGATTTTGAACTAGATTCAATGTATTTGGCCGGATTTTGAAGGGTTGCTTTAGGAAACTCTTGGGAATTCAGTTTTGGCCAAATTTAAACACTTTTGGAGCCAAGTTTAGAAAGGGGAAGAAGAGAAGAGAAGAGTTTGGAGTTTAGAGAGTTTTTTTTCCAATTTTTGTAGGAAATTATGTTTTGTGTTTTCTCTTCTAAAGAGTGTGAGGGGAGAGGGAAAGTGAGAGATTTCTTCTTCCTTACTATTCTAAAGAGAGAATTGTGTGTTGTTGTGATGAAAGAAGATGAGTCAAAGGAATTCCTTGAGATTCGCTTGGGGAAGAGTTTGAGATAAGCTGTCTTTACTTGACTTTATTTGTATGACGTTATTTTATATATAAAATCTATGTTTTATCATCTTTCCTCATGACTCTTGAGTAGATTTCTTTGTATTTCTCATTTTCATGTGATGTGTTGAAGTTGTGATATGGAAATGATGTGTCGATTTATTATAGAGAATTTGTGATGACTTTTTCACTTCGAACATCATTTACTTTTTTATCTAGCTAATTGAATTGTTAAAACTTGTTGGGAAACATATTTTTCAAAAGGATTATGAGTTCCACAACAAAAGTGAAGGTCAAATTTAATGTTCATGAATGAGAGCATAGTTCATGGGGATTGAGTGCAAATAAATTGAGAAATATACTTTGACGAGTGTAGAATTGGAGATTTCAAAGTGACAGATTGAAATCCTCAATTTGTTCCTAATGTTTGGAAACTGAAGCGAGAGTTAGCCTTCAGGTGAAGGAAAGTGGGAGCTCTAGAGTGAGAGCTAGTATCCTCCCAACCTAACCATGGATTCAGGGACTAAACTTAGGATTAGTCAATGTTATTTATACGCTGAAATATGGGTAAAGAATAAGAATGCTCCTATTTGGCACAATACATTAGCATCACTGATCTATGTCACAATAATCATCACATTATGAATGGAAAGGAGGAATACTCTTTCTTGTAACTGAACTTTTTTATAAATTTAGTATTATGTTAGTTTAACTTGCTAGAGTTTAGAACTTATTTTGGTAGAAATAGTAACTAGAATTGTTGTCTTTATTTTAAGAATTAAACTTACTTGCAATTGTGCTGTGATTCGATAAGTGATTTTTGTGCTACACCATAAAATTGAAGCCACCCTGTGGGATCGATATTCCAGGACACCACTAGAGCCCTGTATTACTTGAGCAATACATATACTTACTTTTAATTGTGTGACTCATTATAAAACTAAATCAATATATATCTAAATCTGAGATCATAAATTTTAGCAAATTAAAAAGTCGCACTAAGTTTTTGGCTCCATTGTTGGGGATATACGGTAGAAAAAAAGTGGGGTAATTGTTAAAGTTTAATTTTGTAGTATTTAAAATCTTATATTTGAATTGCAAGCCATAATTATGTGTATCTATTTATTGTTAGTGTGCTTATTGTGTTTGTATGTGTAGTATCGGATCTATAGGTTTAGTGCCTTACGATTTTGAATTAGACGTACTATTAGAAAATTTTGAAAACAACAAAAATAATTTGTAAATCCTCACAAAATGGCGAACAATTTAAACAATCAAAATGAAAATATACCAAGACCTTTAAGAGATTATGCTAATCCAACAGTAGATGAAATTTACTTAACTATCCAAAATCTTGATGTTGTTGCTAATTCATTTGAGCTTAAACCTATTATTATCCAAATGGTATAAAATAATCAATTTGGAGGAACACCTAATGAAGATCCTAACTTACATCTCGCTAGTTTTCTAGAACTAAGTGTTACTTTTAAATATGATGGAGTGTCAAACGATGCTGT
The DNA here is from genome assembly GCA_022702705.1 of Papilionanthe hookeriana x Papilionanthe teres. Taxonomy (NCBI): domain Eukaryota; kingdom Viridiplantae; phylum Streptophyta; class Magnoliopsida; order Asparagales; family Orchidaceae; genus Papilionanthe; species Papilionanthe hookeriana x Papilionanthe teres. The sequence goes on from CM040431.1 coordinate 120,203,060, forward strand.
TAGGCTTAGACTTTTTTCCTTTTTCACTAAGGGATAAAGCTAAGGCGGGGTTAAATTCGTTATCACCTGAATCAATCAGAACTTGGGGAGAGCTTTCATAAAAGTTTCTTTCAAAATAGTTTCCTCCTTCTAAAACTGCTAAGCTGAGAAATGATATCACATCTTTTAGTCAATTTGATGGAGAATCTATATACAAAGCTTGAAAAAGATTTAAAGATCTTCTGAGGAAGTGTCCACACCATGCTTTACCAGACTGGTTAATAATTTAAACCTTTTATAATGGATTAGTGGGATTTTTGAGATCGATTATCGATGCTGCTACTGGTGGATCATTAATGTCAAAACCTTTTGATGAAGCATACTTGTTAATTGAAGAGATGGCTACTATTAATTTTTCAATGGCCCTCTAAGCTGGTAAATCCTAAGAAAGTAGCCAGTATTCATGATTCTGATGCAAAAACTATGATAGTCTCTTAAATTACTGCACTTTCCAAGAAAATAGATCAATATGGAATGAATTATTCTCCAACACACCCCAGTGTTAAAAGAAAATTCATCAGGACAGATGGTAGACTATTAAATGTCTTATGAAACCTTGAATGCCATAAATAACAAAGCCAATAATCCTTATTTGAATTATTATAATCCTAGTTAGAGGAACTACACGAATTTCAACTGGAATAACACCAATGTTGTTGTTAACCCGCAATGGGGAAACAATCCTATGAATCCAGTTGGAAATCTGAATAAGAAAGGAAATACCAATTATAGACCTTCTTATCCTCCTGGTTTTAATAGTAATCAACAATTTAAAGAAAAGAAGTTGTCTATTGAAGAAATGATTATTAATATGGGTAATCAAATTCAAGCTCAAAATGTTGCAATGAAGAACATTGAGAATCAATTAGGACATATCTTAACTGTGCTTAATAATAGACCTTCTGGAAATCTTCCTAGCAATGTTGAGATCAATCCAAAAGATCAAAACAAAGTGCAAATTAAGGCTATTCAATTAAGGAGTGGAAAAGAATTGGAACCAAGAGTTCAAAAAGAATTCGAAGTTGAAAGAGAGGAAGTGAACATTGAGAAAAGTTCTAATAAGATATATTCAGATGAATATCTGTTAGAACCAATGAAGATAACTGTTGAAAAACCACCTCCTCTTTTCCTCAAAGACTAAAGAAACATATAAAGGATAACAGAATTGCAAAGTTTTGGGAAATTCTTATGAAATTAATGATTAATATTCCCTTTGTTGAAGCATTAGAGCAAATGCCTGATTATGCAAAGTTTATGAAGGATATTCTTTAAAAGAAAAGAAAGTTAAAAGACCACGAGACTGTTGAACTTAGCGGTGAGTGTAGTGCAATTATTCAGAAGAAGCTTCCTGAAAAACTTAAAGACCCAGGTAGTTCTACTATCCTGTGTGCTATAGGTGAGAAATTTTTCACTCTTTATCTAATCTTAGAGCTAGTATTAATCTTATGCCTTTATCAACTTTCAAAAGATTGGGAATAGGAGAAATCTCACCCACATCTGTGACTCTTCAACTGGCTGATCATTCTATCACTTATCCTAAAGGAGCTGTGGAAGATGTATTAGTAAAGGTGGATAAATTTATCTTTCTGATGGACTTTATTGTATTATATATGGAAAAAGATAAAGAAATTCTAATTATTTTGGGAAGAAAATTCCTTGCTACTAGGAGAGCTATGATTGATGTTCAAAAAAGAGAATTAACTATGAGATTTAATGACAAAAATGTAACTTTCAACATTCTGAAATTTATGAAATACCCTTCAACTGAAAAAGATGATGAGTGCTTTCGAATTGAAATCTGCAATTATTTGAGAGAAGATCATTTTAGAGAAGTATTTAAAGAAAATGTGGAATGTGAGGATGAAAATGAAAGTGAAATTGAAGATGATTTTAATGATTTGAAAAATGAAAAATTAGAATTTGTTCAGGAAAAATTTGAAAGATTGGATACTATGAATAATGGAGATAAAAGTTTAATTCCATTTATCATTAAACCCCCTGAACTTGAGCTGAAAATTCTCCCTAATCATTTAAAGTATATGTTTTTAGGAGAATCATCTACTTTACCAGTCGTATCTTTGGATTTAAATGAATATCAAGAACAAAAATTATTGGACACCTTAAAAAGATACAAAAAGGCTTTTGGTTGGTCCATAGCAGATATTAAAGGAATCAGTCCATCGATTTGTATGCACAGAATTTTGTTGGATAAACAACACAAACCTTGAGTTGATCCACAAAGGAGACTGAACCCAATAATGAAAGAAGTGGTTAAAAAAGATATTTTAAAGTGGTTAGATGTTGGAATTATATATCCTATTTCTGATAGTGTTTGGGTAAGCCCAATTCATTGTGCTCCTAAGAAAGAAGTAGTGACTGTTCACATAAATGATCAAAATGAAATTATACCAACAAGACAAGTCAATGGTTGGTGAATATGTATTGATTATATAAAATTAAATATCACCACTAGAAAATATCACTTTCCTTTACCATTTTTAGACCAAATGCTAGACAAACTTGCTGGACACAAGTACTATTATTTTCTAGAGGGATATACGGGTTATCACAAAATACCTTTTGCTCCTGAGGATTAATAGAAGACTACATTTACTAGCCCTTATGGAACTTTTGTTTTTAGAAGAATGCCCGCCTTTGCACCTGCCACATTTCAAAGATGTATGGCGTCCATATTTAGCAAATTAATTGATCATGGAATAGAAGTGTTCATGGATGATTTCTCAGTATTTGGAGATTCATTTGATGCATGCCTATGCAGCCTAGAAGAAGTTTTAG